>CM059599.1:68410000-69660000 GCA_030412105.1 Cyclura pinguis
TTAGGTTCCAGTTTTTCCACTGGTAAGTTTTTTCCCGATCTTATGTTCATTGAATTGCAGTAACGCCTTCCCCACCCACCGCACACACACCTGCATAGAAATCTGTGAGTATTTTCATGTAAGTTATTAAATGTGTGTGTTTTAGGCACACTTTTCCAATTGTATGCATTTTTCAAAGTAATTTTCCATTCAGAAAGCATTCGTGTGCACTTTTTCAAAACTGTTGCATTGTTTTACCTGCTGTTTCAAACGTACATTTTTGCACTCAGTTTTTTTCAAATATATATATATTCTTATTCTTATTCTTATTTGTTTTATTTTGTTTTGGTGATGACATTGAAAAGTATATGGCATAAAAAAATCTACTTCATTGTATTTTAGTGAAATGCTAATATGAATTCATTGAAAAGTACAGATTTTCAGACGTTGTAACATTCTGTCTCAATCCAGCTCAGTAATCAGACTTCATGGGTGAATCCAGAAAGGTTTTATTAGCGATTACATGCAGCATAGAGACCCTGCTTTTGCCAGAACTGAAGATATGGCACAGGTTTTGGTTTTAAGAACTTCTCTATCTCCACTCCCAGAGGCTTTATGTTGACATTCTTTGCTACACAACACCAGGCAGTACCAGGTTTTTAAAATGACCTTTGTTCCCAGGCTCTGGCCTGCATACCCTTCCCAATATGCAAACAGTACAGTTATCAAGCAAAATGGCAACAAAGCGGCTAAGCAGTTTAACTAGCGTGGCAGAGAAGCCTAACTTTTTGGCCCCTTTAACAGGCTTAAATGTGCCTCACTTAGCACAGAGAAGCGTGAATATGAAATGCAAACTCAATTTCTCACCTGTCTTGTTAATTAGACGTTCAAAACTTGAAGGGTAAGAAAAAGAAACACAGGATTAATTATTGTCTTAAATTTAGATAGATATATTTCCTGTTGCCTTGAAAACTGTGCTTAAGTGCATTTTTTTTCTGAAGAAGTTTATATAGCTTTCATCTATCTCAAAGGGGTCCATGATCCCAAAATTTTAAGAATTAGTGCTATATTTAAAACATGACGTTAAGATCATTTTCATTTTCTCATCCACCTGTTTTATGAGAACAGGTGTCATTTAAACTGGGTTTAAGTGAATCAGCATCTTTATAGTCTATGCTCTGGATGTGCATGTGTGTGTGTTCACAGTCTGTTCTAGCTGGTTTAAGGACTGAACTGTGAGTTTCAAAAATCTGTGTGAATATGCATGTTTAAATTTGCATTACAAACTGTTTTCTGTCAGTAAACAGTATTAGTTTCTTCTCTTTGCATTTTAATTACATTTTATATTTTTCTGACTAGAAAATAGCATCAGAACATTCAGGAAGTGAAAAGCCAGTGGAAAAAGCTCGTTCTATTCTATGTGTTTGTCCAGGAAATCAGATCAGTAACAGAATTTACAAAGATCAAGTAATTCTAATTTCAGCCTCAGAAGAGGAACTTTCTCTGACTCAGCCTCTACAAGATGATGCCACATGATCCCATGGTACACTGGTTGTAGAGGTGATGGTGGTTGTTGTAAGATCTTTCTTCAAGTAACTTCTGACATATGGAAATTGTAAGGCAACCCTATCTCTTGGTTTTCTTGGCAAGATTTTTTTCAAAGGGGGGTTACCATTACTATTGCCCTCCTCTGAGGCTGAGCAAATGGAACTCAGCCAAAGGCACCCAATGGGTTTCGATAGCTAGGCAGGGATTTAAATCCTGCTCTCTTTGAATCCTAACGCAACACTGGAATGGCTACCTGACACTGGTTCCACCTCTAGTACTACTGATAGTGTTGTTGTTCTTGTTGTTGTGAGGAGGAGGAGGAGGAGAAGTAGAGGAAGAGGAAGAGGAAGGAGGAGAATAAGAAAAAGAAGATAATGATAACAACAGCAGAAGTAGCAGCTGGAGGAAGAGGAAGAAAGAAGAAGATGGAGAAGGAAAAAATGGGTGTTCTTTTTTTACTCATCAAAGCTTGAGAGGCATATTTCTTTCAGTAATTAAAAAACAGAAACACCAAAGAGTGCTATGATAATGGCTTGTTCATTTAAATTACACTAAGTATATAATTGACTTATGGTTGGGAAGCAGCTGCAAGACCACCTGTTAAATGAGTTTACAAAGCTCATCTACTCTCAATTTACTCTTTGGCAAGGACAGAGCTTACATTTGTTTTGTAATTTAATAGATTTGCAATCATTAAATGGTTGTGGTAGGTTCCAAGAGGCAAAATCTTAGAGGTTGTCACAGTATGAAATTAATCTTATTTGGATGGAAACAACTATCCTATGTGTCTTTATCTATCTATCTATCTATCTATCTATCTATCTATCTATCTATCTATCTATCGAGCTATTGTAATAGACCAGGAATGGGAAACACTGTAAAAACTATCAGCCAAACTGCTGCAGTCACATTTATCACTACTGTTAACCTTCACTGTTTGATGCATATGGGAGTCAAAGACTCACAGAGAGGATGAAGGGACAACCTATGGAAAAATTCATATTTACTAACGTTCAATAAAGGTCTGCATATTTTTGCCAAGCACATGTGCAATCATCAATTATAGATTATTCCACTAGCAACATGATTAAGCCAATGTTGAGCATTATTTTCAAAAACCCTGCTTGTACCTTTTTTTTCACATCAATGAGTAGATTCAAAATGAAAAGAAATACAAATAAAATCATATATAGCTTAAAAACATGTAGAATATTAAGATAAAAATGGTATTAAATTGTCCTTACAATTAAAACCATATAAAACAAAAGTAGTATAGCCCACTGAAACTGCAAAGCCTTTACATGTAAAACAGTCATTCCCTAAATGCCTGCTGGAATAGAAAGGTCTTCACCTGCTGATGAAATGACAGCAAGGAGAGAGCTTCCTTAGAAAGAAATTCTAGAGTTTGCAAGCAGCCACAGAAAAGACTTTCTCTCATGGATGCACCACATGTGCCTGGGGAAGGTGAGAATTAAGGGCCTCCTCTGAAGATCTTAGAGCCCGGGCAGGATTATATGGGAAGATATGGTCCTTTGTGTAGTCTGGACCCAAACCATCTAGGGCTTCATAGGTCATAACTTTACAGACTGGCAGTGGAACTGTTGCAATGAGGGAGTTGTGTGCTCCCTCTGACCAGCCCTCATTAATAATTTGGCTGCATTCCTTTAGACCAGTGGAAGTTTCTAAACTTTCTTCAAAAGCTGCTCCAGATAGAGCATTTTACAGTAATTCAAAGGGTATCAAAAGAAACACTAAGGCATGTGTTCAAGTCAGAAGTCCCTAGGGATGAGTGTAGTTGGTGCCCTAGTTTTAATTGTGCAAATGCATTCCCAGCTACCACTGAAACTAGATCATCCAGGTTCTGTGCTGCATTTTCAGAAGGAATGCAATTCCATGCAGAATAGGTTGAACCACTTTTTCCAGAGCTGCCTTTCAACTGACCAGCCTCACCTCTGTCTTGCATGCATTAAGTTTCACTCTGTTCACCCTTCCCCAGCCCATTGCTGATGACAAGCAGCAGTTTAGAACCAAAACAGGCTCTTATATACTTTAACATGAAATAAAATATACTTAAACATGAAATAAGTAGAGAAGAAAAATGAATTAAGACTCTCAATGGTAAAGACTGAGACAAATGAAGAAGAAGAAAAAAGATAAGAATAGAGACAGCCGACAAAATAAAGAACATTAAACAGGGAAAAGTAAACAAAACACTAAAACAAATAGAGGGAGAATCCCATAGGGGATGGTAAAGAAGAGAAACTTAAGAGATTTAAGAAATAACTGATACTAGGGGAAGTTAGGAAGTAGGAAAACGAAAATAATAAGGTATAAACTAGACAGAGATGGTAAGATATAATAAGGTATAAACTAGACAGAGATGGTAAGATAGAAAAGAAGTAATAATAGAGAAGAGAACAGAATGATACAAATAACTGAAATAATAGATGGTGTGTATAATATATTACATCATTGGTTTAGAAGTAGAAAATGTAAAAAATGCAGATATGGGCCATTTCCGGACCGGGTATTTAAAATGGTGCAGAGCGACCTCCCACGGAGGTCTTCGGCACCATAGAGTGGACTGGTGTGGACTACTTTTTGTAGTTTCACACCTCAGTCCAGTTCTGCGCGACCGGAACTGGTCACGCAGCTTGCTTTTTAAAAACCTCTTTTTTGAGGTTTTTAAAAAGCACGGAGCGGGCAACCCCGTCTAGCTCCGTCGCTGCGCTCTGGAGCAGATTTGCAGGCGTGCGCAAGTGCGTGCCAGGAGATCTTCTGGGGGTGGGCTTTCAGCTGGCGAGCTTCTCCAGTTGGTGGAGAGCCTCCACCAACCGGAAGCCGCCATTTTGGACGCCGGAGGACTGCAGAGCGGCGAACTCGCACTACTGCTCTTCATGACAGACTTGCCCGGTCGCAGGAAAAATCCGGTGAGTCCCATTTCTGCCCATTTCTGCCCAATTCACACCCCACATGCAGAAAGGGCCATAGGTTGTGTTCTGTAAGAAAACAGTACAAATGAATTTGTATTAGATGTTATTTTATTTATTGATGATTGATAAAATAATAATAATAAAAAGAACCAAAACAGGCTCTTGGGGTTGTGGTGGAAAGTAGAGATAGTGTTGGTGTGGCCTGAACAGGGATATTTATATAAGCCCTTTAGAGTGCATGCAGCCAAATGTGTCTTGGAAGTACTAGCACAGAATAATCAATACCAGCTTCAAGAGCAACCAAGTTTAGACAATAAATAGAGGAAAGAACTAAGATCCATGAAAATAAAAGGAGGGAGAATAAATAAATAAAAGGAGGGAGAAGAAGGAATCCAGCAGCATCTAAGACTGATTGATTTCAGTCCACTGTCACATGCACTGATGCAGTACAATGTCCCCACCACTGCCTTTCCTCTTATGTTAGGGAAAATGATAGCCATGTTCAAATATTTGAAAGGCTATCTTATCGAAGAGGGAACGGGCTTGTTTTCTGCAGCTCCAGAAACTAGGACAAGGAGCAATGGATTCAAGCTATAGGAAAAGAGATTCCACCAGAACCTCAGGAAGAACTTCCTGATGGTCAGAGCTGTCCAGCAGTAGAATATGCTGCCTCAGAGTGTGGTGTAGTCTCCTTTTTTGGACTTTTTTAAACAGAGGCTGGATGGCCATCTGTCAGGAGTGCTTTGATGTGTTTCCCTGCATAGCAGGGAGTTGGACTGGATGGCCCCTGTGGTCTCTTGCAGCTCTATGATTCTATGTTATAACAGATTAACACAGCTATCTCTTTAAAAACTGATCTATTAAAATACAGCATGGGAGGGGAAGAAAGAGATGAGCTTTCCACAGTGGGATATGCTGCGTCGGAATGTAGTGGAGTCACCTTCTTTGGAGGTTTTTAAGCAAATGCTGAACAGCCATTTGCCGGTGGAGCTTTGAGTGTTCTTCCTGAATGGCAGGGGGTTGGACTCGATATCCATAGTGGTCTGTTCCAACTCTATGTTTCTATTATTCTACTCTGTCAGAAGTCAGGATCCAGGACAGGGAGACTGCTAGAGAAGGCTTACAAGGGCAAGGCAAAGAAATTCCTTGAAAAGTGAAGAAGTATGGTAGGAAAGTTGGCAAAAACACATAGTAGAATACAGAATCGCAGGGGCAAGACTAGAAGTCAGCTTTTGCCTAGACCAGTGGTACTCAAAGTGGTGATGCCTGGATAAGTGCTGGGCCTTGGGCCTCTGGGCCTTGACCGAGAGAGAAAGAAACAACTGTAGCCAACTATGGCAAACTGGAAGAAATAATTTCCAGTCCTTCACATCAGAGATATAAAGGCTAGACTAGTGCTATTCAAAATGATAGTCCATGGACAGGTGCTAGTCTGTGAGTTATCAGATGCCAGTGTCTGACAATTTCCCAGGAAAGAAACAAACAGTTGTAGCTAATGGGCACGTATATGGTACTGCTCCCTGGCACATGGGGGTGGAGTGCCAGTCTTCCACATCAGACAGCCTGAGCAGCACTGGACTAGACAGAGCTCTAAACCAGACTGATGGCATTCATACTCAGACAAATCAAGGAGAACAAGTTCTGATTTACAGCTGAACTGTGCTGATAACTGGATTAGGTAATATTATTGATCTCCTATGTGCAGCTAGGTGTTTCTCACCACAAAAGAAACCAGAATACAAAGAGTAGAAAGCCCTCAGGTCAGATCCTAGCAAAACATGACATATTGCTGTCTAATTATATGGTGGTTTCCTTAATTGCTTAATGGTTCGTGGCAAGGAAGTTTGCTGTCATGAAGGAAGGATATAGGTTTTAGTACTCTAGGTAATAGGTGTCACCACCTTAGAGCATTAGGATTAAGAACTATGCTGTAAGCAACTGTATCCCTCCCATTAGCAGTCCCACTACATGCATTACTCTTTACACACAGTGCTCAGGCTAGGCTGCTGGACTGCTGAAATCACTGAGATGATTTAATATCCCTTAAGCACTCGACAACCATAGTTGTTCAGCATAATTGACAAAATGGGAAAGAAAACTGAAAGAAATTCTCAGGAAAGAAGGCATCAAAGCAATAGATCTGAGACAACATGTGAGCTCCAGATGGTTGTCACTTCACAGGGGCCATTTCTGCTGTTTGTGACAAGAAGTTGGCAGTTCTGCTAAGCCTTCAGAAGTGAGGTCTGTGGTGGTCAAGGCAAATCATAACTGCTCTTTTTCAAACATTGACTATGAATCATGTAATGATTTCTTAAGACTTCTCTTCCTGTAACAGCATCATAGCATGTGAAATGATAATTAATACACATTTAGCAAGAAAATGATCAATGGAGTCAACTATTTACTATTTGGACTGTGCATGGGACCCCTGATCTGGTTTAAAGCCCAGTCCAGTGGGCTCTAATATCTAAGATCATATCAGATCATATCTAGATCTACTCCAAATCAGTGACTGTAGATCCAAATAATGACTTAGGAATTCAAATCACACGCAGCCCGGCTAGTTCCGGCCGCTCCTGAGTGGATTCTGGTGTGAAGCTACTAAAAGTAGTCCACACCAGTCCACTCCACGGTGTAGATGACCTCCGTGAGAGGTCGCTCTACACCGTTCCCCCCCACACACATGTGAAAAGGGCCATTATTTTCAAAGTAACAGTTTCATAAATTTATGATGCCTAAGAAGAATGAGAGAGAGAAAAACTGGTCTATCTCACAAACATACACATGCACACAGCTCAAATTGCTTTGATAATAACTTGAGGAATGAGAGACTTCAGCCAAGGTTAACTCCTGGGCTTCTCAGTTCTGGTGCCAGTGTACCCTCCAAGACAAGACAGATGATCTGCTCTCTTCTGATCTTCAAATACTTTTCCTCTCTTGTTCTGGAAGGTGCTGACATTTTCCCGGGTGGGATGAGGGAACCACCTCATTCTAACAAAGGAACAGTTTCCCAGGCATCGTACAATGGAAATATTCTTGTCTATCTCTTCATTCTTATCTGTCTCTTCACCCTATTTACTATTATTTTATATAATGTAATAATTTCCAATAGTTTCCCACTGTAGTGTGTTATACAGTTATAGGAAGGTTGTGAACAGAGCTTGAATTTATTTTTATTGTAGGAACTACTACCTGTGCTTGCTGGGGAATTCAAAGTGCTGCAATCCAAGATATGTCCCTCCAACGTTTCATAGATGTAAATGGAGACAAGTGTGGCCACATAACATCAGAGTGTGTCAAGATGGTGAATGTTATTAACCGGGAAGAACAAACAAGTTGGGAAAGGCTGCAATAGTTTGCTTTTGCCTGAGGCTACTGGGAAGGGCAAGATTCTGCCCCTTCCTCTCTTGTCTCCCCTGCTGAGTTAATTGAATGCAAACTACTTTGCAGTTTGAACTCAGTTTGCAGCAACTGAGGTAAACTGAGGACAAAGGGGGGAAAAAAGGAGGAAATAGAAATTAAGATATTTAAAAGCAGCTGAAAAAGTGGAAGGACAGACCATTGATCAGGACTGACTCTGACAAACTCGGCGGAGCAACCTTAAATTGTGGATGAGTGTTCCTTTATTCAGTCTCGCTATGATCTGAAAGAGAATCCTTTTCAAGATTCTTTATATACAATCTTGGTTCACACTGAAGTAGCAGAAAATGTTGCTCAGATTCCCAGGCTTGTTGGCCCTTTGGGAATTCCTTCCTGCTTTGTAGGTCAGTGAAGGATCTGTAAAAACAGCTTTTAGAATGTTTATTTCCCCATTACAGTGTTGCTGGTATCTGCAAACAATATTAGACAGAAACAGTGATGTATTATTTGCATTGATCTCTTCATCTATCTACTATTTCTAAATTCTAAATGACTTATAAAATGATAATAAAAGAATATTTTTTACAAAAAGCACATCATGACCCAGCAACGTTATGGAAAACACATAAAGGCAAGCTACTAAATTCCTACTGAATTCTCACAGTATCTTTACATTCTTTTGATGTAATCCAAGCTTTTGCAGCCAAGGATGAGGCCAAAGGAGATACTGGCCCTTTCTGCTCCACCCTCCCAACCCGCCATAGGAACCGGGGAAGGATGGAACCATGATGACACTTATGCACAACATTGTTACGGTCCCGTCCTGTCCCTGTCCCCAAGTAGCGCAATCACACCACAAATCATTGACAGGTTTTCCACATCAATGACTGGTGATCACTCCACCCTCCTGTCATGCTCCCACACTTACTGTATCTGCAGAGGCCCTGGAAGCGCAATGGCCGTGCTTTCTGCCCCAGAGCAGCCTAGGACAGTATCCAGCTATACTGGAGCAGGAAGATGCATGGCCATTGCATTCCTTGATCCCTCAGGCAGTCAGTGTGAAGGGGAGCACTCCATTGTGCTCCCTTCCCGAGAGAGCCTCTGCTGTCACTGGATGCCACCGGGACAAAGGTAAGCCACGGAAAGGGCCACTGTGTGTGTAAATGCAAGTTATGAGTGTGGGGCTATAGAAGTTCTGTTCCTCACTATTTCAGTCTCCTTTCTCTTAATGGGATCTAGGTAAAAGGATTATTGCAATGCCCCTGCCCTTGAATGTCCACTGGCTTGGAACACAAGGAGAGGAAGAGTCTAGCTGGTCTTAGTTATTGACCCAAATTATGATTGTTCAGACTCTCAGCCCTGAGGAATTGGATGATGCCTTTGGTTTTTCAAGCTCCACCAACTGTGTAGCATCAGCTGCACTGGAATAGTAGCAGATCAAATGCATCCTGGACTGCACAAGGCCCATAGCTGAGGAAGAGTATTTTAGTGCACTTAGTTTCATTTCAATAGGTTGATTTATCAAGATGGAACAAAACATACTGAATTTTCAAACAGAATCATCTCATGCAATTACTGAATCTCAAAAGACATAGAATTCTTAAAATGTATCTAATAGATTGGTCTTTCTTTTCACCAGATTCTAGTTATAAGGCTCATTAAGGAAGTGTGGTGCTAAATTAATTCTTTGTTTTATTTTGCCTGTAATGGTGATTATTGGAGTTCTCATGTACATGTCAAAAAGGAATTATTTCCCAATGGTTATTTACATTCATTTTTGTTTAGCTTTGCTCACTAACCTTCCATATTTCAGTATTATATTATAATCTGGACAGATGTATTTTAAAGTATTTTTAGTGTTATTTTTATATTCTTTTTTGTAACATTTGCATGACAACTTTGTTTAATTTCCCTTATGCTTGTTTTGTATAATGCATGCTGCCATCTTTCTGGAATTCTAATTCTTGCCTATGCTACTTTGCTTGTAATTTTTTTAGAAAACTGGACAGGTTGAAACATGTCTGCTGTACAATTACCTTGATCTTAATTTACTGATGCTATGTTTTAGATTTAGATTTTAAGTTTTGTCTCAATGTTGCATTAAATACTATTTGAGAACTTCTATTTACTTTATATCCTTTTTCTCCTGTACTGTTGCATTTAGGATAGAGGGTCATTTCCGCACTAGAGGCCATTAGCATGATATACCATCACAATTGTGCCATTGCCATTGATGTGATGCCGTCAGGTTGTGAATGCTGTTTTCCACACCCTTCCACCTTCAGTGGAGGAGTAGTAGTATTGCAACCAGTGTTCCTTCTGCACCACAGCATCCCTGGCCACTCCCTGTCTCCACCTTCATCCCTCCCCACCACCCCAACTGGTTGGGGTTTTTTCCCCTTTGGAAAGCCATACTAAACATGGCGACACACTATTGCATTTTCACACTATAATGCCTAAAAATGTATTAAAACTAAAAACTTTTACCACAAATGAGAACTTTAAGTTGACATAGAGAAGTGATAGATTTCAAAGTTGTTACGCCATGGGAGTCACTGAGGGAGGGACAAGGTGGGCACACCCACAGCCCACCCACTGGTGGATTTGCAATGATTGAAAGTGCTATCAAGCACTATAACAGTACTGCACTAAGCCAGTTGACAGGATTGAATTGCTATAGGAAGCACTTAACAGATTTTTTCTGGAAATAGAATAGGGAAGTTTGGTGACACTTGGGGATGGGATAGCAGTTGGGCAGCAATGACGACATGTGGTAGCATAACACCGGACCCAGAAGTAACCCACTGCTACGGTGATATAGTGACGTTGTGTGGAAATGGTCATATATACTCTTAGTATACCACCTCTTTTCTTTTGCCTCTCTGTTTAACTCGTGCATGAAACAAACATGATTTGCACATGCATGCATCCTAAACAGAAACAAGGGGCTGATACTGCCACCACAGTGTTGGCAATAATTATCCTACTCTAGTCTTGAGTTCTTCTGGCAGACAGAATATTCTTCCCCACTGCTGCCCTACCAACAAGTCCCAATTGTGCAGCATGTCTTGACATTATTATCATCAATGGTTTCCTCTTGGCTGCAAAAGCTTCCTGGTACCTTAAAAAGTCTCTTATTGCCTGCAAGACCCCAGCTTATAAGCCCAACTCCAAACTCAAAAGCAACTGAATCAATAGATGTTACCCCAAAATGTGGGTGACTCAGAGATCCACCCGAAATACCAGTGCCTTCATGAAACAGTGGGGAATATTTGCTCAAAGGGGAGGCCTGTGAGAGTGGGGTGATTTACCAGGATCTTTTACATCTGTGTATACTGGTACTAATGCAGGAACACCAGCCAGAGATTCAAACTATATTTGTTTTATTGGGCAAAATTAGCAATCACATGCACACAAGATCAAAACAGTCCCACAATCACACAAGGTTAAGTGAAGGAAAAAGGAGGAAACATTGGATAGCAAGAAGTTAGGGAAAAGTGGCTTATATCACCTATCCAAAGAGAAGAGATAAAGCGATGTGGCTCAGACTAGGGCCCGAGGACAGTACAACAGCAAGAATCGGAGCAGCAGAGTGATGGCCTATGTACCACTGTACTATGCACTATAAACTATCTGGCTCAGAGCCAGGGTTTAAAAACTCTTTTTTCCACCCTGAGGGGGCGGATGTTAAAGATTCTCCAGCAGAGTAGACAGTGTGGTCCGGAATGGCCTTAGCATTCAGTGACAAAGGACTGATGGGAATTGTGATAACTCCTTAATGGTGGGACAGGTGAAGGGACAAACGGGGAGTTTTGGTGGACAGAGGAAGAGGGTTGAAGACAATAAGTCATTCTGTGAAGGCAGTTTCAGATGCTATTGTTTCTAAAGATCAGGTCGTTGAAGGACATTTGCAAACCATTATCACCAGAGTATCCCTTCCTATGACCTGGCCATGCCCTAAGCTCCCATCTGACCTATTTTCGCAGTGCAGGTGTTTGGCCAGTCCTCTCTCACTAGTATAACTTTGCAGCCACAGCAGTATACAATTTATATTTCATGTCAATTAAATGTTATTTGCCAGTTAAACTATATCATAGAATGGGGGTGTATGGCCCAGTAACACTGAGGTAGAAGAGATCAGAGAATGAAAGAAAGTGCTTATTGGATCCATAGAAAGTGCATAGGGATTTGAAGCACTTCTGGCATAAGCACCAAATTACAGGTAATATTACTCCAGATCAGGTCTATAGCAGGAACAAAGGGTTAAAACCTTTGTTTAAAACCATCCTCAGAATCCCAATTTAGATCAAGAAGGACAGCTTGGCTATTTGCAAGGGAGAAAACCCTTATTTAAAGGCAAAACTGTATGATTATACTGTTATCTGACCATGACTATATCCCTATCCGCTTTGCAGATTCACAGACCTGCTAAGTATGAGATGACCTGGAGTCCTTTCACACTACACAGTTACAGCACTATGATTCCACTTTAACTGTCATGGTTCCTTCTTATAGAATCATGGAAATTGCAATTTAGGGAGGGATCCTTTCCCCCCACTCCCCACATCTATGTGTGGGGAGGAGGGTCTGGGAGGGAATCTTGGTCTGCCATTTGGAAGCTTTTATGCCCTAGGATTTTTCATGAATAACTGGCTCTTTGATTAAAGGCTATCATCTTTAAGGGTAGGGGTTGGGTGCAGTGTGGGAGAGAGGGGCCATTTCCGTACCACACTGTTATAGTGCTATTATTCCACTTCCAATGTCCTGTGGAATTCTGGGATTTGTAGTTTATTCAGGCCAAAGAGCTCTCTGGCTGAGAATTCTAAATGCCCTTCCCTAAACTGCAAACCCCAGGATTCCATGGGATGTTGAAAGTGGAATAAAAGCACTATAACAGTGTAATGCGGAAGTGGTAGGGACTACCAGGAATAAAATAATTGATATGAAAAAAGAAGGGACACAACAAACAAAAGTGAAATTGGTGGTACAGTTAAATGATGCTGTCATGCAATTTTTAAAGCAATATTTGTCCAAAAAAGGCTACTGTTTAGTTTAGAATGTATATTTTGAACTGTTCTGTCAAAGCATCTATGCACTGAACAGAAGTTTCATACATAAATACTTTGACAGAACAGTTAGAAGACCAGCAATGTATAAAAGAAGTTTACATATATGATTCAGAAAGTACTGGCTCTCCAGAAACTAGATATTTTATAAAGACTTCTATTTCCATTCTTTTCTCTGGGTATGTTTTTCTCTTTCAGCTTCCTGCTATTCCCATCCTTACCATAGTAAAAGATAAGAGGTAAATTTAGGAGAGAATCGTGCTATCACTAGGTGGATTTGCAGCTGATTTGTGAGGCATATTCAAAGCATGCTCATAAACCTAGAGACAACTGGAGTGCTGCAGTGCTGTTTAACTGGTTTGTAAGTTGTTTGGTCAAGAATATCGGGGATGCTTACTAGGTCTGCAATTGTCAACAAACTAGGAATGACTATTGAGCTGTTTACAGAGCTTAAAACAAAATTCAGGCCACTGCCAAGTCAGGAAGTAGGCACACCTCACTGTCTTCCTTCTGCAGTAAGTGAGAGGGGCACTTTGGAGCATACAGGCCCCAATGTTCCCCTCCCATAGGTACACCTGTCCCACAACTGGTCTTACTATGACAAAAAAATGAAATCAGAAGAGTCTTGTGGCTTCTATTTTCAATCATTTTTGGCTAATTTTCATATTGCTTAGGGGTTGGAAAGATTCCAGCTCCATGCCACCCGAGTGGCTTCTGCTTTCTGATTTGGGGCTGTAGGAGTTTGGACAGTTTTGGAGTATCTGGGGCCAAAAATAAGCACCCAAGGCCACATGCAGGCCAATAGGCTAGTTTCCTCACCCCTTACTGCAAGGGGTGGAATTATTCATTCATTTTCACTGAATCATAGCATGGTTGGGTCAGTCATTACCATTACTGTGCTTAAAGGTCTAAATTAATCAGGTATGGGAAACACCGCTAACATTCATTGTAACAAAGAAGTGTGACAGATCTATCACTCAGGTCCAAGTAGGAACAGAAGGAGGAAACAGCAGACAGAAATTGAAAGGCAGTCAAACACAGAAAAGAGTATGTAACCACATCCCTACCAATGGTTTGCAACACCATAGAATCACAGATATCACAAGAACCCTGGGTAATCCACATCAGTCAGCAAAAATAAGTGATACAGAGAGAAAGCGAGACCCAGCCTGGACAAGTGGATATGCCTTCAACATGCCTGTCAATTTATGGCAACTCCAAATATTTCATAAGTTATTCAAAGGCTAGGAATACTCAGACCTGGTTGTCTCAGATGACTGGCAAATTCAACATGGGTTTAAGCCATAGCTGTTTTTCATGCATGACTAATAAATACATTGTCCTTCTCTGGTGGTGTATGTATTGCACAGATATTTTAGCATAACTAAAGATTTGGTTTTGATCCAGACTGAATATTTTCATAAGCTTTTCCATTTGTGTGCAGCTTTTCTTTTACCTTCTGTAGATTCCTCTCTGGTTCTGAACTGATTGTAAAACTGTTTCTTAGGTTTATGTGGTATTTTTTTTTTTCATTTAACTGTTCAGGGATTTTGTTCTTTCAACACACTTCTGGAAGTAGATAGCTCATTAGCTTCCATATTCAGAGATTCATGACTTGAAAGAAGCTCTCTCATTCTAGGGGGAATATCGGTCTTAACTTCTTAATTATCTGTCATCTCTGTCAGTGTATTCCCTCACAATGTCTAAGCTAGTCCCCCTGGCATTCGCTCACTGATCTCTGTAACAAGCTAATTTGAAACTTTTCTGAGAAGGAACTGATGTGCTTGCCCTTTCCAGAGAGATTGGGGACAGACGGAGGCCATTACTGTCTAGGCCTAAACCAGGCGTTTAGGGGTAAACATTTTCAACATGAAAAGAAAGATTTTCAGGGGCTGCAAAGGTTCTCAAGAGACCACCTGAATTTTTACACCATTTACACTATTTTGCTAGCCTGAGTAACTTCTGTGGTGATGCACCTGTTTGCTTTAAAGATTGGTCTTTGTAGTCCAAACACAGAACTGCCTGTGAGAATAGTGCTGGTCAGTTATTCAGTTCCTCTTTCTAACACTGTGCAAGGAGGGATGATGAGCACAAGCATGCAGGTTCCACTCCCATTCTTACAACTGTTGCCATGCACAACATAGATCGTAGGTCCTACATCATGTTTAAAGTCTCCATGAATCAGAGAGGCTCTCCACATCAGACACTATAGATATTAAAAACCTATCATTTTCAATTTTATTACTTCCTCAAAATTGGTATTTTCATCCTGTACTAAAATTTGTACAATTTTTGAATGCAATATGTCTTGATTTTCACATTTATTTGTGCAGTTTGCCTAATTACTACACCTATTTGCCATTGACTACAGCATGTTTCTGAGTAATGTCATAGATAGATATAGATATAGATATAGATATAGATATATTTACACACATATATATACATGTGTGTGTGTGTGTGTGTGTGTGTGTGGTATATATATGGTGATGCACTTTTTTACCTATTTCTTTTTTAAAATCTGCACACATTAGTCTGTGTGCACTTTCCACAAAATCTGTGAATACCCAATTTGACTTGACTTGAGATGTGAAAGCTTTCCTTGACAAGTCAAATGACATTTCTGTCAGTCCCTCTCAGACACTTGTTCTCAGCATAATGTGAAGGATTTGGAGCTAGCATACTTGTATTTGCCCTTCTTCCTCACATATTGTTAGGAAGTGGGATTTGAATGCTTGAAAAGGAGTACGGTCTCCAACAATTCTGTTTTATGCATTTGTTGCATGTCATTGAGGGATAGTTTAGACATTACTCTCCATCTATGATTACCAGTCCAGGACCACATGCACCATCCTTGCAGCTATGGCTATCATTTTTCTGTTGTATGATCTAACAATATTATAATTGTTTGTGTGAGAACCAGAGCCATGAGTGTACATAAGCACATGAGTCTGTCTCTTGTACATCAAAGTCATGCAGAAAGGATAGGCCCACATCATCCAAATGGTTCGCATACACACACATGATTCCATTATTCATCATAAGTCTATTATTTTCAGTTGCTGCCATATTCAGATTTTTTTTTTTTTACAAAAAATTAGGCCCTTTCCATCTAATGAATATATTAACAGATTTTCATAAGATCTTATGAAATTGTGCCCGAGTCCTTCTCCAACCACTAACTGTGGAGGGAGACTGATGTATCAAGCAGGAGCCGGTGATATTGCTCTCCTGTTTCAGTTAACCACTCATTTATCACAGGCTGGGGAGAAATTCTTGCCATTCCTAGAATTTCACCACAGATTCCCAGCATGCTTTCAGACAAAATCTCAGCTATTTTGTTTTTGGCTGCAGTGCAACCCATTCTCTCACCCTGTATTTCTGTGACCAGCCCCCACCACGTGCTGATCTTTTCCAGAGCTGTGAAGGATTTTTTTTTTTTTCCTGACATCACTGTGGCTTGTTGTTTTACTTTTTCTGGGATTTTGTCCCCTAGCTTCCTTTCACCCTTTGTACAAAGGGTTATATGTGCTAACATTCTAGCATCAGCTCGGTGATGGAGTCAGTGCTTTATTATAACTGCCAGATAGGAAGAAGGGAGAATACAGCACCAAAATTTGTTAGGAAGCTATTCTGGGAGGAAGCAGAAGGGCTGAAGGAGTGAGCTACCCTGCCAGTTTGGGCAAAGACAAGATTTGGCACGTTTTAAGTTGTCTGACTGTATTGGCACAGATTGGCAAATTTCCACCCAGCAAACTGCCTGTTATAATCCTGACATATTTCTGTATTCCAAGACTTATTTGTCTGGGCCACAATGTTAAAGAAAGTGATAGAAGAGTTCCCCCACATGTACAAATTCGTGCAGTAGCAATTTGTTCTTGCTCCTTTCAATAAAGTAGTGATCTGCCACATTTTACCCATAACTTTGGACTCCGGCCTCTCCTTCCAGCACAATGAAATTCTCAGTGATTTGTACTAGCCAAGTTCAATATGTATGGATATTGCCAGAATAGGGTAGACCATGTTCTCTTTTCCTGACATGTGGCCTTTCAGAAACTTTAATTCAGCATGAAATCATAACATTGAATATATAAAAAGTGAAACCCAGACTTCTAAGAGCTAAGCACTCAAAGCTCTTTGTCTCAGTGTGTAACTCTGAGATTCATTTCTGCTTAAAAAAAAAAATCTGAAGCTCTTTCTAGCAAGATATAAAGATCTATGTAAATTTTGGAGAAATCTTATAGGAGGGGGAAAAAAACCTAATGAAATTGTCAACCAGTTTTACATATCACAACAGTATGAGGCTGTGCTACAGACAAGCAGCTCTTTCAAACCATGGGGGTTTTATGCAAACTGGTGAAAATATCTTCCCTCTGAATAAGATTGATAAGATTGATAGAACGGAGCAGCGTTTCTTGATAATATATGCTATGTGCTGAGGCTAGGATGCCTAGAGACCACTGGAAAAATTACATAGAAACAAATTAATATAGTTACGCTTTTGTGACTAAGCTGTAATTATATTTTTGCCAACATATGTTGATCACAGTAAAAAAAAATTACTATAGGAACAATAACAAAATAAGTGATTTTAATTAACTTAAGAGGGATTGTAACTAACAGTGAAAGGAAGACTAGCGACTGGATACTATCAAAGCTTGTAAAAAGTAGATTTTTAAAACTACTTAGCTGTGGTGGCAAGAGATTCTGGGAGGTGTGAAAAGTAACTTATCAAGCTCTGTATAATATGTCCAGTTTGTCACAGTTAGGTACATACTGTAACCCATGGGGTACTTACCAGCTGGTACACTTGGCTTCTTACTGAAGTCTGAGAAAACAGCTTTGTCTAGCGCCACCTACGCAGTGGAGTTTTAAGAAGCTTTAAAAATAGGGTTTTTAAGAAGTTGTTTTGAGTTTACCATTGGGAGCCACTCCAATGAAAACACTGAAGAAGTAACAGGTGCATGTGCTACAGGCTCCTGTGGATTTACAGCAAAATGTCTCAGAAACTAACTGGAGCCCATCAGCAAAACGCAGAGGCAAAGTCAGGTCATGTCCTCTTTTGCCATCATAAAATTTTATCTCTATGCTAGAGGCCTTGGCAGGGTACCTAAGCCTTTTGTCCTCCACTTTGACTAAGTTGCAACAGAGTGAAAGCTGCCTGGAGTCTCTGCACATTTAGTTTGAGGTAAATGGTGTTGAGTTCAGTTGGATTTACTCTTCTCAACTGTGCAAGGGAAAAAGAAAAAAAAAAAAAAGACAGCAGCAACTGCTTCAGCAGCAGCAGAAACAAACAGCTCCAGGGACAAATTATAGCCTGCCCGCAACTGTTGAACTGGGAGAACAGTGCAATAATGACTCTTCTCTTTCCTTCTGGAGAGGATGAGAAAAGTGCAGTTTGTGCTACTATGCTGAATCATGTGTGACTAAACACTCTAAAGGTACTAGATCTCACCTGATCTTGGAAGCTAAGCAGGGTCAGTCCTGGTTAGTACTTGGATGGGAGACCACCAACAAATCCCAAGTGCTGCCAAGTATATTTCAGAAGATGGAACTGGCAAAACCATCTCTAAATATTCCTTGTCTAAGAAAATCTGTGAAACTGATGGATCCACTATAAGTTGACAGGGTACTTGAAGACACAAACATACACACACCTCGCTGAACAGGGTTTAGGAAAAATATACTTTTCTGTGCTCCTTCTAAACCTCTTCCTAGGGCTATTAAAAGTGAAGTTTCATGGACACAATTGCAATACAGCATAATAGCCTTAGCAGCATACATTTACTTACAGCATTTTCACTTTAATTTTTTTTCTTTTTTTGTCAAATGAAACAGAGAGAGATAGAGAAAATGTAGAATGCCCTCACTTCAATCCCTTCCATCATTAATTTGAAGTATCTTCAATATCACAACTAGAAAATGACTGATTTAGCTGCTGACAGAGTAATTATTGGTCTTTATTTCTGTTAACAGAAACTTGAAAAAAATCATCTGACATAAAAATGTGAAAGTTAAACAAGCTTATGCTATTCAATGACATAAAAGCATATACTAAAAACAGACTTATATAAAAAATGGGATGACTTACAGTTTTATACATACCAGATCCCATAGTGTGATACCGCAAAATGTGGGTGACTCAGGGGCCCACCCACAATGCCAGTGCCTCCATGAAAAGATGGAGACTATTAGCTCAAAGACGAGGCCTGCAAGAGGGGGGTGATCTTATGAAATCTTTTACACCTATGTGTGCCGGTACTAACGCAGGGAAGAACCCACCGGAGATCCACAAGTAAGCTTAATTTTTTTATTGGGAGAATTGCAATCACACACACAAGATCCAAGCAGTCACATAATCACATAAGGCTAACTGAAGGAAAAGGGAAGAAAGTTTTCGATAGCAAGATTTTCCGGGTGAAGTGGGTGATATTTACCAATCGAGAGCAGCCAAGCAGCAATGTGGCTTAGACGCAGATCTAAGGGCAATACACAAATAGAAATTGGAGCAGCAGAGTAGCGACCAGCAATCAGTGTACTCTGAGTTGGCTGGCCAAAAGCTGGAGTTTAAATACTTTTTTTCTGCCTAGAGGGTGAGGATACTAATATTTCTCTGTCAGAGTAAACAAAGGAACCCAGAGGGTAGACAGTGAGGTCCAGAATGAGCTAATGTCCTTAGCATTAGATGACGAAGGAACTAATGGCAGTCCTGATAGCTCTTTCATTGTCGAACAGGTGTGGAGACAAAAGGGAAGTTAGCTTGGTTGGAGAACGAGGAATTAAGACAATCAGCCATTCTGAGGGAACATCCTAGACACTATTGTCTCTTAAAGATGGAGCTAACTGTAAGTCCATTATCACTGGAGTTCCTTGTGATTTCCTGACTGTGACCTGGCTACACCTTGAGGTCTCTTCTGACTTTATTTTGCAATGCACTTGTGCAGGCAGCTTTTTCCTCTTAGGCCATTTCCGCACAACACTCTTATAGTGCGATGATTCCACTTTCAACCTCCTATGGAATCCTGGGGTTTGCAGTTTTGGGAGGGGCCACCCTCCCAAAACTGTGTTCTTAGCCATCATGGCCGTGCAGCCATAGCAGGGTATATTCATATTTATGGCAATTAATATATTTTGACAATTAAACCATATCAAAGTGTGGGGGTATATGGTGTGCTAACAAGTCTTAGTGCACTGAAGCCTTTGAACGTCATTGGTATCACCCATACTGATAAATGACAGATCTGGACTATGCAATTTATATGGCAAAAGGGTGGAATGAAAGAGAAATTGGCCTTTTCCAGGGACATTCCCCATATACTCAGTTTTGCTTAACAGTGATAAAATAGAAGGACTTATCTGCATGGCAGCAGCTGGTTCTGAGAAACTGCCTGCCATCTTAGATTTCCTGAAGTGTCACAGACAGAACCATTTTATTAGCAAAAAGAGTATGTGGCATGAGATTAAGTTACAATACCTCTTTATTTTTAACTTCTTGTCCTCAGATCAACCCTCCCCCCATATTCAGAAATCTTTTATCAAAACCAGAGCTGGAAAAACTCCCTTTTGAACTACAACTCCCAAAATCCCCAAGCTGGAGGAATTCACAGAGCTGTAGTTCAGAAAGGAACTTTCCAAGCCCTGACTGAAAAATTATAATTATTTGTGCAATATAAAATAACACCATTTTATATTTATAGCTCCTATTTATCTTTCTGTGTTTATAAAAATGTGTGTGTGTGCATTCTGCTAAAACCTTACAGAAAGGAAAGCAATACCACTGTTCACTATAGTGGCTTTCAACCCATTCACCGCAGCAACTCTCAAAGAAATAGATTCTTCAAATTACAGCTGGGCCGTTAATCTGACATACTGAAGGGCTATCGGGATATCTGCTCCCTCTGTTCCTTTTATCTTTAGAAGCAGTTCTATCAGAGGCACAAAATCTCTTCTTATCTTTTATCAGCCCTTGACTTTTATCTCAAACAATTATGTTTTCAAGTGTTCTCTCTAGCGAAAATAGCATGAACACTTATAATGCTCTAGTAGAATAGGATATGAGGGCTTACCATTTTTCTAATTCAAGTGACAGGCTTTTTGAGACCTGAAGGAGACTGTTGTGGAATCCTGAAGTGCAAAGGGGATCTGTTTCATGTATAGGCACTGAGTTTCAGGACCCAGAAGTACCTGAAAATAGCTTACGAGCTGCTTTAAAGAGGATTGTGTTATTTAGGAACTCCTGCAAGGCAATAAAAATAAGAACATAAAATGCTTTGTTCAATGTAAGCATCTCAAAGAGAGAGAGATCTCCACAGCATAACTTCCTTATTTCACCTGAAATATCAAAGGCCCAATTGGGTAATAGCTTTATTAAGATAAACTAAAAGGTTTCTCCAGAAATCTAAAAACAGAAAAAAGGGCAAGAAAAGAAGGTGACCCAGGGCTGAAGGACAATTGCACAGACCTGTGGTTTGTAATAGCTTTCCATAGGTTCTGCAAATTTTTGTATTTTCATGAAATTTAAAATGGGTCCTAATGAAAACAGAATGCAGGAGCTGGAGAATTCGATGGCATCATGTACAGTGCAGAGAAGATTTCAGCTTTCACAAAGAAACATCAGTGGGTGTCAGGAGTAGGACTGTCAAAGAAATACAAACAGAATCCTCTTGCTGGCAGAAAAAGAAAAGAAAAGATAAGTAGGGCTGGCCAGATGAGTGCTGGTAGAATCCACAGTGAGCCATATGGCACACTAGTCATTAAAACATTGGCAGAAACTTACATAACTTACATAAATGCTTCTGCAAAAAGATTATGGTACTTGTGAAATTTTCTGTAGCATGGAGTCTGTTGTTGTCTTGTCATGGGTTTACTTCATATATTTCTCTATTCTCTGTCCTCTTCTTCCCTTCCTTCTCATTTATGTCTTTTATCTGGCCAGGCATGAGTTACACATGCACAAATGTCCATTCCACACAGGGAGACTTCAGAGAACCATAGTATCTCCCTTATTTACAGCTTCACAGTCTAATCCATCATCCTTTGGGCAAGGAAACCTTCAATGATTTCCTTTGCTCAAGTGCCAGCAGCTGAATATTTAACAAAAAAATATATTGTTATCACTGTTGCAAGTGGATGTCTCAATGCAATTTAGGTTGTAATTCTAGATGTAAAATTGGTCTCACTCACCTGACCTTAACACAACCATGTTTACTGGGGAGAGGATGTTCAATGTCTGTGTTTTTTACTGCCATAATATGTTTTCTGGTTGAGATGTGATACTTATAAAACAAATAAAACAAACCATGCAAGTGGGAAGGATTTGTTTTTCTCTAGCATGGAAGTCATATATTTAAATGTAATTAATGCTAGTGACCAACTGCTGCTGACTTTTCCACTTCTATTTCTCACTGGATTGACATAAAGTATGTGATAATGGGCTCTCCCATTATCTAAGCTACACAAATGAGGAATATAGCCTCTGCTCCAGGTTAACAAAGTGTTAATGATGTGAAGATTTAGGTTGTATTTATTGAGGGTGAGCATCATGCAGGAGCAACAGAGACCACAAAAAACAATTGCCTGATGAGGATTATGAATTTGGGAGAAGTGTGGAAGTTCTGAGATACTTCCAAGATTAGAGGTAATAAAAATACAGTGCCAGAAGGCAGGAAAAAATGACTGAGAAAGTTGAGACTTGAGAGATCTGGGGACTGATGGAAAAAGATAAGGAAGGCACCACCTGCCACATTGACCCTAGCAACACTTGTAAGATCCCAACAAAAAAAGTCTCATCCCATCCCATCAGTCCCATATTCCTATGAACATCCAAAGATCCTGAACACCAAATGTTCAGCTAGTCCTGTTAGAGCTTATGTTACTTTCTAACCTTGGCTGAATGTCACTTAGACTTTTAGTAGTAACTTTATAACTACTCCTAAGTAAATGCTTGGTGGAAGGTGCCTTCATCTGTAAGATACTGTTTTCCTAATGTAAGATTATTTGTTTAGAATAAAAGCTTTCCTTAAAAGATCTCTTCTTTTCCCCTTCTCTTGTTGATGTGCCTTTGCTCAATATGTATTTGCGTATGTGTATAGGGTTATCATTTCTCAGTGAAGGAGGAAGGACAGTCTCTGCAGAGTCAGAGATGGGGGAAAGTGCAAGTTCAACCTCCCAGTAACTTTCCACTAAGTTACTGGGGTGAATTAGTAGATGGCAGCAGCTAGATAGAATTTGAGTTTCCCCTTTCCTACTCAAGAGCAGAAGATGGGAACTGAGCCCATTACACTGTACAACGATATATTATGGATAGTTTAGGAAAAGTCTAGATATGAAAGAAATTTGCTGCTATCTATACATTTTCTTGCAAATAACCCATTCCTTAAAGACAAGGCCTTGGAAGAGTGATGGGCTGAGTTCAAGTGATCACTTAAGTCACTCTTTTAACTTGCCATTTACCACAATGTGTGTCACAATTACAAATACGTACATGTGCATACATGCATACATCTACATATATGTGACAGAATTTGAAACACATAGAGCCCCTAGTCAGAAAAAACAGCAGCCATTAAGTCTGTGCTTACCAATGAGGAGAGGGGATTCCATTTGCATGACTGCAGGGAACTGGGCAAGCAGAGAGAAGTGGTGTCCTTCTCTGGCCTTAGCAGCAGCCCCATCTGCTGTTCTTCCTCTGCCAGTTGGTTCATGTGGCAAGAGGTAGGTTTCTGGTTGCAAAGGCAGAACAGCAGTTTTGTACTTGGCCCAATGTGAGAGCCATTATTAGGGCTGTGGCCAGTCCCCTGCTTCTTTGTACATCCAGCTTGTCTCACTCAACCAGATCAAACAATATAACAGTACTCAAAGCCAGCCAAGTCATTCTGGCACAGGAGACAGAAAATCCCACAAGTGCTTTCCCCATCATCTAGCAGTAAAAATGCAATAACAATAAAGTAAATGCCTAACCATTTGCTGCCTTTTTGTGACATCTCAAATTCTGCTCCCTGAGGCAGCCAGTGTACATGGTAACAGCCAGAAACATAGGGGCAGAAAACAGAGAGAAAGAGAAACATGACATTTCTTATACTGACAAATATAGGAAGTTTGTTTAAGAAATGCTGAAGGAAAAATACCAATAGAAGCCAAAGTGAGTAAAATTGTCTAGGGCTTGGGCGTGTGCTATCTTTCTGTTAGCTAAATCTAGTGGTCTACAAGGCCATCCTCTTGTTTGTTTGTTTTATTTTTTTTCATTTATTAAAATTTATTAATAAGGATATAAAATAATTCAAATAAATCAAAAGAAAATTTAAAAATATTTATATCCTGCTCCATATCATGAGATCTCAGGGTGGTGTGTGAGTAGGATACATCTGAGCAGTTTAAAACAATAAAAATAATTTAAACAGAGTAAAAGCCTATTAAATGATTTAACAAGTGAATACACATGTTTAAAGAGCTACAACAGTTTATAACCAAGTGCATGGATATTTTAGAATTAGTCAGTTAGGGTTTAATAAATAGGGTTTGTTGTTGCTGCTGCTGCTGCTGTTGGTTTTGGTTTTGGTTTTGGTTTTTTCACACAAATAAGGCTGTGTCGGTGCCAGTCAAGCTTCCAAAGGAAGGGCATTCCACAATCAGGGGGCCGTATCTGAGAAATATGTCTCCAACATCCTCTAACAATATATTGATCCCAGTGATGAGACACATAGGAAAGTCTCTCCAGCATCCTAAGTCCCAGGCAAGTGCACATGGGGAAGTGTTTTCTTTCAGCCATTGAGATTTCAAGCCATTTAGTGCTTTGAACCTCACCATCAGTACCTTGAGTTCAGATTATAGAGGTCTATTGGCAGTCAGTACAGTTCCACTGGAAACCAGGATTAAAATCCGTCCTCAGCCATGGAAACCCACTGGGTGATTTTATGCAAGTCACACTCTCTCAGCCTCAGAGGAAGACAAAGGCAAACCCCCCCGAACAAATCTTGCCAAGAAAACTCCATGATAGGTTTGCTTTAGAGTCAGTATAAGTCAAAAACTACTTGAAAGCACACAGCAAAAACCATAACAGCAACAATAACAACAACAGTTCTTTTAAAAGCAATTAAGATTCTATACAGTAGTCAGATCTTAGTTTTACTATCTTTCTCCTGGATGGCTTCAGTACTCTTCAAAGAACACAACTAGTATCTAACTTACTAGTTTAGTTCATATCTAATTGTACTGTGTCACAAAATCTTGATACCATCAAGTCGTTGCATAATCTAAAACATTTCAGAGAAGAAAACGAGGACATATGTGGCCAAGGAACATCAGAGTGTGTTCACAATGTCCAATTTATTAATAAGCTAGGAGACACTGCAATAGTTAACAAGCTAGGAAAGACTGTAATAGTTTTGCCTGAGCCTCTTGGGATGGGCAAAATTTTGTCTTTTCTTCTTTCCCCTCTACTGAGTTAACTGAGTGTAAGTGAGTTAACTGACTGCCAGGTATTGGCAGTAATGCTCACAAAAATAAATTATTGAGTATTAGGCTATGAAACATTAAGAAATGGATATCAAAGTTCACTACCCTTGGAGGAGACCCAAAATAATTATTAAATGAACAAAGCCAACAATAGAAAAAAGAAATACAGTTATATTTCTGTTAATAGTATGACTTGGGATTATCTTAAAAAACTAAGCAAATGCTTGCAAAAATATTGGGATGTGCCTTTAAATGCTTGTGCTTCTAGCATGGATTATCCTCTCCAACACTGTAAATAAGATTCATGTTTTTAATTTTGGGTTTTCCCTGTGTCGTCTTGGCCTTAAATTCCCCAAAATGAAAGAAATTGCCCTTGGAATTACATATTTCACTGCTGGATGATTCAAAAGCTGGCCTTCTAAAATTGTTCTGGCCTCAAAAACACCCATGTAATTCTCTCTGCTTGCAAAGGGGCTTGTTAAAGTAAATGCCTCTGCCCAGGGAGAGGTCATTTCTAGCAATAAAATGAAACCATGAAATCCACAGGTAATTTATTTCTCAGGATACATTCCTTTTTCAGTTATAACTTCATGAAAGAATAGGTAGTTAAGCACTTGTATTAAAGCCTGGCTGAAAGATCTGTTCTATAATTGTAGATCCATTCAACATCATCACATTCAGGTTCAAAGGTACCATTCAGATCTAGTGATGGGAACATGTTGCAGGTACTGCTTTTTTATTTTCAAGGGACAGTTTCAAGGGTATAGAACTATCTTTGTTTTCCAAATCACAAATGAAGACACAGAGGTTCAATGGAAAATTGTGGACATAATATTATCGATCAGGTCTGAAGCCATACATACTCAGATAGTGGGCATTCCTGCCAATTAACCGGTTAACCAGCAAATCAAGGTTAACAAAGGGATCTATAACTGGCAGTACTAGTCAGGTTCTAATTTTAGCACCTAAGAAATTGTGATACAATCGTCTGAATAAAACAAGAAATCCACTCACGTATATTAGAGGGCACTGAACTGAAAGAGTTGAAGATATAGAAGCAATAGTATCAACAAGAGAAACAACAACAAATGGCAGAAGAGAGGGAACTGAGAACACAGCACACATTTCTTCTGGAAGATTCATGATTCCTTTCTCAATGTGGAGTAGGTGCCCAGATAAATAAGGCAGTACCAGTGACAATAAGAACCAGGTTAGGACCCAGACATACAGAGCAGGAGCTGGAGCAGACAAATAGAGTAGAACCAGAGTAGGATAGGTAGCCCTTATGAAAGTGGGCTAATACCAAGATCCTGAACCCACAATGTACAGTAACCCAATTTTTAAAAAGGCACACACTATCTTCTCAGGCTGCATGGGGAGTGGCACTTTCTCTCCTGTGTCTTCTCTTCACGACTGCTATTTTCAGTGAGCCATACTGAATATGTGACCAACATCAGCTTTCTGAAATGAAAGAAAGGAAAAGGAAAAAATGAAAGAAAAGAAAAATGAAAGAAAAGGAAAAAAGGAGAAGGTGGTAATTGGAACAGGCAATCACCAGAATCCTATATGGCCTGTTATGGTGCATAACTTTATGTATACCTAGCAGAGGTGCTAAGAAACCTCTTTGCTGAATTGTGAAAATGTGTACTGGGGCACCAGCAAGAGTTCTCAATGTGCATTGGTGACCAATGCACATTGGGACTGATGCAACGTGCAGCATGCAACATCAGAACTGATATGATGTTCATTGCAACTAATGAACACTGATCATGTTATGCATCAGGCACCAATGCACACCAAGAACTTTGCTGGCTCTACTACATAGCATCTTAACAGCAGCCCTCTACTGGATATGGACATTACACAACTGTGTATTTCTAATTCCCGCAGATGTAACTCCATTTACAAAGACACAAGTCCTCAACAGGATTCCAGCCATTAATGCTTGGTAAAGTAGAAGGCATCATGAAAGGAGGAAGAGCATTTTGTAGGTGGATTGAGTCCATCTAGGAAGACACATCCCTGAGTTTGCAAGACCTGACCAAGATTGTTGATGACTGGGGCCCTTCCAGGTTTCTCATTTGGAGAGTTTCCATAAGTCAAAACCAACCTGACAGCAAATAACAGCAACAGGGAAAAGGCCCTAAATTAGCCAAATAAAGACTGAGCATGTTCATAAGCCACATAAATTATGTGTCTGTGGGATATGTGGGAGGAAGGACTGATATAGCTGCCAGGCACCTTGGACAGTGACACTCTAAACTGCAAGTCGCTCCTTTTGTAGATTGCATCTCATTTTCAGTGCAAAGCAGATGGTATGCAGCTTACAAGAACTTCTAAAATGTTCAACAAATGTTACAGCAATTTTTTTACAATGTTTTTGCTTTGTTTGTTTTGGGTTTTTTTAAAGAACTTTCCAAATCCAAAAGTATATGGTAGATGACTTACGCCAAGAACTGAACAGGATGAGTACGTGTTTCTTGGGTCTAATGGTCCAGCCTTTAGAACAGTGTGTCTGCAACTCCAGAAATTTCTGTTGAATACCCCCAAGAAGACCTTTTTTCATATGGACTGAAAAGCATTGGGCTTTCTCAAAAGAAATAAACAGTGGACCATCTATTAGCACATGGAGCTCATCTCCTTTTTGTTTCCTGCTTTTATATGTGCTTTTCAGTACTCTGTCTACTTTCAATAACACTGGCCATGGTACCCCTCTGAATAGCCTCTCTGAGATGGGACTTAGGGGCACTGTTTTAAAGTGGTTCTAATCCTTCTTGCAGCACCAAACTCAGAAGGTGGTGCTAGAAGATCCCTGTTTAACATCCTGGCCATTGTCTATGGGGTCCTTAAGAGCTTCATTCTGTTCTCTATGCTATGTAATAGCAACATGAAACCTCCAAGACAGGACATCAGGAGCTTTAGGGTTCAATATCACCAGTATCCTGATGACACCCAACTGTATCTCTCCTTTCCATTCCATTCCAAGGAAACCATTTCTGTATTAAACCAGTGTCTGCTGTTGGTAATGGACTGGATGTGAGTGAACTTAATTAAATTTAACAAACTTCATACTTCAGACAGAAGTGTTTTGGTCAATTATCTCAGGGAAACTGCCTATGCTGGATTGGGTTACACTCCTTCTGAAATCTCAGATTCACAGCTTGGGTGTACTCCTAGGCTACGGACTGCCACGGTTTCCAGAGTGCATTTGCACAGTTAAAACTAGCGCACCAGCTATACTTATTCTTGGAGATATCAGATCTGGCTGCAGTGACATATGCCTTCCTTATATCCTATTTGGATTATTCTAACATGCTTTATGTAGGACTGCCTCTGTAAACTGTCTGGAAACTTCACCAGGTCCAAAATTGTGTGGTCAGGCTGGAGATGGGCTAGTTACAAGGATTACTCTCAATATCTTCCTGTTTCCAAAAAAAAAAAAAAAAAAAAAACTACACTGACTGCTGGTACATTTCTCAATACAATTCAAAGCAGCAATAATCTATGAAAATTTGGAGAGCAAGAGAAGTCTCAGCAGACAGAAGGAGGGCAAATATGGTCCTCATCTTCAAAAAAAGGGAGAGGGGGAAAGCACCCAAGCAATGAGTGCCCTGTCAGTCTGACGTCAATACCAGGAATATTCTAGAGCAGATCATTAAATAGACAGCCTGTAAACACTTAGAAAGAAATGCAGTGATCACTAAAAGTCAACATGGGTTTATAAAGAACAAGTCATGCCAAACTAATCTCTCTCTGTCTCTCTCTCTTTTTTTTTAAATAGAGTTACAAGCTTGGTAGATTAAGGGAACGCTGTGCATATAGTATATCTTGACTTCAGTAAGGCCTTTGACATGAAAATCTTGCAAATGAGCTAGTAAAATTTGTGGTAGACAATGTTACTGATAGGTGGATTTGTAATTGGTTGATTGACCAAACCCAAAGAGTGCTCACCAATGGTTCCTCTTCACCCTGGAGAGAAGTGACTAGTGGGGTTCCACAGAGTTCTGTCCTGAACCCAGTGCTAATCAACATCTTTATCAAGGACTGGATTGATGGAAGAGAGGGAATGCTTATCAAATTTGCAGACGACAACAATTTAGGTAGGGTAGCTAACACCCCCAGAGGACAGGATCAGAATTCAAAATTACCTTAATGTTGTGGTATCTTCCATCTCTATGATTCTGGTGCTGACCATTAGCAACTTGAGTCCAGACCATGAAAGATATCTCCCTCTTCAGTTGAGCTCAAGTTTTAAGATCTTCGGAGGATGGCTTCCTCTCAGTCCCACCATCTTCATGTTTGGTGAGGACACAAGAGAGAACCTTCTCAGTGGCTGTTCCCCAGCTATCATATTCCATTCCATAGGAGGTCCAGTTGACGTCTTCTCATTCTTGTTCTTGCAGCTGATGAAGATCTTCTTTTATTCAAGCAGGACGTTGAGACTGAAATAATGTAGCAATACCATGTGTGAAGTCATGTGGTTTTATTAGTGGTAATGAACTCGCCAAACCATCTCTGAGTGTTCCTTATCTAAGAAAACTTTGTGAAATTCAGGGGGTTGACATAAGTTGACAGGTGACTTGAAGGCACATACACATCCACATTTTAGATGTTTTGTAACTGTTTTTAGCCATTTGTATTTTAAAAAAACCCTGTCTTTAATTCCTTTTAAACTTTTGTAAAATACATTTTAAATTTAATCTTGTTATAAATTATTGTACCCTGCCTTGGGTCCCATTCCAGAAGAAAGGCGAAATATATATCCATCATTCACCCATCCATCCAAAAAATAAATATTTTTGAGATATGGAGAATGAGGACAGAAAGAAACCCAAACAAAGAGTTCATTTTTCATCCTCTGCTTCCTTAAAACTCACATACAGGATGTGTATTTCTTTGGTAATTTGTAAAATACAAATTTTGCATGTGTTTCTTCAGCACAGACTGTAGCATCTTCTCTAAAGGAAACAACATTTTCTGCACAGAAAATAGTATTTCTGTATAGTAATATTATCTTCTATGCAAAAAATGCTGTTTTCTGCACAGAAAGTACTGTAGTTGGGGACTTTTTCTGCGCGTATTTTGTACATGGTTTTCACTTTTCTGTGCAAGAAACAGCCTTTTTTCTTTTTTTCTTTTGGCAGAAAAAAAGTTTACATGTGAAATTTGTGCGGAATAATTTCCAAACTGAAAAAATCCTTATCAATCCACAATCCTCCTCATCAGGATTTCCCAACACTCAATAAATATGTCTTCTGACCTTTTTTGAAATGTTTTCAAATATTCTTTCCATATACAATGGAAATAATATATAGTATTTGCAACTTTTAATGAGCTGGAATCTGAACCTTTGTTCATTGTACTGCTCTTGATTGGTAAAGGAGGAGAAATTGTATCCTGTTTGTATTGTAGCTAGCACTGTTGGAATCCTTGAATAGTCTCTGCTTCCCAAGCCTTGTATTTTTTAAAAAAAAAAATCACATAAGCCATGACAAAAATGCCTCTTGCTTTGCCCTCACTTCTTCACCCATGACCTTCAGATCCAGAGAACTCATTTTTGCAGCGGATTACATTGAGCCCTTTCCTTTTGCTACAACCACAAAAATGGATAGTCATGCACAGAATATGGTTGCCACACACTTGTAACCATTCTTCATCTCAGATAAACAGTCTCAGAAAGGATAGCAGCTTATCCATTACAGTGGCATAGTTGAATTGTGCACTGGCTCACAGAAGAGAGTCAGGTTTTTGGTTTTTTGGTTTTTTCACCGTGAACATTTTAAACTGCCACTAGGCTTATAAGTTTTTTAACTGGCTAGCTTGGGGAAGAGACTGAAATGTATATGTCATATGTGGTACTTGCAAAACACAGATGCCCCCATCAAAAAACAAAACAAAACAGAATCAAGGTTTCACCTACAAATCTATCCATGGTTATTTGGGGATAAAAGGGAAAGAGAGCCCAGATATACCAGCTAAGTGTGTGTACACACAGAGAAACAGATTTCCTCCATCATGTGCTGATCACATAATCCATTCTGCCTGGCTCGGCATTCTGGCCAGATGGTGCAGGGCCGCTAGATTGAACTGGACAGGACAAATCTGTCAGTTTCATTTTCATTCACATTCTCATGTTTCCAACCTTAACTTCATTTTGTCCAGCTTCAAGATCACCCTGTGTGTTTTTTAAAATGCTCTTCATAAAAATAAGTATGTACTTTCAAGCATAGGGCCTAAATATTCTAAGGGCACCAGATCCTGTCTGATCTCGGAAACTAAGCAAGGTCAAGCCAGGTTAGTATTTGGATGGGAGTCACCAAAAGTCAACTGCTGACCTGAAAGCGCACACGCACACGCGCGCACGCACACACACACACACGTTTTCAAGCATATTTTTCTAAATATATATAATTTTGTATACAGTACACCCTTTTCCCAGTCAGATACCCATAATATTATTCCGTTTGGATACAATTATTTTTCAACTTAACTTTTTGTCTGTTTTTATTTATCTGGGGTTTTACTTAGAGCTCCTTTTATTCTGCAAGCTATCTTGAGGGCTACTCTGGGAAATAAACCTGGATATAAATAAAGCGGCTCATTGCTCTGTTCTACCTATTGTGTATGTAAAACATGTTGAAAGCTGGAGTGAAATAGAGAATGCAATGTGGTGAAGCCTCAAATAACTTAAAACATTATTTAAAATAAATTACTCAAAGACAGCAATAATTCTTCTCTTTGACTGGTCTAAAAATGGTTCACAGGAATTAATCTGCAGGACCAGAAAAATGCTGTGTACAAGCCAAAGCCAAACACGTAGCATAAAGACTTCAGTACCTTAACATAATACCTAAGCAAAGAATCTTTTAAAATGAAGTGTTAGGGAAAGCACACACTGCTCAGGCACTGAAATAGCAATGGGACTGCCAATTGCAAAAGACTAACTATATTTAAATCTTTTTATACCTGAAAATCAAAGGCGCTCCAAAAGCTTTGAAGCTTATCATAAAATGAAAACTGCTCTGCTGAATGAAAACAAAAAGAGATACTATTGTTCCTGATGAATCAAAGATTGCACGTCCCTCTAAATAATTATAGGTCTAAAATGTTAGCTAGGCAGTGTGCATTTAAAAATAAAATAAAATTGTTTTCTTCTGAATACATAAGCAAAATAGCCCTCCAGGAAATGTTAAGGTTTGTCCTGGAGACTTCCTGCAAATCCTGCCAGTTTCCTAAACTCATGGCCAAACTAGACATTTGGGAGATCTGTGGTTTGCTCTTCCAATGTAATTTTCTTCTAAAAACAGCCAAGCAATGCCCTCCCCACCTCGGTTTGAATCACAGCGGCAGGGGGAGAACAGTCTAAATTTTTTCTTCCTAAACTGTAGCTCTCTTTGAGATCAAACTCTCAGTTGCAATTGTCCTCAGAGGGCAATTCTATTTCTCTCATTTCTCCTGCCAATAGCTTCAGGGGGGCAATCTGGTTGAGGGCTGTGACTAAGGGTGTAAAATAGCTGTGTTTCTTACTTCAAAAAAGCAACTTGTAATCAAGCATTGTAATGTGCCACAGCCAAGTGTTGGGGGACCTTTATTGGCCTTCTGTGGGATCTTGGAAGGCTGTATCCTTTCCCACATCCCATCACATGTCAAATAGGTGTTGTTGTTGTTTTCCATTTTATTGCCCACAATGACCTTCATGCTACCTTGGAGACCTGGGAGACAATTTTGCCATGTCTTTGCTCTTCACTTCCCTGGGAGAGGCATCTTTTAACCAGACAGTCAACAAAAAGTTCTCCCATAACTCCAGAGTGCATGAGAGGTCATCTGGGGTAAAAAAAAAAAAAAAGTAGGAACAGGGAGGCCCTGAAAATCTTGTCCCAGAAGACCACATGCAGCCTGAAAGGTACACTCTTCACCCCCCTTTCTATCATTATTCACTCAGGGTTAAATGATTAGAACTTCCTTGCCCTGTGCCACAGCCTTAATCCAAACCGCCATCACCCCTCCATGTCTTCTTTTTGCAAAAAGTAAATTACATTGGGAAATCTGGTCACAGATCTCTAACAGAATGTCTTAAGTGGGAAAACCATCAAGCCTGATTATGAACCGTAATTGAGAGACTAGCCAATACCTGAAAAGAACTCTTTAACATAATTCTGGGTTTTTTGTATAACCCTGTGTAAATGAAATTTTATGAATCAATTTCCTCTTTATCCCTGTGTTCTAGATGTTCAAATCATTTCGCTAGATTAAGCTTATATCACACTATAGTCATTTAATAATTTTCCAATATACCCAGCTTGTTGGAAACCATTTATTTCATGCTAGTAATGAAATTTGGTGTTTTAGACCTGAAGTTGGAGTGGAAACACTCATCAGTAGCCATGAAATCCTGAAACAGAAAGCTCCAACATTTCTGGAACTGTTGAGTGGTCTGGAGGAGCCCTTAGTCATCATTTTCATTGTTGTACCTACTGCTGTATAAATATAACTCTGACTTTTAGACGTGAGAGTTGGAAAATGAGGATCAACAGTAGTATGTATGAAATGTGGCTTTTTGATTTTGTGTTTTTTTTTTAATGTATAGATCAGTGCACTGAAATGAAGTTGTCTGGAAAATTTTGAATAAGAGAATGTCATGCTGTTAGAACTGATGGGTACCTGGGGACAAGAAATAAGGCCATGTTCTCCAAGGAATATGATTGTATCACCAGTGCCCCCAAAATATGTCAAAGCATTGAAACCTGGGGACCAGCAAGATGTAGTGGTATGAGTATTGGACTAGGTGTCTGAGAGAACACAGTGTCAATCCCTGTTCAGGCATGGAAACCTTACTCGTGCAAGGAACACCATTTCAGCTTGAGATGAAGGCAAAAGACAAGGTGACACCCTTACAGTCCATATTGGTCCATGCCAACTGGACTAGCACTTCAGCTACACTACAACACTGGTAATGAGACACCAGCCATTTTCGCACTGGACTGTCATAACACTATTATTGCACTTTCAACATCCTATGGAATCCTGGGGTTTGCAGTTTAGGGAGCGGCCGGCTGGCCACTATTCTCTGTCATACCTGAGAGCAGGAAGGTAGCTTAGGCTGCATGGCAGATACATGTCTTCCAGCAGATGGCAATGAGCAGAGGTCTCAGAGGTTATTCAGAAGTAATGTCACTTCTTCCTCCAGTATTCTGTACCTAAGGCAGTTGCCTCAGTTGACCTAATGGTAGGGCTGGTCCTAAACCAAGTCAATAGACAAGAAGGAGCACCACCAATGTTCTTAAGTGTGAACCTGAGTTTGAGAGCAGTTATGGAGTGCTAGAAGCATGGACTGTTGTACATAATCAATGTACCTTTATAGTTAGATGAATACACATGGTCCAGTCTTATTCGCTAAGTTTGGCCTATATCACTGGCATTGGATGCTGCTTCAGTTACAATATAACCCCTGCTAGCAGATCCAGTCCTGCGGAAGCATAATATTTAATAAACCAGAGGTTCATCGGACAGAAACGTAAACATCCGGGTCTAAAACCAAGCACAGCTAGCAAAGTCAGGCCAGCAATCCCCTAGTCATGTCTCTAAGAAGGAAACCTCAAAAGGCACGTATACACACAAAATGGGCCATCAACAACAATAACATCTTGATGTGAACTACGCATCCTCCGGATGAGGTTAGAAATGCAAAATGAGGTCCATCTGCATGATTTGGCCATTTTTTCTTTTCCGGAAAGGGTCTGCCACCCCTGAGGCATACTTTGCACTATAATTGAGTCCCCTTTTGGGGTTCTCTTTGAAGAATTCCCACACTTAACTAGTGCCCTGGCATTCTGCTAGTCGAGAGCTCTCCTCAGTATTCTTCCTCCACTGAGCCTCCTTTGCCTTGCTTTTCCTGAGCCGCAGACTACAGGATCAGGTGCAGTATAAACTGCTCTGTTTCCCTCCGCTTTTCCCAAACTTCACATCTTTCCAATTCATTAGTCCTTGTGCACTTGTGTGAGTGACTGCTTCGCTGTGTGTGTGGATATTTTGCCAATTCTGCTAAATAAACCACTGCTAATTGGACATTTGACCTGGCTCTTGTGTGGTCTGACTCTGTAGACATAAAGTTCAAGATCTTGCTGTGTGGCCCTGCCCTCTGCTTTGCTAAGCAGTGCTCCACTAATTTCCCCAATCTTTGCAGTTTTGGAGCAAATCCAGGTGTCCCCCAGGGACCCCCAGAAGTCAGAGTAACAACAATGGCCCAGGCATCTCTGTTTTCCTTTGTCCCAGAAATCTTATTTAAACCATCTTTCCAATAATATTCTCTTTTAATGTTTTGCAAGGTTGTTTTACGGGCATTAATACTTGCTATAACACTCCAGGCTACTACAGAGCCTTACATAAAAATTGAGTCATCAATATAAACTCATTTGTCATTGGAAGTCAATTTGCATCTTTTTCCATTGTGCATCTTTGTTGTCCTATTAGTTAGCTGTTTTTATTACTCACAGTTTATTTGTGGTATTGTTTGTACTACAGACAGGTAAATTACCTAGGGATGCTGCACACATTACATTTCCCATTTATGTAAACCACTTCTTTTTTGTTAGAAACTATTATAATTCTACCCTCTGAGAGGAAGTCACAGGTACATTTTCAGCTAGCAAAAGGTAAACCATCCTCACAGTTTTATACAAGAGGAAAGCTTGCCAGTTTCATGCAAGCAACAGAGACACCAAACAGTGTCACATTTGTTACAGAGTACCGTAACAGATGCTACAGCTGGAATCATATTGGCTAAACCCAGCTAGAATGGACCCATTGAGTCAATCATTGAATGATGAGTCAACACATTGGTAAGCTCAAGTGATTCAAGGGCTGTGCTCTAGGTGAGACTAGCAATGAGATTTAGGCCCATATTTTAAGTAAATAAATGAAAGACCCACATCTATGGTTAAGTTATTAATTCCCAAGAGCTTCTCATACTATGCTCATAGCTGCTTTTCTACATGACCCACCCTTGGCTTCAGGAGCAATCAATTCCATGAATCCAAAGAGTAGAATGCTATGTTCTCCTGGTCCGAGATGCTCAATGTACTATCACTGAAATTTTTAATAACCAACACATGACATTAACGAAAGCAATTAACTGGGATGAGATTTCACCCAGGTTTTGACATATTCTATTTTCTCAGGCAAGAGATTTATAGTAATGCCTTCATAGTAAGGTGCTTCTTAGTAAGACAGGAAAATATCTCTTTATTTACCAAGTCCTGACACATCTCTCTCCCTCCTTCCCTTTTTCCCTCCCCCTGCCCTGTCTCTTTGTCCCTCCAAAGTTAAATACAGCATTGAAACCATGTAAACAAGATGTTGTTTCTGCTTCAATGAATAATAGCATTTCCATGCTTGACAGAGGTGTACACAGTGAAATAGATGATTATGGACCTGAATAAGTTAGGAGCAATGGCACATTAATGGCTTTTCATGTCAGAAGTCATTTTTAAACAGACACATTTCAAGATAATCTCTTTCCAATGTAACAACAACAACAACAACAAATCTCAAATATTTCTCCAAAACTGCCATATACATTCATATACATCCTTGTCACTATTTAGACAATAAGGACGTTGAAAAATAATTTGCACATATCTTATCTTCACTGTTTTTTACTAGAGAATAGCCATTACTAAAGCTGGTTTTTCAACTGTCACTATTCTGCAGTGGACTGCAACTTGAATGAGTAATAAACTCAGTGGCTTGAATCTCCTCGGGGCTTTATGCTAACAAGAACTGATTTTAAATTAGTGTACTTCTTCTGACATTGTGTAAGGTGGTGTCAAGTACCTACTAAAGCAACAGTTTTGCTATGTTATGCAAAAGTTGCTAGATAGCCTGGATGCATCTCTGCCTCTCCAATCCAAATTATCAATGATTGGCTGTGCAGAGTGGGTTCTGCTAGGAGATTTCCCTCACACCACTGCCCATCTGGCCATCTGACCTTCCCCAATTTTCATGTAGGTATGCTGGCAGAACTTTATACTCTTTCAGGATGTTTCAGCGAGGAATGCATATTATTCTCTATCTCAAGACTGAGCTGCTTGCCTTTTTTTTTTTTTTTTTTTTTTTTTTTTTGGATTACTGAGGTATTTATGTGAGGTTTTACCAGAATTCCCCTTTTTTCCCCTCAGAAATGCCACAAGAAAACCCACAGATTTCCATTTCAATTTGTCTCCTGGAAAAATTGCAGATTTATTAGAAAGGCAAAGGATTCTGCAATCTGCAGGACTGCCTTACAAAGTTTGTGTCTATTATGGGTTTTTTAAGATGTCAAGTTGCAGAAGAGAATGCCAACCAAAATGGAAGAGACAGGGAGGAGCTATGATACCACACTGGTTCAGAAAAATAGGGGAGATGTTGTAATACTTGGTCACACATTATGTTTTGACAGAGAGAGACAAGTGAGGAGATTGTGTTGGGAGAGGTTGGTTTTGTTTCTGTTTTTTTAGCGGGGAGGAGAGAAGTGGCAACAGAATTCCTAAAAGCCACATCCTTTTCTTTATGACAGTTATGTTTCCCAACTATATATATTTTAACTAATTCAGTTGCATTTATTTCCTGGAACTGATGGTGCTGTGCATTATTTTTTCCCACCCCATTTTTATCGTAATGATCGTCCTGTAAAGTAGGTTCAGATGAGAAGCTGCAGTTAGCTTACAGTGACCACATAATTATGGGGAAACTGGGATTTGAACTGGACACCTCACATTTCCAGCCCTACCCAGTGTGAGCTGGCAGGGCTTTGGGAGAAGCAGTTCATCTCCTATTTCACCTCATCCCTCCAACCACTAACCCCACTTAGGGTTACCCATTTAATATGATTTGAAATTACTGTCTTAAAACTTGCAATCTCTGAATAACTCTGTGGACCAACTGGGAAATGTTGGATTTTTGGACTATAGGTCCCATGATTCCCAGCTGATGGATTATGAGAGCCAGTCCAAAACAGTAACTTTTCAAAAGTCTGCTCTATCATAACTTGAAAGCCAAACTGTCCACTCTGAGAATCATGATAAATAAAATACTGACTGATGTTTTAATGGACTGTTTTCACCCAAGTTATGCCATACTGATACAGAACAGAAAGCACAATGAATTTTGCAGTGTGGCAAGCAGCTATTTTATTCTCTGCCGTGAGCTGCATGCAGGAATAGTGAAAAATATTCTGTTTCTCATCTAGCCACAGGCAAGGAGTGGGATTTGCCACAGCAACTGGGGAATAATGAGAAGTGACAAGAACTGTCTCACATTTACTGCTCATTTCCAATTCCAAGCATTTTCCCCCCTAAAGCAGAGGAGTGGGAGTATAGTAGAAAGGCTTGGAAAGGTCTCATGACACTAGGCTCATAGACAAGAAAATGGAAGATGAAATTCAATTGACAAGTAAAAAGCGAGCACAGTGGGGTAGAGAAATAACCCCCGTTACACTTACACAGTGTTGAGCACTGAATTAAGTATTGTAGCTAAAAAAAGAAGCATTTGAAGGCACAGCACAAGACTTCCCAAGAACAAGAGCTCAGGACAAGGAAGATGTTGAACTTGGAGAGGGAGAAGCAGTGCTACTGATTTTTCTGGAGATTTTGACAGCTTTTGTTTTACTCTTCCTCCTGACAGGGGCTCGAATCTGATTGGTGCACTACTTCAGCATAACTACACATGCATTGGAAAAGGCTGTAGGTATTATAGATAGGGATGAGAGAAATAGTTTTAACTATTCATTGCCTGGTTGAAAAATTGGTTTCTCTACAGTCAGGACACACTATTGGGAACAATACTAGACCACTGAGAATTTTGCACAATTTTATCCTGGGATTCAATACCCCAAAGTGTTGTGGAAGAATTATTCTGCAGAGAAAAATATGGGGGGCGGGGCTGTGTGTAGAAAAAATAGTTTCTGTTTGGAGAATGATTCCAATTTGGAACATTCTTTTTCTCCTGCTGCAAGGAGGAAACTACCTTAGTTATTCATTTTCATATGTAAGGAAAAAATAGTCCAGAATATACATCTCTAACTGTGTTCATGAAAGAAATTTCTTCACTTTGGAGAAATAGGCTACCCAATAATTGTGCCTGCCTGTCCTTGCCACCATTGCTTGCCCATGGACAAATGCAGCTACTAGGGTACTGCACCAGCGGGCCAGAGCTTCCAGTTTCCAGTTGGAGTTTCAGGATTGTCTCTCTAATTCAGTTTAAGTCTTTTTATCCAGAAAGGCACAGAGTTCCTGCTCTTTGCTTGTAGTACATTAGTCGAAACGACTGAATTAACCAGAGGAAAAGTCAATATGTTTTGTTCATGTATGGGTTTGGTGTCCAGAGTATTTTGTTTTACATCTCTATGTGTTGTTCTGATGCGCATATTTTCCAAATCAACTCAAACTCAAAAATTTTCAGATTTCTGACCACAAATTACATTTAGATCTGTATTGGTACCCAGAAGTGACAAACAAGGCAAAGCAGTGTTAAAATATAAACACAATGGAATTCATACCTGTTTTAGAAGTAACTCCCACTGAATTAAGATATAGCCTGGATTCAGAGTATAGGATTGAAGTTCTTCAATCAATTTTTGCTCATGAATAAATAAAATCACACAATCAGGGCCACAGGTGAATCCAGATAATCAACTCAAAAGTTTAAAAGCAGTTAGCCATGGAGAAATTTGAAGACTATTTAATACTGACTAGTTGATTAACCATTTTAATGTGAACAACAAAATTAGAGGGAATAGTAGCTAATGTTCAGAGAATTCAAAAAATTCATTTCATTTTAATTTTAATTTGTAAGCTGCTTTGAATCCCAGTTTTGGGGAAAATGCAGGACATACGTTAAGTTGATAATTAGTAATATTCACCAATATTCTCCATCAGCTACTTTGTTATGTACGCTTAACTAAGAAGTATCTCCTAGACCGACCCCACTTCCAGCCTACCTTAACAGCCAGCAGTCAGACTGAGCAAAGGAAGTCTGTTCAGCTGGTGGCCAGAATACATGGAGGAAGATGTTTCCAACCGTCTCCCACCAGCAAGCAAGGGTGCAATAATCAGAAGCAGGACCCTTGTCACAAGTTCTTTCCCCAGCCTTGCTTGCTGGCAGGAATAGGCTGAGGGGCATTTATGTAGTTTTACAGAAAGACTGCATAGTTTTACTGAACACAGAGCACTTAGAGATGTATAATTCTAGGTTAAAAATTCATGACAGAAATACTGAATACCAGCCAACAACAACAGCAATAATAATGTGAGAACACCCTCCCCTTTCATCCTGAACCCTCCATACTAGACCAGAATTATCAAGAAGCTTTCATAAAGGGAACTTCGATGACAGCATAAGGCCAATGTATGTACAGTTGAGGATATATAAAACCCACTGGGATCTTTTACTGAATGCGCAAAACTACAGGATGAGGCTACTTGCCACAGGTCAGACTTGCTTCTGCCACACATATGCCCAGAATTATTGTGGAATGTGACAAGATGGTTGAAATTAACACAGAGCAGGTTTAAAACAAATGAAAAACAGAAATCCTATACTGCCTATGTCGAGATGGGGATTTTTTTTTCAGCCCAAGGTCCCAGTGGGCTCTAGGCTAACACACTGGACAAGCCACTTGCTAGCAGTCGGTAGGGATCACAGACCCATAAGAGTGGGGTCTCTCCACTTCCCTATTACTAAGATTCTCAGCAAAGTATGGGGTACTTTTTTCAAGGCACTGTTTCCATACATTTTCCCCTCTAGAAGCAATGAAATAAATACGTAGACATATGCTTTACAACTGATGAGAGAAAGAAATCTAAAGTCAATTATTCCACGAAACATTCCATTGTGTTCTAAAAGCTGGCACTTATGTTCATGTAAATGCAACCTAAGATGAGATCCCAAACTACTTGAAGTCAAAGAACCAGTTTTCATTAAATTCCAGCATCTCACCCTAAATATATCATCCCTTTTTGTCTTAAAAATAAGTTCAACTGACTTTCACAAATGTAAATTCAATGGTACAAAAGAAAGTGCAGGCAGCCTTGTCTTACACCGTCCTATGCTAATTTTGGATCACTAAAGGCAGTCTGGTAGAGAGGATGTTACTTTTGTGGCTTGTATGATGAAAAATCACTTACCAAAAGCTTCACAAAAGCTGCAGACATCAACAGACATCCAGAGTAATTTCTTCGTAATCAGTATTCAGTAATATTTATACTCCATAGAGATGTTTCCTTACTCAAAATCTGAATAATATTATTCGCTTCACACCACTATTTTCTTGTAATCTTCATGCCATCTTTTATAAGGCAGCTTAAACATTTAGTATTTAAATAATGCCTTTGACCTTTGCATGCATCTTCTCTTATCTTAAATTAGGTTATTTCAAGTCGGGTTGTAGCTTGTAATGACTCTTTGTTTGCTGATTTCCCACATAGGAAGGCATGAATAATTCCTGCTTAGCAATGGCAAAGATGATATATTGGACTTATTTTGTTAATGTTCTCATAGATCTTATCATATATCAATGAAATAGGTGTTTGGTTCAGAAGTCACACTAACTTCAGCAAGTCAGATTTGTAAATGAAATAATGAAATAAGTAATTAACATTTAATGTATCTTTTCTCTCAACCACAAAACTACACTCACAGTAAGGTCATTTAAAACAACTTAATCCAATTCATCAGCTTTTTTATTCTACTGCCTTCATGACATTCCACACACATAAATAGCCTCATGAAGCTTAGATAACTCTATTTTTATTTCAATTGCCCATTCCACATCTCCTTCACACCTCTTACTTCTCAAAGGAGTTTAAAATGCCATACATTCTAACCTGACCACTTAAAATGGCAGAGGAAGGATATCGGGCTAGCCTCCGCAGTATATGATGTAATAAATGAGCATTTGAACCCTGACAATCTGGATCTTAGAGGGTATTAGCTGAACAAAAATAACAATATATATAACTTTATAGGATGTTTTCCAATAGTTATTCATGTTCTGACATGGTGAGACCGAGAAAGACATATCAAAATAGACAAGCAATCCAAACACATTTTGTCTTCTTTTTTTAATGTATTGAATGAACAAACACAGCATATGAATTTGGGACATACATCTCAGGATCACAAATTATATTGAGGGAAGCATTCTCCGTGTCACCGTGTTAATAATTTCCTTTGGTATGTGATTTTTTAATTTGAAATGTGGTGCTGGAGGAGAGTTCTGTGGAAACTCTGGGCTGCCGCAAAGACCAATAAGTGACTCATAGAGGAAATTAAGCCTGTATTCTCCTTTGAAGTCAAGATGACTAAGCTGAGACTGTTGTACTTTTGACATATTATGGGAAGACATGACTCACTAGAAAAGTCAATAATGCTTGGTAAGGTGGAAGACCGCATTACAGATAGATAGACTCAATCTAGGATACCATGGTCCTGTGTCTGCACAATTGCAGAGCAAGACTGTTGATGATGATAGGGTGATTTCGAGGTCTTTCATTGATAAATCTGCCATAACTTCAAGTTGACTTGATGACAATTAACAACAGTAGCATGTTTTTTTAAGAATATCACTGGACCCAACACCTCTGAAGTTTGAAATAGAAATCAATTTTATTTTGCTTTTCATTAGAAGTTGTCAAAATTCACAAAATTTGACTATAGTAGAGAGAAAGTGAAACAGCCTAATTTCCTCTTTCCTCAGAATAGGCGAGAATTTCATTCTATTTTGTTTGTCATTCAGAATATATCAGCATTCACAAAATCTGAATGTGGGAGAGAGTTATATTGACAAATTCGCACATCCCTTTCCCCTCTATCCTTAAAACAATTTGTTGTTGTTTTTTAAACAATTAACTCTTTTAAAAGTTTCCAAACAACAGATAACATTTTGCAACTTGTCAACTCTAGGTTCCTAAGCAATTTGTGCAATTGTTCAACTATGCTTGCAGTTAAAGCTCTTCAGCACACATTACTGAAAGAAGATAGATCTGCCCATCCAGACCTAATAATCCATGATTCCCTGGAACATCATGCCTTGCTAATCACCCAGCTGTCTTGAAGGTATTCTTTTGATTTTCTTCTTGGCATTCTGTTTAATCAAACAAAGGCTAAATTATGGGGAATGGTAATTAGAAGAGCTCTTAATGTTTTTCAAGTAATCATTTGACATACATAAATGAAAAATAAAGCTGAGCTTACACAGAATGGTCTATATGCGCCACTGGCATTGTTTGGGGTGTATGTGTCACGTGTTTACAATCCAGGGATATTTCTGTATTTGAGATAGAGATTTATCTAGTAACCATACTTGAAATCTGATTGGGATTTTCATTCCTCTTATTCCAGCTGAACAATCCTGAATGAAAAAGAAAAAGAAGACCAAAACAACAGCTGCTGAAAACTAGAACTCATTAGACTGACAGCAAACATGAAACTTGTTACTTATAAACATTACTATTGTGAGACAGGAGCTGACACATTGTTATGTGGATTCCGTATTATTAAGTTTCCTACAAATATATTATTCAATAACCAAAAATATTGTGTATTGTAGAATTTAGATTTTTCACCCTAATGTTAAGAAACTGTGTTGATAATAAATCTCAGTTGTCAACAGTTGTCAGCTGTCAACTTTAGAAATGTACCAATGGAAATATGAACCTACTGATAAAATAAGAATTTTGCACAGTAAATGTTTGAATAATGTGTGCTACTTCAGAAACAAAATCTTGACCAGTAGCAGCGGCATCTTTTTAACAGTATTGCTTTCCACCTGAACATTCTGTATCTTTGCAAGCTTGGTTCCAAACGTCTCCTTCTATGCTGTGTGCATGTATGCGTGTGTGGAAGTGATGGGTGTTAATTGCAGGCCTACGCACCTATGGAATGGGAGAGAAAAAAATCATTCATTTCCTATTGGAAGAGAAGGCAGAGACTTCTCAAGCTGGACCTTTTGGATTCTAGAATGAGCAAAAAGGCAGCTAAATTCTTGCTCTGGTGACAGGGCTTAGATGAAGCTACAAAACAACATAGCTATCAAGCTGGATACTTCCAAAATTTTCAATGTATTTGTGCCCAAAGTGTAACCTGGTAAGAATCTTATTGCTAAAGATATGTTCTTCAAGTTTTTCTCTGATTTATGGCAATCCTATCATGGAGGGAGCAGAAATGGCCTTAGAGAATATGACTTGCCCTAGGTCACGCAGTGGGTTTCCATGCCTGAGCAAAGACTGAAACCGTGGGCTCCCAGAGTCCTAGTCCAGTGCTCAAACCACTATACCTCACTAGCTCTTGTGACTTTTAGGGTCAAATTATTTTCCCTGAGACAGAGATTCCATTTCTAAGCGGTAAAAAAAAAATGTTAGTTTGTCATCTGCCAATATACAACTGAACTTCAATGATGTAGGGAAATAGACTTACAAGAAGACAGAAAACTTAAGGGTACAATTGAATCAAAAAGCAGCTGTACCCTGTTAGAGGAACTATCTTCTTTTTATCCTCTTATTTTATTCTTTGCAGATTTTTCCCCTCTTCTGGGTCATTAGTTTGCCATTTTTACCTCATACTGAAAGTTTACTTTTTACAATAAAGTTTTCCAGTGCAGTCTTCCACAGACCCTTTTGTGCCAGTCTAATTAATTTTTGTTATTTTTAGAGATTTTACACCTGTGTCAATATTTTCCCTTGTGATTTTTACAAGAGGTTACCTTTTTACCAGGATAGATGTTTGGTTAAAAGTCAGTTCTGAATAAATACCAATTTCCTAGACCTATCCTTTCCATCCCTCTTTCTTGTTTCATTTTTTATTTTTTTATTATTTTCTCCTGGTGAGATTCAGGCTTCATTACTCTGTTTTATATTTCTGTCCCATTTCTCCTGCAGCCAGATCAGTCTTCCTGACCCTTTGCCTAAGTCTTTAGGAACATGTCACTTAGAAAGGGCTGCTATAAGGCTTTCTTCTTCAGTCTTTAGGAATAAAATACTGGGAACTTACTAAGTTTTAACTAAAAGAATGATGGAAGAACTGAGGCAAATGTACGCTCTTTCCGCAACTTACCTGTTCTCGGTGCTGGAACACAGGGATCGTGCGAGTAGCCTCTTGCAAGAGGCTGTCGCGTCCCTGCTGCTTCGGCACCGCAGCTGCTTATTGGTCACGCGAGCGCCCCGCCCACACCCCACCCCTTCCTACTTCAGCACAGTCCGGGAGTTGAAAGCTAGCGCTGAGGCAGGAAGTGCGACCGGCGCGGCTCAGGAGGCTGCGCACGGCAGTTAAGTGCGCTCCACGCCCCTGAGCATTGGGCAACCGCGAGCATTTTCGGCTTGAAGCCGAAAATAAGAAAATCCGTTAGCGGTTCGCATCACGCTCTTGAGCGTTGCGTAAATGTGAGTGCATCAGGCAGACCACTCCTCGCATTTACGCGACGCTCAAGGGGCCCTTTCACTTAAGAAACACCGTGTGAAAAGGGCTGTAGTATTTTTAAGATGGGTCAATCATGGCTCATGCTGCTTGTTATAAATCTTGCATGCAAGAGAAAGCTATTTTTGAGTCTTTAACCCAAGTTACTTTAGCTATTGTATTTTCTCTGAAAATCACTTGATTTAGCTCAGATGTCTGTTGTGTTCTGCAATCACTTCATAGACTGGATTCCTTGTTTATCTATTGTGGTTTAAATATATCTCATCACGCCTCTCCCTGCTGCAGTGCAGCTGGATACTGTCCCTGGCTGTGCTGGGGCAGAAAGCGCAGGCATTGCACTTCCAGGGCCTCTGCCAACAAAATAAGTGCAGGCACATGGTGGGAGGGCAGAGAGATCACTGATCGCTGATGGAGAAAACCTGTCAATGATTTGCAGTGAAATTGCGCTGCCTGGGAACAGGACAAAAACAGGAGCAGGACTATGTTGTCCATAAGCAATGTCCCAGCCCCATCCTTCTCCCAGCCACATGGCAGTTTGGGTGCATCAAGCAGAAAGGGCTGAAGTTCTGCAGAAATCTCATTTGGATATTATCTATGGATCAATCTCTGTTCATCCACTTTTGAGCAAGTTATCAAAGATATGGAATTCAGTTTGTGTAACAGCTAAAAGGAAAAAAAAACAGTCAAAAATTGAAAATAGAAACACAATTCAATTTTAAACAGTTTTATTCTGCAACTACATCTCTTGAACCATGCAAATATTTTTTTTAAAAAAAGTATAAGGTGAAAATACATTGAAAGAATTTGCTGAATAGAAATACAATTGACATTTCTTTCTTCAGAGTTTTCCCCTGACATGGAATAGAATTTAAATTTGAATCTGTTCATTATGCCAGCAGAGACTTAGAATGACTTTACATAATTTTATGATTTATAGTCCTCAATAAACCCTTTCAGTTTAAAGGCTTTCTGTAACAAAGGCTGGTGTGATTAATAGTAAATGGAATACTGTTAACAACAGTATTTGACTTTAGAATGTGAAGTTCAATATACTGATTAGGTTTCAGCAATATTAATGGACTTTTATTAGGTCTGTGCAAATAGCCAGCTTATTCTTACAAGGGCAAGATAGAATGATAGAGGTTCAAAATTTAAAGGTTAATTAAAATGTGAGCAAACTAAAGCTGAGCGAAGTGAAAGTAGACTAAATTCTTTTTCCAGTGAGTTATTTCATTGGAATGGCTAATTAAATGATACATTGCCCTAATAACTTACAAGTAAACAAACAGGGAATATTAGCCAAATTTTGGGTCAGATTATCCTCTTATATCATTTCACCCTATTTCATGCCTTGAGGTATGACAGACGCTCCATTCCTGAATTAATCATTGCCAGTCCACCCACACCCCAATCAAAAGCACTACAAGGGATGTAGTCAAGGGATGTCAGTTTTGTAGATACCTAAAGTAGCAGTCAGGTTTCACAGTTGGTTGCATCATGTAATATTCTAACATATTGTCCCTATCTGCTTCCTGCCCCAACCTTTGTCTGCAGTGGTGTAATAGTAAATTTTAACGTGGTGGTGCTCGTCAAGAAGAGCCCAAAACTGTAGGCAGCTGTGTTGATCTAGATGAACCTAATTCTAACTGTTTTCAACTCTACCAGGAACATCTCTTTTGTAAATTGTAAGGATCTAAACTATCCTTTCAAAACCAAAGTGCATTAGAACAAGGTTAGCTCTTGGTCTAAATGGTTGATGGCAAAATCAGTCTCCCATTTTTGCAGCTAATTTAAAGGCATCTAAGCACCACAGTATACAGCAAACCACTGACCACTACACATACTTACATGTATTCCATACATCCAGATTTCACCATGTAAATCAGTCTTCCACTTTCTCAGCTAGTTTGAGGGTTATAGCTAACCTCACCTCGGGTTGGGGGGCGGATAACATCATCCTTGCTACTCAAAAAGTGTAAGAGCTTTGAACCCCAGAATACTGGCTCCGCTACACCACTGTTTGTCTGGCTTAAATCTAATTGTGCTCATTTTTCTCCTATGAGCCTACTGAACTCTAATCTAATAAAGTTTGAGACTTATCCCATACTTGTCTCAAGTCTGAAGGTGTCACAGTGGCTAGTGTAGCACTGTAACAATCAGGACCATCATAATCTGACATCCCATCCTCCCAGTGCAGAACAGTTCATACATTTATACAGGCATATTCATTCACAGATAATCCCATGCTTGCATAGTGGCTTTCTCTCAAAGCTACAACATGCTTAATAGACACCTGTTTGCCTGTTTCTTAGAATGACAAAACTCTTCTGCCTGTATAGTAAGTTTGTTCCAGTGAAGTCTGAATTAGGAAGTTTTTCCTCTAGAAAAACCATTTCTTGGTGTACATTTTGCCCTCCAATAGATACATAAACATTGTTACAGTCAGGGCTTGTCAGGACTAACCGTTCGTTGAAAATTAAGCAGCAAATGAATGGTATGGTGGGGACATAGCAAGCTTTAATTTGGTAAGAAATTTACTTCCCATGTATGTAGTGGTTTGAGCACTGGACTACAACCCTGGAGAACAGGGTTCAATTCTCCACTCAGCCATGGAAACCCAGTGGGCGACTTTGAGTACATCACATACTCTCACCCCAGAAAACCCTGTGATAGATTCATCTTAGGATCATCTTAGGGTTATCATAAGTTGAAAATGACTTGAAGGCACAGAACAACAATGTGCGGAAAAATGTCAGGGCACTGGCAATGAGAAATCTGTTTTTTGTCTCCTAGTCTTTTATAAGCAGAAGTAATATAGAATAGATGAAGAATTTTTGTAATTACACTGTAATGATAAAGTAGGAAGTTGCTGTAGGGATATGACTGGTTGCACTTATAAGGCAGTGACTTTTTGTAATAAAAAGCATCAGTACTGAATGGCCTCAGGTTTCTTTGGTTTTTGTTTTTTTGTTTTTTTGCAATTGCTAATGACTTACATTAATAATCATCACCGCTCTTATTTCTTTCTAGCATTCCAGTTTTATTTTATTCAATTCACACAGAAAATGGGCAATGATTCTGGAAGCTGCAGAGATTTTCCCTTCTAGACTACAAACATTCAATTTCTGTTAATTCTTCATCCATTGCTGTTATGTACATCTTAACATCTATACATACTGAAAATCATCTCAGGCCATCAAACAACTTCTATGTATCAGATAAGTATCAGATTAACTGGCAAAGATACAACAGCTGGCAGTTTATATTCTTGATACTAGAGTGGGTCCAGATGGCACACTATTACTCCTTCACTAAGTCACAAGGTAAACTTTCCAGGGAAATATATTAATCTGTTAGTCTCTATTTCATTTAGGTCCCTATTTTTCCAGCACCAAACTCATTCCAGTTCAGCTCCATGTTGGATCAAGGGCGTCTAATTTGTAACTATTGCATTCATTCACTTTTTCAAAATGGATGCAATTTTTGTGCACTTCTTCCTATGGATAGATTTGTGTACAAATCTATTTCCCCACTGAGTACAGGTTTGTTTTTTTGTATGTGTATGTATACATTTTTAAAGACACAGATGTTTTTGTACACATTTTAAAAATGCATATTTTTGTCTTGTGACTTGTTTTGAAAGATCAGTTGATGAATTTCAAACGACAAAGAAAGCCTCAATAGTGATGAGTTCAAGAAACTCCTCTAAGCCATCGTAGCCCTCATGCATAAAGCAAGGGTGTCTGTGGTCGTGGTCAGCAATGTCACCAGCTGCAGAAATGTATGGAAGTGCCTCCTTGTTCAATGAATTAGAGCAATGGGCATGTTGCACAGTGAAGAACAGGATGGAGGGAGGAAGGGGCAAGAAAAGAGTAATCATGGTGCACTCTCTTCAAGGGCAGCATGTGTGTGTTGGAAGGAAACTGCACAGTGAGTGGGGGGGGTAGGTGGAAGGACAACATGTGAGAACTCAGATGAGAGAGAGAGAGTGGATGTGGATGGGGGAGTTGAGAGAGAAAGATGGGAGGAGGAGGGGAGGAAGAGAGAGACACACTGAGAATGTCTGAAAGAAGTCAGGGTGATGGTCTCAGAAGAAAGCAGATGTTAATGGCATGCAGAAGAGCTCTCAGGCTAAAGATAGAGGAGGGGGATAGATCACCAGATATGGATAGTGAAGATGACACACACACTGCTGACATTATGGAAGAGGAGAAAGCCATTAAAGGTGGAGGAAAGAAGAAATGATAAAATAGAGACCCAGCAACTAAGGAGAAAAGGGAAGAGGGGGTTCAGAAGTGCTCTGAGCAAAATTTACAGGATTCATAAAAATCAGGTGTCATTTTATAGGCACTGTAATCAATTTTCAACATCTTAGTAAGAGTCTTTTAGGCTAGAATCATAGAATGAAGTATACTTTTTTTTTCCATTGTGAATAGATATGCTCAACTTTGATGTTTGAGGAAGAAATGTATTTTTAAACGAATGGCAATGTTTTTACTACTATTATACTAAGCTGTTGGGGCTTTTCTTTTAGGAAGCTAAAATAGGATTTCATGCTGGAATCCTATTGGTAACCTACACTGATGTAATGTGACGTTATGGCTGTTGTATGTTTTTTATGGTGGTTGTGAGCAGACTATTCTGCTTGCTCAAATCATCTGTCTGCCACAGGGTGCCCCTACCACCATTAAGTGGTCAAGGGAGAGTGAGGACACCCAGGCAAGTGGCAGCTGGCTGTGTTTCATCAGCTGCTCACAGTAAGAAAAAGGAGGTTCTCTTCCTGCTCTAAACCTGACCTGATATGCTGAACAGAAGGAAGACTTGGCTGGCTATCAAGTGCCTGCTGTGACTCTTCCAAAGTAAGTCTGATCCATCTTCAGATGAAGACAAACTATCAAGGGAGGGATATGGCAACTCTCCCTTTACACCTGCTTAGGCAGCAACATTACGGGGCCTATTAAGATCAGCCAAAACTTTAGAGGTATTTTCATTTGTCCATCCTCTAATGTGGTACATGCAATATTTTGTCAATAATGCTCCTGTCTACGTTAGACAAACGGAACTATCTCAATGCCAGAGGATAAATGGGCACAAATTAGACATTAGAAATAGGAACTGGCAACATTGAACCTTTCTGGACATTCTACCTTGAACCTCTGAGCAGCAGTCCTCAAAGAAAAATGTTCAAAGAGAGATTAGAAAAAGAAACAGCTGAATTAAGATATATGCACAAACTCCAGTCCGTTGGTAATTGTTTGAACATGGACAATGTTCTCTTGGCCCACTACATATATTAAAACACCAGTTGACATCCCAGCCAAAGTGTATTATAACACTTTATTCATCCTGTATCCATATCAATACACTATAGCAATAACTTCCTCCACTTTCATATGTTTACCTGCTTATCTTGGCAAGCACATAAAACCCATTTCCCATTTTTGTCCCTTTAAGTACTCTTTATGACCTTCATTGAAATTGAAGTTGCCAGCCCATGACTACACCCACATGCTTTGCATTTCTATTACAATTCACACTCTTCTTCGCCCTCCTTTCTTCTGTTGATATGTGTCTGTCCATAAAAGGCTTCACTCCATTTATCTCACATAGATCGAAGTCCATCAAAGTTTGTGCTAGAATTTTATTTTTCTCAGTCTCAAAGGTGTTACAGGATTTCTTTATATCTTTAGGTTCTCTGGTATAGGTGTGAAACTAACAACCAGAAAGAAAAGAGACTTGCTGGTGAAGGGCAACTCATGATTTCACCCAATACATGCAACAATTTGCATAGAGAGAACCTGCATGGCTAATATGGGGCAATATTTTCAGCTCAGTTTTGTTTAGAGTTATGGTCTTCCCCAAAGTTGGTTTTTCAATTTTCATATAGCAAAAACAGAATGTGTTCAGTGATTTTAATCTGTTGTGATTATTTGTTTGTTTAATTTTACCACACCTTCCTCACAGCATGGGATCAAGGTCGTATACAATGTTTTAAAAAAGCACAATACAATTAAAAAACTCTTAGGACAAAAGTTAAAAGATGATTGAACTAAATTTCTGTTTAAAAACTCAAGTTAAATGTAAGTTTCAAACAGCATTAAAAGATGCTTAAAACAATGAAATAAAAACACTACACTACACATTATGAAGTGTCTTTATTTTCCATCTTGTCCCAGGATTGATTGATTGATTTTTTTTTCTTTTGATATCACATTTCTAAGAAATCCAAAGATATAATGGAAGTCATTGAAGGGAGAAGATAAAAGAGAAAGGTAGATGAACAACAATAGGATGATAGTCCCAAGAAAATAGATACTGAGCAGTATGACTGTTGAACTGTCTGTTTGTCCAAATTAATTCTAATAAGATCAATTTGTTTATTTAAATTAATACCTTTCTATCATGTATATAAGGGTCTAATATTTTCAGTAGGGTATTGCTGGTGGTGTGTCTGGCTTATAGTTTAAACTTACGGGGGGAAAAAACCACTTACAGATATAATTCTTGTTTCCTTCACTCTTTCTGTGTTTTCGTATGTCTTTTCAAGCTAACTCATTCCCTTCTAGTGGGTGAATGGGTGAATTTTTCAAAAATTCATGCAGATGTTTCCTTCTTTCCTAAGCTTAAAACAGTGACTAGCGGTGAGGAGCAGGGAGTAAATTTTCATTTTCTTTTTTGTGAGGATTTAGTGAAGAAATGTAATGTAAATTTAAACATGAAGTTAAAATGTAACTATACCAACAATAGACAAATGGCTAAACAGATGGTTGAGAATTGTTTGAAATGGATAATCTTATGCAGAGGATAAAAGAGGATTAAAAAATTAATTTTCATCTGAATGGGTTGATTGATTTTTTTTTTAATGAAGGCAATCTGATGATAATAGGTTTTGAAACTTAAAATTTATGTTACTACATGAGAAGTGTGAACTAGATTTCAAAGATGTACTCTGTTGTTTTAAAGTGTTATTTTTTATATATAGATGATTATTATCTGATCATTAGTATTCACTAATCTAGAATAAGTTAACAATGATTTATGAATTTAAGAAATTAAGTAAGTAAAGAACTAAAATGATAAGTAATTAGCAACAATAAATAACTAGGGGATAAAATGAATGATTGAATAGTTAAGTATAAATGCTTAAATAATATGAACTGTTCGCACCAAAAATGGAAACCAATTTTTTAGTTATGTTTTGTTAGTTTTTGTTTTAGTCATGTGTAGATTATGACATTTGTTGATGTTTGTATGAAGGCATTTTTTGTTGTTTTGTATGTTTGGTTTGTGTTGATACTTTTACTTAATAAATAAGTTTGAATTTATATAAGCATACTTAATGTCACATTTTCAATGCAACTTAATTAATGGATTTATTTAGTTTTTCTATGCAGATGTAATACAGTGGTATTTGCCTATTTCTGTCATGGAAAGCTGCAGGACAGAGGCAGAAAGTCTTATTAAGTTAGCATTGCGAAAACTAAATTTCTAGTTTTAAGCCATAAATGGGAATGACTATATATGGATATGTTCCTCCTCTCATATGAATGTACCTATTCTCTGAGACCAGAACCATTGTTCTTGGCCCCCCTGGGTTCAGAGGGGAGATATGCAACAGTGGGAGACAGCTGGCGCTCAGTCATGGACTTCTGTCCTGATGGATAGCACTGTGCTGCCAGTAGTTTGTAGTTTGATTCTTTATTTTTAATTTGTTTGTTACCTCTTTGTTATCTTAACTGCTGTTCCATGTAGGGGATACATAATTTTACTTTGGAAAAAAAGATTCTAGAAAAGAGGGATGAAAATGTAATAAAGGATTAATTTTGTAAGCATTGCATAATCCCATGCATTTTAAAATCCCCAGTTTAGCATTTAATCAATATGTGCAGCTCTGGGACTTCTCTGGTGTCTATTTAAACATGAAAATCCTGTGTGACCTTTAATTTTGAATGCATCTCATTAACAGTGCTGCTGTATCTATTGGCTTAATCTGGTGGGGTGGGCTGGGAAGTTAATCTGTTCCATGAAATGATCAACACACACACACACACATGCACATCTCCTGTGTGAAAGGAACAGCAAAGGAATGCGATAATTCCATCAGGCCATCAGGAACAGCAAAAAGAATTTTACTTTAAAGAGCCTGAATCTCCTTTTCGAAGGCTGGAAGTTCATGGCATGTTTTTCCCAAAGCCTCAGATGCTTGCTGAGCTGCTCTTTGATCTCTTTCTCCCTCCCAGCAATATCTTGAAGTCTTTGACTTTTGAATTACCGATCTTTTCATCCTCATGCAGTTCGAAGGCTAAAACCCTTGACCTAACAAGATACTAAACTTTCTATACACTCTTTTCTTTTCCCACCTACACACAGAAAATGAAATGAACTTTCATACGAGGTACACAGTGCGATCAAAGCTACACTTCAACGATGGAGCAAGATATTGACTTTCAGGGATGGATAAGGGAATTTGTGCTGTGCTGTGCAGTTTTTTATTATACTATATTGGTGTAGTGGTTTGAGCACTAGACTACCACCATGGAGACCAGGTTCAATTCTCTGCTCAGCGATGGAATCCCACTGGGTGACCTTGGGTGCATCACACACTCTCACCCCCAGAAAGCCACATAATAGAGGTCAGAATTGACTTGATGACATGCAACAACAACAACATGTATTGGGCAACGTTCTGAGCATGAGGACAATTTCATTTTTTTACTTGGCACCAGTAATAAGCAAGTAGTTGTAGGGAGATATGTCAGTTTTGCTTTTTCACATATCTGATTTTTTTAAAATGATTGAATTCTTTCTGTCTGAAATATTCAGGCAATTCTGAATTTCAGCGTATTCTTCAAAATGAACTGAAACAACATTCTCCTCCACTTGCACTAGACAAACTGGAGAAGTATATCTCTTCCCAGCATGGATAAGATCTTGTTGAACTGGTCAGCCAGATAAATTTTTAAAAGGAGGAGCTATTTAGCAAAAAAGGAGGTGACAAGCCAACTTCAGTGGTAACATAGTCAAATACAAAGAGATTGAAACCCAAACTTTTAAAGTTTAAGCACTGAAAAACTTGGGCCTGGATAGACAAACGCATCAGATTTGGTTCCTCCCCTATGGAATTTAAAATGATCTATTTCACTTTTGACAAATTCATATTTAAAAAGAACAGAAACAAATTTCTCACCTATTCTTAGGAAGGCAATGAACTCTAGATTAGAAAACTAATCTAGCTCGTCTAACATGTATGTCAAAGCAGCTTAGGAAAGTGTTTTGCACATTTTTTTCAGAAGAATTTATACCTAGGAAACTTCTTTGTGTCCAAACTTTTCCCCAAATTGTAATGATCTTTTTGCACAGATTTCTGAAAAGCATAACCATTGGATGGGTTGTCTATGTGTTTTTTTTAAAAAAAATCAATAATCCTGTCCTTTTTTCCTTGCTGATCTGACCTAACCAAAGAGGAAGAGGCTTCTTGCAAAAACAGAGGAGAAATTAACAGGGGAAGCACTCACCATTTTCATTTCCTGCGGGAGAAGAAAAACATTACTGCAATTGGCTGTTTTCTAAATAGGATGCAGCGGCGTGTTAAGATGCCCATTCTCATCAAGCGGGAAAGAATCAACACATTTCTATTCTGAACACACATCAAACTGCCCACTAAGTGAATGTCTCCTCCCATCTGGCTTTCAAACCCTTTTGCGTGATGCACTGCCACTTTTTCAGGGGGGGAAAAAAAGTGTTCAGTGGAGAAAGACATAAAAACCTTTTTTCTGCTCCATTTGAGCAAAACAAGCTGCTTATCTTCTTTGGAAAATAAGGACTTCACAATGTGCCTCCAAATTATATCCTTTCTTTGCCAATCCCTTTGCTCCCAACCCATACCGTAATGCTGGAGGTGTCAAACCACCATTCTGAAGCTTTACAATCAATAATTAAATAGCTGTGGTAATTATAAGGCCTGACGGGAATTTATAGAGATTGATTGCTACTTTATGTGAATGATTTGCATTCTAACAGGTGTTTTACAATAACACTTGTGCAGTTTTCAGAAGCAAGCACCTGGAAAGCACTCCAACCCTTCACGCTATTACACTCTTCTTCCCAGAAAAAAAAAACCATAGGGATTAGAATACAACACACTCATTGGTCAGGAGGAGAGGATGGCATGTGATTATCTTTACTAGCAAGAGGCTTGTCTTAATTCTAAGGGTCTTGCAGCTAAAATGAAAACTGAAACAGAATTAGCAAGGCCGAACCTTGTGATTTCAATTCTTCCAGCAGATGAGTCACTTATGCAGCATTTACCCAAGATGTGGCTACATTTGCCATGCAGGTTTAATGAACTGGCTGCTATGTGCCATCAACTGTTGAATGAATCCAGAACAGAACAATACAAAACCACTTGGAAGAGGATGCATGTTGAAAAGCATCCAACTAAGCAGTTCTGTATAGCTGAAGGAATTATGTGTTAGCCAGGAGTTCATCTTCCCCATACTTTTTTTTTTCATTCTTGTTCTGTGTTCTTGTTTTTTCCCTGGAGCTCCTTTTCATCTGTGTCAACAGATTTCTCGAAAAATGTTCCCATTCTTCTGTGTGATGCTTCACTGACATTTTGCTTACTTGTTATCCTAAATAGATATATACATATATGTCACACAATTATTGCACTTAGAAAATACAAAAAGCCTTCTCTATAGTGTTGATTTAAACTGCTGAGTAGAGGTGTAAATCTTCACTTCTCGTCAGTAAAAATATGAAAAATCCCAACCTCTTTCTCTCATGTCAGTGAGACTGTAGGAGTTCTGGAACATTCTCTGAAGGTTGTTTTTTTTTTTTTTTTTTTTTGCATTTTGTGAGATTTTTACAATTTTTTGCAATTTTGCTTCCACACATGGTGAAAAACATGGCACCAATTTTCAGGGCTTTTTTCCCCTCCAAAGAGATGTCTTGATGAGATGATACACCCTTTTTCATCAAGGAAGGAATAAAATTGGCCAACCACTTCTACATCTCTAATAGTAACGATCCCAATACTAAGTTCTGTATGTGATACAGCATATGAGGATACACCTGTGGTTCCAAATTAATTTTACAATTCTTCATTTGAAAGCAGCATAGAAAGTGATGTGTTTCTGAAACTGATGGATCACACCTATCAACAGAAGGGTCAAGGTAGAGCTAGCAGCAAACTCTGACAGCCGGCCAAACTCCATGCAGCTGATATCTGAGGCTTAACGCTAAACTATATTGAGTGGAGTCCCTATGACCAGTAAAGGAAGGTTTAAATACACCCCCAGCAATGTTTTTCACACAACAGTGTGGAGGCTTAAAGCGGGGAAACCTTGATGTCAGTGGAGTTCCCACTCACTTTTTAAAACCCTGCACATGGGGAGACTGGTTGGAGGTGGAATACATAAACCTCATTCCAATGCATCTTAGTTTCAGTCCAGATCAAGCCACAGTCTTTTTGTTGTTGTTGTGTGCCTTGAAGTTATTTCTGACTTATGGCAACCTTTAGGAAATTTTGTGGGGAACGATTTGTTCAGAGGAGGTTTGCCTTTGCCTTCCTCTGAGACTCTGAAAGTGTGACTTGTCCAAGGTCAGTCAGTGGGTTTCCAGAGTTGAGCAGGGATTCATACTCTTGTCTCCAGACTTGTAGTGCAACCTCAAACCACTACACCATGCTGCCTGTTTACTTGTAAATGAAAACAAAAAAGAGAGAGGTTCAACTGCACACTAAATAATTAATGAAATTAATTGATTAATTAAGGCATCAAACAGCATAAACTGGATCTCCACGGCAGAATGATCATGCAAGAGAACATGTCTTAAATCCAGTACAAATGGGCATGGGGGAAGAAAGAGAGAGCAGATATTATGATTCATCCCTAAGCAAGAGAAAGGGTTTAATTGCCAGATTATGAAAATTACATCTCAAGTGTCTGTGGAGCAGCTATTAAGATCACTGATACATCATCACAGACTGCAGGAGAGCCTAGGGATAACCTGGACAATTTGCAGCCACTCTGCTTCATGTCCTGTGATCTTAGGAATAATGCCACTCTGCGAACAGTTAGTTAGATTTACAGCAAAAGCAAGCCATCTCTTCCTAACAGCCAACGGGGCAGGGAAGGAGGAGGAGAGAAATAGGACAGGGAGGGGAAAAAAAGAAAGAAAATGGTAGCCATTTTATTTTGTTCTGGCCACACCCATTTCTCGCTTTGGTCTTACCTATCAGAAGCATTCCTGGTCTAGTTACAACAAAACCACCTAGGATCCACCACCATAATGTTAGAGTCCTCAGCGTCAGCCTCACTGAAAGACTCTTGCACTTTGCTGAGAATCTCCTTAAGAAATATTGAATGATTGATAGTGGAGAGGAGGTGTCTTGATATTTCGACAAAAGCCTGGATATTTGGACAAAAGCCTGGATATTTCTCTTTGATCTCCCCTTCATGAATGAGTCTTCCTCCAGAATTTCATCTGCTTTACAGCTGATGCCTTTAGTCTTTGGTTGTTTTTTTTTTAAAAAAATTAAACATTAAACCGGAACATATAAACACAAATAAACAATATAAAACCTAACTATACACCAAAAAAGGAAAAAAAATACAAACGATACAACACCTATATGGCAATAGACCTTAAATTATAAATTATCAATATACATAAATTAATTAAATAATCAGTATCAATATACTACTAAACTAATGTAAACAACTAAACTAAAATTAAACTAGCAAACATATATTTAAAAAGTTGGTCCTTGCCCTTGTTGCAAACAGCTCCTAGTAAATGATTGTGCTTAACTTTCTTAAATCATTACCTACTTTCTAAGTTAATTTTGTTGCTCGTAGTATTTATACCTTAAATACAAAACAAAACATTGTAACCATAAAAAATAAAAACTATAATTAATGGTATTGAACTAATAATATAAATCTGTTATTTTGAAATAAATTGTTCCAATTTCATTTATAACAAAATTAATAACATCATAGTAATTGAACCAAAAGTTATTTCAATAATATACTACTACACAATAATCATTATAGTAATAATTAGTTCTTAAGAATTATTGGTAAATTTATAACATTCATTTTGCTATAATATGTAATTGCATATAGAATATATTCTGAAAATGCAATAAATTAATCTAATATTTTCATAGTATCCTTCTCATTTGCCTATATGTCAAAAAATTAAAATCTACCCTTAAAATCTTATGCAAGTTTAAAACCCTACTGTCATCAGTTAATCTTCATGTTTTCTTAATCAATAAACATTTCCATTCAGAAATCAATTTATCTTCTGTTTGACCCCTTAATCTGGATGTAAGTTTATTCATTTCCACTATTTCCATCAATCTATTAAACCATTCAGTCATTGATGGGTTCTCCATTTTTTTCTAGTACTTTGCATATACTTTGCATATATCTTCTTCCCAAGTTCCTAGAAAATAACTTAAGATTCTTATGCATTTGACACTTCAGAATTTTTTGCATCATATTCTGTATTTTCATCCAATATTGCTTAGCTTTTTCACACATCCACCACATATGATATAAAGACCCAACTTGCTGTTAGCATTTCCAACAATTGTTCTTCATGTCTTTATGTATCTTTGCAAATCTTTCTGGAGTAAGATACCAACAAAGCATCATTTTGTAATAATTTTCTTAAAGATCATAGCAAAGTACATTTTTAATTTCTGTTGTCCATAATCTTTCCCATTGATTTATATGCTTATTATATCCAAAATTCCTTGCCCAATTATGCCTTTAATCTTTCCAAGATACAACCTTGGTTTGGAACCTAGTATATCCATAAATATCCTGACCAAAGACTTAACTCATTACAAAAGTGAGCTACTTTTAATTAATTCCTTCTTGCAGCAACAAAGGGGAAATTGTATAGGGTACATCTTCATTCCTTTTCACATGTGTAACTATTACCTGTTTCACTCAATTTTATAGTTATAGGGATGAATGGCTTCACTACTCAGGTTTGATCTGTTGAATGGACAAGTAGTTTGTAACATTCTGACCTTACCTTCCCCAGAAACTAACTGGATAATGACAAGTAAAATGTAATTATAATGGTAACTAGCTAGGTTTATTGCCTTGGAATGGAAACTATAATCAATTACTTCTAAAAGATAACTTTTCAGGCTCTGATCCTTACTTTGCAGATGTCATATTTGATTTTAAAGTGAAAAAGCAAGTTTAGTTACAGTTACACATTGGGAGATACAGTTGCATGGACAAATTTTAATGAGCTAACCAATGGCATAAATTCAAATCACCACAGAGTTGGAAGAGACCACAATGGCCATCTAGTCCACCCCTGCAGAAATACACAACTGAAGCACTTCGAAAAGATGGCCATCCATCCTCTTCAAAGGAGAGTGTACCCCACACCCATATGTAAGTATAGCTGAGCAACAAAAAGATGAAAAGAAAGCCTGAAATATGTAACAATATTAATTGGAAGGAAAGAAAGGATAACAGGCATCACAGAAGAGTTCATTGTTAAAAGATGCCTAAAAGCAAGAAAGGAAAGTATGAGATATGTTATCTCAACAGAATCCTAGAATCTGTCAGAAGGGACGGAAGGCTCCAAGTAGTCCAACCCCCTGCCATGAAGGAATACACAACTAAAGCACTCATGAGAGATGGCTAGCCAATCCCTGTTTTGTTGTTGTGTGCCTTAAAGTCATTTCCAACTTATGGTGACCTGAATGTGAACCTATGATGTTTTTTTTGGGGGGGGGGCAAGATTTGTTCAAAGGAGGTTTGTCTTTGAGGCTGAGAGAATATGGCTTGCCAAGGATCACCCAGTGGGTTTCCATGGCTGAACAGGAATTCAAATTGGTCTCCAGAGTTGTAGGCTAACACTCAAACTACTACACCACACTGCCTCCCGATCCCTGTTTAAAGACCTTCAAAGAATGAGAGTCTGCTACCCTCAGAAGCAGCCTTTTTTCAATTCTCAAGTAGTTCTTACAGTCTTTCTAAGTTCTTCCTAAAGTTAAAAGAGGACTCTCTTTTTCTTGCCCTTTGAATCTGTTGGTTAGTGTCATAGGAACCTTACCCTTTTCCATTGTCATCCAGCATCATCCCAGCAGCGCCTTTGCTGGAATGGGAGCGTGTCTCCAATGCTCCCCTCCACACTTGGCCAGCTGCCTGTGGATGGAGCGTGAGCAGCATGCACCTTACTTCTGCAGTGCACCCAACCTCCTTCCCACGCTGCACTGGGGAAGGAAGCTCCTAGATCATGCTTCCACCCATTCCACATGGCCACTGATGACTGGAGCATCACGCGATTGTAGGCCATTAACAGACTTTTTCTATTAATGAAATATCCCGAGATCGTGATGGGTGGGGACACGTTGGCAAGAACCGTGACATTGTGCAAAAGCATGACTCATGGACTGCCAGCAATGTGTCCCCATTATGGGACAGCAACATTACGTGGAAATAGCCTTAGTCTCTCAAAGGACAGAAAACAAACTTGCTCCATCATAACATCCTTTTAGATACTTAAAGATGGTTTTCATGTCACCTCTCAGTCTTCTCTCCTCCAAACTGAACATTCCCAGGTTTCCAGATCTTTGACACTCTTTGTCACCCTCTGTTGAAAACATTCAGCTTTTCAATAAACTTATTGAAAGATGGTACCCAGAACTGGACACAATATTCCAGATGAGACCTGACCAAAGCAAAATGGAGAGGCGCTATTACTTCCTTCAAACTGAATGCTGTACTCCAGTTGAAACAGCCTAGAACTGTACTGGGTTTTTGTTTGTTTGTTTGTTTGTTCATTCATTTTTTGGCTACTGTACCATATTGTTGACTCATCTTTAGCTTGTGGTCTTCTAAGACCTGATAGATACTAATCATGTCTTCTACTTTCAAGCTGATGTCATTCATCCTGCATTTGTCTTGTCCATTTCATTTTTCCTGTCCAAATGTAGTATCTTGCATTTATGTATCCTTGTTAAAATTCATGTTGTTAGTTTTGGCCCAAATCTCCAATATCTTAAGTTCATTTTCAGTCCTAATCCTGTTCTCTGAGGTTTAGCTGTTCCTGATAATTTTATAACCATGCTTTATGTTCCTTCAACTGAATAATTTATAAAGATGTTGAACAACACTAGGCCCAGTCCAGAATCCCAGGAAACGCCCCTAGTTATTTCTTTCCAGGATGAATTACTGGTGCCTATTCTTTGGGCTTGGTCCATGAATAGCACTGTGTAGCCCACATTTTACGAGCTTGTCTGAAAGAACATCAGAGGCAACTGAATTCAGCCAACTGAATTCAAGATATGCTCCATCCACAGCATTCCTCTGATCTACCAAGCTTGTAAATCTATCAAAATAGAGATAAGATTAGTCCAGCATTAATTGTTTTTGAATAATCCGTACTCATGCTTCTAAGTGCTCAAAGACTGTTAAATGATGTGTTCTAGACCAGGCAGTAGTTCCTCTGGTCCTCTTTATCCCTTATTGAAGATGGAAAAATTTGACTTTCTCCAGTCTGCTAGGACTGCTCCTCTTCTTCAAGAATTCTCAAAGATGATCAGCAATTGCTCTGAGAGTACACCTGCACGTTCCTGTAATATCCTAGAATGCAATTCATTAGACCCTACAGACTTGAATTCATTTTAGGATAGCTAGGCATTCTGTACCTATTTTGATCTGCAGTCCTTCTGCTGCATTAATTGTTCTGTTTCCACCTGCAGAACTCTCTTTTCTCTTGGAAGAAGACTGAGGATTCTCTCTGTCCCTGTTAGCATGTTACCATCTTCTCCACGCAGTGGCCCTACCAATTCCTTGTTCTTCCTGCAAACATAGCCACCACCACCACCATTTTAAATTTATTTTTAACCTTTCTTATTCTGATCTTTAGCGTTTCTGACTACAAGTACTATTCATTTCTATTCCTCTTTGGTGATTCTCTCAGCTCATCTGAAAGTTCCTTCTACATCCACTCTGATTTCTTTAGACCTCTCCCATTTTTTTGTCCTCATTGGAATTGGTTGTTATTGTGCCTTCAATATCTTGCCTTTAAGAACCTCCCAAGCATCATGAATTCCATTCCCTTTCAGTATTTCTAACCATGGGATGTCACCCAAGACTTCCCTAAATTTACCATAATCATCTTTCTTAAAATCCAGAGTGCATATCTAACTGGGCCTTTCTGCACTACACTACTATAATGCTATAATTCACTTTCTGTTTTTAAATCTTTTTATTAGTCCATTAAAAAAAAAAGAAAAGAAAAGAAAACTTCAAACAAGAAATATATCAATAGACAGCTATAGAGTAAACGAATTTCGCATACAACAATAATAAAATAGAAAAAAAATAGATAACAAAGCCATAACTTACAACATAATTTCAAAGAAATAAAATACAAATACATACCTAGTAATCTTCCCTTATTTACGCTTCTTATTTTGTAATCAGTTATATCTTATCTAGCATTTACCAACAAAATTTAACATTATTTAATGTACCAAAATAGAACTCTACCTCAACTAGATATGTTAAAGTTATGTAACAAAAGCGAAGTCTTATCTCTCAAAGTTTTAAAGTCAAATTCTTAATATTTTTCCATGAATGGTCTTCACCTATGTAAACTATTCACTTTATCTCTGTCTTATTTACATAACTTTATAGTCTTAACTTTACTTTCATAGCTTTTATCCTATATACATATACATCTGTCAAAACAGATATGTTTTGTGATGTCAATCTGTCACATCGTAGCTTTTCTCCTCTGCCATATAAAGTGGTTTTAAACTTTTATCTTATACATTTAGCTCTATCGTGACAGCTTTCCCCCAAATGGACTCCCAAAGGGGCAAAATTAGATTCCACTCCTCATTAAATTGTTTCATAGATTTGTCTGATAATACAGTTGTCAATTTGTCTAGTTCAATTAAATCATATAACTTTCTATAGCCACTCACCAATATCTGGAGCTTCTTTTTGTTTCCACCTCTGTGCAAATACCAGTCTGGCTGCTGTGACCATATAAATCATTATTTTTTTGTAATGATCTCTTCTTAAATTGTTTAACTTCAAATATATTTAACAAATATATTTCAGGGTTCATTGGAAAGTTGATTTGAAGAGTTTTAGTAATACAATCATGTGCACTCCTCCAAAACTTCTTTGCTATATCACAACTCCACCAAAGGTGATACAAGGTCCCCTTTTCAGAACATTTCCAACATGTATTTTCAGTGTTCTTATTTATTTTAGCCATTTGTACTGGTGTATAATACCATCTAAGATAAATTTTATCACAGTTCTCTTTTAAGCTGACTTTTGAAGCTGACTTTTAAAAAAAAAATTGTGTGTATTTCCATGAATTCTCCCAACTTTCCAGTGAAATTGAGCATCCAATATTTTGCGTCCCTTTTACCATATTATCTTTAACAACTTCCTGTTCCATTTGTAAGACCAATAACATTTTATATAGTTTACCAACGAGGTGGTCTGTACCATGTTTTAACAACTTATCAAACTCTCTCTCTTTAGATTCTATTCCAATTGTTTTTAAGTCCATGCTATTATTATACTTTCAACATCCTGTAGAATCTTGGGTTTTGCAGTTTAGAGAGGGGCATTTAGAAATCTCAGACAGAGGGCTCTTTGGCTTCAATAAACTACAAACTCAGGAATTCCACAGGAGGTTGAAAGTGTAATAATAGCACTATAATAATGTAGTGCAGAAAGGCCCATTATGTTTATTTTCCCCTTTTCTCTACATAACAAATCTTCCAATACTACTATTTCTCTCCTTTTTGAATGTTTGGTCATTTCATCTAGAAAGACACCATCCAAGGAACTTTCACTGTAGTAAATGCGCCTGCATAATGAACTAAGAGGCTTTTCATTAATATCAATATACCTAATTTCCAATAAACTGCATTCATGCAGTGTTCATTATAGATTAAATGGTCAAGTCAAAAAGCAAAGGTCACTGAAAGTCAATTTCCTACCTGATTAGACAAATAGGCATAATTAATGCATGGAGGTGGAGTTTCAGTCTATAATTCCATTGAGAGTGTTAACCTTTATTTCTTCTTATGATAGAACATTCCCTTTGCCTATGACCTCAAAAGCTCCAGTTTACAGCCATCTGTATTTTTAATTAACATTATCAGAAACACAATTAATTGTAATTATGCAAGTGAGATTGGAATATAGGTGGAATCAGTCACTCAGTAGCAAGAATAATTACTATTTATTAATATTGCTTTAATCTCTCAAAGAACAGTTTTCAAAAGGTCCCCCCAAGTTCATAATATTTGCTGCACTCATTAATCTCTGAGTATCTTTAATCAGAGGGCTCCTTCAAAATCAAATAAATAGTAAGCCATTTCTTTTCTTAATAGTTATAATATTCAGATTTGTTTCTTAAAAATACTAAGATTCTAAGCTAGCTGCCACTCCTATTGGAAGAACATGACATTTGAAACTCAGATTCACCCACAAAAATATTGTAATGGAGATTTTTTAAAATCATTAGGAAGTCAGCATGGACAATAAAATGATGCCTTTTGAATTTAAAATGAAGTCTGAAAAGTCAAGAGGTCATGCAACAGATATTCTGGTTCTAAATGCGCAGGACTAAATCATAAATTAAGTATGTACCATTTAGAGCTGTTAGATTAACTACATAGAGTAAAGAGACAAGATTATTATAAATGTGTTTATAACAGATTTAAAGGGGTGAACAGTCCCCAGTGTTTCATTTTTCAAGTCAGAAGAATTCCACTCCATGCCCACTGTCCTGAATATACAAAGAAGAACAATCAGAATTTGTAAAATGGCTACAGAGTAAAATATTTAGCCTCACATCATCTATGGTGCTGCTGAAGCCTAATGGTGGAGTGCTCATTAACCTGTGACAGTATGACAACTGCACAGCTGACAATAACATAAATATTTGGGGTTCCTATCTGATGTTTGTAGTTATGACACAGTACAATAAGAATTACATGTAAATAACTGTAGAAATGTTGCATGTTTAGAAAAATAAGATTAACTGGCATGTTAAAAGCTGGGGCAAAAAGAAAGACAGGAAGATTAGTAGAGAAAGACAGCAGGAAATTAAGAGATGAAATAGGAATTTGGCATATTCAGATGAATAGTCCTGGGATCCATTTACGCTACGCAGTTATAACTCTGCGATTCTACACTGTTGTAGTTCCAGCCGATGGGATCTGTAGTTAAGAGAGGGGCATCTAGAATTCTGAGCTCAAGAGCTCTAGGACCTCATCAGAGTACAGTCTCCAGGAGTTCAAAGGATGGAACCATGGCAGTTAAAGTGGAATAATAACACTACAGCTGTGTGGTGTGAATGGGCCCAAGAAGTGAACACAAATCCTGATGGATGGAGGAGGAAATAGGATTTGCATCTGGAGGGAAGGAAGGTGGAAGCCAGATTCTGTTATGCACCATAGAGTATTTTCCAGGTACAGCCCCAGTTAATCCTCCACTGTTACACTTTCTCTGGGGCCTTTAAAATGTCTTGCTTTCTCTCTTCATCATGCTTTCTCCCATTGCTTTTTATTTATTTCAACTCCTGCAAACAGAATTCAAAGTACTGAAGTAATTTGCATACAATTGACTTAGCAGGAAGAAGAGGAGGAAGGAGTAGAATCTTGCCCTTCCTACATAAATTCCAAGGGCTTTCTTGCTAACTATAGTAGAACTATAGAACTGGAAGAGACCACAAGGGCCATCAAGGCCAATTCCATTCTGCCAGCAATCCCATTCTGCCAGCAGTGACCAGCAGTGTTGGCCACCCTTGAACTCTCTTACATTCCAAATAAGCTGGATAGCTTCGTTGTCCCCTTGGGTTGAAAATGTTGCTAAATGCCAAGTCAGTGAACAACTAATGTGGCATGTACTATAGAGATCTGGTTGGATGAAACTGGAGGATTAATCTCTCTCAATTTTGGCCATCAGGATTCTCTGTGCAGCAGCAGACATGACTGTCAGGAGTGGGTCAGGACTTCATGTCTACCATGAAAACCATGGGTCTGTCCCAAGTAGTATCTGGCCCTACGAATGATGCTGGGCACACTCTAGACCTTATTTTCTGCACAGGAGGAGATGATAGTGACCTGGGAATGAAGGAATTTTATACTGTGCATTTTCTACAGGCACACTTCTTGGTCAGGCTTAGATCACTTTTGGGTCAGGTTTAGGCTTGCTGGGACTCAGAGCCTTTGCAGATGTGGGGGACCCATTAAGATAGTCCACCCCAGAAGTCTTATGGATCTGGATTTTTTTACTCTTGGGGAGTTTCCTGCTGCCCTGGCTGACGGGGTGAGAATTGTTTGGGTCCTCTTTTTTCCACTTTTTGAAGGAGGAGACAACATTTACTCTCTTCCAGTCTGCTGGGATTTCTGTTCTCCATGAGATTATCTCTTTCTCTCTATGAGATAATCTCAGAGATTATTGCCAGGGGTTGGGAGATTACTTCTGCCAGTTCTTTCAGTTCCCTTGGATGTAGTTCATCTGGTCCTGGAGACTTGAATTCATTTAGAGTAGCCAGGATTCCTGTACTACTTTACCTATACTGTGCTGCATTTCCTCTACTGCATTGTCTGCTCCATTTTCCCCAGGTTGAGCACTGTTTTCCTTTTGGGAGAAGACTGAGGTAAAAGAGGGTGTTTACTAGCTCTGCCTTTTGTCTGTCCCTATTCACATTTCATCATTTACTTGAAGCAGTGGCCCTATCATTTCCTTGTTCTTCCCTTTGCTGTGGGCATAACTAAAAATGCTGCTTTTACTGTTTTTAACCTCTCCAGCAAGGCTGAGCATATTCTGCCCTTTACCTTTTCTGATTTTCCTCTTACACATAGTGGCTGTTCTTTTGAGTTCCTCTTTGGTGATTTTCCTCTTTTTTTTCTTTTTAATTTCCTTTTAGAATACATGTCTATGCTTGGCTTCCCCTTTCCACCATATAACAAACTGCAAGAGAACATGGTCACTCCCACCTAAAGATCCCACCACTTCCACCTCATTAACCAGGTCATCACTGTTGGTTAGGATCAGATCTAAAATAGTTGAACCCCTCGTTGCCTCTTCCACCTTCTGGATAATGAAATTGTCTGCAAGGCAAGTGAAGAATTCGTTCTACCTTATATTCTTGGCCAAGTTTGACTTCCAACAAATATTAGAATAATTGAAATCTCCCATTACTACTAGATTGCTGAATAGTCATCTATTCCATGAAGGCATCATCCAAGTCCTCAGTATGGCTTGGGAGGTCTGTAGTAGACCGCACAATGATATAACTGTTGTTTCTCTCCCCCTTAATTTTTACCCAGATGCTCTCAACCTGACTTCCAGGATTTATGTCATGGATCTCTTCAAGGTGTAAACTTCCTTGGCACATAATGCTGCTACTCCTTCTTTCCTATTTGGTCTGTTTAACTGAAATAGGAAGAGTTCAAATGTATCTTATTTCCCATGCTCTGTGCATTAGTGTAGAGACATCTGCCTCCCGGCTGCTTATTTAAGTTCTTTTCCCTCCCACTCCTCGGTTCCTGCACTATTTGCGCAGTTCTCTCTATAACGTTCAGGCTACTATCTCCAACAATTGATGACCTACTGCCTTCAAGAATGCTGTCTCCCTCCCTCACATAACTCAATTTAAAGCCCTCCTGATCAGGTTTGTGAGACTCTTAGCAAAAGCATTCCTCCCAACTGCTGTGAGGTGCAACCCATCACTTACCAGAAATCCATCTTAATGGAACTGCAGGCCGTGATCCAAATCATTCCTGGAAGCACCATCTGAGGACTGAGCTGTTCACCTCCACTATTCTTCTCTCCCTTCCTAGACCATGCCATTCAACTGGGAGGAGAGACAAAATGACAGCCTGCTTATCAAGGTCCTCCAGCTCTCTTATATCTCTCTTTATGAGTCCATTAGAGCAATAAGTTCATCTAGAGAGGCCCTTTCCTCTGTCCCACCACTTGTCAGGCTCGTTTGGTGGGAACAAGGGAGAAAGCTTTTTAGAGTCTTTTCCCAGTCTTTGGAATTCCCTCCTTATGGAGGCCAGGATGGCTTCCTCTTTGCTCTCTTTCTGTTACTATTGAAAACTTTCTTGTGCCACTAGGCTTTTAGAAACTGAATGGGATAGGCTTTTAATGATGTGTTGTGCTGTTTTATAGTTTGTACATTTTTTTAAAGGAATATTAATGTTCTTAACATTTAATATTTTAATGTTATAAACGGCTTAATAGCTTTTTAAATAACTTCAGTATTTAGACTTCTATTGAAGTTTTTGTATAGTTTTTAATCTTTATTCTTTTTAAATATGTTGTTAGCCATCTCAAGTCCCATTATTGTGGGAGATAGGATATTAAATGAATGAAAGGATAATGTATGATGATCATCATCATCATCAATAACAACAACAACAATAACAATGCCTTCCATTTTGTGAATGAGAACCCTTCCACAGATGATGAGACTTTTAAGAGAATATATTTCAGTACAATTGATAAAATGAAAGTTGAAGTCATAGTTCTAGTTTGCAAAATAAATATGCATATTTCAACTGCCATGCAAGCTTCAAAGAATACAGGAAACTTTCTTGACCAGCAGGTTTGCACCACTCTGTGAACTTTCCAAATGCACTCCAGAAATAAGGACCTTTAAAAATCCAAAACATTTTTCCTCAAGAAGTACAAGGATATGGCAAAATCGAACAACCCCCCTCAACACTTGACAAAATTACTAAAAAGTACCTGTACAAGGAAGCCTTCCCACAGATGTGCACTTTGCATACTGCTGGACTCGCCTTTGCTGCATCTATAGAAGTGTGTGAAAATTCATCCTCAGTTTTGACACCTGTGCTGACCCCATACAAACTTTCAGTGCTACATCAGCGAAAAGTTAATTCAGCAAGCTTGCCTTTCAAAAATAAAATATCTGAAGGAATGTCAAGCCAATCATTTCCAGAGAAATCACAATGCATCAGACTTCATTAACAACTTGTGGAAACATGTAGAACAACACATTTGGAAAAGCGAAATGATTTTTCACGTAAGTTTTGTGATACGGTCTAAGCGCAGTGACATTGATTCTACCTCATTATTGGTTGCACATTTTTCTGTTTTTACTTTTGCTTGTTTACTAAATTTTGCTCTCTATTGTATTTTAACTTTAATGCTTTTTTGTAAATTTCACAGATCATACTTCCTATATTAAAATATTTAAATTTGGGTTTATTTTTCTGTTCACCTGTGAAAATGCTTCTTTTGAACAGAAATCCTTTTTATGGAAAACCTGTACCCCAACCCATTTTTGTCTCTTCCCACCATTTGAAAATTGTCAGTAATCCTGGATAGCCTAATGGTAAGGCTAGTTCTGGGGAATTTGCACATTTTTAAAAACAATAATGTTGGACTTGCTATTTATGGCTTTATAATTGGGTCTTTCCTTACCCAGATGTACTTATTGGAATTGAGAAAAGAAGCTGTAACATTGTTAAACTGAATCTGACTGTTCAAGTCACAAGTGTGAATCTTTCAAAATGAAAAAAAGTCTGCAGTTTTGGATTGATCCCCCTACTCTTTTAACTGTTTTTTTCTTTGAGCTGCCCTTACAAATACATACAGTATTCTTCTGGAGTTTTATGGTGTTTTATAGGAAATACTTTAGCTTTTATTAGAAAACATAAAATTATTTTAAAGATTATTGACAAAAGTTTGAAAGGCTGAAAAGCAGGATATTAACAAAAGAAAGACAAAATGATTAAGGATACTTTAGAGTTTCTCTAATATGGAGAAAAAAGAAGAAAAGGGCGAAAAAGAAGATAAAAGGAAATAAACTGTATGAAGGGAGAAATGATTTTAAAAATTGTTATTATTTTATGATTTTTTTAAATATTAGAGTAAGAGAGAGTAGATTAAAGTTAAGCAAGGTATAAAATAGTAGTTTATTAATATAGAGAAACTATTATTTAGTAATAGCTACTAATATAGGGATTAAATAGATATGATTAATTCTAGGTGTACCTTTGGCCGGAGACTTATGTATGTTTATGATTTAGCGTAGTGTGGTCCAGCTTTTATTTTTGTGGGAATTTTATTTTTTCTCTGTGTTTGTTTTTGTGTTGTTTCTTTTTTTGTGTGTTTTATGTTGTTTTATAACAATAAAATATTATTTTAGAAAAAGGATATTCTAGAGTACATACTTTCGAAACAATTATTTTTCTCTGCCTTTCTATCTTGCCAACATGAGCATGAAACAGCTACAAAAGGTGGGAAATGCAAAAGCAAATGTGAGTTATGGGCCAAAATCTTGTGACCTAGTTGCATAACATAAAACTAAACTAGCATAGTTATGCTGCAGTTACTGGATCTCATAGTTGTACAATGGATTGTGCAATGAACAGTATGCCTATGTCCTCTCCTGTTGTGCAGGAATTGATGCAACTTCCCACCACTTTAAGGACCACATTTATGAAATCCATTAGAAAATATAACCACTTGCCCAGTGGTTTATGCCAGTATAACAGGGCTTGTACTGTCCCTTATAAGATACTACCCTTGTGCTTAAGTAAGTCAAATCACCTCCTTAACAGCATTTATTTTAGTGTAAAACCACAACAATATTCCAGCCTTGAATGACAGTAGCTCACTCTTGGTTCCAACTGTTGTTTTCTTTAATGTAAACAACGAGCAGGATTTTGCTGCAAGTATGGACTGTGTACACCCAGAGTTTCAAGCCAGCATGCTATGTCTTGCACCATGATATTTCTCACCATGGTATTCTGTCCCCTACTCACTGAAATACATTCTATTTTGTGCTGCTAGTAGGCATGCTGTTTTTTTTCACTGAGATGTTTAGTTTAGGTTTGCTGTTGTTGTTTTCCTATCCTGTTAGGATTTTTCCCTCCTTAGGATATTTTTCTACTCCACACCTTGACTGCTGTGTTACATTCCCTCTTTTGGCTACGTAGCCATCATAAACCAGTACCCTCACTTTCTATTCATGTGCAGAACGCTCTGGATTCCAACTCCTGTGTTAAAGTCATAGCTAGGATTTGGAATGGATTTGGACTGGGAATCTTAAAATCCAAGCCAGAAATATTTATTCTCTCAAGCCCTAGGCTTTGAGTGTTTAAATCTTAAAAATCTGTGTTTGAATACCAGTTGTCTTTATATTGAAGCTCCAGTCAACATGGATTTCTCAGAAATAAGTCATGCCAGACGGATCTTATCTCTTTTTATGATAGAGTTACAAGCTTGATAGATGAAGGGAATGCTGTAGATGTAGCATATCTTGACTTCAGTACGTAAAATGTTGGTTGGACAGGGCTGCTGTTAGGTGGATTGGTAATTGGTTGACCGACCAAACCCAAAGGGTGCTCACCAATGGCTGCTTTTCATCCTGGAGAGAAGTGACTAGTGGGGTCCCTCAGGAGTCTGTCCTGGGCCCAGTGCTGTTCAACATCTTCATCAATGCCTTGGATGAAGGAGTGGAGGGCATGCTGATCAAATTTGCAGATGACACCAAATTGGGAGGGGTTGCTAATACCCCAGAGGATAGGATCAAATTTCAAAATGACCTTGACAGATTGGAGAGCTGGGCCAAAGCTAACAAAATGAATTTCAACAGAGAGAAATGTAAAGTCCTACACTTAAGGGAGAAAAAATGGAATGTACAAATATAGAATGAGGGACGCATGGCTGGATAACAGTACATGTGAGAGAGATCTAGGAGTTTTGATGGACCACAAGCTGAACATGAGTCAGCAGTGTGATGAGGCAGCCAAGAAAGCCAACGCGATCCTTGGTTGCATCAATAGGAGTATGGTGTCTAGATCAAGGGAGGTAATGGTACCACTCTATTCTGCATTGGTTAGGCCTCATTTGGAATACCGTGTCCAGTTCTGGGCACCTCAATTCAAGGATATCAACAAGCTGGAATGTGTCCAGGGGAGAGTGACCAAAATGGTGAAGGGTTTGGAAGCCATGCCCCATGAGGGACGGCAAAGGGACCTGGGTGTTTAGTCTGCAGAAGAGAAGGTTAAGAGGGGACAGGATAGCCATGTTTGAATATTTGAAGGGATGTCATGTCGAGGAGGGAGCGGGCTTGTTTTCCGCTGCTCCAGAGACTAGGACAAGGAGCAATGGATTCAAACTGCAGGAAAGGAGATTCCACTTGAATCTCAGGAAGAACTTCCTGACGGTCAGGGCTGTCTGGCAGTGGAATATGCTGCCTTGGAGTGTGGTAGAGTCTCCTTCTTTGGAGGTTTTTAAGCAGAGGCTGGATGGCCAACTGTTGGGAATGTTTTGATGGGTGTTCCTCATAGCAGGGGGTTGGACTCGATGGCCCCTGAGGTCTCTTCCAGCTCTATAATTCTATGATTCTATGAATTGAGGTTGCTATCTCTTTCCTTCTGAAAAGACACATTTTACTCAATATTCCTCAGACAAGATCCTTGTCATTCTGAAAATAGTTGTACACTTTGAATATGGGCAGTGAAAATGGAGGAGAATGTCATTTCAGTTCATTGTAAGAATCTACAAAAATCCACACATTTATTCATATTCAGAACAGAGAGACCTAAGGGTTTTTTTAAAAAGAGAGAGAGGGAAAACATAAGGCAAAAGTAAAACTGGGCCCATTTCTACCCCTAGTCTTTGTTGTTATTTGTGACTTCAAGTTGTTTCTGATTTATGGCTTTTCTGTGACTGAGAGTATATGACGTGCCCAAGGTCACTCAGTGGGTTTTCCATAGCCCAGTGGGGAATTGAATCCTGGTCTCCAGGGTCGTAGTCCAATGCTCAAACTATTACACCATGCCCTGCTCTTTACTTTTCTTCAACTTCTTTTTCTTAACCTCCTTCATTGCCTGCCCCCCCCCCAATTTTCTCCATTTTCCATCACTTGTTTGTTCTATTACATTGTCCCCTTAAGCACAATGTTTTGCTTATCTCTTAGGGAGAAATAAATCAGGCTGTAGGGCAACAAACAATCCTTGGGTGGGGTTAAGCATGGCTGTGTGGAATCAGTATGCCTCATCATTTCTCTGGTGGGAAACTGTCTACTCTAGCTTTTTCTTCAACTGCAGCACCTCATGGTACATTTCTTCTCCCTGTTCTCTGGGCTCAAACCATTTCAGCTTCTCACTCTTCTCCTTGCATGTTATTTCCCAATGGCTTTTCTCCCAGGATGGCAGAGAACATAGCCATGTTGCTAACGCAATGTTTAAAATGATGAGGGGCATGGTTGCAGTGTGTGTGGGCGTGGCCAGGGCACAGGTGTGTGGCCAGGGCACGCCGGGCATGGCTATGGGCTGCGATGCCCCATACACATCCTGTCAGACCTTGACGGGAAGCATCTCCCACATACTCTACCCAACTTTATTTTAACTGAAAAAGTTCTATTGGGCCCTTTATGTGGCCTCCATGAAATTTAAGCCTAGGGGAGGCTTTTTTCCAAACTAGAAGTGATCAGAAGTAATTTTTGCTAAGCTGGAAATTTGACATGTATCCCCAACCCCACATTTCCTAGAGGAAACTTCCTTCATTCATTTGTTGTTGTTGTTGTTGTTTTTAACAGATGGGTGCACAGATGGTTGAATCAACCCCCAACTGTCCTGATTGAGGCAGGTCAACCACTCATTGCAAATTACTCAACATTCTGAAAGTGTACCGCTTTTTCTCTGACCGTCCGGATTGCTTAATTGATTAGATTCTGAGTTCAAAGTATGAAGTACAGAACACTTTCTGCTCAGATTAACTCAGCAGGGGGAGACTGTTCATTCTGGATAGGAAGGAGTGGGATCTTGCCTTTGCCAGGCATATCTAAAGGAAACCAATCACCGGGGAAGGGTTAAGGATCACTGGGAGTAAAACTGCTAGTAGGCAAGCTTTAAATTGCCTTCCTACCTCACTGATTTTCTTCTGAGCCTCTGAGGAAACCAAAGCTCTTCTCCTTCATCTGCAGGAGTAAAGCAGCTTCAAGGGCAGGCTTTAAACATCCCCTCCACCCTTCTGATAGTACTTAATATTCCCAGAATGGGAAGAAAGCTAAAGCTCCACTCCTCCATATGCAGTAACAAAACTGTGTTAGCAGGCCAGTTTTAAATCCCCTCTCCACCCCTGATTGTTCTTACTAAAGCCTCACTCTTCCAGTTCTTCCTTGTGCAACAGCAAAGATGGCAAGCAGGTTTTAAATCTTCCCACCTTCCTAATTTGCTGAGACTTGGAGGAAGCCAAGGCTTGTCTCCCACTCCTCCATCAGCAGCAGCAAAGCTGAGTTTGAAGGCAAGCTGTACTCTGTTTTAAACATTGCTGGAATGGGAAGGAAGTTAAAGCCCCCCCTCTTCTGTATCTGCAGTAGCAAAGCTGGGTTAGCAGCCGGGTTTTCGACTTCTTCTCTGTGCTGCATGGGCTTGTGTTGAGAAATATAGTTTAATTATTGATTTTATATTAGAGTATATGGTAAGGAGCTGTTAGGAGGGGGAGAATGGAATGTTGGAGGCCCTTTCCGCATGAGGCAAGGGAATCTCTCTGTGCCACTACCTACCACTTCTTCTGGGGTCCGAAGCAACGCGGACTGTCCTTGAAGCCCTTCCACAGGGCTTCTCCTTGGTCCAGGGCAAATCGGAGGAGTGCAAGGTCTGTAGATCCGCACTGCTCCAGCTTCCAAAATGGTGGTTCTGACTTCCAAAATGGCGGCTTCCAGTTGTTCGTGGGTCCCGACCAAAGCCCACCCTCCGCAGATCGCAGGCTCGCATTGGTGCGAGCCTGCGAATCTGCACAAGGGAGCAGGAATGCAATGGCACATTCCAGGAAAATAAAGACCTGTTTTTTGCGGTCTTTAGAAAACATGCTGGAGGACCACTTGGGGTCGTTTTGGAGCGGACTGAGGTGCGGATCTCCGGTAAGTAGTCTGCTCCAAGGTGCCTGGTGCGGAAAGGGCTGGAGTGAATGCTGATTAGTGGAATGTTTGAGGTGATTTGCATAAGGCTGGTGAATGATAGTGAATGGCAGACCACTGATGTTTTAGGTTAGTTGGACAGTTGCGATTAGTGAGGGGTATGGGTGGTTTGTGTTAAAGGGTGTGGAAGCTTTATAATCGAGAGTCAGGTTTAAGAATAAATGAATGGTTTTTAAGGGTCTGAGTTAACTGGTAAGCAATGAGAGAGAGGGTGTGGTGTTTTAAAAATAATTTTTATTTTTATACATTTGCTTTTTTAAAAAATACACTTTTGAATATAAAATTATTTTTGTTTTTATATACTTTTGGCCTCTGAGAATATTATCTGTATGAAAGGCTGGATTCAGACAAGGTCTTTGTATTGGCAGCATTGAATACAGAAGAGTAGTGTCCATTGGGGACAGAATTTGCATAAATCATTGTAGGGAACCAGAAGGCATTTATATGGTCCCCACAGTTGGTGCCCCACAAGAGGACAGGAGGAAGGTCTTACATTGTAGCAGAATGGGCACCAGAGAAAGCCCTCACCCTTGGTAATTGCAGTAAGTACTCTGGAAGTCTTCCTATTGGCGGGTTAAGGAGGCCACAGAGGTGGGACTTCCTGACATGATCCCCCACAGTCAGTGGTAAGGGAGGGATCCCTGATAACAAACCCTCATATTTGTTGGTGTAAGGTTTGGAGAACCTCATATTTGGTTGTAGCTGTGGGATTACCTGCAGGAAGAACCCCACACTCTCCACCCCTCATTGTTAATATTTCTGACATGGGAAAGAAGCTAAAACTCCTCTTCTTCATCTGCAGAAGCCAAGCTGGCAGGCCAGCTTTAAACTTTCTTCCCACCCTACTGACTTTTTGAGACTCAGAGGAAGCTAAAGCTCTGTTAATTAAAATCTGCCATGGCCTTGTGATCTGCAGGATCATGGCAGATTTTAATTAACCTTCTCTCTAGCCCACTGACTGTTGCAACATACACCTAGAGGTGAGCCAGGAGTTTTCTGCTTAAAACAATAGTTTTCTGTGTTCTTCCTTATTAATAACTTTTGCTCTTTTTTTTTTTCCTTCACCACACCATTTTTACCACACTCTGATTTTGTCATAGATGTTCTGCAAAGTTTGCGGTTGGCAGTGTATTACTGCTCCCAGAAGGGTGAACACATTGGCTGTACTTTGGCCAGCCTTGGTTTAAAACTAGAAGTTACAGGGCTGGGAGACTTTGGTTCACCACAAAAATTTGGTAGTTGGATGTGATAGCTCCAGCACACAGAAAGACATTCCTTTGAGGTTTAATGGACCTCATTTCACTGTTATTTAATGTGTTCCATGTTTTCTGTGCTCTGGCACTGGAAGGATGACCTGGGGCTTATGTGCTGAGTTTATATCTTGCCTTTGGGACTCAAAGCAGCTTAAATTGAAACAGAAGAATACAATTAAATCAAAATATGACTGAAAGCATGTTTAAAAATTAAAACAGAATTTTAAAACACACCAATAAAAGAAAATACAACACTCACCCTAGGGTTGCTAATTCAAGATCCTCCCAGGACCTGATGTCTCCACATCAAAACCTGAGACCTAGGAACAGCCCTGGATGATATCAAGTTAAAATCAGTCAAGTTAAAATCAGAGGATTATTTCTTTTCACTTACTTACAGAGATGGGATAAGGAATGCTTGCCTTAGCCTACTTGCTTCATGCCAGAAGCTGGGTGTAAAGCAGATGGAAGATGAGCCAAAGGAAGGTAGCACCAAAACAACTGGGAAAGAAGGAGGAACTTAGCTGAGTAAATAAATACACAGATTACATGGAGAAGCTTTGCACATTGTGGCAACCAATCATTGTAGCAAGCTTCTGCTCTGCCAGATGAGTTGAAGATTTATACACAGCCTTTTCCTCTTGCTGAGCCAAACAAAACTGGAAAATCTACATCCTTGTCTCCCACCTGGAGATGACCCACAAAAACAAAAACAAACAAACAAAAAACCTGGAAACCCTGGCTCACTCAACTTGGATGCCTTTCTGCAGCATAGTTCAGGAAGTTCAGAGTTCCAGGAAGGCCTAAATCAGATCACTTAGGCCCTTTCCACATGTGGGGGGGGGGGGACAGGCGAAAACGCCCAAAAACGGAGCTTACTGGCAGCCGGGTAAGTCCGTCTCGACGTGGAGCAGCGCAAGCTCACTGCTCCGCAGTCCTCCAGCATCCCAAATGGCGGCTTCCGGTTGGTGGAGGCTCTCCACCAACCGGAGAAGCTCGCCAGCTGGAAGCCCATCCCCGGCAGATCTGCAGGCACGCACTTGCGTGTGCCTGCAAATCCGCATCGGAGCCGGGCGATGGAGCGGCACGGGGCTGTGCGCTCCGTGCTTTTTAAAAACCTCGAAAAAGAGGTTTTTTAAAAAACATGCAGCGCGGCTAGTTCCAGCCACTCCTGAGTGGATTCTGGTGTGGAACTACAAAAAGTAGTCCACGCCAGTCCACTCTACGGTGCAGAAGACCTCCATGAGAGGTTGCTCTGCACCATTACAGAAGCCCGGTGTGGAAATGGCCTTAATCCCAACTAGTGTAGATTCAGCGAATCAGCTGTTGAATAGTGAATCAACAAATAGGTAAATCCCACTGATTTATTGGGTATACTGCTGTTGGGAATAACAGTAGGATTCTGGCCTGGAAAAGAAAAAGCACATTCTCACATTCACATTCACAGTCAACATGTCTCAGAAAATGACAGGACTAAGTAAAATCCCCCTCCTGAAAACCTCAGAGTCCTGGCCAGCTTTGGGGACAAAAATAAATGCCTGAAAATCAGCCCTTGCATTAAAAAAAATGGGTGAGGCTGAGGGTGGGAGGTGTCTCCAGTGGAGGTCCCAAGGGCCAGAGGTTGATCTAGGGTGGGGCAACTGGTGTGTATGTCCCAGGTGCCACTGTCAGGAGGTCACACAAAAAAGGAACCCCTCGCCTGCCACCACTTACCCTGCCCCTTTGCCCTGGGTGCTGTTGAGCCTTGATATGCTGCTGCCAAGGACTGCGCTTGAGGGTCCCACAGGCTGCGTGTGGCCCATGGGCCACATTTTGCCCACTCCCAAGATGTCTGGCTCCAAGCCCTATTTGTTTTGTTTTCTCCATTTTCTCCAACCTTGACTCTTAATATCTTTCCGAGCCCTACCAGTTACCAATCTCTCATGCATTAACTTCAAAAAATTTGTTATTCCCTGGCCTGATATTAGAAAGAGGGCAAGGAGTTTTATAAAGTTTATTTCTACAATTATAAAAGATTGCTTTTATTTTCTTTTTATATATTCTCTCTGTAAGTGCAATTGAACACACTTAGCCTTACCCAGCCCTCCATTTAGTCTGGCTTTTAAGTGGATTTGAGAACATTGGCTGTGCAGTTGTAGGACAATTTGAGGGGAATCCTAAGTGATACCTGTGTCTGCAATGATGCCTTACAAATTATAGAACAGGGCTCCTTTACTTCCACACAAGAGGCTTCTCATGCAATGACAGCATCATAGTGAGACAAAATTCTTCATTCTGCCCTGAAACACTGAAAGCATAAAGTTCTTTTTTGTGCATTTCACTAGGGAATCAGATTCATCAACTGATCTTTAGCAAATTTCTCTATGAGACCTAATATAACAATAACTATCTTTTTTTTCTGGGTGTTTTGAAGTCAGACACCATATCTAATTATTCCATTATGTTTTGTAAAATGTCTGTTTTGATTCCTGTTCTTTATCCAGTCTATGGTTTGAACCAACAGGAATCGGATCACCTCTGTAGTTTGCTTGGCGTGCTTGTGTTTGGAATTGCTGTGAATTCTCTGAAGGATTGCAAAGAACCCAATTGGTGTTTGAAAGTATTCTGAAGTAGAGTAGCAGTGTACCATTTATAAACTGTTCTCTCTGAACAGAACCTCCCCACCATAAGACTTCAACATTCTCCAACTGGCCAGAGGTGAGAAAATCTCTGATTTTGTGGAGCAGGAATGTTTGGTGTAAGGAAGTTGCATTACAGCATCTAAGCTGCTGTACCAGGACACCGAGATGTACACCTCTCAGAGGAGTCTGTTCTCTAGATTTCAATGGCATCTGTGCTGGTTTCTTCTTTTCACCTTTCTCTTCCCTTTCTTGGGAATATTTTGGATCTGATTGGTGAGTTGAGCAAGCTATTCAGTATTGTACTTCCATTTCTGTTCTTCCTCATGTGGCAAGCTGCTTTCCCCATACAGACACTTTTCTTCCCTTCACCACCATCCCACCCACAGCACTATTCTCCTCCTGGAAAGCCACAAGTTCTCCCATGTTTTTTAAAAAAATAAGAACTGCACAATGTTTCCAAGACTGACTGACTGAGTGAACAGAAGGCGGTGAAGGGCAATTTCAACCCTCTCCCTGTTGTGCTTTTTTGTTTTAATGTCCTTGTCCTTGATTGTATATGTTGTTGTTCCACCCTTTGGTGTAAAGGGCATTATAAATAAACGTTGTTGTTGTTGCTTTGTTCTGCAGTTGTTTAGTGTCTCCTTTTTCCTTCTGCACTCCAACCTCAACAATCTTTCTCTGTTTTGCATACTTAATTGTAACTGGTTTATTTTTCTTTTCTTTCTTTCACTCCTACTTTCCACACTAGAAAGAAAAACAGGAGTAAGCCAGTGTTGCATCACCACCAGAAGTTTCTTAAGAAATTAAAGGTGTAGGTTGTGAAGGGGTGCTCATGCAAGCAAGGAGAGAAAATCTGGAGTGGATTTCTTACGAAGAAAGGGACAGGTTGTTTCTCATAGCCTTTTAAAACCTAATGTTGAGGGCAGACAATTCTTGCACTGTGCTGGAGATTGCAAGGCTAGTGTGGGCAATGTTTAATTCTTATAAAGAAAGCTGGTGGGGTCTTAAATTTATAGGGAACATGGCTATCTGTTTCATTAGTGCTTAAGTTTCTGGGAGAAAAGACAATCATTTGCTCCCTGTAAAAGGAAAGACATTCTTCCTGTGTTCAGAAGCAATTTTTCAGTATTCTTGCCGGTTAGTACTACAATTGTGGAAGTACTAAATCCAGACATAATTTGTGGGCCTAGAATAATTGTTTAGCATGTTCCTTTGTTCAGTATTCTGAGCTCAGTCATGCTAGATCTTTACCTGCAATCTCAGCAAAATTACAGCACTTTGCTGTAAATACTTGAAATTGTCCAATTTTACATTATATGTGCGTTTAAATATATCCAGACATGTATAACTGCAAGAAAATTTCTTTTCTGTAGTTTACATAGTAAAATATATTCTAGTCATCCTTAAATTTCTTCTTCCTTCTCTTCCTCCCTTTCTTCTTCTTCTTCTTCAATCTGTTTCTAGATGGAATGCCAGCGTTGGCTACACGCTTATTCACTGTCTCTGTTCTCTAGTCACCATGGTAACTCTTGCTGATTTCAAATGGAGCTGTTGTGCTTGTTTATATTCTGCACCACAAAATGCATAAGCAATCAAAACATGGTGCCAGAGGAGAAAAGTCTGTTGAGGTGGTAAGTGTCTCACAGCTGCAATAAGAGGAGCACTGGTCTACAGAAGGAATAAACAGGTGGTTGGGGAAAGAGAGAGGTTCAGAGCGGGGCAGAGATTCTGAGATAAGCATGGCCAGATTTCATGTGGACTGCTTACTTGGAAACACACAACTATGATTAGAGACTCCTTCATCTCCTTTAAGCAATCCCATTCAAAAACACTTCTACCATTTGCCTCAAAGCAAGGCAGAACACTTGAGGTGGTGGTGGGGGAATAAGGGAGATAATTCAACCCATGTCATGTCAGCCTGACATCTTCATGTCCAATAGTGGAAGGGACACAGTTGCTACTATTCTAATCCCCTATAAGTAAAAAAAAATGCACTGTATATTAAATTTTTAATTGTGTTATACTTCGCTTTCACAATTTTGTTTTATGAGGTCTCTAATAAATCCAAATAAGAATAATAAGATTTATTCAAATTTTGTTTGCAGTGGCTTGCAGTAACAATAAAACAATATAAAATACCATGTAACATAAAAATATTGTTTAAACATACAAAAAAAAAAATAATGAAAAAAAAAAGCAGTAGTAGACCTGATCAGGCAGGACAGTAGTACATCAGTCAGGCAGCTTTCCCAGTTTTTCACTGCATGTTGGGAAGGAGACAGTGCTGGGCCAGGGCATTTCACAGACCATTTCCGCATGAGACTGTTATAGCGCTATGATTCCACTTTCAACATCCTATGGAATCCTGGGGTTTGCAGTTTAGAGAGGGGCAGCCTGGCCCCTCTCTAAACTGCAAACCCCAGGATTCCATAGGATGTTGAAAGTGGAATCATAGCGCTATAACAGTCTTGCGCGGAAATGGTCCTAGACTTCTGTGGGGTTTAGAGCTGTGGTTGATCAACTGTTATTAGGTAAGAATAAAGCAACAGTAACAGTAATAGCCCACCCAGGAACAAGTGCCAATTTAAAAAAAGAAAAGCCACTTGGGTTTTTTGTCCTTGGACTTTCAAATTTTTTCATTAATGCCAAGTCTTTTAACATAAATACAGAAAGGAGGAGGCTTATTTCTAAGCTTGCAGATGAAACCTATTGGGTTATAACGTCTGTTTACAGAGGAAGATTAGGAAGAAAATTGATGCAATTAATAATTATATAATGCTCTTAACCATCCTTTAATTTGAAACTTTAATATATTTTTAATTCTTAGATACCTAAATCATTTTGATTATACATTAGTATGTAATTTTCTTAACGTTAACATATAAATAAGGTTAATCTGTGTTCCTCTCTCCTAAAATGGGCAATTCTCACAGGGGAGGAGAGAAATCTTTACTAAATGTTAATGAACAATTAATGGATAGTGTTATGCATACTGGAGTCCATCACCCTCATTTAAGTGGTGCTTAAGTATGATGCTTAGGGTGTTTTGGATTATTTATGCATTATCTCTCTCACTCTCTCAACTAATTGGTCAAAATTTAAAGCAGGTCACCCTGCAGTGGCAGCTTGTGCCCAGTGAGGCTGGTGTGAGAGAACCAAGGGACACAGTCAAACCCATCTAGAACTAGATTTCTGCCCAACTTTCCATCATACAGAGACACACACACAGCGCAACAAAGAAGATCACTCTTCTGAATCCAGCATAAACATGTTGCAAAAGGGGACATGGAAACAATTTTCAAGCCATGCCTGCAAACAATACTAGCAAGCAGGCCTTTGAATCCAGCAGTGCTGTGTTGACAACACAACCTGTGATGAGCTAACTCCAAGTTCGTGAGTTGAAAACAAAGTCCTGATCCATTGCAGACACACAAGTACTCTTCTCAGCCATGACCTCCTCTGCACAGACCAAGAACATTGCAGAGATCCTGAATGTCAGAGTTTAGCATAAAACTTTAGCATTACATCTCCTGCCATATACTGTTTAACTACAGCAGCACCCTCTCCCTGCCATTTTGACAAGGCAGTTTCCACATGGCTGCTAGAGTTTCTTTGTTTACAGCAACCTGAAAAAATTATAGCACCACCCCCAAACAATTTTTTTAAAACAATATTCTATTCTCTTTCCTACCTGTACCCATCCTGTGATCTTTGGATAAAGGGCAGGATATAAATATTTAAATAAGAAAATAAAATATTTAAACTTGTTAAAGACTGACTTGTTAAAGTACGTGTCAGGTGAGCATCTATTAGTATCCCAAAGGAGTAAAACTCTTCCGGCTTCTCCTTCCATTTTTTCTCTAATACAACACAGTTTGACTGCGAGAATGTGCTCCCATGGCCAATTAATGGCTAGAGGAAAATGAGGTACATCCAGCCAGCATCTGTTTGCAGTTGTATAGCCAGAAGAATTGAATAGTTGTCACCTTCCTAGATCTTCAGCAAATATGCTGGATGTATTCTAAAGCAGTACCAGTGAGACTAGTGGCCCATGGATCAGTGGTATTCTACAAGCCTTTGCCTACTGATCCGAGGTGAGTTTCCAAGAATTGTGCCCAGCCAAAGGGAACAAATAATGTCCTGGTTCCTAGCACAAAGGGATAGGCCTTCTGGTCTATCATATCAGATAATTTATGAAGCACTACTGCTATAGAATATGTTGAAAGTGCAGGTGGATGATGTCTGTTCCTTTCTCCCATCTGGCTCCCAGGAGTCCACTTCCCTCTCTTCCCCACTAATTGTTTGTGGGAGTGCATGCTGGCATTGTCAAGTTCTGCTTGCACTGGGGTGGCATTCCATAAAGAGATGCTGGACATTTCCTTCTGCAGTGTCTCAAAAGATACATACACTGGTGCAACCCTTGGTTACATCAGCCTGTGTCTTCGACAGAATTCCTGCCAGAGTTAGCTATGCCCCATTGAAATAAATGCCATACTTTTTCTAGTTCTCCAGTTCTTCTTCTAGGTAGCAGTGATGTATTTAAGTCTTTTACTCCAAGTCTCAAGTCAAATCTCAACCTTCAAGTCTCAAGTCTGGGAGCCAACTTTGTACCCCAAGCTATCTTCCAGGATTTCTGGACAGAGTCAAAGTCAGTTTCAATAATTTAAACAGAGTTGGCCCTCCATATTTGTGATTTTGCCATCTGCAGCTACAGAAGTGGGGAATAGGATCCTCCTTACTCCCCGTTCCCAAAGCTGGAGACTTTTGTGCCAATGGGCATAAAAGAGTTTGAAACTTTGGAAGTGGGAAATAGGAACTTTCTTACTTCCCATTTCTGAAGCTGGAGGCTTTTTCAGAAGTGAGGAATAAGATCCTTCTTACTCCCCATTACTGAAGCTTCAAAAGCTTTAGAAGGAAGGATCCTTCCTCTTCAAGCCCATTGCCTAACACATGTGCTGTTCCCCTCTGAGAAATACACTCTGCATTCTGGGGGCTAGTCTTGTTTTCTGCTCTTAGGAAATGTTTTAGAAGGCTACTCCGATATGCAGCAGGGACAGGCTGCTGAGCAGACCTCAAGCATGCCTCAAGGCCATTGCCTAATCCGTTTGCTGTTCCCCTCTGACAAATGCACCCACACTTTGGATTTGAGACAGATTGTCATGGGACCACTAGGCAAAAAGAGTTGAAAGCATTGTTCAAAGTCATAAGGTTTCTGGATGAATGTGTTATGTTCCTAAACCAAGGGCAGCAAGTCAATCACTAAAAATATACAAGTCTCGAGTTGAGTTGAGTTAGTGTATCATTTATTGCCAAGTCAAGTCCAAGTGGAGTCACTGAAGTGACTTAAATCTGACTTGAGTCTGAGTCAATTGACTTGAGCCTACATCACTGCTAGCTACTCACTTCTGCACACGTGGAAGGCCTGTACATGCCGCACAGCACAAGAGTCCCCCCCTTTTTAGTCCCACTTTTCTTTGTGCATGTACTCATACTGGTTTTCAGAAACAGTGTGCACTTGCAGATCTAGTAACAAGTAGAATTGACAACACCTTTTCAGTTATATCACTCTAGGGCTTATTTCACTAAGTGTTCATATGTGATCCAGATAAATGAAGCTAGCGAGGAGTAAAACATAGAGTCATTATCATAGCCAGACCAAGGTCAAAAGCACAGGAATGCTGCGAGTTCTGCCAGTCACTATGGCATAATGGTCGCAAGCAGCGAAAACGTTAAGGAGCTGTTGGGAGATTTATAGGCAGCTGTCTCAGGAGACCAGGTGCTTAAAGAATCAGTGTTTCATATGTAACTGAGATCTGCATACTGTCTTCTTATCTCTTCCATGATCTGCAAAGGATAGAGGCAATCTTCACAAGAAAGTGTCTGCCCCCACTTGCTTGGGACTGGGCCTTCCCAATTGCTCATCCTCTAACTTGGAAAGGCCATTGTTACCTGGAGCTATAAATTCCTGGCAATCTGATTGCTCTGTGTCTGAGTCTTCTTGATTCCACAGGGTGATTTATGACATAGACTGAGAGAGACCTAGCTAAATTTTCATTGCAAAGAGTTGTAAGTACATTTTATCTTTCATTGGCTGGACGTTTGGGTATGTGTAACTGGTGTTGTTAAGTGCAGTCAAGTCAGCTTCAACTTATGGTGACCCTATGAATGAGATACCTTGAAGTCACCTTTTCTTTAATAAACATATTCAACTAAAAATGGAAAGAATATTCAAAAATATTCAGAAAAAGGTTGAATTTAAAAAAAATTAATTGAAATTTTATTATTTAAAACTACTAAAAAAGTTACAGAAAAAAGAAAAGACAACTTTAGCAAATATATTCAGATAACCAGGTAAATAATCAAGTGACATTCTTAGCCTTGCTGCATGTCTAAGACCCTTTTTGCATGGCAGTTTGCAAGCGAAAGGGCCCCTTGAGCGTCGCGTAAATGTGAGGAGGGGTCTGCATGACACACTCCCATTTCCACCACGCTCAAGGCCTGCACACGCAACGAATACACATTTTCTTATTTTCAGCTTTTAGCCGAAAATAACCCACGCTTGCGCAAGGCTCATGGGCCTGGGCCGCACTCACCTGCGGTGCAGAGCCTCTGGAGCCGGGCCGGTCACGCGTCCTCTACTCAGTGCAGCCTCCAACTCCCAGGCTGCACTGCGGAAGGAAGGGGCAGGGTGCGGGTGGGGCTCTCGCGCGAGCAGGAAGGAGCTGCGGAGCCCGAGCAGCAGGGAAGCAGGAGGCTTGCGAGAGCCTTCCTGCCCACACTTCTCACGCGAGGCCCACACTCCAGCAGCCTTAAAAGGTAAGCTGCGGAAAGGGCCTAAGATTACCTTGTTATTTGAATATTGAAAAACCTTGATGAGAAGAGCCTTGGACTGATAAAAATCTTTTTCTTTCAGGATTTATTCCATGCAAAATTCACACATGGTTGTTCTGTGTAAAAAACAGCATTTTCTATGCAGGAAACAACATTTTGTGCTTGGAAGATAATATTTAAAGGTAGAAATATTAATGCCTGTGTAGAAAATGGTGTAATTGGGGATTTATTCTGCATAAAATTTGCACATGGTTGATTTGCATAGAAAATAGGAATTAATATTTCTGCAGGAATTAACATTTCTGCATGGAAATACTATTTTACACACAGAAAGTGCTGGGTTTTTTGTTCAGAAAAGGCTGTTTGCTTCACAAAACAACCATGTGTGAATTTTGCACAGAATAAGTCCTGAATTGCAGATAGCCTTTGAAAAAGTTTTGAAGACTTCCTCACAGAAGAAAATCGCTGAAATTCTCATCACTGCCTTTGAGAAGAAACTTAGCAAAGAATTACATCCCTGTATTCAACTTATATTATTAATTATTTATCTTTATTGGAGATAAATTGGGTGCTATCAGAACAGATTTCAGCGTTCACCATGTTGGTAACTGGAATTTCAGACCCTAATTTTTCCCTTGTACTCTCTTCAGTGTCAAATGTTGCAATGCAGTCACTCCTGTCTCTGGCCTTGATCTCAATAGGGGAGTGTTCTGGGGTGTCCATAGGCACCCTTGTCAATATAACTTCAGAAAAAAGAGCTTTAACCATGGTAAGAAATCTCTATCTCCATTGCTGACCAGTAACTAAGTATGACTATTTATATCAGAAAAGGTTCTCTGATGTATTTAATTACATCCTTATCCTTACCTTCTCCAAAGATCTCAGGAAAGCTGTTTGAAAATATTCCAAAAAAAAAAAATAAAAATAAAAAAAAGATTAAAAAAATGTCTCTTAAGTGTCAAGTAGCCCTGAGAAGAAGAATCCTAGAGAGACAGGAATCTTCACATTTTAGGAGTTCTTATTCTATGCAAAATTCACATGTGGTTTGTTTGGCTCAGTTGCATTTTCTACACAGAAAAATAGTATTTCTGTGGAGACATACAATTTTGTGCTCAGAAAATGTTGGTTCCTGTGCAGAAAATATCTGTTTTCTGTGCAAAAGTACCACATGTGAATTTTGCGTAGAATAAGTCTCAAACTATAAATTATCTTCAAAAACAGTGCAGTTTTTGAAGATTTTCTCACAGCTGGGGGGAAAAAAGCTAAAGTTATTCATTGCTTCCTTTCAGAAGAAAATTAAAGAGGAATTACATCCCTGTATCCCAAGCCAAGAGAAAGGTGGTTTATAGATGCAATAAACAAACATTTTGACTCACCCTTTTTTTTCCCTTCACAAAAAAAACATTATAAATTAGCCTGAGAAAGACAGTAAAGCCACTGACAGTAATGTTCTGACACTTACCACTATACTATGCTGGCTCCTATTTCCTCTTCTGAATGCAGCTCCTTACATGTTCTCTGAGGGCACTTCTGAAAGAAAGCTCTACTGATTGTTTTCCCCCAGAGTGGTTCATCAAGCAGCACAGGAAACTGAGGGCCTTTCCACTCTACACTGTTATAGTGCTATTGTTCCACTTTCAACATCCTGTGGAATTCTGTGATTTGTCATTTACTGAGACCAGAGACCTCTCTGGCTGAGAATTCTAAAGGTCCCTCCATAAACTGCAAACCCCAGGATTCCATAGGATGTTGAGAGTGGAATAATAGCACTATAACAGGGTAGTGCAGCAAGGCCCTGAGGTCAGGAGGGCAGTGCTTCTGATTCTGTATTGCAATTACAGCCAGTCTGAAAGTAGCAGGCACCATGGCATGGCCAAGTCAAACTTGGGAGCATCTCACATCCAAAACTGCTGATCATCAGCTTTGGTCTCCTTAAGTTGGACTATTTTGCTGCTGCAACAGATCTCTGAGCCATGGATTAGGAGGTAAATGTCAGAGTGAATAGACACATACAACAATTCATTTGTATGGAGGTGCATGCCCGTGGTTGCTGAAAACTGCTGAGGAAAAAAATTAAATGACCAGAAAATGACATGCTAAATGTCAAAGAATATGCAAAAAGAATTCAGCAGGGGAACACTAACAAATGCTGAAGAAAGAATGAGTTCTTCTTTTGAAGACAGCAAGTCATTAAAGGAATGGAAGAATGGAGCCTAGGCTTAGTATAATTTAATAGAGAGCACGTATAATGTTTGAAGCAACTTCAATTTTGTTGAAGAAGCTTTTCTTCATAAAATGTATAAAGTCAGAGCATCTCAAAGTCATTACCAAAAATGTAATCCACGTCATCTCACTGTGTAGCTGTAAAATCCACAAGCAAACATCTGTTGGGAGTGCTTTGGCTATATTTTTCTGCATGACAGTGGGTTGGCCTGGATGTCCCTTGTGGGCTCTCCGAACTCTACAATTCCATGATCTACGAAGTTGTTAAACTATAATAAACTATGGCATATGCCAAACTATGCAGCCATCCCTAAACTGCAAACCTCAGGATTCCATAGGATGTTGAAAGTGGAATAATAGCACTGTAACAGTCTAGTGGGGAAATGGCCTAAGAGATTAGCCTGGGACTGCCTAGTTGAAAGCCAGCATATGTTGCTTTCTCCAATTAGCCAAAAGACCTAGGGCCTCTAGAAGACCTCTTCCTCTGGGTGGCAGGAAGAGCATCATAGTAAGAGTAGGATCACTCTGGCTTTGTCTATCAGCCAAAGAGGAACAACTGCAGGGAGCTTGCTTTCTCTATCAGATGATGATGATGATGATGATGATGATGATGAAGAAGAAGAAGAAGAAGAAGAAGAAGAAGAAGAAGAAGAAGAAGACAACCACCCATTGTCTCCTGTTGTTGGTTTGCCCCATCTCCTATTCCTGAGTGAGAGAGAGGCTTCCCAATTTGAAATAACTCTTTCCTTGCTGCCACTGCAAACTGCTTCCAGTACACCCCAATATTTAATAGCAGGTCTTAGAGGAAGTTCTAGGGTGGGGCAACTGGGACACAGGCCCTGGACACAAATGTTGGGGGGGGTGCAAAAAAGAGGAACTCCCTGTCTGCCCACCCGCCACTCACCTTGCCCCCACCTCCCACTTGCCCCTCCACTACTCACCACTGTTTGACCCTTCCCCAGCTGCCACCACTCACATCTCCCCCGCCCGCTGCCACTCACCCCGCCCCCTTGCCCTGGGCACTGTTTAGCCTCTGGACACCACTGGCAGGCCTAGATGTCACCAAGCACAATTCCTCAACCATTTCTCTTCCTCTGGTTTTCCAGAGGCTTTCTCTTCCCTCCAACAGGAGAACTTCACAAACACATCTCCCTCAGGCATGAGGGAGAAAGGACAAGAGTTCTTATGGGAAAATTTTTTATTCTAGGTAACAAACTATGGCACATTTAGAAAAGCATCATATAAATGAAGGCATTCTCCCTTCAACCACAGTGTAGGAGAAATTATAAGCAGTACTGAACAGACTTAGGTCATATTCAGTTATGCTTAAAAGAGACATAAGCCATTAGTGCATCTAACTGCATAGACTTGTGGCACAGCTGAGAGTCTGGTCCTTGCATTTTTACCCTATGTGCATCTTCATTTTCCGATCTCTAGCCTTGAATAAAGAAAGGCTTTTTAAAAAAATATAATTGCAAGTACATAGATGACCCAATCCATACTGAGGCCATTTCCGCACGGGGTAGTTGAAACGGTGCAGTCCGTCTCCAGGGAGGACGTCTGCATCTGGGAGTGGACTGGGTCCAGACTATTTAACATAGATCTGCACCTCAACCTGCTCCAGAATGACCCCAAGTGGCCATCCAGCATGCTTTTGAAAAACCTGTTTCTTTCGGTCTTTCAAAAGCACGGAGCACGCCAGTGCGAGCCTGCTCCCTTGTGCAAATTTGCAGGCTCGCACCAATGCGAACTTGCAATCTGCCAGAGGCGGGCTTTAGGCTGGGGAGCTTCAGCAGTTGGTCGAGACCCTAGACCAACCGGAAGCTGCCATTTTCGACGCCAGAGCAGTGCAGAGCAACAAGCACGCACTACTCCGGAGCAGCCTGGACCAGACCAGGGAGCCATAAGACCCGGTAAGTAGCGGCACGGGGCGATTCCCTCACCCCGTGCAGAAATGGCCTGAGATTGTAGTGAGGAAGAATGGGGCCTTCACCCTACACCACCCATTATAGTTCCAATCTAATATAGTCCTACACACATATATACACATAAAATTAACTTTGCTAAAATGAGTTTTACTGTTTCCCTGGGACTATAGAACTTTTTTAAAAAGCACACTCTGGCTATACAACTGGGGCATCACAGCAAAGCACCAGAAGAAGGCATGGAGGGCTCCCTGGTTGTAGAGTCTCTGTGTGTGTTCACTTCTTTGAAGAGAATTTGATCAAAAGTCAAGATAAAGGTTAGCTAAGTAAATGACTGAAAAGATGTGGCAGTGGCATTTCCAGTGATGTACATGATTTTCCCTCTGCCATCTCTTTAAATAGGTTTTTGTAATGGTTTTAAAACAGAGGATGAAAGAAAAGACTGTATCCTTCATTCATTCTTAGTCACTTCTCTTCCTCCAGACTTAATCTCCTTTTAATCCAAATAACTCCTTTAAAAGTATTTTCATGCCTTCAGGTTCATTCATTTGCCATAGTGCTGCTTGTATATCCTCTGACAGTGGGAGTAGAATTAATTTCTGGCTTTGCATCCTTCAGTACAGGCAATGAACCAACAGAAGAAAATTCTGGCCAACTGGCATCCCTGCTGGTGGAAATTGCTACAGAGGCTTTTACAGGCAGCAAGTGGAGTTCGGACAACTCTTTGAAGGATTATTCCTCAGATGAGGGGTGCGAATGCATTGTGAAAGGGATACACATTGCAGTTAGGAACTGGCTGATACTCCTTTAAAATACTGATTTTAAAGGAGTTGAACTGCTTGCCAGTACCCTTGCAGTCTGCATTCAAAGTGCTAGTGATGCCCACCAAAGCTCTTAATATCTGAAGGAGCACCTCTCCCTGTATATTTCTGGCCATAATGGATTTGCTAAAGGGGCATGCCTCTGTGTCTTACCAGAGGAAGCAGGACACTGTGGGAGAATGTGAAAGAGGGCTTTTTTTTGCTGTGGTGCTCAGTTGTGGAATGCCCTCCCTATGGATTAGGGTAGCCAGGTGTTACCATCCCAGGCCTTGAAAGTTCAAGTCCAAAAACTAAGACGAAGGTACAATTCCTATTGATCTCACAGAGGTCAGGCCTTGATGATATCATTAAGCATGCGTTAAATATCAACCCCAGATGCTCAGAGTATGTCATTCAATTCTTTTTAATTCTTAAAAAAGTCTGACAAAGGAAAATGTATACACACACACACACACACAATTCAAGGCAGTGTTCTCACCCTGAGATTCTCCCCACATCCCCTGAGGACTGGAGAAAGCCCTGAGATCTGAAACCCTAAACCTAATCAGGCTTAATTCTGGCACCAATTAAAAATATGGCTTGTTATTATAGACATGGGCAAATCACACTCTCTCAGTCTAACAATCTTGCCCCAAAAACCCACAATAGGTTCACTTAAGGGTCTCTATAGGTCAGAAAAATCTTGAAGACACAGAACGACAGCAACAACTAAAAATGTTATCCATGTACATGGTTTTAAATTAATTTGTTTTCACCTGTAGTACTAATAAGTTTTTAGGGAAAATTTTTAAAATTGATTTCATTGTATGTTACCTGAGATCTTTAGATATAGGGCAATATATACATATTTTAAATAAGTGTCTATTTTAACTTTGGTAAGCTATTGGGGGAAAGGTGGGAGCTAAATAGATAGAATTTCTTAGGCTGAGTTTTGTACTTCCATGGGTTTGATAGGATGCCTGGGTGTGACATAACCTAGTTAGTAGTTCTTTATGGCCCCAATTTTTTATGATTCTGATCCCTGAACAGTTTATCCTGCAATGTCATTGCAAGTCACTGAGGCACTTCTCAGAAAGTTGTTTGTGACATGGCATCCAGATGTTCTATATATCTAAAACAATCCCATTACACTGAAATAAATAAATAAACTAGGTCTTTGGACTCCCGTCACATGATTTCTACAGTCCATGATAATGCTGAAATTTAAGATGTGGAGGAGGAGCTCACAGGACTTGGCCCTCTTATCTTTTCCAAATCTTTTCTCTTTTTGTGATGGTCGTGTGTGGACCATGACTTAAGACAAGGAAGAGATAAGATTGAGACTTGTGCCACTGATTGAGGACTGTCTTTACCTTCCCTCCCACAACGCAAGCCTTGCTTTGCTCAGGATCACAGGCTGCACCTGATGAATTCGAGTGGAGATGATGGATGTATTTGTTGTCTATGTTTATGTTTTGCCATTGGTAGTAATTTTCTGCACAACTGAGGACTCTAAGCTTTCATGAAAATTGTATTTCTTAATCTATATATTAAAAATTAACAATATATGGAATTATTAATCAGTTACCAAATAATTGGGAGTGAGATTTGCAAGGTGAATCCAAGAACAAAACATCCAACAGCTGTAATTTGAGAGTTTTCTTTCCTCAAAGCAGATCCTTAAAAGGCATGGTGTATATACATTTACCTACCGGGAGACTTAACTAAAGCAATATCTCCATCTACTGACAGATAAAGTGGTAACTGCAGTGCAGCTCCACACACTTTTATGCTATGCAGTATCTACAGTGCAAGTATTTACAGTACATTTTCCTCTTCTCTTCTCTTTCCAGTTTTAGCTCCCGGGGCAATGCATCGATATGAGGGGGTAAGGCACACATTAATCTTTGTTAAGGGGAGGGGGCATTAAATACAGTCGGCCATCATTCAGTGTTTAAAAGTACAGCACAAAACAAAAACTCTATCTATTTTGAAAGCAACTGTGGTTACTTTTGTATAACGCTGTTGCTGTTATGTACCTGCAAGTTGTTTCTGACTTATAGCAACCCTAAGGTGAAATATCGTGAGGTTTTCTTGGCAAGACTTGTTCAGAGGGGATGTGCCTTTGCTTTCCTCTAAAGCTGAGAGGGTTTGACTTTCCCAAAGTCACTCAGTGGGCTTCCGTGGCCGAGCAAGGAGTCGAACCCTGGTATCCAAAGTCATAGTCCAATGCTCAAACCACTACCCCATGCTGGCTCTCAACAACACTTACCTTTACTAAAGCATTACGTTAAAACAGTGAGGCCATTTCTGCACTAGGCTGTTATAGCGCTATGATTCCACTTTCAACATACTATGGAATCCTGGGGTTTGCAGTTTCGGGAGAGGCCGGCTGGCCCCTCCCGAAACTGCAAACCCCAAGATTCCATAGGATGTTGAAAGTGGAATCATAGCGCTATAACAGTCTAGTGTGGAAATGGCTTAAGTCTCACCACTTTTTCAAATCTCATGCACCAGAATAGAAAAAAGGGGGGGTCACGAAACTATGGGGTGGTTTTTGATCCCACTGGGATTCCAATGCACCGAGGGCCAGCTGTAGAATCAGCATTATGGTTACGGCATGGGGCATTTTCTGTCCTAATGATTGACTGGGAAAAGCAAAGTACCCCCACAAAAGCAAAAGCAAAAGTCATTTGTTGCTCATTTTGGTCCAGGCTTTTTAAAAGGGGAACTTAAAAAAAAAAGCTGTACACAGTGAGTGACTGAAACTTGGGGACATTGTTTAAAACTCTTAAGGTAATAATGGCTGGTATTTTCTTGGTGTGTTACGCATAGGATAGCTCTCTAGATAAGCAGGTGAACATTTTTGGCAGATGAGTAATGGGTATAATCAGGTAAAGGTAACCAACACAGAATTACACATTGCAGGTTGCACATTGATCCTTGTACATTGTTGTGCCCTGCACACAGATTGCATGACCATGCATGGTTACACACTGCACATTGCACATTAAGGTATGATACATGTTGGTCATGTAACAGTCTAATTCAGAAATGAGGTGCTACAGCACAACAGAAGTGTAACTCCTTGAATATAAATTTACACAATGCCTCTTTGATGTAGAGCAGGGGTAGGAAGAACTGTTCTCCCCAGGAAGCACACAGAAGGTGGGAGTGAACCCTTGTTTTTCTCATCTGCATGACCACATACCATTGTATTACTTTAACTGTGTTGTGTTGCCAGCACAGTCTCAATACTGGAAGGGAGTTGGATTGGGAGAAAAATGGGGTATATCACGGACTGTAACTTCCAGCATTCTTCATGATCGACTGTTCTGGCTGGGGCCTCTCTAACTTGCCATCCAAGCTTGTGCGGGGGGACCAAATTCCTTGAGCTAAGGAGTAGGGGTAAGTTTTACTCCTCTGCCTTGCAGATTCAAATTCATTATGCCACAGCACCAATCCTGTATTCAACCAAGGCAGCCACAGGGCAGAAATTGATGTGGATTGTTTACTGTGGCCCTCAGAGTAAAAACCAGCCCCTAGTAGTATCATTCTATATAGAAGGTGCATAATGGCAAATTTGAACACATAATCTTCCTAAGTCATATTGTCTTGGAGTGCTGGGCCTATTCAGTTATTTCTTAAATGTGATCAATCCACCATGTGAGTGGGGTCAGTACTGTGCCAAGTAGCTCCAATCATAGACATCCACATTATTCAGACCCTTGTGAAAACTGAGGTCTACATGTATCTATATGTGCAAAGGTCTCCTTTTTTGCAAACATCTGTGCTGTATGCATAGATGCTAGGCATACAGCAACATGCCACGTGCAATGTCAAAGGGTGGAGGAACACAGCATGACCCAGATTTCTGATCACAGCAACATTTGCTCACATGGGGCTGGAAATCTTTCCTACTATTCGAACAACTAGACAGTGAACTGCTTCTGTTTGAAATCATATGTTGCTAATGTTCCCTTTTAGTAAAATCAAATGCTGCTCCTCAGAAAAAGTGAAAGGAAATGGGATCCAGAACTTTGATCTTGATATTGCTGTTCCACCCCCAAGTAGCTCAGATCACTTGGTACCATCACCAACCTGCTGAATTATTTTAAAGCCAAAGCCATCATATTTTATGTTTTATTCTGAAAATTTCATCTGAAGTCCCCTTCTGTAACATAATTTAGCCTTTTTCAGTACTATATTGTTAGCATCAAGAGCATTCTGGTTAAGAAATTAATCTCTGACTTAAGCCATATGGTAGAAAGATGAGTTTTAAATGTTTTACAACACAGTTTTCTTGCATTTTTTCTTCATTATAAGAATGTCAAAAGCTACGTTATACCAAATCAGACTGTTTAGCTCTGTCATGCCTACACCATAGGCCAGTGGTTCTCCATGCAGGAGTCCTTTGCCAACAGATGTTACAGTGGATCTTTGCATGGACAGTATGTGCTCCATTACTGGCCTATGGCCCCTTTTGCCTTGTCCTGATGCAGCCTTTATACTACTTGGAACCCCATTGACAGAATGCCTCTCTCACCATGAATCTGAGCTATAAACTGAGATTATCTCTGCTTCCAGCGGCCTTCAAGCTCATTTCCAGAGGAGAGAGCAGAAGGTGAGCTGCGTCTGAGAAGGCATCTTGACTAGGCGTCTTTTACAGGCTTCTGGGGCTGTGTTTGACTGTTTGTTCGTTCGTTTGTCTGTTTTCTTTGGCCGTGTGCTCTCCCTGAGCACATGATCTGACTAGCCAGGGTGAGGAGCTAGCAGCTCTTTATCTTTGCTTCCAGCGGTGCGCACCTTTGGCACATGCACTTTCAATTTTACTACCTAACCTTAGCAAGAGTTAATTGCTTCTTCTTTGAACCTATCTGGACTCAATCTGCCTGTTCACAACATTTAGCTAGGGTTGGAACTTGAGGCAGTACCTATAACTGCTATACAATTGCACCCTCTCTCTTAATAGGTTGACAATAAGAGCTTGGCAAACAGAGGGTTGACATAGATTTTACCAGGGGACTTTGAAGGCAAAGCCCAGTTTTTAACTTTTTCAATTTAACTATCTAGACTATCAGGTATGGAGGGGGAAGGAGCTGCTGCGGTCACCTGCCACAGCTGTGGCGTGTTTCTTTTCCTCCCGCAAGACATCCTTGGGTACATTTGCAGCAAATGCAAGCTGGTTGCCCTCTTGGAGGAGAAGGTTCAACAGCTGGAGGCACACATTTCAAATCTTCACATTATTAGGGACGGAGAGGAGTTCCTGGATAGGGCTGAGAGGACCTTTTTGAAGACAGAGTGCATGGAAGAGCTAGAGGACGAAGAAGCTGGTTCACAAAACAGGGAGACGGATGCTTGGAGGAATGTGACACGTAGGAGTAGAAAGACAAGGTGCCACACGGATACTCTCAAGCTACAGAATCACTTCCAAGTTCTTGACTTTATTAATGACAAAGTGGAACAGCAGGAAGAGGTCATGGAACATCATCCGGAGGAAATCCAACAGGAACCCCAACACCAGCAGAGCAGCATCCAACAACAGCAGCAGCACCAACATTCTCACCACGAACAGAAAGTTCAGGTGGCCGTTAGGGAATCTGCTTATCGAGTAACCCCCGACAAGCCTCAGAGGAGATGAGTTATAGTGGTTGGGGACTCTTTGCTGAGAGGAACGGAACCAATCATTTGCAACCCAGACAGAATCAATCGTGAGGTGTGCTGTCTCCCTGGGGCCAAAATCAATGACATAATGGAGACTGGTCAAGCCCATTGACTGTAACCCCCTCCTTTTGGTTCATGTCGGAATCAATGACATGGCGAGGCGCAGCTTTCACCATATCACGAAGGATTACAAGCTTATGGATAGGAAGCTGAAGGACCTTTGTGAGCAGGTTGTCATTTCATCTCTTCTCCGGTGGAACGACATGGCCCACAAAGGGAAGGAAGAATAGTGGACATCAACAACTGGCTCCGAAGATGGTGCCACCAGAAGTGATTCGGATTTATGGATCACGGCCTCCATTTCCATGAGGCTGGTCTTGTAGCGAGGGATGGCCTGCACCTCACAACCGTCGGCCAGAATGTTTTTGCAAACAGTCTTGCAAAACAGATCAGGAGGTCTTTAAACTGAGTTTGACTGGGAAGGGGAACAGTAGTATTCTGGGCAAGGATTCACTGAGTGCCGCAAAAAATAGCCCAAATAATATAGACAGGGCAGGCCAAGTAGAACTAGAGACCATCAGGGAGAGGGAAAGTAACTTTAGTACAGGAATTCCACAAAGGGCATATCATCTCAAGTGTCTCTACACTAATGCACAGAGCATGGGCAATACCTAGATGAACTCCAACTCGTAGTACAACAAAAAAAATATGATGTAATAGGCATCACTGAAACCTGGTGGGATGAATCTCATGATTGGAATGTAGGAATAAGGGGGTATAACTTATTTTGCAGAAATAGACCAAACAAGAAAGGAGGAGGAGTAGCCTTATATGTCAAGGATGTTTTCACCTGTGAAGAAATCCATAACTTAAATCTGAGAAGCCAAGTTGAGAGCATTAAGGTAGCAAGAAACAATAGGGATGTGATTGTGGGGGTTTGCTACAGGCCTCCGGGCCAGCCTGAGGACTTGGATGAGGCCTTCCTGGAGCAGATGACCACACATTCAAAAAGGAGAGATGCAGTAGTAATGGGAGATTTCAATTATCCTGATATTTTTTGGCAGTCAAATTCTGCAAAGACTGCAAGGTCCAACAGGTTCCTTGCTAGCCTTGCAGATAATTTCATGGTCCAGAAGGTGGAAGAAGCAACAAGGGGATCGGCTATTTTAGATCTGATCCTGACCAACAGGGATGACCTAGTTGATGAGGTGGAGGTGGTGGGATCCTTAGGAGGGAGTGACCATGCTCTTTTGGAGTTTGTCATCCACTGGGAAGGAGAAGCCAAGTGTAGCCAGACACACATCCTAAACTTTAAGAAAGCTGATTTCTGTAAACTTAGGGAGTTACTTGCTGAAATCCCATGGAGTTCATGATGGATGGGAGTTTCTTAAATACTGAAGGCACAATTGAAAACTGTGCCAATAAGGAGGAAAAATGGCAGGTGTCTAAAGAAACCAGAATGGTTGACTGAAGAACTCTCAGCTGAGCTAAGTGTTAAAGGAAACATGTACAGGAAATGGAAGAATGGTGACACCACCAAAGGGGAATTCAAGCAAATAGCCAGGAGTTGTAGGGAGAAAGTCAGAGAAGCTAAAGCGCAGAATGAACTCAGGCTTGCCAGAGACATCAAAAACAATAAAAAGGGCTTTTTTAGATATGTCAGCAGCAAACGGAAAAACAAGGAAATGATAGGCTCACTATGTGGAGAAGGTGACCAATTAATAACGGGGGGGGGGAGAGTGAGAAGGCAGAACTACTCAATACCTTCTTTGCCTCAGTTTTCTCTCAAAAGGATAGAAGTATCCAACCTGGGGCATGGGGAGCAGGTGAGGAAGCGAGGGAAATGCAGCACAGAATAAGTAGAGAAGTAGTACAGGAATATCTGACTAAACTAGATGAATTCAAGTCCCCAGGGCCAGATGAATTACATCCAAGGATATTAAAAGAACTGGCAGAAGTCATTTCTGAACCACTTGCAATAATCTTTCAGAACTCTTGGAGAACAGGAGAAGTCCCAGCAAACTGGAGGAGGGCAACTGTCATCCCCATCTCCAAGAAGGGGAAAAAAGAGGACTCTAATAATTATTGTCCAGTAAGCCTGACATCAATTCCAGGAAAGATCCTAGAGCAAATCGTTAAACAGTCAGTTTGTAATTACTTAGAAAGCAATGCCATAATCACTAAAAGCCAGCATGGATTTCTCAGAAATGAGTCATGCCAGACTAATCTTATCTCTTTTTATGATAGGTTACAAGCTTGATAGACGAAGGGAATGCTGTAGATGTAGCATATCTTGACCTCACTAAGGCCTTTGACAAAGTTCCACATGACATTCTTGCAAAGAAGCTAGTAAAATGCGGGCTGGACAGGGCTACTGTTAGTTGGATTTGTAATTGGTTGACCAACTGCACTCCAAGGGTGATCACCAATGGCTGCTTTTCGTTCTGGAGAAAGGTGACTAGTCAGGTGCCACAGGGTTCTGTCCTGGGCCCAGTGCTATTCAACATCTTCATCAATGACTTGGATGAGGGAGTGGAGGGCATGCTGATCAAATTTGCAGATGATACCAAACTGGAAGGGGTTGCTAATACACCAAAGGATAGGATCAAATTTCAATATGACCTTGACAGATTGGAGAGCTGGGCCAAAGCTAACAAAATGAATTTCAACAGAGAGAAATGTAGGGTCCTGCACTTGGGCAGAAAAAATGAAAGTCACAAGTATAGGATGAGGGATTTGTGGCTGGATAGCAGCACATGTGAAAAGGATCTAGTCATCTTGGTAGGTCACCAGCTGAACATGAGTCAGCAGTGTGACATGGCAGCCAAGAAAGCCAACACGATTCTTGGTTGCATCAATAGGAGTATGGTGTTTAGATCGAGGGAGGTAATGGTACCACTCTTTTCTGCATTAGTTAGACCTTATTTGGAATACTGTGTCCAGTTCTGGGCACCTCAATTCAAGAAGGATGTCAACAAGCTGGAACGTGTCCAGAGGAGAGTGACCAAAATGGTGAAGGGTCTGGAAGCCATGCCCTATGAAGAATGCCTTAGGGAGCTGGGTATGTTTAGTCTGCAGAAGAGAAGGTTAAGAGGGGACATGATAGCCATGTTTAAATATTTGAAGGGATATCATGTTGAGGAGGGAGCAGGCTTGTTCTCTACCACTCCAGTGACTAGGACAAGATGCACTGGATTCAAGCTGCAGGAAAGGAGATTCCACTTGAACCTTAGGAAGAATTTCCTGATGGTCAGAGTTGTCCGGCAGTGGAATAAGCTGCCTCGGAGTGTGGTGGAGTCTCCTTCTTTGGAGGTTTTTAAGCAGAGGCTGGATGGCCGTCTGTTGGGAATGCTTTGATGGGTGTTCCTGCATAGCAGGGGGTTGGACTCGATGGCCCCTGGGGTCTCTTCCAACTCTATGATTCTATGATTCTGTGATTAACATCAGAAGCTTTCCTCCAAGTATCTCTTCTGAGAGATGCTTGGAAAATGTTGATAGTTCTGGATGGGGCATCTGTTTTCAGTATCTGTCAATACTCCTCTTAATACTATGGATTTCTGATAAGTGAAGTATGTTTTTAAAATAACGCTTCAATTGTGCCTGCCCCTTGAAGCACTCTCCTGGCACCAACATGCTTATCATTTCAGCATCAGGTGGAGCTGTTTCTCAGTGTCTTTGATGGTTTTGATAGGCATAGGTTAAGAGGGGACATGGTAGCTATGTTTAAATATTTGAAGGGATGCCTTGTAGAGGAGGGAGAGGGCTTGTTTTCTGCTGCTCCAGAGACCAGGACAAGAAGCAATGGATTCAAGCTGCAGGAAAGGAGATTCCACCTGAACCTCAGGAAGAACTTCCTGACAGTCGGGGCTGTCCGGCAGTGGAATATGCTGCCTCGGAGTGTGGTGGAATCTCCTTCTTTGGAGGTTTTTAAGCAGAGACTGCATGGCCATCTGTCAGGAGTGCTTTGAGGGTGTTCCTGCATGGCAGGGGGTTGGACTGGATGACCCGTGTGGTCTCTTCCAACTCTACATTTCTATGATTCTATGATTCTATGATTTGATGGGATGTGATTGGTAAAATTATCTTTAAGGTAGCTCAGTAGTTTAAGGATGAGGATGAGGATGAGGATATCTGCATTTCTTCCTGATCCAGGCTTCAGCGTCTCTGATAAGAGGAAGATCTTAAGGCTTTCAGTAAATGTTATGCTTGGGGAAAACTCTGTGTTGCATATAGAATCTTGGGTTGAAATTCATGATGAATGTGAGGCCCAGCACTTCTGCAGCCCAAGCTGCAGGATATCTTCCCTCAGAATGCTCTGGCATCTTCTATGTTAAGCTGGAATCATGTCCATGGCTCAAGACAGGTAACAAAGATACAACCTCCACAGTCACTCCCCACTCCAACTTCTTAGTTTCTCTTAGATTCTGATTTCTGCTGCTCATCTTGTTTTTTCATCTCATTCTGATCATACATTTTTTATTTTTCTATACTTTCCCTGTCATTCTTCACTTTTAAATCTCTTCAGAGTTCTTCTTACTCTCTTCCTTGATTTCCACCTTTTTGTTATTTAAATTATCTTCACTTTCAGTTTCTACTTTTTTCTACTGTTTCATCTTTATTCAGTTGCTCAGGTTTCTCCATATACTTGGAACTGTCTACTTTTTTTTTCCTGTTTGCCCTTTCTTATAATTTTTTTAAAAAAAGCTATTTATCTGTGCTTAATTTTCCCCCTTGAGCTTTTGAATTCAACAGTGAGTTGGAAAGCTAAGCACTCTTCTGCAATTTGTTATCCAAAGCCATTCTTTTCTAATATTCGCTGCAACAAATAGTTATGCTTTTGGACCATTCTTGCTACACAGATAAGAAAATCTAGCAGGAGAGTCTCTCAACATATTTGATCTGGTGGCCACAATTTCATCCTCTGAGAAATTTGCATCTTGGTAGGATTTCAGACAGACTCTTGACCCCGAAAGCATAATGTATCCTTTGATCTCCAAGACATTGGAAAATCTGTCAGTAAGAGTACGCTTGATGGCTCATTTTCAGCTGGTACACCTCAGAGGGGCAAGCCCATGGTATTCTGTTGCCTGCTAATGGATGCGTTAGGCCTGAGCTATGCAGTCTCAGTTTCTGGATTCCAAGGCAGGCCCCCTTTCACTTCTGAATTTAACACAGTCAGTTACACCATTCACCCTCAGAAAATGGAGATAGAGCACATCAGCTGCTGAGTAACATAACAGACATATGTTTAGTCCTTTTTTCAACATCCAAAACTATTTTGGCAGATTGCATGTTCTCATTTTGGGGGCAAGGGGCATCTATTCTCAATATTTTTCAACCTTCTTAATACTATGGATTTCCTATGAGTGAGGTCTATTTTCTATATAGCCCTTCAGTTGTCAGATGATGATGCCAGTAACTTTGTCTAATATTGTGGTGAAATCTCTGAATGGTTGCAACATACCCCTCCTTGTAGACATTTTATCAACAGCCAGTCTTCATAAACCAGCTATTCTGCTTCAGCTGGTTTTTCCATTTCATATAAAATTAATATTGGGCTGACATAAGACAATGAATAGGTTGTTACAGGAAAGCAGCCGGAAGAAAACAAAAGTGAAAAGAGATTCAGGTCCTGAAAAAGTAAAGTACCAAAAAACAGTTTGGAGCCATTATTTTGGAGTAACCTCTGGCAAGAAATAGAGAAGTGGTTTTATTCTGATTTGAAGTATCTTTGCCCAGGTTTAAGAGACTTATTACAGTCTCTTAAATTTTAGTTGCCACTGAAGTAACACTCTCAAAACAATAGTTGTCAGGATGATCACCAACAAGATCAAGTAGATGTGGTGCTGAGTCAACATAACCTTGAAATGCATTCTTTTGAAACTGTGAACGTTAGCATTACCTCCTATGGACAACTTTTCCTAATCTTGACTTTAAGGCCATTTCCACATTTTAGGGAGGGGCAGAATTCTTTAGCCAGGGAGTTCTTTGGCCTCAGTAAACTCGAACTCCAGAATTCCACAGGATGTTGAAAGTGGTATAATAGTGCTACAACAGTGTAGTACAGAAATGGCCTAAGGTTTTACTAACAAATAGTACATTCCTCTATGCATTATTTACTCAGAAGTAGGTCTTTTTGACTTTAGCAAGGCTTACACCAAGTATGTCTGATTACCAGTGAGCTAAAGGATGTCCAAATCTGCCTCCAGAAAGATCATTTGGGGAGGGAAAGGCAGGTCTTTCTTGGCAGTTAGGAGCACATGTGTACTGTCTCTCAAACTCTCACCCCCTTCACATATGTGATAACCTCTTTAGAAGAAGTAGCTGTCATTTATAAAACATCAGACATATAGGTAGCACTATCTAAATAATTTTAGCCTGGAAACTTTCTAATCCTTGAAGTCGAGTAATAGAATTCTGATAACATTTCAGTTTCCTTTTAAATTTGCTGTTAGCTGTTGACAGTCGGAGTGGATGAGTATAAAAAACTTAGCAAAGCACACCTTTGAATGATGAGGAGTGGTATGGGTGAGGGTACACACACAAGTCACAAAAAATATGGGGGTAACAGAGCATGAACCCTGCAATACATTTTCATTTTAATTTTACGTTTTCAGTTGGGAAATAATTTTCTCTTCAGGTGCAGTATCACCCCAGCCAGCTACACCCCTTCAATACTCCCCTATGCAGTTTCCTCTCTTTTGCTTCTTAATAGATCTTGAGTGAGTGTGTGAGTGATTGCGTTGCTGCGTGAGACTTTCATTCAATAAAATCATTTATTGGACATTTTTGTTTGGTTTTTGGCTTGGCCTGGCCGCGTAAACACTGGGTAAAAAGTTACCCTGCCTCTCGCATTACTATTGCTTGTGCTCTGGCTAGTTTCCATTCCCTATCACATGGAGCACGTGATGAGGAGTGGTATGGGTGAGGGTAAACACACAAGTCACAAAAAATATGGGGGTAGCAGAGCATGAACCTGCAATACATTTTCATTTTAATTTTACGTTTTCAGTTGGGAAATAATTTTCTCTTCAGGGGCCCAGTGGTAGCCAATTACCTCTCAGCATATCCCAGGAGATTTCAGTCAGAATCTGATTATAAGAGACGTTCAAAATTTCTCATAGCTGGTACACACTCACACACAGAGCCACCTGAATGGAAAAGCCAGCCAGATTTCTATGCCACCAGAAACTAGACATAGCTCTATGGATATTACTGTGATAGCTTGTAGTATCAAATAGTTATCAAAGAGGCAGCCATGCTGTCTGTTTCAGCATATAATGTGGGGGAGAAGGGTAGGAGTGTGAGGAAAAAATCTAGCAACACCTTTGAGACTGAGTTATTTAAAATGATCATTTGTGAATTTCAATCCAGTTCCAGTGATTCAGACACAGAGTGACATTAAAGCCAAAAATACCTGTGACTTGAATATCATTCCATCAGTGCATCCAAAGAAATGGATTGATATCCATGAAACATCATGTTATAATAAACCAGTTAGCCTCAAAGGTGCTGCTGGCTTCTTTTTCATATGCATTCCTTTATATCAAATATTGTGTAATTCTGTTTTCACCATATAAAAATAGCTCTTTATTCAACACATACAATTTAACATATTTAATTAAGTGACGAGGAAAATGAGATGGAGAACTTGCATACCCGCTCCCTAGGAAATTTGTTTGCTGTAGATACTCTTGAGGGTGTCTGAGTCTATACAGAAAATCACTTTTCTGGATAGGAAAATGGATCAAACGAAAGAGCACCGGACTGTTGTATAAACAGGTAGTTATAAATAGCTGATTTCGCAAGCCCATGTCTCCCAAAATATAGTTCTGTATTTTGCAAAAATGGCCCCACTCAGACTGCTTGACTGTTGAGATTCTCATTCCATTTGTGTTGATTGTTCTGTGCTGCCCTAGAAGATTTTTTTGCTCTTCAGAGTTACTTCAGCTTGTGTAACAAAGCAGATAGAGCTATTTGCTTAAATATTCATAAAACAGTGGCAAAACTTATTTATTTTACTGAAATTGAAAGTGGCAGGTGGCATTTGGAATTTGCTTGCTTTTTTGGATTACAATCAAAGGTAAATAAGTATGCATTGGTTAACAGTACAGTCATTAGAATATCTGTGAGATATACTAAACCCTTAATTTTAAAACTGATCCAGTGTAATTTGACAAGCCCTAGAAGAATGTGCCAACTCATTGACTGGCTACAATGATACATGTTTTATGTTTCAAAAGTGCATTTAATTTTCTAATTTATGTGGGAATTAGAGGATATAAATTCATAAAATTAATTCAAATAGTCTTAAACCTTACAGTTCCCTGTTTATAAAATTTGGTTGTTCTGACATTTCATGTATGTTCCTACGTAGCTTGACAGAATTAATACATTCTCCATTTAAACTTAAAGATGTATCTCAGACTAACCATATTCTATAGTCTAATTCATTTACATAATAAGCCTTTAATCCTGGGAGTAAGTCCCTTAGAAACACAATGGGATTTATAGCTGAGTAGACTTAACATAGGATTGCAATGTGATTTACTAAAGTTCTGTATCTTCATAGCTGAAGCTCTCTTGGGTGTTTACAAAACAGAAATTAAATTAAAATACAACAAAACAGTGAAACATGATGTAAATTGCTGTTTAATTAACAAATTTAATTTAACAGGTTTAATTAAGTACAGGTAAAAAAGAAATGGGGAATATACAAACCTCCTCCCCAGGAAACGATTTATTCTAGATATTCCAAACCAGTCTGAATCACGTAACTGGGATAGGAGGTTACAGCCAGACCCCTGTTGATGTCCTATGTGTGCACAACTGCCCGTATGGAAGCAGTTTTGACATTTTTGTTTGGTGAGAAATGCCCACATTCAGTTCAAGCTTGTGGACATGGATTAACACATTTGGTGCCACTGCACACAGTGTATGTCGTGTGTGGATGTGCATGACATAGATGTGTATAACGCATGGATGCACGTGCACATTTGGTTGTGCATCTGGGTACATATTCACTGCGTTGGTACAGTTGTGCAATGATGTCATTCAACACAAGAGTTAAGGGTTGTGTGTCTACCAGCTTGTGCAGTAAATCTACACAATTCCCGTGCAGAATCCAAACCTGCACCCTCAGGAGAGATGTAAAATAATACCAACACTGCATAAAACTCAAGAATATCTAACTTAAGAGAACAACTGTGATGTAAGGCTCTAAAAAGCACTAATATGTTTTTCTATTAATTTTTAATACTTTCTGTACCATACTGAATATTCCTTGATATTTTATTTATCAATCCCTCTTCCCCTCTCCCTATCCTATCCCCCCCATCTTTACCACCACATTTTATATTAACAATATTTTTTCTATCAATTTTTTTCTTCCCCTTCCCTTCTCTTTCTATATTTGCTTCCCCTTCCCCCTAATCTTCCTTTCCTTATTGCACATTTTCTCCCCTCCAATCTCTTTTTTTTTCTTGTTCTAAACCTCCTTATTGTGAAATCTCTCTTTGTTATTGTAGTCTACCCTAATTTTCTTACTCAACCTATATTCCCTCCTTAATATATGTTACACTTTCACTCCTTTCTTCAATTCTATACACAATTGTATATATACAATTCTATGTAAGAATGGAGTACAATATGAAATACGGCAAACAATATGAGATATATATAAACTTTTATTTTTACAGAATTTTAATTTTAAAAAAAGCACTAATACGTTTTTATAGTGCTACAGAAAGCTCCAGATGCAGAACTATATTATTCTGAGCAATTTACTGACCCCAAGACCTATCGTAGAGCTGCTGAATCCCCACTACAACAGCCACTTGTGCCTTGAAGAGAGTGAGAGGGATTGAAGAAGCATCTGTCTATGTGTCCATATCCAGATGCAAAATGATTACATTCTCTGCTGAGATTTGCTAGTAATCATTTCATTACTGGCTATGGGTACATAACTAGTCACTTCAGCAACCCCCAGTCGGCCTTGCTCCAGTCACAAATGTTTGTGGGTTGGGATCTTAAGCAGTTCTATGGTTAGTCCTGGAGGGTAGGGCTTTGGCGATTGCCACCTCTGCAGTAACCAGCCTCTACAGTAACCAAAAATAGACACATGCAGATGTTAATTTACACCTGCATGTGCCATTAAGAGGATGTCATTCAGTGTCATTTGGTAAATTTTACTGAGGTTATTTATTTATTTTCTGCCTTTTCTCCTAAGATGAGACCCAAGGCAGCTTCCAAAAGCATAAAAACAAATAAAACATTAGAAGACGTACAAAATTATAAAATGGACAATAGAATTTTTAAAAAACAGCTAATAAATAAGTAAAAGGTCTCCAGTTTACCTATTAAAGGCTTGCTTAAAAAAGATATGTTTTTGCCTGTCTATGAAAGGATATGAAAGTTCAATAAGCAGTAGCAATTTTAGTAGCGACCTCTTCGGTGTTTTTGGAACATGCATTTCCACCTTGTATCTTGGATAAAGTAATTCAGGGGGACAATACCCATTCATTGTATATGTGACTCAGGGTCCACTATGCAACCTCTTCCCTGAATAAAAATGAAAATGGAAGTCAACAACACCCAAGTTCAGGAGGCAACAACTCTTAGCACAGAGATAGTGTAGCCAAGCATTTCACAACCTTGTTTTCTCCCAATGTGGAAGATGACAGCTCCCAGGATTTTTGACTGCTGGCCTTGCTGTCTGAGCCTGATTAGAGTTGGAGCCCAAAACATCAGGAGAGGGCTACCTTGGGGATGGCTGGTCTAGACTCCTGCAAGGAAGAAACCTTCAAGAAGGTTTCAGTTCCAGAAATTTCTGTCCATGGTTAGCAGCTTCTGGGACTGCCTGTTCTGTCAAGTTCTAAAGTGGTCTGCAAAGAATTTGTTACCCTGATTTCTGGGGTCACTTGGGGGACACCTCAACGTGCTCCGTGTGATGGGGACTGGAAACTAGCCAGAGCACAAGCAATAGTAATGCGAGAGGCAGGGTAACTTTTTACCCAGTGTTTACGCGGTCAGGCCAAGCCAAAAACCAAACAAAAATGTCCAATAAATGATTTTATTGAATGAAAGTCTCATGCAACAACGCAATCACTCACACACTCACTCAAGATCTATTAAGAAGCAAAAGAGAGGAAATTGCATAGGGGAGTATTGAAGGGGTGTAACTGGGGTGATACTGCACCTTTGTCCTGAAGTCCTTGGTCCAGGAAAAACAGCAGAGAAGTGGAGCTCAACACGGAGAGGGCTGAGGGAATGGAGCAACGGATGGAGCAACGGTCTGCTGGGATGACCGGGGGTGATCCAAAGAACCACTCAAAAACTGGGACTATTTGTAGGGGGAAAAGTACCTGGAGGACTAATCCTTTCCCGAGGAGAACAATGGGTGTTGGAGCGATAACGAAGCTCCACTGTGGCAATTTCCTTCATGTGATGGGATTGCAAGGTGTTGCCAAAGTCTCAGGATCTTCAGCTGTGTTAGTTTGTGGTGTGACTTCATGTAAATGGTCCTTGCCTGATGGAATATTTGCTCAACTTGGGGCAAACATGCTAATCCCCTCAAGTGAGCGTCTCCGGGCTGAGGACCCTTTCTTTTTTGTGGGTTTACACATCTTGAGGTTTCCTGGGGCTACATGACTGGGGATTTTACTGGCCTGACCTGGTTTTCAGTCTTTTGACCATTGCTGCCTGCCTACGTGCCCTTTCGGGGGACCTCTCTGGCATACAGAGCTATATTTTAATATTAAAATTGTAGACCCCGGGATAGGGTTTCTCCAGTGGAGTAACAAATTGTTGTTGTTGTGTCTCTTCCAGTCATTTCTGACTTATGATGACACTAAGGTGAATCTACCATAGGGTTTTCTGGAGCTGAGAGTGTGTGATATGCCCAAGGTTAGCTAGTGTGTTTCAGTGGGCAAGTGGGAATTGAACTTTGGTCTCCAGGTTATAATCCAGTGCTGAAACCACTACACTGCACTGGCTCTCTGCAGTGAATGCTGCACATCAGATAAAATAACCTCTATTAATGTTTGTCTTCTGTTACTAGTTTTGGTTTCTGTGGATTCTCCCTGTTTGCATTTATATGGGTCAAGCGTACTCAGCTTTCTATTTATTTGATGAAGCTTATACTTCATCTTAACCTTCTTTCAAATTCAGATCTGCCTCTGTTTGTTCTTAGCCTGTCTGTCCTTACTTAGCCTTTTGCCTCTCAGGTTTAGCACTGACTCGTCTAATCACATATATGCTACATTGCTGATGAAGTGCAGTTTTTCTTGTGCATGTCCAGTGAATATTAAGTACCAGGCTAACCTGTTCCTAATATGAATTAATCTAACAGAATTAGGATTCAGGAAGCAGACACTGTTAAATTCTGGAACTTGATAGTTTCCCAAAGAATCTCCAAAAGCTGAAGTTACAGAATGAAACATATGGAGGCTGAGAATATTATGACTGCTCTGGGAACATTGTTCTTGCTTCTGGGCGGATTGTATGTTGCTCTGTTTTGCAACCTGCTAGGTTTTGCTAAATGTATGAGTCAATTATGGTGGGCTGACTTGATCTGTACAAGGCTGATAAGTTCTTTCTTGCCTTTAGTAATTATTTCTTGTCTTACTCCAGCCCCCCCCATCATGAGTTTAAAATATAGCCTTAGTCAACACTTCTTACTTTTTCTGTGACCTGGTCAAGGCTACTTTGTGCACTTTATTAATGACCAAGGACTTAATCTTTCACAGTCAAACAGAATAGGCAACCTCCATAATTTAGGTCCTAAAATACAGGAAGCCCTCACCTTTTGATGCCCCTTTATCTGACGACTCACTCTTTTGACACTTCCAAATTAAGAAAAAGTTTCATTAATTTGATGGAGGTTCTGTTCTTTCATCAATTCTAGCTTATGAAGGCTTGCTTGGAACCACTTGTACATGCAAACTGCTTGCAAAATGAACTGAAATTAAGGCACTAAGTCAACTGAGAGATTTTGCTAGCAGTGTGCCCCAGTCAATACCAAATGAGCTTCCATGAGCCTTTCATACTCCTACAGTCCAGTACGTGGGTTACACTTTTCAACCAATTCCACTTTTTGACAGTACTCTAGTCCCTAAACTGTCAGATAGGCAGAGGAAGCCTGTAACCATAAAGGTAACTGATACATGATATTGCTTGTTGCTTGAAATATGGCATTGCATAACTCCTGGCTCTGTTTTCTGTGGTGACAACCAGGCAGGTGTTGATCTACACCAATATACCAGGTTAATTCAATTCATTTATCATAATGTGTGATGATGATTAAGCACCCATCTCCTTACTTCTTGAAATATCTGTCTAACATTCCTGGATATCTATGTGTAACCCACCAAGTACACCAGGTGTTCTTGCTGTTCTTGCTGTTAACAAATTTCAATCTTTCAATCCTGGAAAAGCTATTATATCACTATATGTGCATGGTCCATATTCACTGGCATTTCACATGTGCACAATTGTTAATGGTTCATACCATGAGTTATATTTTCAGTACTGCTAGTGCACTATCAGTACCTGGGGAAAAGCTTCAAAAGAAATATTGAAAATAAGCTTTCTTATCTTCCACCAATACTGCCAGTTTAGTGAGGAAGAATTTCAAAATTCTCATTGATTTCACTTCTTTGTTTCTGTGCACTGACTTTTCCAAGTTGCTGGGGTGCAGCTGTTCCTACTTTTTGGAAATTTTGTGCAATTCTATGAGTCTGAAGGAAGATGTTGTGTATCCAAGTATGTCTGATTATTATCAGACGAACAAGTATATGATTTTGATTATCATCTATCAATATTTTTTCCCAGTGGAAACTGATTTTGACAATCAGTCATAAGGGGTGTGTGAGATCATGGGCCACAACAGCAAAACTGTTGGAAACCGGCCCTGGGTTTGCCTAATTAAAGAAAATAAAATAATGGCAATCATGGAACAATAAGCAATGCTGACATTCATCATGATAGGGGAAACGGATCCATATTATAATCACCATCATCAAAACAAACAATAATAACAACATTTATTTAATTTATAACATCCTTTTGACCAAAGTATTCCAAATGTTAGGGAGATTTTGAAGTTATCATTGACAAATCTGTGTGACCAGGAATTCACCACCACCTAGCTCTTCATGAATGAGGAACAACTCAATAAATTGTACTTTAATGGATCACAACTCCTTGACAACAGAATCAAAGTAAACATATGAAACAAATATCTCTCATTAGCCTACATTTGGAAAGATATGTAGACATGAAGGTTCTGACAGAGGAGTATGCATTTAAAAAGAAGCTATATAAAGCAGGATTTCTATCTGCTAGATGTTGACTTCATTAGCGTTATGTGACTGCAGTGGCTGCAAGTGGACTGTAAGGAATACGCTGACAATTCTAGCTATTCCATCCTGATTTCTAATAATAAAATATGTTGGCAGTTTCAAAAGATAGCTGATGGGTAGTATTCTACCTAAACTTTAGGAAGAACTTTACTAATAAGAGTTGTTCAAGAGTGGCATAGGCAGTGTCAGAGGGTGGTGTGTATTGTCCTTCTTTGGAGGTTTTTGAACGAGGGTTGGAAGTACTTTAGGTCTTTATTCCTATATGGTGGGGTGGACTAGATGGCTCTCACAGTTCCTTCCAGTTCTAGGACTCTTACTGCTCTTTGCTTGCTTTTCATCCTCCCTTAAGAATGAATGCTTACTTCTGTTATCCTCCCTTTGATTCTTTCCATTTCATTTCTGTGCATATTTCAGACATTCCGTTCATTTGTTTGTTGCTCAGCAGTACTTACATGCAGGGATGGGTTAGACAGCAACACAAGAATCTGAATATGGATGAAGCACTGCCGTCATGCTCTAGTGCATTAGGAATCTTCTGAGTCAAACTGGAATGTGTGGATTTCATACCTAATAGACTGGGTTAATGCTTTTCTCTCTGAGTGCAGGCTACTTGAGGCAATAGTTTCATGAAGAGTAATACACAAACCCATTAGTTAGTTTCATGGAGTGTTAACGTTTATGGTTAATCTCTGATACTCACAGAACAGTGAATCTGCATATGCTGCCGGGGGAATAAGGGCTGCTTAAAACATAACAAATTGGGTCCACTGACCAGTTCGATTTAACAAAAAGCAAACTGGATACTCAGTGGGGAAAAAAATAGCCGGAGTCTCTTGGTATTGACTGATATGAAATACCCGATGTAGACAGCATGTTAGATCCCAGTGACTTTAGTAATAAATCTCAGTCCTTATGTCTTTTGGTTCTTCACATGAGATGATCAAGAATGCAAACATTTCTTTATGGATGCACATCTGATACTGCATGGGAATCTAGCAGCAGTCTTCTAGACAGGATAAGGTACAGCTCAAAAACACTGCAACCCAAACAGAGCAGTAGTAGGAATATTAGGGGGCTGGGGGAAAGAGTTTAAAAAACGAACTCCTTCCCTGAGCCTCCTTTTTTGCTACCACTTCAGAAGAATGAGGCAGGAGTTGGAGGATGTTTTGAGTGAAACATATTGCAAGTTCAGCGCCTAGCATCTACCTTTGATTTTTTTAAAAATCCATATCCTTTCCTAGTAGTTTGTTTAACTACAAATTGCAGGTCATCTGTTACTAATTTTTCAGAAGTGTAGCTGTATTTTAGACAGAAACTCCAAAGAAGTAGAATGATGCTTGCTGATTCTCAGCTATTATCACAGAATTTCATTCACCCATGACATCAGTCTTACCATAGCCTATACTCATCAGATCTTAGATTACACATCAATATTATTAGGCTTAACCAGATAGAACAGTCTGACTTCCATCAGAGAGCTTATATGTTATGGTAAGTAACTCTGTACTTATTTTATATGAAATACATGTATTTCAATGTATGATGAGCATAGAAAAGGCCCAGGAGATTATCAAGAACTATAAATCTTCTCAAGGTCATAAGAGAAATGAAAATAATTTGTCTTAGAAGTCTGTAGGAGTTGTACCAGATGGCTTGGAGATAAATAAGGAAAGGCTTATTCAAGTATGGAGGAAATGTTATTAGTTATAAAGTAATTTAGTGGCAGAAGTCAGCAATGTACCACAGCTACAGGCATTTATGAATAACTAAATAAATGGGATATTAGAATGAATGAATGAACAGGACACAGCCCCTTTGAAAATCATTTTAAGTTCTCAGAGGGAACTCCTTTTAATTGACTTAATGCTATTTCCAAGTAAGTTTTGAAGAAGGAGGCAGCAGGAGGGAGACGGTCAGATGGGTTTGCACAAGGGGTCAAGAATATGTGCTCAGAGCTCATCTCTGTCCCAATGACATTTGTAGGAGTGCAGTGGAATAAGCAATTGGAATTGTGCCAAGAAAAACGGAGCCACATGAGGTAAATTTCATCATACTGCAATTTGATTTCCATGCTGCTAGAAAGGCTGGCTGTGAATACGCTACAAATACAACAGTTTGCTGAACCCAATGGGGATGATGTGCCATCATTTCCAGGTAGAATCTCTCCTGCTGAAAGCTATGTGGAGTAGAAATTCTTTTTGACAGCACACATGCTACAGCTATCATTTTAACTTTTTCCACAGAACACCTGTTATCATGGATGGCTTAATGGCATGTTTTTCAATTTGTAACTCATAGCCCTTGGCCGGGGGGGAGGGGGTGTAGTCATCACAAATCAGTGGGTGAACCCCTCCAAATGCTCAGACCACAAGCCAATGGTATTCTTATAGACTTTTTGTCATTAGTAGAAGTGTGAAGGAAAAACTCCCCATCTCTGAGGCTGTCATACATTAACTCAGAACTGCCTCACTGTTTGGTCCCAAATATGCCAACCATTTCTCAACTAAACCTCAACTATTAACTTGTCCATTTGAATCTTGCTTCAACAGGTAAGGTTTGTGATTATATTTACTTTAAGAAACAAAATCAGTAAGACATGTTTAGAATGATGATGAAAAAACAATAAAGAAGTAAGCATGTTTCTGTCAGAGGGGATAGTGAATGATGGGAGCTACACAAAAACCTTGGTAGCACTTCCCTCCAGCACTGAGCTCTGGCAAAACAGCTTACCAGAGTCAAGTGTTTGAAAATCACCATATAGCAGAGTTTACTCAGACAGCTTAGAAGCGTCCCAGCAAAGTATAAACATTAGCAGCAAAGCCCTGAAGCCAGGAAAAATACTCCCACGCAATGTTATCTTCCAACAGGAAGCCTTTACTCCTGAGTTACGATACATACAGTATATACAAGGCTCCAATGGAGTTTCAGCATCCAACAGCATGAGAAGATAGCCTCTGGTCGCTCCTTCAGACATCAAGAGGGGCACCGTTGGCTAGAACACATCCCCTTATATACAGACATTTCTGATGTAACTCTAGCAAACCTTGCTAGATGTATGATGCAACCTTCCTGCTCTGGTTACACAACCCAATTACTCATGCAGGTATTACATGGGATTGCATCATCCACAGTCTTTCCCAGGTGCAAACCTTAATGTACATCATGTACATTTTATTTGGACTTAGGTTCTGTCCAACCTTTCCTCACAGTTTCCCAAATGTTTAGGTGTAGATTTCATGCTTGAGTCAAGTAAGATGGTACTTATGACAGTAGGAGAAGCTCAAGTGTGCCAGAGCAACTGTGGTCACTATATGCCTGCAAAGAATAAATCAGTAGAGGGAGAAACTTGTACTAACTGCTAATTGTCAAAATGGTTGTCCCTTTCTCTTTCTGTATTTATGTTTGACAAAGCATATGTTTTTCAAAGGAAAATCTAGAAACAGATCTCTGAAACAATTCTGCATGTTTGAACACAGTTTGCCTTTAAAAAAAAAACTCTACCATCAATTGGTCTAACACCAAAGACAATGAAGTGGGAGTTCCTCAGACTTACCTTAGGGGAGTTGTGTGGGTTGCAGCACCAGTGAACACTGTACAAAGTTGCCATCTTGTTTCCCCTGGGCTGGCTTCTTTGTCCTGGGCTCCTTTCTAGCATTTGTGGGCCCAGGAAGAGGCAGCTAATCAGAATGCAGCACTGGAGGTGCTTTGAATTACTCTGTTTGTGCACTCATCCACATCAGGGTCCAGCTGAGGGCATCTAGTAACTGACTGCCTGTGTCCAGTAAAGGCAGTCATGAGGCATTTGACATACCACCAAAGCTTTCTCCTCATACAGGACAAATGGTCCCTGTTGAGTAGGTTCCAGTTTATGTCAGTGCTTATTTATGCCTAAGCATGACTAGGGCTTTCAGCTAATGAGTCTGAAAGTCATTCCTTCAGGATAGAGACTGCCACAGTAGTTTCTAGTATGGGGATGTCCATGACACGCATAAAAACCATGGGGAGGTGAGGGTCAGTAGCACATTCTGTACACTTAGAGCTGAATATGAGGCATCTCAGCTAAATCTTGCTGTCTTATAATTGCTACAGGTGGTTGAAGAGCACCTGGATTTGTGAACACAGTATCAGCTGTTGGGCTACCATCAGATCTAATGGTTGGGGGAAGGATCTTTGCCTGGAATATCAAGTCGCAATCAGTTGGAGTGGGTTCAGGAGAATGTGCTGGGACTCACCTCTGCCCACCATCAGCAGAGGTTGTTGACCCCCTTGCATGTTCTCATTGTTCAACTAGGAGAGAATGACCTGGCTTCACAGAGGAATCTGGACTTGACTGTGACAGTTGAGAAGGATCTGTAGATTATAATGACTTGTTTTCTGCACACAACAATTTTTTGAACAAATTTATTGGACTGCCACTGTTAGCAGGGTATTTTTAGTCTGGCAAAGAAGTCTAGAAGAAAGATTAGGAAAGATACTGGCAACTGAGTGATGGCACATGGGGGCCACCTCATTCAGCACATAAACATTTCTTACAAGATGGAAGTGCTCCATTAGCCTGATGGGATGCACATTTCAGCCTAAGGGCAAGAAAATTGGTTGCATGGAATATGGTACAGGCTTTGGTTATGGTTGCAGCTGTTATAACCTCTGCAAGAAGCCAAGTGACAGCAAACAACCATGCTTCCATTCCAAATCTCTCCTTTTATTTGTAAAGACTGGCATTACAATCAAAAAGGACTCAAAATGGAGTGATGTACACATCATTTGGTGTTTCATGATGCAACTAATGAAATCCCTGAATGGATATTGCTTCACCTTTGATTTTAAAAATTGACCTAAGAAAATTTTTAATTCCACTAATGATCACAAATGCCAAAGTGAATAAAAACAAAAAAAGAACAGAAAAAATAAAATAAAACAAAAATACTGGCAAGTTCATAACATATACATAGTGGGTTGATGACACTGGTTCCAAATGTACAATAAAGCCCACAACACTTTATTACTATGAATAAGTTCTCATGTTGATCAACTTGCTTCAGAAGGTTGCGTTTTTTGTTGTTTAAACTTGCACAATAAACATGCAATGAAATCCTTTTTAAAGTTTTTTCTGCAGTCTTTTTGTTTTCATACAAAGATTTCATAAAGTTGCAGTGCTGCATCAGAGCATTACCAAAATAAGTGTAAGAGACAAAGAGGAAGATACCTGTGAATTTAGCGTAATGAGAAAAAAAATACTTTTTTATCCTGAGACACGCCATCCTATGAAAAGGTGTGCACAGCTAAATCTCTCCAAAGTCCCTCCAGAAGACAAAATAAATTTAATTGAGAGGAGAGAACAAATAAAGAAAATATAAGATGTCATCATGCACCTATCTTCTGCATAGCTCAACCTACATATAGTAAGGCACTATTTCCCCATAACGTAGTGTCCACAACAATCCTTTACAGCACTCTGTGAACTACAGAGTTCCTTCCAGGATGATGAAATAAATAGAATGAATGTGGCTATCACATTACCCCTTGTGTGTTCTCTTAGTTAAGGGAATTAGGCAGTCTCAGAGGGAAAAAAAAGCTGTCTCAAGTCTCTTTTTGTGTGCATGTGTTCATGTTATGTATGGAGATTAGTTGTGTGGGTGTTTTCTTATTCTTCTTCTCTTCCCAGAGTTATGTTTTTACTGTTCTCAACACAAACACAGAAGGAAAAAAGGACAGCTGCATTGTCAAAAAAAGCTCTAGTGCTCCAAACAGCACACTGCTCAACAGATCCGAGAAATCTGTTCCCAAAGGAGTTGGGAGAGGTGTTGGTGGTTTCACAAGAAATGTCCTTGACTATAATTAGTTAAGCTGGTCTTCATACTGCTTTCGGAAGCAATCACCAGCAGGGAAAAATTCCCAGCATCTCTCCTGGTACATTTTCCATACATAGGATTCCTGTAATACACAGAAAACAACTATAGATGAAGAAATCTTTAAAACGTCTTTATCATATAACCTGGAACTTTCAATCATTATTGCAAGTATGAAAAGATGCTTCTGAGAAGACTTTTAGAAAGTGAGCTTTATATATTAAAATGGGACATGATCCTCCCCCCGTTCTTCACATAGTTCAAAACAGATACGTTGAAGAGGTAAAAGACACTGAGAAATATGTTTTACAAACAAATACTGAGTGATTCAAATATATTTAGAAATGCATTAAAAACATTTAACAAGAATTGCAAATACAACGGGCACAATCCAATTCACTTCCAAGGGTCACTTGACTGGAAAAAGTGCAGCAAAAAAGTGCATAGTTGGGATGTTTTGGCCTTTCTACAGAAACCTACTGATGAAAGAGAGACTTCAAATGCTACAGTGAGAATACTAGCAAGGAAACAAGCTTCAAGTAGTGATCCAAAGCACTGCTTTTCACCCTTTGGCTCTGAAGTCCAAGAGGTGGAGGACCTAAGATTGAGAACCATGGATTTAAAGTAATGTATATATTTCTTTCTTATGTAATGGATTCCTAGGTCACTAGTACCAAGTCATATCAAGGTGCTTCTGTCAGAAACTCTTTGTTGACTTACCTGTCCAGTATGTTCTGTTTCATCTTTATTAATGAGATACATTAGGAAAAATCTATGACAAAAAAGAGAGATGGTTCAAGATACAGACAATAACAAATTAATATTGTATTGAAAGTATGGAAAACTGGTGAAAAATACAATGTTCCAATTATTAGAAATTAAAAGAAGTTTAAATTTGGTTAAAAAGGCATATATAATTAATTATAGATGACTTTGGAAAATGCTGTCAGTTACCTAAGGCTATATGTCAAAATACTGTCTTGTTTGGCTTCCTTCTAATTTTATAAACCGGTGATATTAAAATACTTACAAATAATTAGCCAAGTTGTGCTCCTGTAGAGTATGTGTTTCAAAACCATGGGGCACTGTGTCAAAGTAATCATTACCTATCCCACAGATAAAACATTTGGTCTAAAAAAATAAAGAAAATATACACATTATTCAAATAGTAACAGTACAGGAGAAAGTCTGAAATGACAGATAACCAAGTTTAAAATTCAGTTAGCAAAATATCTTAATCTCTTCTGCTGGTTTAGACAAGCACTTAAATAGAAATGTTAACCTCTTCATGTTAACCTCTTCTTTCTTTGTGCTAAAATTACTCTGGTGAACAACAGGTAGTAAGGCAAGAGAAAAAACAATGCATAAATGAAGATAGGAATGTAAAGAATATTCAGAGATTTTCTAGTCCTAATCATGAAAAGATGTCTCAAAACAGTGAGATATCTTGTCAACAGCCATAACATCTTTCATAAGCTTTTTCAGTGAAAAATTCATTTGTGCAAAAGGAACATTTTATACCACCCCTCCCTGCATTTTATGCAAAAAAAATTATACTGTTTCCTGTACAAAAAATATTTGGTGCAGCACAAAAAAAAAGTTTTTCACAAAAAAAAAATCACAATCTATGTAAAGCTTGGGAAAATAGGCAAAAACTCTCATAATCTCTCCCAGGTGGGCTGCAGAAAACTTCAGCAGTTAGTCATGTTTGCATGGCAAAATAAAACAAAAAAGAAAAATGCCATCTTCCTTATTGTTTTCCCAAGACTGCTGTAGCTAAAGAAGTCATATCACATTGGGAGAACCCATGCATTAAACAGTGAAATACCATATAGAAAGAGAGATTTGCGTCCTACCACCTATGACTAAAATAGTTCTCAAGAAGCAAGGCCGTAAAGACATTGGAGAACCAGTATGACTCTATAGATTGTATGACACTATAAGACACCATAATATCAATCAGCTAATCAATGAATCACTATTTATACTCTGTCTTGTTTCCATGACTGGGACTCAAGGCAGTTTACAGATTAAAAGAAATACAAATACAACCACGTGAAGCTACAACATACAAAAATCAAGGTTAAAATGGTATTAAACTATCTGTAAAACTGAAACCATTTAAAATATTAGAAAAGTAAAAGTGAGACAGCACACTAAACCAGAAAGCCCTTAACATGTAAAACAATTAATTTCCCAACGCCCACTGGAATAAGGAGATCTTCACTTGCTGATGAAAGGACATCAACGAAAGCAACAGCCTAGTCTTTCTCAAAAGGGAGTTTCAGAGTCCAGGAACAGTCACGGAGAAGGTTTTCACCCACATTCCCACAAAATGTGCCTGTGAAAGTGGTGGGACCAAAAGAAGTGCACCTCCCCCCGCCCCCCAAAAAAAGAGCTCAGACAGGTTCATATTGGAAAATACAGTCCTTCAGATAGCCTTGACCTGAGCAGTCAAGAAATTCACAGATAATAACCAGTGCTTTAAATTGTGCTTGGAAACAGCCTAGCAGACAGTGGGGCTAATGTAACAAGGGAACCACATGCTCCCTGTAACCAGCCCAGTTAACAATATGGCTGCATCTGTTTGGACCAGCTGAAGTGTCTGAAAATTTTTCAAAGACAGCCCCAAACAGAGTGTACTACCATAATTCAAACAAGGTGTAACTAAAGTGTTTGTCACTATGGCCAAGTAAAATGTCCCTAGCAATGGATACATTTGGCACATGAAATCTTAACTGTACAAACACACAATATATAATAGAGTGCATAGAAAATGCTGAAATGTATTACCTCCATGTCTTCTTTAACTTGTTCCTGCTGATCTCTTAATTCTCCAAATGCATCAATAATTAATCCTAGTAATAAACATGAGGTGATATATTAAACATTTGAGCACTGAATTATGACAAAACCTGCCAGTTCTAGTACTTGAAGATGTATCCTTGAGTCTGAAATCCAAATATTTATTTACATTGCTGTGTTCTGCTGAAGACAGAAAGCATTTGGACAAAATGTCTACCAGAACTTTGAGGGCCATGTCTCTCCTGAAAATTGATGGAGTATTTAGAGAATTAGGGGATTGAATGCAACTCTAATACAGTGAAGAGGTGAGTTGTTTCCTATGATAGGTAACAAGATTTTACTTTTTAGCTTTGTCATTCCCTCAAAAAGCAGCAGAACTGCAACAGGTAGCACCCTAGTGGAAAATCTCATCACTAGCAGGATGGAGCAGTGAGTATTAATGTTATGATACAGTGTTACAATTAGAGGTAATGTTGGCCATGATTCATGAGAGCATCATTCATAGTAGGCCATTTTACTAGTGATACTGAATAGTGATACTGTTCAGATTCACTATCATGTGAAGGGGTGGCAAAAAGGTTTCTTTCTTTTTCTTTTTTTCTTTTTAAGTAAAAGATGCTATGAAAATGTGGTCATGCTACCTATCACTGTAAGTTACGCCCTGACAAACACACCCATGCTACAATTTTTCCCAGTTCTTTTGGGTGCTATTTCTCCCTTCCTAGTGATGAAAATTACTGGGCCAAGTACTTTTGTCCAACACTAGTTTTAGGACACACATATGTCATTTATGCTTTTTGCTTATTGCAAAGAGAACCTGTATACCAGAAATGGTCAGATTCCTTATGAAGCAAAAGTACCTTATGTGCCATTCAGAGAACCAGAGGAGAAAAAACCTTGTCTGTTCACTCTAAATCCTCTTTTCCTCCCCACAAAACTTCCACATACAAATCTTAACGGCTAAAATATGCTCAGTGGGACAATGTTCAGAGGCTACATCCTTTTCACCATTTCTCTTCTAATCAAGCTTACATAGTCAGTACAGAGCCCTATTAACAGAGAGCCAGCATAGTATAGTGGTTTGAGTAATGAACTAGGACTCTGGGAGACCAGGATTTGAATATCTACTCAGCCACAGAAACCTACTGGGTGACCCTGGGCAAATCACATTGTCTCAGCATGGGGAAAGGCAATGCAAACCTCTTCTGAACATATGTTGCCTAGAAAGTCCTAAGATAGGATTGCCATGAGTTGGGGCTAACTTGAAGACACATAACAATAACATCCATCAACAGAACTCAACAGAAGTAGCTGACCAACGATTAGAAACACACAAATAAAGAAACCAATCACAGCAGAGCCAAGAATATAAACAGAATGGAAGGGGAGATTTCACCTAGCAAAAGGAAAGAGTAATGAGATACTGGAGCTAATGGCTCTCTGGTAGAAACTCAGGAACCAGAAATTTGTAGTATATGGACAATTGTGCACAATCTGCATGCTTTTACTGAACTGGATATCAAGTAGAAGCAAGCTTCAGTTTAGACTTTTTGGGGATTTCACAAGGATCAAAGACTTTAGAATGACATCTTTAGTTGGAGATCTGTCTAATCACCTCTTCCCACTTATGAGCAACGAGACTGATTTACTCCTGACCTTGTACTTAGCTGTGTTGGCATACCATTCTTCTTCATTACAACTTTGTGAAGGCAGGAAGTGGCATTGCAGTAAATATACAAGCAGACAGAAGCATGGTATGATATTTCCATGACTGGAGCTGTATTCAAGAATAGCTTCTATACTTGACAGTAAACATATGCCAGCAGCGACTGCTGGCAGCACAGAAGGAAATCAGATCTTTTCTGTTTGAGTGAAAATGTCTGATTAACATGATATTTATTATTATTATTATATCCAGCCCCAAACAGGGGGATATTTTTCTGGCTGAACAGTCTGAGAGAGAACACTGACTGTCCATCTCCAGATCAGAATGAAGATTACTTTGAATCAGGTCCATAAACTGCTAATTTAGATTGCATTCATATCATGATTTTGAGCTCCTCAGAGGCCTCTTGCTGCCTGCATTCAGATTAAGAGTTCTGTTATTCCAAATTGGAGGAGCAACTCTGGGAAGAAGATTAACATGTCCATGCCAGTGTGCTTCCCAGGGATACTCTGGGAAGGGAAGGGACAGGAAGGGAAGGGGAGGGAAGGGAAGGAGCAACCAGAATTGCTGCTCTGCTGATGGGTGAAGGGAAGGGAAAATATAAGGCCTCAAATGCTATTATAAGCACCATATTCCTGAAACTACATGAATCATTTGTGGATCATTTCTTTCTCCATCTTTTATTTCATCTCTGCCTCAAAATTGGTGGAAACCCCAAACTAAACCTTGTTGTTGTTGTTGCTGCTGCTGTGTGCCTTCAGATAATTTCTAACTTATGGCAACCCTAAGGTAACCCTATTACGGAGTATTCTGGGGCTGTGAATGTGTGATGTGACCAAGGTCACGCAGCAGGTTTCCATTGCTATGCAGGGAATTGAACCCTGGTCTCCGGGGTTGTAGTCTACTCATAACACATGCACGCACACACATGCACACAAAGCTCAAGTAGAGAATATATCATTCCAGTCTGGCTTAAAAGTGCAAGATAGGCTAAAGTTAGGTTTCCAATAAGAAAATCTTCCTTTGTAAGAATTTTTGACTGCTGCTGCTATGAGAAATAACAAATAACAGGTCTCGTAGATGTTCAGTTGCTTAAATTAAGGCTTCCATGGAATAATTATATTCCATGGGTTACCTCCAAAGATTACTTTACCAGCTGTTTAGCATGTTTAGGCCTGAGAAACATTAAAGAGAGCAAAATAAAGAATTTTTGTTTTATATACATGATTTCACTTCTTCTCTTTGCACAAACAAGCCACTACTCATCTATATAATGTTTGAGCAAAGGAAAAAAATAAAGGCATGAAAAATGAACCTTTCTACACCTGATGCATCCCAGTTTTTTTGCACTGAATTCCCCATGAAGTGCAAGAGTTCAGCTGTTCACCTGAACTCCCCACTGTGTATTAACCATGTCTTTCCTATCTCATTTCAAAAGATATTTGCTTGATAACATGAAATAAACGTTGCACTAGAAATTCATTCTAGAAAAGTAAAGTGGTTGTCCTTGCTCTTTAGTTCTCCTTAGTGCTTACTTCCAGAACCCCGACCTAGAAAGTTTCTCTTGAATAACCATTTGGTTCCTGAATTTATTAAAGAGGAGAAGACTCGCTTCATAAAGGGTTGAATATGTATCTTCAAAACTTCTTCCCCACAAAGAGGCAATTGATTAACAATACAATTCATTCATCTCTGAACTATAAAGCAAAAGTGAGTCCTTTCCATATCAAAAGAAGCACTCCACCACGCTGAGATTATACAATTTAAAGCCTAAACAAGACACAAAACTCACTTAAAATAGACTTTAGCCTAAACAAAATATATCACACATGGGAAATTTACATATTTTATATTTGATCAGCACATTTCACCATAAGATGTTTTTCTTTAGATCCTGGAGAAAATAAGATATCAGTTAATATCAGGATGATTTTTTTTTTATGAACACAGAACGCAGACAGGTAAAAATTAATGAATACATACCTTGTATGATAGCTAGTAGAATAACAATTACAAAGAAGAAAAATGTAATATCAAAGATGATTCGATAGATTTCATATTCATCACCTGCTGGATCTTCAATTTCATCACCAATGCCACCACCAGCACGCACTCCCACATACATGTGAAACATATAGCACTGAAAGCACACAAGAAGATAGTGATATTAAAAATGTTCCTTGACATCCAACAACCAGACACATAGAGAGGTAACCACAAATAACAGAATAGCTGACAAAGTGGGTGAATGTGTGTCTACCTCAAGGGAAAGGGTGATTCCCTCACACTCATGAGAAGATTAGGACCTGATTTGGATGTAATACCATACCAGTTTTATTCTTTATTCTTTACAAACTCAGTTTTGTGCTCAAACCTCAGGATTGAATGTTCTCTCATGCAGGATCCCCACACACCTGCTTTCCCACAGCCAAGGTTTTTAAAAACTCAATGAAGGAAGGCTAAGCATTATGAATAGAAGCAGCAAATGGTTCTAGTTACTTTCCTTTAACTAAAAAAATGGTGTCTCTTTAATTTTGGCAACTGTAGAAGAAGCAAAATTGTGAAAGCCTCCACAGTATGTTGTTTTGGCTTCAATCACTGGGTTTGCAGTAATTACACTGAGAACAATATGAGTGGGACCAAGAATAATATCAACAATAGGATTTGTTGGAAAATAATATATGAAGGAAAATAAGAGTTACCGTTAGCATATCATCACATTTCATATCTGGCATATCTCCGTCTTCACTTTTATTGTAGAATTTGCGGAAAAAATTGAATGCAACTACCGTGTATAGGTAAACAACTACTGCCAGTAAGCCCACTGTCAGCACAAGCTAAAAAAAAAAAAGTGATATGACGTATGAATTAGGACTACATAGCAATATGATTTAAAGATCAAATAAAGGGACAAATAAAATAATAATTAATTTTCTATGATAAATACTGTGTATTCTTAAATTTTATTTCCTATTGAAAACGCAAGCATAAGCTTCAACATATTGACAGAAGGTGTAGATGTGAATCAGATTCTGTCTTTCTGTTCACAGAAGGACTTTTGACCTAGTGAACATCACACAATCAACAAAAGGGGAAGAGAGACAAATCCTGCTGATTCCCCATTTCTTCTGTGCTGCCCCAAAATGTATCACAGAAGGCTGGAGAGCCCTCCAGAAAAAATATGCAAAGTGACATGAGAGGCTGCAAGAGGAATTAAGAATCTGCAAAGGTAAAACCAGATACAACTGATTGTCTTTTAAATTAAAAGGTAGCATGTCTCTTCAGTACTGGGAGCTTTTTTATGGAAAAAAGAACAAGCAAAGATAGGCCTGTCCTCCTAGCTGTCTTGCCTATATGGATAATTCATATTTATATTTCAAAGCTGTGCTGTCCTACCAAATATTGAATCTTTTAAAACCATAAATTATTTGAGATTAACATATTCTATGCATAGCTATTCCAGGAAATTATATGCACAATCAAGTCTGGCACTATACTAAGGCTCTCATTTTATAAAATTAAATTCTATAAAATTCTAATGTAATGTTAAACTTTGGATAGAAGTAGTACAGTAAGGTTGACGCTGCATTCAAATCTTTATATTAGGCATTGGCAAGCTGCAATCCCTGAGTCACATAGCCCTCTCCAGGCCCTTCTTTGAGCGACCACAGACATACCCCGGAATGGGAGTGGGGTACTGGTCCCAAATGGTCAAAACCAACTCCTGGAAGCTTCTAGGTACAGCAATTTCCTGCACACACAGACTTCATGAAGAAAACTGCCAGTAAGAGCTGAAAACAGAAACTAGAAGTAATTTCTGATGGTTTTGCTTTTGGCTGTTCATCAGTGATTCTGAGGTGATGAAGCCTGCTAGACGAAGTGGGATTGAAAATTGCCCCCCACAGCCTCTGCAACTGCCTACCTCTACTTTAAATCTGTTTGAGCTCATCATTCAAAAGCAGGGGTGGGCAATTGCATAGATCACAGCCAAAGTTGAGTGATTATGGAAATTATAGTCCAAAAACACCTGCAGAGAGTATAGTCATACGTGAGGGATTATGGAGTTTGCAGTCCAAAATATCTGGCAGGCTATATATTGTCTACCCCTGTATAGCCACTTATGTGGGAGCAATATCAGTTCAATACAATGCTTTGTCTAAGCCTACATACAAAAGATTGCATGGTAAGCCTGCAAAGCTAAATGTATGAATAGCAAATAATTAGTTCTGAAAAACATGGATAGGAATTTGTTGCACAAGGCATTTTTAGTTCCTGTTGTGCAAATGGGCTCTGAGTGCCTATCAGAACTAGTAAGAGAAATTCAGAATTGCAAATGTAAAAGAGACACTGGTCAGTATCCAATAGTATCATCCCATCAGCCCAAATGATGTTGCACTTGCAGACAACTAGATCTGTGCTATGTGCAGGGCAGGTAGGTGTGGGGACTGATTGCATTTTGCAGTTATCTGAGTAGTTGTACATATAGTTGCAACAATGGTTGCATAAATAGTTGTGCAACCCATTCTGCAACCTTTTGCACAGCAGGTTACAACCAGTTGAACAAGTGGTAGTGGTCCTCACAACCTCAAGAACAAATTACATTGGATTTAGGCCATTATCACTATCCCTGACAACTTTAAAAATAAATATGATTACTATTTTTCCTCTTGATTCCTTATTTTTGGTATGTTTATAGAATTGTCCCTCCTTGTTCACTGGATTTGAAATGGCAGCATGTATCTTTTTGTGCAATTAATGATAGAAAAAGTAGCATTACCTGTTTCCCATTATGAGTTACTGATGACAGAATAGTTCTTAGTGTTTTGAATCCCATTGCTATGTCAAGGAGGTGAGCAGCAAAGAAAAAGTTGTTGTAATGACCAAGGACTGACATGGTCATATACCAGGCCAGATAAAGAAAAGACTTTTAAAGAAAGAAATAATAAAAACAACATTAGCAAAAGGACATGATAATTGTAAGTTCAATCACTCCTATAATGAGGCACAAAAGTTTTAAAGCTGTTGCATGATCATAACAATTCCCAAATTAAAACAATTTTTTTAAAAAACAGTTTTTAAAACTTAACTCAATATTTATTATAGATCTATATTTTTGTTTGTTTTAACATATGGCTTAGAATGAAAACATAATTTAACAGAAACAACGTCATTAAAAGCCCACAAAAATTGCATTCATGATGTTTACCATGATCAATCAGAGGACCCTTCTGGATGATCTTGTACTATTGCATGCCCTCCAACCTCTGAAATGTGCAGTGTGATCAGTTCTCAAATAATGTATATCTACCAATTTTAAAAATGTAGAAATTGACTCTCCCTCTCATAGAGATATTTATCTGGTCAACATAGACCTATGAACAACCCTTCCCCTCAACTTCTAAAAAAAATAACTGGTTCCTGTAAGCTTTTGGTGCTCACAAGTCACCTACTAGCCCAGATCAATAATCAGAATTGTCATTCTTAAAAGCACACTAATAATGGTTGGACTATTGCAGATGGAAATTGAAAAACCAACTATACCAGCCATGCCACTATACGTACATGCACGCCCTCCAAAACAAAAGGGAAAAACTGAATTTAGTTTAATTTCCACATGAAATTTTACCCATGAAAATAACATTTTAAAATCAATATAGAGTATCTTGATTGTCTGCAGTGTCCAGCCAAGCAATAATGAGATCTGTGCAAGAAAAAAAAAGTGTGATAGAATGGTTGTCTGTATCTGCCTAGAGTCTTGATATAGCAAAACACAGAGATTTTCAAGTTTGCTATTAAAATGTCCTAGGGATGCCAAGAATAGTCTCAAATTTTCTCATTCTCGGCAAAGGAGGCTGTCCCAAGGCACGCTATCCGGCACTTCTGACTTTTAAAGAGGCCATGCACATCATGACATTGTGTGGCTATCATTGTTTTGTGCATAAATGTAAAGTTGCTCAAAAATCATTTTTGCAACTGAGAGAAATATCAGGAAAAAACATCTCACAAGCAAGGAGACAAACTGCTTCTTCCAATAACTTACATCTCTAAAATATTTACATATCACATTCTAAACCACATTCTGAGCATTAATGCTCAAAGTTATATTTCATGGGATAAACTTACATTATCTGTGAAAACAACTCCTAATTTCCACATCTGATACTTTACATCAATAGAATTCAACCTGTAAAAAGGGAAATATCATAGTTAATATATAAATAGGGAATACTTCATTCTGCCTAGATAAGAGAATATCATCGGCAAGGTGTGAGGTAAGGATGCTGCCACCTGACACACTGTGCCACTTCTTCTACTGCCCCACCCACTCTTTCCTTCTCCCCTCCACATAGCTCCTCATCTTGATCTCACCGTTTTCACTACCCTTCATATAGAGTGGTAAAAAAGTTGGAAGGGGCAATCCAACATTACCCAACAACAGTTCTCTGGCTAGTTATAACCAAGATGAGTTTGGAACTGTAGCTTACATAGAGTTGTGTAACTCCTCCTATTCAGGTGAATTTTTAAAGAAACTCTTTGTTCTTTGAGAAGATACACTTAGGCTCACAGGCTTTTTGTCTCTGTATATCTGTTTTAATGAAAGCTGAGCCTGCTTCTAACTTATTGTTATTTGCACCAGTCCAGACAGGTAGATAGATAGACTTTACTCCCATTGAAATTCATAGGGGAAATGAGTCACAAATGAATAAGCTCAAGCTTTATTTTCAATCAGACTTGTAAACATGTAAGATTATAAGCAGAACAAATTTTTATCATGTTTGGGATCTCATGCTACTTTATTATCAAGAACATGGATGCTGACAAGTTAGGAACTAGTGGCAGCTGTTGTTTAAAATTTGTTCTTTCTTCTCTTAGGGCAAATGCAATGGCAGTAGAGGTTTACTTAAATTCTTCTTCACCACCAGTCAAAACTCACACGAGTCCTGTTGATATGAGAAGACGTTATACTGCTAAAGCAATTTTGGAATGTCACACGATTAAAAACAAAAGCATTATTTTAAAAAATGAGAAAATCTGTATGTTCAACAACAAATTAAGCTTTTTTAAAAAAACAAAACTTACACAGCTGATAAAGAACTATCTTTTTTGGGTTTCTTTTTTTCTCGTGCATCACTGAAATCCAAAGCAGCTTTGTCCATTCCCAGCAATTCACTGATTCTGTCTTTGCCATAGAACTCTCCATATTTATCCATAACCTGAAAGAATGTGGTGATTGTTATTCTTCCCTCTATTTTGTAGGCAAATAAAATATTATTTCTTACTTGAAACTTAAGTATTCCAACAACCCATTATAAATGTCTACTGTTTTATAAAACTGATTTATCAGTGATCATGCCATCTGGTAACAGAACCCCATGGTCCAACTCAGAGCTTAGAAACATCGCCTTTTTACACTACAACTCTCAGAATTGCTGAGCTAACTCCCCTGAAAATCCTAACTTTTCCAAGCTAAAGTCAAACTCCAGAAATTCCAATTCTGGCAAGGCACAACTTATCTGGCAAAAATGATGAGACATCTGTTATTGGCAAAGCAATAGCTATCTGCTTCAGAGGATTACAGGGGGGTGATCACATTCAGATGTAAAGGTAACAAAGACCTTAGTCCTGTGTTTGGGTGAATGTATTTCTGACAGTTCTGATTAATTATTAAGAGGGAGGGAGGGCAAAGGAAATATTGGGGCCTAGTGTAGATACTAAGAAGTCTCTCCCATCTTCTTAACACAGAGATGCAAATTATGGGCCCCTAGAGGCTGAAATACCCAGCAGCCCTAAGCTGCAATCGTGAGGAATGGTGAGGATTGCAGTCCAACATAATCTATTCACAGTTCTCATCCCTGCCTTAACAGGTGACCAGTGATATCCAGTGACTGGTGATCTGACTAGCATTGCAGACAAGCCTTATTGTTCTATTGTGGTCATTATTCTCAGGAACGAAGCAAATATGGATGAAACATCTCATCATGCCGACTAATAGTTTTTGATGAACAAGGTTTAGGAATTCAGCCCAAACTACTTGAAAATAAAACATATAATTCAACAAAAAAATTTAAACATTACCTTTCTTTTCACAAACTTGTCCCAATAGTTGTTAGGAAATGACCTGAAAGTATGAAAAGTATTTTCTTTAGATGTAAGATATCATTCATAGAGATAAATATGTTTTTTTTAATTTTAAATTTCAGTTCATGGTGGTTAGTTCAGCCTGCATATAAGCTCAACACAAATATCTAATATACAAGGATTTTCTACTGGGAAAAAGGTGATCAATTAATCTGTGAGGCTCCTAGGGATATAATGGCTGGTTTATCTGAATATCTTCAAAAATGCCATTACATCAGGTTTTCCAGTAATTGGCATTTCATCAGGAAAATCCTTAGGCTTCTGAAATCATTATTATTATGTTCATTGTTCCCTGGGCTAGAAGTAAGCCATATCAAAATATTCTGAAATGAGCAAAATTCAATTTTTATTCAGCCATGTGTCTACTGAAAAAAGTGAGTTCAGAATGAGAATAAGACCTCATATTGCCCTGAAATCACAGTTTAAGAACCTGATGCATTTTGCTGTAAGAAAATATTCATTCTATTTTTCCCTCCACATCTTATTTTCTTTCTCTTTAATTGAATATACTTGCAATTACAAGTTTCTTCACCATTTTCTAATCCTGGACCAGTTACTAAGAAATGTAGACATGGCCTGACTGGCTTCCTGATTTACTCATGGAGATATCAAACAGTTAGCATAGGTCCATACTGGTACATAGATTACTGAGTTATGCAACCCTGGTTTTATAAAAATTCCACTTGGAATTCTCACCTCCCCAAATCTAAACAATGGCAGTGAAGTGAGTAAACTTCAATGGACATTCCATAACCCAACATACTGCCTTTGACAAAGTTCATGTTGCTGTGTAGTGGAATGGTTATCTGTATCATGAGGCAAAATAATATTCTTTCAAGGATTTTAATATTATTCCTGGGCTACTGGTATTATTATTTATTATTTAATATTATTCCTGGGCTATGCATTCATATACAAATAGATACAATTGTATAAAACATGCAGTCATATATATACACGCACACGCACACACACACACACACACACACCAAAATGTATTTTATTGAAACACATTTAGCCAGCAAGTACACCACAGAATTAAGAAAAGAAAAACAAAGTATCATTATCCCAGAAGATGTCAAACAGGTCAATTCACATCACAATGCATAAAGGCTTAATTCCTCAAAAATCTGTATTTGTGCATGAAATTTTAATTTAAAAGCAGAGGAAGTATCTTAACTATTTGAGGCTAGTAGTCTTGGGCAACACGCAGATCAGATTTTCACTTTTTGGTCTCACAGTCTAATGACTAAACCATTTTGTGTTACAGAGTGTCCAAACAGAAAGGCAAATATCCCTTGATATTCTGATCAAAATGTTTCATGCCTGTTAACAGCAGTTATTTGTAAGTCAAAGGACACTACAAATTAAAACCTTCACAGCAAAACAAACTACGGTGTATGTTAGACAGTTACAACTACTGTATTATTTCCAATTTCTACATATAGGTGCGAAAGCCAGACAGCAAAGAAAGCTGACAGGAAGAACAATCAACATATTTAAAATGTGGTACTAGAAAAGTTCTATGGACACTATGGATTGCCAAAATGACCAATAAATGGGTCTGAGAGCAAATCAGGACTGAACTCTCAATAGAAGCCAAAATGACCATACTGAGGCTGTCATACTTTGGATATACCATGGGACAGCATGACTCACTGGAAAACACAATAATGGTCAGTAAAGGAGAAAGCAGTAGGGAAAGAGAAACGCTGTTTTACAGGTGGATTGATTCAATCAAGGAAACCACAGCCCTGACTTTGTAAGTCCTGAACAGGGCAGCTGATAACCAAGGAGATCAAGGTCATAAGCCAAAGTCAACTTGACAGCAAATAACAAGAAGTTATAACTAGCTGAGGTTTTAGAATTTTCTAGCATTTTTGATAGATATGCGCATTCTCCACTCTTGTCCAGACTGACAGAGTATTACATAAACTGTCTTGGCTGAAAAAAAGATCAAAAGCGTATAAAAAAGACTCACTGTGTGTTGATGACAAGCCTATCCCACTGCCCTTTAATATCATCTTCTGAAGGCTGTTCTGTAATATATAGCCCATCAAATTCCAATTTTCTTGCAACTTCTTTTTCTCGTTTAAATATAACCAGTGGAACCTGAAATTTAAATAGAAATATAATAAAAATCAGTTTAAACTGACTGAAGCACTCAGAGCAACTCTATTATAACAGCTGGCTGCAAAGAGAAAAGTTAAGAACGAATGAACATACTCAAGCTCTTAAAGGGAAAAAAAAATACATAGTCTTTATTTTTATTTTTTTCTTTCTGGAAACAGATGGTGCTATAACCCAGTGGAAGTGTCTGTTTGCAGACACAGAAGAAGATGATTTTCATGAGATTTCCCTTTTAATTTAACCTCCCATTATAGATGTAAATCTTCACTTATTTCATTCCCCATAAGAATGAAAATTTTCAAATTACTGTACTAGTAGAGACTCACATAAAGAAAACCCAAGAAAAGTATTTATATAATTCTAAATTAGGTCAATGTTTTGTGTCTTCATATGTAAAGAAGAAAAGAGGGGTTGCAATTTATATTGAAAAAGATATTCAAGCAAAACAATTTTTTGAAGATGAAATACTGGGTGTTGAAATCTTAAAAAATGGTAAAAAAATTGTATTGGCTGGTGTCTACGCCCCATATGAAAATAAAGCTGAATTTTATAAATAATTGCAAGGAAAAATATCAGCATATAAGTATGAAGATTGGATTTTAGCGGGAGATTGGAATGGAGTTTTGGATATCAAAATGGACAAAACAACCTCTCAGAATCAAGATGATCAAGTAATGAGAGGGAGATCACCAAATGATTTTTCTGAGATGTGTGAAGAATTATCTGTTTTAGACGTATGGAGAACCATTTACCCAAATGTTAAAGATTTTACTTTCTTATCTGAAGTTCATCAATCTTGGTCTCAAATAGATATGATTTTTATTTCTAAGCATTTGTTATCAGAGATAAGGAAAACAGAAATACTGCCTAAGGTCATGTCCGATCATCATCCGTTAATGTTGCAAACCCAAGAGAAGATGAAACAATTTCAATGGCGACTGAAGGATAGCTTACTGAATGACAAAAAGATAGTAAAACAACTGAAAGAAGTGTTAAAAAACTATTTCAAAGAAAATATAAAAGAAGATATGAAAATGAAAACTGTTTGTGATGCATCAAAAGCAGTCATGAGAAGTTTTTTTATACAGCAAGAACAAATTCAGAATAAAAAAAGGCAGGAGAAGTATCAAGTGTTATTGATCAAACTTCAAGAGAAAGAAAAAGAACTTAAGAAAAATCCATCACAAAAATCATTACAGCAGGGGATGAAAAAAAAACACAGAAGGAGATGATTGAAGATATATAGAAAAAGATGAAACACTATACATGATAACAACAGCTCATATTGAATATGCAAAGTTATGGAAAACTCAGCAAATACCCACAATAGAACAATGGTGGGCTACACTTATTGAAAATAAAAATGCGGATATGGTCTCCCAAAGATTAAAGGGGAAATCAGACGAAGAGATACAGAAAGAATGGCAAATTGTAATGGGTAATTGCTGGGTTTTAACAGTTGGCAATGTGTAATTCATGATTAAAGTTATATGTCAAGGGGGCAACAAGATACATATCATGAAGCGGAAATATGAAGAATGAAATGTAAGAACTATCAGATAAATTAACAGTAAAATGTTGTACAGTACCTAAAGCTGGTAGAAATCTGGAAAATGAAATCTAGATCAATGTGGAAGATCAGATATATTTCAATGAATCTGACATTTAAATATGTATGTTTTATCTGAGAATTTTTAATAAAATGATTTTAAAAAAAAAGAAAAAAGATGAAACAAATGAAACTAACTCAATTGGAACATCCTAATAAAATCGGGAGATGGTTAGCATACAAACTTAAGAAGAAGAAAGAGAGGAATACAACTGTTGAGCTGAAATGTGGAAAGAAGTTGATTACTCAGCATGAAAAAATACAACAGAAATTTGAAGAAAACTTTGGAAAATTGTTTTATGAAACAAAATCCCCTCATCAATATGAGAAAAAACCTGTCTGAATTTCTTCAAAAAGTAAAGATCCCTAAAATATCGTTAGAAGTACAAAAATAGTTGAACAAACCAATAACAACTGCTGAAATTGAAAAGGTCATAAAAGATTTGAAAGTGGATGGTTTCACCACATTATACTATAAGAGATTCACAAAAGAATTGATTAAACCAAATCAAGCAACCTTGAAAGAAATAGAGAAATATAGTAAACCGAAATCCTGGGGAGAATCTAACATTGTATTGATACCCAAAGGGGATAAAGATAAAAAAGAAGTCAAGAATTATAGACCAATCTCATTGTTGAATGTAGATTATAAAATTTTTGCAGCAGTGTTGGCAAAACGGTTGAGACAGATATAACAGGATAAGATCCAAGAAGGTCAAACAGGCTTTCTCCCAGATAGATATATGATATATGATATATATATATGATAGATAGATATATGAGAAGTAATATAAGGACAATTTTAAATGTAATGGAATATTATGACAAAAACCCAGGGGAAAAGCCAGCACTTATCTTTTCGGGTGCAGAAAAGGCATTTGATAATGTTTCCTGGGCCTTTATACATCGGGTATTGAGAGAATATAACATGGGAGAAGATTTTTGTAAATGGATTGAGATGATTTATCAAGAACAATCTACAAAATTAACAATTAATGGAGACATTTCAACAAGCTTTGTAATAAATAAAGGGGTTACAGCAAGGGTGCCCTTTATCACCATTATTGTTTATAGCTGTTTTGGAAGTATTGTTGAATATAATAAATGAGGATTCACAGATAAGAAGCCTTAAAATAAGGAGAAAAGAACTGAAATTAAAAGCTTTTGCAGATGACATAATTATATTTTTGGAAGATCCACAAGAATCAATTCAGGTGTTGATGGAACGTTTGCAAAGATAAGGACAAGTGGCAGGATATAAGATAAATAAGGAAAAGACAATGATGATGACATTAAATATGACCAAAAAAGAGCAAGCCGATCTGGAGAGTAAATCTGGATGTCAATTAACTAAGAAAACAAGATATTTAGGAATTACATTAACGAAAAGAAATCAAGAACTATTCAACAACAATTACTGAAGATATGGAAAGAGATTAAATATATGGAAAAATGGAAAAACTTATCTCCCCTGGGAGGAATAAATGTTTTTAAAATGTCCTTATTACCTAAACTTATGTTCCTCTTTCAGAATTTACCAATAACAGGAAGAGTGAAAGTATTTAAAGAATGGGAAGAAGATCTTTAAAAATTTATCTGGCAAGGGAAAAAGCCAAAGATACGATTTAAAATGCTTCAGGATGCAAAAGAAAGAGGAGGATTTGATCTTCCATCATTGAAAATTTACTATTATGCATGCTGTCTAGATTGGATTAAAGACTGGATTCAATTAGAGAGAACAACTATGAAAGATTTGGAAGAAATAAATAACAGATTTGGATAGCATGGATATTTATGTTATGATAGATTAGCGGTGAATAAAGAGTTTAACAATGATTGCATCCGGAAGACATTGTTAAAGGTTTGGCTACAAATAAAGGTTTGGCTACAAATAAAGTGGAAATACTACACAAAACTTTCAACATGGACCTCACCACAAGAAGTGTATAAAATTGCTCCAACAAGGAAATTTATTAACATATCAAGACATATTGAAATGGGATGGGGATAAACCAAGAATGTGTACAGTAGAAGAATTAAAGGCTGATGGATATGAGTTAAATTGGTTCCCATGGCAACAACTAAAAGAAAGATTTAAAATGGATCAAAAATTGTATGGATTTGAGAGAAAAGAGAATGAATTAGATTTATTGATGAAGGGAAATCAGAAGAGAATCTCCAAATTTTATAAACTATTGTTGAAAAGAGAAATCAAATCAGAAGTAGTTAAAGATACAATGGTTAAATGGAGTCAGAATGTGGGACACCCGATTGAATTAGAAGTTTGGGAGAAAGGATGGAAAACTGATATAAAATTTACACCAAACTTAAATTTAAGAGAAAATTGTTATAAAATGTTTCATAGATGATATATGACCCCAGAAAGATTACAAAAAATAACCAAAAATGGGAATGTGAAATGTTGAAAGTGTGATGAAAAAATTAGGTCTTTTTTTCATACATCGTGGACTTGCAGAAGGGCAAGAAAGTTCTGGAAGGGTGTACATGATGAAATTCAAAGAATTTCTGAAATGAATTTTAAAATGATACCAGAATTTTATTTGTTAAATATGTTAGGACAACAAAGGGAGATAAGAAGTCATCAGAAGATATTGCTATATTTGATAACAGCTGCAAGATTGATATATGCTTAATATTGGAAAGAAAAGAAAGATACTGACTTAGGAGAGTGGAAATTAAAAGTTCTGGATATGGTAGGGACAGAAAAGTTAGCATTTTTACTGAAAAACAAAACTATCCAGAACTTTGAAAGGGAAGGCAGAGGAGTCTTGAATTGAATAAAAACATGAATTTATAGGAAACCAACGAAAGAAATAATGTAATTTTTTTTCTCTTCTGTAAATGGAAATGGAAATGTAATTGTTAATCTTTTGGGTAAATGGAAACAAAAAAGATTCAACTGGAGAATATGAATATGGAAGTGAGGGGGGAAGGGTGTGATATATCTCTCAATGGGGTATATCCACTCTGTTTTTTATGCAATTAAATTTTTTTTAACACACACACACACACACACACACACATATAAAAAGAATAAAAATTTTCAAACTTTTTGCATTTCAGTACATTTTTTGAGCAAATTTAATAACCTTTCTAATATAAAAATATGACATTTTGGCCAAGTTGAAATGTTTGGGCCAAAAAACCCCTTTGTGTAATTTTTTTTAAAAAATGCAAAAATGTCAACAGGGTGTTTTGACATATCGAGACATCCTTTCTCATCAAGGAAAAGAAAATTTGTAAAGATTTTTTATATCCCTTTCTCCCACACCATCTCCCAATCTGTTCTTCAAGAATGTCTCCAAATCTATTGTCCAGAGATTTTCACAGGGCATGACAGACTGCAGGGGAAAGAGAGACAATAAGTTAATAGAACTTTGCTTCCAATTTCGAAAAATATCTTATGAACTGAAATATGCCTACGGATCTCTTGGCACCGGAGAAACACCTCCTCTTGCTAATCTTTTAACATGCTGAAATCAGTTTCCTCTGGTTGGATTGTTTAACACTGCATCTGTATACTGCACTGAAAATTTTAACTAAAAGGCAAAACATAATACGCACCATCTAAACTAAATATTAATATTACAGCTTTGGTAGACATATGCCACTTCCTTATTCTCTTACTTTCAAACAGTAGTATCCAATGATGCAGAAAAAGGAGATCACTGTATGCAAAATGGCTAAAATACGGAGTGTAGGTTCCATGTAGCCGCTGCTTTCTTCAAGAACATAGTGCACTGTAATGATTCTATGTGATGGACTTTCTAGGCTGCTTAGCTTGGTGTTTTCAGCAATATTAACCACAGGGGCCTCCTTTTCTTCAACCACTGCAGATGTGGAGACCTGTTGAAGCAATTTGCAGTGAGTGAAATAAACAATTTGACACAAATGTCATGCTTCCACACATTATACAGATATTTGGGGGTAAATTAAGATGTAGCAACAGGCCTATTTCAAAGACATTTCATTAAGCTTGCAATGTGAATGGTGGCAAATCTTTTTTTCACCTGGACAAACAAGTAATTTCCTATCCAGTACTGTGTTCTTCTATATTGCTGCTTATTGTTTTCTTGAGAATATTCAGTTTTTTGGTTCTCAATATTTCTGCATGATACCAATGAAGAAAAACCAAAAATATGGGCTGATAGCATTTGTTACTGAAAAGCACTGCAGCAGCAGCTTGTCCATATGCATTTTGTTGTTGAAGAAAATATCATTCGCATTGTATATTGTACAACACTGTATATAGTGCAAAACTCATATTTTCTTCCATTTACCACTTTCTTTGTCTCCACCCATGCTGCCATCAAGTTCCCTTCGTAATATCCTCAGCCTCATTCAGAAAAACAACCCTTCTTTTTGATGTTTGTTGATAACATGATCATCCCATTATCAGTAGTACTACTGAGATGAATAGCTCATTGTAACATCAAAAACTAAACCTTGCAGAACTAAGCTAGACACTGTGAGTTTTAAGCTGACCATTAAAACCAAGGAGTCAATCTTTTCCTCATCCCCCATCTGTAAACTGTGTAACTAGTGAAGAATATTTGCTGCTTTGTGTTTTTTTGCCAAAAACTGGATTTACTAACACTTAGGAAATCTGTTGGGAAGAGTTAACACAGGAGGCAAGAAGTCTCCACTGTTTTTGCCAGTATTTGTACATCCTAAGGTGTTTCAGAAAATTATTCTGTGCAGAAGTATGCATATGTCTCTTAATGCAAAAAAGGTGAAGTCTGTGCCAAAGCACAATTTTTACACAAATAAAACTCACTTGCGTCTCTAGAAACGGGGGGGGGGGGGTTAACAAAATGATACTTTTTACAGTTTGCAAAGAAATTGTTCCAAAAATAATGCTATTGAGAAGAAATTGTGCTTGGGCAAAATTTATACCATTTCTGCATACACACAAAAAGCTCATGTATTTCTGCACAAATAATTTCCCCAAGCACTTTGAGATGTGCATATGTCAAGTGAATATTATGCAGAAATATTTGCTTTCTCTCACAGTGGTAAGAGAAATATGGAAACTATTTATCCTTGCATGTAATAGAGTCACTTTCATTTTCTGTGAGCTACAACCTTGGCATCAATTTACTAGTTTCATTGCCATTCACAATGTAGCTAATTCAAAGGGCCTAAAGTAAGTGACTATGTGTGATGATCATGTATTCTCGTATAGATTAAGCTCCCAGTTATTAAAAAAAAAGTCAAAATTAATCAGAAAAGAGTTTGTTGACATAATTGACTTCACACATCTAACAACTTATTTCTATTTTCACCTATAAGAATGATATCATCATAACCCTCAAAACAGACTCTGTACAAAATATTATTAAAATACAAAAAAGGCAATCTTGATTCATATATAAATTTTACAACTTGAAGGACTTACCTTATAGAATAGTAGAATGAAGTTAATGGCGAATGCAACAAACAAAGCCAGCATCCTCATATTGTAGAAATTTCGAGCAAAATAATTCTGGAACAAAAAAACAGAAAAGGCTAAATATGCTAAATAGTTATATGAAAAATTAAACTTGGGCAACCTACCATCCTGAAAAATTGTTGATGATCATATTAAAACTTTTCAAATGTTTTATTTGTCCTTAATGTGCTTCCTTCAAATCATTTTTAAATATTGATTCATGATTTTATTTGGAATTATTGGTTTACCTTAGCACACAGGTAGAATGTTTGCTTATGTCAAAAGATCACATTATGTGCAAATGGAGAAGTGGAGAGGGAGAAGATTCGTTTCTGATCATGTTTGCATATTTGCACAACAGTGGTAGAGTAGGAGGAGGTTTCTATTCTCAATTAATAATAAATACACCAACTGTTTTTGCCACAAAGTTAATATATAACAGCACATTTAAGTAAGATGATAATAAAATAAAAATGTAAAATAAAACAATAAAACTTTAGAAGCAACAAACTGTTAATAAAGCTATTAAATTATTAGAATAACATACTACAATTAACTTCTTGCAGTATTTTTGAACTTCCTGAGACCTATTATGAGAAAAATACATGCTTAGCTCTGAGCATCTATACATGAAACACTGCACACATTTTTAAATGGCAACATCTAAAAAAGTGCATAATTGGAGGGAAAGCAGAAACATGTCTTCATTAATGCAAAAAAGTTGTATAAATTAGGTCAATTGTGCAGACAAAAATGCAAATTATGAAAATGTAAAAAATGTTCAGGCACATCTTGCAAACAGAAATGAAATAAGATCAGAAAGGAAACAGCAGGATTTAGCAAAACAAAAAACTGAGATTGAAAGATTTTCATATTTTTAATGCCAACATGGAAAAGATACCTGTACAGCAAGTTAAAAAAAAAAAAGAGCTATCATCCAAATTTGCTGAGAAGGAAGCATCAACTTCTTTAGCAAGTTGATATGGGTTATGATTTTAAAATAATCATACATTTTAGGGAATGGCAGACAGATAGAGAAATTTACAGGCTACAGCTGTCTCTTGCTAATCTATTTCCTTCAGGGCTTGATAACAAAATGTTAGGATTTATGCTAGAATTTGATTCCCAAAAAGGGCTCTACTCAACTGCAGAAAGGTTTTGGTCCAGTAAAACATTTCTGCTGGTTGAATAAGTGATGGGAGAGCTACTTAAAAAAGAGCTTGCTAGTGATAATTTCACTGCCTTCTGAGTCCCTTCCTCCTGCATCTCCAATAACATCTACCCTGGAAGGATGGAACCCATCTGGAACATCACAGGAGATGACACTGAGGCTTCACGGCAAGGAAAAAAACTCCACAAAAATTATTTCCCACTTCCTGCAAGCTGTCATGTCCTGAACAGGGCTTTGCTCAGGAAATGTTCTTGTTTGTGGTTACAGACTCCGCACCCAAACTATATTATACATGTAATACATTAGACTGATATTACATATTCCACTGAAAAGAGAAATATTACAAGAAGCTTCTGTTGATATGCAATAATTTTCTTCCAGAAGGCCGATTCTTGAGTTTCTGGTTCACCATGCCTGTGTTTGTGTCGCTGTCTTTGCTTCTGTTTTCCTCTCTCTTCTTTTGCTTTCTCTTCCTTTTCTCCATCTTCTCCTCTGAAAACCCAGACCACCCCAAAACAACATGGTAAGTCACCCTTTATTAATAGAGATTTATCTCAGTGGGAAACTAAGCATGCTCTGGCAGTCACATGTTTCACGGGAACTCTCCCAAAGATAGGTTCCTCTTTCAGACTCTTATGTATGTGAAATTTTCACTAGAAGAAAGAGCAGACATGCAATGTATAGAAAAGAGAACACAAAAAACTCATAATATTCAACAATATAATCATGAATTTGACAAGAAGAAAATAAATCACTACAGGAGTCATAAAGGGAAAGGACATTATAAAGGCACTATATGCTACATTACAAACATGTAAGGCTTTTTATAACAACTGCTACAGAAATAACTATGCAATGTTTCTTACAGTTTAATTGGTGCAACAAATTTTAAGATAAGGATAAACAGTAAATACAAATAAACTTTCCTGATTAAACTGAAACCTTAAAAAAACTATTTGAAATGAAAACCCACTGATTTTGTTCCCACATAAGACAGCGTACTTGATAAGTAATTCAAACATGATGTAGGTATTGGTACATACTCTGCTTTTTCATGTTCAAATTTAGTTTCTTCTCTCTCGTCCTTTTCATCTTCATTCACCTTCTGCTCCTTGAATGAATAAAGCATATCCAAGAAGGTGGAAAACAATATCTCAATGATTTAAAACTCATTATTTTTTAAAAAAGCAAAAATGTCAATCCTGAATACACTTTTTTTTTAAAAAAAGCCATCCTATTACACTGTGGCAAATGAGCGATCAGTGACACTTGCAGAAGTGACTTTCATTTAAAAAATCGAAACCACTTTAATAAACAAAACTAAGGGACTCTAAACCTTAGAGGCAGTAAAGTTCTGATGGTTCAATGGGATGAACAAACGCAAAGAGAGTGAGAGAGAGAGAGAAAGAGAAGGTTTTAATAGTATACAAATCATAGCATATACCTGTATTTTCTCTTTCACTTCAGGTAAAGGAAGTAAAGAAGGACTGCTCAGCAAATCACTCAGGCCTGCATTTGGATTGTGAGGAATTAGTTTATACTGTCCTCCCTCTCTTTTTAAATCCAAGCCAAATATGTCCGAGAGGAGGTCACTATCTTCTGATAATGCTTTGAGATCTGTTAGATCTTCTGCAGGCAAGGCAGCTTCTATTGGCTTCCTTTCCGCTTCATCCCCATCGCCACGCACCTCGTCCTGCGTGGGGTCAGGCATATTGGCTAAAAGTTCAGCCACCTTGATTTTCTTAGCCCCTTCAACCAGGCTTCCTCCAAGAAGCAAACTGCACATGATTTGAAAGAAACCTCGGAAGACACTTGATATAAAATGCATTAAGCTCATTAAAATGCTCCAGTAAAAAGAAAATAAAGCCATTATCATGTCTTTCATAGTCATTTTTTTTACTTTCTTCATCTGTTTTTTTATGCTTTTCATGCTTAGCATTTTCATGAGAGTCATAACGTTATACCTGAGAGCTACCAAAGCAGATTTGATAGTCACAAGAGAGAAGAAACCCATTCTTGGGTCCTGTTCCTCAGGCTTCTCATTCTCATTTTCTTCTTTATTCACTGACCTCTCATTCAAATCTGATTCTGAGATCTGAGCAGCCAACTGCATTTCAAAGATGGTATCCTCACAGAAATTAACAAAAAGTTCCATTTTTTCTTTTTCTCCACCTTCATTAACTACATCAAAGATAAACTGTCTCTTAGACTCTTTGACTTGAGGTTTCTCCCACTGTGTCCGACTTGATTCACTTATTTCAAAGTACACTCTCTCAATGCGCTTTGCACTGCCCATTATTTCTATGCGCCCTAGGAATGGCTGGAAATAGTTCAGAACACTGTCAGCCAGTTCAAGGAAAGTCTGTAATCGAGTATCATGAGGCATGTGCTCTGACAAGTTTGTCAGGAGAACAGCAACATTGAAGCCAATGTCTTTGGCTGGCTCATGAAACCGTTTCACAAATTCTTCATAATCCAGAGTCTCATTCTCATCTGTTTCAGCACAGGAAAGCAGGAATTCTGTTTCAGACTGAGTGTAGTGCTTATGGCTCTCCATTGCTTTCTGGAAATCTCTTTTGGAAATGATACCCTTACCATCAGGATCATATTCTTTAAATGCATCAGAGAAAGTTAAATCCTTCAGTTTTAGGAACATATCGAAAAACTTTAAAATCATTTCAACATTGTTAGAAGATTCCACTAGCATGTCAACCATCTGCTTGCCGATTGTTCCATTCACAACATTACCTAAATGGGGAAAAGTGCATTGATAGTTTTCTTTAAAAGTGTATTTCCTTAACTGATTAAAGAACCAGAAATAAAGAATGTGATTATAGCAGATACTACAGAAAAGTAACATGAAATTGCACAACATTTAGACCTAATTTGGAAGTAATTTGACAACATATTTAAAAACTGACTAAAATTTGCTATTTTTTAGAAAAAAACAACAACCTGAAATAGTTCATGCTTTCATTTACAATTCTAAACAATTTTTAATATATGATGTTACATTTCAGAGTCTTTACTCCCTTTTTTACTTCTACTGAATTATCTTGATTTCACTAAAGGCAGGGGATCACCTGAGAACTGGCCATGCCAGTAGGCCAATTCTGAGCATAAGTAAAACTTTGGTGGATTAGGAAAGACGAAAACAGCCACACAAAACACACAGTTTTAGTTATACACACACAGGAGGAAAGGCAATTAGGAATGGAAGGATTAACCCTACATTCCTTGATATTTGCCAGTTCAATCATGCTTCAGTCAGCTTCACCAAACATTTTTGGGGCGGGGGGGGAAATTGGTGGAATCATGACAGGGATGAAAATGGAGGCATACAGGGAGAGTCATCACTTCACCACATTCTCCTGAGAGGAGTTGCAATCTGGCTATCCTGCAAAGCAATCATTTGATGGGACCACAATTATGCAGAAACACAGGAAAAGTCATCCCCACACTGTCCTTAGTTAAATGATAATCACACTTGATCTGTTCCATCAACAGGGAAGAGTCTGGTTGAGACAGGAAGGCAGGCATGCAGGAAAAGTTATCATGTGCTGTTCCCCTGGCCAAATTGTGCTCTCGTTGTCAGAATCTTCAAGGATTCAGTTGTGGGGAGGAATTTGGTGCAGGTGACTTGGACATGGATGTGTAAATCAAAGGCTTCCAAGAGCTGTGCTTTGATGAGAGAGGTGAAGTAGGATTTCTGGCCTGAAGTTATATAAACCTTGGTTTATATGACTTGGTTTTCAAAAATGATATTCATAAATGGAAACCCACAGAAACCAGGACATGCAAGCTATTCAAGTAAATATTATGTTCTTGATAATCACTGTACAACACTAATCATTGTACACTGTCACCACCAGGGTAATCTTGTATATAATGTTTAAAACTAAAAATGCAATAATTCATTGTATTTTTAGTTATAGACATTATACAAGATTGCACTGGTGGTGACACACTCTAGGTCAAATCAGATGTGAAACTAATATCTTTCCTTCCATTTCACTTGATTTCTTTTTTAAATGCAAATAGCTACCACGGGGGAGGGGTTGGCAGTTCTTGAGATTCTAGCAGGCAAAGCACCGCTGTGGTGCTGACAAAAATCATTCTTTTAAAGCTATTTCCAGCAAGAACTTTATTTTTTTTTCAGTTTCAAAGAATCAAATCAATAAACGGTTCTTATAAATCCAAGTTTAAAATAAGTTTTAAATTACCTTCTAACATTGAAAGCAACATGACCACCATATCCTTCTGAAGATCCATTAATTCTTTTAGTAATTCAATTTGGCTAGAGTCCTGTCAACATAAAATACACTATTTATCACAACTATTGTCCATACCGGTTATCACAAGTATATCTGACTTACACTGATTTCTGATTTCTGCCAGTTCTGACGGCTTCCAGTACCTGTGTCATTTTGAAAGTAACCTAAATCCTTGGAAATTAAGGAGCTTCATGGGAAGCAGGTATGTGTGAAAGCCCCAGTGCCCATGTGGCATACGTTATGCAATGTTTTAGATCTAAGCTTAGGTAAAGAAGGTCACACTGGCTGGTATCCTGTTAGTGACCTATGCATGTTTAAGTTCCTTCTTGGGTGGGGCATGGAGGGCTATTCTCTTGACCTTGCACTTTTTCTAAAAACCTCCCAAACCTGGTAGTGTCAAGGGAAAAGCTGATGCTGCTCCTTCTTACCAGAGGGAAGAGAGCTGAAAGGTCATCTGGACCATGAATATCTAGCTGTTCTGAGCTCCTGAAGAAGAAAAAGATAGGTATACTCCATTTGAGAGTGCACCCTCATTTTTCCCCCACTGACCAAGCTGAGACCAGTTGTTTCTTTATGGTCTCTGCCCTCTCTCTTCCTTCCTCAGTCACCAGTGACAGCAGTGGGGTCCTTCCCAGAGCTTGGCAGCTGCCAGCTGGTAGAAGGGTATCAAACAGTGCATGAAGAGCTATGTGTACATGTAAGATATTGGGCTCTATGTGTCTGGTCAAAAATAAGATTCACTGAGTTCAACAGGAGGAAGGGGATGTAAGAGATTAGCATGGCTATTTCTTTCAGTCCAAAAGGGTTTATTCTCCAGTTAGTGGGCACAGGATACTGGTCTCAGTTTTCATAGCAACAGTTTGATTGTATGAACAGTGAATAAATGCATTTATACGCTACCTATACAGAAACATACCAGGCCAACAATTTACTAAAGCTTTGAAAAACAGTATTTTTCCATATTTCCCTACATATAAGACACACCAGCATATAAGACGTACCTCATGTTATTTTTGGGGAAAAAATTAGTTTTAAAAAATAGCATGGCTTCCACCACCACCCTTTCCCTTCCGTTTTGGATGGGAAGGGAAAGGAGGGAGCTCTAAAGGGGGTGGAAACCTCCTGGGAGCTTTCCCCCACCCCACTTTCCCTTCCATTTTGCAGGGGAAGGGAAAGCAAGGAGCTCCAGAGGAGCAAAATGATGGCCGCATGAACTTTCTTTTCCCATTCTGGAGCTACCTTCTTTCCCTCCCCATGCAAAACATAAGAGAAAGTGGGGTGGGGGAACCCTTGCCCAAGGGTTCCATTCTTCTCCAGAGCTCCCCCTCCCTTTCCAATGCATTTTACCCCAGTACGGAGAACCCATGCTGAGCAAAACAGAAGGGAAGGAGGAGTGAGAGAAGCCTCACAGGAGCACTCCTTTAGCCCCCTAGAGCTCTCCCTCCCTTTCCTAGGCATTTTGCCTCAGCACTGAGAACTCTCACAGAGGCAAAATGCATAGGAAAGGGGGGTATTTGCCAGCGTACAAGATGCACTGGCATATAAGACGCACCCCATTTTTAAGTGCTATTTTTTCAGGGAAAAAGTGTACCTTTTATGCCAGCAAATATGGTTTCAGTTATGAGTCAGGATTTGCAAACAAAGCATTAAAAGTCTACAAAAATGTGTTTTAAGTGATTCTAGTTAGTATTAAAAGAAAACATGGTTTACATTTCTGCCAATTTAACATAGATTCATGATTATGATTGAAGGCAAAACATGCATTCAAGCTAGAGAGATAAGGAGGAAGGGGCATGATTCATTTCTGCTTTCTGATTAAGAGATATGCAGTGTTAAGTCTGCACTGGGCCACATTTTGTATCAGTGGGATAAAAATAACCTTTACTCTTAGACACTATTTTTAAATGAATAAAATGCAAAGAATTATATTCAGCATGCCTTTATCTTAGATTGTTCTTGTATGCCTTCAGGTTGTTTCCAATTTATGGTGGCCCTAATGTCTCAATGGTCAAAGGTAAGAAGTAATTTGGCGAGTATCATTTCTGGACTGTAGTAACAGGAATGACCTATTACATGATCAGAGTCATGAGTAAACTAACTAATTCTTTTTAAAATAGAACATTTCAAGCTCTGACTAAAATCCAGAGTAGATTCACCACCCCACTGACATTAGAGCTGCTAGCTCTAATTCTGTTGGAGAAACACAACAAAAGAAACTGAAAGATGCCAACTCTCTAACCACATGCATATGTGTCTGGTAAAAGAGCAGTGTGGGTTTAAATAATGTATCCTCAGCGATAAAACGCCTAAACCAATACACAGAGAGAAGAACACAGCATATTATATCTGAATTGCTAGATTAAAACTTTAATGGCCTTTTGGAATTATTGTTTAACTGCATAGTTGTTGACACTGTATCTTACTGGTTACCTCCACTATAATTGCCCTATTATGTTCAGCAGAGGAACACTGTTTCCCAAGTTATAAGGATTTGAAGTACCAACAAGGAATCCCAAACACACCCAATCTAACCTGATTTGAAAACTAAGCAGGGTCAGGCCCTGGTTAATACTTGGGCAGGAGACTACCAAGGAAAGCCAGGGATATCCAGGTAGGGCTAGGAAAGAAAGCCCAGAGAGCTGCTGCCAGTCAGAGCTGGCAATACTGAGCTACTAGACTCAGTATAAGGCACCTTCGTACATTCTTATGCTGTGAAGATGGGTAAGTGGGTAGCTTGACAAATCGACAAAGGGTTGGAGACTCTCTGTGTCAGATACATGAGTGTCAGATGTACTAATCAGCTAATAGCTTGACACCCACAAAACATTAAATATGCTTTGTCTGCTCATCCACTTTGCTTATAGTAAATTATATATTATTGACATTGTTTCCTTTTTTCTGCCACCTGCTCAACCTGCCCTTTAAAAGCAAAACAGTAAACAACACATTTCTATTACTACTTTTATTATTCTTATTATAACCAGTAAAACTCTCCTTACTACACATGAAACATACCCACACATTGTGAAAATCGGCTTGGCACCACTACTAGAATGAATGTTAGTAAAGTATATTAAATAAATAAATAAATTTTTATTTCCTCATCTGAAATCATCCTACTTTTCTGCTTCTCTGTTGACCATTAAATTAACATATCCCAGTTTCCCATTTTATGGCCTGATCTATTCAGATTTTTAGTGCTAATTAATACTGGGCCAACTTTGCTTTAGCATTTCTGCTGAGAAATTAATTGAAAAAAGCAATGATGATATATCTGTTAAAATAGGATTAACCTCTTTTTTTAAAAAAAAATCATTCTGTACCTGAGAGAGCTTCATCTGCATGTGGGCAAAGACATGAAGAAACCCAACCACAGCATCCCATAGCCTGCTATGTGCAAGACTCTGCTGGTTACCTGTACATGGTCCCTGTAAAAAATACCCCAGGCAAAAAGAAGCATAGGGTTAATATGTCAGAAAATTAGGACAATAATTTAAAAGCTCGATCCAATATTAATTATATCTATAGCCACCTTATTGCTTTCACATGACAACAGTAGAAATTGGTATTAAAAGCTTACAGAAAAGAAACAACTTCCACTGTCTTGAGTAGAGAATTTGGTGAAGTCACTTTGTGGACTACAGTCCCCAGGATCCCCAGTGGGCATGACCCCGCTAGGTGTGGGAATATGATACCTCGTATCACCCAATAGTAAAGCTAGACATGCTCACTTATCTTGATTCAAAATCTCCCTGCTTTGGCCAGAAGCCCAGTGCATTTAAAATCATGGAATGAGCCTCTGCTCATGTTCCACTAACCAGGTGGAGGTTAAAAGTGAGGGAAACACATACAAACATGTTCCCAGCTCATCTGTTGACTGGATGTGAATAGATGCGTGTGTGAGGAGGGCCATTCTGTATGTGCTGGCTTGTTTATGTCAATTAACCTGCTTTAGAGTTTAATGATGTAGCATAGCAAAATGACTCCATGCCACACATCCTTTCTCATGCTCAAATAAAGCCTGAGACATTATATTTTTCTAAACTTTCTTTTAAAGTTTACCTGAATATATTCTGTAAGAGTATTGAAGACTTGCTTTGCAACTTGAATTGCTTTAGAGAAATTACGCTGTCCTTGTTCATCAATAACATCCTTTCCAGAATAATACCAGTAGAAGTCACTAATTGATTCCTATTTATGGGGGAAGAAATACATAACAGAGCACAACTGTTTTGTAAATGTCCTTTCAGCAAATTAATAAAGAAAACAAACTGCTCATAATTTCATCAAAACTATGGCCATTTCCGCACTAGCCTGTTATAGTGCTATTATTCCTGGGGTCTGAAGTTTAGGGAGGGGTCTTTGAGGTGGAATAATAGCACTATAACAGGCTAATGTAGAAATGGCCTATGAAACAAACTAATGACATTCAAAATTAAAATTCCCAGAATTCTTGTCAGCAGTTCCAGTTATATTCAGAGCAGGTTGAAACCATGAGGATGAACCTTTAGTCAGACTTTGCTGTTGCTGCATTCTTTCCTTGCCTTTTGCAACCTGGTATATGTAGGGAAATTTCAGAATGCACAAATGAGGGGAAAGGGTAGTGTAAACCTATTATCATTGGTGAAGGGTTAGTATACATCTCTAGTTCTGGAGATGGTAGAGGATACCTGTTAGGCTTTTCTTAGGGATGGAAGAAATTGCAAAGAATGCCATCAGTTTGCTTGGGACAATTAAACAAGATTATCTTCTTTATTCTATGGACTGCACCTTTCCTTTCTCCAAATTACTGGAACTCAGTAATTCTTACAAGTTGGAGAAAGCTAGAGAAGAATTAGGTCTGTCTCATCTGCCTATCACATATATTTTTATATATTCCTGGTGATGGGGAAAAAGTTCTGCTGTGCTCCACAATGTGTAGGGTTGTGGAAAGCGCAGCTCATGGGCTGCACGTGGCTCCGCTGCTGTATTGTCAGTCCAAGCACTTTCCCCCTTCTTTAGGAAAACAAGTTTTTTGCAGAAAATTTTAAATGCCTGAGAGGACATGAGGAAAAATTTCATGCTTGCCCCTCCCAGGGGTTGGTTTGAGCTCAGGAGAGGCCTTTTTTATATAACATGAAACTGATTTACTGGTCACCTCCTGTTTAAAAAAAATATCACTTGGACTTAAAATGCCCCTCCCCCTAAAAAAATGGGGAAATTGCTTCTAAGCCACCTAGGCAGCACCGGGCAGGTACTGGGCACCCTAAAATTATGTTCATTTAAAGGCAGGGGTTGTGATGGAGTTCTGCGGGTGTTGCTACCCTGAGTTCCAGAACAGCCTAGCAACAGGTTGCCAGGCAACCAGAATAGAGAGAAACCCAGTCCAATAGTGTGAGAGAGGGGCTGGTAGCTGAGAGGAAAAGCTATATAAAGGCAAACATGGATTGTCATTTGAAATCCTTCAGTGAGAACAACTCTGGAACAAAGTTCCTTGGCCAGACAGGGAGGTTGTCTACATCGGAAGAGTTTAATTCTAAAAGAAAGCCTGGAGAGAAGCAGAAGAATGATTAAACCATTATAAAATCTGGTCAGAAAGTGTGACCTTGATTGGGGGTTGAGCCAAAGAGCTGTTTATGATACTTGTACTTATATAAAAGTTTAAAAATATAAGGAAACTGGCCTAAAAGAACTCTGAGGAACTGTAATAGCTTTGACCTGCATATGAACTCCAACACTTTCTTCTCTATGCTATTTTTATAAATATTATAGTATTTAAAGAAACATATTACCATGGAACTATTAAGAGATTCAGAATAACCATTCAAAGGCCTCACTCTTTTACACAAAGTTGGTATTATGAAAGGGGAAGGCAGAGTTGTGTGTGAAATGACAGGGCAGCTTATCAGATTGGGGAGCTGTCATACCAATCGGAGAGAGGAGGAAACACGCCCTGTCATATAAATCTTCTAGGCTGCCCTGGCACTCAGGATAGCTACATCCCCAGACCTCCACCACAGGGGTGGCCCCCAAAGGATCCTCAAGGTTCAAAGGACCCTCCCAGCTTCTGAATGTTGCCCATTCCTGAACTAACAGCTTTAAACTAACTTGTTTTCCTTTTTAAAAAAAATAGATAAACAATGATGTGAGGCAATTCTTTTTAATAATTGTTTTCATGGTTCAAATGCATGATTTTTACCTGAACTCTCAATAAATAATCCACAGTAGATATGATAATATTGACAGTTGTATTGTTACCAGTCTGAGTCCTCAAGTAATTCTGAAAATCTTGGAAAAAAATCAGAATGAAACTGAATTAATATTACACCCAAACTTGCATTCCTTGAAAACTTGCAGTGTTATAACATACAGTGCATGATTCTCTTAAGCACATATTCTGTTGGTAATCCGTATCTCCTTTTCCAAACAACTTAATTTTGTATCATAATTAAGTGTATATAGTATACATATGTTTTGTTATTCTTGAAATGGATGCTATGAGGGGCAGAAGCTAGGAAGTTTTCATAGGGAAGGTTCATCCAATTTTTTTCTGCTTTTTTTTCTTTTAGTTCTGAGAAGGGACTTAATATCTTCACAAGTAGCATTATGTACTGAGAAGTACTACTTGGAAAAAGATAATTTACCAAATAAGAAAAACAGTGCTTCATTTCTTTAAAGTTAGGGAGTTAAAGGAACCATAAAAAGCACCATTGTACACAAAGTTTGCCCTTTTATAAAGTCTATTCCTCCAGAAATGTCACTTCATTTTTTTCCACAGCTCATCAATGTGAGAAAGTCAGCTTGTCTAATTTGAACATCTATTTGGTCTTCATTCTTCGTCTACTTGTTTGGCATGCAATTTGAAAAAAAAGAAACTAAAAACCTTCAGCCTTTTACAATATATTTTTATACCTAGTTACTCCAATACTGGATTAGTTAACTATCATTCTGCCAACAGACCTGAGTTGTGCCCTTCGCAGAGTAACTGAAGGAACCGGAAGAGATCACAAGTGAATTCATCATCCTGCATCACCTTTTCTCCTGTGGGAAAACAAGGGGTCAGTAAACATTATGCAAGACTGCCAAATAATTCTGCATCCACATATATACCACTGGTTTATACTTTAAAAAAAGATTATATAGATATAAGAGACTCTATAGCATCTTTTCAGGATAAGATACATGGTATACTCACTTGCAGACAGTTATCTCTATTCACCATAAGAAAAAAAAATGTAAAATGTAAAATGCATTTCCCTCCAAAAATGTGGCAGCATAGGCTTGGCAATATTTTATCAAGTTTCTTCCATTCAATGTTTGTATTAATGAATGTATAATAGTTGGAATTTAATCTTCTTCATGTTTCAGGGGCAATTAAAAGGAGCTTCTGGAATAGTGATGCCAACTAGAAACCCAAATGGGGGTTTCTGCAGTTTTTTGCTATATTTAATTTAATCAAAACATTCCTATGTCATGTTTTGATGAAAAATTTCAAGAGTGGTTTACCATAACCAATAAAACTATAGAAAAGCAGTGCTGAGAACAACCATAACACACATCAAAATAATCAGAGGTTAAAACCAAAGGGCGAAAAAGGGAGTACATTGCCGTCTGCCTAAAAGACACTAGAACAGGCTCCAGGTAATTCAAAATGCTGGGAAGGCTTTCTCCTTTGTAGCCAATCACATCATTTCAGATAGCACAGTACACAGAAGAAAGTCTTGGGTATGAGAATATAGGATTATTCCTTCATGTAACCAGACCCCAGGCCACATACAGCTTTTAAGGTAAGCACCTGCCATTTGAATTGTACTCAGAAACAAATCAGAAGCAAATGAAACTCTCTCATTTTCTGACAGGATCTGAAATAGGCTTAAATACTATGAAAGATCCTATCTGATTTTGGAAACTAAGCAGGGTCAGCCCTGGTTAGTAATTGCATGGGAGACTGCCAAAGACTACCAAGTGATGTATGCCCTTTTCCAGAGGAAGGCAATGGGAAACCACATCCGAGTGGTCCTTAAGTAAGGAAACCTTAGGCAATTCATGGAATCCTCACAGGTCAATACACACACAGGGTTTGTTGCCTGTTTTCTGGCTCTATTAGTAGTTTGGCAGCTGTCTTTTAAATTAGCAAACACTTCTAGGCATTTGTCAAAAACTTTCTTATGTAAGTCAAAGTTATTAGAGCATGAATATCAGAAGCCTGACTCTCTCTGTTCATCTCAAGAACTTTCATTGTCATAGCCACCCTTAGCTTGTACACTATGTCACTCGTGGCACCCAAGCCCTTAAGCGACTGTACTGGATTACTACATATCATTAGATTGCCAAGCTGATCATTTAAAAAGAGTGCCAGTCCTTACACAGAAGGTTGAAGATGATCACCCTGAACAAATGAACAATTCACCCCCCTCCAACAATACTTCCTGGGGACTGAGCTTCATGCTTTTAAATCTTCACCTAAGCATAAGTTTTTATAAGCCTTCTAGATATTGCTGGGCTACAATTCCTATTATTTCTAGCCAGCACAGCCAAAGACGAGAGCAGATAGGAGTTGTAGTTCTACAGCTTCTGAATTGCTAAACATACCATGTCATAATAATAAAATAACAGCCTGGGCTAATATATAAAAGAAAAAAGGCAATCTAAGCCAGAAGCCTTAAAAGTAATATTGTAGATTTTGCATTAGATGTTTAGAAGAACACTTACACATCCAGACCACACAAATATTTAACAGTTATCTAAATAAAGCTAGAATATTGCCAGTATCCATGCTGCATTTAAATGGAATTATTATATGTATATATGGTTTCATGGAGACTCTGAGTCTGAGATGCAATTAAACTCAAGTAATGTCTGACAAAAAGAAAAAAAATGGTGTATGTTGTACTTTCTTGAAAGTGCTTAAATGGCAGTTGATTAATTATCTCTCCATATTCCTTGTTATTAATAATTAGAAATATTAAGACTTAAATATATACAAAACAACAGATTTCATATAAGATGAGAAAAGATTTATTTGCAATTAACTTGCACTGTAAATGAAATGAGCCAGCAGGTTATGTTCCTCTACATTTTTTTAAATTCCAGTATTTAAATTTTATTGGCCTTTATTATATCCTTAAAATGTCAGCACTCCTGTGGTAAACTTACCCCATGCTGCTAACCTATCTGGTAAACCAATTTACAGATCGATATCTCCCAGAAGAAAACTGAAAACGTTTTGTGCTGCCTATCAAGTCATCATTATAGGCAGTATCCAGTGATGGACTTCCATTGGTAGATCAGCAGATTCCGGCAGAATAAAGTGCAGAGAAATTCCCCACATCTCATTTCAGGATCCTGGATCTGGAGGGCTAGGAAGTCCTCCAGAGCTTGTTTTCATGGGTCAGTGAATAACGTACAGGAGAGGGGAGAGGAAGTATAAACTGCCTTGGACAGTCTTTGAAAGTCTTTAAACAGAGGTTGAATGGAAGAACAAGAGTACTTTAGTTGTGTATTTCTGTATGGCAGGGGGTTACACTAGATGACCCTTACAGTCCCTCCAGTTCTATGATTCTGTGCTTCTAAAAAAGTTCCATAGCAATCAGCAGAGAATAACTGAATTTAGGCCTATAGATTTGATGTTATCACTAACTCAGTAATTATATCATGAGTTATAAACAAATAGAACATAGAACATTTTAGTTCAACAATGACTTTGACTTTATTTTACTATGCCATCAACAGTATTTAAATCATAACTCTTGACAAACTTAAGGTAACCATAGGTTTTCTTCTGAATTATATCATGTATTCTGAATCACTCTCACTTGGATCCTTTTGCAAGTGAGAGCAGCTAAACAAAGGGACTTCTGTCCATAGGTTATCCCCAATTTGCAAATAATAAACCAAGGTTTATGAGAAAAACTACTGAAGTTCTCAGTTTGTATATCACAGTAACACAAACCATGGTGTATGGTTTGCTTAGCTCCCATTTGCAGGTGGAGCAAGAGAACCAATCTTTTTTTATTGGGATATGTGGACTTAACCAATGGCAAAGGCCAGTTTTTCACATCTGTTTAGTGACACTGCAATGCTAACTGGGGAGCAAATCCAGATGAACTGAGAGGAACTTACTTCTAAGTAAACAAATCAATGACCAAATTAATGATGTTAAACGTATTTCTATTAAATTAAAATCAATTTCCATTTACCCACTATGCAAAAACATTTAAAATATTCCCTTCAGAGACCCTGTGTTAATAACTAAACAAAACTAAGATCTTATATTAAAAGAAAAACAGGCATCAGGAAGATAATAAAAAACACACATCTCTAATATGTTTCATTAGCTTTTAACTATGGCAAAAGACTAAAAGGAGAGAGAAAATGCACTTTCAAGCTTATAATGACTATGGGAACATCTTTATATATTTCAAAAATAAAATGAAATTCAACACAAAGTAATGTAAACTGATGTATATGCCTTTGGTTTTGAACCTTTTTTTCCCAATAATAACCACAGCAAGTAAAACGTAACAAAAGGAATGCAACATTGATAACATCACAAAGACAGATTAGGTACAGACCTGGTAAAGAACCAACAATATTTTACCAGTGGGGGGTCCAGTATTAAGAAAATGAACCATGAAGTTGATCATAGTGAGAAAGAATCAGGACAAAAATTGGGGGGGGGGGAGTATAAAAGCAACAACTGGCAATAAAATTTTCAGCTTATTGATTCACTCTATTTTTTGTCCAGTGGTGAGATACTTCTACATCACACCACCAGCTACAAGATTTAGATTTCCAAAATTTCTTTCTGAACTTCTTGTATTCTCTACAGCAAAAGACCATAATCTTAAATAATCAACACACACGTTCTTCAGTAAATGAATGGATGTATTCTTTTACGTTACTGCATTTACTGCATTACTTAAGAAATTCATACATCCCACAGATTAGTTATTTGAAAAACCACATAAGTTCTAGATCTTCAGAACTTTAGTAACTGCTTTAATAGAGAATTGTGTAGTTTGTTGTAGCGTTGATTGCTCTGCCTGGCAATAATACCACTGGAGTACCATAGGAGCCTGTTAATTATCATCCTTGTTCACATTCTGGCTGTGTAAGAGGAACTGCTTTCATTCCATTTTGGTCTCTAATTAGAAACTTGTAACACTGCTCTGTTTTGGAAGCTGAGACATCAGGTACCAATAGAAAGAGGGAGGAGTCAACAACATCCAAAAAATCTCCACTTGAATGGACATCTCAGGTCACTTCGACCAAAGTGCTGATCCATAAATATTCCTTGTTCTCTCCTTGATGAAATGAGGAGCTGTCAAGCTCACTCATGCATAAATTTCATGTGCATTATAGCAAAATATTTGAAAGTCTTCTCCTCAGATAAGTCTTCACTATACGTGTAGTTTAACTGAATAATCATGTATTTATCCCGGCAGATTCTTTGTATCTGTAATTATCTTAATGAAAACAGTGATATTTCAAAGTTTTTACTTAGCTTTGAGTGCATTGTTCTTAAATATTGCCTTGTTTTTTTTTTTACCATTGCTGGTGAATCATTCACATATGAAGATGCATTATAAAAACAAATAATATTGGAAGAGTGATTAGAGATATATCTCCTGGTGGTGATATTTCTCTGTCAAAACTGATTTAGATAAAACCATGCTTAGAATTTAATATTTATTTTTATTAATGTGTTTTGAGACTAGGCCTATCTATTAAGAGTCTGTTTCTGATGAAGGAATGATCTTTTAAGATTGTGACTCAGTGCAGTGCATTAGCATTGGCAACATTGTCAGAGAAGCCTTGTCAATGTACTTAAAAGTTTGGTTATCATTCTTTACATTTACAATATAAAGGTGGTTTCCATCTCCAAACATTCCCTCTGTTCAATCCTCAAACCCAAATCTGGATCCTCCACTGATTTCCTATGATTGCACAAACCAATGCAGCCATAAAGCCACATTAAAAACACAACAGAAATGCTACAGGAAGACTATAGCACATGGTGGATTTTAATATCATAAGCACACATTTTATTTACATCCAACCGTCACAAATACTTGGCCCACTAAGAAAAGAAACATCACCAAATGAAGCCAAAAAAGAAAATTAAAAACCAAAAAAGCTTGCTGCTCTTACATCTAGTGTGCCAGTTACTGTGCAAATCCTGAGAAAGGGAGGAAAAACAAAGATGTGGGGAAAGTTGGCATACAAATGGAAACTTTGGAGAATACAACCACAATAATTAATAATAATAATAATAATAATAATAATAATAATAATAGCAGCAGCAGCAGCAGCAGCCCACTCTTTAAAATTCTGAGAACAAAAACAAACTACATGGTGTTCAGGAGCTGTACAGTGCTGACACAAAGCTAACAACAGGAAAAAGAAAGGCAATTTGTGTATAATAATTACCACGCTCATGAGTGATGACTGAGGAAGGGAAACACAGGACATTTATTTCAAAGAAAACAAAATTGGGGAAAAAAGAACAAAAGTGAGAATTTGTTTCAGCAGATTTAAAATACACGTAGCATTCCTTTTGGCAATTAAATTTTCTACAAAAGCCAAATCTCAAAAATCAGGCAAAAAATAAAAAAGGTTTCAGATGAAGAAGCATAAAAATATCCTGACATCAGGTAAGTCGTTCATGCCACTTGTTTAAATACACATGCGTCTTCTGTTGAAGGAATATATGCAGAATTTTAAAAGAAAAAAAATGAACTTCTTGAAATGAAAATCCAAGTGCTGTTATGATTATTTACAGAAAATATATGTCAACATAAATTATGTCCCCAATATCCAAGCATTCTGGATAATAATTTTCATTGATTCAGTGAATCAAGCAAGTCTATAACCTGAATACCAAAATTTACTCATCTGAGCTGACTTTAATGGAACCACTCAGATGAGTAAAAATAAAATTGGATGCCACATTAAGAAATGAAGCATATTTGATGAAAAAGATAATTTCAAAGAAGAAACGGTAAAAGTCTTCAGTCAAGTTAATGCGTTTTTAGCTTGATGAAAACACTTGAATAATCTAAGATACATCAGGCATAATGGTTGCAGGCAAACTAAACAATGATACATGCAATATCAGACATATGTATTATGAAATTAAAAAATACAGCAATAAATAGCCACGTTTTCCCTCTTATTTTTGAAGAATAAAAACATGAAGAGTTAGCTGGAGAAAATTATGGAAGAAATTACCATTGGGAATATGGAGAAAGAATGGGAGTTTGGTAGCACAAATAATTATAGAGAAAATAATCCTATAATTCTAGACAGAAACAATTAATGAACAAAAAGGTAGCAAAGGTGAAGCAAGAATGATGAGAGCTGGAAGAGGTAATCTGGTTCAAAATCAAAAGTTCAGATATTTGTCTTTTAAATTAAAGAAAACTTTTTTAAAAAAAAGACTTCAAAACCCTACCAGCCAAAAAAAAAGTCCTATAAGAAGTTCCCCTTCTGTAAAATGTTATTTCATTTTCAAATTTATGTGTATAATTTTTTAAATTGTTGAAATAATTACTTATGATAACTGGGGGGGTGGGGTGTTTGAAGATAATTAAACTGCCATCTGTTCAAGATAAATAATCTTTAAATCCAGGATGGGTGTTCACAGTTTACAGTTGTTCCTTAGGTCACATTTGGATGTGACTTTCTTTAAGAAGTGGATATATGGGAGGGGGGTGGAATCACAAGGCTTTTCTATTAAGATGATAATACCTGATCCTTCTTCTGTAACCATGCCAAGGCCCTCTGCTTTGTTTTGACGTTCGAAAGCATTCAGGTCAAGTACACTAAAATGAAAACAGCAACATACAGTTTAATTTTATCAGAAATCAGTATTCTATCATATTGCAGGATCTGAAGAAGACAAATTCCTCTCTCTCAAGAGACAGAATGGAGGTGGAAAATGGCACATTTTAAAAAAAAATTCTGGTCTCTAAACCCTTTTGTCCATCAGCTCCATGGAACTAAAGAGAAGAGTAGTTTGTGTAGGAAGGGAGGAACAATGGGTTTAAGGAAATGGGAAAACACAAAGATACCCTTTCTGTTTTCTTGCCTCCTAAACAGGAGCTTTTAATACAAACCTGACCCTAATACTTCCTTTCTGAATATAAGTGGTTAAGAACTCAAGAATACTTACCTGGACTCCCACAGGGAACATCACTGAGAGAGAGGGTAAGCTTTTGATGGCCTCCATGGAGTGAGACCAGGGTGTTAAAATCTGATTGGTGTCAAGTGCCTTGGCACATGATAAGAGGCAAACAAATCAGTTAAGCAGTTCACCCCATTTGCCGTTGTTTTGGCACTGACCCTCTCACCCTTTAATGAAGTGTGAATTTATCTGGTCACTTCAGGGACAGATAGGAATCCCACCCACCCCTTTTCTTCCTCAGGATGGATGGATTCATTGATTGACTGATTGAATGATTGATCGATTGCCTATCCCATACTCTATTTGATGGACTTGGGGAAACTGGGTCAGGGTGGCGTCATTAAACAGGTAGTCCTTTGGCAGGTAATGGGGGAGAATAAAACTTCAGTGATAATCTCTTGGCACCCTTTTGGTGTATGGTAGGGCTATGGAACCCCCTTTCACAGGCCCTGCATCCCAGGGGGTTGGGGAAGGAAGCTACTCTTGAAGTCAACCTGGGAATGAGGGTCTCACTTTTAGGGCCTTGTGGCTTGGGTAGGAATTCCCTGGATTACCTTCCAGGATATTGGACTGGGGAGCAATCAAAGCAAGTTGGATTTCCCCTGGGGCTGAAGTGTTATCACCCATGGGTAGGCTAAGCAAACTGTCATGGAGTGACCCTGGCATCAGCTGTGTAAGGTTGCCCCCCCCACCTCCTTTTGTATCTTTCAGCCCAACGCGATTTTAAATAGGACAGATCAGAATAAAGTGGCCCTTAGCCAACTCAAATGTGTCTGGTCTCTTTATTCCGTAGCTGAACATCAAAGACAATACCCTCCCCATTTCTTTCCTCTTTTATTCCCACCTAGGCCCTTTCTGCATGATGTCGCTGTTGCGTTTTTGCCACAGGATGGCAGCGGTCAGCAGGTTGCGCTTCCACATGATGCCGTCACCATCCCGCTGCCATCCTATCACGGAGCATCACGCTTGCACAGTTTTTGCAAAATGGAAAAAAACAGTTTCGCGCCTGCGATCACATGGCGCTCCCATCACTTCTGGCCATGCCAAAGCTGCAGAAGCGCATTGGCGACGCTTCCTTCCATAGTGCAACAATGGAAAAAGCCCAGTTATGCTGTGGAAGGAAGACGTGGTGCCACTGCATTCTCTTCCGGATGGACCGAGTGGCTGCAGAGGGGAGCATTACTGACGTGCTCCCTTCTGGACCCGGGACTGCAGCGAGACAATGCGGAAGAGCTTCATCGTGCGGAAATGGCCATAGCCTATGGTTCTGGAAGCTGAGCATATTCAGTCTTTGTTGGGTGAGTCTGGACTTTGCATCTTTTATTTTTGCCTTAAATTTACAAACTAGCATAGTTCTGAATACCTACCTAGGAAGTCCCATAAGGATGCAGAAACAATTATCTGGCTGTGTTGTATTTTCAAGCTTGCAAACACAGAAAAACCAAATTCAGCATTGTAATAATGATGATATGCTAAAACATGTATTTAAAAATATAATGTTTGTTACCCTACCTACAAGACTGCATAAGACCAGCAAGGCTCTGAAAGAAGCCTACATCCTTTTTGTCTTTGAGGTAGTCAAGCATTTTCTAAAAACAAAAAAATAAAAAAAAACTGTTAAATTTAAATATAAACTTGACTTCTGTTGATTCATTCTAGACATTTATATTGGAGTGTTGTAGCCCTGAGAGCTCCAATAGCAGATTGCAAATGGTAAAAACAATGAAGAGATACAGAAAAGCAACAACTGTTTAGAAACAGAAACTAGGTACAGAAACATTAAAATATATGAAATGCTTGAGTGAATATTGGAAAAAAATTGCCTTGCACCCCAAATCAGAACTTGATAAATGATTATCATCTTTATTTTAATTTCCAGAATCCCTTAGCCAGCACAGCTACTGGGGGCTGTAGTCTCCACCAAAAATAACTTTTCCAACTCTACCCAAAAGGCCGCACCCTTTCCGCTCAAGAAGTATCCTTGTGTGTTACACTCAGGTCACCACAAAGATCCCATTTCTACCCTCCCTCTAAAGGCATGAGAACTTGAAGGTACTTTCAAAGTTTGAGTAAGCTCATGTGGGATCAGCAGTTTTCAGAGAATCCACAGAGTAACTCTCACATTGTCCAAATACTCCTTAACTAATCATAGGATTGGGTACCTCTTGTTCACTTTCTTTTTTAAAAAATTCCTAGCATGTGGCAAAATCACTCCCCAACCATTCCTAGAGGGTCTCTGGGGTCATCTGGGGCCAAAATATGTACTCAATGGGCTGCACTTTCCCCACCTATGTCTTAAAATATCAGCCAAAATTACACTATTTAACATAGCCACAGGATTGTTTGTGCCTGAAAGTGATTTAAAATGCAAGCAATATTACCTGTTGAACCGTAGAATTTCCCCCATTCAATATGGCAATTCCAAGTTTTAGTGTGGCTGCAACCATTGGTCCCATCTCACCTGGGAAGCAAATATATATTTATTTATAAATTACACACACACACAGAGAGAGAGAGAGAGAGAGAGAGAGAGAGAGAGAGAGAGAGCATGTTAAATTGCCCACACACAATTATCACAGCAAGGAGAAAAATGACAGAATTATTCATTCTTGCCTGAAAGAATGAAATTTAAAAGATTTACATTCCTACTCAATCCTCATGTCAAAATGAAACAAGACACAACACTGGCACACTTCTTTGGCTGTGAATACCAGCCGGAGAACTCTGAGCAGTCTCAGGATTGCTGGAGGTAAATGTATACCTTTCTCTTCACACAAAAATCCCTACAAATACTGCCCTTTCTAAAGCTGTCATTTGTATTTTAAGGGAAACCCTCACTGGCTAATGTGAAAAATGAAAAAGAATGTTGTACAGATTTAACAGTCTTTACCTTTGCTAGCACTAATTGTCTGAAGGACCATCTCAGCAGCTCCCCGATCATGTAATCTTGCTTGCTGGTACAGGAGTTTTTGCTTTTCCATTTCTTTTTCCTGAAGACAAAGCCCAATAATGTAAGTCAAAGCCTTTTCTAAATATCTCTTCTTTGTATTTTTTTCCCGTCCAGATGTATGGGCTCTCTTGCAACTTAAGTTATGAAACTATATACAGAATACCATACTATTGCTTAATTCTTTTCCAGACCTCCAGCTAAAACTGCTTAACTCCATTTTGAGGGAGTTTCAGTGCCAGGTTTTTTGATGAGGAATCATCTCAGAAAAATAAAATAGCACAGAATTTGGTTTTATAGTTTCCTTGGTTTTATAGTCTCTGTGACTCAAATGTCCAGTTTAATGCCACAGTTTTCACATTGTATTAAACAATATTTTTTTATGTGAGAGTAATTTAATGGTCAGCCCATAGCTCCTGAATTGGGAACTGGCACTGCATGACAGAAGAAAGTATTATATATTTAAATTTCAAGAAATTGGCTAATTTTTAAATAAATACTTATGGCATGGTATGTTATTTTAATCTTATTTTCTACCATTTTGATTATCAATAAATAGACTGGGCAATTACTGAACTTTGCTTTCAGGGGGCTTGTCATGATTTTAAGTTATTTCATATAGTTTTAAAGTATTGATGTTTTAATATGGTATCCTATTTAATTGTATTTTTATGACTAATTTCTAATTCATGTACCTTGTACCATGTACCTTGTAATTCATGTACTCATAGGTGGGCTGCCTTGGGTCCCAGTCAGGAGAAAAACGGGATAAAATAAAATAAAATACCCTGATTCTATTTCACTGAAAATGAACACTAAACTTCATCTTTGAATATTTCAAGCTATTACTGAAGAAGAAAGGATTGTGTTCTAAAATGGGAGGAAAGCACAATTCACTCTAACTGGGTTTTAGCTTCAACACAAGAAATGGCAAAACTGTCAGAAAGTCAAGAATTTACAGTAACAATCTAGAAGTTGCACAGAGTCCCATTACAATACAGAATCCATTCAAAGGTCCAAGTCACTAGGCACAGCACTGTCAAGAAATATCACATCCAAAAACACAGCGGCCAAATTACATACAACCTAAAAGCAGTTGCAGCAGAAGTAGCCAGGTAGACAATTTTGCTGCTATAAACATTCCATCTAAAGTAAAGAAGGTAAACACTAGAAGATGAAAGAAGTTTAAACAATGAAAAGAGGTTTAAACAATGAAAAGCTATGATTAGGCAGCATTAAAACAATAAATATTGAGGGAAGGAGGGAGAAGAAAATGCCTTAAAGGGAGTTGAGAGGCCTTTAAATGAATTCAAACAGGAAAAACTCCTATATATACAGTAGATCCCCAGTATCCACTAGACCAGTATCCATGCTTTTATTTACCCATCCTTGATCTGCTCCAGGGCCATGGCTGCAACCACCGGCTGGAGTATTTGCTCTGCACAGCCACCCTCCCTCACCCCATGTCTCTCTCGGCTGAGGAAGGAGTCCCCGCCCCTGCTTCCCAGCTGAGAGAGGTACATAGCTCCTGCCTGCCTTTCTTGGACAACGTAAGGGGAGGGGAGGCTCCAAGGAGAACCAAGCACCTCTGTTGGCCAGGCAGAGGGGGTGCTCCTTCCTCAGCCAAGAGAGTCATGGGAAGTCTAGCTGCACAGAGCCATGCACCCCTCTTGGCTCAGGAAGTAGACAGACACTACTTTCCCAGCTGAAAAAAGCATGAAAGTCCAGCTGCACAAAGCCAAGAGCTTCTCTCAGTCAAGAAAAGAGGTGGACACTCCCTCCTCAACCAAGAGAAAACAATGCCTCTGAGGAGCTGGGACTCCCACCAGATTTGTCACGCAGGAAGAGAGATGGTTGCCAAGCCCTGCCGGGAAGGGAGGCAGGCAAACAGGGAGGAGTTGCCTTCCTCCTTCACTGCCTCACCCAACCTGGAGGTCAAAATATAGAGTTTGACATTATCTGTGTTTTTCACTTCCCACAGTAAGTCCTGGAATGTATCCCCTGCAGATATGGGGATCTACAGTACTTATCTGGAAATAATCTCTATTAAACTTCCTTTCCAAATAAAGATGCAGGTCACTGGACCACCAGTCTATTTTACTCTTACAGGACAACTATTATCAAAGCCAGACAGGCATTTCTTTTTCCTTTTTTTTTCATATAAAATAAAATGCATTGAGTATTTTCCTCTGTTACATTATTACTGAGAATTCCCATGATTTAATATAAATAAATAGATTTAATAGTAATATGAAAATGCTGCCTTCTTGTTTAAACCTCTTCTTGTGAGGAAACAAATTAAAAAAAGGAACACACACACTGAAAACATAATTACAACACAGTTCCAATTAAGTTGCAACACAGTACTTTGTCTCTCAAACAATATTTAAATACAGATTCTTCAAAAAACAGAAAAAGTTTCTACATTTTATTTTTTTAGACCCAACAATCTTTTCTCTCCGTTCCACTTCAAATTTCATTTATTTATTTTTTACCATTTTATTAGTAAATATAATTTTAAGAAAACATTTATAAAGACATTCTTCTCTCAGCCTAACAGGCTTGAAGTCAAAGTTATGTGCAAGCTGGAGGAGAACTGGGCACCAGAGAATTCTTTTTTCTTTTTTTTTTCTTTTTTTCGATCTAAGAAGCACAATCCTATAGTAGAAGTTGCAGGAATAGGAGCAAAATCCAAAAGCTATTCAAATGATTAGCTATTTGAAAATAAGTAAGAGAAACTGAATACACTGATATTCTCATGATATATTGAACAGACTGTAGGCAAGGAAATATGCTTGAACTTTCAAAATTAAATCATTAATGTAGATATATTATTGTCATCTGACTAAAGTTCAATTGCACAGATCTGGTTTCAGGTTCATTCTGTGTTGCATGAACAGGGTAGATGAAGCAAGAAACTGTGCTAGAAATTTGAGAACAAAGACTTAAGACTCTAATATCACATGGTTCCAATCTAGAGGATAATATTTAACACCATCATCATTTTTGGAATCTTTCATTGCCAAATTGTTAACAGTCACTTGGGTACAGCTCACTTTTCTCTGAACAGCTGAAGAAAGCGGAAGTTGAAATGTTTTGCTAATACACTGAAAGAGTTGTGATTGTTTATCACTCAAATAAATAAAGTGGTTTATGTTGTTAACTGAATTCTTTGGGGATCCAGACCAAATATACCACAAGTGCTGTGTGTTTGAACTGTGTGTGTGTGTGTGTGTGTGTGTGTGTGTGTGTAAAGAGCCATTACTATGTTCTCAGTCTTCTTTTGCCTTCCTTGTTTCTACTCATTTCAATTTTTTAATCTGTTGTTTAAAATCTATCTGGACACATTTTTAAAGATATTTTAAAAATTCTCTCCCTCTTGGCACATTGAAAAATGTAAAGCAACTATTGATTCTGATCCAACAGACATTTCCCATTGGAGGAGAGAGAATTTTGCCAGCTCTCCTTTGTGTGCAGTGCACTGCACCATTTCACACGTAATTCCAAAGGATTCTCCTGACCCTACAGAGAGGCTTTGGTAGAGCACAGATGGCTGCAGTGTTAAGAAAGAATCAGCAAAAGTCACCTCTCAATCTTTCACTGGCAGGAGCAGAATTCGCCTACATTTTAAACAGGATTGAAAGCAGTGACTTATTAAAACTTCTCTATGCAGAATTTTATAAAATATACAATTTCAGTATGTCCTAATGTGATGCCCATTCAAATAAACCATGTTTAAACCAAAAGGAAGATATAAATATTAAAGAATACTTTTAACACAGGAGATTTCTACATGTGTAAATTACACATAGGTTACAATATTTTTCCTGCTGTACTTTTAGAATCAGTGTAAAATAATATATGGGTTAATTTCAGACAGAAAGCGGTATCTGTACAATGAATTGACATGTTCTGGAAATTAGTGCAGGAACACTTCTTCAATGCAAACTTGAGGACTACCAAATGAGGCTGAAATGAATATTCATAATTATTCATTCCCTGACTGAAAAAAATGGGGTTTCCAACAACTGGGAAACCCTGACAATAAGAATAATAATTCAGTGATAATTCTGGAAAATTTTCTTTTGATAGTCTGATAGTTCAGATAGATAGTTGAATAGATAGTTGAAATAGATAGTTGAAATCAAAGTTTCAACACTTTGATTTCAAAGTGTTGAAAAATTACTTTCCAGAGGAAAAAAATGTGGGTTTTTTAATACACTCACCTGCTCTGTTTTATGTGCAAAAAATGGATTTCCTGCACAGAAAAAAACCTTCCTGTGCAGGAAACCTGCTTTCTGCATAGAAATCAGAGCTCTGGCACAAAAAAATTATGTATTATTCTCTGCACAGCGTCAGAGTATTTGAATATGTGAATACTGCAGAAGAATGTATGTTTTCCCTCGCAGTGAGGAGAAAACCACTGTAAGTATTTTCCCCTGCATTCAAAGATGAAATAGTCAAGGATTTACATCCCTACTATCAAATACAATGAAGGACCAGGAACACCATATCCAGTCAATGTGGATATAGACCCATAATCTATAGTATATATACTCGCTGCCTTGGGGCCCATACAGGGAGCAAGGTGGGACACTAAATAAATAAATAGCATGCCAGTGAGGGGACCTCCAGATGCAATCTGACTCAATCTAAGAAGAACCAGGTATGGTAGCCAAGAGATACATACAGATGCCAAGCCAGAGGTCAAGCTGAGCAAAACTAAAATAAAGAAAGGACACTGTTGCAAATGAAAGTACTGAAATAAGGAGTTGGAAGGGGTTGGAAGGAGTACACAAGCAGTAAGCCACAGTCAAGATACACACAGAGAAAAAGAAATAAATTTCAAATTGGGGATGAGCAGTGAATAATTTGGCTCAATAAGATAATATCAGATAACAAGCAGAATTTTGACTACATAGATGACAACTAGAGAACAAGGAAGAAAACACTAAATTAACTCTCTTGCTTGACGGACACCATTTAGACCTATTGTTTCTTCCTTTCTTTCTCTGTTAATTAGTCTTGAAAATTTTCACAAAAGAATCTTGGAAATCATCTTCTTGCAGCATTTTCTAAACATCTATTTAGATACTGTAAAGTTTTCTGGCTCTGCACCAGATAGGTAAATCGTCATGTAGTCTTAATGTCCCCACAGATACATCTAACTATTCTAATAAACGAATAATAAAATAAATAGTAAAACAGAATGTACAATCCAATATATTGGAAGCCGATCTACTTACAGCAACTCTTGCAGGTAATTATCAAACATAACCCTTACAAAGTGTGACACAGGAAGAAGTCACATCTTAGGTGGTTTGTGAAACCAAATCCAACCTTAGACATGGATATTTCATATTCTCATCTTTATATTTGGGGGAAAATGAGATTCTGGGAGAAATCAAAAGCTACGCAATCTTACTAGACTTTGCTGCTTTAACAAAATTTAATTAGCATAGAAAATGTCACGTTGGCATTTTTATCACAGAGTTTATCCTGGATTTTTTTTCTCACACAAGAGATGTTAGTAGACCTCATTCATATGGTTGCAACTTCAAAAGGATTAACACCTTAGCTTTGTACGAGCTTATTTCCCAGTCTATAATAGGATACCCCCCACAGTCATTTGAGGGTCGTTAAAATATTGACCAGAATAATGAGTATGTAAACTGACCCTTATAAAAGAGTTGAGAAATCTTCAGCAAAGACAAAAGAGATTGCATTATTTGTTGTAATAATCTCCTTATGTTCAAATTGTGAAAAGATAGCACTAATCCATCCATGGATGATAATTAAAATGTCTCACAAGTATTGCATGAGAATGATATATATACAGGAGTGAATCTTACTACAGTTTCTTTCTATGGTAGGGAAATAATAATCTGCATCTCAAGCTATAATACAAGAACTAGATACAATAAGATGAAATTTTCCTAATTCTGTAACTATTGGCTGACTATTGTGCATGGACGGGAAAAAGGCAAACCAATATTAAGACTGACTTCACATAGTGATCTGTCAGATAAAGAGATTATCATAGTTCAGAAGACTCAGTCAAACAGATAGACAATAAAAGTATATACCTCAGTTAACAAAGTAGATGTTTCCCTGGGCATTTTTTTTTAAAAGAGAAAATATTGTACCAGGGCACAAATAATATGGAAAGAATAAGCATAAGTTCTTGCACCACAAACAAGAAGGAAGGAAGGAAGGAAGGAAGGAAGGAAGGAAGGAAGGAAGGAAGGAAGGAAGGAAGGAAGGAAAGAAAGAAAGAAAGAAAGAAAGAAAGAAAGAAAGACACTTCAACATATTTCAGTGAAGCTTTTTTTCCCAAAAACTAACAACCAAATTAGGTAAGCTTGGCATAAATAGCAAAAAATTATTTTGAACTTTCTAAGCAAAAACATTTTTAATATTTTGAAAGATTCTTACAAAATGCATCCAGGGATGACTTTTTCCCCCTTTCATGAGCCTTCACTTTTCTTATGGTTTCCATTTTGGTGGTCAAATATACACTTCTACACCTTATTAAGATGCTGGGGACAGCTGACAAGGCAGGCTTATCTGCTCTCCTCTTTTCTCTCTATTCTGCTGTTCATGCATGCTCAGTAAGGGAGTCTGGAGCCAGCTGCTGTTTATTTTGTCTCTTGCAGGAAGGCACGTACAGATACAGTGGGGCTGGCTAGTGCAGAATCCTACCCTTTCCCAGCACAAACTTTACTGCATTTTTTTTATTGCAGACATGTTGCTGCAAGTCAGCACTGAAAGTCTGCATTTCTCCAGCCCTCCTTCACCATCCTTCAGTGCCAATGCTGCTAACAATACACTCCTGCTAGATAGAAGACAAGGAGGAACAGGGGCTGGACAGGGGAAAAAATAACTATGTAAAAAGAAGATTCTTTATCAGAGGATTCATTAATTGAGGTATGCCTTTGGACTCCATTTTTTTCTTTCAACGTTATTTCTGACAATATGCTGACAACTGGGGAACAAAACACTGTCACTTATCTCTACAGCTCAAAAATTATTGTTTCCAGGTATTCAACTCAAATTCTATTAGACTTCTGCTTCCATCAGTATATCGGTGCAGCAATAATTCTCTCATTTTGATCTGTTTGCTGATATGGAAACAAGACTGGCTTCTTGCCTGAAAGCCTTCTTTTTTCATACACAACATGGGACAGACTATAACAAACTGGTAGGGAATAGGTCAGCTTTTAACCAGATTGGTAAGACCTTTGGCTGCTAGGAATTGCTCAAGCATATAGGGTTCATATCACAGCTATTCTCCTTTCAAAGCTGTTTTCTGACTTATCCAGATCATTAGTGGGATCAAGACATCTAGAACACTAAATGACAGAGGAAGATCAGAGATCCTTGTTTCGGACACATATGCAACCATCTTTTGCTGTTTCTATCATTCTACACTAATATTCCTCATTTCAACTTCCCCTCTTGTCTTACTCCTCCAGTCCCTCTCAATCACTAGTTATGAGCATTCAATTGGGCATTTGCTGTTAATCAAAACCATAGGCCAAACTTTGAAGTGGACTTCTATTAGTGTAAAGCAAAATTGTTGACAGTCTACCAAGGCACATCCAAAACTGGTTCGGAGGACCAGGAAACCCACCAGAGCTGGTTTTCAAGCAGCATGGATGGCTGGATAAGGAACAAGTAGGGGGTAACATAGTTCCCTTCCAACTGTCAACCCAAAGGTAGATTTAGTCCTACAACTGACAGTGAATTCAATGGGACATTTGTGTCAGAATGATTTCTGTAGCTGTACATATTGTGACTATTTCCAGGAACCAAATTGCATTCCTCTCATCCCAAGGCATACCCCAGGAACTCCATGAAGTAACTGTATTTTTTCATTTCCATCAGTTCTGTATGTGTGTGTTTGTGGGTGGGAGTGTTCCACAATGTCCCACAACATGTTGGGGGAAAATTACCATGTGCATATGTGTTCCTGCAGTATCTTCCACCCACTCCTGCTGACAAACCCTGCCTTGAAACAAGAAGGTTACAGGACCTTTCTGGATTGGAAATGGCATAATACATTGCTCCAGCTAGTAATGAAAAGGACAAGTGGAGGATGGTCTGACTGAATGCAGAGGAGACACCATCAGAGACCAGTTAGACCATCAACTATATCTGTCCCAGGACTTTCTGCAACACTTGACAGCCTGGATCCACTCTGATTTAAATGTGTGGACCTGTGGACCTTTCACACTACACAAACACAGCACTAAATTCCAGTTTAATTGCCATGGCAACATCCCCTGGAATCTTGGAATTTACAGTTTAGGCAGGAGCATTTACAATTCTCAGCCAGAGAGCTCCAGTGCCTCACCAGACTACAAACCCCCAGATTCCACAATGCATTCCATGTGTAATGTAGCTCTACAATTATGCAGTGTGAAAAGACTGCTGCATAGAATACAGCTCCTAAAACAACAAAGTGAAAAAATCCAAAAAATTGAATGCCAGCTGCATTCTCTGAGGCTGATTTCTTGTCTTCTTTTCAAAGTATTCATGTGAGTTTTAGTAGTTATTAATCTAGTCTCTATTTCTGTTTAGCACCATTTATATCAGGGCTAAGGAAATACAAATTTCAGCTTCTCTTTTGATGCTGTTTTCTCTGTATCGATCCCATTTATAGTCATGTAAAACTGGAAGTCAAAAGTTGAAAAAGGCTACTACTGTTTATAATTTAAATCTAAGCTTTATGATTAATAGAATGTGGAGAAGATAAAGGTATAAAGTCTAGAATTCACTAAGGCAGATGCAAATGCACAACCTACATATTTGTGATTTGTTCATCTTCATGATCCCTACATATTCCTTTGTTTAGGGGATACACACTTCCCCAATCCTCACAGCCAACAGATACTGCAATCAATAAGGGATCTGCTTCTCTGTTGATTGGGAAGCAACTCGCTGATGTTCCCACCCACACTCATGTGCACAATCTCCAGCATGAGGAGGAATTACAAGAGGGACCCTCATTCTGGCTATCACACTGGAGTTCAGTCATGAGAGGGAAAGAGAATTAATTAGCTGCTTCCTGATCAACAGAGGAACAGCTTCCTGTCAATCATAGCAAGCTGCCTGGTACACGGTGATGAGGGGGAGGTCAGATTAGGAAACACTACTTAGCTACATAACTATAGTGGTTACACATTCATAGTTGCCTTACTGAATTCCAGTCATAGTAGTTAGCAAATATTTCATAAATAAAATCAACAGCATATTCTTTGACACACATTAGTAATTCAAGTAAGTAACCATATACAGTACAATTCACTGAAAATGGAGTCCCTTCTTGGTTACAAATTGCACAGTTTTCACCATCATATACTTTACTATGGTCAGCAGTATTTTCTCCATCTATGGATAGTATTAGAAGATGATTGGAAAAAAATGACAAGTTGCTTCACATTGGACACCTAATTAAGCATATGATTTAAATTCCAGTACTGGGAATCGTTATGAGAACTATTTGTTCAGAAAATATCATCTGTCACTCTTGCAACTGAAGAGGCTCAAATGCATCAAAATTTCTTTAGAAAATCTGTCCAAGATGTTGGGTCTAACAAAACCAACTCACAAAATTAGACCCACAAGAACACACAAGTCGGTTTACCTTGCTGCGTTGGGATCCTGTGACCTTAAGGAAAGGTGAGGATAAGAAGTAAAACAGCAATAAGAGAAATGTATCTGAAGTGTTCTGATAACTGATTAACCAAATACATAAGCCAAGTCCTGCTTTCTGAAATAATAACTGAGCGTTATTAAATAATTTCTGTAACAACCTGAACTACAGACTCTGAAAAAAGGTCTGAAAATGCTCCTGTCTCATGGAATTATATCCTCTACTTTTTCACAAGAACTTTCATAATCATTAATAAAACAAGACATTAAAATCTGCTTTACAGTAATAATATATATGTCCCCTACTTTTTTTAAAAAAAAAGTACAATTAATGTTCTCAAAAAACAAAAATAAAACATACAATTCAACCAATGCTTGGTCCAGTGACAAAAAAATTTTAGCTGATCAAGCTACTTCTCCTTGCCTGGTCACTGTCAGTTTCCATCACTCAATTATTTCATTTCTGAAATTCTAACTATATTCATACTTACTATTAGTGGAGACACCCTGGAACAAGAACTTTAAACTGAATGTGTTTTTATACTAAGATTTGTAACAGACATATTCACAAGACTGATATAACCTAGTTAACTAAATCAAACAAGGAACATAATACACATACTTCAAGGACAACAGTTATTAGCAACAGTGAACAGTAATGATGTAGAAGGACAGAAAGAGGAAAATAACAAAACCAACACCACTACCAAAGTAATTTTAATGATTTTTTAGACACAACCACACACCTATATTATGCTTACCATTACTTTACCAATGAGCAAGACATGAACCTTTTCCTTTCTTAGTTATATAAGTAAATTCATAAGACAAAGAAATTAGCACTTAAAATTACCTTCTCTCTTATTTTGGAAAAAGAAAATGTGATTTGCTAACCATAGCCCATGACATCATGACACCATGACATCATGCTCTTTTCTATACAAGGAAATAATCCAGCCATGTGCAGGAATTCCATACTGAGTGCCCAAGAGCGTTCCCCTGCTAATGTAAGGGGAAGCAGAATCTGAATATGCACAGTTCAGTCGATACACTAGAGATCCTGCATCACAGCATCTGTGTGCAATTTGACTGTCTGCACTAGTCTATACTAAATAAATCTTTTAGCATTTAATATTTAGTTTCAATACATGACCTTAATCATATGTGACATATCTATATCTCTCACTCTACATTTTGGCCAGAATTAACATGAATTATTTTTCTTAAATATGAAATAACACTAAAGGGGAGGGGGGAACCACACGATGACACTTTTACTCTTTCTCACTTAAGCAGTAAAGGACCCTAGGTATAAGTAACTTTCCTCTCCATTTCAACTCTAACATTTTAATCAGAGGTGATTGCTTATATTTTTACGTCAGCTGTGGCTTTAGAATTATATCATACTGTCCTGTCTACTTATTTTGCTTGACTTTACTGCATTCATACTGCATTAAGAATTCAGTATTACAATAATAGAGCATATCAAGGAGATACTCTGAAAATACTAATTGAGTCAATGTATCCAGAAAGTTTTGGATGCACTTGAATAGCAGAACTGTCTTGAGCCATATACTAGCTTTGATTGCTAACTTGCCAATTATCAGGTTAGTATATAAAATGACTGGATTACAATACTTGGGGACAAAGACTCTCTCAGACATCCTCCTGTAGTGGCTCAGACAAATGAAAGAGGAACAAAGTTTTGCTAAGAGGTTCCACTCTTAGTAGTGGAAACTATTTATTCTGCAGACATATAAGACAACTGGGAGGAAACTCAAAGTAGTTCATTCTGTCCTGTTCTTAGATTCTATTTATTATATATGTAAGCATCAAGACAACTCTTCAACCAACAAACCCACAATTTCAGTGCTTATCAATGTAAATACAAGTATATAAAGCCTTGGAGATAACCAGGTCTGAATATGGAACTTCTACAAGAGATTTTTTTCTACTATTATTATTTTAAAACCTGTGTGTCAGACTGTTGGAATAAAAAAAATGCATGAGTGATTAGTGTGAACAGAATTGTCATTCTTTTTTAAAAAAATTTAATAGAGGTGACAGTAGACACACACTTTTTTTTCCAATCATGTATTTTGTCCTTATGAAATTAATTGAAGTTTTTCTAACCACAGAAATATACTATTGGAAGAAATGCTGCAGAAGAGTTCCTTTAATAATCTGTGAGGTTTCTGATGATGCAGATCATGGCAATATTGCCTCATAAAAGCAGTTGTTATTTGAAGCAAATCAGTAGAAATGCAGTGCACCTATCCACCAGCTTGATTTTCTTTTACCCTTCAAACACTATTCTATGTGATGGTTTTAACCTATACAATCTTTTACATGCTGACTCTGATGTACCTAATAGTACATCTCCTTCCTAATATCTAGCTGTGATATCTAAGTTTACAGAGATTGCCAACTTAATACCGCAAACTCCCACAGCTAGATGTTTTGTTTATCAATAAAGCCTTCTAAGCAACGACAGAATGAACGTAGAGCAGAATGTCTATGGAGAATTAGTCATCAAACCCTCACACCAGTATATTTTGAAGCACTGTATTTATATAGGTTATATTTGGTACAGTTAGGCCATTGTAGTATAAGTGAAATTGTCTAGGAACAAGTTTGGTACAGTGGTTTGAGTGTTGGATTAGGACTCTGGCAGACGAGGATTCAAATCCCCCTTCAGCCATGAAAATCCACTAGGTGATCTTGGGCAAGCACACCCTCCAGCTCAGAGGAATGCAACAGCAAACCCCTTCTGAACAATAAAATTTTGTCACAGGTTCATTTTAGGGTCAGTATAAGTCAGAAAGGACTTGAAGGGACACAACAATAAAAATTATACAGCTGCCTATACAGTGTGCCCTCCATATATGAGGAGTTCCACTCCAGGAACCCCTGTGTAAAACACAAATTTGAACCGCTGTGTCCCATTATAGTCAATGGCTGCAACATTTGCATGTACACCCCTGTGTGGGTATGTACCTGTTGCATCCATTTAGTATACTATAATATACTATAAATACATGATACTTCATGCAACCTTGCATTCACTTATGCCAAGGTCACAGTAAGGGAGAGGACCACTGTATATGCCTTCCTGAAGATTCAGGTTTGGCGAAGGGAATGTTCTCTGTCTCTCACCACTTCAAGCAATAGACTGTGGGAAGACATAGAAGAGGACTGCTCTGCTGTAGCACTCCAGCCAGCATTGACTCTGATCCCAAGTTAGCAGAATGTCTATTGAACCCTTTGGGGTCTAACTGATTCCCTTCAAAATGTACACATACATAGTTTATGTTCTATTAACCATTTATCTGTATTAACTTGGTTGAAAATTATTTGTTTCTATTTTGAGTCAGTTCTAAATTATTCCTTATTGTTTTAAATTCTAAATTGTTCTAAATGTTTTAAATTGATTTTATTTGTACATCACCCTGAGATCCCATGATATCAGGCAGGATATGAATATTTTAATGAATTATATATACATATATACAGTCAGCCCTCCACATGTATGGGGTTAACTTTCACAGATTGTATTATTTGTGAGTTTCTTCAAACCCCTGCCCCTGCCCCCACTGCAGGCACTTCTTTTTCAGGGGAACCTTCCCTCTTGGTGGCTGTGATCAGGCCATGTGGCCCTTTAAAAACCCACCCTTGGTCGTCATCGTGCTCCTCCTCCTCTTCCACCACCACCACCACTAGTTGCGGTCCAGCCAGTTAAAGACAGCTTGCAGCCCCATTTCTTAGCACCATAAATCCTCTCCCAACGCCACCACAAACTGAAGGAAATAAATGAGTTTGAGAGAGGAAGTATAGGGCCATCACCCACTTTCCTTTCCTTGACCTGGTTTGAACCCTGGGTGCCCATTCTCTCCACCATGCATTGGTCCCCTTCCCACAGACACACACATATTTTGATATTTGTGATTTTTCCATTTCTGCAAAGGTCCAGCACCCCTAACCCTAGCAAATGTGGAGGGCCAGCTGCACATATATGCATATACACATAAATAATTGCAAGAAAAAAAAAGAGTCTCCTTTTTTATTCAAATAGGTAAGCTGTATGTACTTTTCAAGATTATGTCCACTGAATATTGGGAAACATAAACCAAAAATGTGTAAACAGTTAGACACTATGGTATAATGTACAATAGAAAACATAAAAAGCACAGAATAATAATAATCTTACTTCAAAACTCTTCACCTCCTCTTCACCATCATCATCTTCCTCATCATGACAGCTCTAACATGTGCAAAGAATACCACATTTACAAACAGCCTTTTAAATTCAAATATATTCATTTCAGACTTAAAAAATATCTGCCTCAAAATAATATACATTACTCAAGCATACATTGTCCTAAATTCCATTGCTAGTCCCAACTAAAGCAGATGATTAAATTGATCATTACTGAATTACCATTCAACAAAATATTCAGTGTGTCTACTTTAGCTGGATTTGGGACAGGCATGGGCAAAGGGCACCCTCAGGCTGTTTCACAGGGCTTGGCTCCTCCAGATTCCCTGAATTTCCCTTTTTCTGACAAAAAAAGAAAGACTGAATTGCCTCTCTGGAATCTCCTCTGCCCCAATGGCACTTCAGCTTTTAAGTAGATTCCAGCTCTCCACATCCAACATAAAATCCCCTCTTTTTCAAACCAAAAGTAAGTGTTAGACTCTTCTATTTGGGAGACTTTCTTTGCAAATTTTGAGTTTGTGTGGCCCCAGAGAATCCCACTGGCAGAAAATTGGCCTCTTAAACAATCACAATTGACACCTCTGATTCTTAAATCACTTAAGTCACTGCTTTTTTACAATTACTAAAAAAAAGTCTTTCTCCTCCTCATTATTATTATTATGATTTTCATTTAGAGAGTGTCAGTAGAATCAGGATAAACTTCCTTTAGCTTGATTTCCAATTGGACTCGGTTAACAAATAAATTTCCATTAGATGGTGTCATTAGACAAATAAAAGAATCCGATGTCTATGAGGTCTAGGGGGAGCCTTATAAGCCATCTAAACACACTAGACCTTGCAGCAGCTGTCATATGCCATGGGGAAACTACATGTGCCAAGACATCTGACACATTTCAGGAAATGCAGAAGGGAATGTGAGAAATGGAACCACTTCCCTTCTCCCTGTGCAGCCTGAGAATGTGGGAGGAAGGTGTCAGATTAAAATCTGAATCACAGAAGTGTATGGGCAACATTGTAACTCATTGTCGTGGTAATCCCAATGACTCATAATGCTTCTCTTTAAGAATCTGGATAAGCAACTTCTCCAAAAGATAGACGGGGAAAAAATCTATTTTTTTTTCTGTAAAAAAAAAAATTACCTTTGCCATAATATCAGCATATGCCATATAAAGGTAATCTTCCTCCAGTTTACTGCAATATAGGAATGAAAAAACAATGGTACAATGATAATAAAAAATTTACTTTCTGTCCTATTTAAAATTACGGATTATTGGAGAAGAAACTGGTGAACACATCATTGTGTTTATTACTATGTCTGTTGGTCCTGGGACCATATGCCCCAAAAGAAATGTTGACAGAAGAACAGCAAAGACAAGGTCAACAGAATTCCTCCTCCAAACACATCTGAGACGGATTGTTCCCACACACATGCACACAATAATAATAATAACAATTGGTTCTTGTGGGTTTTTCGGGCTTTGAGACGGTGTTCTGGTTGTATTTTCTCCTGACGTTTTGCCTGCATCTGTGGCTGACAACTTCAGAGGAAGATGCCAGCCGCAGATGCAAGCAAAACGTCAGGAGAAAATACAACCAGAACACCGTCTCAAAGCCCGAAAAACCCACAAGAACCAATAGATTCTGGCCGTGAAAGCCTTCGACTCTACAATAATAATAACAATAACAACAGCAGCAGCAGCAGCTTCCTTCTCATAAGAATAGCATTAATATTTTCAAATCTATTCACATTTTTTTATCTTGACTGTTTCCACACTATACTCTTATAGCGCAATGATTCCACTTTCAACATCCTATGGAACATCCGGCTGACCCCTCCCTAAACTGCAAACTCCAGGATTCCACAGGACGCTGAAGGTGGAATAATCGTGCTATTAGGGTATAGTGCAAAAATGGCCCTAGTCTGTTGTTATGAAGTTTACAACATGATTTTCAGTAATGTGGGTTTCAACAAACCAAGAACAGACTGGTATTAATTGTTTCCTCCCTGAAAATTTTCCAACAGGAGAAAAAGAGACCAACATTCTTTTCAAGATGAAAATTCCAAATACAAAATACCAAGTAGTTCCTGTTCTTGTACTTGACTTACTTTAGATAAATCATTTTATTAGAAAGAAGTATAACTTTCCACTGTTCAGTGATGAGGATTTTAAGATACAGATCAATACAGAATCGGTCCATGATATCTGAATTCACCAATCCCTTTAAAACCCTAACAAAGGAATGACTGAAGACCAAGTCACTAGGAATTATTCCTCAGTCTTATGTTTAGCTCATTATAACTATTTCCAAATGTGGGATGTATTATAATGCAAATTTGGAGAGAAACCAATTTATCAAAATAATATTAATAATAAATATTCTCCCTTCTATTATTCTCACCATTTTTCAGTTAATGCAGTTCGACTGAATAGTAAAATAAGTTGGTGCAAAGGATCAACTCTCTTAATGCACTCATCTTCTTCTGATGGCTCCTCTCCAGGTTTCTAAGGAAGAAAAAGTAAAAAAAAAAAAAATCAGAGTGTAAAAAGTCATTTGAGATTTGATTAATATACTTGATTGAACTTCTTTTTAACTGCTATCAAATTAACTCTCAATTAATTGAATTTAGATTAGAAATGCTTACACAAATTCATCACTGCCACTTTGTACCTTATCCACATTTCTGAACTTTGTTACTGGCTCAAATTCTTTTCAAATTACATTTTAAAATATTTATTTTGGAGACAAATACACCTCAACATAAGTATTGACGTACTGATTTAAATGAAGCTTCTCAAGATCACTATAAGAATTAAGTTTTTTGCCAAATGAATGTTTTGGACGCACAAAAAACTCCCAATTTACAAAAAAAATTCTTATGGCGGTCGATCATTTTCTTGATGGGCGTATTTCATCAATGATGAGAAAATCTGAAACTATTATTTGCATCTCTCACATATATATTCAAAGCAAATGTTTCAGATTATTAGACATGTCTATTCACTAGTACCAGCTCTACAATCCTGAGCATTCCTGCATGAGGTACATTCAGTGGACCTCCTCAGCCAGAAAGAGGCCGGGCCTCCAAACTGATAATCTCTGACACTGCTTCTGAACTTCCTATTTTCTATGTTTAAAAACCAAAATGAAGAGACCATTGCTAGCCTTGAAGCACTGGCAAATTCTTGATTTTGCTGTCTTTTGGAGGGAGTTCTGATAAACCTCAAAGGTACACAAAATGAATTAAATGTCCCAAATTCTGTGAACTCCGAACATACTGCTAAGTCTTCTATAAGAGTATCTTCAAAGTAGTGGTCTTCTGTTTCCACCCAGGATTTATCATATCCTTGAAGAAAAAGATTGACAGCTCGGTGCCTAAAAAAAAGAAAATGAAAGAGTATGTGTGACCATGCGCATCTAAAGATATCCATCTACATCTATACAGATAGATGCATAGGTCTACCCATGTATATCTATAGTTATACAAACACAGGAACATTTTCTTATTTAATATTATTCTTATCTTTAGAATAATCACTCCATAGAGAAACAGCATAGTCTTTCTCAGCACACGCATATTGATTTTACTTTTGTTTACTTTTACGGTTCGCCACTGTGCAATATATAAGTGATAAAACAAAATGAATACTACATTTAGAATCAGGAGGTATGGCAAAACATTTCTACAAGACTAATAAAATTTTATGCTTTGGACAAATGAAGACTAAGAAAAAGAAAGCAAGAAAACCTCTTGCAAAAATCTTCTCTGGATCTGCATGTTCTTTTGGTATCAGGCAAGGCCCTCAAAATAATTATGTGATAGAAAACTGCTTGATATTGAACATTTGTTACAGCCTGAGAAGTTGGCAGCTTTTCAACCTGTACATATACCATTAAAATGTCAATATATTGTTAAATAAAGACATATCACCTGATAAAAACTATGGATGGTATAGCCTAAGATTCAGGACAGTGCCTACCCATTTTTGGCGTGTAATAAAAGCAAGGAAAATGCTAGTTTACATGTCAAGTCTGGGAAGAATACCAGAAGTTTCTTTAAAGAATATAAACAAAAAAAAAGCAGAGAAAGACCTCAGGTTTCTGAGTAGGTACCTCTATACTAATAGCCTTTTGCAATTGTTTGTATAATGCATATCTATCAATAAAAATGTAATAGCTTGAAAAAGAAAAGATCTCTTCCACTGGTAAGAAAGCAAAGAGAACAATGATATTCTAGTCATGTATTTTGGCACTGGGGTTTTAGCTGGTCTTTTCTAAAGCTGTAAGTACTGCTGAAAATGAATGTGATTTGTGTATAAACCATTCTTCTTTCTATTTATTTCTTGAGATATTACATACCTTGGAAGATTATAGAGGGGTGCCATTCTGAAACAAGCTACAACTGCTCTTTTTCTCTGTTTGGATAGAAGTTTATGCCATACTGCTTTTTTTGACCTCTGAGGATGCTCAACCTGAAAATGGAAATCAAAAGGATGTCCCTTCTAGATTCACACTTACTTATAATAAGTAGTATGTAAAGTATAAAAAACATACTAAACGAAAATAGCATGCTACCATGTGGTACAAGTTTTTTTATTGGTCTGGCTAAGAAAACCTGAGCCTAAAACACACTGTTCCAAGAACTACTTGAAGTTAGGGCAACTTGCTGTATTGACTTTACAAACAGAAACAACAACATCTTTGCTGCTGGGTTTGTAAGTCAGAATGTCTTCTAAACTAGTGGAGTCATTCACAGTCAAACTGTACAGTTGTCCCTCTACTTTCACTAGGACTGGGTCACAGGACCCCTGCAAAAGTGGGAAAAATGCAAATATCAAAGTGTGTGTATGTCTGTGGGAAGGGGACAGACTTATGGTGGAGAAAACAGGCACCCAAGGTTCAAATCAAGTCAGGAAAAGGAAAGGCAATGGGTATGGATCAGCATGGTGACCCTATACTTCCTCTCTCACACCCATCTGCTTCTTGGGTGTAGAGGACATCACGGGAGGGTTTGTGGTGCTGAGAAATAGGGGTGTGAGCCATCCTTAGCTGGCCAGGCAGTGGCTGGGGGAGCAAGAAGAGGACTAGAGGTGGGTTTTTAAAGGACTGCATGGCCTGATCAGAGCTGCCAAAAGGGAAAGTTCTCCAGGAAAAAAAGCACCTGAGGTAGGGCAGCAGGGGAGAAACTCACAAATAATCAAATCCATGAAAGTGAAACCCAAAATATGGAGGGCCAACTGTAGTTTGGAAATAGCCCAGAAAGCTGTGTGACTCACTCTTGTCCCCATCTTCAAATTTTTGTTTCTGGAACAACAATTGCCACACATACGCACCTACACACACACTTCACACCTTGTTTTAAAAATTAAGGTTAAACTCAGTTGCTGTACCACTGTTCACATGCAGTTGCCTTCAGAGGCATGGCTGGTAGCATGACTGGTGATTTTCTCAGCTTCAACTCCTAATATGTGAGACTCCCTGCCCAAACACTTTGAATACTGGAAGGGAAAGTGGGGTGAATAAATCAATAAATAATAAATAAATTCACTTCTCAGTAAAAATAGTACCATTCCTCTTCTGCCAAAGAAATACTTATTACACAGTCTGGTCAAATTGTCTCTGCTACCTGACACAGGAGCCTGCTCTGTTGGTGAAAAAATACCTGTATGTTCCTTATGGCAAATGTAATTTCTGCAAGGATGAACACGAATTGTTGATGCTGAACTTGCTTGGGCTGAATTACATATCCCTGCCTGTCCCATAAGATATTAGCAATATGTGGGAAGTTATTTATAGTCAGCAAACTCCAGTGCTTCAAAACATGTGGTAGTGATGATAAAGAGAATTTTGAAATTAAAGAGCAGAGTACTTCTTTGTTATTCTCATTGAATAGATATATATAAGTGTACTGAATAACTGAAACACATTAAGGAGGTGCAAATGCAATTAATTAGTCAGGCAAAAAAAAAAATCAAAAAGTATCCTCCACATGAAGGGGATAAATGTGTATGTCCAAACAATTCCTGAGGAAAAATAAAAGTGTGTGCTAGAAGCTCTCAAACATAGGTTAACTGAAAGTGAAACAAACATTTCAAGAGAAAGGGCATTTTAAAATGTGGTCTGAAATATAGATTAGGGATCAAAACATAAAAATGGGTAAAGAAACTATTTACAGGCAAAATAAATATGATCCTAACATAATTAGTGATACGAGAAGAAACACTATACTTCCCGTTCTGAAAAATTTCCGGCCACGATTAGAGAATTTCTGGAAGTAATAAAAGAAAGGAATGAAGCAAAAAAAATGAGAGACCAAATGATGCACTTCACTTTACAGATAATGGCAGCTAGATAAAGATATCTGGAAGGCCTAATAATTGACAGCCTCTTATTTAGGGCCAAATTAGATAGCTAAGTTAAACATGTCACTTGGTCTAGTTCTGAGTACTTTTAAAACTGTAAATGATTAGCCACTGGGGGAATAAAATGTTCTAACAGCCTCCCCTCACCTCCACCACCAAAATAAAAATCAGTGAAAAGTCTCCCAACATACAGTTAAGCTATCTGCTAGCCAAGGCTGTCTATTTCACTCCATCCATTAACACTCTTTAACCAGTCATACGCCTATTTACAGGATCAAAACCCACGGTGCAAAAGAAGGTGTCACTGCACACAGAAGGAAAGTGAGCCATTCTTCCATTTTCTGGTACATTCTTTGGTAGGTCAAGAATTCCTTTCTACCAGAACCATTGCCTATGGAGTAAACTACTGTGGCTTTGGGGCTGTGGTGCTGTCAGAATTTTGTGTGTTCTTTGTGTGTTGTGACACAGAGGATATAGTGAGTAAACAGATTTTCACACGAGCACTGGCCACCTCAATGTACAGTTTTTTATACTATCATTCCATGTTGTCACATATCATAGGGGAATCACTGCAGAAACTATCTTGGTATCGCCATCATTCTCCATCGGATAATTTCATTTTCATTTTTTTCACATCCCCTCCCATTTTGAGTAGGCATAAGACGCAACAGAAGTTCAACCAGCATAACAGCAGCTTGTATTCCCAATTGGCAGATATAGGATTGTTCACATAAAGGATGTGAAACTGCATTGTACATATTTTCTATCCAAGTTTTTATCCAAAGAAAATGACAGAGCTATTTAGAGAAACCTGTGATTCTTACTTATTCAAGTACACTAGCAGAGCATATTCAATTTGGCTTATAATTTTTTTAAAAAAAGCAAAAAAATATTTAAAGACATATTTACAAAATATATACATCCTCTATGTTTTTTTCCCCTCACTACTGCATCACTGTAATAAAAATCTTGAACTTCAAGATTCTTATAGTGCTTCAACACATACTAAATATAAATAAACAAAACGTTAAAATAATGTCTAACCTGCTCCAAATGAAAAAGCACATTGGCTATATCGAGAACTCGATCCACTGTCTTCTCTGGATCTGAAGTAACTTCAGTCCTGTTTGGTAGATCCTTATAAAGTGCCATCTGCCACCTAATGGCAGGATCTTCAAGCTGCAAGGACAACAGAGTTTATGAACTGCGTAAATGATAAGAGTCATGCACTGCTAGAAGCATCTTCAACTGTACTTAATGCATGATGCATCAGCAGCCCAGAACTAGGCAATGTAAAACCAGAGCCCAATGTAGGCTGCCAAGACCTCCCTTATACAGTGAATCCTTCATTTTTTCCCCCCTTCTGACCAACCTTAGATGAATCATTGGAGAGATTAGGCTATGTTTCCATTTAACTGCCATGGCAAAATCCTATGGAACCCTAAGGTCTGTAGCCTCCAAATATTGTCACAAATTTCCAACTGATGGGTACAATGTACATGGTAATGAATTCTTATACTGCCAGCACATGGACTTGTTGCAACATCGAATTCCCACCAGAGGATTCTATCTGGTGACCAGAATGTGGTCTTTTCACACTACATAGTTATTTCCCTGTGATTCAGTTTTAACTGCTGTGTTTCCATCCTATAGAAAACTGAAATTTTCAGTTAAGTGAGAGTCATTTAAAATTTTTAGCCAGAGAGCCATAATGCCTCATCAAACTACAATCCCAGGATTCCCTAGGATGTTCACATGGCAACGTGGAAACTTAGGCCCTTTCCGCAGCTTACCTTCTTGTGTCAGCGTCCGGTGGCTATCCCAGCAGTGGCTCTGCTGGGAAGGGAGTGCAACAGCAGTGCTCCTCTCCACACAGAACCAGTTTCCTGCAGAAGGGAGCGCAGCACCACTTCCTTCCGCAGCACAGCCGGCTACTTTTTGAGGCTGTGCTGGGGCAAGGAGGGCCTCCATCACACTTCCTGCCCTTCTGTAGGACTGGTAAGGGCAGGATGGTGGTGCAATCGTATCTCATTGAAGGGGAAAACTCATCAATGATTTAACCTGCAATTGCACTACCTGGGGACAGGAGAGGAGTGGGACCTCAATGACATCATGCAGAAGTGTTGTCACAGTCTCGTCCTTCTCCCGTCCCCATGGTGGAATGGGAGGGGGCTGCAGAAAGGGCCATCGTGCTATAACTGTGTTGTGTGACCATCCTGTTTAAGAGAAAACAAAACTGGATACACTGTACCCATTATATATGTGGGGGTTCCATTCAAGGAAGCCCAGAGTAAAATAAAAAACACAAAGCATTGAGTCCCATTACAGTACAATCATTGACTATAATGGGATATGACACTTCAAATGATCGATTACATAGCTGGTATATTCAATACCTGAAATAGTTAGTTTAGTTATTTAAAAAATATGAGAAAGAAAAATTTACAATACTTCCAAATTACCTTGCCCTGTAAATGAAGGTTGTTACGAATAATATCTCGAACTTCCTCTTCAGTGTCTTTCTGCCAAGAAAATAAAACAAATTACCATAATGTATAGGGCCATCATGCCAACCCACTCACCCCTTCCCTCTCCTTTCCCTGAAGTGGTTTGGTGCTGGGTGTCCAATCTCCCCACTATGCCTCGATCCCCTCAACACACACGCACATTTTGATATCTCCAATTTTTCCACTTTTACAAGGGTCCTGTGCTCCTAGCCCCAGAGAATGTGAAGGCCCAACTGTAATATCTTCTTCTTCTTGTACTGCTGTTTGAATGAGGATACCACGCAAATGAGGCTATGAATTTCCACCTGACTCTTAGGCAACCAACCAAAGGTTGCACTGAATGGGTGGGCAGGCTGACCCTCAAATGTAGAGCTGATGGAAACTTTATATAGCCCTCCTAGTTCTGTTCCAATGCTAACCATGTGAAAATACAACATGACATTGCCACACAATATGTCCTGTCCTTTTCTCCTGAGCCAAAAAGCTGTCCTCAGCTACACAACTACAGGCCATATGGCTATGCAGTATATATCTGTGTACCACAGCTGTATCATTCTGCTTAGTGTATAAATAGACCTTCCCTCACAAGTGTTTCCAGTCTAGTTGGCCCATGTTATATCAAATGTTTGTGCAATTCATAATTAACTGCAGGTTTTCCCATGGCTCCAAACTAGCAATAGCAATAGCATGTGTATTTCAATATTGCTTATCATCTAAGTGCTCTCTAAGCATTTTACAGTGTGTTAGCTAATTGCCCCCAACAAGCTGGGTACTCATTTTACCGATCTGTGGAAGGATGGAAGGGTGAGTCAACCTGGAGCCCAGCAGGATCAAACTCACAACCTTGTGGCTGCAGTACCGGCATTTACCCACTGCGCCATAAGGGCTCCTTTACGAAGAACAATGTCAAGGAAAGCACCTTCCTTTCATTTCTCAGACCATCTTTTCCAGGTTAGAAGTCATCATGGTTATGTCAAGACTTCTATTTGACCTGTTGTAGCATGTTGAGGTAGTGCTGAAACTGTGTAGATGCTTGAAATATTCCAAATATTCTCCATCCCTTTGTATTGCAGAAATCCTTCTTCTGATTTGTATTGGCTATAACCAATACATGAAAACACTCTTGTCAGTATGATATTTTAGGCTTAAGTGTGTGATGAACAGCTTTACAAGAGGCAGTACAAACCATAAATGGACATATATTGCAGGAGTACTATTTAACAAAAGGGAACTTAACGAGTGAAGCTTTGGTTTATAAATAAATACTTAATGAAAGTCTCTTACACTTTGAGAGAGAAACTCTAGGAAAGCCCTGCTGGTTTTAATACTGTTTTTTAAGAAATACTGCAAAACTGTTATTGTTTTTGAGGTGAACTGAAGAACGTTTGTCCATGCCTAATACAGGAATTAATGGTAGAATTACCTTAAGTTGCAAGAGATCTAACATAGCATATACAGTTCTGTTTATAGATTGCTCCCTCCAAACCTCTCTTGACTACTGGCAAATAATAGCCTTAGATGGCCAATGGAAGGGGAGGAGAAGGCTGATGGAAGAGGAAGAAGATCAGAGGTATGTTTTTAAAGGGCTGCATGGCCTGATTGGAGCCACCAAGAGGCAAGGTTCCCCTGGAAAAGCAGCACCTGAGGTGCGGGAGGACAGGGGTAGGAGAAATTCACAAATAATCAAATCCATGAAAGTCAAACCCACAAATGGGGAGGGCCAACTGTATTGTCATAAACTACTTTTAAACTTCCCCACACTATAGCATCCTCCTTTAAACATACTGTATTCATACACTGTTTTTTGCCTAACAAGAGACAGTGTTGTATAGTAGTGTGAGTGCTTGATTATATTATGAAGGACCAGGATTCAACTCTCTTCTCAGCTATGGAAACCCACAGGGTGACTCTGGGCAAGTCACATGCTCTTAGCCCAAGAGGAAGGCAATGGTAGACATCCCCTGAAGAAATCTTGCCAAGAAAGATCTATGATACAGTCAGAATAAATCGGAATCAACTTGAAGGTACATAACAACAGCAACAATTTTTGCCTGTGCTAAGATATTATAAAGAGTTGGGGGCACTATCCTGTAGTTTGGCATTCTCACTCAAACAGCAATAGAAACGCAGCAATATATTATATTCATAAGGCAGCTTTTGCCTGCACTGAAACTTTTCTGGGACACTTATGTGCTGGTCAGGACATGCAATCATTGTACACGAAAGTGGTCACACAAGTAAAAAGGTGGGGCAGAATAAGATCACAGCATCAATGGCACAGAGGAGGCATATTTGTTTGATGGGAGGGGTTCCTTGGGCTAGCTCCTATGGTCACAGGATAGAAGGAGTGGATTAGAGAACAACCTTTGGGGCTGGCACAGATCACATCATCACTTAAAGACTCAGGATTTGCAGGTTAGTATGTATCAGGTAGACTACTGTATTCAAAGTGGTGGTCCATGAACCAATGCTGGTCTCTGAGCCCTTAGCTACTAGTCCTTGAGAGTTTGTGCACAGAAGGTGTGATATTTCTGAAGGCACTTAGAGAACATTTTTTTTATTTTATTTAACAAGATGCATTCTTGCCTTCTGTAGTTTTCAGAAGTAGGAGTGCAATTACTTCTCCTATTTTCAGTCTCTATAGGACATTCATTCTCCTTAATGGAAGGTTGTTCTTTACAATTACTAAGGGTGTAGGGAATCAAAATTTAGCTAGGGAAACAGATCTATGTAGTTAACCTACCATACTTAATCTGTTCTTCGCCAGTGCAATTAATTCTTGGTCCCCAGGTGCACAAATATTTAGCCCAACAGGTAACAGTCTTTTTAAAGCTGCTACAATAAGTGAGGTCTGTGTTGAATAACGATCACCTTTCCTCTTCATTTTTTTTCTTTCCTGATCTGAAACAGCTGCCTGTAATATGTAAGAAATAATCCATTTTCAAACTGTAAAACAAGAAAAGCTGTCATCTCTCTATTTGGGGAGTCACACAATAAAATCAACTATAAATACCTTTGCATATTAAGTGCTTTATATCTGTAACAATGATGCAAATAAACTCCACTGTAGCAAACAATGATGCAGATAAAATCCTCTATATTCGTCTCCTTCCCACCCACCCCCACTCTAGACGCTCATTCATCTTGCTTATTCTCATCTGTTACCTGCCATCCTACTGTATCCTGCAGGTTCTCAAGTAATTAAATGTCATAAATGTCATTTCTCTGGTTCTGGTTAACATTCTTCCCATTAAATACATGTCTTTGTTTTGTTCTTTATAGATAGTTTTCAGTTACAAATATCTTTCATTTTAAATTTTTGTTTTGATCTTTTTTTAAAAAAAAATATGTCTACCACTGCAACTATCTCTGCATCTAGACTATTCATTCAACCTGGAAGAAAACACTTGGTGTACATTTTGTGGAACACATCCAGTGTAATACTGAAATATTTCTGTCTTTCAAATGCAGGTTTAAAATGGTAATGAAAACTAAGGAAGAAACTGGTGCTCAAAACAAACTTTGGACGAGGGAAGGAACAAGAATCTAAAACTCAACATTTTGCAGTTCAGTATTTCATGCTTCTACCATTATGTCAGAATCAGAAGCACTGATAACTCCTTCAGGCAGCAAGGGCTGCAAGCTTATCAGTAATACTATGACAATCAAGACAATCAGTTCTTTACTACTTTAGTATAAACGTGTATGTCTAACCATACCACTTGGTAGAGTGATGCAGTCACCTCAGGAATTAGATGCTGGGTGGAAAGGAGGAGGCAGAATTGTCTGTTTCTTGGTGGCCATTCTCCTGAAGTACAGAAGTACAGAATCTTTTGTGATCCCTAAACTAGCCTGGTGCCTTTAGGTGTAGTAGAGAACATTGTTACTACACCAGTAAGATTCAAATGGCAAATTAATCAGCCTCTACATGTGGAAAGGGAAGGAAACCAAAATGATGTCGTGGGCTGGGACTGAGTCGTTTGGCAGCACCTCCTTGTTTTGCCTCCCTTGTTAGAGACACAGAAAAGCAAGAAAAGAATAACTGGCCAATATATGCTTTCAGTTCTATAAAACTCACCATAAGGGAGGTCACAGCAGAGCTTATTGTATAGAAGAAAATATAGATGAAACACAGACTGAGAGATGGCAAAGCTCATCTCACACTGATAACAATGAAAGGAGAAGAAAGGTAGAGGATATTGGATTTCATTCAGAGGCATAAATCCAATTGTTAATCCCAACTAAAGCAGGCTCATTAAATCAACTGAATTTACACAAAAAGGACATCATTTGTATTGCTCTGAAAGAGCAAAGAGTCTGGGGAGGTGTCCCGAGTACCATGATGGTGTGGATTGATGATGTGGACAAGACACTTAAATTTATTGGTATACTGATGACGCTGAATGCTACGACAGCAGTCCTTGTCAGTAGATTCAGCTAGGACTGTGAAGGGGCTGGACCAAAGCTTAGACATGGTAAGGGACTAGATAAGGGCCAATAAGTTGAAGCTGAATCCTAGTAAGATGGAACCCTGTAGAGTGATGGTTCCCAGATCTGGGAATTGGAAAAGTGACCTACTCTGGGTGGCACTGAACTCCCCTGATGGAGCAGTTACACAGCTTTGGAGTACTCCTAGATCTTGGCTTGGCTTTTATAAAATTCTTTGGGGCCTATTGACTTAATCCGATATGTATCTGGCATATATTATTTAAATTCTTAAATTAATGACAGTTTAATAAGTTTTTTCAATGTTTGAATTATTTTTACAATTTTAATTTTTTTTAGTGTCCTGCATTTTTAAATTGTTCAAACTATTTTTTTTGTCAGCCACCCAGAGACTGCATGAAATGTGGTAGGAAAGCAGCATTTTAAATATATAATAAATGAATGTTGATTTACAAAGCTGAAATTGATTCAAAGAATCTACTGTAACTGCGACTAATGATCTATGTCTATTCTACATTAGAATAAGTGATTTGAGACTAACGAATTTCCTAACTTCCAATGTTCCTCCTTCTGAAAATTCTTCTGTATAAATAATTCTTAGAAAATCTAATCACAGAGTAAAGAAGACATCAAATTTAAAAGTTTATTAATCTTCAAGGTTACTTTATAAGACAAAGGAGCTTTTTTCTAACAGTATATAGAAAAAAAACATGTGAAGGCTGTAGTTTTTGGTACCTTGGACATCTTAGACTTAGTATCAGTAATAAGAAAAGACATGTTGTTGATTTCATTCTGCACAACGAAGTTCTGTTCTTCCCTTTTAAAATTCTGAAATGGCATAAAGAACACTTACAGTATATCATCAGCTAAGGAAATTCCACACTTAAAAATAATTATTGTTTGTGTTTCACATAAAATCTTTCCCATCCCACCACCGCTAACTTCCAGATAAAGATAAACCATCTCCCTGACCTGGCATCCAGTGGGTTTGATGGGACAAAGTAAATGGACTTTCAGAAAGTTGCTAGGAGAGGGGTAAAACCTGGACTACCCTCACAATTTATATTCTACTTATACTTAGTAACTTAGACTTCACTTCAGTAGTGTCCTGTAGTACCATTTACTCCCACAGTAGAAAAATAAACTGCTGCACTGGAAGTTAATATTGCCAACGGTGGGGGGCAAAATCCTCATTACTTAGGCCAAATGTTCCAGCCTATATTTAGAGAAAAAACACATTGTTTCTCATCATCTTCTGTCTCCATTTTTGTCCCCTGCACATACCTCCTGACCTTCACAATGACAAACATTTATAAAACTTCAACTTACATGGGATTTTGACCAGTAAATGAATACTTCAGCAACCATACGGAACAGGTCCTCAGCTTCTGAGTTGGGTTCTTTCAGCCACTTTGCTCTGAAATTAAATAAAAATAAAAAGTATTGTGCATCCTGTTATGTTATAATTATACTTAAAGAAGTTTCCACAATTTTCAAACAATATAGGCCAAAGCCAGTATATTTATTTTTATTTTATGGGCTAATGAAAAAAATATTTGTTTCTTTTTGACTTTTTTTGAAATCACAACATGTTTTTTTACCAGCTAAAACTAGCGTCTTTCTAACTTTACACCCCTATAATTCAAAGACAGAGCCATGTTAGTCTGGATTAGTATGCAAAGGGATTTTGGGGAACCTTTGAGACTGAAAGAAATTAGTAGCATAAGTTTTCATAAACTAAGGCCCTTTCTGCATGATGATGGCAACTCAGCATGGGGATGTGAGAGCAGTGAGACCGCAACGACACTTCTGTATGACATCATCATGGTCCCGCCCTTCTCGCGACACAAACCGGTGTGATTATGGGCTACATTATTGATGGAGAAACCCCATCAATGGCACCCAATCACATGAACCTTCCATTGCAGCCAGCCATTCAGAAAGGCTGGAAATACAATCTATGCGCTTCCTCCCCTACTGCAGCATTTCAGGCTGGCTGCAGTCTGGAAGGACAGAGCATGTCCCTCACACTCCCTTCCACAGGCAGCTAATCATGTGCAGAGAGGAGCATTAGGGACACACTCCCATCCCAGCAGAGGCACTGCCAGGATTTTGATGGGACAGCATGGGAGAGTGTCGTCAGCTGCATGTGGTGAAGTGCCTAGGGGCAGATATTTATATCTATGAGTGAGCAGGTTCTGTGTGTGAGTAGCAAGAGAAATGCAAAACTTGTGGGTACAGTGATGAGCTGACAAGGTCAGTTTTAACAATGGTCATTGGGGGATAAAGACAGGAGAAAAAATATCGCCTAAAGCCAAGGTGAGTAGGTAATAGGGATGTGATTCTTCACTAAGTTTCACCTTGAAGGCAGCAGTGAATACTTTCAGCAGTTTTCTTCCTACTGCAACAAAGTCTTAGAAAACCACACAGTTTTTGGAAGGTTACTTGTAATTCACAACTTACTCTGTGCAAAATTTGTGTATGGTTATTTTTCAAAGAAAACAGCATTTTCTGTGCATGAAAGAGCAATTTCTTGCATGGAAAATAATATTTAAATACAGGAATATTAATTCCTGTGCAGAAAATGCTGTTTACTATGCAAATCAAGCTTGTGCAAATTTTACACAGAACAAAACCACAATTACTGGGGGGGTTTTCCTGTGCAGAAACAACATTTTATGCAAAGGAATTAATATTTCTGCATTGAAATATTATTTTCCATGCAGAAAATGTTCTTTCCTGCACAGAAAGTGCAATTTTCTACATAAATAACCATGTGGAAATTTTGCACAGAATTAGTGCCAATCTGCAAAGATCAATCCTGCCTCCTTCTCATCAGGATTCTTCAACACTCAAAAAATATTTTTTCTATTATTTTTGAATATTTTCAAATATTCTTTCCATCCCTAGTTTATAATGATATGAATAGTGAAGTAGCATGACCTCAGAATCTCAGAGCAGCAGTCCTTGAACAAAACAAAACTTACTTCATTTTTGGGGAGATAATAAATATCCTGACTTGGTTCATCATGAGGAAAATTTGAGAAATTCCTGTTTTATTTCGAATGAGAGCACTGGCCTGATTCACTAAATTATTCTAACAAAAATATGGTCACATTTTGTGGGTTAGAGACGTACAGAGACTTGAACTATTTTACAAAAGGAGCCCCCAAAGTGCTCTGCATGTACCTATTGTAGTCCACAAATCTGATCAACAGTGGGTAGAAGGCGTAAAGGTCGCGGGTTAATGTAGTGAACTCATCTAGGATCAGGAGTTCAGCCTCAGACATATCGCCCCTGCCCTCAGCTCTCAGGTGCTCTTCATCAGCTATAATGAGCGCAGCTTTTTTCTTCAGTTTCTCCATCAGTGGCAGAAAATGTGTTTTTAGGAGCTGAGGCTTCACTTTGCTTATGATAGGCTGAGAAAACACTATGTAAGGAATCCATTAATATCATAGCATATACTTCAAACTATAGCAAACTATGGCATGTTCCACAATAGAATCTATTATATTACAGATTCTAGTCTGCTCACCCACCCATGCTGCATAAATATCAGGGTTCTGATGATTGATTCTGCTTCAAAAACTTACAAACCTGATATCATCTACTATATTGTTATCATTTCCACTCATACCCAGCCTTTTGTAAATTCTGCCACTTTTTCTCTGTTCCTCCCACTAAAACTATTCACACATTTTGATCATTTAGCATACCACTGTCTCTACCTTTACCTTCCTGGCCTCCCCCTATTCCATTTTACTGTTCAAAGCCAGATCAGAATACTTACATAATCTCTTTACATTTCTCAGTTTCTTAACAACACCCCTATTCACCTTGACATCCAAGGTAATATTTAGGACTTATCTAACAAGAAATCCAGCTAAATCAATCAAGTTATATGTATTATTTTCTTTTCATCTTACCTGCTAATCTCTTCATCCAAGCTCCCTCATCTATGCCCAAGTTATTATATATGATTTTCAGTATATTTCCCAGAAGGGTATTCATATGCTCTGAAGTCAAAGCTGTGCAGCACATTTCACTCTTGTCAGGATTGCTTTCTGGCCCATGTTCCCACCAATGTGACATGTAGCTACAGAGCATGGGCAAGACAACTTCCATTACATGAGGCATTTGTGTATATCGAATGCCAGATTCAGCTAATTCCACAATTTCTTCCATCAGTTTATCTAAAGAAGGAATGTTTGGACAGAGCTCTTCTACACTGTTTGGTAACGTGTGACCTAAAAGAAAACAACAAAATACATAAAAATCCAAAAGCAAATGAAAGCACATATTCTGTCTATATTCAGGCAATTGTCCACACCATGGTTTGGAAAACAGGAACAAGATGTGTTTTTTAGCATTCTTTCCTCTTTGTGTTCCTTCACTCTTCTCCTCACATTCATGGCTAAATGGAATATTTCTTATTCTAATCAAACCATACATTGCCATTAGATCCAAACAGGAAAACTCTATTGAATAGGCCCCTCAATACCAGTACTGCAAATCAGGAGCAAACCATGACTTCAGACCTAGATTGAAGACTCACTCACACTGCATACTTTCACTTCAGCCAAAGTATGTTTTTAGACCAAGATGCATTACCTTAAACAATGTATGGGAGAAGAGGAAGAAAGAAAGACGAAAGAGTATTCAAGCTGGTGACTCATATTCCACTCCTAACATGACTACTAGGAGATCAGAAGATTTTGTTTATAAAAGCCAGATTTTTTTTTTAAATAAGCCAACATTACAGCTAGGCACAGTTTAGGTACTGGTCAAAGTGCTGAATTAACATTAATGCTTCTTCCAAACTCTTCTTCACAGCTGCACTGGAGAGGAGAAAAGGGAAGCATGCATACCCACGATTCTCTATGGCTTTTGCCTATCAGGATAAACCATTGCTTACTGTGAAATCCAATTTTTTTCTATAAATATTACTCAGCCATGCCCCTTAAATATATCTGTATTTCCCTGATTTCCAGTTCCCTGATTTCAATCCTGACCTCTCCCCAATAAAGAGTGAATGTAAACCCTCTAGACCAAGCACTAGGGTTAGCAAAAGTTCTTCTACAACCTGCCATCTATCACATCTCTCAACATATGTGTGGACATGCCCCAGGCTAAAAGAAAAAGGAGCAACTGCACCTTGTCACAGGTGGAATAGGAGAAGGAGGCAGAGCTAGTACACGACTCCTCCTCCCTTTCCCATCCAACCAAGAAGAAGAGACAGCAATGACAAGAGCCCTCCACCTCACAAGGTAGAAATGAGGGGACAAATGAGGATTCCAAGAAGAAAAGCAGCCGTGGTGGCTGTAGCTGGCTGGGAAAGTCTCCTGTGCTGTAACACAGCTGATTATCCTTTCACAGTGCCTTAGGTCTGAGGACATTTGAAAGGAAACATTGGGGAAATAGCCAGTCTGAAGAGCTGTGCTTAGAAGCAGTTTTCTAAACTAGTAGACACTTTTCAAGGATGGAAGGCTGGCACCTCCAATTCTCTGCTCCTTAAGGCAACTGCTTCACCAGGCATCATGGCAGTGCTGGCCCTGTCAGGCATTTATGGTTATCCTCTTGAGACTAAGCAAAATGCTAAATAGCAGCAGTCACCAACAGTGGAGTGTCATGAAACAAATAACACTCACATAGTGCAGTAAACTTTGGATAATATACAAAATTCATCTTTCAAAAATGCTTAAATTTGAACAAAAGTACATACCTGCTCTGTCTTTCGTAGTTTTGGTGTTGTAAATAGAATACGTGTTGTGATTGTTCAGGTGAGTTTCTAAAAAGGCCACAGGAAAGGCTCCAGCAAAAGCAGCTAAGCATTCACCTATCGCTGAACGCTGCCTGCAAATTGAAACATTCCCATGAATTTTTAAAACTCCTCTTTTGATTCACTGCACATATAGCTAGGACAATATCACTACTTATATTTATGAAGAATTCTAAGCTTCTCAAAGACTTTGATAATACCCCAATGCAGTATCTGAGTACAGTGAATATACGCCAATTAAAGTAAATGAAAAAAACAGTAAACAGATGTTGATATAGAACTGTGCTCCTTAGGTTTTAGCGAGGAGTGGTTTTGCCCTCCTTTGCCTATTGCTCAGAGGGTGATTCTGACTCTGTCCCTATGGCTGTGCCTGATGTCTTGCACTACTGCTAACACATTTGCATGGGTATCTAATTTGTTTGTGAGCACAATAAATAAATGTTGTTTCTAACCTTTAAAGCACAAAAAGAGCTTTGATCTCTCTTATCACATGAAGCACCTTTTCTTAATCCTCCTCCTGTCACCTTAATTTACTGAAGTCCCTTGAGGGAATTCTGTTCTAAGTTTCACCTTGATTCAAGATTAATCTAAAGACTTCAACGAACAGGTCTTACTCTGCAACTCCTTCCTCAAAGCTTAGTTTTTACTTTTGGGAGGTAAATGAAAACAAAGTGCTAGCAAGTTGCTGGGAATGCTTGGTTAAATGAGCTGTCCTGGACATTTATCTCTTCAGTCTTCCAGCTGGATTATTCCATTTTCCTCGGATATTAATTTTATTTATTATTTATCATTTATAGAACAATTCTGTTATCTACACTGTTATTTTTATATAAGGTTAGCACCACAAAGATTAAAACTGTACTTCAAAAGTACCCACTGAGCCATGAATCCACTGGGCGATCTTGGCCCAAGCACTGTCTCTCAGCTTGATTACCTCACAGGATTGCTTTGAGGATAAACAACAGATTTTTACAAAGCCATAAATATTACTTGAGCTCAGTGGATGAATGTTGGGATAAAAATTTACATGTTTGGCAGAATAAAAATTATTATAAATAAGTGAAGAGTTTCATTGAAACAATTTTATAATTGCCAGACTTCATCAACTCCAGGATTCCCATCCTAAAAGTTTGCAATATGTTTTTGATTATGTATAATGCCCCCTTACCGCTCCACATAGATACTCTTGCTAGTTCCCAGAGCATACAAGCTGCCCAATATTCTGTAACAAGAGACTTGAACATCTTCCACTTTAAAAAAGAAAAGAGGAGAGGAGAGGAGAGAAGAGAAGCAAGAAAGATTTTTAACGCATTGCATGTTATCTATATATAGAAAGTAGGAAGAGACTATAAACCTTTCAGAAAACAATTTAAAACAACAGAAAATTGAAGTATTTCACTTTTTTTATATAAATGTGCAAAAACATAAGATGATGGAGTAAAATTATATTCCCATTCAGCAAGCTTAATCTTTCACTCTATTATAATGGCACTTCCTAAGTAATATAATTAATCAAATATGCTATGGTAAACCATGATGGTTTGTTAATTTTCTTTAGATGGTATGTTTGAATAATAAATCATTAGACATGTTTCTGTAACAACATCATGGTCTAAAGCCACCACGATGTTGTCACAGCAGCACCATGTGAAGGAATTCTCTTTCCTACTCCCTCCCTACTGCACCTCTAAGAACTGTCAGAAGAATTGCCCCAGAAGATTTCCCAGTCCCATTCCTACAGACTTTTGTGGTGTAGCAGGGACTGCAGTGGGAAGGGAAAATAAACCTGTCCTCCTTCTGCTGAATTCTGTTATCACACTAGGGAGAAGTCTGTTTCAGATGTTGTCCTATTTAGAAATTTACTGCTTCACACTAGGAAAAATTACATTATTATGTCATGCCAAAATTAAATCTGGGAGTTTCTATTTGCAAAACGCATACTCTACCACACAGCTTTACTCCCAAAGTTTTTTTCTGTTAACAAGAGAGAATGATGGTGGTGCTGGCTCCCTTCACAGCCATGGGGCTACTTTGCTCAAAGGAAACAGTGTGTGCTGATAGCTGGGGAAGTGTCTGGACATCTGCTTTTTACATGGGCCTTGTGTGAGTGGAGTAAAACTGCCCTGCTGAAGGGTCAGTAGTAGTGGTGGCAGAAGCGGCCAGCTGTGGATGACCTCCTCTATTCTTCCTGTCATGGTGGGGAAGCCCCAAAGAGCTGCCACCGCCATTTCCCCACCCAAGTTAATACTGTACCCAGGTTACACTGACTCATGGATAAATCAACCCAAGTTTTTTGGGCTAATTTTTGTCAAAAATTTTCAACTTATACACAAGCATATATGATATTTGCACAATGTAACTAATAACATTTAAACCAAAAACCTGCCTTTAAATTCTACCATTTATTGAGAGTATCATGATCCAAATATTTAACTCAATGGAATTAATTCTGGAATTCCTCCTGTATAATTATTAAGACAAAATCCTATGAAATCAAGGCATAGCACAAAGTAAATAAATCTGGATTATTATGAGGATTAATGCACGGCAGATGCAGATAAACTGAGATGCAAAATAATTAAGAATTTTAGCAATATGTAAATGCTTATATCTTTATTTAAATACCTACATATCAGGTCTTCTCCAAATTGATGCTGTCCAATGTGTTCAAACAACGAAGATAGCACTGGCAGAAGAGCCACTGTGGTGTAATTAATTATTTGTGTCACTCCTTTTGGCTGACTCCTGGTGTGTGTGAATTGCCCTTGTTTAAGGTTCTCCATTGTTTTCTCCAAGTCTTCTGCAGCATTATCCAGAAAGGTTCTCAAAGCCATTTTAACAGATTCCAGACCCGTCTTCATCACTGTCCTGCAAGTTACATGCACATAAAATAAGATTAAATTCTGTTCATTCAAATTCATTGAATTATTAAGTAAAACCCTTCAATTCCTCCTTTCCTTCTAGTATATATAACATGCAAAGTTGAAGTTATGTCGAATCCTCTAACAACCAGTGTAACTGACCACAGAAATTTCACAAGAGGGCAGTAGAAGCCTATGGAACTACAATACAACAATCTTACTTTTAGCAAGAAAAAATTCTTGACATGGATATGTAGATTTTGCAGACTGTATGGGGTGGCAAGAGAGAAAGAGTGATGATTTTTGAGGGAGCAAGAAACTTTTTGATGGTAGAGCCAGCACTAATAAAATGTTGTTTCAAAGCCTCATTTATGGACCTAGAATTCATATGCATTCTATACAGTCAGATAAGAAGCACATTATGGCAACGTATCATACATTTAATTTACCATGCAATCATGGTTCATCAGTTAGTTTAGCTGCGATGAAGATGATATGTTCAGAACTCTCCCAACATACCAGTGTTGGATAAGTGCTGACATTCTTAGGCAGATGCAGGGGTAGCTTTCCTTTGACTGTACATTTAAGTTTGGGAATAGTTTTCCATTACAGAATAAACTATAGAGTATCCTGTTCCCCATCATTTTTTTATCATTATTGTCAAATTTTGGAAATAAAACAGTAATGTAGCAAACCACATTTAACAATTTACCTTGCATCCAAGGTTTGACCCAAGATATGAAGACAATTGACTATTGAAGTTGCATCATTTCCTAAGGGGATGGTAGGATAAGAGAGATATCTTGTATTAAAGCATTCTCTGTTTTAAAAACAATGATGGTGAATGCAGAAGTAGGAAAAATGCACATTGGAGGAGTAAATGCTCTATATAATATTAATTAATATATTGTTTCAGTCTTTTTTTAGCAGATGCCAAAAACAGAAACAATGCTGTATCACTACCCAACTGGCTGAAGCAGACAAAACACAGTAATGAATGTGGTGATGAATTCATAGCATATTTGTGTGACTTAAAACCTTCAAATAAATCTCTGCATCACCCAGAGTAGGAGCAATCTTGCAGTGTGAACTACAGCAGAACATTCATTAGATTTGGAAACCTATGCACTGTAAAGCATAGCTGATATTATGCATCACTATGGAATCTCCAGTATAGCTCCCAAGCTGTGAACAGTAAAAACAATAATGTCTGTAAATAAGTATTTTGTTGCAACTTTGACTTGATGATACAAATGGTTTTTCACTGAAGAAGGCAATGCCAGAAATAAAATTTAAAAAATGATAAAGTAAATGTATTCTCTTGGAAGGTAAATGCATTCAGTTGGAGGTCTGTCATAGTTCTGTGAGCATGTGGAAACATTTCTGGAAAAAAAAATAGTTTGCTATCAATACATAAAAGCCCAGGGTATAATCTAGCCACACATAAGTACTTTCAGATCTTGATTTCAATAGGACGGTAAAGCATACAGTGTGCCCACTGCACACGTGGGAGTTCTGTTCTAGGAACCCCCATGCAAAACAAAAAATGTGAATGTTGTGTCCCATTGTAATCAATGGATGCAATGTGCATGCATCCACATGGGCACATGACCATTGCATCCATTGACTATAATGGGAGCAACACTGCATGCAACCTCACATTTGTGTATACAGAGGTTGCATCAGAAAAGGATGTACTGTATGCTCAAATATTTTCCCATGAAATCAATGGGCCTTCAATGTGCTTACCTTCAACCAGATTATGCCACCTGTCCTGTTTACACGTTTTGATGCACAAAAGGTTGTGATCAAGAGGCAAGGAGGTGTATAAGCTCACACAAGGAACTTACTTTCCATAAATGAAAGTGTTTATGGCATTAATTCCTTCTTGCAGATCATGCAAAATTCTATGAAGCATTCTTTATGAGATGTTAAATATTCTAGAACCCTAGTATTTATTCTGTTAGGAATTCCAAAAGCACATCCTCATTCATTTTTCTCCTCCCATGGAAGAGTATGAAAATGAAGACCTATAAACATTTGAAGGTTCATTTCCATCTGGATATGGCTGTTTTAAATCCATATGATGAAATGGTTAACTAATAAATTGTATGTATATTGGATTTTCATAGTACTTACAAAATTGTGCAAGTATGTAGGTAACAGTCAAAACAAAACAATACATCCAAAAATATTAGGGGTTATCATTTTGAGTGTTATATTTAGAATGTCTGAATTTTAATGTTGTTTTTACTTAACAACACAAGATGTTAGAAAAAAGGTCTGTTTGAGATACCAATATGCTTTAGTGCCTACTAGTATTTAAAATTTATGTGATTTTTGACATTTTCAATGTATAACTTAAGGTCCTTTTCCACCTAGACTGATCTCTAACACTGCACTGACTACTGACAACCAGATCTTAAGGTATTTTGATTTAGTGCACTGGTACACTAGTATAAACAATATATTATATTGCTTCAGACTATGCAAAAGGCTGGGTCATAAATTGCTTCCTCATTAGCAGTTTAAAAACCCATGAAGTTCCTGTGTGATAATTAAACATCCACGATGTCAAAAGCAAAACAGAGCTTCATCTGTCACATATGTTATGGATCCTTTTCTCTTTCTGTGGACTGCAGAAGCTGCTTAAATTATACAATGGAAGGCTAAACCACATCCTACTTCAGTGCATCATTTACAGCTAAACTTTGCATTATTGTAAGTGTGTGGAGCCTTGATCTCCTACCTACACTGAGGGCAATCCCTCCTCAATGGGCACTATGGCCATAAGGAGCAAATTTGCCAAGGGAAAAAGAAAAGGTGGGGGAGCCCATCTCTCCATACATGTCAAGCTCAGAAGAAAGGACCAATTAAAGTTTGTCTGCATTTCATGTAGTGTGCAGTCTAACCCCATATTGAGTCAAGAGGTGGGGAAGACTTAGTGTATGAGTTAGTGTAAACTAAAGAAATAAGAGTAAGAGTTGTTAGTGTAACAATAAGAACGTGAACCAAAAAAGACTGCATCAGGTTATATCCCCCTTGTCAGTAGTTTACATTGCTGTGTTCATACAATTGCTAATGCAATTTGTCAGCAAGAACAACAAAAACAACATCAGAACAAAACCAATTTATTTTATTGGTCAGGAATCATTTCTCTTTTTCTGCATACTACTTATGCTCCCTCTCAAGTCCCAGTTGCTAATTCCAGCCCAGATAGATCCATGAAACATTCTCCAGAGGCTACTTGCTAATGTTGCAGGGGACTCTACAGTCTCTCAACTAGGCAAAAAGACATACTTTAGTGGGGCTCCCAAACTTTGAGAATTATGTAGTCTTTGAGCTAGCACAACCCATCTTGATGCAAGTCCCTTAACAGACAAAGTTAAAACAAAGATTGTGGGACTGATTTTTACATAACCTCTGCTGAATGTACGGTGCTTCAAGAAGAACAGCCCTTAGTGCTATTGACAGAAAGACCTTGTGCATCTTTCAATGTTTTCAAACTTTTGTGATAAAAAAAGACTGCAGAAGTAGTAAGGACTAATTACAAGTGAAAGAAAATTGAAACAGTAAAAGAAATATTGTTGACTGTGTCAATAAAAATTTCATTCAGAAGCATCCCAAGTACCTGCAGGTGGGCTGTTCCAGTCACATGGCCTGGGGTTTACAGAGCTATAAAAGGCTTTCTAAGCACTAAATCCTATCTGAACTTGGAAGCTAAGCAGGGTCAACTCTGCTTAGTATTTGGATGGGAGACCACCAATGAGAAACAGGTGCTGTAGGCTATGTTTCAGAGGAAGGAACTAGCAAAACCACCTCTGAGTACTTCTTGCCTAAGAAAACCCTATGAAATTCATGGAGTTGCCATAAGTTGACAGGTAACTTGTGGCCACACACACACACTCACACACTTGTCTGTCTATATACAATGCCTTGTTGCTAGTATAGATAAATACTTCAATGACGCATTTGCTCTGCATACTTTTTAAATAAATCAAACAGTCAATACAAAGTTGGGATTGAGATGGAACTTTTAGGCTATTATATTAAAAATATAATAGCCTATTAATAGTCATTTTAGTCTGACATTTTAACTGACTGTCACAGAGGATTATTAGTGTCCCACCAAGATCATATCAATGGCCATGCAATCATGCAGCATGCAACGATGTGGCACACACAGTGGCAAAAGTGGCAAAGAAAATCAAGGGATGCTCACACAAGTATTTGTCAAGGGTCTCCTTACCAAACAGTGAAATCCTATGCCTGACAAGTACTCCAAGTTTGCAGAATAGGCTAAAGACAAAGGACAGAAAAAGAGAGAGGGGGAAAGGAGGCAAGGAAATAAAGAAATAAAAGTAACAGCTGATATATGAGCCAGAAAAAGCAAACATGATGTTTGGCGGAAAGAATTAACTCTCTGAGTAAAATGTAGGACTACAGGTAATACTGTTTTCAAGAGTAGTTCTGTAACAAACATGATTAAATATTCACACATTTATAATCAAAGGAAAAGAGAAAAATGACAAGAAAACTATTTTAAAAGCCATCTTTTATAAAGCTGAAGTCACTGAATATTAGGGAGTAAAATGCTGTTAGTTTAGAATCAAACAAGAGAGGGTGGGAAGAGAGACTTTATCTGAGTCAGTAACAAATGTTTGATTATGGTATTCCATATTAAATTTTTTTTATATGCATATAATTGTTTTGTTGTTGGAAGAAAATCTTGTTCAACACAGAACTAACACCAGGCATAGCTCAGCACACAATTATAAGTTTTTTATTCTGTCAGTTTCAATGGGCTAAGGCGTGTTTTGTTCAGATCATTCAGTTATTCATTCATTTAATTTTATTTAAACCCTGCCTTTGTCCCAATATGAGATCAAAGGCAGCTTACAACACATTTCAAAACAAAATACAGGTTATGAGCAATGAAAATGAATTTATACAAAGTAACCACTTCAGTAGACATAGACAGTTTATTAATATGTTGCATTGTTCCCACTGAAATGTTCTTTTCACTGATGGAAACAGTTCATAGGAACTCTTCTCATAGGAAAGAGTTCCTAGGAAGGACAGCACCTGGAAATGGAAACTCCTGTTGTGAACAGAATAGAATCTCTGGAGCCAGTGCAATATGATTTGAAATACTAAACCTGTAGCTATCTCAAATAGAGGTGTTTTTTATGACTAGAAAAGGTGACAATGATACTTAACATGAAAATGCCTTCAGGGAAGGTGTAAAGGAAGCATCTAGAAGTGTGAGTTATATTCTACAATCAAGGATAGCAATGTCAAAAGACTTGAGAGTTGTAATTATCAGCCACCTCTTGTATTTATCTCCAGTTCTACTCACAGGCAAGTTTGGAACACATCCAAAGTCCATTAATCCAGAAAACAGGAAATGAGACCCCACCCTACCCATCAAAAATTGAAGGAAGAGCAAAGACATTCTCTGAGTTACCGGGCAGTCATAATGTAAGCATTCTAATCCCATGAGCCACCTCAAGGGCAGGGTACCTCTCCTTACTCCTTCTCAGAAGATATCTCCTTCATAAATAGTAATGTCACTTTCTCTGGGAGATGGTTTAGGAGACATTCAGAAGTGTGGAATACATTCAAGTTGCTCTATATTAAGTATGAGCATGACTGGTAAGTTTTAGTTGTGGTCAAGAACAATTCCAGAACCTGCTACTCAAATGATTGGCCATGGAAATTAATTTTGTGATAGACAAACTAGTGAAAAAGTTACACGTGTCACTCTCTCTGTGTTAATTTGAACCCCCTGTTGTATGATGGACTTGGAGGACGAGTTCTGTGATAGTCAGAACTGCTGACAAGCTTGTCCAGAAGGCTGGGTAAGACTGCTAGGTAGAGAAGGGCAGCTTCAGGTTAACCCCAGCCTCTGCAGAATCTTTGCTGGAACGAAAGGACTGGAAGGATATCTGTTAGTGAATTTCTTTTTCTTCTTGTTTCAGGGAGATGGCACAGCTTATGATTTTTTTTTCTTTTAAAAATCTTTGGTCTCAGCTTGTACATTCTTGACAGTACCCTGAAAGGTTACGGGAAAGTTAGAGTACCCTGGAGTCAGCACTCCAGAACGTAAATCATCTGGAGTGTCTCAGCACAGATGTGGCTATAATGGCTCCAGCAGAAAAGGCAATAGAAACTCGTGTGGCCTCAGCTATAAATGCAAAGGTCTTGCACAGTTTACACAAGCCTCTGTGTAGTTTCCTATTATTTACATTAAGAATAATCCACAAGTCCTTCATGCACAGCCCTGAGGTTCCTGTGAAGGTAACGTACACAGTTGAAGCTTTATGGGTATTTTAAGAGTTCTATCAGACTATTTTTCATTTGGACCCAGAGAGGTGGTATTACCCTCCTCTGGGCCAGAGCACCAGACAGGAGGATTATTTCTGGAGCATCTAACAAGTAAACCTTAAACTTCTCCATACATTGAGGAGACAGGAAGTACATGTGCTGAGCAATGCTGCTAACTGTTTCCTATTTAGGGGCATGTCTCCTGTTCCCTCTTTAAAAGCTAATCAAATATTGAAGCAAACAGAAAATACATTATTGGTTTATTTTGGGAAGGAAAGATGGAAGTCCCTCTGGTGAAGCTTTTTGGGCGGTGGGGCTGGGAAGGGTGATGCCTCTGCATTAAGACTCAAGATGGGCAAAGCCTTGGATGACATATAAAAGAAATCAGAATTAAACAACTTGTCCCTGGAGGGGCCTTCTATAGGGCAGAATCTGACTACTTCCTTCCATTTTTAAATCTACAGCAGGGGCAGAGAAAGTGTGACTCTTGGGCCACATCCTATTTTCAAGGTTGTTTTGCAGCTCACAACCCCTCCAGAGTCCTCATAATTCTTTTCCTGACCAAAAAGAGTCCCCCCCAGAGTTGTAGTCTTTTGCCCTGCCAACATTTTCAAACCACTCTCTTTCAAAACCCGAAGTGGACTTCTGGCTACTTCAGTTGTTCGTATTTGAGTTTTGGCATTTGGGGCAGTTCATGTAAGCCTTGGAGTGTCTCAGGGCAGAAAACTATTCCTTGGATCCACCACAGTTGCTCCTCCTTAACCTAGTGACACAATGCCGGCTTTGTCATGAGGAGGAACTGGGAAACAAGACTAGGGGTTCTACAGGAGCCATGTTTGAGTCTTCCAACAAATGAACTGCAACAGTGTTAATCTGACAGCTAGTGCCACCTTTAAAAGAATCAGATGTTTTACTGACCATGGGTTCGGGGAACAGTTTGAGCTCCTACTTCATTTGGCAGGACAATTAAGGACAACGTTCACCTGTCTAGATTGCTGAAAAATTTGGGTAGCAACCACGGAAATAACACATTGCATAAAGTCCTATTTGTTAAATCTTGACCTCATCATTTGAAATGGAAGAAACTGGTTAGGGGACTGGGCATCTGAAGTCATATTTGTGGTGACAGACTGAATATATACAGGCAAGTGACTGTACCTATAATGACTACCTATCAGCCCAACTGGGCAGTAATAGAGGAGTGAAGTATGTCAAGGCTGCTTTGGGCCTGAAGTGGTTGAAATACTGAAAAGGTACCTAGGTTGTCATCACCATTATCTTCCCCAAAAAGACAGTGAAGTGCTGTGGGAATTACCCACTGGGTCTGACTCATGGAATGGGGTGGTGGCAACAAGGTCAGGTGCTCCTCAGAAATCTGGCCCAGCAGCCACTGAAGTGCAGAAATGTTCTGGGGCCATTTCAGCATGCTCAGTAAATTGTGCTGGATTACAACAGGCTTAACAATGTTAACGGAGATTGTTCTTATCTTTGTAGCTGATGCCTAATTCACTCTCTTGCCTTTTGCCATGAAGAGAGCAAGAGAGAAAAAGAGATGACACAAAGGAAAGCGATTCCCACTCATAAGTGAGCAGTTGTTAGTGAGCACAGATAATTTTAAAGAAACAGAATGACAATAGTTAGGAGAAAGGCAAAGGCATAAGCTTGAGAAGAGGGTCTCTTCTGGGTAAGGCAAGAACAGAACTGTGGGTGGAGCAGGAAACAACCAAGAACAACAATTCCAAAGTTATATGATTGTGCCTCTCCTTGGTGGTGAATGGAATACAATCTACACTTCCAGATGCCTCCTGCACTACCTTCCAGAGCATGTGATACACACATTTAGACAGTAACAAGATTATTCTTCATAACCAATTTCAGTTTCTTGCAAAAACAAAGTCCACTAAAGCCATAGATTGAAAAAAAAATTGGTGCCTTTTTTTCAAATAAATCACTATTTTCTCTTGTCTGCTTCCCTAACAGTCAGTCAGTACTAGATTTAATAGTCACTGCTGGATTCCTGGACCTTTGGATTGTTTCTGGATGACATTTCTTCCTACTGTGAACAGACAAGCTGTCCTGACTGTTAGTGTCTCTGTTTGACTGTGAATGGCCTCCTGCTGACCCTGCATTCTGTTGCCTGGCACGGACAGCTGGTGTCTACAATAGTGCAGCTTTGCTACGAAAGCTGGGCAGCTTCCCCAGAAAACTGCAGTTATCCAGAAGCTACACAACTCCTCCTAAGAAATGCACAGCCTACCCTGAAAATTGTGCAGCATTCTCTATAGGAATGACTGCTTTCAGTCAGGCACATGTATGTTTTGTGCACGACCGCTTTTTTTAACGTAGTAAACAGCAATGTTGCACTATAAAAATGTTGCAAAAAATCAGCAATGTTGCACAACAAGGGCTATTTGTTATGCAAAATTGCTTATTTTGAGCAACACTGCTGTTTTCTATGTAAAACAAAGTCATGAACAACTGTTGTGAATGCCTAATTCTAGGTTATACATTTGTAACGGATGGAAAAGCTTAGTGGTTGCCTCAGATCTGCTGCCTGAAATCACACACATACACACAAGAGAGAAAATTGACAATCCTACTCATCAGACTGTCTTATAAATATTGCTGCAAATACGGGAGGCAGCAAGAGCATGGGAACTGAGGATGAGAAACGTGGAGAACAAATCAGATCACAGTTTGTGGCAGATGAGACAGACATCTAAAGTAGACAACTTTCTGTAAATTTTACACTTTTCACTTTTCCATGAATCTACTCATGTTTCATAATAAACTAATCAGCTATTTTATTTTATTTTATTTTAATTGTATTTTTATTTTTACCTTGTTACCATTTCTTTTTCTTTGTTAGAGGCATGTCCCCCACTGCTGAGAGGCCTGCTTGCTGAGGAAAGGAAATACAGTCGATGGTTTTTGAAATACTGATCAATTAAAGGAAGTACAACCTGAAATAAATACATAGAAGAAAATAAATATACACTGGCTATCACAAGGTCTTATCTGCTACTTTTATTATTATTCAATATGTGAACAGTTAAAGATTTCTTGACATACATCTAGTGTAATTCAGTTTATACTCAGTCTTTTTCTTGCCAAGGGGCCCAAGGCAGCTGGAGGTCTTTCTTTATATAGCTCAGAGTTGGGGAAAATTTTAAGGATCTTATTTTCAGCATAGTCTTTTTCAGTCACTTCCTGTTTTGGCAAAAGGCTTCTTCTGGACCTAAAATAGTGAAATTATCCCTAATGCTCAGAGAGCTCACAGAAGAATTTTGAGTTTTAAAAAATAAAAAATGGGGATGGGGACACAAGGGTGAGTCCCTCTATGTTCTAGTGAAGAGCATGTCCAACACTTGGAAAGCCTATGTTACATGATAGATTCTCTTGCTCTGCTCCCTTCAAAATTTAGGTCATAATCCCTTTAACACAGAGGTGAGAAAAAGGCACGGGACAAAATTCTTTCCCTCCTTTGCCTTCCTCTGGGGCTGAGACACTGTGAGACACTGTGTAAACCCCTTCTGAACAAATCTTGCCAAGAAAACCCCATGATAGGTTTGTCTTAGGGTCGCCATAAGTTGAAGATGACTTGAAGAAATACAAAAAAGAAGAGCATGACTCATTTAATAGCTGCAAACAGAATAATATACTTTACTTTTGCAAAGAATTTGATTTCTTGTTCATAAGGAAATTGTTCTCCTTTGCCTCTACTGCCACCATCTGTATGAAAAAAAAAAGATAAATTGCCATAGATTTAATTGAAACATTGTGGTCAATCTGTAGCTTTTGTACTGTTTCTGCATGTTTTAAAACTGAATATCTCATCTGTCTACCAAGCTTCACACTTAATATGCACAAAGACTGTTATTTTATCATGGTATAATCTATGTATCAGAAAACAGCATTATAAAGGATTTAACCTCACTCTTAAAAAGCGTGATCTGCTGAAGAAAGCACAGATCAAACATCACTCGTTTTGAAGCGTTTTCTCCCTTACCATCACAAGACAAACTGCACACAGAGTTTACTATCATGCCCATTTTCCTCACTTTTTATTTTCAGCATTCAGGACAAAGAAGTGAAAATGCAATCTGCAAGATGTCAGGAACAAAGTTAAGTGAAATAGGAATGGCTATGTAGTTCAAATACTTGACATAACACTCTCCTAATGATTTTGAAAGTTTAACTCTTACTCTTAACAAGTCATACATCATAAAATAAACTCAATTTGTTCAAGAAAGGTATAATCAAGTATATAATTATTTTCCACAAACACTGCTCTTCTACCCCAAATAAGCAATTACATGAAAATATATTATAAAAGAAACATTTTCTCCAAGTGTTAAATAAGTTCTAGATTTTTTATGAATATAAAAAACTTCTCCAAGTGTCTTTAAAAACTAACAAATTATAGAAAGATACATTCTATACTTGGAAAAATCTAATATACTTTCTGGGGTTTTTTTGTTTGTTCGTCTGTTTTCACACAAAAACCGCTTGTGCAACAAACATATTTATGTTTCTATGGATAGAGATTTATGTCAGAATTACCACAACCCGAGGCCCAAGCATGTGGTTGACAGGTAGCTTCAGACATCACTAGGACAAAAAGGTCATCTGGACTCATTTAAGGCTGGTTTGAGATTGGAACAACTTTGACAGATGGTCTCCTCCAGGGAAAAAGACAGAGTGCTACCACACGGAGCCTTTTAGACTGGGATTTTTCCCAAGGGAATCTCTTGTGTAGCTTATTGAATTGCTTTATCAAACAAAGGGGATTTGGATTTCAGTAGCTTCAAATCTGCGTTTGAGCAATGGGAATTCAAACAAGGAGACATATTTGAGTTTTTTACATTTGTAATGAGTTAGAATCCATGGTGACAAGGATATCTAAGTGCTAAAGTTCCAAGAGATATAACACTGCTTCATGGGTCTTCAAAAATTCAGAGTGAGCATGCTTCAGCCTTCTAATAGCCATTTATTTAAAGTAATCAATATCAAAATGTTGTAGGAACAGAATTTATTGTATGAAATACTTATTTAATATGACTTACCAAACTCCAGAATATACTGATGGGCTTCATCTACGTATCGTATGAGCTGCTGAAGAAAACTGTAAGCAAATCGTTTTTCAATGGAAGGTGTGTCTAACTCTAGATCCTTTAGACCTCTGGAATAAAAAAAATACTAACACTTTCAATGAACTAAGAAGAAATTTAAAATGCAGAATTGATTAACACACTGAAATTAACATAAAGTTAGCTACAACCATACCTACTTGCACACTGAAACAATTTTCAAATATTTTCTTTAAAACTACATTAATTAAAGTTTTTTAAACATGTATTCCATATATTCAATTTACTACTATTTCTGTTTTTCTCTTCCATTTTGCAACACATTGGCTCCATTCAGATGGCCTCCTCCCAAAACAGCTATTATGCTGCAGGATCATTGGGCTCTAAAGACTGGAGACAAACTGTGTAGAATTGATAACTTTCGTAGGTTTGAAATAGACTGTAACTAATTGAAAGTTTGGACTTTCCAACTGTAATGGCCCATGACCTTGAATATGTTTTGCTGACTTAACTGATGGGTTGTAGATTTTTCTAGGGAGTATTCCAAGACTTGGTGTGTAATCTAATCAGTAACAAATCAGAAACCAGTTAGTAGTTCACACTCACTGTATGTATTAGGTTCATTTTATTGTAACATATATGATTATAGCAGGCCCTCCATATTCGCGAGGGATACATGCAGAGAACCTCCACAAAAGTGAAATAATCGCAAATGACTTCTCCCCCCAGAACTCCTCTTTCCCTGCACTCTGCTGCAGGCCTCTGCCCATGTGCCCATGCTGGCCATCACCAGCACCGGGCAGGAATTGTAAAGGGGAGAAAAAAAACTTTCCTCCCTTTCGCCCTTGCCCCCACTACAGTTAGGGAGATCCCACCGGAGCTGCGGATGGGAACATGGTGGTGAGAGGGAAGGAAAGATTCTTTCCTCACCACTTGCCATTTCTTCCCCGCTGCCGCTCAAGCAATTGCTTGGGGATCAGTGGGCGGGCATATGGCCAGCAAGAGGAAAAGATCTTTCCTCCTCACTCGCCATGTTCCCTCCCCCCCCACTGCCGCTCGCGCGATTGCTCATGGAGCCGCAGGCAGGGACATGGCGAGCGGGAGGAAATATCTTTTCATCCCCACTCAACATGTTCTTCCTGCCACTGCTCAGACAATTGCTCGGGCAGCTATGGGTGGGCATATGGTGAGCAAGAGGAAAAGATCTTTCCTCCCCACTCGCCATGTCCTCCCCGCTGCTGCTTGAGTGATTGCTTGGGGAGCTGCAGGAGGGCGTATGGCAAGCAAGAGGAAAAGATTTTTCCTACCCGCTTGCCATGTCCTGCACCCGCTGCCACTCAGGCGATTGCTCAGGGAACTGTGGGCGGGGACAGGGTGAGCAGGAGGAAAGGATTTTTTCCTGTTGCTTGCCATCTCCCCCCCCCTCCAACTGCTGCTGCTTGGGCAATCACTCAGGGAGCTGCAGGTGGGGACATGACAAGCGAGACAAAAAGATCTTTTCCTGCCACTCGCCATCTCCCCCCACCCCCACTGCTCGGACAGTCAGTTGGGGAGCTGCAGGTGGGGTCATGGTGAACGGGAGGAATGGATCTTTTCCTGCCACTCGCCATTTCCCCGCCCCCCGCTGCCACTCGGGCAGTCACTTGGGGAGCTGCAGGCAGGGACATGGCGAGCAGGAAGAAAGGATCTTTTCCTGCCGCTCACCATCTTCTCCCCTCCACCGCCACTCAGGCAATTGCTTGGGAAGCTGTGAGTGGACAGATGGCAAGTGGGAGGAAAGGATCTGTCCTCCTCTTCACCCTCCCACCCAACCCCCACTGGGGCAATCACACCGACAGCAGCTGGCAGCGACCGTGAGAGGGAGGAAACAGTCTTTCCTCCCTTTCACTCTCCCGTATCCCCCTGTACCCCCCAAAGAATGGGACGGGAAAAATGGGGGAGAGGCAAGGCATCGCGAATAATCAAAACCGCAAGAGTGAAACCTGCAAATGTGGAGGGAGACCTGTATACACACACATATACACACAGATAGATATAGATATGTAATAGAGTATACACCATTCTCCTTCCACATTTGCCACTTTGACTTTTACAAATTCGATTATTCATGAGGTGCACACATGCTTTCCCTCCCATTCTCCTCCTGCCAATCCCTTGCCTTTTGCTCAGACACATATGTCTTCTTTTTCTGCACCTAGGCAAAAGGCAAGGAAATGGGAGGGGGAGCACCACATGTGGAGAAGGAAGGCATACACATACCTTCCCCCTGTTCCTTCATCTTTTGCCCCAGCACGTATGACTTCCTTATCCATGCCTGGGCAAAAACCAAGGGTAATGGGGGAAGGGCACATGCATTTTTACGCCCATTCCTTTGCCTTTTGCCCAAGCACAGAGAAGAAAGGCAGGCATACCTGGGCAAAAGGCAAGCAAATGGAAGGGGGAGTGTGGTGACAGTTATTCATGGTTTTTCCACTTTCACAAAGACTCTGCACCCTAAACCATCATGAAAGTTAAGGGGCCTGTTACTGCAATTTCTAGTCCCAACTTGAGGGATATTAGATATCATTTGATATCAAGAATTTGGCCTTCACTACCCATTCCTCTCCACATGCTTGTGAGGCCCCCGGACAAGCACGCACAAGGCGCGGCGGAAAATAGCTGAACCATTCAAAAACAAGTCCAGGCAGGCCAGTAATTGCTAACTGCAGCTTTAGGAGACCTCCAGGCAAGTAGCCTTTAAGATCACATTATGTATGCACGCTGTTTACAAAAGATCCCCTGCCCCGAGCAGGCAGCTTGATGAGCAGACTATCCAACTCTCAAGCACTCCGCATTTGCATACTGTCTACGTTACTGACAACGCTGTCATAATTCAATCATCTAAAGTACTGACCTTTTGGAGGCTTTGTCTCCAGCCCAAAATCCACTGTTTTCCCTGGGAACGGACTAGCCTGTGGGCACATTTTCCCTTATAAGAACCCATGAGTTTGAGCGTCTCATCGGATCGCTCGTGACTTGCCTCTCAACTTGCTGCCTCTCCGTTTGACGAGCCTCCCCTCAGCCTCCACATGCTGAGAACCTACGCTCCTCAGCTTCTTTCCTTTTACCGGGCTACAGGACCAGGTGTAGCATTTCCCCAGAAATCCTCCTGAAAATCCCCTATCTATTTTCCTCTCTTTATTTCTTTAGGACTGTGTGCGTGACTGCGCAATTGTGCAGCATTTCTTAATTTTCTAAGTGAGTGAGTGCATACGTTTGCTAGGATTTTATGAATAAAGAAAAACAATTATTACTCACTTCTGTTTGATTATTGACTCGGCCTGACCCCGTAGACACTGGGTAAAAGATCTCGTTACATTGCCCTGCCTCCTGCATTGCTAACTAGTGCTCTAGCTAATTCCCATTTCCCATTATTTTGAGCACATTGAGGTGTCCCTGCTGGGACCCCCAGAAATCAGGGTAACAGGCCACTCTGTCTGTCTTTCTCTCTCTCTCTGTATGTGTGCATGTTGCTCAGATCATATTACCTCCTGGCTATTTATGCAATTCTCCTCCTTGTAGATTTTTGGCACTGCAGTGTTTGGTGTGCTTATATTCCTTTTCATTAACCTATATTTTTTTAAGTTTTGGTTCAGAATCAAACACAGTACCAAACGCTACATTGGCAATTCTAGAATAATACTTGGATTTCTTTACTTCCTCTTTCTCTACCTTGCCAACCTTTCTGGGAAGCCACAGCTTGCTGTTACACCCAAACCAGTAAACTGTTTGGACTTGCCTTCATATCAGATTGTAAATAAGACTTTGATTCTGGTTTGCAGGGCATGCACAAACAATAGTGTCCCAGTCTGGGTATAATGGCAAACCATGGGTTGCTGCTGCAAACGAGAAAGGGAAGAAGTTCTGTTTATTGCATTTGCACCTTGACACACACACACACACACACTGAAAGAAGTAACTGAAAGAAGTACACATGGTTCCATTCCATTTTACCTCAACTGTGAGATAAACTATGCGGAGCGTAGTGGATGTTTGTGATCATTTCTTTTTCAAACTTATACATTTTTTCAAGTGATTTTTAATGTAGGAAGAGTTTTTTGCACATTATTTTAAAATACATATTCATGTGCACTTTTGAAATGTGCTTACTTGTATATGCATCTTTTGTGTGAACTGCCCCCCAGAGTGCAGAAATGGACATGTTTTGACAACAGAGTTCTGGTTTGTGTTTAGAATAGGAGGGGTAGAACTGATAAATTTACATTCTTTTCTTCTATCATGTCTTTAATTTCAGTAATAGAAGATATGGTTATTTAAAAGTCAGTAGAGGTAAAGTTAAGAACACTTTTTTAAACCTCTACTCCTTTTTGCTAAACCTACTGTTTGTACCAGCTCCAAAAGAAATGAACACTGCTGTTTCATGAGAATTTCAGCTCTTTCAAACAACAATCAGTATTTAATCTTTGACTGCAAACTAGCATTTCAGAAAGGATAAAAATCAGGAATGCAGATAAAAAAGAATCCCACAATTATTTTAGAATTACTAAATCAATTGTGTGTTTTTGGGTGACAAAACAGATTATCCCTATGGTATCATTGAAAAAAGGATAATTTTCTTCTGCAGTTTCTTTTATGCTAAACCACATTAAGACACATCAACTGTTTACCATGACCCTGAAAAAACACTGTAATACTGGATTATTTACCTGGAGACTACATATCCATTGATTTGCAGGAACTTCAAAATATCTTGGGCTTTCTCTCTGTCCTTTGCCTTTTCTTTAGCTGTCAGTGTATCATAGGGAACAAGTAAGGGATGGTTTCCTCCTCCCACTATTGTGAATTAGGAAAAAAATAACAAAATACTAAGAGTCAGTAGCCACCATATAGGATACGTGTAAAGTATCATGATTTCTTTATCCTGAAATATCTGTAATATACTTTCATAATTAATATATCATGGCTTATCTATATGTTGTATATGAAAGATTAATGTAATTTATTGATATCAAAAGGCAAAAATCTCATAAAAGTACATTTAAAATAAAGACTTCACTATTTAAGCATCAAAACCAAAGAAAGATCCCATTGCTACCATGGAAAAACTTCGAGATTGGAACATTTGTCAGTCATGCCTTTTCCCATATTCAACAAGATAAACATGAAAATGCCTTTGCATCCTATAAAGCAGTTTATTTCTTTCAGCTCTGGGCAGACCAGACTATCACACTTTGCTGCCATGAAAATTCAAGCATCTTCTCTGTATTCCTAGGCAACCTCATGGTGCCAGCTGAAGACCAGTAGCCTAGTATCCCTTAATTTAGATCCAGCAGCTAGGAGTTTACCTCCCTATATGTGCACAGTGGCTACTGCTCCTGAAATCCTGAAAAAAAGAAAAAAAAAGAAAAAAGAAAAACAGCTGATCTGGTTTTGGGACACCAATTAACTTTGTCTTGTCCCCTGAATTCAAAGCTCGGCTACAAAGAAGCAAAACCCAGCATCTTTCCAATGAGTATAAATATGAATAGACTCTGTTAAGAGATTAAAATGTCAGTATCATAAGGTGTTCTGCTTTGAATCCAACTTCTTTACTTCCTCTCCCCTCTGAAGGAGATTCACATGATATTGAACCTAACCGTGAAATGCATAACGACATAATTCTTACTCCGAGGCCTGACCTTACTGAAACTTGTTTAGAAAACCCTGACTTTTATGTTGATGATTCAAGTAGCAGAGATGATAAAGGGACACTGCAGGCTGAGTGTGCTGTTTGTACATTACATGAAATAGTTGAAGCCCACTCTCTTCCAGAAGTAATGTCAGCTAACTCACAGAATTGATTGCTATAACCAGAATCCATGTTTTAGTCACTAAATATGAAATTTGGAAAAAAGTTTTACTGAGGTCCTTTAAAGACTAAGAAACTACTAGCACATCAAACTCCATAGAAGTGATATTTAGTCTAAATTTAATCCATAAAATCTTCAGCCCTTTCCTCATATGGATGTTAAAATGGACCAAGACGTTCTGGCATGGAGGTCGTCTGCACGTTGGATCAGAATAGGTTCGGGCTATTTAACTTAGTTCCGCACCTTAGTCTGATCTAAACCACCCCCAAGTGGTTCTCCAGCACGCTAAGTAAAGACTGGAAAAATCAGGTCTTTCAATTTTCTGGAGCGCGCCATTGCGTTCCTGGTTACCTGTGCAGATGCGCAGGCTCGCACCAATGCAAGCCTGCGATCAGCGGAGGGTGGGCTGTGGATGTGGCCAGCGTCAGCGGTTGGTCCACACCCACGAAGCCACCATTTTCAGCCGGAAGCCACAGGAAGCCACCATTTTCAGCTGGAGCAGTGCGGATCTAAAGACCTCGCACTGCTCTGGTTCGCCCTGGACTAATGGACGAGCCCTGCGGAAGGGCTCGAGGGAAAGTCTGTGTTACTTTGGACCAAGAAGAACTGGTAAGTAACGGCACGGAGCAATTCACTTTCCTCGTGCAGAAAGGGCCTTAAACAAACATAAATTGATTCATCTACCAGGTGATCAGAAGTCAAAAGAGGGACTAAAGAAGCCAACTTGCTTTCATTTAAATCATGGGTGGACAAAGTACTGCCTGTGTAGCACAGACAGCCCCAGGGCCATTTTGTGGCTTCCAAAGGGTCTAAATGCAAAGAAATGCCCTCTAGGGGGTTTGGAGGACATTTCCATCACACACACACACCACAATTTCTTTTTAAATTTTTTTTTTACAAAATTTTTCAAAAAAATTTTTGCCCTCAAATGCCTTCTGTGGTATGGGGGGGGCACTTCCACCACATTTTGGTCCGACCCTGGGCCAATTTAGGTACAAGAGAGTTCTTTTTCAAAACAGGATGGGACTTCTCAGGAAGACTTCAAAATGCCCCTTTGTCTCCTAGAGGGCATCTGAAGGCAAAAAAGTTTGGTTTTATTTTTGCAGGAACAGGTGCGGTGGGGGTGTGGCCCTCCAAGGTTTCCTGGAGAGTTAATGCACCCCCTCACCACTGAACATTTGCCGATCCTGATTTAAATGTATGAATGTATAAAAATCAGCAGTGGCATATCTAGGTGCAACAGCACCTAGGGCAAGCATAAAGGTGCACCCCTAGGTGCTGTTTCTTCCACCACCTCCCCAGGATGAGGAAGACTCTGGCAAGGGCAGCAGTAGCACCAGCGAGCCAGGGCTGGATGAAAAAGTTGTGGCTGTTGCTTTTGCTGCTGCTGCCACTGCAGCACCAGGCCAAACGAGAACAATCCTGGCGGCGTGGCAGCAGGCCAGGCCTGGGTGAAAGAGCTGCTGCTGCCACCACCACAACAGACTAAGGAAGACCCTGGTGGGGGCAGCGGGAGGCGAGGCCCAGGGGAAGGGTAGGGAGGTTCAGCGTTTCTGTGCCCCCCTGGCACTGTAACCCAGGGAGCACGCTCCACTTGTTCCACCGTAGATACACCTCTGAAAATCAGATTGGCATTCTTTTTTTTTTCTTCCCCTAACTCAGACTGCATTAATATACGGATTCCTTGGTAAACTCCGAAATGATTTTGGAGTACTTCTATGAACAGAAAAAAAACATACTACTGTTAAGCTAAACATTTTGATAGATAAAACTGCGGAAGAGGTCTACAAGTCATACTTTGAAAGATGATTTAATCTTTATCATTAATTCTCTTCTTGGAACTTTTCTACATCAGAGACTGTACTGAATGTCAGCAAAAAAAAAAAAAATTGGTTCCAAGGTTATCATAAACTAACATGTTACCTGTTTTCAAGCTACTATATATATAGCACTTTTACCAAAGAGGAAGAAAGAACATAATCTGCTAAAAGTCTTATCCAGCCCGGAAACTGTTATTCACTTCCAGAATATATTCAAATATTCTAACATGTATCTGAATCTTTTGCCATTTTTTCCAAAATATCTTAGGCTTTCTGCTGAATAACAAAGGCTCTCTATCCAGACATGTTTATATTATCAATTGCTATTATTTGGTAAACAGCAGCTGCTACTTCATATATCTATAAAGCTGTTAGTAGAAAATTTACCTTTTGCCTCAAGTTCCATTTTCTTTTTCTTTGCCCATATGTTATGATAGTTTTCAGCCATCATCTCAGCCATAGCCTGATGAAAAGAAATAGTATAGTAATTTGGGGGTTTTTTTCCAAATGGCTACTTCAGTATGTTTAACATTTTTAAAACCTATTACTGTGTTTTTGCAAGAGTTATTTCAGTAAAAATGAATATTAAATAAAGATGAAACACTTTTTGTTTTGTTTTCACATAACCACTTATTACATTAATTTTACAAATCTGAGGTTAATAAATGGTCTTAAACATATATATGTATAGGCTTTAGATTTTATCATGGGTTGTTGCTGTAGGAGGAAGGAAGGTGGAAGTGATCCAAGTCTTGAGTCTAAAACCAATTCAGCCACTGATATTCAAACATCAGCACAAGGGATCTTCTTTCCCCTCTCAGCTGTATCCTTCTGCACAGCATGAAAATTAGCTTGGGATGGTTTCATGCCTTTCAGGGGCCATTTTGGAAGTGCACAGGGGCCTGCAGAGGCAGCAGGAATTGCTCCCTACCAGTTCTGCTGATGGAAATTCTGTTATGATTCTGGTGTCTGTGGGGAAAACTACAGTATACTGTGATAATGCTAGAACATCACTAGAATAGAAAAAGAACACAAAATAACTTCTAAAGCTGTATTGAAACCATATTAGTTATGAATCAAATCCTTGTGTATATATGGCTACAATTTCTTCCTACATAAGGCAGAGGTTTCATGCAGCAGCTTCTCTTTCTGTACCAACAAGGAAAGCCAAAGAGAAAATTCAGGATTAGCTGGTAGCCAGCAGACCTTAACCAGTGACTTCATGAAATATTTAAAAAAAATATATGTGAAATTTTTTGACTGTGTAAAACTTAAAATATTAAAGATGTAAAGTTTCAAATATTTTATTCTAAATGTTGCCTAATAGTTTTTTTTTTTTAAGATAAAGATAAAGAGAGAATTTGGATTATACACTGAAAAAGCAACGAACACTTTTTTCATTGTTGATATAACTTACATGCAGTTCTCTGGAGAGGGTAACATTACTCATGTCAATTGCACGGGGGGTATAGCCATGGACAGTATCTACAGAAACCTGAATAAATAATAACAGATGTGTAAAAGAAAAATGAATGATCAAATACTTCAGAGACAAAGGTTTAATTGCAGCTTACGAATAATAAGGAGTATATTAAAGAATCAATGGGGAAAGAAGTAGCAATTGACAATTTTTTCCGTTTACATATGTTTTGCTATTAAACTGCATAAGACTGCAGATTAATGAGAGCTATACACACACTACATACTTAAAAGAATGTAGTTGGTACAAAACTGTCACTTTCTGCACACTTTGAACTCCACTTTGTCAATTTTCCATTTACTTAAATGAATAATTGACACATGCAAGGATTCACAGTAAAATCAAAAAGAATATAGGCTAGAACCAAAAAACAAAACATGCTGGTCCTAAATGCAATACTCTTCTAAACATTTTTTGTAGATGCTATTAGTTTTAGTGCATCTAGCCTTAGTGATTTCAGTCATATTGAATGTATTATGAAAGTGAAGATATTTCGCTTAAAATTCACATCTTGTGCCTCTTGAAGAAAGAGTTTACCTTTTCGAAAAACAAAATAATATGCTTTAAAAATGAATATTGCAATTCTCTTTCCCAGTCTTTCCCTTTGCAACTCTAGAACAGGGCTTTCCAAATGGTGTGCTGCAACACATTAGTGTCTCACCTGAAGTGTGTAGGTGTGCCCCCTACAATCTTGGAAATGTATGCTAGTGTTTATAAATCATATATTTTAAAAAATATATGAAAGGTTTTCATGAGATATGCTGTGTTTCCATACACTGTATTATTACAATTTATGTATGTCTCTATCTCTTACAAGGGGTTAGTTTAACCTCCGGTTTGCTAGTAAAACTGAATTACTGTGTTGTGAAATGGTGCATGTCTAAAAAAGTGTGTCATCAACATGAAAAGTTTGGAAAGCTCTCCTCTAGAATTTTGTCAATGATTAAAATTGTTTTTATAAAATATTTAAATCCTAATAATAATGTATCAGGAGTTGTTACTTTTCCTCTAGTCTGTTTAGCCCTCTTGCACCAAGAGAAAATACTGTTGTATAGAACACACAGAACTAGGCAAACAATATAGGCATTCTACCACATTGTCACCTGAGGAATCCCCCAAATTTCAGCTACCTGCCACGCACAAATTATTTGTTACAAACACAAAACAGAACAAAAAATATTCCAGTAAGCCTACTGACTTTTTGTTACCAATGCAATTCTTTTTTCTCCCATCCAGTGTAATTTATTGGTACAAAAAAAGTTCCGCACCATTTTTTGTGATGAGAAGAAACGGAAGTAATATACTGTCAACAGATTAACCTCATTTAGGGAAAAACAGAATTTTTTTCCATTGGAAAAGCCTTGGACTTCAAATTTAGACTGAGAAGTACAGGAAGTGTACATTGTACTCTAAATCTAATCACAACACAAATGACAACTGGAATTTTCATTGGGGCCAGGAAAAAAAAAACTCCACAATTCCACAATTCACACTGCAGTTTTTTGTTCTAGCCCTGACGCATGCAGATTAAAAATAAGAAGTTCTAAGAACATGTATGAAATATGGCTACTACAATGCAAAATTCAGATATTATTTTAAATACTCAGAACTGCATGGAGAAACAGCCTTGGTTTTAATCCTCACTCTTTTTTATATGTGAAAATACAACTACAGTATAGCTGCAAACAAGTCCTTTATCATCAGTATAAACAGCCAGAGGACATAGGGCTGACTGTTCTTATTAGAAACACAGGACATACTTGCATCTGGATACAGGATATACCTGACTTGTCTGTGATATCCGACGCGGTCTATTATAGAGAGCCATGCTATCTCCTTCTCTTGTTCTTTCAACCCGCCATCCCCAAGCAAGCATGGTTTTCAGCGACTCTTTGATTGGCCATCTGTAAATTTCTTTTTCCTAGGGAAAGCACATATGTGATCATCCCATTAGTCATCATGATGGATTTGGATTATATCCAAATCTTCAAAATTCTTTAAAAGGGGCTCCCAGTACTTCACCAGGATAGTTTTCAGACTTTTCACCGCAGCTTATGCAACACTCTAGCTTATCAATAAAGCATGAAATCCCTCAGCAGGTGCATACTGTGAAGTAGATCTCTGAATGCAAAGATCTAGCTTGATTCTATGCATACTCTTTTAAGCCAGTTCCACTGTAATCAATGCCACTGTTATAAATAATGAAGTGTAATTATAACTGAGAGTAGAAGCACAAGTTTATGGTCACCTACATGAAATTTGAAGATAACTTCAGTTTATGAAAGAGTGGCTGACAGATTATCACACTTCTAACCCTGTTATATCATTACACTCATCTAATTCTTCCTTTAAACATTCAAATAATGAAAATATTTGATTAATACATCAGCATTCTCATATAAAAAGACTTTGAAGTTGGGAGAAGAATGGTGGAATCCAATTATATGTTTTTGTACCAGTTTGAAATAACCTCATTCTGTTTAGGGGCACAAGAGGTTCTTAACTTGATGAACTTGTGTCCTTCTTGTAGATAGGAGAGCATTCTAAGTCAATTTTCAAACCCAGGGAAGGAATACTAAAAATATCTGACTATGTAAGCAGAATAAAGGAACAGGAGTTCCAGGAAAACCTTGTTGCCACAGAGAAGAAAGAACTGTAATTGAGTCAAGTTCTTCAATGGAAGTTTAAGAGTCTGCTTTGATTATTATCCATTGATTTACACATTCCTGCATTTGGAGTGACCAGCAGGAGTAACCTCTTTCACTAAGGAAAACTTACTACCCTCTCAGGGGTGATCATTCAGCCAAGGGTGTTAAAAATTAGTGAGCTTCTGTGAGAGAATGATACTCCCTGTTTAAATATCCTAGGAAATCTCAGAGGTAGAGAAACAGACTGAAGTATCTTTTAATCTGCTCCCACAAAATGGGTATTGATCTTAGAGTGACCCATAAACTTACGAAGGTTGTATTATTACTCTAGAGATTCCTTCAATGGGGCTCTCTTCTAAGAAGATGCAGGGGCCACAGCACAGCTGAACCAACCAGTATGCTTTCCAGGGCATGTAAACACAGGAAGCTGCCTTATCCTGATTCAGACAATGAGTTCACCCATCACAGTATCACGTACACAGATTGGGCTTCAGATAGGAGTACTTCTCAGTACTATTCATAGATATGAGGGACCAGAACTAAGATCTTTGTCATGCCAATGCATGTACTCTCCCTCTGAACCTGTCCCCTAAGAGGGGTCAGAATTATGTTAGAGCAATGTATCATCTAAATAATACTTAAAGGGTAGCATTAGAGATCTCCTTTTCTCAAAGAAAGAAAACTAAAGGAGACTAAAAGAGCTTAGCAGAGACCACCTAAAATTTGAGCATAAAATATTTGTCTAATGGGTGTCAGGCATACTCTCTGGAAATAAACAGGAACGAATGTGGGTTGTCTGGAGCATAAGAAATCTCAAAGAAAGGACATCGTTATCTGCAGGATAAAACTGAAGGTGGACTGGTCTAGTCCTCTCAATGTTTAGCATCAAGGCTAAGATCCTTCCTTGTGGAAGTCAAAGTCATAAATGTCCAGCTTGATTCCTACATACAGAATGAAAATCTATGCCTTGCTGATTAAAACTGTGTGACCTGCAGTATTTGGATTATGGATATTTGAGTTTCTTGATCCACGTATGATTCAGGTAAAAGTAGCAATGTATACTAAGAGACTGGAGATGATAGTTATGCCAATTGATTAATATAGGAGGCACAGTTTCACCCCTTTCTGCAGCAAAGGGATAGGATGAAGTGATCACCTTAATGTGGTACTGTGGTACTGTGATGTAAGTAGAATGCCACCAAGAATCAAGCAGTTGATGGTTAGCAGTTTGGTTCCCTGTGAAGCTGACAAGAGAAGAGCAAAGGTGGGCAAAGTATGGCACAGATGTTGTTGCATTTCAACTCTCATCAGCTCTTACAGTGCATGGCACAGATATTGTGAGACTTCAATTCCCATCAACCCTTGCCAGCATATCTGGTGATGCTGAGAGTTTCAGTCCACCAACATCAGAAGGCCACCCTGGAATATAGTATGGACATTGATGTCTACTAGTTCCGACCTCCATGCAAGAAAAACGAAAGATACTGTAATAGGAAAATACTTGAAAGCAGCCCCAACCCACAATCCCTTTGGCCTTTCTGTACTGAAGAGTGTTGTTGGAACCAAGTAAAGGGAGAAAAGAAAAGTCTGGAATGTGGTTGTTTCTGCAGCTTTCTGTTCCCGCCCCCCCGTCTCTCTCTCTCTCTCTTTCTCTCTCTCTCTCTCTGTTGCTCCTGAAAAACCCTCACAAACTTTCTCTCAGGAAGGAAGACAGGCTATGAATTGATGGGAAGTTCTCACTCCCTAGCAAGAAGTTATTAATTTTGCCTTCCAAACTTTGAATGAAATGAACAAACCTAGTTGTTTCTCTCAATAGCTAAAAAAAGAAAGATTACTACAAATGAAACATTTGACATGAATGTCTTACCTTTTCTGATAATAGTTTATATTGTTTCATTAATGGCTGCACTTTTGAAGATTCTGAGTATGTTTCACCATATATCCACCCATTTGCAAACTGACAAAGTTAAAAAAAGCAGGGATAAGTTGATCAGGAATCTTGATGTAATTTATGGTTTGGATGCTTTCTTTGCATGCTATCAGTATATTATACCCATTCGTCCAATATCATTATATTTGTGTTTTGCATACTCTAATCTTTTCATTTCTTACAGCAGTTATAAAATCCTACATTCTGCTCATTACATTTAATTCCATGTACCTTTTAGATACTGCAAATATGAACTTTTACATTTACTCTTTTTTACTTTTAGTCTTGCATACTAACAGCAAGCTAATATGCTATTATATATTAACAGTAAACATATACTGCTGTCCTTTGATGGATCCACACAACACAATTACAGCAATTTGATATCAGTTTAACAGTCATGACTTTATCCTATGGAATCCTGGGATTTATAGTTTCATGTGGTATGTAGAATCTTCTATCAGAGATCTCTTGCATTGAAATTCAGAGCTGTGTCTTTCAGAATTTTAATTTCAGAATTTACTTCTACAAAATACAAAGTCTAGGATTCTGTAGGATGGAGCTATTGTAATTAAACTGATATCAAACTGCTATAACTGCAGTGTGGATGTATCTTTTATGTAATCAAAATGACATCAGAGGGAGGTATCAGCAGGCTTGGAGGGACCGCAGAAATGCACGCAGAAATGCACGGGACATAATGAACCCTCAAACACTGGTGGGTCATAGACTGAGCTAGGGGGCAGGGGGCAGAGATGCTAAAATTGTGAGGGAAGTTACCCAAGGGCAAAATAGCCAGAATGAGAAGTCATGCAGTGGGCACAGAATACTGACTGAATATTGAGGAAAGGGGAGGAAAACCAGAGTCAGTGGAAAGCATTGCTGGAAATGCAATACTGTATCATTTTAGAGTAAATATTGGTCTAAAGTACATTTTAACTGATTGGCCCTGATTACAAGAATCCACTTATGAATTGTGTCGAGTTACACAGCACAAGTTTTTGTCACCTAAAGAGGGACAAAAGGATATTCCAGTTATAAAACTGGTCACATATTATGAAATAGGTACATGGTGCCAAAGCACTGGAAGTACAAGCTAGTTGTTGGTTGCCCGTGCCCGCCACCCCATTTATGTGTTTTCATTTTTCTAGATGTATCCATCCACAAAAATGACATTTTAGAGGACAATCATGCAAATACAGCCATCCATATATGTGATGAAAAAATGCAAGTGTAAACTAGACGTGTGTCAATTACAAAACTGGACTGTTTGATGAAATGCATGGAAACTAAAACTAAAGAAAATGTGTTGACTGTAGAAGTGAAATGATTCCAGTAGTGGAGCATAAACAAGATTCCGTGATGTATACTGAAATGAAAAATACGTCTGCATTCTTAACCAATTAAGATTACTTTAAGGATGCTTTGATATAGATACACACAGAAGGAGAGAAGAGGGAGATGCACACACACGTACAAGCACACAGATTACCTTTTCCATGCACCATTTATCATGGGAATGTTCAGCATATTTGTTAATAAAGTATTCTAGTTTCTCAGGAATTGTAATGCTGGGCAAAAAGAAATGAGAGAAACAATCATTTCATTATAATAAATTCTACAGTCCTTTTAACATTAACTTTTAAAAAAAAAACACTCTTATATTGTAGTCACTGCACTGCTTCGTCAAATTCTAATATTAATCTTGGGATGAATATTTGTACTTGTACGAAGTATCTGTATATCTTATCTTAGACTAACTGAGTGACAGGTAGTGTGGTCTAGTGGTTTGAATGTTGGACTAGGACTCTGGGAGTCCAAACCCCTGGTCTCTCACAGAACTCAGTGAGTGTCCTTGGGCAAGTCATACTCTCTCAGCCTCAGAGGAAGGAGATGACCAACCCCTTCTAAACAACTCTTGCCAAGAAAATCCCATGCTAGATTGACCTTAGGTTCACCATATGATAGAAATGACTTGAAAAAGGTGACAACAATTGAGTAAATCTAGATGGAGAAAAGTATCTCAGATAAGAGATAATGAAAGTTTACAGTTGTAAGTAATTGCATATGAAAATCAATAATAAGTCAATGCTTATAATACAGTTCTCCCTCCACAGTCACAGGTTTGACACTCGTGGATTTGATTACTGGCGGTGCAGGTTGCCTCCCCCCATTCTCCCCTTCCCATTCCCTAGTGCAGGGAGAAGATCTTGTTCCTGCACTTTCCTTCCCCCCGTGCCAGCGATCACGCCCACTGTGGGTGGGACAGTGAAGTGTTGAGGCCATCTCCTCCGCCCAGCTCCCCTTCCATGCAGCTGCGGGAGCCATTGTGCCCAGAGCAGGTGGGAGAGGAAGTGGGGAGAGTGATCTCGTCCTCCCTGCTCTGCTCCCTGCGGGCGCAATTGCACCCGGGGCCAGTGGCAGAGAGGAGGGTGATCTTGCCCTCCCACTCTGCTCCCCACCCACTAAGGATGCAATCGCATCCAGGGCAGGTGGCAAGGGGAAATGGGGAAGTTGATCTTGTCCACGGTGCTGTCCTGGGCAGGGTGGCCAGGGAAGGCGAAATGCTTACTGGGGGGAGTTACTTACGGTTTTTTTTAACTTTCACAGGGGTTTTGTGCACGTATGCCCCGCGAATGTGGAGGGGCTACTGGATTCCTGGTTTATAAATATTTCTAGTTTATAAATCAATCCCACAAAAAGCATTTGAAAATTCTTATGTTCCAGAGCTGATTGTTTTTCTCTGAGGATGTCAGTGATGTCAGTGATTTTCCTGCTTGTTCTGATCAATGATTGGTGAAAACCATCATGTGGGAATCCTTTCTCTCTCCAGCCCAAAGAACAGATTTTACAAATAGTTAAACAAAAATAACTTGCTGATACTAGAATAGCAACTTCCATTTCAGGAGCAAACAATTTTAAAAGCACAGAAGAAAGGGTAATTGCACTCTTTCTGAATTATTTTAAATTGAATTAAATTAAATTGAATTAATTTAAATTATTTTAAATTAAATTATTTTAAATATGGTCAATACAATACAATGTAATCTACAGTAGAATAACTGCTTACTTTGAAGTATCAACAGGTTGTGGATTAAAATTCCCATCTGAATCCATAGAGGCCTGCTTTTCCATCACACCAACATAATTTGATTCCATATAATCTGGAGGTAAGGCTCCTGCTACTGCACTCAGGCAAGGCAAAGCTAGTTTGAATAGTTCCTGTTCATATTTCTGCAGAGACAAAGCAGAATGCAAAGGATCTAGCAATAAGCTGGGACAGCCTCCATTTTGTTAGAAAGCTACTAATCCTTCATTAACTGAGAGAGTATCTCCTTCACACCAATCCAGCCAGTTTACTTCATTCAAGAGGACCTGTTCTTCTTTCATTATTACAGAGGACCTTGCCTTTCAAAATCAGGTTGACTAGAGCCAATCAGATGCGTCTTAAGATTTAATTTCCCAGTTCATACATACCTATATATATATACATACACACACACACACATATACATAAATATATACACACATACACACATGCACACACACACAAACACACACATACAAACATTATGGGATGGAGAAGATATTATCTTGATCACAGAAATCATGGAGAGTTGTTTAATCCTTTTCTTCCCTTGTTTAATCCTTTTCTTCCCTTGTTTAATCCTTTTCTTCCCTTTTCCTAGCAATTAAACATGAAATACAATGGAATATAAAGGAAAAACTAAGGTATTGCTCTGTAACTTTATTCTGCCACTATCAAATATAACATTTCTTCAAGAGAGGACTATATGGTAGTGAAAAAGGGAAATGAGAAATGTCCAATCACATTAAAACCCAATTGCTATGGCAAAATACACAGTTTATAACTGTTTTGCAATACTGGTAGAATTATACACTGATTCCCCACTTACTAGGAGACCCTTTTTCTACTCACCGTGAGGAAAGCAATCTGTCCTCCTATCTGGTGCCAACATACTGCCTTGGTTACTACTTAATTGCAAAATAGTTTTGTGGGGTTTGATAAAAGTTAGCATTTTTACATCACCAAAACCTGTTGCAAGAAAATGAACACCTAATCTCAAGCATTCAAACACTGTATTGAGGCTCAGGGAGTAAATGCTCATATTTTAAAAAGGGGACAGTTAAAAGGTGAAGAATGGAATGTATGCAGAAGTACATTTTAATCAACAGAGAAAAGGTGTGTAAATTAGGTAAACTGCAAATAAATGAACATACTGGGGGGGGGGAATCCTTAAAATGTATGCAGATTTCAAGGAAAGAAGAAAATTCTTGCAACCCAATAGTAAGGCAAATATGGAACAAGAATGCAGGTGTGATTGAAGGAACTCAGGAAAAGACTGAAAGACTGTCATATCTCTTTCCTTCAGTTCAGGGCTGTTTATACTGCATTATGCCTTCCTAAATTTTAAGATTAAAGGTTGTAGTAATTTATAAGCCACTTCTGCGAATATGGTGCTTTTATTCTTGTATCACTCTCTAGAATTCTGAAAAAAAATTATAATGTTCACTTTCATATACTCCTATGTTATCAGGCAATCAAACTACATTGCAAGGAATAGGAGAAGCACTTAAGAATTTGCAGTAAGTTAATTTTTTCAGGCAAGATGTTGGATAAAAAGTCATATGTACTAATGTTTGGGTGACACTTAGTACTTGTAAAATAAACTAAAAAGTTACCTTTTGAGATAAGGCATCAAAAATACCCCAGAACAATTTTCTGGACAAATGAAGTTCCTCTTCTGAAGCAGCACCAAAGTTGCCCCATCCTCCTGGTAAACAGTAGTACTTCCAGCATCTTTCATAATGATTTGTCAACAACTAAAAAAAAAAATTGCAATAGCTCAGTTTTTGACAGTGCAGAGTAGACTTTGTGGAGAACTGGGTAAAGCGCATGTCACAATGAACCTGTTAGACTTTAAGATATCCCATGCTTCTTAGCTTACTATAGATATATAACAAGCAAGCTTTCCAGAACCCTAGTGTAATTTCAGAATTCATAAAGGAACTTTTTCTGTCAGTTCTAACTAATCACTTCAATATGATGAACTCAGTCAGTGATGATACTGGGGAAACAGATGCTAAACAATGGGGAAGCAGATGCTAAATAATGGACAGACTAGGTCTTCTAATTATCACTTGTATATACAAAGCGATAATGCTCATTTAAAATACAGTAGATGCCTCTAGACTTCTATCTCATCTTTCCAGGTACTTCCCTTTTGTCTTGCACTCCATTTTTTTTTATGATTTACCCATCTGTATTGTAAGAATATAGGCAACACCCTTGTTCTGTGTTTGATTTTCTACATGAGTAGATAGCTGCAAACACTGTACAAATAGCAAATACTGGGTTGCATTCAGTTGGTGTTATTCTATTGACTGAACGCTTTTTGAATCAGTAGAGGCCTCCACCAGTAGAACAGTGCTACCAGGCCATATACCCTCATGCTATGATTTAATTAGCAAAATATATATTAATTGGCATAAATATAAATTATACCTTGCTATGGCTGTATGGCCATGCTAGATAAGAGGAAAATGCTGGATGAACATCTGCATTGCAAATTAGGTCAGTAGAGACCTTCAGATGTAGCCAGGTCATAGGCCCTTTCCGCACCTTACCTTCTTCCAGCTCTGGGGTGCGGGAATCGCGCGAGCAGCCTCTGGCGAGAAGCTGTCACGTCCGGGGCCTTCAGCTCCGCACGAGCTGCCTGCTTGTGTGAAAGCCCTGCCTCTTCCTTTCGCAGTGCAGCCTGGGATTTTCCCAGGCTGCGCTGGGGCAGGAAGCGCGGCTCTGGAGGCTCTGCATAGCAGATAAGTGCACGCAGGGCCCAGGAGCAATGCATGATCATGCACCATTTTCGGCTTCTAGCCAAAAATGAAAAGGTGCGCAATCGGCACCTGCTGGCCCCTGGAGCGTCGCACAATTGTGAGTGCGTCATGCAGATCACTCCTCACAATTGTGCAACACTCCAGGCCCTCTTTCACATGGAAAATGCTGTGCAAAAAGGGCCATAGTCAGGAAATCACCAGGAAACTCCAGGGATAATAGGCTTGCAGTTAGCTTCTGACGACTCAACCTCTTATGGATAATAGTGTCTGGGAGATTCCCACAAAACGGCTGATTGTCTTAAGTCCTCTTTCTCTTCCCTTTTGTCCCCACACCTGTCTGACAACTAAGCTTCACTATTGTCCGCACACCTGTCCAACAAGTGCTGGGCTATCAGGACTTCCATTAGTCCTTTGTCACTTAACACTAAGACCATTAGCTCATTCTGGACTTCATTGTCCAGTCTGTGAACTCCATTGTTTACTCTGCCAGAGCCATGAACACCTCCAGGCAGAAAAATGGTATTTAAACCTCAGATTTTGGCCAGCCAACTTGCAAGATACCGACACCGGTGGTCACTCTGCCGCCCCAATTCCCGACTGTGTACTGTTCTTAGACGCATCTAAGCCACATAGCTGTTTCTTCACTGCTCTTTCGGATTGGTAGATATCACCCACTTCGCCCTGAAATTTCACTATCCATAATTTTCCTCCGCTTCCCTTCAGACAGCTTTGTGTGATTGCATGACTGCTTGGATCTTGTGTGTGTGATTGCAACTCCCCCAATAAAACAATTAAGCTCACTTTTGGATCTCCAGCTGGTTCTTTCCTGCACTAGTACTGGTAGACATAGGTGTAAAAGATCTCGTAAAGTTACCCTCCCCTCACAGGCCTCCTCTTTGAGCTAATATTCCCCACTGTTTCGCAGAGGTACTGGCATCATGCATGGATCTCTGACTCCATATTTTGGGGTAACACAGGACAAGAGACAAGTTTTCAGTTATAGTCAAAAAGCAAACTTTGATTTTGCCATTTTATATGAGAAATCCTGAGGAGAAGGATCCTGGAATGATGCAAATCTTCACAACATTTTCTGATCAAGAGAGAACATTTTCTGCATGGAAAATAATATTTCAGTGCAGAACCGTTAATTCTTGCTCAGAAAATGAAGTTTTCTGTACAGAAAAAAAGGTGCAACTGGGATTTGTTCTATGTAAAGTTCACACATGGTTGATTTGAACAAAAAATAGCATTTTCTGCACAAGAATTAATATTTCTGCATTGAAATCTTATTTTCCATGCAGAAAATGCTCTTTCCTGATCAGAAAATGATGGCATGGGTTTGTGAAGAATAAATCCTACAAAATTATATCTTTTGTAGTAGGCCATGATAGTGCTATATACGTCATTTATCTGGATTTCAGCAAAGTACTTGATGAAGTCTCTTATATTTTGACTAGCAAATTGACTATATATGGAATAGATGAAAACACCACCAGATGGATCTGTAAATGGTTGGAAAATCATGTTGAGAGAGCTGTCATTGGTGGTGGTATTTCAAATTGGAAAGAGCTGCAGGGTTCTGTCCTGGAGCTGTCATTCTTCAACATTTTTATCAATGATTTAGATGATGAGGTTGAGGGAATCCTTATCAAATTTGCAGATAATATAAAACTAGTAGGGGTACCTAACAGATTAAATGATAGAACAGAATTCAAAAGGACCTTGATAAACTAGAAAGCTGGACTGAAGTTGATAAAATGAAATTAAAGAGAAACAAATGCAAAATTCTACATTTAGGCCACAAAAATCAAGTGCACAGGTGTCCCTCAGGCTCCTTCTCACAGGCAGCTGACCAGGTGCAGAGGGAGCATTGGGGACACACTCCCATCTCTGCAGAGGTGCTGCCTGGATTGCAACGGAGCAACATGGGAAAGCATGGTGCGAAACTGGCCTATGGCTTTCTATGCAAATCAACCATGTGAGAATTTGTCCCCATACCTGTCCCAATTACAGGTTTCTTAGGGGTTTTTGGTTTTATTTCTGTATATAAACCAAAATTTTATTCACAGAAATTCATCTATGTTGATATACTAGTTTCCGCATAGAAAATGCTGTTTCCTGCGTAGAAAGTGCTGCTTTCTGCTCAAAGCAACCATGTCCATATTTTGCACAATATAAATCCCAAAACTGTGAAAATTGTGAAAAATTCAGTGTTTTTTAAAGATTTCTCACAGAAGGAAGAAAACTTGTTAAATTAGTAATTACTATCGTTAAAAAGAAACTTTGGACCTTTGTGCACTGCACTGTTATAGTGCTATTATTCCACTTCCAACACCTTGTGGAATTCTGAAAGCTGAAAGATGACAATTACCTTAAGAGGCATCTTTGCATGTTCATTTAGTAGAGGAATGTCAAATACTAATCTTCTTAATAAATGTTGCATCATTGAAGGCCTCAGTTGACTACAAGCAAAAAAAGGGAAAAGGGTGAATAAAGAACAATACAAGTTTGCATGTCTATTACTCTAGCCATACAAATCAGGGAATCACCATTATCATCATCATCATCATCATCATCATCATCATCATCATCCTAGGATAATAAAACATGAGAAGGTCCAAATTCAACTCTCTTGTCTTTTGTGTCAGTATGAGAAAAGATAGGAAAAAGACACGCAAATGTCTTTCAAAATGAGAAAAGCGAGACCATCTGTGAACTGGGAAAGTAACTAGAAACACTGAATTCGTATTGCAGTTCATTGCAGTATTAAGCCATCTAACCTTACATACAGCAACTCCCAACAAGTCTGACAAACACAAGTCGTGGGTGTAAAGTGTTCATTACTACAGTAACCCAACCAGCTGAAATGTGTTCCACACCTAGAAAAGAGCAAACAAAAGTACTCGAGGGCTTTGCAGCACTCTCCTTCAGAGGAGGTGCAAGGCATATAAGAACTTATTTAATCTACAACCACTTATATTGTTCATTGCTGTTTCTGTCAGTTTTTCACTGCCATGGGTCAGTTCATGAAATGTCTAAAACGATCTATGTTCATTAATTCATTAGGGCTTGCTCTCAATAAGATTTTTTGTTCATTGTTCTAATTGCCTATAATGATTTAAAAATATATTAGCAAGTAGGCAATATCTAGGTATTCTTGATTTCAATAACAGTAATAAGTAATGTACACATTCTCCTAAGGATGCCTACATTCTTACCCACAAATGGAGAGTAGGCACTCTTCAATAGAGTCCCGCTGAGCTTTGGTAAGAGAGCAGCCCTTGGAAAGCCGGTATACAGTATGTAGCAAGGAATCTATAAGAGAAGCATGGTGTTCTGTGCCAGCAAAAAGAGGAGCACATCTAGTTAATAAAGGCAAAACAGCAGTGCAGAGGTACCGATTGAGAGCCAGGGCCATATCTGTAGCACTCAGAGCAACCTATAAAATAAATTGTACAGCTATTCAGACAGGTAGACTTTGCTGCATGCACAATAACATGGTTACATTCTGTTTTGTTTGCTTTCAAAAAGGACAAAGGGTTTTTCCAAAGAATAAAAGGGACCTCAGGGGTATTTAAGAATATTTCCATTCAGTCTCATTATGTATTTTGAAAGCCTCAAGTTTAACTGATCATTCATTAAATTCACATTGGACTGCTTGTTCTTTCCTTTTTGTTTTTCACTGGCTGTAATAGAAAGCTCAGCTCCTACACTGCAGGCTGTAACACTGTGTTTGTCATTCAATTGGGAATGACTTTTTAACCCTTCTGTAAACCTAGAAGAGATTACATCTGCCAAATACATATTTAAATGGTACAAATGGTACCAAGTTCCTGAGACATCTGGAAATAAAATCTTTAGTTTAGATAAGTATTTTTGTAAAACAAACAGGTTGTCTCCCATATGCCTCAAATATTTGCACTGGATACCTGATCCACTTAGGATAAAGCATTTTCCTCTCAAAAATCTCACTAATATGCACGACTAGGCTTCAAGCACATCCTTTTCAAATAAATAAAATTTTAAAAACAAGGTCTTGTGATGTGACTTTGAATGATGAATGTATATCTAAAATAAATGAAGCAGTAATTCACACATAAAATATATATTTCAAAATTGTATAAAATAAAATTTTAAAATCATATTCATATATCATACAAAGTAAACCTACCAATTAATTATTAAAACAACAAAATCTGCAATATAAATGCATGTGACAAACATTTTTTGAACCAAAATTCATAGGAAGCCCCTGCTAATGTGATTTTGTTTATTTATTTAATTTGTATCCTATCTTTCTCCAAATAAAAACATTATATATTAATTTATATAGTTATTAAAGCATTTTTAAAACACTTTGTACATTGAAAAGTAAGTCTTGCACATCGTTTTAGTTATAGCTGTAGTTTAACTATATAGTTGTGAAAAGTTTGCCTCAATTAAAAAGGTATTCATACATACATACATACATATATATATATATATATATATATATGTATATGTATATATAAAGACTTTTAAAAAAGTCTTGCTTATCAGATACACTTGATAACCTACAGCACATAGTAGATTGGATTAAGAATGTGGCTCATACTCATACTTTTGAGGAATCAACATATATACAGACTGGTCAAAGAGAGAAATCACCAGTTGAAAGTTATTTCTTACCGTATCTAATGAAGCTGCAGCACGAAGGTCTGGTAGAAAGCCAACTTCTAGCAGATGTAGAAGAAAATCTTGGTCTTCAATTCCATAGACCCTGTCAAGGAATAATACCATGGCTGCCTTGTGGTCTGGGCAAAACCCCTCTGACATATCAGGTTCCACCACAGTACCATCTGAAGGAAAGAAAAATTGATGATAGAGTTCCTTCATAGGTGGAAATTATATCAGTGCTACTTCTTGCCAAGAACAATCAAGATCTAGACATCTTTTAGATTATTTTTATACAGAAAGGTACTGTGAAAATCTCACAGAAGCAGTTTTCAGCTTACTATATTTTAATCACTGTATGACAGTCATGTTCTTATACTCTGTAGCAAAATGGAAGGTTCAAGGTACATTCTATAACAAATAAAATCAGAGTAAATTTTGCACTCACTAACGAAATCAATGCAAATTCTAAAATCATGATAGGCTATTCTACACTCCAAGGGCAGAGCACTTTAATTTCTATGTGCATGACACTGAGAAGAAAGTCAGTCAGGTTTACAGAAAAATGTAAACGTCAGGAAGAAAAACTGCAGTCATCTTCTTACCTTTAGCAATTGTTGGCATGTGGAAAGGAATGCTAATCACGCCCACCAAATCCTCCAATGGAATCAAAGACCGTAGAATAGATCTGATTCTAATGGCTTCGCCTTTGCCAGCATGGATCAGCTAACAAAGGAGCAAGAAATTTTTTGTTTATATCATTAATATTAGATTTCTGACATAGAAAGTGGTCACATTATTCATATCCTAGTGCAGCTTTCTCCAATGGTGTGCACTCCATGGTTTTTTGTACTGCAATTGTTTAGAATTTTCCTTTACTAATTATATATTCCCCAACATGCATATAGAATAAATGTATATTAAAAATGAAACACTAAAATATTGGAAGCATGTATTTTAAAAACTTATCTTTAACATTTTTGGCATTCATAAGCAGGTGGTCAAAACTACGTTCATATGACAATTCAGATTCACTATTACTAGGTGGGAAACATGCAGTTTTGATGCTCATATAATATAGATGTGAAGGTTACTTCTCTTGAGAAATGAAGAGACAATTATATTACTATGTTCAAATTTAAGAAGTAAAAACACATACTTGATTTATCTAAGTAAGTACCTGCGACTGATAAGCCAGAGTCAGAAACACCAGTAATATCAGGAGTCAAGTGGAAGTTTGGAAACTTGTTGCAATGTGGAGTAATTCTCTTTAGAATTCTAGCCAGCCCCATTCCATTCCACTTTCCCTGTACTCAGTTTCTTTCCCCTCAACAACCAACCAGTATCCCATATCCAATGAGCATGTACATCTAGACTAGGTTATTTGAGGAATAAGATCCCTATCTTTGGGACATTTGGGGATACGGACTGGACACACTGGTCCACTCCCATCTATGCTAACATCTTGGATTTGCTTTTTTTATTTCTGTTGATTTCTGTAGGCAGTTCTTAGCTCCATCCCAGTGAATATTTTGAAATATCTCTTGATATGAACTTAAAAATAATCTACCCAGTCAATGAGGAGATTCTTCTTGTGGTCTTTTTGCGTCTATTCTGATTCACTCTTCTCTTTTTTCATCTACCTTCTCACCTGGTTTTCAGATTAATTCATCTCAATCAGGCAACATGCCACAACACTGAGATTTCCTTGGTCTGTTTCCCTACTTGTTTCCCTCAAGGTTGTTTGTATCATTTGAAATGTAGAAGATAGTCCAAGTCTGCTAATATCTCCCATCTTGTGCACGCATGGTACCATGAATCCAGGAATATTTGAACTGGAATATGGGAGATGATACCATAGGTGTTCTGATTTACAGTATTTGTAAAGAGAGAGGACACATTACTTTAATAAAGGTAATAAATAGGAGGAAACAACAGAACCTACATGCATTTCTGGAGCACAGCGTCCTAGGAGATCAATCAAAGCAGCATAAAAAGTCATTATTGCATTTCCCATGTGAATAGTATCATCTTCTTCTTCCACCTCACTTCTGTTCATATTTTTCCAGAAGAATGAAAAAACAGGATCAGAGTAGAATTTGTTATGCTAGTTTAACTTTTGTCAAAATCAAGTTTAGTCCCAAACAAATTTCAGTGGAGGCTAGTTACAACTGGTTATTAATACACGACTGAACTATTACTCTGCTTTAAAATAAGTATCTCTATACACTTCCATGCTTTTGCAAATTTAAGCTGAAGTTCCAGTATTTCTACGCAGCACAATATAAAATTAGACAAAGCTTACAAACATTAATTTGAAAACTAATGTGCACATTAAATTTTTTAAAAATGTACTTCTTCCATCCAATGCTGTAGGCATATTTTTGAAGTGTTGCAGATACCCAGCCACACCTCCTTCACTGTTTCACTCACATGCTCTTAGATGTTTCATATTTTGATTTCTTGCCTGATGGGCAAAGATGGGAAGCTGTGTTCCTTCAGATGTTTTCAGAATACAGCTCCCAGCTCCCCACTGGCCATTATAACCAAATATCAGCAAGGTCAAAATCCAAGAATATTTGGACATCTACAGGTCCTACATCCTGTGTTAGGTTTCATAACTCACACTACAGACTTCTAAGTATTTCAGTACTGGCAGGCACCTATGTGCTAGGTATAATACCTCATTTAAGGAACAATGAAACACATAAGGTGGTTTACAAAATAGATCTGGAGAAGGAATCACTTCCATTCTACCTACAGTGTTCTATTGGATCCATTAGTTGGTGAAGGTCCATCTCTTGTAGGATCTTCTGATATGTTTATGGCTTCCTCCATGGCAGCAAGCAAGCCATTTCCACCTTCTCCTCTCAGTGCTGGTCCAAAACACTCAGGACGCCGAATGAGCAGCCTGACTACCACATTAGCATTCTCTTCAACACTTTCTCCTAAAATCATATAAGAAACATTTTTAAAAGATACAATCCATCATTTTAAAAAAATTACTTATGTGGGAAGTGAGAGGGACTACAGCTGGATGAACTAAGACTAGCACTATGATGCTATTCCAGGTGGGGCTTAGATTTTACTAATCTTGAGATATAGTCTTCCCTCCACATTCGGTAGGATTAGGGACACAGGACCCCTGTGAAAGCGAAAAAACTGAATAACTCTAGGCCCTCCCAAACCATATTTAACACACACAAAAAGTATGATCACCATATTCAACCCACTGTGGATTCCTTTGAGGCATCAGGGTTCCTTCATGAGGCAGAAGTGGGTGGCTGGTGGGGCTTACTACCACTTCCACTGCTGCCCCACACCATTTTTAATACTTACAAGCCTCATTCACAGTTTCTCAGTCTCATGAGGCTTGCAGTCCCTATTAAAAATGGTATAGGGAGGCAGTACAGGTGACATCAAATAATCCGTGAATAATCAAATCCACAAAAGTGAAACCCGCAAATGTGGAGGGCTGACTGTATAGCTGAAAACAAGATGTGACTGTTATGATAATTGTAGAGAAAAGAAAGAAAGATACAAGTCTGGATGAAGTGTAGTCTGTTTCAGTATGCCTGCAGCTGACAGTGAGATAAACAACCAAACCATTACTTTAAGGACTACCGGCATAACAACTAATGCACCATTTTCAAGATTCCAAAATTTCTATTTCTCCTATTGGTGAGCACAAAGAAAAATGACAGGACCATGAATGAAAAGGAAAAATGTGAGCTGGGATGGAGAACACTTAGGGACAGTAACAGTGGACAGGTAGAAGAAATTAAAATTATCAACAAGTGTGACTTTTTTGCTTCCTCTTATACATTCTTTTCATTTTAGTTCGTTTTCTTTATTCTTCAAAGTGCTTGCTATAAGTAAATCTTACAATTATGACATAGCAAAATGTTCCATTTTTGTTCCCCCAGGCCACCCCAAAGCATGGGGGTGGGGTGAGAAAGTAGCAGGTTAGGTAACATTATTAACGTGTTACTTTGGTCAGCTGAATTCACCACTACTCTTACGAGGTGGCTTGGGGTGAATTTTTCTCCACTGTATTTTGAAACCAGTCAACAGGTGTTAAGCCAATTAACAGAAGTCCCAGGTAGTATCTGGCTCCAATTGAGCACCTTCTGTCCTGGGTCAGATTGAAGGAAGCAACTCCCCTAGTATATCTCTGGAAAGAGTAAATGTGTCTCTTTGGGGGAGAGTTAAAAAAACAATGTTGTTGTGTTTGTTGCAAATGCAACAATGCTGCCAGAGTTGTCCAGGAAAAGCAATTTGTTACAGGTAGCAAGTTCTCCTGTAATAAATTAATTCTAAACTCTCTCTGTAATAGGAATAATTTCATCACATGCTAAACTTCCCCATTTAATTGACAGCGATTTTCAATCCCCCACAAACTATGGTCTGAATGATCATCCAGAGAGATGGGACACTTTAATCCTTCAGAGTCCTATTTTATTGCACAAATCACACAGAACTAGACCTACAAGAGATACATTTTAAGACATTGCCACTAAAGAATTGTGAACAATGTCTGCACATTTTATTCACTGCCATGTACTGTTCTTCATCTTACAGAGAAAAGTAACAGTATATTTAGGACAGAAACAATGTTGGTTACATAACTGTAAAATAGCAGAACAGCAACCAGTATTCCACCTCATGAAAAGGTATATTTTTTGATTCTAGGTATTAAGTTATCATGGAATACTCTTGATTTGCACTATAGAATTTGGGGGCATATGGCATTTTTTACACATGGCCATTTGTTCATATACACACATATGAACCTAACAAACAACTAAAGAGGACAAATAGGCAAAATGGAAAAAAAAAGTCAGGAGCACAGGCAAATGCAGAGGAAATCCCCCCTCTACACACACACACACACACACACACACACAGAGGGAGAGAGAGGGGGGGTGGGAGAAAGAGAGAGAGAGAAAGGAGGGAGCATACATTTAGAAATAAAAATATGAAACCAATTCTTCAAATGCAACTCCTTAAAAGCAATGAGGGTAAGACTGCTACTCCAAAATACAGCTAAGGAGTTGCACTTAATTAATTCTGATTTTGAAAGACAGCTATAATTATTTGGGAAGAACCAATTTCACACAAAATGAATTGCCTCCTGCAGTACCATTGCAAAAAACAGCAAACCGAAGAAAATCCAAATATCGTTCTCCCTCAACAGGATTCCATCCAATATCTGGATAGCCTTTAGATATCAGCAAAGGGCAGCTCTGCAAACCACATCCAGCCAAGTAGCGGACTACCTATGAACAAGGCAAAATTAAAGAAGAGAAGCATTTACTGCAAAAATGGCCCAAACCAGGGTTCTATAATAAAATGGTTTCTTCCATTCCTTTTCAAATAGCTTTATTTCTGCTACCTTCTGTCTAGTGAAAAGAAGTATCATTACTGTCTGGACTAATATGAAAAATCAGTACTTCAATTTTATCTTTAACCTTAGTAGTATTTGGCTAATAAAACTGCAGACAACCAGTATACCCTAAAAAGAGAGATAAACCTCATGGACGGATTCAAAGAAACTTAATCATACCTCACTTTCTGCAAATCTCTCTCAATTTATAAAATTTGTACAGTTTTCTCCTCTATAACTTAGAATACCACACTGCACAGTTGAAGTCATTTGATATTACTTTAATATCTGATATTACTTTAAATCGCTATGGTGCCATCCTAGAGAATCCTAGTATTTGTATGTATGTATGTATGTGTGTGTGTGTCTATCTATCTAGATATAGATATAGATATTGCATTTGCTGGGATATAAGACTCAGTTTTGCCCCCGAAAAATACTGTTTGAAAATAGGGTGCATCTTATATGCTGGTGTGTCTTATACACCGGCAAATAGTATTTGCCAATGTATAAATGGGCAAGACACGAGTGTGTCTTATATGCCAGTAAATATGGTATATAGTTAGATCAGAGCTTTCCAAACTGTGTGTTGTGACACATTAGTGTGTTGGCTGCAGTGTGTAGGTGTTTCGCACTGGTGCCACCCCAGGCTGAGGAACAACCCAGCGAGGGCAGCAGCAGTGGTGGAAGGCTAGTTCTGGTGGAGGGCCTGCCTCTCCCACTGCTGCCACAGCCACCCTGGGTCAAGGAAGACCCCAGCAAGGGTGGTGGCGGTGGCAGGCCAGCCTCAGGTGGAGGGGCTGCCTCCACTTACTGAATTACTTACTGAATTACTGTGTCGCGAAATGATGCATGTCTAAAAAGTGTGTCAGCAACATGAAAAGTTTGGAAAGTTCTGAGAGAGAGAGAGAGAGAGAGAGAGAGAGAGAGAGAGAGAAATGATTAGATATAGGTATAGATATAGATACAGATACAGATAGTTAGATACAGAGAAAAATACCTCATCTTTGTCCTGTCACAGGACCACAGCATTAAAGTTCTCTTGCACAGAATTCAAAGTATCCCATGAGACTCCAAATCCCAGAATTGCACAGGACAGAACCATGACAGCTAAAGTGGTGTAAAAGGGCTATGATTGTTCAGTGGGAATACATCCACTCAAACATTCTTTTGTACTTAGCCTTGAGCCATTCATTTCCTCTCTACCCTTTGAGTTATGACTTCTGTGTCCTGCACTCTCCATGCTAATCATAAAGATCTGGATTTTGTACTAAAAGTTACATAGTAATTAAACTAAAATTAAAATCCAGTTTGAAAATGCATATCTATCTATGCACATTTTAAATAATGCCATATAGAAAGCTTCTGAGTATGCAGGTAGAAATACATTTTCACACATAAACTCTGCGGGACAAGATAGAATCTCACAACACTATGAAAAATCAGACTCAAAGTACCATGAAACGTTTCTGAACAAAACAGCTGATGGTGTCAATTTTCTTGGGTGTAACAGGTTACAAGTTTCATAGTAGACTATTATCCTATGACGTTGCCTTATACACAGAAATTAAACATCCAATAGGATGCAAACTGCTGCTACTCTATATTTATCTACGTATACACGCTTAGTAAGATAATCATGATACAGATGTGTAAAGCAATTATTAATTATCCAGTGGATGATGTACCTTCTCTAAATCAGGTTCTCTTAACGCTAGTGCAAGTTCATTGTTATCCATAACAGAAGCTGCTGCAACATCTAAAGGTGTTGATCCACGCATAGAAGGGGAGGCTGTTAAAATAATATTTCAGACATTTTAATTTATTCACAACATGGTTTTATAAACAACATCACAGCTCAGCAAATTTATTTTTCAAATATATGTTTCATATCAGAATTCAATATTTCACTAGACATTGGTTTATTCAGAACCATTATACCAACACTGTATTGACATTTCATCTATTAACACTAACACACTTTATCCTATCCATTCCATATAAATTTGGGCAGCCATATTTAGTAGACACAAAAGCCCAGTACAGAAAAACTTCTCTTAAGTCAGTGATACCATACAGAATGTAACCTATGAATTTCCATCTCAAAGACAGTTATACGGTCTGTGAATTTTGAAATGAAGTACGTAGCAAGCTTTCATGAATCACCACATCTACTCCATCCCTTTCACCTCCAGAGACAGCTACAGTAAGGCAAACAGCTAGTTTGCTGCCTAGCAACACAGCAATATCTGGTGGTAATATCCCATCAGTATCACAGGTGAGGACATGGGAGAGAGCCCTTCTCAATGGCTGCTTCCACATCGTGAAACTCGCTCTCACAAGAAGTTAAATTTGCTTCCTCTATGACCTCTTTACATGATCAGGCAAAGACCTCTTTATTTAAAAAGGTCTTTGGTCTTTCACTGGATATGGCCTAAATGTTTTTAATGCAGCATGTTGTACTTTGATCTTATATATATTAACTGTTTTAACTACTTTAACATGATTCGTCTATTTACTAATTATTGTTGTTGTTTTAAATTTTGGATCCTATGTTGTTTTAATCATATTTTGTTTTCATCTTATTCTGTAAACCATCTTTGGTCACAAACTGGGGGAAAAAGTGGAATATAAATTAAACAAATAAACATCTCAGGTGCAGCTACTAAGGAGAAAAGGCAAAAGTGGAGGAAGAGAGATAAGTCTCAGAAGCAGGAGAAGAGATACAGAAGACAGGAGTGGCCTGTAAGAACCTCACTAACAGGCCTCTCCTATCTTAGATAAACCCCAGACAGCAAATTCCATATTTAGACGTTTGAGAGTCCAGGGAAGAAAGAACAGCCAAAACCATGAATACTATATTGGCTCTTCTACATGTACCAAAGGGAAACCAAGTAGTGGATAGGGCAGACACCTGAAGGAAGTTTTGCCAAGGAAAAGTCTTAGCAGATAGGGCTTGTACAAGCAAGCCAACTCACCCTCCTCAGAATCAGATGGAAACTCAGAAGACAGTCCTACCAAACCTGAATTTGTTATGACACCTGTGCCAAGCTGCTAGCAACCCAGCATGTGGGAATGACACCTAGGCCCTGTCCAGGCCACATCTTGCTAATCTGAAAGGACTGGTCTTGTAACCATTTACCAAGCCCTGCCATTGAAACACACTGTGTGGCAACTGACCACCAATCTGTGTCCAATCCAACAGATGTTAATCCTTTCACCTGGCAACTATCGAATTGGCTGTACTGGCAATAACATGGGTTCTTCCCCCAAGGTGAAGTTCGTTTGGTGGTAAAAATGATGGAGGACCCATCAACCTGCTGGTAGCCTAAGAAGCCTCATAAAAGCTGTTTGAAATCACCAAGTGGTCTGGTTTTGGCTTGCATAGAGATTACTATTGTGGGCACCTGGGGTTGTCACAACAACAAAGTGGTAAAATACATTGTACATAAGACTTACCAAGACCAACGCTGCTGTTTTCCAAAAGATAGCTAAGGTGGTCGAACATAGCCTTTTGATTTTGTCTGCTAATGCGACAAAAGTAGCACAGAAAACGACAGCAGTTGGCCACCATCTTAGGAAAGGTGATTTCCTAGATAAAGAATGCTATGTTAGAAAAGTGGAATATTGTGTATAAAACCACTGTATTTTATAATTTTTCATGCAAGAAATCTGTTCCATGTTACAAAACACACAGCTAAGGTGCTGTTTTGCCAATAAATTCTGCATATCTTCTCAGAAATAGGAAAGTTAGCATAAAAGATCCACTACATTATATTCAAACAAAAAATCAGAAAAAATATATTAATTACGTTTACATTGAAAAGAGGGCGAGATAGAAGGAAAAAGTTGCACACATTTTTTCATCCAAACACCCACTGAATGGGAATGAGTGAGATTAAAAATAAACACATATACACAGATATAGGGAACAAAATGTTTCTTGGCTTCCATGACAGTAATAAAAGAGATAGGTGCAAGATAGAAAAACTGATGAAGAATCTGGACTACATCCCAGTCTAGCACTCTAAACATTGGTTAGAAATCTAATAAGCAACCATGTTGATCCAAGCTCCCAACAACACTCAAGCTCCCCTTTACAGAACCGCAAAATGGACAGCTCAGCTGTGTAGAACTGTAGTGTGAAAGGTCAGCAAACAAAGCACCACTGCCAAGTAGCATCTGTACAATGGAAATGTGACAGGTAGGAAGTGTTCCACCTTTTAAGATGTTGCTTCTTGCACTGCCTCAATTAATGGGGCAGAAAAGTTCTGAAAATGCAAGGAAGGATGGGCAGAATGGTGTGGAGGGAAGGGGGAAATATCCACCGCTCTTCCTTTCTTTCTCCACTTATCCATTCAATCCTTCCTCTCTCTCTGAAGACCTCCCTTTCCTACACCAGGCAGCATTCCATAGGCTTCCTCTCCCTAATTCTTCCTTCCCCCTGTGTTTGCTTTTGTCTGTCATGTTTCATACCACTCACACTTGCCATCACCCACCACAGAGCAAAACTCCACCAAGGAGAGGAGGTAGTCAAGGATGGGGAGGAATGTAATTATTCCCCTCCCATATTATCTGCAGAAAAATGTCCTTAATACTACATTAAATTTTGTTGGGGAAATGGTGCCTCCCTGAATTTTCCTAGTAGGCATGCATGCAACAAAACAGGTTTCTATATTATTCTGAAGAGGAATCCATCTGCAAAAATTAACATGCAAGGAAAGTACTAACCAAAATCCACCAATATACCTTAAAGTTTTCAGATAAGTGCTTGGAGTATAATATGCTAAAACATTTAATCCTCTCAAAAACTACTCTGAAATTCATATGCATAAAAAATATTCTTAAACCGACACCTAAGTATTATTCTTACTCAACACGACAATTTTGTACTATATAACATTAAGAAACATGAACAAAAACCTACAACAAATCCCACCTCCCTTTTGCTATAAATACATACATTCCTAAATAGAAGTCTGTCTTCTAAATTAAAGCTTACAAGAGGGTAGGGAAGAAAGAAACACCTCACAAAGGGGGCTTTTCTAAGTCCTCACTTTCCAACTGTCCATTTGTGTTTCTTCATTCAGACCAAGCTAGGGAGAACCCTGGGCATCCTATTTGGAAGAGGACATGTAAATGTAATGTTGAGGTGAAAATTGGGACTCTCTACTGAGATCTTCAGGAGACGCCCTTCTTTCACTCCTACAGCTACCTCTGGTGGGGATGTCACAAAACAATCATCTTGAGGGTTGTCCCCATCTTGCTTTCCTTCCATCAGCAGACAAAGACTTCTTTATTATGACAAGCTTTGGGGAACCGAATATTTCTAAAGAAACAGCTTTTAACAGAGTGCTGTATAGCTTTTAATTGTATTTAATTATAAATCTGCTTTTTGTTCTTCTTAATTAATGTTACTAATGTTAACTTTTTGTATGTTTCAACTATTGCATTTTATTAATAAGCCACCTTGAGTCTCAGTTCTGGGACAAATGTAAGATATAAATAAAGGTAACTTAAGAACAAGAATAATAGTGATATATGTCCTGCATCTGCCCAGTACAGATGCTAGCTATCTAAATTTGGTGTTGTTTCATCTAAATACATACCCAAATGGACATCCCAGTCTGGAAAGGGTTATAATTATCCTTTAAAATGTAGTTCAAATAGAGCATTTGTGCTTGCATACACTTAAATATTAGGCCTAATCTTCCAAATCTAGATGGTGGTAGGAACAGAAGGAATATTTGAAAATATTCAGAAAATGGTTAATAAAAGAGTTTTTCAAGTATTGAGAAACCCTGACAAGAAGAATCCTGGACTAATAAAAATCTTCACAGTTTAGTGCTTATTCTGCACAAAATTCACATGTGGGTTTTTTTCTGCAAAAACACCACCCAGCATTTTCTGCACAAGAAACAGTATTTTCTGTGTTGAAAATAATTATGAAAATGTTGTTGTATACACAGGAAAGAAAAGCTGTAATTCAGGGTTTGTTCTGCATAAAATTCACACATGATTGATTTGCATAGAAAACAGCATTTTCTTCACAGGAATTAATGATTCTGCATTTAAATATTTTCTATGCAGAAAATGCTGTTTTTGTCACAAAAACCACATGTGAACTTTAAGTTGAATAGCTCCCAAATTGCAAATAGCCTTCAAAAACGTAGTGGTTTTTGAAGACCTCCTCATAGCAGGAATAAATTACGTGTTGCTATCTTCAAGAAACTTAGAGAAGAATTACATCCCTAGTTGGTGGTACAGACTTAAAAGGTTCCTTCTTCATGTATTTATCTTACCTGGACTGGGGCATCTAGTTCCAAGAACCATTTATGGGATCACTAGACTTCCATAGTGTGTCAATAGTAAAACTCTAAGATTCCACTGCTGTCTCTTAATTCAAATCAGGCACCACCTGGTTAATGTGGGGCTTTAGCAGGCCATTTAGGGATGAAAGAGCCCCAAAGATATGTCTCCCAACACACATTTATATGAGACCAGTTTCTTCCTTTCAGTCCTTTGAGCTGTTAGAAGGAATTCTCTTCAAAATTCAAAGTACCCCCATGTTTTTGGGTACCCAATTCTGTCCTCTCTTTCCTTGTTTTGTTGTTTGCCATGTGCCTTCAAGTCAGCTCCAACTTATGATCGCCCTATCCCAGGCTTCCTCAGAAAGATTTATTCGAACAATGTCTGTCATTAAGTAGTATAATAAGAACTGAAAAAAGATTTACATAAAACCTAATAGTCAGAGATTTTGTTCACTAATTAACTGTGAAGAAAATCAAGTGACACTCATAAAAAGGCTTAGACCAATGTTGGTTTCTTTGACTATTTACAACAGCTTACTTAAATAAATCAATTAAACTAATAGATGCCTGGACTCAATACCAAGTTGTAGAACAAAATCTTAAAGCATATTGTTTGGTTCTTTAATTGCACTAAGGATTTCCCACTGCAATGAGAGTTAAGCAGCTACCTACATTGAACACTGAAAGCTAACATTTTAAGTGTCTTCTGTTAGCACATTACCTTTGACTCTCCTCCTCCGAGTACATTCACCATTACTTCCATTACAGTTTCATGCATCCCCAGTGCCCTCATAAGATTAGGATGCTGATAAAAAACTTTATTGTTCATAATATCCCTATGTTGAGAAACAAAAACAAAACATTTGTACAATTGTTTTATAACTAATACCTATAAATATGTCCCTTCAGTTTCATGAGAGAAGTGTGGCCAGTGGACTCCCAGAGCTTCCCACAATTTTTTTTGTCCACAAATGCCCCTACTAAGGAGTGGGGGGCAATTTCACAATGTTGGGAGCAGGCTGAGTCATTTTTCCAAAAAGAAGTGACCCAGTTGCTGTTTTTGTTGTTGTTTTTGTTGTATACCTTCAAGTCATTTCTGACTTATAGCAACCCTAAGATGACCCTATCAAGGGATTTTCTGCCCAAGATCACCTAGTGAGTTTCCATGGCCAAATGGGGAATCCAATCCTGGCCTCCAGGGTTGTAGTCCAATGCTCAAACCACTACATGACACTGCCCAAAAGAGATGAAATTGCCCCCTTCACCCACAGAGGACACTGAATAGACTTTGTGGAAAGAAAAGTGTTCCCCCCAGCCAAGAAAACTGGACATGAGAAGAGACAGAATTGCATGTTCCCTGGGAGGGGGTGCAAAGTGGCTCCTTAACTCCTGATAGTTGCTCACCCTGATATACAAATAAATGTGTTTAAATAATTCACACAGTTGTAAGATAGTTGCCTAGGTTCAAATTCTACATGCAGTTGCAAAAAACAGCACTGTACCCTCGAAGAATAAGATAGAGTAGATTTAATTCTTTATATGCATCCTATTATGAAGTCCTTACCAAATGTCAACTCACATTGGTTCCAACAAATTATTTTCCCTAGTATGTTTCTCCTAGGTTAGCTACTGTGAATCCTTTATCTCTTATCAGTAGAGGAAATGAATTAAGATAAAGGAAAAATTTTGAGTGTGTGTGTGTGTGTCTGTGATCCTCCATGGGTTCCACTTGTGGGGAAAGGAGGCAAATAATTGAAATAAATAAATAATTTAGAGGAATGAGCTCCAATAGCCTAGCTATCATTTTAAATCAAGAATGGACAACTACTGGGTGTGGCAGAACACCTGGAGAATGAAACTTGGCTTGGGCCATGAAAATCAATACCCCTTTCATTGTTCTCCTTCAGAACTTACCACTCTTCCCTCAAACCACCATGACTCCAGAAAAACCTCTTTAAATCAAGTAAGAAAAGCTCAGATTTAAGAGTTCTTCACAATTTGGTGGCAGGTTTTGCACAGAAGGGATGGCACAAGAAGCCACATGTGGCCCAGAGGTTGCATGTTACCTTGGCCCTGATTAAATATCTCAGTAGTGGTGAATTCAATCACCTCACCAATTATATGGCTGATAAAATGGCTAAGTGAAATAATGGAAGATAAATATGAAAATACATAGCCTGGCAATTTCAAAGGAAAACACATTCCATCCAAATTAGTCTTTGAAAGGATGTTTAAGTAAAAATCATTTTGACCATCATTTCTTACAAGGTTAGCAATATTTCAGGGATCTTGCACTACAAATCATAATCCTGTGAAGAGTTTAAGGACTGGATACGAAGGAAAAGAGAATGAGAAAGAAGTCTCAGTGGCAAAATAGTGTACTTCTTAAGATACTTAGAATAGTCTGCCATCACCTTCCCATGTCCAGCTATTGGCTCACAGGAAATCCTCCTAAAATGTGAAGGTGGTAGAATACATACTGCCTGAAGCTGTCTTGGTGTACAGTCTAGTAGCAGGGCAAACTATAAAACAACACAAGCATGTTTCCATATCTCTGCTCAACTAAGACAAATTCTAATCAGTGACAATTTTTATTACAGAACGACTATGGAAAGGGAATTAGCTGGTTGTCATGGGCTAAGCCAATATTCACTCTCCAAAGTATTCCACCAGCACATCCTATTATCATAGCTTTTTTTTCTGTTTTAGAAAGAGAGAAAATAGAAGTCACACACATGGGCATCATGCTAACTGCTGCCATTTGCTTTTTCTAAGACAGACACGACTGCACACCCACTTCATGGGAAAGACTGTTATGTGTGCATGATCAATCCATCATAAGAAGTCTAACAATTTATATAAGCAAAAACATCCTAACATGTAATAATTCTACTCAGTCAATAATGACTTTGGACAACTGCTTTTTGACCATCATTTACTATCGCTATGTTTGTTGCTGTCATTTCTCTGTCTACTTCCAGGCTGATAGATGCAGGACATTGGCCAGTCTCAACAAAAAGTAAACTACTCCTATGGGACTTATTAAAATGTTTTTGCCTGATAATAATATCTGCCAGAACTCATTATCTGACTAGCCAGTAGACAGTTTTTCTGCAATATTCTGTATGCATCTAACTTCAATCCTTATGAAAATAATCTTAAATTCTGATTATGACATTACTAGAATCTGTCATTAGCAGAGACTTTTAAATCTGCATCATCAACACAGGCAGAATTCTAAGTATGTGTAAAATCTAATTACAAGAATATAGGTCATATTGATTTAAAAATTGCCCCTACATTTGAAAATTCTCCAAAACACAAGAACTTTTCCTATGCAAGGTATGGCTCTAGTACTGATTGAAGGACCATCAAAATAAATTGAGTGATTTTGCTCACTTAAGTCTGACAATTCAGTATGATTGTATAGATTAATAAGTTAACATGTGAGAATGTTGTACAGGGAGTTATTTTAAATCATAGAAAGGAGGTGTGGGAGCAGGGAGAGAGCATAAATGAGGCAAAATATTGGAGTGCATTGAATAGTCATAAGCTAAAAAGAATAGACAGAGCAAGGTAGAGAAAAACAATCAGGGCATTCAGTTGGAATATGATAGCTGGAAACGGGGGGTGATTTTGTGTGGGAGGGTTTATGAATACAGAGTCAACAGAAACGGGATTTTATAGAAAGAGTTTTGTGAAAAGCAAAGTGCCCAAAACTGGTATTGCTCAAGCCTGAAAGGTATGGGAAAAGTGAAGGAATGCATTTTCAAAAGTACACCCTTGATCGTGAAGAGTGAGCACAGGTGATGAGGGTAGAACAAATAGCCGTCCTAAATTTCTGAGAGCAGAACAGCCCACGTTAACAGGCTACTAGCTCTCAATCTGCTTCCACATAACCCTTTCCAGCAGCCTCGGAAAATCTGCCTTCACAGGTAGGTAAGAGATGAGATGCCAGTCCACTCACTTCCAACTGTAAGACAGGTAGCCATCTGAACCTGCCAGATATGCTAGCCCACAAGATGAGGAAACATCTGCATAAGTGACAGCATGAGCAAATCATGCTAATGAAGGAAGGATATTAGTCCTTATCTGTCAGCAGAACTGATTTATGCTAAAATTCATAAATGTCTTCATTAACGCGACAAGAACAAAGTTAGATTTACCAGATACAAATATGGAAGAAAATAAAAATGACAGACCTATCCATTGCTACTTGCGATACAAAGATCCATTACTTGATTTATAAGAGATTAATGTTTGGCATTAAATTTGCCTATAAGCCACATGCTGTTTTCTGAAATTTTCATTTGATAGAAGTTGCAGTCGATAACAAAAAAAAAAAAGGCAGTTCTGAAGACAGCTGACCATGGTACTGCATCATTTTGGATTCTATTCATTCACTGTGAGTATTCTGCAGTTTTCTAAAATCCCAAAAATACTCAACTTTGGCAACTGGGACACATGAACCTCCTGTCTACTCCAGAAAGGTCAAACAGGTGGAGTTTGTGGTCAAATTATTTAATAGTATAATGGTAGCAAAGAGAGAAAGACCTTACCCTAATCCACGAATCATAAGCTTCTCTTCCTCCTTGCCCATTCTAACACTGAGGAGAGAACGGATCTGGCCAAGAGATGCAAGTAGGTTGATAGTATCTTCCACAGATACACCATTGATAGTATACGTCTTTGGCAAGGCTCGGACTAGGCCGCCAACTCCATCATACTGGCGATGTAATAAAACAAACATGGCCCTCACCAATTCAGGGTCTTCTATTACTGATTCTTGAGCCCATCGTACCATGGTCTCTGATATCAGCTGTTGGAGAGTTGCTAGATGTAGAAAGCATTAGGAAAATATACAGCAAAACCATTTTCAATGTGTGATAATATCAAGTGAATATGCTACTCTGGTCAAAATTAGAAACTGGGAAGAAATGTTTCACAGATTTTTTTTGGTAAAGCAAGGCACTACATAAGACATTACCAAATTACAGAAAATTATCCTGAGGGCAAGGAAGAGTTGCAGACTGTAAAAGTTTTACTGCCATGCTCTTCTTTTAAAATACTCCTGAATACACATTAAATTTTGTCTGTTAAATATTCCTAAAAACCCAAATAGCTTTTAGTTCAATAATGCTGAATCAATAAGAAGATAAAAAGAGTCTAACTGGATCAGATCAACTGTCCATCTGTCTAGGACTCTATTTCCACAACAGACAACAAAAAGTACAACATGACAACACAACATGACAGCACAACATGACAGCAACATCTTCCTGCTTATAGTTCAAGCCAGAAGATGTTTCCTAATTGAACCACAGAACGCAACACTGTTCCCTGTGTTTTCAACATTCACATGAAGCCATTATGGAGATCATCTGGAGTTTTGGGGTTGTGTTCAGTACACTGCAGATATCTAATTCTATCACTTTTACAACTAACACCAAGGAAGTTGTGAAAAGCCCTGAAATAATAACTAGATACAGTGAAGGACTGGATGTAGGGGAATAAACTGAGGCTCAGTCCAGCCAAGACAGAAGTTCTATTGGTCAGTTAAAAAAAAAAACCAGACCTGAGGATCACATTACAACCTGTTATGGATGGTCTTGTATTCTCTCTGACAGATCAGGGCCACAGTTTGGGGGTACTCCTGGACCCAGCACTTCTTCTAGTAGACCAAGAAGCTGCTGTGGCCAGGTGAGTCTTTGTCCAATTTCATTTGGCGATCCAGTTGCATCCTATCCTAGGTAGGGTAGTTCTGGTCACAATTGTTCATGCCTTAATTGCCTCCCAATTAGACCACTGTAATGCACTCTATGTTGTGTGGCCCTTTGAAAGATACAACTACTGTAAAATGCTATGGTCAGGCTGCTACTACATGTGCATTTGAGAGACCATGTAATATCATATAACACCAGTCTTAAAACAACGGCATAGACTTCCAATTTGTAGCTTCCAAGCTAAATTCAAGGCACTGCTCTTCACCTACAAAGCCCTAAAAAGCTTGGGGTAAGGATATCTGGAAGACTGCCTCTGCCCATGCAAGCCTTCTTGAAACCTAAAGCCATCTGCAGAAGTCCTGTTGCATGTGCCACCACCCCATGAGGCTAGACTGGGGAGTACACATGGCTGTGCTTTTTCTGTAGCAGCACCCTGACCATGGAACTCCCTCCCAAGGGAGGTCAGGTAGGCTCACTCCCTTTTGAGTTTCAGTGGGCAGCAAAAGTTGTGCTATTTTGCTTGGACTTTGATTCTTAAAAGTAGAGGTGTCTGTTCCAGGTATTTTTAGCTGTTTTTATTTCTTTCAGATTATAGAAGTATTTTTCAGAGAGGCGAGTGAACTTATTTTTTAATAGTCGTGAGTATAAGATTGTGACTTAAAATCTAAACAATGTACTTCAACATTATTAATTGATGCAATGTCATTATTATGATTTTTTTAAAATGGGGATCCTTATTTTATTCTACTTACATGGTTTCATAGCATCATCATCAACTTGCTTCTCTGCTTGTTTCTTTTTCAAGTGTGTGACCCTTTCCACAAGATATAGCAGTCGACCTGTAATTGTTAAATCACTGTTTCCATCCAGAATTCCATCTTCATCTAACTGAATTCCTAGAAATTAAAAAAAAATAATGGAACCAAAAAATAAGATATCAAAGCAAGTCTGTCAGTATTCCAGAGCTGATTCCAAAGGTTTTGGGGGTGAGAGTAAGGCTTGGCATTGTCTTGGGTCTCTCTCGTCCTCGTTGGGCATTCCCAATAATAAGAGAAGTACGGTCATGGTTTAATATGATAAGACAAACTTCCACCATTTTGCATTTAGGAGAAAAATAAAGAAGGTGACTGTAAGTTTTTCTGCAGAGTGTGTGGGAGGGGAAGAGAAGTGCTACAGCAACAATGGTTCCTGCTATTTGCCTAACCATTCCACAAGCAAACAAGGTATGGTTTTGTTTCAAAGCTAAACATGACTATTCCAAAAATATACAGTTTTCATATTGCTTCAATTCTCACATGACTGGCAGGAAAGTTTTTTCAGAGTCTTTCATATCCTTCCCCCATGCCCCCAAGAAAGGATTACAGCAACCTAGCATCAATAAACCCAGGCTGCATGTTGCCAGAGAGGCCACATTTCAGGCTCAGATTCTAAGAGGCTTCCCATGCAAAAAAGGTAGATAACATGATGCCGGTGGACTAAATCCTTTTGGTGCAGGATTTCCCGTTTGAAAATTCTCTTAGAATGACCTGCCTGTACATGAGTCAACATAGGAGCATTAGCATGAAAATGTAATAGGTGAGCAGGGACTTATATATTGATGCCACCCATATATTGCATCTGTTGCCTTGCAATACTCATATACCTTTTCAGGAAAATGTTATGTGTTGCTTCACTACATTTACCTTCCCTACAATTAATACATTGTAAGACAGAGCTTTCCACACTTTTCATGTTGGTGACACACTTTTTAGATATGCACCATTTTGCAACACAGTAATTTCAGTTTTACTAGCAAACCAGAGGTTAAACTAAATCCTTCTAAGAGATACAGATACATACATAAATTATAATAACAAAACATATGGGGACACAACATATCTCATGAAAACCTTTTATATATTTTTAAAATATTTATAAATAATAACATACATTTCCAAGATTGTAGGTGATACACCTACACATTTCAGTCAACACACTAACGTGCCACGGGACACTGTTTGGAAAGCCCTGCTGTAAGGGGTTAAGCAATTTAAAGTAATGGTCTGAATCCAGATTATAATGTTTTTATTAGGATCAAATACAAGTCTGTTATATCTATCCCTTAATAAACCTTGGTTAATAAAACTGTTGAGATTATTTTTGTTTTAGCTTTTTTTCTTTTTCTTTTTTTTTGGTAGGGTAGACAAGAGTATACACAATGAAAAATTACCACAATGTGCCATCAAATCGTCATGAAAATCCAGGAGGTGATCTCTTATTTCTTCAGGACAAGGACAATCATTTTTATCATCTTTAAAATTCAGCAGCATATTAATCTTGAAAAGAAACAAAAATTAATAATGATTTTATTTTAAATAATGCACACAGGGTGATATATAGGTTGCCAGAAAATATTTCATAATGATATTGCTATACTCCTATAGTAGTTGAATATTATCTAATTTTATTGATGAGGTAAAAGAATCTAAACTACATTGTGGGTGTATTTTGATAGCTATGGTGACATATATAGGACTCACTTGGCTACATTTATTATATTCTTCAAACAATCCATTCGTTACAGTGCTGCTAGGTAGAAAGGTAGCAACAGGCCCTTCACCTGCAGGCTTTGCTGTATAACAGCAAGATGATCACAACTGTTATCAGTAATCACCACTAGACCTTAGAGTGTGAAACTAGATCCTAGCCTTGTGAGCTACTGTAGACTATGTATGCTCAGGCAAAACTAAGGTTTGCTTCAGTTAAGAGGGAACATGGGTGTTCACTATCATGTCTTATGAGTGGCCAGACAGCATAAAGTTTTTGAAATAGCTAGAGACAAGTGAGCTTCAAAGTCAACTCAAGCCTTCAAAAATAGCTCTTTCTATGACCATCAAAGCTTTTCAATCATTACATCAAAGACATAATTGACTATACAATGGCAGAAGCAGAAGCATTAGCAGGAAGGAAGGATAAAATGAAGGCTTTTCTTTCTCTGGGTCAGGGATCATAAGCTGGCTTTCTGTTACAGTATGTTTAAAAAAAGGCTCATTCTCAGTAGAGAACAGCAATGGAAAGATGCTGTTTCCCACAGGTATACTGATCCACTGTGTAACCACTATGATGCCAGGCCCCTAAATAGAAGGGAACACAGAAGTAAAACTTCTCTCTTCCTTCTCTCAACTGCAGTCATCCCTCTATTCCCTTCTAAGGAAAAAGAAAGGATGGCAACTGGGGTACTGGGAGCTTGGTGGAAGGGGAATTCTTGGGAAAGTTTACCCTTTAAAGATGGCTTATAAATCTTTTGACTAAATTCAGCAAATAAACAGACACAGAAAAGGATTTGGGGGGTTTAAAAGATTTAAAGAGTTTGAAGAGTTTTTGAAGAGTTTGAAGAAGATTTTAAGAACTCTGAAAATTTGCTTTGGAAAAGTTTGCTGGCTTCCCTAATATTGACTGTTCCTAAACTCCTACTACTAAGAGACCAATGATTGTAAAATATAACTTAAAATTATTTTAAAATGACCAGTAAAGAATAAAGAAAACTTTTAACTGTTACTCAAAAGCACTATTGAAATAACAAATTTAAAATTATTTTTGAAACTTGAAACAAAGTAGGTATAATGTATTGATTTTTATGGAATTATTTCTAACCAGTTATTGGCTTTCACAATTGAAAGGAAAAGTCCCATTTGAAATGAATCCACAACTGATGGAACCTATAATTCTAATTTTGTAGAATTTCTCTAAATAAATCACTGCACTCAACTAAAAAAGTAGTCAAGAAGCCAAAATTATTGAGAAAAACTTATCTATTTTTTTTAAAAAATTGCCATTACAAACTGTATAACATAACATTACAAACTAAACAACAAAAATTATCTATTACTTATGATTATTGCAGTTTGATTAGCTTTGTTGTACTACTGCAACAAAAGCAAAGGATATTACTTTCAATGACTACATCTCATGCTACCAGTCAATGAAAAATACCAGTGGCAGGTTGACTTTGCTCTCTGTGCTATGCAATGTGATGTCTTGTAATGCCATGCCATGTAATGCTTTGATGTTTGGAAAAAGTTGGAAGGAGATGATGGAACTGAGTGAGAAACAGACTGCTGAGAATGACAAAATATTGTTTTAATGAACTTTAATAAGGAGGAGCAAACAGCTGTAAGGTCATGCAGCTGGCAGGCAGAATGAGAAACTGGGAAATGAGTTGTTTTAACCATCTGTCAAATAGAATGCTTACACATGCAAATTTGTAATGTTACAGCTTATATGGTACTGCAAATCCAATGGTTCTTTAGTCTTGGAGTTGCCCAGAATGTGCTGCTACTTCTTCACTTTTTGAAATTAAGCTTTTTCACCCTCTAAGCCTGTCCTTTGAACTCAAAGCTAGCCAGTACCTGACATGCAGTGACCCAAGATATCTCCCCCCACTTAAAGTCTGAAGAAACTATTTATTTTGATACTCTAATACTAATTCTTTGTTCTAATTCTAAAATTGACAGATAGCTTCAAATACTTTACTATCACAAAAAGACTATGACTTTACCTATACATTCAAATAATGAACAACAGCATTTAGTTTGAGACAACTCTCTTCGTATGTGATACACCCCAGAAAACAAAATATTATTACCTGTGGACAAAAGCTGAACATAAAACTGTTATCTGTATTAAATTATACCTGTTCCTGTGGTGGAGAACGAAATTCTTTTGTTTTCTTGGCTGTCAGTGCAGCAGACATATTTAATGCTTGCATAACTTCATTGTACCGAAAACGCTGATTCTCTTGAAGTTTTGCTACAAAGTCATCTGAAAATGCTACAATGGCTTCTATTCGGTGACGTATCTGACAGTCACAAAGATACTGGAGTAAATGACACATCTGAAAAAGCACAAAGAATATGTTTATAACATAAAAAACAGCCCATACATTAATATTTCTTTTTAAAAAGTTTAGATATGTAAATTAGAAGTCAGCTCTCCATAAGCATCATTCTTCTCTTTCAATATTGGTAAAACTGATGGCTACAATGTGTGGTCTCCTCTGTCATATTTCTACTTACACACAAAGGAAACCAGAATAAATGCAGGTAAACCCACTGGAATGTGTTTCCAGCACTGGTAAGAAAAGCAGGGAGAAGGACTGAAAATCCTGATACTACTGTAAGCTTCACAGTGGATTTAGGCTCACATAATTATTTTATTTTCGTATACTTTTCTCATGCTTGTTTCATTTGTGTGTAAGCTGCTCCTGATTTTCTTTTCTTTATAACAAAATATAAAGTAACTTTTTTGTTCCTGTCACTTTTCTGTCTCAGCATTCTACTGTCTCCTACCCTAAACAGCAAAAAAAAACCCTACTCCCTAGTCTTCTTTTTCCTCAGTTTAAACAGTTAATTTCTGTTTGGAATTTTGTTGTTTGTATTTTGAATTACAAGATGTTTTCAGTATTTGTATCATACTATACTTAACAGAGCTATTTGCAAGCTGTTACAGATTGTATTACACTAAAAGCAGCCACATTTAACACCATGCGAAATATTCATAGCTATTTTCAATAGAGCTAGGTTTTCAACAGTGTAAAACATCCAATGAAGAGCATTTGGTGTGTTTTGCTCCCCCTCATGTGCTTATCGTACCCCTGCTCAAATGACATTTTCAGTACCTCTTTCTTCCTCTCTACATGATCGACACCACTTAGGAATCATTGTTGGGGGATGAACGAAATAAACACACACACACACACTTCATCAATTTTAGGTTCTGCAATAGGTTATTAATAGTAAAAAAGACTAATGTGAAAGTGATACATTGGTTTAAAAACAGTATGGCTATAGGATTAAATTTATGTAGAAAATTATGTTATACTTTGTTCTGGTCATTTATCCAGTTAACTGTAAATAAGATAATAAGATAATAAATAGCCCAGTAGATTGGAGAAAAAACAAGAAATTAGCCAAGTGCTATTCTCCTATTATAAAACATCTCGAATTACAATCTTTATGTAAAGCTTAATGGCAAAGTTGATGTTACTCCGCATCCTGGACAATACTCTGCCTATTACTCACAAGCTGGGAACCTTAGGTAACCAAGTTGTTAAGCTAGGGGGAATTACGGTTATATATAGACCACGACATAATGGCAAAGAACCTTCAATCTCAAAATTAAGAGATAGAGGAAGCATGCCTGTTTCACCATTCAGCAAATTACCACCCCTAAATAAAATAAAATCACAACGTCATGTAGCCAATCAGATTTAGCAGCTTCACTGATAGGCAAAAGATCCTTGTATTACTCTGAATGTGTGTTCCTCTCACTACCCAAGCAATTATATTGATACCTGTGACATTTACAAACACTTCTGTCAATTACATTGGTTGCCAATGTCCTGGAGAAAGAATTATGCGCTGAAAAGATGGAAAGAATATTTGAGAACATTCCCAAGAAATGATTGAAAAACATGGGGGTTTTTTGAGCACTGAGAAACCTTCATGAGAAGAATCCTGGACAGATGACAATCTTTGCAGTTCAGGACTTACTTTCGCACAAAAATTGCATATTGTTGATTTGCACTAAAAACAGCATTTTCTGTGTAGGAAGCAGTATTTTCTATACAGGAAATAATACTGAATTGCAATTGAATACCAAACAATAGAAATATTATTTTCTGCACAGAAAATGCTGTTGCCTGCACAGAAAATACTGTTTTCTGTGCAAAACAACCATGTGTGACTTTTTTTTACAGAGTAGGTCCAGAATTGCAAATAAACTTCAAAAACCATGTGGTTTTGAAGTCTTTCTTCCAATGAAAAGAAAATGATTAAAATTATTCAAGAAAATCAGTTATGAATTACATCCCTATGCAGCTGTAGTCACATTACTTGTGATAGCATAATTTGTATGGAGAAGAACATGAAGATATCCATCTCCATCATGAAATAACTGGAGAGGAGACAAGAGTGTCGGCCAAACTGCCTCAGCAACTTGAACTTACTCTGTTTCCAACACAAATCTTTTTTGTAACTCCTTTTGTAAAGTGAAAAATCTTCCTGGCTGAAGCCAAAACTAGCTCTGTGTAGGTCACATCTCACACGTGGAACTGCCAAGCGGATGTGAAGAATGAGAATTAAGCAACATACAAAACAACTACACGTAATACTTATTTGTGTAAGCTCACTAGGTAGCTTATCAACTTTTTAATCTATCATTTGGAAGACACCAAAAATTTAAATAGAAAAATTAAACAGAAAAATATCTGAAAACATTGTTATTTATGTATAATTACCTGTAATTTCACAGGCTCAGGAAGTTTCATTTGAAGAAGTCCTTCTGCAGGGACCTTTTCACCTCTGAGTTCATCCCCTCCTGCTTCCAAATTTAGTCCATCTGTACCTGGTTCTTTCACTAGCATTCGAGTCTCATCTTCATGACCTGTATCTTCCTTAAAAACACTAGGTTCAATCAACTGCAGAATATGCCTCAGGTCTCCATTATGGAAAACTCCCATTATAAGCAGAGTGTAAAAAAGCTTGATCAAAGGAACAAATAGGAACTCTGTGGTGCCACCTACTGGATCTCTGACATGAAGACTGCCTTCTTGCACTGCCTCTGTCAGCATCTCTATTGTTTTAGCCTTTAAAATTTCCAAAGGAAATTCAGGGCTATATTGGTAGCATTCATTGTTAACTCTTACAAAACTAGGAGACGAAAACTGCATTCTGGGACGCAGAGAAGTGCTGAGTCCAATGCCAGGTAGACCATGTTTTTTGTTTTCGTCAGGAAATAAAGTAATGCTTTTAGTTTCATCAGTCATTGGAACAATAAATTCATTGTTCATCATGAGCCTTGCAGTGGCATAAGTATTAAGATGAATGTCAATAAGAAGGTCGTAATAGCCAGCACGTAACAAGCCTGGCATATATTTATTCTCAATTGCATACAGAAGCTGAGATTCATCAACATGACTGCACATAGCATGTGCAACTCTGTTGTTACCAAGAGCACAGACAGCGGAATACAATCTAAGAGTGTGGTAGTGAAACCTCAGTAATTCTTCTTGTTCTGACAGCTCTAAAATATCTATAGACCTGTTAAAAAGAAAGAAAAGTAGAAGATTAGAAATCACTATCTATGCTATCTAAGAAAATAATGAAGATGATGATTAAGAAGGAGGGGGAGGAGGGGAGGAGGACAATTGCTTGGGGCTAGTCAACTTACACAAACTCTTGCTTGGTCATATACCCACATAACAACATTAGAGAAACTATGAACACAAATATGATCTGCAGAAAAATGTTGCACTGTGGATTGTTCCTGTTCAGGCTTACACCTATTCTCTTTCATTCTCCTTCCACTCACAGACAACAGTAAGTGAGCAAGCACTCCACACACACAGCATGTCGTCAATCCTCACAGGAATCTTTTGGGATCCTAAGGGGTTTTTTTCCCCCTACAATACTTTTGTATTTTCTCAATTGCGCAGTTCCCTCTAACCCAAGGGTTGGAATCATATGGTCCAAATGTGTTGGACTACAGTTTCCAGTGTTCTCAGCCAACATATGCTAGAAGTTGGTTTGACATCTGGAGGGCCACATTGTTTCCAACGCTGCCATAAGGTATCTGCTCTCTCCTCACACCATTCTAAATAAATAAGGATAGGCACTTGGAGAGCAGGCTCTGTTAATATTGTATGATGATGAGATTAAGAACTGTAACTTGATATGGTATCTACACAGCACCTTCAGATGTGCCCAAGTATTGAAGTAAGCTCATTAAGACTTCTGGCATTTTTACTCTAGACATCAGCTGTAATATGGAGAACTGCTTTGCAAACTCCAGGTTTTGAAGATGTATAATCAAAAAGGCCCACCAGGCATGATTTTCTCTCACAGTTCTCTGGACTCTAGTCAACATGTAAAGGGTAATACTTTGCAAAAATTAACTCACATATTAAACAAAATTACTATTCACTGATGTTCATCTACTAAATGAGAACTGCAGAGCATTGTAAATGGACAAGTGTTTCTACTCACTGTATGGCATATTGCTCTGCATTCAATTGGTTATATATTCAACTGTGGTAGGAATCATGTCCGAAACACTGGACAACCACTGTCATTCAGTGTAGACAATATTGGAACAGTGGTATGCCTCAGCATAAGGTGGCATCCTAGGTTCCACTGTTTGGGAATGTGCTCTGGCCTCATTGATTGGCAAAGGTTTTAGGGCTACTAGGAATTTAACTTCTTGCCTCCCAGAAAGAAAACTCTAACAAGAATATGAAGAAAGAGTGGCTACAAGCAGATTTGTTTCCCCATTCCCTGGACAAAGAGAGCACCTAGTCCCAAGTATCATTTTGTTTGAGCATACAGAACTTGCTCTGGCCTCCTCCAGAGCCAGAGGAATGAGGACATCTGGACTATGGGTGTATATATGAAAGAGTGTATTGTTATCATTATCTTAGTTTCACAGTCTACAGTCTACTTGGTGCTACTGACTGGTATTTTTGACTAAGAATGATTTAGATTTGGACCAAGAATCTAAAAATCAGTGAGTCATCATCATGTGGCACATTTCAAATAGTGTCACTTTCTGTAATTGTGCTATCATGACTATCTATTCTGTTTCATTCAGATGTTTAGTCAGTCCACTTAAAATTGCTCTCAGAGCACTTATTACCCCTGAAATCATAACCGTTGTTGTTTTGGTTGCTGTGGTTGTTGTTACAAGCATTGTAAGGCACTTTAAGAATCAGTTGAAAGATGGGACATAAACCTTCAAAACAGTAAAGAAAAAACAATAAAGCTGTCTCCACAAATACAATTTGTCACACACTTGAATTAATGTCACCATCCTATTTCACTGTCATTTTTGAATGTAAGCAAAGGAATACCTGTTTTCCTCTGGGATGTGAAGGGACATGAACTGTAAAGGATCCAGGCACTGTACTGACCAGCCTTGTCGCTCACTGATGCGTGATATATCAACCTTCAGAAAATGGTTTGGCACTCTACTCCAAAGCACATGTGTCAGAAACTGAACATGGAGACGAGGAGGGCACTGGGGAATAGGGTTTTTGTGCTCACTTTTGAACAAGCCAGCTGATAATGGCATGACATTCTGGAGAGAGAGAAAGCAAAGCAGTTGATGGGTATAAGTTACCAGTAGATGGTAAAAAGAAAAACACACATGATTTATTTACATTAATACATTATTTACATTAATACATCACATAAATGCTCATGGTTCTGAGAAACATAAACACCACTTTAACATGCACAACTGGACATTCCTTTGCCTATTCAAGCTAGTGTGATAACTGAAAGGAGAACTGATAGGGGTGGCATGGATTGAAAATGCTCCAAATACTTTATATCTGGGACTCCCTAGTAATATGTGTTTAAGAATTAAGCTTGACAGTGTGTGCAGTTCTTATCTTGGTTTTCTACAAAATTCTTCTTCCGGAAAAGATATCGGATACCCTCTCTTCCAATCATATTGTTCAGAAAGGATCAAACATTTACCATCAAAGTACTTGAGATGTAAAAAGAAACTCACAAGGGAGAAACCCTGAGTTCTACACAGGAACCTATAAGACATTTCTTTTGACTTATTTTTGCTAAGAATTTATCCAGTTTGCACTACTCAGTCTCAAATATTGACTGAAACACAATTTGTTGAAAATATGCACATTGACAAATTTATGATGTTATCTGAGCAATAGCAAAAATACTTCCATGAAATGTACACAATTGAAAAAGAAGTGTGCTGTTTAAATGCGAAAGCGGGGGATCATGCTAGTCCTCTCCCTCTCCCTGTCATTTCTTTGCTTGCATGAAAGCACTGTGTCTGAAGAAGAAACTCCCTTCCACTTATGGAGGCTCTCAACACAAGCAAGAACCCAAATTTAACACATTCTTGCTTCTGACATCTTCATATGAGTCACCATTGTGTGAACAAATCAAAGGCAGAGGAGGACAGTCCTCGTCCACTTCTTAAAAATGTGCATAGAAATTTCCTCACAAATTTCCTGACATTGCTTTGAAGAGTTGTGCACTTGAAGAAAAAAATCCAGTTCTTGTTATAAATTCAGTAGCCTAGCACAGAAAAAAATAGTTTAAAATGTTACCTTTATTCTTCCCAACTCAAACTGGAAAACATTAGGGCTTGTAGCTTGTGCAAATACTGCAGGAAATAATTTAGTGCTTGGTTCAACCTAAATCATGAGCAGACAGAAATGTACAATCATTGAGGAAGTGCATGAAAAACAGTTTTAAATATGAAATCTGCATAAATGAATATTTGTGGTGAAGTTATAATTCCAATCCTACGTTCTTAAAAAAATAATAACCTAAAGACAAATACCTGATAATAGGTGCTTAACTCTTTGCCATTAGCTGTGAAGGACAGGAGACCAGTTGCAGCATCAATCAAACAACCAATCTCTAATCCATTGTTGTTCCGTCCTTGCCCTGGACTCAGGCTTTCTCCTGCACATACCATGTAGCAGTTGCTTCGTTTGATACTGCATTTTAAAAAAAATTATAGTTTGTGAGATACTAGGGTAAAGTATTGCTACAAATCAAGATCCAAGTTCCACGGGACTCCACTGTATATCTGTATCTGCTTATACAAGAGATATCTCATTCTTTTTCACATTAAAGAAAAGTCAGTATAGCAACTAGGATATTCCCATGGGATGTACAGAGTATTTCCAAATTCAGGATATGGAACACACTTGCATGTACAGTTTTCCACAGATACTGTATTGGCTATGTGTGCCCTAGAGATATTCTATTATAGTCAGTGAATGCAATGTTTCATCTGCTTTGTTTTATTTTGTTAATGAAAACTTTTGTTACACAACAGCTTATATAACAAATAAATAAACTCAGGGAAACTTGCACATTAAATATTATACACGTACATATCAAAATGTATGTGTGTAATGAACTTCTGTTTATTATACCAGGACTTACCACAGACTTTCTCTGGATTGTTTGTAATGGCTAAGAATCTTCTCCACTATTCTTATGTTTATTTGTTCATGTTGGCTTTGTCCCTTTAACTACTCTTTACAACTATCATTGAGAAGGAGCTTGTCACTCATCACTACACCCACATGTTTTGTATTTCTATTACATATATACTCCACCTGATTGTATAAATGTCTGTCCACAGAGGCTTCACTCCATGCATCTGATAAAGTGGACTGGAGTTCATGAAAGTTTACAATAGAAATTGCTTTCTTCTAGTTAGCGTCAAAGATGTTACGATTCCTTTATATCTTTTTGTGCTGATACAGACTAAAGTAGCTATCTTTTTGAATCCTAATGTAATGGCCTGATTTGGATAAGTATTCTGAGCTTTCAAGTTTCCTTTCCGTCATAACTGGGGAATTGGTTTAATATCAGTTAACAATCCAAAATATTGTCCAGGCTTATTAACTGACAGAAAGCCAGAGCTCTCTGTTTGAGATATAATAGGAAACTTCAGCTCAGTGTCACCGGAAACAAAGCAATGAAGCAACACACAAGAGAAGGGGGAAGAAAAGTATAGAAGTACTTGGCCCTAATACTCACTGATGAGCTCATGAATCACAGTTTATGAAGCTGGAACCATGATCCAAGCCCACTTTCTACATATTTAAATAATGATTCACTGAAATATAATTTTTACTTGAACAATGGTCACCATAAAATGTTAATCAAACGTAATATAAATAGTTGTTCTGATGATATTTTGTAAGGATGTAAAGAACATTTGACCATTTTCTCAACCTCAATAAGAAAGGTCTCGACATATTTAAGGCACCTGCACTGGGGGAAAAAACTGTCAATCACCACAAGATTTTTCACATCTGCAGAGGACCAAATAATCAGTATATTTTTCAGCAGCAGCAACAATATCAAAACTAATTGCTTTCTTTCATTTGTGTTTCCATAATTGCATTTTTCACAAAACATATTAAGATAAAAATATGTTTTTGCACAAAAACCTGATATATTTGTGCAAAATCAATGTGGCTATCCAAAACGTTTTGGAAAAAAAATCTCTCCTCATACACACAAAAACATCAACAATGAAGGAAAACTGTCACAGTTTCAACCAGCAAGAAGAAAACTTTTGAGTTTTTTCATTCTGAGAATGAAGTAAGAGAAGATTTATCCCCCTAATAGTAGGGGTATAAATTTAATAAAATTTAATATGAAATGTAGCAACATCTACAAAATTTGTTAAAATTTACACAAGCATTTAAAACTTACGGAGCTTTTATGAACAGTTGATCTGTCATTCAAAATATCACTGAATTATCAGGGCCCTAACACTGAACTATATTTCTTCTGACGTGCTTTGGCACCAGCTAAGGTAAGCCCTGTTTGTTACGGTTTCATACAAAATACTTTGTGGCTTTGGCAAGTACTTATGTTCACAGTACTGGTGACTCAGTTTTTCACACTTCTAGCATAATGCATAAGGAAAGAACTTTTGTTCCTTCATCCAAGTTGATAAGCATAAGAAACAGTGTGAGGTAAAGCTTAAGCACCACTATCCAGGGAGAGACATCTTTTATCTTTTGAAACACGGTAACAGATGCTTTATCTATAAGGATGAAAGACAATGTCTTTGTGTGTGAGAAAGAGAGTCTCTCTGTGGCAGGCATAACTCATGTAGATACCTCAACATTTCAAAGTATATTTCTGGTTGCTGTCCAAGTTCCTGTGTCACATTTCAAGTCAAATTCCAAAGGGGATTGCTAGAAGAATAAAAGCAGGCATTCATACCCTGTCAGGCAGTTATGGTAGATATTTCAAACTATGATGTTTTTTTTGTTTGTTTGTTTTTTAGCTATTATCCACCTGTTTCAATAGCCTGCCTCCATATACAGTTTCAAATTGAAAACACGACATTTTGGGAGGTGGCATTACTAAAAAGTAAAAGGGAGGGACTGCCACATCTGATGTGGTCAGCACTTCAAAATGTGAGAGAGTGTTTTTGCTTGTGACAAAAGTTGCAGTGGCCAATTTCAAGCAAAAAAACACAAATGGTGTTTCCTTTTTAAAAAAAAAGGGGGAACAGGGCCTGCCACAACCCATCAGAAAACACATTTTTAAAGGGTTTAGAAAATAGGACAGAACTCTCTGAGGTACTGGTGCTACGCTTCCTAAAGCTAGGGTAGAAGAGACACAAGAAACTAGGAGAAGAGTAAGGTACTGCTGAGATAGGATAGGAGTCGTGGGGGTAATGTTATGATTCCTGAGGTGAAAAAGGGAGGAGAAGGAAGACAGGAGGCCCCATTAAGACCTCTTTTAGGGTACTGAGAACCGCTACTATAAAGCAATGCTCCTCGAAGTAGTGGTCCATCGCCCAGTGCCAATCTGCAAGCTGCCGTCTCCTGGTGAGTTTCCAGGACATAAAGAAACAGCTGGTAGCTAATAAACACAAATATGGTGCTGGTCCCTGGCGCACTGGGGAGAAAACACTGCTGACAGTTCAAATGACATAGTTTAAGGATTGGTCGAGAGTTTCTCCTAAGATGTACAACACAACATTACGCAGTCATAAAGACAATGCAATCCTTATCATTACCACAGGTGAGATGTGCATATCAGAAGAGAGCATGTATAGCAAAATAAACAGAGGCCAAGAAGCAATGTGCACAGAGACACATTTCTCTCTGCCTGAGGGGTTGTATGACTGAGAGATACAAAGAGCTGCTCTATCTGCATATTCATACAGAACTCCATTTCTCAATTAATTATGCCACTGTGGACTCTGGCCTCTATGGACATTTTCACAACAAATACAGAGAGATTATAAATACGATAGGATTATTTGCTAGTCTCAGATAGATGAGACCCATTGAATCAACTGGATTTACATAAAAGATTTACATAACAAGTCATTCAATTGGATTTATTGCTGTGTTGTAAAGTTTACTAATTGCGATATGTATATTTAGAAGTCAGTTGGTTTTTATTTTATATTGAACTCCAGTTGACCTTATATTGATCTTCAGTGACTAAACCCTTAATTAGAATTAAAAAACAACAACATTCTTCATGTCAACCAATGACTAAAACAAAAAAAATTAGTATTAAAACACTTGACATTTGTGACGATATTAATTACAACCATTTTCTGAATATAATAATACATTCAATGACCTATGCAAGAATTTCAGAAAACAAACCTCTCATGAACTTTTCCTTTTTCATCTCCCAGGGTTACCATAACAGTCCGGACTCTGTCCAAATCAAAGTTTGTGTCATATTGATGGAAGTCAGATGTAATCCAGCCCACCCAGACATTAGCTGGTTCTTGTCCAGGAAAGATACGCACAGAATAATAATACTGTAAAAAAAAAATTTAAATCACCCATATTAACATTTTATCATAATCCTGAAATATTTTCTTCCATTTTTTTACATTTCTTCTCAATATATACCAAATTAAATATCAAAAAATGTCATGTTCAAAGCTCAGTCAAAACTGTTGTTGAATTTTCAGTTTCTCCCCACTACCACCAGCTCCTTCAAATCTGGTTTGGTTTATTACTTAGCACACATTTTGAAATCTTCATTGTTTTGCAAATTTGTTGAATTGTGTGATCCTCAGTGGTTCTACAGCATAAACCAATTTTGTGTCCTTCATTGTGTCTAACTGATAGCACCAGCTGATACAATGTCATTTCCCATATTGTCCATCACTACCAAATTTCAATATATTTTCTATATTATATCAGATTGCCTTTAAAGAGCCACGTTGTCTCATATACGAATGTCGCTTTCAACTATGATGGTAGATTTTCTGTGTAAAATTGGATAATGAACTTATTTAAAAGTATGGTAAAACTGAAAACTTGTTTGACAAACTCTCATTTCTTTAGGTTACAGAGCAAAGTGGACAATGGACAGAGAGGACTACAGAAAGATGAAAGTAAGTACTTGGTACAAATATATTGGTTTTTGCTTCCATATGTGTTGATGTTGCATCAACAGGGAAGAAAGTCTATTTTATGTAGCTAACATGAAAAGCCATTTCCCCTACCTACCATAACCAGTTTGTAGGTATGGCTGCCCTGTGGGTCCCTAAACACCTTGATGGCATTTATCTACTCCTAAACAAAATATTGTGTCCACTCAGAATATGGTCCTGCCCAAGAATTATAGCCAACTCTGACACAGGCACATACTGTACTGTAGAAATAGTTTGTTAAATGGAATATAGCTCTTAATTTACTTCTGAGAGCCAAAGTAAAATATCATTTCAGTTCCATCATCCAAATCATCTAACTGCTTCTCCATAGGAAATGAAGTACATCCTAATAATAATAATAAGTATAAAATGACAGGCAGAAAAAACACTGGTTAATTGTCAGGACTGATTCCGAATATCTAGTCAGAAAGTTAAAAAAAAAAGGCAAATTTTGTGTTTTGTCAAACAACCAGGCCAGCTAACCAGGAGGCTCCCAGGATGTGGAAAGGCTAAGCAATATTAAGGTCCTAGTTCTCCCTCAAGTCAACCTCTGCATGCTAGGTATCCTAACTGAGTGTGAGGCACCAAGCAGCTTTGAAAGCATACATTTGCAAATTAAAACTGTCATTTTCAGCCTTATTTTAAACACAGTGTAGCAGTGTTGGGCCACAACAACAAATAAGGCTAAAAAACAAACAAAAAACACCTAGAGTTGCAATTAATGAAACTATAGACACAACCAGCCCAACTCATTTTTCATCTTGAGACAAAGCATACGAGGATACCTCCTTTATTCCATACACCAGAACAGAGTGCATCGATAGATGAATCCTATTTCAGAAGTAGCAAATAAAGCCCCCAAATAGTGTCTGAACTGAGTCGAGAGTAGGAGGCTACCTTAGGGAGAGGGAGAAGGGGAAGACCACATGGTTCACAGCTTGGTCTGCTCCTTAAATCTTGGTATCTGTGGCTTGAGGCAGCTGCCTCACGCTGCCTAACAGTAGGGCCAACCCTATAACTTTAAACAACAGTATCCTCAAAATACGTCTACAACTTCAATTTGTGTCTCAAATATCATGTTGTGAAAAAAAATGTACAATTATCTAAGAAACCAAAGAATACTAATTAGTATAAATTAGTGTAAATACTAATACTAAATTTGCATACTGTGGAAGTTTGCATTAAGTAATCATAATCATCTCTTTCATCTGCTAGGACATCTTCAGTGAGCCTTGCAGAGTGACTTGTACTGTAGTCTGGCTTCGTTCTTCTCAGCATAAATCTGTAATATATAAAAATACAGGAGGCACAACAAATCACAACCTTTGCAATTCTGAATGCATTGGCTGAGATAAATGTCAAGATATATGCTCCAATTAATAGCAACTCTTTTGAAATTAATAAACCAGAAACTGGGAAACACTTTTTATAAACAAAAATATTTATAAGTAAAGCTCCCAGTTTAATTATACATTTATCATAAAGCCCCTGAATAATGTACTTTTGCATTTTTAGGCTTTTCTCCAAATATCTCCAAATATTTGAATAATAGAGTCATTTGAAGAAAAGCACTTGTATGTTGGTTTATCAAAGAGGCACATACTTCCATGTGTATCTGACCAGTTTTGAAAGGAAAATGGAAATCTTACAGATGTCCACCAAGTTCTACTTCTTCTTCAATGCAGCCTTTCTTACAGCTGTCCAAGCTGCCTAAAATCTCACTTTTGCTCTTAGATACTGGCAACAAACTGAGGTTTGGGTGTTGTTGCTCATCTCTGGAATGTGGCAAGGCCCAGTGTTGTAAAGATACTGATTTTATGTATACAATAAATGGCTCTTTGTGTTTCAAGGATAATATCCCCTTCCTTAGGAGCTATAACTGAGTGGTGAAATCCAAAGTCTGCTTTGCTTTTATCTATGTGTTCGGATTTGTAAATATATTTTAAATATTTTTCTCACTCTGTTTTTTAATATGTTGTCATCTTTGCATTAGTTTGTTACTAAAGTTGTGTAATATAGTGAAATTTATGTTATTTGTAGATTTGTATGTCATGTTATATTTCTTATTGTACCTGTTTTTGCAGTTTTATTGTACTTCTGTATCTTGTGTGGGTCCTGAAAAAGTTCATCTTATTCCTGAGGCACTTTTTAAAATTAATTTATTAATTGTAAGTCATTTTAACTCTATCAATGGTTGAATTGTTTTAAATTTAAATAAATTGTATATATTCCTGTTTCTTCATTGTAAGTCCTGTGATAAATGCCTGAAAGACACGAGAACTTGAAAGACTCAAAGGACAGGACATTCTCAGATTCCCCTTCTCTACATCAGTGTTTGGAGAAATATACATGACTTTCAAGTAAAGAAGCAAAGGAGATATTCATGCAATTTGCAGCCCCAACATCCCTGCATGTGCAGGCTGCGTCTTGGATGCTAACATGCTGAAGGGGAACTCATGGGTGACTGGAGGGAAGTGTTTTGCATTTGGAAACCATTTTGGGAATGATTAGTCCTTAAAGGCATCATGTAAGGCTACTGAATAAATAAATACCACTGCATTAAAAACTAGAGCCTACTTTTAAAGTATTATTTTAATTTTAATTTATTTTGATTATTTCATTGTGTTTTAACTTTTGTATTCTGTGAGTTTTAACTATGTCTTTTTAACTGTTGTAAGCCACTTTGAGTCCCAACCTGAGGAAAAAGTGGGGTATAAATAAAGGTGATAATAATAATAATAATAACAATAATAACAACTACTACTACTACTGAACATATGAACAGGGAGCCAGAACCAGAACGTAATGCCCTACATCAGAGACGGGGCATGTGTGACTTTCCATAGGTTTTTAATTGGCTTTAATTTTGATGGTTTAATCGCTTTTTTTTTTTTTTGTATGAATTGTCAAGCATGTTTGTATTAACTGTTGCAAGCTGCCTTGAGTCCCAAGGTGGGGGAAGAGAAAGATATAAATATAATAATAACAATAACAGCAACACCAACATGTTTTCAGGCTGTAACACCCATCAGACTTTGCTGGCATAGCTGGTTGTGATGGAGTTGTAATCCAAGAACAACTGAAGGGCCACAGATTTCCCATCTCTGCCCCCGCCATGACTCTCACACTGCCTAGCACTATTAATCTGCTCTTTCTGTTCTCCACATTGTATTTGTATTCTGCATGGTTTTTTGTAGTATTGGGTTTTAATTTTTGAATACAGCATTTATTTTTGTATGTCATTTGGAAATGCCATTGGTATTGAATGGTGAGCTCCAGTCACTGTCAAATTACAGAGGTCATGGATTTTACAATTGAATACCATGAACACAACTATTTTTTTTTCTTTTAAGATGATAACAGGGTTGTTACATTAAATTTTCTGAAGCTTTTGAAAATACTTCATTTATATTTCCTTTATGAATGACACAGCCAGGTTAAGGAAGACCTACATTTTTACACTCTTAAACAGAAAATTGCCGGCAGAAAAATTTCAAATCAAATATTCCTGCCCTGATTGCACATTCACACAGGTTTCATATCTAAATTACAATGCAGTGTTACAAAATGTGGTTTACAAAATCCCAGAGAGATCAAGTCACTTGACCTTTGCTTGAGGCGTGAGGGTTTTTCTTGAGTATAATCTTTATGGTTATTGAATTCTGCCTTTGCTGCTTCTTTTTCTACACGATCAGGTACAAGATGGCCATGAGCAGTCTTCATAAGGACTTCAAAGTCAGAATCTGCATCATAATCATCCATATCATTCTTTGGGCCAAAGAGGCTGGAACTTGGCACTCCTCCTCCAGGCATTTTGGAAAAGACTTCTGCACACTCTATAGGCATGCTGAGACGATAGAACATGATATCTGTTTTGCTGTTTTGGGATCCAAATGACTTCTGGGTAACCTTCAAGCATGGGGAGCTGTCTGCAGTTCCATCTATTCTTGTAACCTACCAAATGCAAAAACTAAAATGTAAAATTAATGAAAAAATGTAAAATTAAATGCAATTTTTACTCAAAATTACAGGTTTTTAATAGTACATAAATGATTAAGAACTAAAACATAACTATTTTATTATTGTAATTTGTAATGTTAACAAGGTAAAATTACTGCTGGAACAAAATGCCCATTAAAGTATGCTTTCAAATTTACAGTTATAAAAAGGACTTTACTGATTTAATACTTAGAAGTCACCAATTAAGTCTTGGTTAAAAAAACAAGAAGTTAAAAACCGCAATTTTATTACGGATGCTTATAGAAATATAGACCTATTTATTTATTTATCTCCTTCACCTCAAAACTATTGGGTAGTATGAACAAGAACAAAAATAATATTAAACATTTACCATCTCTCTATCTTAACCCTCCAATGCTTTATATTTCATACATCAAAAGGAACATATGAAGTATATAAAAACTTCAAACAAACTTCAACACTGTGCGTGCTCTGTATAATACATTAACAAACTGATTATTTTATTTTATCTCATATCTGCTGCAGATTTTTGGTGTGTGTGTTTAATTTGAAGAATTCTTTGAGTTAATTAGATCCCAGTTAAAGTGAATGGGAGGAAAAAAAAATGAAACACAGCACATCCAAAGCACTGAATAATAGTTCACTAAGGAGCATGATCAGACTAAGACATGCTGAGGCCCTAACATATGTTAAGTTTAAGAAGCATTTCAGTCAAAACAAAAACAAAACATGTACCATATGTTAACAATGATGTCATACTTGAAATATAGTAAAATACAGCATTCAGATGCCATTCATAGTATGAGGCTCTAAGTTGTACCTTACTCAGTTTTTGCATAAATTAGTTAATGGTGAGATATAAAGTCAGAGAATGAAATGGGACTCACAGGAAGGGGTAGAAAATTGTGGGGGGGAGGCCCTTCATATTTCCAAATGCCCAAAAAGTCCCATTTAATGTTGCAATTGTTCTGTTTGTAGAAGAGAATGGCCATTTCCCTAACTGAAAAGAAGGCAGAATGGAGTCAGTGCCTGTGTGCTCAGAATCCTGAACTGGACATTACAAAGGATAGGAAGTGTGACATAGTGATTCTTCCTATGCACAGATGCCTGTTCCATTCATTGAAGATACCAACTTAAACACACAACACCTTGCACTGAATCTAACAGTGAAATCCTATGCAAAGTCACTCAGAAGTAAGTCCTACCGAATTCTGTGGGGCTTACTTCCAGGTGAGTAGGTGTAGTATTGTAGCCAAATTAAATTTTAGGTTTACTCCCACAAAATGAACTGAAGATATGTCAGACCTCAATATGTTCATGATTTGGTGGTACTGGAAGAAACTGAGGTAGTCGCTTGCTCAGCCATATGGTGATGTCCCGGTTTGTATTCACTGCAAAAGGTTCATACCCTTCTTGTAAACCACAAATGGTGAAGTATTTCAGGGTGCTGACATCTTTGCCAAAGTTCAGTCTACCCACTTGTGACAATCCCAGGCTACATGCAGGTATGAACCCTGCCAAAAAAGACAGATGCAGTCAATGAGTCATACATATTAACGTATTTGTCCTGTTTATTTCATGCAATTTATGTTTTTTCAATTAAGAACCCACACAGCCCAAGAAGAGCAACAACTTTTGAAACACACAGCATCAGTAGATGAATTAGAACACACCTGGGAGGGGGTTATGGTATTCCACAAGGCAATTCACTGTATCCTACAGAGCATGTCGGCCAGATAGAAAAGGGGTAAGCAACCCTTTTCAGCCTTGAAATTGTATGTGACGCTGATGTGCCAGTTGAGAGCTGTGCACTCACACACATACAGTTACATTAACTCATTGAAGGGAATGGAGAGCTTTTTTCCCACCTTGTCCTCCAGTGAGGAAAGACCACTGTGTATGAATCTGGTAAAAAGATTAGCAAGGACCATCATTTTGCAGCAATGAAAGGAAAGTCAGGGGAGGAAGGACTCTATTAAAGCCCTTAAGATCTGCACGTAGTGCCCAAACCAGACTACGCATCCCAATGCAGAATGTTATTTCTGGACCCAGGTATCTCTGCAAAGTGATCTGCTTGTTCCAAAATTTACTGGAAATCTGACTCTGTCAGACGCTGAGAAAAAATACTACTAATTAAATGAATCCATGGTTTCAGTATAAACAGGACCCATTTACAGGATTCATGGTGACATATTGGTTATGTCACCATTGGAGCAGAGACTTAGCATAAAAATGATGCCAGGATCAGTTCCTAGCCTCTCCCTTTATGATCAAGTAGAAGGTGAAGTACAAAACAGCAGGCAATAGTCAAAAAGAAGACAAAAGAGTACACAATACTGAAGTAGATGGAAAAAATAGTCCAGTGTGGTTTACAACGGCTTCCAACATGTGTAATTCTTTCAATTCTCTGATTAGTAATTTCTGTCTTCCCAGATGTGTAGAGACAATGCATTCATATGACTCAGCAGCAGACACTAAAGGGAAGGGAGAGGATCCACAGAAAAAGATCCCCTGCACTGGGTTTGTTCAGGAGTTGATTAAATCATAAAAGCAAAAATAGTGACTGAAGTATGTTCTTAAGAAGCCAAGTTTAATTTAGAAGTAACATTTTATTCTGCTGGAAAAAATGAACATTGGATGCCTGTTCATCCCTGGCACACTCCTGGAGAGGTGTCTTTTCTCTGATTCCAACTGTGATATTTTGTATGTTTGTCTGTGTAGCTGTGTGTGTCTACGTATGCCTTCAAAGTCACCTACCACCTTATGGTGACCCCATGAATTTCATAAGGTTTTCTTAGGCAAAAAATACTCTGAGGCGGTTTCATAGAATCATAGAATTGGAAGAGACCACAGGGGCCATCCAGTCCAACCCCCTCCCATGCAGGAACACACATCAAAGCACTCCCAACAGATGGTAATCCAGCCTCTGCTTAAAAACCTCCGAAGAAGGAGACCCCATCACACTCCAAGGCAGCATATTCCACTGCCCAACAGTTCTGACTGTCAGGAAGTTCTTCCTGAAGTTTAGGTAGAATCTTTTTTCTTGTAGTTTGAATCCATTGCTCCTTGTCCTAGTCTCTGCAGCAGTGGAAAACAACCCTGCTCCCTCCTTGACATGACATCCCTTCAAATAGGTAAACATGGCTATCATGCCTCCTCTTAACCTTCTCTTCTGCAGACTAAACATCCCTAGCTCCTTAAGCCACTCCTCACAGGGCATGGCTTCCAGACCCTTCACCATTTTGGTCGCTCTCCTTTTTGATTTCTGATTGGTCACTTTTGCCAGTTCTTTCCTCTGAAATATAATCTACAGCAGCTGGTATTTGCTGGTGGTGTCACATCCATGTATTAAGCAGGGTTGACCTTGCTTAGCTTCAGATCAGATAGGATCTGGTGCCTTTAGGGTACTTAGGAAGCAGGATGTACTGTGTTCCTCTGGGTTGCTTTATAGGAAATCTTCAACTTGCAGGATCAATGCATTTTTCCCCTTCCTGGATGGAACTCCACCAACTTTAGAGTTCAATATTTATCAATTAAGATATACATTAAGCAACATGCCTTTATTAAAACAAGCACTCTATGTAGACTGTTAGACTAATTTCTCTCTGGAAAGGCTTCCCAGAGAGGCCAGTTAGCAACACAAAACTATTCATGAACTTACCATCGCCAACCTCAAAGTCCTTGAATGCAAGCTCAGAACCCGAGTCATCAAGAAGGATTTCACCATTGAGAGTGAACATCATAGTACGCTCATTCAGATCAACCATACATCCCACAATGTCCCCTGTCTGCCAAGAACGGCCAAAATGTTCGTTTCCTTGGTGCCAGCGTTGGGCCTTAATAATAAAATATGTCAAACAAAATGAAGACCGGTCAAGAATTCCACGTCTCCAGTATAAAAATAATACGTAGTCTCTAGCCTAAACTAATAGAATGCCACAATTAAAATTGTCGTTTTAACATTCAGCAACAAAGCCTATGTCTTGCAAATAGTTGTGAACTGCAAATCCTACCATTACTTTCATGAAAAGTTAACAGAAGTAATATGAATCACAAAAATAATTTGGAGGATATATTACCATTCCAGCACAATCAACAGTAGAAGCCAACTGATGTATTTTATTTCAACAAAGTAGTTCTATTATAAGCCAAAATAACTATTTTCAGCATCTTTGTATATCATTTATTGGTGTCTTATAGCTTGCTCCCAAAAACATTTGTCAAAGGATGGTTTATCTACATTTCAGGATCATTACTACCTCTAGGTCAGTTTTACAGGGCTATCACCTTCTCCTTGATGTTTATCACTCTTCAAGGAACAATTTAATTATTCTTATTATTCTAATTGAAACAAAGCTGATTAAATGGCCTGTTCCCTAATAGAAGAACCCTAAAAATTTGAAGATATCCCCTCCCAAAGAACTGGAAAAACGGAACTACATCAGGTAGGGAACTTTTCTATACCTGAACCCCTCCTCTCCTGACATCATTTCAATGTCTTGCTCTCAGGATTCAGTAAGTAATTGGCTCCATTCCTGAGCCCACATTGTACATCTGGCTCTTCCTCAAGTCATAGTTCTGTACCATGACCAATTTCTGATTGTTAATGTTTATAAATGTTAAGGTTCTAGCAAAACGGAAATCTCTCAAGACTTCTCAGACCTTGGCTAGGTTTATAGATACCTTGAATCCATCAAACACAAATGCTTGTTCATCTGATCCAAGCTCTTGCTCTGGTTGACAACCCAGCTTGGCCCAGCCAACTCTCATGTCTCCTGCTGTCACTGCTTCAAATTCAAAGTACCACTTCCCAGTTCTTACTGCATACGTCTTCTCTGTTCGGAAGATCCTAAACTTTTCCATCATACCACAGAATACATCTGGTCTAGCAGCTGCAAAGTTTAAAATACAACAGGATATTTACTTTAGTTAAATAAGAAAAATACATAATAAAAATCATGTACAGTTGGCTCTCCACATTTATTAGGGTTAGGGGTTCAGAACCCTTGCAAATGTGGAAAAACCACAAATATCAAAATGTCTGTGTGTTGTCTTTGGCAAGAGGGATGAGGCATGATGAGGAGAACAGGCACTCAAGATTCAAACTAGGTCACGGAAAGAAGAGGAAACAGGGTTGTATCAGCAAGGATAATCTTATACTTTCTCTCTCACTATCTCCTCCCTTAGGTGGGAGGGGCATTGGGAGAGGGTTTCTGGTGCTGAGAAATTGGGCTGCAAGCTGTTCTTAGCTGACCACTCAGCAGCTGAAGGTGGAGGAGGACCAGAGGTGGCTTTTAAAAAGCTGTGCACCCTGAGAGGGAATGTTCCCCCAGAAAAGAAGGACCTGGATGGGGCAAAGGTTGAAGAAACTCACAAATAATCAAATCTATGAAAGTCAAACCTGTAAATGTTGAGGGTGGACTTTATTCTGTAAGCGTAGACTAGTAAAACTGTTAGACTATTTTTTTTTAAAAAAAAAAGAATGTACTACCATCTCAGCAAAAAAAAAAAAAGTTACTAGTACGTGCCATTGTCATTGGCTTTCCCTCCAATTATTCTGGGTTCTCCTGTGTGTGTATTCCATTGTTTGCTCCTTTGCTCCAGAATTACAGGTGGCTCTATATTTATTGACCTTCTAGTCCTACACTTTTTTGTCTCAGTTAAGTGCTCAGAAAATTGTGCAAAGCAGACTCCAAAACCAGACAGTCTCAGGGCAGCCAACTGAAGTGCAGTATAGGGAAAAAAACCCACAGGATTAGACTACTATGCATCTTTTAGTTTGATTGAATGGTTTAATCAAATAGATCCCTCTCTAGTCATGTTTCTCCAGCTGGTGATGGCATTTGTATTCTGACACTCTTTTACCTCCTTCTGAATTCTGGTGTTTTAATTTGAAGGCCGTTTTTTATTTGTTGCCTCTCCCTCTTTTCTATTTTAATTTGATTTTTTGGTAAATGCATTGTTTTGTCTGATATTGTGGTTTTAAAATCTCCCCCAAGCAAGGTATGGAGATTATAAGGGCAGTCCTGAGGAAAAAGGGAAGGCCAAATCTTCAAGTGTTCTATAGATTGTCTTTATTTATTAACAGAAACAATCCCTCAGCTTGTTAATCTCCAGTATAAGGGTGAGTCATAAATGACTATACAATATAAACAAGTAAATAAATATATTTTAATAGCATTAACATGACAAGACACTAAGTGCCACCGTACCCACTCAAGTCACTTCTCTTTTGTCACAGAGATATTGGTGTTGTTTATTATGATTGGGGCAATGGTGATGATTAAAATATCCTATCTTATACTACAGGAGTTCAGAGGGACATATAAATAAATTAAATAAACAAATTAAAAGATTAAAAGCTTAAAGCCTTGTAAAAGTACACTTTGGAAGAAATAAATTAAGACACGAAACTTGTAATAAAAAAAAAGGATTTAATGTGGCCCCAGAATGAAGCCAGCGTCAGCATCTATCAGGGCTCTGAGGAGATGGTATTCCACAATTGAAGCACCACAGCAGAGAAGGACCTTTCCCACACCCTTCCATATTGTGCTGTTCTCATTGATTAGAAATATTTATTTATTTAATGTCTTACTTTTCTCCCAAATGGGACCCTGAGAAAAGTTTCTCCCATCAAGATTTGTTTGTTTAAATTATTCTTTCTTGCAGAATAGAATGAGTAATTTGAACATAATTCTCCTTACTGCAGGAACACCTTCAAAAAGTGGGCAGTTTTTGACATTCTCACAGGGAACAGAAAGTCTCCATTCTACAATAACCTGTTTCCTGCATTCTCCTGCACCCGCATCGTGCAGGGAGAGAGGAGGCAGTGTTACAGGAGGAGGTGCTCTGCAGTCTGATATGGTTTAAGTGGCAAAATATATTAATTGGCAAATATGTTTAATTGGCATAAAATATAAATAATATACAGACTTATGGCTGAAGGAGCCATGAGGAGGAGAGAACTTTGACTGGAAAACAGGTCAGAGATGATTCTGAGCACGGGTCGTAAACCCTGGCTAAATGGCTCTTTCAGTAAGAAACAATAGCCACCTCCAAGAAGAACAAGTACGCCCTGTGGCGTGCAATTCCTATAGAAGGCAAAGTTATAAAACCAGCTATCAAGTCACTCTGGCAATTATTTGTTGCAAACTCCAAAAACAAAGAGCCTTGTTTGTTTTGACAGAGCTGGTTCAGGAAACAGGAAGATTTAGGACAAATCAATAATTGCCTCATTTTCACACATGTGACTTCTTCCTGATCCCCAACCAGGCAGATGTAAAAACCTTTTGCCATCTACATGTTAAAAATCATAAACTATTTTCTACAAACATCAACCCATCCTTTCCCCCTTTTGTCCACCCTGCAAGACTTTTGTTTACACAGGTAGAGAGTCATTAACATCTCACACCTCCAGGGCAGATTTTTGGGTATAAAGAGCCCTTGATTTTGGGTCCCAGACACAGCACTTCAGTTTCAGGGGTCCTCCTTGTCACTCTGCCTTTTTTGCCTTGGAAGCAAGTCCAAGCCACATTGCTGTTGCTTCACTTCTCTCTGGATAGTAAATATAATGTAAGCCCCTTTCTATTCCTCTATCCATTTTCCCCTATTTCTTTTCCATTAGCCTTGTGTGATTGCTTTTGTGTGACTATTTTATGTGTGTGTAGGTATATTTTCTCCCAATAAAACACATTTAAATTGTACCATAAGTCTTCCAGCTGATCTCTTTTAGCTGTCTACCCCCATATAACATAGGTCTCACTAAGGTACCTTCCTCTCACAGGCCTATTTTTGAGCTAATTAGTCCCCATGATACATTTTGGGGTAACAGCAGTGGCACGTAAGCATGCAGAATTGTCAGTGGATCGCTGTTAATGCCTATCCTCCCCATCCCCTCCTGCCCATATGGCCATGTAGTGGCTGGTGAGAAGATGTGAAAAGGAAGCAAGTGCAAAAGATTGATCTTGATGGCTATCACAGCTACTGAACACCAAGATTAGCCCAGCTGTCTTCCCAATCCCTCCCAACAACATGACCACGTAGCTGTGAGAGATGATAGTTCTGAGCTCGATGAGCAATGGATTGTGCCAGGAACAGAGCCAGTGATTGACCAAACCAGCTTGCAAACATTCCCATCAGTTGAAAGACAAGCAGAGGCAGAGTTGCCCCAGCCAGCTCCAGAGGGAGAGGGAACCAGCAGTGATCTGAAGGAATTAGTCACCTGTGCCCTTCAGCCCCCAATCATGGAGGAGGCTGAAATGGACAGCTCAGGGGGAAGCTGCGTTGGCTAGATTAAGGAAACAATGACAAGTAATACTTGTTTTCGGTTTTTATGTATGTAGATGTATTTATTCAATATGTAAGCTCGTAAAAGCAAATTCGTAAAAACCACTCGAGGACTCTGGATTATTTTATATAAATTTTAAAAGCAGAATGATAAGGGTAATCTTCAAACCATATTCTTCTAGGTAGGAAGAAATTTTTATACTGCAAAAGAACTCTCTTTCAGCTTCCTGGAGTGAGAAATATTAGTGGTTTAGCTGGTAAATGTTTGGAAACATTTTCTTGTTAGATCTTTCAAGAGTGGTGATTCACCTTTTAAATTATTTCCAGGCCTCTTCAGGTTAACAATGAAAAATGTAAGAGTTTCAAAATCAGAAATGGATTTCCAGCTATTTCTCATTTTGTTTCTCTCTGTAGCTCTCTCGGCATTTCTGACAGTCTATGTAGACCCTGAAAGTTTTCATAAACAGAAAGTTGTCCCCCCATGCAAGAACCACTGAATTTCCCCACCCCCGCTCTAGTGTTAGACCTATTGAGATATTCCCTCTTGAAGTACAAGATCAACTTTTGCTTTTAACGTTTTTAATTTCTTTAAATGTTCTACTATTTTAATTTATTGTTGGAAGCCTCCTTGGGTCCCATCCCAGGAGAAAGGTGGCATACAAATTAATTAATTAAACAAACAAACAAATCTAAACAGCCTCATCCAGGATTCCCGAAAGAGCATTTCCACAACTGAAATAAGCTTCTCTGTCCTTATCACATTTGACTATTTGACAATTAAATTTCCATCACTGACATTCTGCTCCTTAGTGTGCATACACAGGAAGCCAGACACAAGTATCCAGCACAGACACATACCAGATGGAGTAGCCTGGCGGTTGTACGCTTTACATTCTTAGTCATTAAGCTATACCAGCTGCAGCAGAACATCCCAACTTCTTCTAGTCTGCACCACATTTTAATTAATTTTTATCAATTTGAGAAATAGTTTCAAGTTGCCTAAATATTACATGCTTATAGTAAAATCATTCACACAATAGGTTTCATCTACTTCTTTTAAAAGTAACATTTCAATACCATGATCTTGATCTGGAGCCTCAAGGTTATATCCATAGCCAATAAGTGTACGAACTGCTTCTCGTAGACTATCTTTGTTTGATTTCTTTGTGCGGTCGTCTAGAAGTGCATAGGGCACAAGACGAGGGTTTCGGCGGTTTTTCACATCCTGCAGAAGAAGAAGACATACGAATTAACATGAGATTGTGACCAATGTGTTGATATGAAGTACACTACTTCAGATAGAACATGAAAGTGATTCTTTTCCCCAAAGAAATACCATGTAATTTTGGAGCATTTTTCCTGGAGTGACATTTTTGATTGTTACACTGTCCCACGTACATCCCTTCATAGGCTTCCCAGCTATCTTCAGTGGAATTTCTCACTGCTGACAGGAGGCAGCTGCAGCAGAGAGTGGGGTGAAAGACGAGAGCCAGCAAAGAAAAGGAGGGGTGGATGAATAGCCCATTGCCTCATAATTCTGCTTTTATGCATGTGAAGGAAGCTGCAGAGTAAGGGACAGACACAAGGCAGAGTGGGTTGATGGACAATGAGAGCTAAAAGGAGTGGACCAAGGGATTAAAGGGAAAAGAGAGATGGTAGGAGCAAGGGAAGAGAGAGGAACTCAGAGAAAGAGGAAATGACAAAAGACTTGGAGAACAGGAGATTCTGAAAATACAGAGTCCCACTAAGCAGAAGATAGAAGATGTAAGGAAAAGAACACAAAGATGGATAGTGACAATGAAACAAATACTGCTGGTGGTATGGGAGAAGAATTTTAAAGATGTAAGGTAGGATGATAAAAAAGAAACAGAAAAAAAACAAGCAACCATAAAGGTAGCAGGAGTTTCTTGATAAGGAAGTAACAGATTCACAAAATCAGGGATCATTTGTAGCTAATAAGCAATATAAACATTTTAACAAGTGATTTTTGGCCAGAAATAGAATACCATAGTGTTTTTACACTTACACATAGAGATGCCGATCTTGGAAGTTTTAAAAGAAAATAATCTATTTCCTTTCCTCTGAAGAAAAATAATAGTTTGACTATCACTACATTAAGTTGTGTTTTTGTGCAGATGAAGGAAGGCTTCAATACAGTATTATTTATTCTAAACATAACCCACTTTATCCAAATGGGGATTAAAAGTGTATAGCCCAGGTAAGAAATCACACAGGACCAACAGTAGGATTTAGGTTACTGAGAAATATAACTATTGAATCAACTGCTGCTCCAAAGCATTTCTGACTAGAGTGTGTACTTAATCATTATTTCTACATCTGGTGTTTTAATAAGTGCAAATGGATACTACAATCTTTGTTTAATTTAGTATGTCACTGTTTATGAATTTTATGAATTTAGAAATAAATATATTTAAATGGAAAATATAATTGGCTTATCTATCATCTTACACGGTGTTCTTGTTGCTGCTGCTGATCCCAACGTCAAAAAAGAAGCAGAGAGGTACTACCGTTCACTTTTGGCTTAAACACCATGTGCCATTGGCAAGGAGGGGAAAAATATTTGAAAACAGTCCTAAAAAAGATTTTAAAAAAACCTTTGCCATACTGTCAAAGAACCCTGACAAAAAATATCCTGGACTGATAATAACCTTCACAGATCAGGACTTATTCTACACAAAATTCACATGTGATTGTTTTGCACAGAAAACAGCATTTTTCTGTGCAGAAATATTATCTTCTGTGCAGAAAAAGCTGTTTCTTATGCGGAAAAAATCTTCTTTTTCTACGCCAAACAACCATCTGTGAATTTTGCACAGAATGTCTCAAACTAGTGCTAGAGGAGGAGCCATCCATTAATGGGATCTACCCAAGCAGACATGCGCATTAGGGCAAGAGGTGGTAGAAATGTTTTTTAATGTAGTACCATCCATTGAAGAATGCTTCTACCAAAGGAGGCTCTGGCTGAGGCCAACGTGCCTACTTTATAGTGTTTAGTCAGACTAGAAGTAGCAGCTCATATGGCTGCTCAGCACATTTCCTCTAGGGGTGCACTGGAAGAAAACACAGCAGTCATGGATGTTAATTAGGGATGGGCCAACTGAATCCTCAAATCCTGGGTAAAGATTCGAGATTCCTGAATCTGAATCCCTGAGCCAAAATAGGCAAACTGAATCTTTTGAATTCGCCAACCAAACAGATTTTTGGAGACCGAGACGCCTGAAAAACGGAGACCAGGATGCCTGAAAACCTGAAAGACTGGGATTCCTGAAAACCTGGGAGACCAGACATACAAAGGAAGATAGTAAGTAGGTGAGTTTTTCCCTTGGAGTAATAATGGCCTTTGCTAACAATTTCACAAATTACATCTGGGCTTGTATTCTAAGATATTTAAATGGAACATTTCATATTTAAGTTCAGTACTTGACTGGAAGCTACAGGCTTGAGATTTCAAGGACAGCTGAAACATTCCTTTCCATAGCTCCCTTGCAAACCTCTTTCACACACAGTTCTGGGGTTTGGAGTTTTACAAGGTGTCACAGCCTTCTCTGCCAAAGTGTACTGGTACATCATCAAACTATAAACCTCAGGATGCCAGAAGGAGCTATGCAAAGAAAAGCCAGTTTTGACCTGTATTCTCTCTCTACTGTAGCGGTCCTGTTTACACAGGCAGGAAAATGTGGCATTAATCCACATTTTCCTGCCTATGTAGAAAGGACCTTCATGTCATTTTCAATCTGTGGAGATCCTGAGGTAAAACTAGGACAACTGCCTTGGCCAGATTTCTTCAGAGGGAGGTTTGCCTTTGCCTAGGCTTTTGCTAAGTCAGAGAGAGTGTGTCTTGCCCAAGATTATCCTTCTTTCCCTTGCTTTTTAAACTCTTTTTTAAAAAAGGATTCGAAAGATTCAAGATTTGTGAGAACCTTCCAGGGATTCGGATCTGGATTCAGATTCGGAAAATTCTCGATTTGTCCCATCCCTAATGTTAATCTAGTTGAGTGTACTGTTACATTCTCTGATTTTGGAAGACCTAAACTCTCAGAGACCAATAAGATGCACACTCTGATCCACTGCTTAGTGCAGCAGAAGATAGCTTCATTCCCAGAGAAATGGGAAGAAAAAAATACAGAGAGGACTTCCGATTTTCTAAATACTTCCATATGCCTGATATACATTTTAGTGTCCTTCTTACATCTAAGTTGTGCCATTGTTTTTCCAGGTGTGTTAAGTGAGGACAGAATGAACAAAGTACCATGAGTGAAAGAGATGAAACACAGAGTTTATCTTGGGCAAGAAACCTGGGTACAGCCACAGAGATGTTGTGCTGGTGTAAAATTTGGAGCAAGATGGGGCAATAGATAGGGCAGTGCGCTCTGAAACCCTTCAGAGAGAAGCAATTTCAACCAGAAACAGGGTCTTAATAGAAAGCATCCTGAGTGGAACAGATCTAAACAATTCAAAGGGACGCTTAGATAGGGCTTTGAGCACTTTGTGGAGGTCCCAGGGGGGAATCTGTGAATCACAGGGAGGCTGAGGAGGGTTGCCCCCCTATGAAATCTTCTAATGTGAGGATGAGATGAAAGAAAATATGTCGGATGAGAAGAAAATAGATGTTAATACCACTGTTTGGTGGCAAAGAATGTTTCGCTTAAGTGCCCTGCCAAGACCTGAAAGTAGGAATTGCAGAATATTCTTAATCTTTGCTGTTTGGGGAAAATTATATTTTCTGCAAGACCACCACAGAAAAGCCTTCCAGGTTGCCTTGTAGATCCAAAGAGTGGTCTTTTACTTAGATAACAGAAGAGTGTTTACTATACTGTTGGAGTAGCCTTTTTTTAAAAGCATGTTCTCCACTCAATTGCCAGGCAGCTAAGTGAAATTATTCTGGACCTGAATAAAAAACTAGTCTTTAATGAAGAAGATAGGAAGTGCTGGGAGCATTAGTCATGCCTGAGTGGATAGAGCTGAGAGAACCATCATCTCCTCAGCCAATGGAGGGCTACTAGGACTACCAACGTCCATTCTTCCTGATCCTCCTCAGCACTCTGGGTATGAGAGGGATCAGAGGATATGTGTACAGTCCTCAAGGCCAGAGAGTCTGAGGGCATCCTAGATTTCTACCTTCGGAAAGTAAAATCTGGTAAAGTACCTGGGGAAGTTGTGATTTGCATCTGAGGTGAACAGACCAACCTGAAGGTCACCGAAATGTGGCTTGCTGTAGGCTGAAAATGTGAAGGTCCAGACTCCCATATTCTGATTTCTCTTCAGATCATATAAATCTTTCCTGACTTCTATGTCCAGGACTGATCTGACAATAACAGTAAGTCTCTAGTGGCATCTGACAAGAAGGCTAAGGATTTACAGATGTTCAGAAGTGACTTGTGAAGGGATTTTGCATCTACGTCTTGGTTGCTGAAAATATCCTGAACTGAGAGCATGGCTGTTCTGATTATCAGGATGGCTGTAGAGGAGGCCCAGAAAGAGAGAGTTGGCATCTCATTTTAATTTTAAAAGTTTAAGAGCTGCATCTGCTCTCTTTACATTTGGATCTTTAAGTAAGAATCTCCTTGGTTGGGTGCATGAGCACTCATAAGGAGATCTGAAATGAGGACATAAATAAGAGGAAGTTTAAGGAATTCCATGGCCTCCAGATTCAGAATGTATAATTTCTGAGCTGTATCTACACCTTTTCTACTCTGCATAGACAAATTCCATTCTGATTTAATAAGATCATTAAATTCAGGAGTGAGAGTAGCAACACAAGCAGAGGTTTTAGGTTAGGAAACCTCAGTCCCCCTATGAAGTGTTATCAGTAGGCACATGACTAGTGTTGAAGGCAGAATCAGTTTCAGCACTGTGCAATCCAAGGGACTTAACTGCTTTAGATGAAAGAGGAACAAAATCATTTAAACTGACATGTCTCTCCCTTGTTGGTTCCTTTTGTTCCCCAATGTCTGACCTTTCCTCCTCTCCCAAATCAGATGAGTCTCTAAGGGATGTCATAGAATCATAGAATCATAGAAATGTAGAGTTGGAAGAGATCACACGGGCCATCCAGTCCAACCCCCTGCCATGCAGGAACACCCTCAAAGCACTCCCGACAGATGGCCATCCAGCCTCTGCTTAAAAACCTCCAAGGAAGGAGACTCCACTACACTCCGAGGCAGCATATTCCACTGCCAGACAGCCCTGACTGTCAGGAAGTTCTTCCTGAGGTTCAGGTGGAATTTCCTTTCCTGCAGCTTGAATCCATTGCTCCTTGTCCTGGTCTCTGGAGCAGCAGAAAACAAGGCCTCTCCCTCCTCTACATGGCATCCCTTCAAATATTTAAACATAGCTATCATGTCCCCTCTTAACCTTCTCTTCTGCAGACTGAACATAACCAGCTCTCTATCCTCATAGGGCATGGCTTCCAGGCCCCTCACCATTTTGGTCGCCCTCCTCTGGACCTGCTCCAGCTTGACCATGTCCTTCTTGAATCGGGGTGCCCAGAACTGGACACAGGATTCAAGATGAGGTCTAACCAAAGCAGAGTAGAGTGGCACCAGTACCTCCCTCAATCTAGACACCATACTCCTATTGATGCAGCCAAGAATTGCATTGGCTTTCTTGGCTGCCGCATCACACTGCTGATTCATGTTCAGCTTGTGGTCTATTAAGACTCCTAGATCCCTTTCACACGTACTGCCATCCAGCCACGTGTCCCCCATCCTATATTTCTGCATTCCATTTTTTCTACCTAAGTGTAGGACCTTACACTTCTCTCTGTTGAATTTCATTTTGTTAGCCTTGGCCCAGCTCTCCAATTTGACCAGGTCATTTTGAATTTTGATCCTGTCCTCTGGCGTATTAGCAACCCCTCCCAATTTGGTGTCATCTGCAAATTTGATGAGCATGCCCTCTATACCTACATCCAAGTCACTGATGAAAATATTGAACAGCACTGGGCCCAGGACAGAACCCTGTGGCACCCCACTAGTCACTTCTCTCCAGGATGAAAAGCAGCCATTGGTGAGCACCCTTTGGGAACGGTCAGTCATATAGAGAGAAACAACATCTGAATCTCAAATAGGACTGGGAGAGTTGAGTGCTACCTCCAGCTAAAAAGGCAAAGTCCTTATGAGTTCCCAGCTACCAAAAGCTGTACCGATAGCACAGGATATTTAGCTTAGCTGCTAGTCATTTTTCTACATGGGCAGAGGGGAGGGGCAGGATCATGTGTTTTAGAGGCACCACAACTAGGGGGAGAAGGCTGATTAATTCCTTTTCAGCTTTTTTGCCACCACAGAGGAAATCTGCCAAAGTACTCTGCTGAACAAAAGTATAGGAAAAGATATGGGCATTGTACCAGTCTTGGTACTGCCTTGCTCAAAACAGTTAGTGCCTATAACACAGGCTTCAAAATGACTGCCACAAGGATGTGCACATTCTGTCTTGCACTTGAGAGGCACTGCAGAAAAAAACTTGGGCCGCAGCTGCTCAGGAAAAATTAGTGGAGCTGGAGGGGAAGTAGCTCTTTGAGGGTCAGCTCCTATCTTCATTTTCATACCCCGTTCCGAATATTTGCCACCTGTAGCCTCCTCAGAGACTAAATCATCTACAGTCGCCCCTCCACATTTACGGGTTTGACTTTCACAGATGTGATTATTTGCAAGTTTCTCTAATCCCTGCCTCTGAACCTTAAGTGCTTCTTTTCCAGGGGAACTTTTCCTCTTGACGGCTCCAATCAGGCCACTCCTACAAGTTCAGATCAGAATGTAACATAAAATGCAAATATGAAAATGCAGCAAAAAGGGTGAAAAAAAAAACAACCTTTTACACCATATAATGGGTTGATAAGAGGAACTCTAGTGCCCCAAGCAAAATGAGTAATTGTGCCTTGTGCTCCAGTAAATCACATAAGATAACAAAATTCATCAACTTGCCAAGAAAAAGACCAAACTTTTTACGTATTTTAGCTATAATTTCTTGAAGTAAATCCAATTATAGTGTCACTTTGTTGTGTGAAAAAACAACAGTTTACTTACAGTCTTAAAGATCAACATGTTTTTATCAGATATATATGATGTTATGGGTGGCTATCCATGAAAGTTTATGTTAGTCTTCAAAGTACTAGAATCTTTGTTCTTTTTTGGCTGCAACATTGTGAGGGGATGGACAGACCAAACATGGCTACCACCTGAAAACATCATCCTGTGTGTGTAGTAGGCTTAGAAGGAGATGCGCATTTCCATCTAGCTTAGATACATCCATATACATACCTACAATATATGGTAAGCTATCTAGATGAGCTTCTGCATCTACTGTACAGCATCTGAATCTTTTGGAGTGAGGCAAAAGCTAACCAGAATGAATGATTCCTCATGCTACCCCTAGAGAAAAACATAACTTGTACTAACACTCCGTGACATCTGACACTTTTAGTTTTGCATGGCGATTTGTGAAATTTCAAGCAGGTGGTGGAGATGCTGGTAGAATCCTCCTGAATTCTAATTAGCCTATGAAATCAAGTGAAAACTGAACACATTATTTAACTCCATTTCACATTTCAGATAGCATATTTTCCCCACACTATCCTACATTAAACTGAATAGAAATATAGCTGCATATATATTTGTGCCTCTGTATATATATTTGCTCTGACTTTTCTCTCTCAAAGTTCAAAGTGTGTAAATGTTTCTTCCTCAAACTCAGCGTTTTCATTTCTCAATAAAACTTTAGAATATTGGTAGGAGCCATGGACAAATAAACAAAAATGTTTAAAAAGCACTTATTGTTTAATTGCCAACAAGTGTTTCAGAAAAGTACTATCTTTTACAAAGCTGTTACAAACCATCGCAACATATCAACATTGTTATACCAGTTGTGTTAACTTGGTTATTTTAAGACTTCATTTTCCAAGCATGTCTCTAAAACAGTGTACCCTAACCTAGCACCCTCCAGATTTCTTGGGCTACAATTCCCAAGATCCTTTCCAAGAGAAGACTGGTTGGGGAATGATGTGAGTAATAGTCCAACCCATATGGAGGGTACTAGGTTAAAGCTGCTCCAGAGCATGCTTATAAAGCAGATGTTTGCAACACAGATGTGTTATTTTGGAACCTAAAATTGCAAAATACAGTATCACCATAACATGAAAGCACTGATGCCATCTGTGTGTAATCAAAATATAATTTATTCACTTTTTTAGACCATGCTTTCTGCTTTGCATTATAATGTTAGAATATGATGATAAGGAAAAAGATAAGAAAATTGGTTGGCCTTGTATATTTTCTTGTATAAGAGCTGGACAAAATATTGTTTTGCTTGTTTCTAGTTTGCCAGCTAATTTGAAAATAAGTAGTACATACATTTAATTTGTGAACTTTCCAATTCTCTACACATTTTGCTAGAAAAGATCAGAATTGAATAGCTCCTAAAATAGTGATTTGGTTCAGAGAATCCTGGCACACATTTGCATTGTCAGAAGCAGAATAGCCATACTTGCCAGTTCCTCAATCCCCTGTACCCTCTTTTTCTCCCCTACTTCAATAAAACTACCCTGGATGGCTGAACTAGTCTCCATATTAGGGTGCAAGATCACAGAATAGGTCATAGAGCAGTAGAACAGCAACAGAACAGAAGAAATAGCAGATTTGTATCAGAGCCCCAAGTTCAAATACTGAGTTCTCATCCTACTGACTGGCTGCAGCAGCATTTATTGATGTACATATGAGCAAGCACATTCTGCCAGGTCTTTTGCTGCTCCCACCTACCCACAAGCTGTTTTCTTGGTCCTACTATCTGTCCCCCACTCCCACAGGGTGCTGCTTCTGATACCACAGGGCTGACTGAGATGTTCAAGCTTCCTCCTGCCTCTCTTCTCTACTCTGTAGATCTTTTCTATTGTTGTTGCTACTGCAACAACAATGATTAGAGTACTTTGCTGAGATGATCCTCACCTCCATCCTGTCCTTCCCATCTATCTGTGCTGAGGGAGGGGAGAATCTGAATTGTTTCAGCAGTCTCTTCTGCCCAGGAAAAAAGATCCGGTTTTACAGCTTTGTGATTCTAGTTTCAAGGAGACAAAGGACTAATGATCAGCAATTCCTTTCCTGGAAGCAATAACACACATGACAGATCTAAGTGATGTGGAGCCCACCTTAGCCAAAAGCAGAGAATCCTCTCACAAGGCCTACTTTAAATATCACTTTTAATGGATATATTCCAGTGCACCCGTTGGCCTCTCTCTGACACTGCAAAGTATTTTGGTATAATTAAATAATACTTGTATTTAATAGTTGTTAAGGTATGAATGTTTATTGTTGGAAATTTGTTAATCTAAAACAAAACAGTGCTGTATAGCACTGTTGAGTATTAAACAAGACTTCCCTTTCCACTCCTTGCTACCACATTCTTTACACATATCCCAACAACTCTGGAGATTCTAAGCCGCCATATAACTTCCTGCTGGAGACAGTGATAGAAAGAATATTCAATATTGTTCATTCCCAGGTCAAAAAAACAGGGTTCCTGACAACTGGGAATAACAATCCACCAGCAAACATCTTGTACTATCAGTATTTAGGCAAAAACCTGTTTTCCATGCATAAAATATTGTTTCCTATATAGGAAACCTTTTCTATGTAGAATAATTCATTTGCAACACTTCAGGACATTCAAATACAAGATGAATACCATGGATAAATGTTTTATTTTCTTCTGCAGCACGGAGAAAATTACTCTAGTTATCCCTACATGCAAGAATGAAATAATTGAGAATTTACATCCCTAGTTGAAGATGTGCTTTAAAAACAGAACATGTACTAAACTGGTGTTGGAACTTGGGTACATCAACAGATAAAAAGAACTGGAACGTTTTGTGGAATTAAGCATCCTTAAATCCATCTCTGCCAGATGTAGAAAACACTGTTCGAAAGTTTGAATTACAGCCGTTACTTAGGAAACAAAGCTATATGATCATCCAAAGCAGAGAGAAAAGTTGGAAAAAGTGTGAAGAGTTAAGCATGTACTCCCAGATGAGGTGGATGTACCCTCTTTTTGACAGACTTTGGAATATAATATTTACTGAGACAGGTAAAATTATGGGAGCATCTAAGAGCATCTCCATCACTATCTCTATTTATTGATACAAGTCACATCTTTTATAGAAAAGCCTTACAGGAAAGCTATTTAGCAGCTAGATTAGAGACAGCAAAAGGATGGAAGGACAACTATGCTTCACCTTTAGAAATCTGGATACCCAGGTTGTTGATCTGTTGAATGAATAGGTTCTCCCTTTAAAAATTTCTGTTACTGTAGACATAAAGGCTACTTCCAAACAGATAAGGGATGTTCAAGTAAAAGATCAATCTCCCCTGTATTTTGACAGTGGAAGAAAGCTGTCTACCACCATTGCTCCATTAATATGTCCTGGAAGCATCTCTTCCATGGGTAGGACTCTAGAGAAAGGAGTGCTGGATCTTTATTTTAGACTCTCTCATTTTACCATGGGAAATGTATTTTATGAATCCGTGCTTCATAACAGTACTTACTTGTTCGTGAACCCTGTCATCAATGATGTCAGCACAATTCTGTGAAGAGGACATACTAAATAACGTGTGGTCCTTCTGCTGGTTGGCTGGCTGGCTCTGCAGCAGTAGAATAAAAATACTATGTACAATCATGGATAAGAAGTAGCTCTTCCCCTTAAAAGATATCCTGGGAAACATTGGTGGATTTCAGAGGAAAAAACTGGAACAATTTGAAGGAGTTTCCTGAATAGATGCTGAGTAATTGAAGCATCAAGTATTTGACAATATCTCTTTAATTTTAGCAGTTTTAGACATACCGAAACAAAATGTGGGGAAAGTATCTAGTCAATCAATTGAAGAGATCATGTTTGTTTCTCATAGTAATGTTCACAGATGATTGAGGATAGAGCTAGACATTACAAGGAACAGGGAGATGCCTCTCCTCTGTGGTTCTTTCCCTGTCTGCCTTGTCAAATTTCGTTTAATACACAGCAGGACATGACAAGGAAGCATTCTGTACTGCTCAGTCTCTGCCTCACATCACCAACTGCCACTGTGATGACGCCCTATCATGCCACATGTTGTTAAGTGATTAGACAAAGAGGAATGGAAGATATGGAGCAATAGTAGCTCCCTGTCTCTCATAACATCTTGTCCTGCCCTAAGCATCCTTTAAAATGAGTTCTTCAACGCAAACTCATTGCACTGAAAGCTGATTGCTTAAAAGTAATTTCTTTTCTTATTATATACAGGATGAAATACTAAAATATCTCAAGCAACTATACTGCCTTACCCAGTACATGTAATGTCTCACAGAAAAACCAAAGGATAACAGATGTAACCAGTGATACACTCATGTGAGGGCACTAAGTAGAAGCATTAGTGCAAATATCAAGTAAAGAAAAGCAATACAATATTTAGATAGGAACTCTGGTTGCTTTCACATTAGCCTTCCCACCCTGGAAATTTTTGTTCACTCTCTTTTCAGAGAGCTGCTTCAAAGCCCTAGTCAAAATCCTGTTCCTTATCCCAACCTGAGTCAATGAGTTTTATCCATTAACTCATCATTCAACAGTTGGATCAGTAAGTCCAAATTATTTTGAAATAATCAACAGGTTTCATCCAATTGTCACTGGACTATTGAATTTCACAGTTTTCTATGTTCTACTATCTTTTTTCCAGATTTAATTTGTGCAATATTTTTGGTCAAAGAATGCAATTATAGCACTATTTTCTTAGTGGTGACAAATGAAGCACTGTTGGCACTTTTAAAGGGTAAACATTTGATTAAATTTAAGCTGTCCACTCTGAAGGTTCAGTTCATTGTGCTATATCCAGATCAGCAAGGTGGGAGAGTGGTGCTGAATTCTTCATTATTAACCAACCTTTAATTCTTTTATTCCCTATTAGTGGATATGCACAATGAAATCTGGACAATGAAGATAGCTGATGGGAAGAAAATCAACTCATTTGAAATGCGGTGCTGGAGAAGACCTGTATGGATACCAGGGACTGCTAGAAGGACAAATGAATGGGTCTTAGAGCAAATCAAACCTGAGTTCTCACTCAGAAGCCAGGATGACTAAACTGAGACTCTCATACTTTGGACACATCATGACACAATATGACTCATTGGAGAAGACATTAATACTTGGAAAAGTAGAAGGCAACAGGAAAAGGGGGAGACTACATTGTGGGTGGATTGATTCAATCAAGGAAACCATAGTCCTGAGTATGCAAGCAGGGCAATGGATGAGTGTGGCCCTTGGAGCTCTCTCATTTTACAGGGTCATCATAACTGAAAGTTGACTGGATGGCAAATAACAACAACAACAACAAATCCTATTTCAATACAAATATAGGAAACCAAGAAAACAATACTGGAAAGAAAGCAGAAACTACGTCAGAGAGAATACAAACTGACTAAATGAGAGGCATTCAGTAATTATCCTCCAGTCACAATGAAATGACATGGGAAATAAACTGTGGCTGAATCTGTAACCTTCATTTAACATGTGAAACTATTTGTACTAACTAGAACTCACTTGAGAGTAAACATTATACAAGGGTCTTGGTTATGCTGGATAACACAGCAATATGTACTGTTGCATGGCATGGCCATTAATACCACTTCCACTCAGTTGTGGAAAAGTAATGCCTCAGCCACAATAAAAAGTTTTAGTGTGAAAATCCATTAAATGAAAATCAACTTTTGCTTTCAGTGTCTAAATTATGTTATATTTACAGTATTTCCATGAAGTATACTTTAAGATGTTTTTGCTAACCTAGCTGCACTTACTTTTCCTACATTAAAGCTGAAACCCTGTGTGCACTCACATGGGAGTAAAACCCACTGAACTCTGGGATTTGCTTTCGTTAAATGTACACAAGACCCATCTGCAAAGCAGAGGCCACTAAATTAAGAAAATAAGAAAATATTAGAAGCCAATTGATGGCTAATAACTTGACTGGAGGAGACGTGGAAAATTATTCACCAAGAAAATACATGCCGGTAGACCTAGGAGTTCATTGGGTATATGTGGAAAAACACTGAAAGAGCAGTTAGACTAGAGGATGGCTGAGTGGAAAAGTGCTTGCCTATGAAATGATTGCCCATGAGGCCTAGGAAGTCTAAAAGAAATTTTTTAAAAAAACTGTGCAGTGCTCAGTACAGAAGGGAGCTTGGAACAGTAAAACACAACATATGGAGCATGGGTTTAAAATAAAGTCATACATGTATAACAGATGGATGATGCTTCTTCGTACCAATACACCTACAATTTAAAAACAGAATGGAGGCAAAATACAAATGAAAAACATGTAAGCGGGAAAGCAGGTGTGTTTATTATCTTATCTCTTCCTCATCCAGGCAATGCCAGAGTGAGAATGTCTTCCCCTGAACCTCTCTCTCATTTGAAGAGAGAATGGTAGGGATTTAAGAGAGATAGGCTGATGTTACTGATACAGCAACCCTCAACTAGAGCTTGGAAGCAGTATGTTAAAAATAAGCTTGTTGCCATTAACCAATAATGGAACAATCACCAAAATGTTACTTCTGAAAGCTAGTACTAACAGTATTTCATTACCTTAACAAGTGAGAAGATGCTTTTAGAGGCAAGTTATGAATAATGAAACAAGTTATTTTTGAACAGTAACGGTCCTGGGTCTAAGATCAAGCAAAACGAGGTAAGCCTCTGTGTTAGTAAATATAAAGTAAAACTGAATGCTATATGCACCAATAGTATATAGTTGTTAAAAGTTATATAATATAGTTGTTACTAGCAGGGTAAAATTATTTCCATTCATTTCCATGTCATTAATATTGGCCTCATTTTGGTTTGCTCTTTGGACCTATTGCTGATTTTTGTTGTGCATTTCTAAGATCAACCAGCCAGTGATCTTTGGAAGTCTTTGGGTGCTTATGCTGGTGGCTATATATGGGTATTTTAATGGTTGGTGTTGCATTTTTTGGCATTTTTTGTTACACTTTTTAATTGTTTTAATTCAGTGTTTGATTTTAACACGTTAACTCATCTTTTTTTCTAAGTGGCTAGTTTTCAAATCATTTTTGCTTTAATTCAAGTTACAAACCACCTTGTGACTTGCAAAGGGACAAAGCTGGGATAAATGAATAAATGAATAAATCCTAAACTCTGTTCATAAATAAATTTACTCGGAAGTTAATAAGCTCCATAGATATCATGAAGCCTACTACCAAACTCATTTTTTAAAAAAGCATATGAGTAACATTTCACATAAATCTATCAAAATTAACTATTTCTGAAGACCAAAGAGACCTCATCTAATTATTGTAACATTTTAATATAAAATGAAATGAAACAAAAATGGAACACTAAAGGTAGCATAAAGACAATATTTTGATCAATGCTGTGCTTTATTCTTTGTTTGTAGTACTGTAAAGCTTTGTTCAGCCAGCTTAACTGTCAATGCAGAACTCTTCCGAATAACAAGAAGAATGGGAAGTGACAGTAAAGAGAATATATGGGATGTTTTTCCTTCATCACTCAGTAACCAGTATCAGCTTCTAGGCCACAGACATGAGAAGTTCCGTTCCATAAATTCTCATATATCCTAGAAACTGTAAAAGAAGAGAGTGATCCCAGTGTCTATCCATCTTGACTCTAAAGCAGGGGTAGGGAAAATGCATGTCCCCCCCCCCCAGGACACTTCCAAAGTGGTCTTTTAAGATTTTGGTGGTAATTTATCACCCTAATGTGACCCCAAATGATGCAAAACCTCCAGAAAACATAGTTGTTTTGCTTGATTCTGCCACCCTTCCCCCTCACACACTGCAGACAAGAACAGGCCAAAAAAATCGAAGTAGAAATGACATCACATCACTTTCATTTTCAGGAAAACACACCTGCAAGGTCCACCAGAGTGTTGCAAAGGCAAAACTGGCCTCTTCCTCAGCACAATTGGCTAGCTCTGGTGTACAGCTTATATTGCACCTATCTGTCTTCTAGCAGACAATGGATATTGTGCAAATAAATACTAGTGACATCTTTTTAGGAGCACATTAGAAAAATTACTACCATACTTCAACTTAGAGGTTGCCAGTTCCTCAACTCCCATCCATAATTTCATTATATAAAAACCTCAGTCACTTTTACAGAAAAGTGCTTTAAAAGAAAATGTTACAGGGAGCCAACTTACTTCTCTCATTACTATATCTTTATCCTTATTACTAACTGATATCATGACATCACCATGTACTATGCTGAAACTTTTACTGGTAGATAGTAGTTATTTAAAACATGATCTCTGCAGAGAAAAAGAGAAAGAGAGAGAGACAGCCAAGAGGAACATCTGGGAGTGGAAGAAAGAGAGGTTGCCTGCTTGCTGCTAGTTCTGTCACTTCTTCTTTCACTCTGGGACTCCTACAACTCCTTGTAAGGGCTTTTGCAAGACTAAGGCCCAAGCCAGGAGATTCCAGTGCATTTCCCCAGCTGGTTGGTGTTAGCTACTTAAGCTGGGGTACGTAACTGGGATTCTTGAAGGGGTGTGAATACAAAAAACAAAAAGAAAAAAATTTTTTCCTGGTACCATTGCATCTGCAAAGAGCCACCCACTGGAGCAACTAGGTTAAGTTACAACCAGGCCCACAGGAAAACTTCAATTACTCAGCTGTGGAGAAGTGTACGGCAATTTGCAGATAAAATCATTTGATTTGTTCTGACTTGGATCCACAGCTAATGTAGGTCCAATGGATGTAACTCTGACTCCTGCTTGTCCAGCAATAATTGATACTTTTCAATATGTGCAACCTTAGGATGTGGACAGACCTCGGAGAGGTAAGATCTACCACATATGCGCTACAGCCTTTCCTTTCCATTCAACAGGCCAGAGGGGAATTAGCTGAGTGGGTAAGAAGAGAGAATAACGCCTCTTTATAGCAAGACAAGAAGCCTAAAGCAGTCTGCTTTGAGATCATTATTGGGGGAAAAAAACATCTCTTGATCCTAGTATACTGGATAAATATCAGCCAGTCTCCTACATTCCATTTCTGTGCAAGGTGCTTGAGGATGTGGTGACCTCTCAGTTCCAGGGGACTGGATGAGACAGATTATCTAGATCCTTTCAATATTTTGGCTTTAGGCCAAATTATGGTAGAGCAATGGCTTTTGTCACATTGGTAGATGATCTACAGCAGGAACAGGACAGAGGAACTGTTGGTTCTGTTAGACCTTTCAGAAGCTTTCAATACCATCAATCATGGGATCCTTCTGGGGTACCTAGGAAAGGACTTAGAGGATTATTTTACAGTGGCTCTGGTCCTTCCTGAAGAGGCAAGCTCAGAAGACGATGCTAGGGGCCTTGTGTTCAACTTCTTGGCCATTGACCTATGGAGTCCTTCAGGGTTCTGTTTTGTCCTCCACGATTTTTAACATATAAATGAAAAGGCTGTGAGAGGTTTCAGATGTTTAGAGTTTTCAGATCAAGGATCACCAGTATGCTGAAGACACCTATCACTCACCTCCACATAACCCATGGAATCTGTCTGTATGGCATCTGTGATGACTGGATGAGGACAAAACAATTGAATCATAATCCAGGGAAGCCAGAAGTACATTTGGCCAGTTGAAAGGCATATCTGGGAATAAATATTCAACATGTGCTGAATGGGATTCCACTCCCCTTAAGATGCAGTTGCATGGCATGAGTGTACTCTGGGATTCTGCCCTGAGCCTGAAGATCCAGGTGTCAGTGTTGACCAGAAATGCATCTATATAATTATAGCTAGTACACCAGGCTGTATTTGTTCCTAGAACTGTCTGATCTGGCCATGGTGACACATGCCTTAGTTATATAACATTTGAATTACTATAATGCAATCTACACGAGGCCTGGAAGAATATTTGGAAACTTCATTTCGTCCAATGAGCTGGAGCCCGATTGTCAATTGTATGCTCCTACAGGGAGCATACAATTCTCTTGCTGAAAAAGTTCCACTGCTTGCCAGTCCACTTCCAGGCACATTTCAAAGTGCTGGTTATGACTTTAAAAACCCTACTCCACTCATGCCTGGGATATCTGAAGAACTGTATCTCCTATATGAGTCTGCCCAAGCAATAAGATCTTTGAGGGAGACCCTTCTCTCAAGCATGGTTGGTGAGTACGCAAGGGAGAGGGCCTCCTCCGTGGCTGCTCTGATACATCCAAAATCCCTTCCGAGGGAGGACAGGATGGCTCTCTAACTGCTCTCCTCAGGCTAGCAAGTGAAAACGCTCCTATTTCAACAGGTTTTCAAGAGCTGACTGAAATGTGCTTTTTATGGTGTGTTGTTCTGCTGTTCTTTTTTAACACCCTATATCTTAACAAATTTAAATTAAATTACTTCAATAGATTGCTTAATTGCTTCTTAAAATAAATGTTATATATTTTAATTGATGTTTTGTATGCTTTTAATATTTTGTATGCTGCCTTGAATCCCAATATGGAAAAATAGTAGGACATAAAATAACAACCACCACCACAACCAGTAATGACACAGAAAGAGAAATAAGAATAGCCAGTAATGATACAGGAACTGGATATGTGCCTGAAATAAGAAAAAAGGTAGGAAAGCTTAAAGCTGCTGCAAAATAGGAAACTCAGAGGCTGTTGGGTGGATGAAAACAGTACAGTCTGAGGATTTTGAATGGGATATCTTGGAATAGCTTTTTTAAAAAAATACGAGGTATCAAAACCCTGAATATCTGAGCTCTACAGGAAGAAAATTGCAGATTTGTCATTCCAAATCCAATGACCGGTTGCTTCTGTGTAGCATTATTGCCTCCTTGAAAATTTAAAATAAGTGCCTTCACAGAGAAGTAAACAAAATATGATTCACGGGAGCAACTGAAAATGCAATGGGCTAGAACTCCATTAGCAATACAAAACACTGAATCAATTGTTTTCTTCTCTTACACAATTTGCCTGCAATAATATCTCTGCAGCTGACGTGATTTAATACACTAGCTCTGAAATAAAAAATAGTATATTTCGGAATACAATCCTATTCATTTCTGTCCAGAAGAAAGCCCCACACAGATTAGCATGTATATAATTTCAGCCTTGACATATCTCAGCTTGCTTAAGATTCAATGTGAGCACTGCTTCAATTCAGTTCTAGCCACAAGCATAAAGAAGAAAGTATCAATCTATGGATGTGCACCAAAAGAAGGAGAAAGCTATTTCATTGGATCCCTGAAGAATATCATAATTTAGATGGGAATTCCATTGAAATATACACCAATTTCCATTTGCAGAGCCTCATCAATGAACTGAAGCAAAATAACAAAGTATAATGAAACATGATCAATGTGGCCTAGAAATCTATAGCATCAACATTAACATTATACAAGCAATTCAGCACAATAAAAATATATATAGTTCATGAAATCAAAAATACGCATGCAGAATAATGTTGTTGCTGCTGCTGCTGCTGCCGCCATTGCTGTTTCGCTATAATTATAGGCAAAAGTAAATTTTTGATGCAAGTTTTGGGTTGCAAATTTTTAAAAAACATGATTATTGTATGGCAACAAAACATAACAAAACACAGCTTCAGACACACTCTTTATGTCCTACATCCCAAACAAGGAGAAAAGAAAAGGTCAGTGAACTATAATTATGTTACAATAAAAAAAGATTACATGTTGAAAATGTTTTCTCTATAAACTGGTACAAAGGTCGCATTTATCAAAACTAAACTCCACTGTGAATGTTACTGTATCTTCTGGCAGCAGGAAAGATGTTTATTTTGTACTATATAAACTGGATAGAGAGGTTTCCTACAATAAATACATTTTCCACACATTTTGTTGGGGGGAGGTGCACAGAAAATGTGTTTGAACTCATAAGAATCCACTATGCCTTGCTTTGCTTTCTATAGCTCTCGTTCTCTCCCACTCTTAGGCACATAAAATCACATGATTTGAAGACTGACAGCAAAATTTACACTTAACAGCAGGAGACCCACTGCCTTGGCAGGATAACTTCCTTTATATGAATGTTGTTGACGGAAAATGACTTTGTTGTTAAGGGCTGTAGGGATAACAACAAGATGGCACACCATCTAATCCTTTGCTGCTTTGAACCACACTTCATATCTAGTTTTAGAAATGACTGTGGTAGAGTTTGCAAGCATTACTCTTTGAGATTACAACTCCCAGAATCCCCTAGTTAACAGAGATTTGCTGCACATTCAAAATGCAGGAATGAGCCATTCAGTGAAGTTTAGTAAAGGCTTCTTCTCTACTTAGGATCTTAATTATGAAGAAAATGGAAAGAAGCTTTGTTCCCTGTATTTTTATGGAAAATAAGCATTAATAAAAGAACTCCTGCTTCCTGATGGTTAAATCTTCAGGTAATGTGTCCCATTCTTTGCCAAATGTAACAATTTTTATTAGGGATGTTCTTTTTTAAATTACTTGTTCCCACGAGGGAGAACAAATAATTTAGTCAGTTCCTCCTTACTGCAGTCATCTCTTTGAATCCTCTCCTTCGCATACTGTAAAGATGTCCTTGCAGTGAGGGAGAAGGTTTCTGCACCTACAGCAGCAATCCTTTCTTGGTTGCACCTTGTACTGTTGTGGTCAGCAGGAGTGAGGAGGGGGGCAGTTGACTGAGAAGGATCACTACCACAACCTTCGTTCTTCTGACACAGGCAGCAGCAGTGATCCCACTGTAGTGGGGAGTGACAGGGGCAGCTCCAGAGAAGGATTGCCTTCGCTGCCTCTGTTCTTTTGCAGTGATCCTCCTCAAATGGATGCCCACCACCCACTCATGGCAACTGTCATCAAGGACCACTGTCACTGCTGCCAATGATAGAAGAGCAGAGGCAATCCTCCATCAGCTGACCTCCATCCCTGTTGTCCTGCACAATCAGGTAGTGGCCAGTGGGAGGGCAGAGGGGTGCTGAGTGAGGAGGATTACTGCCAACTATGATTGGATACTGACACAGGTATCATCTAGGACCCCCCAGTTTGTATAAATGTAAGTTCAAAATTCAATATTCAGTGTTTATTGCACAACCATCATTTGACTTCTTTAGATAAGTATTTCTGCACCTACAGCAGCAATCCTTTCTTGGTTGCACATCTACAGCTGACCATCAGTATCCCATAGGGTTCCAGGACCTGTCATGGATACCAAAATTCATGGATACTCAAGTCCCATTATGTACAAGGGTGTAGTAAAATGACTTCCCTTATATAAAATGGCAAAATAAAAAGCTGCTTTTCGACTTTCTTTGTTTGTTTGGTTTGGTGGGGTTGGTTGAATGTGTGGGATACAGAATCTCTGGATACGAAGGGCTGACTTTAATTTTATTTGGCTCCCAAAGAACCTACAACACCTACCCCAAACAGATTACAATTCTCACGGTAATTATTCCCAACTAGTTTCACTGGCTCTGGGGTACTCATTACACTGGAGTCCTCATTACTTTTGTCAGATTTAGAACTGGACATATATGAATTAAATATATAGTCACAACACACAAAAACTTGATTTTCCAGAGTCATATTTATTCCACAGGATTTATGACGTGAGTGAATTTTCAAGCATCCATGTCCAGACCTACCTGCTGGATTCCGTATGTCCATCCCTGTCTGATACGATCCCTTGCCCATACATTGTGAGCATTCTCTGCCAGTTTATCAACCATGGATTCCTGAGATGGGGTCAGCTTGATGCAACTGAGATCCATCGGAGCAGGCTTATAGCCACTAGACAATAAATAACTGTGAAATTAAAAAAAAAAACCCTCCTGTGAGTATTTTCATAAGCGCTTCTCTAAACATTTTTAAATTATCAAAGGAGGTAATAAAACAAGATCACACCTTACATAAATTGCAGTAACACTTAATTCTGTGTTTGGGTTGTATGTTCGAGGAACATTTTCAATATGGAAAGGGAATTTAAGGGGGAAAGTGAAAAAATCCTGAAAGACTTGCCAAAAGCTCCTCTTTTTCATGCTGATCTCTGTTCTTTGCTGCCAAATCAGATGGTTCTTGGTTGCCATTATCTTTTTTGAACCCCATCCACCAATCCTTTAGCTAATAACAATGCCTTTACTCTGAAGCAGGATAATCTGCTTATAGCAGAGGCAGACAATGTGAGACTTTTCCACTGATATTGGACCGCAGCACCTCTCAGTCCTAGCCAGAGCAGCCAATAGTGAGTATACACATTCTCCATCTTGGCTAATGGGGTGCTTTCAGATAAGATTTGGACTGTGCAATCACCCTGTGTCATTTATAGAATTTAGTTATGGACGTGAGTTCAGATGTTGTCTCTGGTTTGCAACCTTCCCATGTCTTTCCACTGCTATTTCCATCCTCTTTGTATGACATGGACACACAAAAAATCTCTTAGTGGAGCACTGAAGAAAGGTGACACAGAAAAAGATACACTAGTTTGGTATATGGCACTGCAGGAAGAGTTTTATGAATACCATGGGCTATAAGAAAGACAAATAAATGGGTCTGAAAACAAGCCAAGTCTGAACAATCATTAGAAGGTAAAATGACTAAACTGGGGCTATCATAGTTTGGACTTTGCTTTTCTATTCCACTTTTCTCCCACTGTAGGACCCAAGGTGGCTTACCATATAAATTAGAAAACATACATCAAAAACAATGTATAGTACTAAAGTTAACAAAGATCAAACAATCCTAATCAAAATATTAATTTGAAACAGTTTAAAATCTATTTAAAACTTACAAAAGATTATAGTACAGTGCACCTCATTAAAAGATCCTTTTGCCTCAATCAGTTAAAAGCTAAAACATGTCCAAATATAAAAGTTTTTGCCAACAAAAAGAGAAGAGGGGGGGGGCAATTCATCTTCCCATAGAAAGGAATTCCATAGTTTGGGAGCAGCCACTAAGACAGCTCCCTCCTGTGTCCACATTAAATATGTCTGTTACAGTGGTAAGACCTATAGAAAGCCTTTTCCTAGAAATCTTAAAACTTGGTAGGCTTGTACAGGGAGATAATAGCAATTCAGATAGTCTGGACCCAAGCCATATAGGCTTTATAAATCATAACTAGAACTTTGAATTCTAACCAGAAACAAATCAGTAACCAGTCCTGAAACAACATGACTGATTAGAAAGGATGATGATACCCAGTGAAATTGAAGGCAGGAGGAAAAAGTAAAGACTGATTCAGTCAAAAAAGCCAGAGCCCAAAGTCTGCAATACCTCAGCAAGGGTATTAACAACAAGGTCTCCAGGAGTTTTGTCATTCATGTGTTTACTATAAGCGTAAACTGATTTGAAGGCACATAACAACAACAAAGAAAAACATGATAGTTCTGCAATGCTTTTTCTCTGGGAACCTTAGAAACAGTCCAGCTGAATGTCCCCTAACTGATATTCTGCAACTCAAGAACAGGAAACTTCCATCACTATGGGAGACATTTTTCTGCAACTGGAACTCCCCACATGAAAAAATGGAAATGACCAGAAAGCAATTTCTCATTTGGAGAAAAGGTTACTTTTTAATGTTAAACAATGTTGGGTGTATATGTGTGAGTGTGAGACCTATTTAAAAAGATGAAATATTACTCCTGGAACATTTCTTTTGCTACACCAGAAAGCCCACAGAAGACATCCTCTTCCAAGCAAAGGACTAAATGACTGCACAGAGGTCTTTGCAGAAGTCTTTCTGTACAAAAAATAACTTTCTTGTGTTGAAAACAATGATCTCTATTTCAATTATTTCAATTACTTTTAAATTTGTAACTATAATAGTAATTACTTATCTGGGCCCCTGAGCTACAAGTGTAACACTGAGCCAACAAATCATATGTGTACCAACTTCCTGGTCAATCTTTGCTATCATTTAACAAGAAAATGAAAATCGGAAAATGATGGTTGGAATCCTTTGGGTGAGTTAAGCTAGCACAACTAAGGGTTAGGTTAGCCTAAGTTATCATGCAGATTTTCAAGCTATTCATGATAATCAGCTGATAGCATTTAAAGGAAATTAAATATGCCCTCATAGTCTAACTTAAACATGGTCTTAACAATTTGAGAATAAAATTTTAAAAAATCAAGTAAAAACAGTAATACACAGTACTCTACTGACATAAACACCTAAACTATTACAGTGTATGAAGGTATCTACTTCCTGTTAGGAACAAACTTTCACATAATCCCTATCTGTTTAAGTCTGCATGTAGGACCTTGTTAAATCTTACGTTGGGCATACAGAGGAAGTGGGGGGGGTAGGGGGGAGCCAGGAAAACAGAATTCCAACACAGAGCGGTCACAGCCATCTGTGCACCTGTAGCTTAAACTTCTGAGTTTATACTTACTTCTTTGGAAGTTTTAGCTTCTTCACTCTTTCTTCAGCATGCTCATCAGCAATTCCAACATGACAACCTAATGCCAGCAAAGTTCTAGAGGAGCAAATCAATAACTGTTAAAAGCATAAAGCGGTATTTTGCAAGACAAAGCTGTAACTGCTTGTGGTATGTGTGCATGCTTGAAGACTCTACAATATACCGACCTCGTGGAAAGAAGTTTGGTAATACTCATTCAATTACCCATGATTTCAGAACTGTAATAATCAAAATCTATAAAACAGATTTTCAAAAATCTTACAGAACACTATCACTTATGCACAAATTGGGTTGGAATGTAAATGCCTACAGAATAATTACACTCAACAGATATGCAGACTGAAAGCTTAGGGACTTCAGATTTCTGCTTACAATAAAATAAAACATTTGCCTAAAAGTAATAGCAACTTTTTTCAAATACAACAAATATGGAAGTATCTTCAGCTCCTGCTAAGCAGAAGGCAGAAGAGTATCAAAGGTTAATCAGACGGTATTCAGCACAGTTTGTCAGAAAAGACTACTAGAGGACAGGCATAATGACACGAATTATTTGAGTCCATCCAAATGATGGATACTTTGCTAATATTATACATAAGGGAAATTTCATAGATTAAGAGCCAATGGACCCAAATTAAGTTGTAAGCAGTAACATAAAGGCTTCTTTAGGTCTAGCAAGAAAAGTGCAAAAGGAAGGGCCACAGGGAGACTAAAGTCACAACACCAATTAGACTGAAAGGACTAAAATTTTATTATGCACAGTTATATAGTGGCAGACTGACCAGTCCTCCACCTTTCCTGCCAAGGGGCTACCTCACAGTGACAGCTGTGGAATCCACAGCCACTGTGTAGCTTCACGTCACCTGGGAATGAGGCTGGTCAATAGCCCTCAAGCTGGACCTGTCCCCAAATGCCTGCACTTCCAAGGTTCCTTAAGGGGACACCCAATGAGGGGATAAATGCACAAAGGACTATTCTCCTCCCAAATTGGATTGGGTCCCATGCCACAATACCCAAGTTATGATGGACAGATTGCTTTAGAAAACATGATTTCAACACAAAACAACAGATGGTGGGAGAGTGTGGGGAAGACAAGGTAGACCCCTAGAGGAATATTGGCAGAATCTTATATTTATTTAGTCCCAATGGACAGAAGTAAAGTCTACCATTCAGGCAAAGTCCTGATCCTCAATGGCAGCTAGCTCTCTGATTGACTGGGTTCTTTGAAGCTTATGCAGAGAAAGAAGGCTGGCCAGACAGTGGGAGAAAGTGGTGGCTCCCTGTTATCCAACACTGCTTTGCAGCCCACCACAAATAAGCTCCTTCAAGTAAGTCCGAAGCAGCAACTTGTCATTAGCCTGAGTGTGTTACAAACTTACTTCAGTGTTTCCAATGACATTTGCAGATTATAATTTCGTTCTTGTTCTGGCAGCTTTGCAAACTCCACCAGGCAAGGATGTTGCCGCTTATTGTCATCCCTAACCTGCAAGAAACAAAAGTCTCATCTTCAGTTTGACTTAGAATTATAGCTCAGTATAGTCAACCGAAAATTACTAGAATTTGCTTGGGGGCGGGGAACAGAGTAACATCTATGAAATATGGTAATTTTCTATGCATGGAAGACAGCTAGCCATGTGTTTCAGCAAAAATAAACAAAAAATGCTTTTACTCTTGGTTTTGTGCCTAAGCTTTGACTCCCTGGCTCCTAGATCATTATCTGCCACCTATGGTCCAGCTCTGACATTATGTTAGGGCTGCTTCAATATGTTTATATTTTGTTTTGTTTAATTTTTTTTTTAACGGAAAAACTCTGTTCTATGAAATCAAACACTATTTAAATTTTAGGAAGTATTTCATATTATATTTACTCATTTCTTTATTTAACTGTGTATGTGCACATGCACATGCACATATGAATGTGTAATGATATTAAAAAAGCAATTGAACAGCTTTACTTTTAGGTAGAATGTATATCCCAGAAGGATACTATAAAGCTGAAGTAGATTTAATAAAGTGATTAAAAACAAATGTTACTATTACTATTATGTACTTATTTACACTGTATGGAAAGATGCTGGCTTTACGTCAACTATATATTACTGATAAGAAATCCATTTTAACCAGTAAGAAGAGGAAAATATACAACACTTGAAAAGGTACATACAGGGCCATACTGCCATCCGAGCTCAATTTTATTCATAACCCAAAGTTCATGAATATTTTCAGCAAGTTTTTCTCTAATTCTTTCCAGATGTGGAGGTAATACAATCTAAAAATAGAAAAGTGACATATGAAATGACCCAGGGAGTAATGAAGGAAAAAAATAATAGACTAAAATAAAATAAAGTCCTTCTCCAAATATATTTATTTTTCACTTTTAATCCTTAACTCAATGGGACTTACTTTTTGATTTAGCATACATAGGTTAACACTATAAATTTCTTAAGATAAATATTATGTTGATCATAATAAATATCCTTTGGGCTTTAATAGAGCATATGGAGCAACTAGTTAAAATTAAGGTCTTGCAAAATAAAAATTTAAAATCCAAGTATTCAAAACTCCCTAAAATAATCCAGAATTAAGTGATGCTTTATTTAAAGACATATAGTGACTTCTTTTGACCTTGCATTAAATAAAAGAAAGTCCAGATATAATTGCAAGACCCACCACATTAACCTAAAATGATAAAATAAAATGGTTATCTCACTAAACACTTAACAAAAGCATCAAATTTTACACTGCAGACACAGCAAAATATATCCTACTTTGTAATGCCATACTGATAACTATTCATACACACCATCCTATGCATCTACGTGGGGCCCAGCTAGCATTAGGGCCACCTTATATTTTATGTTTTCATTCACAGCATTCCTCCTAGAAGTCACCAAATTAATGCAACAATCTATGAAGACTTCATACATGTCAGGTCTAGAACCAGATACCTGTACAGCAAGAACCAAAGTGCAATTTGACATACTAAAGTCTGATTTTCTGTCAGTAATGTGTGTAAATCTTTCTCCATATAGACAAATGGGAGTTACAGAAAGAAAGAAAGAAAGAAAGAAAGACAGACAGACAGACAGACAGACAGACGGTGAGAAGGGAAGGGAAGGGAAAGGAATACAATTCAGAGGGAGTTACAGCAGTAGAAAGGATGCTCCTTTGCTTCCTAAAAAAAATTATTTACATTTAAAAAAAAAACTACCATCGCACCATAAAATAACTTTCAGCTAGAAAGAAAACACTGTCATTTGTGCGTAAGGCAATAAACAAGATGAATTCATAACAATCCCAAGGCAGGCAATGGATGAATTACGTAAAAATTTTAGTTGTGCTCTGCTGAGTGGGGTAAGGAGATTTTTTCCTCTGTGTCAATTTGCACATAAGTGAAATAAATTATAGATAAATAAATAAAGAATTTCTTTATTAAGCAAAGCCATGGAGATATTTGACCAACTGATCATTTCAAGCACACGGCAATATTCTTCCTTTAAGAATAAAGCTTACAAATTTTCCAGCACAAGACATCTCTGCCTGCTGGTCATTCTTTGAACTCGTTATGCTTAACTACATATTTAACTTTGGCAAAATCATTTATGGTACACCATGATTCTCATACTTACTACAACATCTGGCAAATCTTTGGAATATGGAATATCAACTAAATACTGCTAGCTACTACTTGCAAGTGCAAGGATGTTATTTCCAAACTACATGTTGATACAGGGTAGTAACCACCTAAATAAATGCAATGTTAACATAAAATTGGAGGCAAAAGACATTTATCTTACAAAATAATTTACATTACTCAAAGTTTAAAAGTGAAGGTAGATTCCATTTACCTGACTGGTATCTACAGGTACTGGAGTGAAAGCTGCTTGTGACAGAGAAACATTTGGACCCAACAGATCTCTCCTGCCATTGTGGTCCTTTTTGTACTCTCTGCTGTGTTCCACTTTCAATTTCTCTTTTGGCAGAATCGCCTCAAAACAAGGAGCATATCCTGGAGGTGGAAGAAATTTAAATTCCCCATGGCGGCCTCCAAGCAAAAACCGTACCCTATAAGACAACAACAATTTAAAGAATTAAATTTTTGCAACTTCATTCACGAGTAAAACATTCCACTTAATGTTTTACTCTGCATGAGCCAAATGTGGGAGCAATTTTTTTTCCACAGAGAAAACTAGTTTTATCTCATATTAATTTCCTTTATATCAGGCTGCAATTATCCTCTAGTACTTCCATGGTTACCGCACCTGCTGCTTTGTTTACATTCTTAGCTTCATTTCTTATAAAAATAAATAATCTCTCTAACAGAGGTGGGAATTATGCACTCTTCCAGAAGCTGTTCAGCTCTCAGGAATCCCAGCTACCATGGCTAACAGAGAGGAGTCTTGGGAGCTGAAGTCCAACAATATCTGGAGATCTGCATGATTTCTGTTTGCTATATTTACTTAGGCCATTTCCGTACTGCACTGCTATAGTGCTATTATTCTACTTTCAACATCCTGTGGAATTCTGGAGTTTGTGGTTTCCTGATGCTCAAGAGCTCTCTGGCTGAGAATTTTAAAAGCCTCTCCCTAAACTGCAAACCCCAGAATTCCACAGGATGTTGGAAGTGGAATAACAGCACTATAACAGTGTAGTGTAGAAATGGCCTTAGAGATAAGCTCTACTAGATATAGTAGGACTTATGTTTTGGCAAAATGCATTTATAGTGAGTTGAAGCCTTTAATCTATTCAATTTTTGATAAAATTAAAACTAAAAAAAAAACCTTAATGATATCACCACTGCAACTGCTAGAATGAAAGCTGGAAATGAAATACTGGATAATCATATCTTCTCTGACTTGGAACAATCACAGAACAAACCCCAGTCAATAAGGATTACTCTCAGGGAACCAGGTGCTATTCATAGGGAAGTTAGCTTCAGTATGTCATATGTAATAAGGGAACATTAGCACTGGCCTACCATATAGGCTATTGTGCAGATGAATATATGCCAAGGATTGGTAACTGTTATGATCCCAAGAGCCGATTTTCTGCCCTTGGATTCTTCCAGAGACCAAGAAGACTACTAAAAATGCCAAAGAGAGAGAGAGAGAGAGAGAGAGAGAGAGAGAGAGAGATTTGAAAGTGGGTGGAAACTCATTTCCAGTTTTGAACAACTGGAACAACTAGTGCAAGTGGGCTATATATATCATATTTGCCAGCGTATTAGATGCACCAGCATATAAGATGCACCCCACTTTTCAAGGGGCATTTTTCCAAAAAAAATGTTTTTAGTTCTCTGGTGAACAAAATGCACAGGAAAGGAAGAGAAGGAAAGGAGTGTTGCACCAGGAGAGGAGAATGAAAACAGTGCTGCACCATCATCCCTCCCTTCCTGTTTTGCTTTGGCAGAAACTCCCAGCAGAGTCAAAATGCACAGGAGAGGAAGGGAAGGTAAGAAGAAACTGTAGAAACATCTATCTGTGTTCCTATAGATCAAGGCCTCCACTACCCCCTCACTTCCTGTTTTGCCTGGGCAGGGAGAACGCCTTTCACTCCCCCTCCCTTCCCTATGTTTTTAGCATTACCGTATTTGCTGGTGTAAAAAACGCATCCCATTTTCAGAAGGTATTTTTTTATGAAAAAAAGTGTGGCTTATATGCCAGCAAATACAATAATAGGTATATTACCTTTCCTGGGAATTTCCAGGAGAAACAATTCACAGTCCTGGGGAGAAACTAAGAAAAGGACATTTGAAGGCAACAAAAACAGCCAGGAAGCCCACATGTGATCCTGAGCTGCATTTTGCCCACCTTGTCACACTCCCGATTTGAACTTTAAAAAAAAAAATGTATAAATAGGTATGTTTCCTACAGTGCGTTTCACAGACATGGGTAAGCAGTCTCAAGAAAACATGAAATCATATTTGAAATTGTCCAAGATTTTAGGATAATAATCAGAAGATCATTTTCCTAAGCCAGCTGAAGTCCTAACATTGCTATGTTGTAACAAGCATCAGGATAAATAAGAGTCTGCATGAAGTAAAACTACGCTGGCAAAGCCCTCCTTCTTAGAGGACCACAAGGGATGGGGCATCTTCAACCCACCTTCAGTTTTGATTCTTGCATCCTGTCTCTCCTTTCATAAAAAATTGAATTAACAGGTCTGTTTTGCTCAACTGCAGTCTGAACTAGAGAAAGCTATAGTATTTAAAGGGTTTTTAAAGCCTGCCCTTCTTTTGAGGTAAGCTTTAATGAGTCCCTGGAGATTTATGGAGTTCTTTCTGCTCCTCTGAACCTGACTTGGGAGAAGATTACTCTCATCTCTAGTATTTTAATCTTTGGCAGTGAAAGCTTCCAGAGCATATCCCCCTCATTAGAAACAGGATATGCTCTTCACTAAAGAGTAAAAGAGAACAAATAAGGCATCATAAACTAGGCCTCTTTTAGCACAACAGAGCTACATGCAAGGTGACCTTTTCCAGGTATTTCGTAGACTATTCTGCTTATTTGACAGACAATTAAAGGAATCGATGAAGGAAATCAATTAATAAAGTCAATTCTGAAAACCAGATTTTGTAGACAGAACTGAATTTTATTTTTCAAAAAATCAAGTAACAGTGATGAAAATTACCTGGTCAAATGCACCTTCAAAATTTTCTACAAAATTTGCATTTTCCACTTAAAGTAAATGCAAGAAAGATGCAATGTGGGTTGAATCCAACTGGGACAATGAGAGTATGAGTGTTAACACTTTCTGCACCATCACTTCCTCAATATAAATTACCACCTAAAGCTCCTATTTCTCTGCTGACATAAGGACTAGAACAAATACAGTATCACTCAGATTTCCACGGTCTCTCTAAATCAGGCCCCCCCCACCGCCCCACATTTCCACACACACATCCACATTTTATAGGGAACGTTGTTTTTATTTTAAAAAATGAGAATATCTTCAGATCTGATCATGGACCTTCAGTGATCCATTCAGTCTGACAAAGATCAGCAAATAGAATAGAAATGCCAATATTAAATGAATGAAAAATGAGTAAATAAGTTAGGATGCGTGCACTAACTTTATTCCTGCAGAGAAACTGACAACCGGAAAGAAAAGGCCATCTATGTTGAAATTCTCAAACATCCCCTGGACAGGCTGCCCATTTATCCGGAATGAAATGCTTGGAGTACTCAGGTCAAGGCAGCAGCTGATCACATCATCAGTCCTTAGTAAATGCTGGTTGGGAGAATTCACAGATCTTGCTACACAGCCTACAGTGTACAAATAAATATACCAAAGACAAATCCTGAGGCTTATGCAAGAAAAACTATCATTATAGAATTCAGGACTAAACTGTAGGAGAATGTATTAGAGACAACCAAAAGCCACACCAAGAAAACTAGGACTAGACTGTAGGAAGATCCTTACTGGTCCACTGGATAAATAAAAAATTAAATGAGTCTGGAGCTTTGGAGAGCTTCTGACATTTAGTGTAGACAGTACTGACCAATGGACTTATTGGTCCATTGGTCAGTACTGTCTACACTAAATGTCAGAAGCTCTCCAAAGCTCCAGACTCATTTAATTTTTTATTTATATTTTTTGTAAATATATTCAAATGAAATGTAATAAAAGTAAATAAGCGGTCAAGACTGATCTCTTCCGACGGGCCTTCCAAGACTAGCATTTCCATCACCTCCCATCGTCTTCTTGTTTTGTTAATAGTCAACTGATTGACTGTTAATTTTTCTGTGTTTTAAGGGGTTGGTTTAGGTGGGTTGGTGGATGGTGAGGATTGGGTATGTTTTTAATCTCTTTTAATGTATTTTAGGTATTTTATGTTGTTCGCTGCCTCGATCCTTGTGGAGAGGCGGGATAGAAATAAATTTTATTATTATTATTATATATTAAATCTATCATAAAATATACAAGTAAAGAAACAACATATTTTTAACTATAGAAAAGCAGTTCCACATATCTTTTCCTTCCTCCCCTCCTCCCGCGATACAGTACACTTTATCTGTTTGCCATAACATGCTTCAAATTTCCTCTAATTGCCTGTTCCTGAGGTTTCATAAAACACAATTTTTATACTGGCAAACTCTTAGTACTATGTACGCTATTTGCTATTTCTTACATTCATTAAATTTTAACTTATTACCTCATATATTTTTCAAATAAGATTTTCCTCATCTTGTTTTTATTGAAGAAATCTTTCCATTTCAACAAGTCCTATTCTAATTGTTTTTGAAGAAAAGTATCTACAGGTGCCTACTCATTGTTCACCTTGTCTTCTGTTGACCATTTGAGTCTCTGAGTTAAGATACCTAGAGCTTTCATTTCTGACAGATCATGAAGCCATTGCTCTATTTCAGGAGCTAAGTATGAGACCTACAACTAAATTATGGCCATTCCTCCTAATATTATTGAGAGAATACTATTTCAATAAATAACATTTTACATATAGGTTTTAGAAGACATTTAAAAGAATTTAAAATATTTGTCTTACCTGACCATAGATGAAGTCCATCAAAACCATAGGAATACAGGTCATCACCAACACCATTACCTCCCCACTCTTCTCCTCCCACAGGATATGGTGAATAACCTTCTGTTGAAGCCCAGCCCACACGAAGATGAGTAGCTTCGGCTGTTGTAAATGGCTCCACATAGTCAACCATTAGTTCATAATACCATTTCCTGTACTGAGCAGAACCTTCACTGATTCCAAGGAAAATATTGGGTCTCATACTGAAATCAAGCAAAAACATACAGTTAAATGCATCAGAAAATCAAAGTGTTACAGAGCTTATCTAACTGTTAAAATTGTTTTTATCCCACCCTTTGATTCTCAGAATCCATAACCATTTTCTGTTCTTTATATTATATTATTTATCTAATTTATATCCTACAATTATCCTGATTAGAAAGAATAACCAAGGCAAGACAACAACCAATGCAAGGTACCTTAACACAAAATGTACGGAAGTACCAATTATCTAATATTTTTTAAAACATTCATTTTATTCAGTTGCACATTTTATGGAACTGAAGTTTTCCTTCAGTCACCGCTTCTAAAAAAAAACCTGCTGAATATACTACATTCCTTTTACAAAAGAAAATAGATATGGGAAGAAAAATAAACAATTTTTTCACTGAAGAACTGCAATCATTATAAATGATGGTCAGCACAAAATCCTTTTCACTTTTTTGAGGGCTTATAAAAGTACTTCTGTGTGTTCATGAGGATATGTGCATATATTTAGTTTTTACCTGCTCACGTGGTTAACAAGACGTGTCTGAAGAAGGAGATCTCTTCCTGGCAGAAGATTGTCACAGATCAAATGTTGATTAGATCGCACAGCTACCCCATGACATACACATAGAGAGCATAAAACATCTAACACCTGGGAAAGAAATGACAGTGGAGTATTTGGTTCCTATGATGCTGTTTAAAAACCCAGACATAAAACAGTAAAGAGTTGTCCTTGCTATCTTAAACCCTTCTAGTCAGGTAACTCACAGAACCTGATCCTTATCACACTGAGCCTCTAGGCCAGTCTTCTGTGTGTCATGCATACCTTATGGTTTCTTCCATGTTTGTCCAAAAGGCATATGATTGATTTAATATGTCCTTCTTTAATAATGTTTAGAGCTTCAGGACTTTCCACCAGCACACAGTGTAAAACCTCAAGAATTCCTGAAAATATAAAAAAATCAGAGGGTTTTTTTAAAATATTATCTCAGAATCATACAAGATGATTTCCAGATTTAAACGTTATTACAATAGCCCTTTCTATTCTCCTCCCATTATTATCTTGTGGATAGCAAAGAAAAGACCTCCCCCCCCAAAAAAGCAGTCATTGTTGTTTCCACTGACATACAAAGCAATGCTGTTTCCAAGTTATGGAGTCCCTAAGCAAAATTTGTTCAGAGGGCATTTACCTTTGCCTTCGTCTGAGACCGAAAGAGTGTGACTTGCCCAGTAGGTTTCCATGGCCAATTGAGGATTCAAAACCTCATCTCTCAATCCGCTCCCAAACCCAACCCGCTCCCAGTACTGAACAATTAAGAAAGGAGATGTGTCATTGCTCCTGATATGTATGAAAGTGTTAAGAAGGGACATGATAGCCATGTTTAAATATTTGAAGAGATGTCATGTCGAGGAGGAAGCGGGCTTGTTTTCCACTGCTTCAGAGACTAGGACAAGGAACAATGGATTCAAGCTGCAAGAAAGGAGATTCCACCTGAATCTCAGAAAGAACTTCCTGACGGTCAGAGCTGTCCAGCAGTGGAATATGGTGCCTTGGGCCATTTCTGCACTACATTGTTATAGTGCTATTATTCCACTTTCAACATCCTGTGGAATTCTGGGGCTTGTAGTTTACCGAGGTCAAAGAGCTCTCTAGCTGAGAATTCTAAAGGCCCCTCCCTAAACTGCAATCCCCAGGATTCCATAGGATGTCGAAAGTGGAATAATAGCACTATAACAGTGTAGTGTGGAAATGGTCTTGGAGTGTGGTGCAGACTCCTTGTTTGGAGGTTTTTAAGCAGAGGCTAGATGGCCATCTGTTGGGAGTGCTTTAATGTATGTTCCTGCATGGCAGGGGGTTGGACTGGATGAGCCCTATGGTCTCTTCCAGCTCTGTGATTCTATGATTCTATGTGCACTTATTATAAAGAAACTTAATAGAATTTAAATCTACCAAACTGACTCCTAAGAGCTACATGTGTTTCTTTGTTTAATTCCAAGTGGCTTTCACCATCTTTGAACATTTACTGTGAGCCTATACTTCCCCAAATCTAGGAATGACAATCTCAACAAAAGTAGCTTTTTCATGCCTCCTAAGACTTGTAACAGGAATCCACTAATTTTGAAAGGTACTGGGGAGAAATAAAATGCACCCAAAGAACTTGCATATTTTAACTTTTCAACAGCTACTATGTGTACAGCTGAAAAAAAATGACAATATGTTTTAATCGAAGAAAGGAAATTAATGCAATCAGAGACTGCATGAAAACACATTGCCCTGTATGGGGAGGATTTAAAGTGGAAATAGGGAGCATAGAAACTGTACCTACCATGAGTCAACAGCAATAAGTAGGAAAAACTTTCTCTTGCTCCCATATGACAAAGAGACTTTGCTAGAGTTTACCTTCCCTTCCCTTTATCCTGCCCTTTCATGACATATCCGTAATCTGACATTGGCCTGTTTTAAAACAATCTCAGGGCCAAAAATGGTCATATAAACAACTTTAGGCATTAATAAAATTAGACAACTTTGGTGAAGTACTGGTGGAATTCCTAATGCAGCAACAAGAAGCATTCAGAAACCTACAAAATTAAAGAATTAACGTCATACATTTTTCTGTATATTACAACCAAGGGAATGTGAAAGCTCTCCTTTAACAGAAGCAGAGTAACTGTGTGAAATTTAGATTATTAAAAAGTGGGAAGCACTTTATCACCTCTGACCTCCAATTAATTAAAATTATCAAACAAATAAAGCAGCAGATGCTGTCATTAAGTATTATTAAACTTAAATCAGATTTCTGTAATGATGCCTTAAGAAAAATTCCCCTAGGTCGATGCATGATTGCTCCAGGAAATCTCTTTCAGCAGCAGCAAAAATAAGAGACATAGTTAATTACTGCTAACTGTTGCTATTACAGTTAGTACTGAGTTGAAATGCTGGCTTGAACATAAAATAGCACAGGCCTTATAGACTTTTAAGACATCTATAGAAGATTACATTGTCTTCTACACCTTTACTCAAAGCACACGAACAATTCTTCCCAAAGTAAATACAATGCTTAAGAAGGATTATTCTGCATTAAAATGTCATTGCTTTGCTAATATAGCTAAACTCAAGGATGAATTCTGGTCAAATCCCTCCCCGATCTTCTTGTAAACAAAAGAAAGAGCTTTTTAATGAATTATTTCAGGTTGTTCTATTCACCAGAGGTAACAGGAGAAGGGGGACCAAGAGGATTCCTCCAGTAGTACTTCCTGTTGGCAGAAGGCTGGGAAACCTATAAAAAGCTATTCATAGTCATGTCCATCTGGATCAATATGCAAAGGGATCTCTTCTAGAAGCTTTGAGACTAACTGAGGGAAAGAAGCTGGTAGCCTAAGGTTTAGCAGATTTGTATCTGTTCAAGTAGACTTATGCTTATGCTACCAACTTTTTTCTCTCTGTCTCAGAGGTGCTACAGGATCCCCTGTGCTACCAACTTCTTTCCCTTAGTCTCAAAGGCGCTACAAGATCACTTATGCTACCAACTTCTTTCCCACAGTCTCAAAAGTGCTACAAGATCCTTCTGCATACTGTAAAAAGCTAATGAAGAAAGACATAGAAAACACATAGAAGCTTTCTTCAGCACAAAGATAAGCTTATTACGTGAAACTAATTCTATTACAGACAACTACTTAACTAGTTACCGGAAAATATTAAATATTTTGATCACATGAGTTACAATCAAAAGCCATTTACTATCTATGTATTCCCCAAGTCATACGCAGTGCCCCAAGGGCAAACAAGTCATCAGGGTGCTTTTGAAAATATCTTCAATAGCTCATCTTTTTAATTCGAGAGAAGAGGACTAGGGGGAAAAAGTCTAAACCATTAATTTGATTTTCATCTTAAAGCCCAAAGGCCAATTACATTTTTAATTAAGTAATAATATACAGCTGTCTCTGGTGACGTTAAAAACTGAATTACAGCACACTCCACTGTTCCTGACTTGAAAACCCATGATGGAATCACTTTATAAAATTACAACCCATTTCTACTTGGAACAAAACAATGAGCTGAAAGCCTTAAAGAATGAGAAGATTTTCTTATAAGTTGTTCTCATGTACATAGATTGTAGAAAACCCCTGTAAATCATTTAAAATAACACTAGCCAGTGAACGATGGGCATTTTAAAGTTTTAAAGTTTCCTTAACCCAATAAATCATACTGATTACAGTATGATAACAAAATGGAATTCCAATCAGAGCCGAGGAGTAAAGTTCCTTGCAACAAATTACTTTTTGTAATGAAGGAATGTGACTAAGGTATATTTCTAATACTAGCATAACAAATGGGAATGGAGTTACTTAATTACGAACCAGCTAGTTTTCATAGAGCCAGCGTGGTATGGTGTTGGACTAGGGACTCGATTCCACTGGGTGACCTTGGGCACATCACACACTCAAGTCCCAGAAAACCCTGTAATAAGTTCACCTTAGGGTCATCATAATTCAGAAACAACTTGAAGCATACAACAAAGTGTTTTCTATTTGCTTTTGAATGATACTTTTTATAAAGCATTTTTAGAAGCATTCTGATAGGAAGTTTTAAGTTATTCTCTTATCCACCCTAAGATTTATCTCTTTAAGTAGTGACTGGCACAGTGAATAACACAGATTTTTAAACGTTGCCATGATGGATAACAATTATACTTTTAGCTCTGGTTTTGATACAAGATCTGATTGATACGGCTATATTTCAGCAGTGCCCATTTCATTGTGATTCTATTGATTTCTTGTTCCAAACACTTCTCCGGTCAGATATATTGGATTATTCTAGATTTAGGATATAATTTGGACTCTCATGTTCATTGGCTCAAAGCAGCAAACTTTGATGGGAAGTACAGAGGATTTCGGCAGTATACAATTAACTGGGAACTGTGTGAGTGTGTAACTCCATTCAGGAAGCAGCCGTGGCCTCTCATTTAAATTCAGACAAAACCTTCCATTTGAGTTCAGAGAGCAGCAATAAAATCTTTTTGTTTCTTTTCACTTTCCCTCCTCTTGTTAGAACCCCTAATTTTCCTGGCTTATACTCCTACATTTCCCTAAAACGAGAATAAAAATTAATCCTACTCCACTCCATTTACTTCACGTCTGATTATGATGTAGTTTTTCCAGCTTCACAGCCTTTGCATTCAGTAAGTACACTCTTTTAGATGATTTTTCCACAAGCATTCAGTTAATAGATTAATGTTTCATTCCTTAAATACTGATATTACTTTGTTACCCCCATTAGCAGACCCCATCCCAGGGGGATATAAAATTAATATCAAAAATATCAGCTATGCCAGAGAGGTTGCCCAGGTGGGTGCGTAGACAAATAGGTCAAGCGACTGGACGTAGGTCAAGGCCAGGAAAATCCCCAGTCACGTTTCCCAAGGAGACCTCAGGCGGGCACGTCCGCACAGGCAAAGGGTCCTCAGCCACAAAGCCAACTTGAAGGGATTACCGGGTTTTCCCCTGTTGAACAATGCTTACATCGGCAAATCCTATGAGGGCAAGGTCCATTTACATGAAACAATCATGCAAGCCATCAAGTAGCCATTGTGCGGTATTCTCCTTCTGTTTCGACCATTGTTCTTCCCAGGAAAGGGTCTGCCCCCAAGGTATGTTCTGCCCTATAAATAGCCCCTCTTTTTCAAGACTCTCTTCGGAGAACTCTCCTGCTACGCTAGCAGACCGGCACTCTATTAGTCAAGTGCTCCCCTCAGCCAACTCGCTTTGCTGAGTTCCTTCTTTCTCGCCACTTCCCAGACCAAAGACTTCTGGACAGGTGCAGTATTACCGCCCTTACCCCCACTCCACTTTATCCCCTATAAGCTTTCGCTTCTTTCCTTTCTCGATAGTCCTTATGTACATGAGTGAGTGAATGTGTTTGTGCGTGGGAAAATATTGCTAATAAACTTCATTCATTGACATGTTTGGCTGGTTTTTGCACTGTCCGACCCCGTAAAAATTGGGTTGAAGGTCTCGCTGGGTTACCCTGCCTTTCATTCTGCCAAGGGCAGCGCTCCGCTAATTCCCCCAGTCTTTGCATTTTTGGAGTGAATCAAGGTGTCCCCCAGGGGACCCCCAGAAGTCAGGGTAACAATTTCCTTAGACTATTTAGGGCTGTTTGTCCACTGTGAACTAACTGATTTCCATTTAGAATTCAAGTAAATATTCAATAATCCTGCCCTGCAAAGCTATCACTCCCCTGAAGGAACAATTGGCCTAAACTGAAAAAGCTGAAGGTGGCAGAAAAAGAGGAGGACTTCAGTACAAGTAGATTGATTCAGTAAAGGAATGTGTAACCCTAAGAAGGTCTCTTTATTGTGGCTAGAACATCTGAAAGATCCCTTTTCTCATGTGAAAGCTGAGATCATCAGCAAAGGCCCTGTTATGTGTCTCACTACCCCATAAGGCGAGGCTGGTGGGTACATGGGACAGGACTTTCTCCGTTCTCACTGTTTTTAAAACTGTTTTTAGAGCTATTTTTAAAGAGAAGCCTTCAATTTTGAAATTAATTTTTATTTTTTTATTTAATGTCTTAAAAGTGTTTTTACCTACTGTACATTGCCTTGAGGGCCCTAGTGGACTGAGAGGCAATAAATAAATAAATGCCATAAATAAATAACTTTGCAGATCCCAATAGAACTATTAATAACAGGATCCTTGCAAAGACTCTCATTCATAGGGTTGCCGTATGATGAAACTGACTTGATGACAAATAACAACGAAGTCCCAACTAGAATCAACCCATTAAACCAAAAGTACTGGAATTATTGTTTGTTTACCATTTAGCAACTGTATTTGGGATTAGTAATTCGCATCAGCCCTGTGTAATTTTTTTCCTTGTACATTCAGTAAAACCCACTGATAAATAGGCCTAGGTAAGGATGAGTGTCTGGGATAAAACTGCAAAGATGTACTACTGCCGAAGTTCAAAGATTCCTTATGCACGTATCTCAGAATGTATGCAAGTTTATATCTCTCTCTCGAGAAAGCACTCATTAAAAGCACACCAGCATGAATAATCACAATCCAGCCATTTATAAACAGCTTACTGATTCTGAGAACTAAACAAAGCTTAGCTCTGTGAAATGCACTCTACATACAAATCTTTTGTAATCAATGCATGGAAACAGTAGAGTATGGTATGAGGTGGGGGAATTAGCTTAACAGAAAGGGCTGGCAGGTAAGGAACACAGACGTCTTCTTTCTTCTGCAGATTGTCTCCCTGCATTCTTTTTCCCAATAACTTCTCAGACAGAAACACATTTCTGACTTCACAAGAACAGCACTTAGGTCAACAGGCTATATATAGCTAAAACAAGAGCATTATAAGGTTCTGCACTCTTCACTTCCAAGAGTGATCAAATTACAGTTACCACTGGCCAAAAAAAAAAAAAGGGAATGCCCCTTGCTTTTTTAATTGACCCTGTTAGCAGCTATTTTTCAGAAAGCCAAAATTTTGGATACCAGTAAAGGAAAATCTATATTACCAAAATGCAGCAAGAACAACCAATCACAAAACTAAGCATGCTAAACACAGGTGAAGAAAAGCATGTGCTTTGGCAACAAATGTCTTTCATCGCTTCCAAAGTCACAAAGTTTGATCTTCTGTTCACTGCTGCCCTTAATCCTACTGCTATTTATGTATCTTCATCCAATGAGATTCATTAAAAGGTACAATGTGCTAGACTCATTCCACATAAACTGGAAGCCATGCACAGCATTCATAATGGCATACTGGACAAAAAAAGAAAGCCTTTTAAATTATTTTCATGTCATTTACAATATTATGAGCAAGACTACAGTTATGCACAAGAAATTGAGAGATTTCCTAAACAAGAAATGCCATACAGCATCTTTTCTCTTTAGATATGTCAAATACTATCCAAATGACTGACTGAATTACTATTATAAAAAGTCTGTGCTATATTTCTGAAAGAAGAACAGTGGATACAAGCATGCTTCATAATAATAATTACCAGAAGATGCTTCTAGTCTCTCCAATCTACTGATGAGCCAATCAAGAGATCCAGAGAACTGGGCACAGTTTTTACGATTCCCTCTAATCAAAGCCGCTAGATAGAGAGAGAGACAGAAAGGATAATTAATATTTTAGAAATCTTTACATTCATAGGCTGTGTTTCAGGCAAACACTATAGCTTAATAAAGTAGGGTGTAAATGAGTGAGTTGTTCATATACACAACCCATTTACTTCCCCTGCATTCACACAATCAAGAAGGAAGTCCCAGAACTTTGTTTTCAGCTAACATCTCCACATCAAAGGATATCAGACTACTTCATGGACAGGACTGACAGTATGACAGCCAAATGAACACTTCCTTCCAAAGGGTGGGGAATTAAATACATATCAACAACAGATGGACAAACCCTTGCCAGTTGACTCGGTGTAGCAATTTGCACATATCAGTTTTTTCTAATACTGCTTCTTCTTATGGGTAAGTCTTACTACCTCTTAAATTCATTTACAGGCATGAATGGGTACAGGTAATGAATGGTAACAAGAGGCTGACTCCAGTTATATATCACCATTCAAAATGGTATGACGGTATGTACAGGATGAAACAAAATGAAGTCCTCCTCCTCCTACACCTCACTTTCTTATCAAAAAATGTCTTAAGGTAGAAAATAACCTGGGCAAAAAAAACCCCCTCAATTTTAATAAACTCTTCATTTAGAAGCATCACAGCTGTAGCTGTGGCTAATTTTACTGAGATCAGGCAAATTCTACAATGCCCTTTCCGCATGGCATTTACCATGCGAAAGGGCCCCTGGAGCATGGCGCGATTGTGAGGAGTGATCTGCACGATGCACTCACAATCGTGCGACGCTCCAGGGACCGGCAGGTGCCAATCGCGCACCTTTTCATTTTCAGCTGGAAGCCGAAAATGGTGCATGATTGCGCATTGCTCCTGGGCCCCGTGTGCACTTACCTGGCGTGCAGAGCCTCCGGAGCCATGCCGGTCACGCTTCCTGCCCCAGCACAGCTTGGGAAACTCCCAGGCTACACTGCGGAAGGAAGAGGCGGGGCTCTCGCGCAAGCAGACAGCTCGTGCAGACCTAAAGCAGCAGGGACATGAGAGCCTCTCGCTGGAGGCTGCTCGCACGATCCCTGCACCCCAGCACCAGAAAAAACGTAAGGTGCGGAAAGGGTCTGAGTGATAAAAGAGAGACATTCAGCAAGGAGTTATCATGTTAGCAAAGGATAACACCAAAGGGAAAAAGAAGTTGTACACAAATTGAGATCAACCTGTTTTATTCATATAAACATTGCATAATAGCTATTGGACATCTTTTTCAGTCCTGAAATATCTATGAGACATGCTATCAGAATAAGGATGAATTGATTAAGAATATAAGAAATTGAACATGAAACCAGAGCTCTCCTTTCTCAAGATGTAACTCACAATGCAATCCATTCACTATTGTTGACCATTTTATTCTGGCCTGAAAATGGTGTCATCCAATTGAGCAAATAGCAGTATAGCCCTTCAATGGCAAAAGCCACATTGTTAAAAACTTCTGGTTAAAAACAACATGGGTGCCACTGAAATCTAAAGCCAAAGCTAAGAGCAAATCCAAACACAGCAGTTCGGCACAACTACCTGAATGTAGTCACAGTTTCATGTTTATCCAGTTGCACTTGTTTGACATGAATAGTGAGAGTCAGACAGTTCCTTCAGCTGACTGCATAGGATTATCATGATCAAAGCTACTCAGAATTAAGAGTGTAAATCTTCATTTCATCCTTGCATGACACCACAAAGAATTTCTACATTTTCCCTGCTGCAGAAGAAAAAGGAATATTTGTGTGCAGTTTTTGGTGATATACGCACACACTGAAGTGTTTTGGAAAAATATTCTGTGGAAAAATACACACAGATTTTTCACAAAAATCATATCTTTTCCACAAAATCCCAAGTTTTTCACACAAAAAACACAGTTTCCAATTGTGTCTTTTGCACAAGAATGTATTTGCACCAAAATGGGCATGTCTGGGTAAAAAAATTAATAAAAGCATACTTTTCTCCCAAAAAACAAAATTTCATACAAAAAAAAAATCCAGAAACATGTGGGAGGGTTGTGCACTACTCTATGTGTACTATCAATATATTAATCCAATATCAAAAACAAAACATAGTTTCATTTAAAATCCATATTACATAAGAGTTGTGTGCATATTCCTAAGTTATCTCAACATCTGGTATATTCTTACACATCTTTTCTGTTTTATAAATGAGTTTCTAAGGACATTTTTCTTTACAAGTGCTCTTAAAGATTATTTAAGCTCTAAAAATTTAGAGTATACTCTCTCCTGAAGAGGAGAAAGGAAGCCCAACGTCAGTTCATCAATGCTCAGGAGACTAGAATCAGTGATCCTAAGCAAGCAAGCAAGGCTTTATATACATTATCTCCAAGGTAAAAAGACTTCAGGCATACAGGAAAGGAAAGTATGCATTTCATCTATATTATAAAGAATATTTAATAAACAATAGTATATGAAATATGACAAATTAGGTCAACAGCAATCATTTGTTTTGAATTATAGAGATTCAATTGTCAGCTGTGCTCAGGGATATCAAGACAGAATAAGTTATATCCCTAAACAGATCTAAATGACGAATTAGAGTACTTCCCTTGTTCAAATTTGCACTAATTGTGTTATAAACTTCATAAAGTAGAATTCAAACAATTTCTTATTTACTTCTTGTAAACCTACCACAGAATCTTTCTGCTTAGAAGAAAATTACATTGATACTAAATAGTAAGTACATATTGTAACAAATATACTGTGCAACTTTGAGTTTGCCATTTTTCATCCTCATAGATATTTTTCAACATAGTTTTCAATCTAACAAACCATTGTAGATTAATGCAGATATGAATCTGCATTCTCAACATGTTTAGAAAATAAAATTTCATGCAAAAGAATCAACATAAGACAGCAGCATTCTGAATTTTAAGCATATATATGTGCATGTTTGACAGCAAATTGTCCCAGTTATTCAAGTGCATACCTTACCTAGCAATTCATATAATGAGTTTAAAATAGATTTCCAAGTCTCTCCTGCCTCCTTCCCAGCTACATCAGCAAAATGAGCTGCACTGCTGTAGACATGTAAGCGATCAATACATTCAAGCACCAAGTTGATCATACCCTACAAGGGAAAAAGTATCCACCTCAGACAACAATAACATTTTGTTTTAAATGACAACTGCACGCATGTTGAAAGAAAAAAGTCCCCATGTAGCTAATACAAAATCAATTAACAGAGTTTTGTAGGTACAAACAAGTCACAAAAAGGAGGGACAAAATATACAGGTGGGAATACACATCTGGAAAGTGGTCCCAAACATCAACCAATAGCACTTTTCAGATTAACTGGGAAAAAGAAACTTTTCTGAACTGCAGTCCACTTCATGTTAAAATAGACCAATAATGCTACTTTTCTGAATACACTTTCAGAAAAGGCAAGATTGAAACACGATATCACAAATAAGTTCTTATTTCTAAATGGCTTGTGTGTGTGTTAAGAGCACCCATGTCAAATCATCACAGAACAAAAGACCGGAAGTAAAAAATCCCTATTTAACTTGATAGTAATGAAGAGATGGGACTTCCTTTATCCTTTTCTGCATGTCTGTATCTTTTATTAGCTATATGCTATATGCTATATGTTTGTGACCTTAATACTATTACCGTTTTCTTTACTACTCCTCTGGGAATGGCACATCTTATAGATAACTCATGCCCTGCTCCATATTGTGCTAGGGATAAGTCACAGAGATGTGGTTTTGAAATTTTCATATGGTTGCACAATTGTGTGACAATACAAGTTCCTCCCCGCCTCCACCTGCAGAAAGATTACTACCCATGTGAATTTATGACTGTGCATGCCACTTGTTCCATACCAAAAAGCAGAAACTTATGGAAGGGATTACAAATCATGAAATTTTCAGTATTGACAAGTTGACAACCTTGACAATATTGACAATCTGACAAGTGTTGCTTCCATCTAAGCAAATAACCAGCACAGTAACCTTGTGCACATTTGAAAACTGTTTTAGCCAGTCCTAAACATGAAGTATCAAGGGAAAAACCAAGACGGGGTACCTCTTCTTGGAAGAGATTCTGTCGATTCTTCAGTGCTCTTAGTCGGTTCTGTTTGTCTTCATGCTCTAAATGGTCATCAGGTGGATGGAAGTAACCAATCAAGTCTTGAAGGCTAAGGCTGACTGACTCAATGGGTAAGTCGACTGTGGAAGACTTTGCTTTCTTGCTGAGAGCATCAAGGCCCCTAAAATGAATTAAACAGTTTTCTAAGACATACTATTATTCACTAACAATTTGTTGTTTTCATTATCATGTCCCAAATAGGCGTGGGCTATCTGTCTATATTCATCTGTCAAAGGGGCACATGCTTGTGGTGATGGACTTAAAGCAAGAAGTAGGTAAGTCTAGAGCCAAAAGTAGGAAAGTGTACCAATCCCCCCCCCCAACATAGAGTGCTGGGCACAAAGACACAAAGCATTCTTGCAGGCCCCACTCTTACAGAGGTCTTCAAAAATTAGTCTGAACAACACACAAGGACCCAGGTTGCCCCAAACAGTGTATGTGGACATGGTGTGTGTGGTGCAGCATTGGTTATCCAGCGGGGGAGGGCACTGTGAGGCCCATAGAACCTTACAATCTAAAATTTGACACAGGAAGCTACACAGAAAGAGAAATGAAGCCGGGGTAAAAAGAAGAGTGGTCACTTCTTGCAATTACGTATACTTATGCCTAGTTACAAACTACTGTACTGCTATAGTGCTATTATTCATTTTCAACATCCTATGGAATCCTGGGGTTTTCAGTATAGGGAGAGGCCTTTAGAATTCTCAGCCAGAGAGCTCTTAGGCCTCAGTAAACTACAAACCCCAGAATTCCACAGGAAGTTGAAAATGGAATAATAACACTATAGCAGTGTAATGTGGAAATGGCCTATGTTATGAATTTTCAACCAGAATTCTTGTACCTTATGAACCTGTTGAAAAGGAAGACAGTACTACGAATTACTCTTGCAGTACGCGATTCTTCATGCTGCGATCTAGATAATGTTAGGCCATCATCCATATGGCCTTCATGGTGCATGATAGCCTGCAATGAAAAGACAAAGAATACTAATCACAATAAATCTGAATGAAGATTTAATTTCATATACTACTTTTCCCAATTGCTCAAGCATTTCACACACACACTATTTCAGTTATATTAAACAAGATACTTGAATACTTTTCCCCCACTTTACCTGAGTGAGAGCACAAAGGAAGTTGACAGACAGTGGCACTCTCTACCATGAGTGACAACATGCACTCATTAAATTAGTATTCTGCAGCAATACCTGAATTAGAAATTTTCAAGCCCACAGCTCATGCTTTTAACTGTAAAACCATGCTGGTCTCTCATACTAACTTATATCAGGGAGAATATATTTCCTAGAGATAAAAAAGCCAGAACATAGACAAGCACACCACACATACAAAATACTTCTCACCAAGTAGTTTTAGCATTAAAGGATTATTTACAACTTATTTTTATCATTTTTAACCAGGTGTCCATAGTTTTTAGCACAGAGGAAAGCCAACTTAACTCTTTAGCAGACTGTAAAATCAATAAAAGCTCATGATTCAGTAGAAATGTTGGCCTGGTTCACAAAGGCATCAAGGCCAGGCCAAATCATTTTATACCCTGAAACATAGGCTTCATGGTACCTTCCATACAGTATGCATGGATAACCTTGTCAAGGATATATGCCGAGTCAGGCATGGTTTCCTCTAAGTGGATGGCAGAGAAAGAGGTGATGTGGCCAGACGAGCAGCTGCAAGGTTATCAGGATTGTTATGACTATAACTTGTGTACGGGGAAAGGCCACATGCCAGAACACTGATTGGGTCACCCCACTTGTTCAGGGTGAGAGTGAGACTTAAAAAGGCTGGTCTTTGCCTTCACAAGTCACCAGTTAGGTTTGCCTAGTTGGTCATGTCATGCTGCTGACAATTTATGCCTTGTAAGGAGAGATGCTGCCCGTTTATCTCCTGATGTTTTTTCCTACTTAATTGCTTCTGGGATGTTTTGCCAAATGCCTTATCTTAGTGTGCAGCAATGCATCTGCCTCTAAGCCTAACTTAATGAGACTCTGGAATTTTTTCCTGCTTCACCGAAAAACTCTGCTGCATTGAAGCCTTGCTTCACTGTCTGAACTCTGCATGTGCTCAGAGGAGCCAGTTCCCGCTAACCCTGACAAACCTAACTAGGCTAGCAGTTGTATTTTCTTCAATACACTTAACAGATGCCATCTTCCACTGTACGTAACCTAACAAGTTAAATTATTGAAGATATTCTCAGCAGGAACTGGCTGTAATTCCAGACCTCACCAAGACTTCATTTGAGACCAAAAACTGATATATACCACTGCTAAGATAAGCTTTAGTGATTTAGTGATTAACAGGTGATTTATGCCAAAGGAAAGCAGTCATGTCCTTTAGCTGATGGGTTTCATCACAGCCAGTGAAAGAACCAGGTCCTTAAACAATGAGGCTAAAGACTATCTAGGCTATCCAAGAGGCCACACTCCATATCTCTGTGGCTGCATAATGTGTCCACTGGCTGGGATAGCCACCATTACCATCTGGTAAGCCAACAGGAAGTTGGATCCCCAAGTTATATGGACAGAACTATGCAAGTATAGCTAGTCTCCCTTCCTAAACATAAGCATATTACTGACAGAAAAGTTTATTCCCCAGTTCTGTTCCCAGTTAACCTTGTATCCTTGAACTGGCAGAGCACAGGGAAACTATCTACGAAGGCCCACTGAACACAAAACAATATTTTCAACGCCCCTGGAAAGCTGTTAACATTTGGCTATTATACCAACAACAGTCCTAAAACCCATCTGCCTGATGGCAGGGATCCCAACCCTTACAGAAGAGTGTAGAATAAGCTATATGGTACTAATAGTGGTCCTCTATGCAAAGGATATAAATCTTTGCTTATTTCATTCTTGCATACAGGAATGAAAAAAATTCAGAAGTTCTCCTCCCACTGAGCATGTTTTGCCCTTTTTGCATTATTCACCTTTTCAGATTTAAAAATATTAAATGAAAAATGAAAAATTAAATACTGGTTTTGCAGCAAGTGCACCATTTTTTCACAGAAAGCTTTGCAATTTGTGTAAAATAACTGTTTGTGCAAAAATATTATTTCCTCCACAAAAATTTTTTTTCAAAATCCACACCAAAAACAAAGACAAAAATGGGACAAAGTGCCAGTCTTTTCACTTGTGCTGAGAGACCAAAAAATTTCACAGTGGTTCAGATTTGGGGTTGATATTTTGACCTGTTAAGACAACCTTTTTCAGTAAGGATGAAAAGATCTGTGAATCTTCTTTAAATTTCTACTCCAATGCCCACCCCACAGTTGCTACCTAAGGCATCTGCCTTACTCTGCACAATGATACAGATAGGCCTGAATGCATCAAGCACTGACTTAATAAGTAAATAAAGAAGCACAGAATTTTCTATCAGTTTGAATCACTCTGTACACAGTCCTTTTCAACTGAACATAATCATGCACACACATATGGATAAATCACAACTTTCCCATAATCAAGTTATAAACACATACATAATATGCATCAAGTTGGAACAAATTAGACTTTTTTATTACTTGCCTATAATTTGAATTTGCTACTATTACTAATGCAAAAAAAAAAAAAATGAAACTACAAACATTGTAGGATCTATGGAGAACACAGAAGTGACACTGCTCAAAAAAGTGTAAATAACACAGGAAAGACAAAGTTGAAAAGGAAATAGTTGATGGATAAAGAGTTCATAGCAAAGAACCTGACAAGAATAGTAAAGATGGGATAACAAAGGAAACAGAAAATATAAGCAAAGAGAGATGATGAGGTGCTTTGCTGAAGAAGTAGCATTTTAGAAGAGATTTGTAAGTAGAGATTTTTCCCTCAGCTTTTTTATGATATGAGTAAAAAGAAACCTTTCCGCATTATTGCAGAATAAAACATTGGACAAAATCTGCCCAAGGCAACCCTTATGTTGGGCTTACCAGCTATGTGAAAGAGGTCTAAATAATAAATGTACTGCTACAAACGTATCATTTATACACACTCACAGACATACTCACACACATACACAAAATCTATGTTACAAAATAGATAACAAGATCTATGTTACAAAATGCTGCAAAACTTATTACTTCTTTCCTTCCCTCTCTATAATGTCTGGCTCAATTCATTCTACACCCCCATAATTATTGCTATGCATATCTTCCAACCATGGGAAATTCTCACAGCTTTGGTCATGAGATTTGAATATGTTTGTGTTAAACTGAGACATTAATCTGGTGTCACTGTAGTTAATAACTAAAATTTAATTAATTGATTTTTTTTTTCTAGTTCACTTCATGAAATGTCATTTTCCAAAACAGATCATGGGATTTCTAGATAATGTCATGGATCCATGCTACTGTCCTCCCTCCACATTCGTGGGTTTAACCTCCACAAATTTGATCATTCGTGAGGTTCCCACTTGCCTTCCCCTCCATTCTCCCCCTCCCATTCCCTTGGATTTTGCCCAGGCACCCTGTGTATTCTTTCTCTGCAAATGGGAGGGGAGAGTCCCATGCACAGAAAAGGAAGGCAAATGAACCTCCTTCCCCATTGTCCCCTCCCCTCACTTGATTTTTGACCAAGGGTGTGGAAAGAAGGCACACAATGCCCAGACAGAAGGCAAGAAAAGAGGAGGGGGAGAATAGAGGAGACGCACATGCGCACCTTACTACACACAGGGCTGCTCCCTCCCATTCCCTTGTTTTTTCCCAAGCACAGAGAATGAAGGCAGCATTGCAAGGCCAAAAGCAGGAAAATGGAAGGGGCGGGATCGGGGGACGCATGTGCACATCTTCTCCGTGTGCAAGGCTGCCCCCTCCCATTCCCTTGCCTTTTGCCCAGGTGTGGAGAAGGAAGGATGGTACATGCCCCCACACAATAGGCAAGCGAATGGGAAGAGAAGAATGGAGGGAGGTATGTGTGTGTCTTCTCCACCCTCAGGGCTGCCTCCTTCCATTCACTTGCCTTTTACTTGGGCATAAAGAAGGAAGGCACAAGTGCCCAGGCAAAAGGCAAGGGAAGGGGGGAGACAGCACTCACTTGAACAAGGGGGGAGTTATTCATGGTTTTTGACTTTCGCAAGGGTTCTGTGCCCTAAACATTTGCAAAAGTCGAGGGACCACTGTATAAAAACACAGGAAAGTTTTGGTCTTGGCTCCTGAAAATGTGCCCCAATCAGGCTTTTTTTTTTTTTTTTTTTTTTACAGATGAATAATAAAGTCTTGCTTGGCACTAGTGGAACTCAATCACATCTGGAAACTTGTCAGATTAGGAAAGATTTTCCTAAAGATGGGCTCTCAAGTTTGTTTTGTCATGTGCTATTAGGTCAGTTTATGACAACCCTCTGAATGGGAGACCGCCATCTCTCCTTGTTACTAACAGTCTTGCTTAAGTCTTGCAAACTCAGAGCTGTGGCTTATATGAATGAGTAAACTGCCCTGGGTTGTGGTCCTCCTCTTTTTGCACTTCATTCAACTTTATCTAACATTATTATCTTTTCCAGTGAGTATTGACTTCTAAGGAAACTTCAGGTTTGATTTATTTTAGGAGCCCTTTAGTTGTTGTTGTTGTTGTTTGGGCAGTACACAGTTTTCATACAACTCTCCTTTTATATCACATTTCAATTAAATTGGTTCTCTTCTTGTCACTTTTCTTCACTGTCCAGCTTTCACAACCATACAAATTCTTTTGTGAGAAATTTTTGTTTTCTTAATCTTCAACTGCAACCCCACTTTCCACTACTTTCCTTAATTTACCAGCTGTTACTGCTAGTAATATGGTGTTATCTGCATAGCTTAAGTTACTGATGTTTCTTCTTCCAATTTTCACACCTCCTTTCTCCAAGACTAATCCCACTTTCCACATGATATGTTCTTCATATAAATTAAACAGATAGAGTGATAAAATGCAGCCGTGTTTGATCCCCTTGCCAATTGGAAACCATTCTGTCTCTTCACATTCTGTTCTCATAGTGCTCTTCTGTCTAGAATATGGGAAACACATCAAGACAAGAAAATGTTGTGGTATTCCCATTTCCTCTACAAAAACCCGTAGTTTTTCATCATTTATGCAGTAAAAGGTTTTCCTACATAATACAAAGCATGGGCTAATTTTCTTGTTTGGTGCACTCTGTTAGCCAGCAACATCATTTCTAGTGAATCTTGTTGTTCTGAATCCAACTCATCTGACATTTCTGACTCCATATAAGTAAACTTCACTGTTCTAAAATCCCTTTGCTTGCACGGGAACTTAGTGCAATGCTCTGATTATTAATTCTCTCCCTAGTGTCCCTTTTCTTGGGGACTGGAATGTATATTCAGCACTTCCAGTTTGTGGGCCATTATTTTGCTTTCTGTATTTCTTTAGATTTCATTAGAAACTGGATGCATTCCATCTTTATAGATTGAAACAGTTCTACTGGTAAGCCATCTTTCCTGATGATTTATTTCCTCCTAGTGCTTTGAAAGAAGCTTCCACTTAACTTTAAAAGGTTCTCCTTTGAATGAATCTTTTCAGCATTTCTGCACAATTCTTCAGTGCATTGCTTCCCTCAGTTTTTATTTTGTCCTGATCACATAATGGGTTCATATAATGTGTGATCATGTTTTACAACCTGCCTAATTATTTTTCAACATGGATCTGCATCTTGCTTCTTGTTCTTCCACTCCCTGCCACCACATACACTGTTCACTAAACCTTCAAACATGTTGTTGGTAAAGGCTAATAAACAGTTCTGTCTGATAAGTACATGACCAATGAAGCAACCTCAAACCCTCTATTACAGCAGTCCAGTCTTGCTGGTTCTCTGTGCCTTAGTCCAAAAATTTCATCTCCTCTTCTCCTCGTCACCTCACTTAACTCCAATGAACACCTCAAAGCTTATGACTCATTGGAGCACAGTATGAGTGGAAAGCAGAATGGGCAGGAATGGAGTAGAGAGAGGGACAAGGAAGGACAAGTCAAGGAGGGAAAGAATCTGAAAATTTTCAGATTTGGTACTTGGAAACTTGGAAATTCGATCTTTTCATCCAGTTAATGAGATATAAGCAAAATGAAGTAGTACAAAGGGGTTCAAAGTATTTCATACCAAATAATATCAAACCAAATCAAACCAAACAAAATAAAATAAAATTCAGATGTGGAAACCTGAAACAATTCACCACCCTAGTGACTACACAGAAAGACCTAGGGATTACACACCAGTGGCCGCGTGGGGACACCAGCCTTCAGCTCTAAAAGAGTCTGAGGGCATCTTGCTGAGCAAGCAAATCATCTCCCCTTTACTTCACCTCATTCTTTTCCTCTACTCTTTTGCCAGTTCTATTCCACTCCTTTCTTTTCATTCTAAAATACACGGTGCAATAGGCAGCAATAGAACAGCAAGCCAGCACAGAGCCATGTCATGCATTTCATCAATTCTAATCTTGCTTCTCCTGCGGCCTCCTGTTTTACTGTGTCTGGCAAGGACCCTAACATTTAATGACCTATTAAATTCAGAATTAACAAGGAAATCAATGGTATTCAATTATGTTAGGGGATCCAACAAAATAACAAATTAATTAGAACCCCCCCTCAAGCTTTGGAAATACTTATCCCAATGGCCATGGGGTAAATATAACTATATGTTGAAAGGGCCATGGGGCACAGACCTAAATTTGAGGGGGGCACGGGGCTAAATTTTTTAGCTCCCTGCATTCAGTCTTTGTACTTCTTCTCCAGGAGTTCAGTGTCTACTTCCATTTTACCAACAGCAAGAAGATACTTTCAGATTTGGTACCTAGAAATACTGAAATAATAAAATGTAATACTGATTATTTTTCTTTCATGTTTATCATACCAATTTCATATCAATCATTCTTGAATAAAATGTCCTACCTTGCGTTGCACAGATCCCATTCTTACAGACTTTGCATCTACTGACTGGTACGTGAGCCACAAACCCGTGTCAACATGCTGTATGAAGCACACTGAATCTCCATACTTTATCTCAGGTGCTCCCATGCCATCGACCTCTTTTCTTATTCCCACATCCAATTTTTCCTTAAAAAGAAAGTAAAACAGTAGCTCATACACACAAAACTATATTGAAAAGTGAAAGATCTTATTTTCTCAACACAAAATGGTGATTACACTTCACTCATTATAATCAATAATACAAGTGCCATAAATGCAGCACTTGTTCTTTATATCCCTATTAATAAAAACCAAATGTTGCTGTTGTTGTTGCTATTGTTGTTGTGTCCCTTCTGACTTACAGCAACCCTAAGGTGAGCCTATCATGGGGTTTTCTCAGCAGAATTTGTTCAAAGGGGATTTGCCTTTGCCTTCCTCTGAGGCTGAGTATGAACTGCACAAAATCACCCAGTAGTTTCCTTAGCTGAGCAGTGTCATAGATCAACACTCAAACCACTACACCATGCTAGCTCCTAAAAGCCAAATGTGTTATTACTAAATTAATTCTCTGTACTAGAAGTATTCATTTTCACCAAATCTTTAAGTACAAGTAATTCTAATTTCTAATCTTCTAATACTAATCTTAATTAGACTACAGAGATATGAAGGTTGTCGTGCTCTATATTGTACCTGCACACAGATGACTCCCACATGACTAAGAGAGCATATTCCCCCAATGGATGTAGAGAAGGGCACTGTTGAGCCCATAGGAATCTTCTAGCATGAACTGGATTGAACACTAGTAAATCAATTAGATTATACATACAGCACATTCTAGCAAATGCAGTTTTTCTAATATCCAGAAAATGGTATAATTTAGACAGATTCCATCAAATAAAAAATTGAGAATACAATGGACTTTAAGGATATTTTATGAAGTTACAAGATGCAAAAATGTTTTATACAGAAAATGCTGTTCTGAAAAAAGATAATGTAGTTTTTTTATTAAGACTGGCGCTTTTCAACCTACTGATAAATATTGGGGTGGGTGGCAGGTTAATGTAAGAAAAAAATGTTACAAAAATTTTTCTAAAGGGAAAAAAATAACCCAGAATAAACTAAGGAAAAAAAATAACCCACAATTCAGTAATTCACACTGAATTCAATGGAGCATATTCCCAGGATTGCTGCCCCAAATTATACATTTTACTCCCCAAATTCCTATGAAATTAGGTTTCATTAGTGGTAGTGGGTATTTAACTTTGAGAGAGAGGCAGAGGGATGATTTTACCTCAATAGAATGTAATTTATGATAGGTTAACACTGAAAAAAATATGAAAGTATATTTTAATGGAAATTATATGTTGCAGATATGCTATCTTTGACAAGCAAGGTAAGGGATTAATACCCCGGAAGATTTCATGACCAAGTGAGTCACAAAACTGAATCCAACTGTCAGCTAAAAGATGTTAATCTAAGAGCAGCTTCCACAGAATCATCTTTGTGTATTTTTGTGTCCCCCTATTCACTAACTTCACAATTGCTGAGGAGATTGATAGGGCAACCATAGAGCAACCGGAGATCTTAATATTTTCATTAAATTTATAAGACCTTACATTTTATCTGAGTATGACTGTTTATCAAGCAGCTCTGGAGGAGAGACATTATTGTCCTACCAAGTGATTGCTGACACTTTTATAACTATTTATATCCTTGTTGCTTGTTGTTGTGTGTCTTTGTTTCTGACTCATGACTAAACTCTAACTGTTTCACTAAAAAGATTCTCATTGCTTCTGCCTTTCTTCAAGGCTGAGAGAGTGTGACTTGTCTATGGCCATTCAGCCATTTCCATGGCTGAACCCTGGTCTCCAGAGTCAAACGTCCAGCACTCAAACCACTACACCACTACACCACACTTCCTCTTGCCCTATTTATATCATATAGCTGCAACAGTTATAGGCAATAGTATCTTGCTATTTGTTACCAAGAAAGCCAACATATAGGTGACATAATTGGTTAATGGGAACAACAGGAAAAGCCAAAGGGCAAAGCAGGGAGGAAAATAACACAACAGGACACTGAACTAGCAAACTATGGCAAAGAGCTTCAGGAGAAATCAGGATCTGGAAATATAGTTGGTTTAATGTTCTGCCATGTTTCAAAGCTGGTAATCAAAGCATCCTGTCTGCAATAAGAAATTAGGATTAAACTTGAAAGTCTGCACCCTCTGTTGAAAGTGTGCAACTTGACACAGTTTATATACTGACTCATGCTTCTGTTTCTTCTCTCTTTGCTTTGTCCACTGACTGGAACACCAGTGATTAGAGATCAAGAACTATCTAAAGCCTGCAAAGGTTTATCATTGAAATGAGCTGTGGTGTGCAACCCTGGAAGGTTTTGCATGATAGAAGAACTCTGATTTACAGACTGGCAAGTTTTTGCTTGCCTGAAAGCTATGGCACTGGGGCAAATTTGTAAGATTTGTATCTAGCCTGGCCCAAATCACTTTGGCTCCATCTAGCAATCTTAACCTAGGGGAAGGGAAAATATAGTCCTCAAAGCCCCCTGGGTCTCAACAACAAATTAAGTTTCCTTAAAAACATTCCACTAACATTTAGTAGCAGGAGCTGAGGTGATTTTTTTTCCTCCATTGGCAGTTGTTCCTAGAATATATTGTAGTGCTGCTAGGAATATTTCTGCATGACTGAACCAAAGAACTATGCAATATCAATGAGATAAGGCTGCATCTATTTTTAAGGAGGTCACAGTCCATGGAGAGTATTACACAAACATCTGATGACCCTGAACCTACATACACAGAGCTTGTACAGTCTATCAGTGTAGACATATGAAGACTTATATTGCAAAGTAACCAAAAGTTACCAAATCCTGAAGACTAGGGGAGGAATGTTAGATCATAGAGGCAACCTAATGTTAGTGTTACTACTAGGTCAGTGACAGATACAATAATCATTTTTGAGAGACAGTCTATTTAAAGCAGGGGTTTGAAAATGTATGGAGCTGGTGGCCAAGGTTTAACACCTATCGCTTGCCACAGGCCATATCAACCCTACCCCCCCCCAAAAAAACCACACTTTCTAAAAGGGGGAATCAAAACTGAATGTGACAAGATACCCAGTTCTAGATTTGATTATTTGGTGTTGGGGAGGCAGGGCGTGGGAGGCCCCTTGCCTATTTGAACACAAAATCATTGCATCTAGATTCCTTTTAGAGTGGCAACAGCCCATTTTTGCTGCAGGAAAACATTCAGCATGGAGGTGGACACAAAGACAAAGTGGGCCAGACAAGCTAAGTGCAGCCTACTTTGGCCACACTGTTATGTGATTACTTATTACACTGTAAACACACACTCCAGCCTAGTATTGTTTTTGTTTGTAGAGAAATTCAAATCAGTTTCGTTATTCAACGTTATTGCAACACCACAATCACCCTGGAAACATATTCTCCACAACATTCTTTTACAAGCAAAAAGCACCAGATTTAGAACTCTTCTTTCAGAACCAGAATATTTTTACAAAGGAAACTTAAAAAAACAATCATTTGTCTGTTTACCTTTGAAGATCGAAAACAAAATGCTGTAGATTTCACATCAGCTTTCTCTTTCTCAGTCAGAAGAAGACTCTTGTCATCCATGAGGCTTAAATATTTCCCTGTAGTTATATGTCTTAATCTGAATGGCTGCGCCCATCTAATATGACTTCCACTCCACCTAATGAAGATTCAATTTAGCATTCTTGAGTAATGAAAATGTCAGACTTTAAAAGGTCAAATGAAATATAAAATATGGCTAAAAACCAGTTCTAAATTATTTTGGTCAAACAGTCTTATCTATAATTACCTTTTTCCCCTCACAACAAAAGCTACACAATCATGCAGTGAGTGATTTCCTAGGAAAGGGATCTTTACTGCACATGTGGAGCTGTAAGACAATTAACACTACATGATACTTGCAATAGAGGGAGCAGGCCTGGGGCCAGACTTTGGAACTAGGTTAGATTGATCTCTCCTTCCAGATCTTGCACCTGCATTTACAAGGGCTTCATATGGACATGAAACAACACTCAAAACAACAGGTCAACAGGATTACACACCACTAGAATCAACTGGTCATGGACTGTGATGTTTGCACTGGAAATACTTTGGGGGGGTTCTGTTTTATACCCACACCCTAAATGTAAAATATTTGAATTCACAGAATCATGTTTTTTCCAGATCTTCCCCATGCATCCGGTTGCCTCCATCCCTTCAGAATTAAAAAGGCAAATGACAGGTTCCTCTTCAGTGAAGCAAATTTCTCTCATGCTACCAATAGGGGGCTGCAGAATGTTGAATTCTGTTTAAGGCAACAAAGCTCATTGTCATAATAAATATCCTTCAGTTTGGCATTAATGCACTGACAGTAAAAATTCTCTCCCTCTGAATGGTATCTGTATGTTTGCTCAAAAGTAGTGGTGCTGTTTGCTAAGAAGGTGCTGAAATAGGCAGCAACCGATGGGGGTTGGGGATCTCATGCCATGTATTGTTGTGGTTTTCTGTTTTAATGTCTTCATCCCTGATTGTATATGTCATTGTTCTGCCCTTTGGTGTAAAGGGTGTTATAAATAAACGTTGTTGTTCTTGCTGTTATTTGTTGTTGTTGTTGTTGTTGTTGTTGTTGTTGTTGTTGTTGGAGGCAAGCAGGCAGGTTTGCATAGGCAAGCATAATGGAAGGAGGGAGACAGGAGGGAGGGAGAGAACAACAATACACACCACAATGCTGTTTTCAGAATGGGACCAATAGGTGGATGTTGTGCAGAGATATTTATTTTTACCACTTCTGTTAATATTATCTGTGAATGGAGACAGACCAATATCACTAAAAATTCAGGCCACTGATCCCCTGACGAGAATCTTCTATTGGTTAAATTTGTAGTCAGAGATGGTGCCTGTCAAATCGACCTTATGTGACAGTTCAAAGAGTAGCCTGTCATTCACCAAAACTCTGCTTAACAGTTCCTATAGGAGAAGATAATGTGCTTCTAAATGAGACACTAGGGAAAGAAGCCTTAACACTAGAAGCTCAAGGTCAGCTTGAATTCCCAAACAGCACAAGAAGAAAAAGAAATATTATCCATTAGTCTGTCACTCTATTTTATTGTCAGTTCTATTATAAACCATCAGCATAAAGAACAATGATATTACTATGCAACCCCTTTGCATCAGTTGCTACTGTTTACTAATCAATCAATTAATTTCCATTTCCATAGGACTGGCTCCAGTGCAGTATTTTGAAGAACTGGAAACTGGCACATATTTAGCTTTTGCATTAATTTTCAAGTGAAATGTTAATAGGACATGATTATACATGTCTTGGTTAAATACGCACATTCTCAAATGGTCCCAAAGCCACAGCATTTTTGACAAGATAATGCTTGCATTTTAAAGAAGAGAGACATTATTTGTCATAATGGAACATATTATCCCAGTGGGTTTTTACTTACGCAACTCTCAAAGTCTCCAGTCGCCAAAGAGAACGGGCATGAATTGATACAGCACCACCTTCATAATGGACAGTTCTGCAACACAAGAGGCATTTTCTAAGCTTTCCGGACTTTTAGGCTGAAAACAGGTCTCAGATTTTTTGTTTTCCCTTTCCAGAAAGACAGACTACTGTTTCTAGTACGTATATACATATGCAATTTTCTCCCCAGTCAAGAAACTATTCAGCCAGAAGCAACAGTTAGCTTACTCTTTCCCCATCTGTCCTACAGGACTGGCCAGGGGGACAACTTTTGTGGCTGGACAGTATGGAGGCAAGGCTACCCAATGTGGTCACATCTTGATGACATCAGAGCGATGGACTTAGCCTTTGTAAGTCCATGCCCCCCTCCCAATTCACCAGTTACTCCCCGCACATCCTCCCTGAACTGTACAGGATTAGCTGGTCACATTTTGAAGCCTAATAGGAATTCCATGCCCCCACCAAGAATGATTTCTTTTTAATCTGCTCTGTTCATATCCTTTAGGATGGGCATTAGATGGGGAGTTAGCATGTTTAAATAGGTTAATTGGCCACTTCAGTGGGGATGTGCAGATTGGTGTTCTGTAGGGATTTGGTAGACCCCCAAAGAAACCATTTAAGGGTGATAAGCCATTCTCAAGGACTGTATGAGTTGTGGGCAGGAAATGGGTGACACTATGCAGGGAATACCAGCATCCACTCAAAGCTGTCAAGCCTACAGCTGGGTTGATGGTGCAAACTGTCTTACCCACTCGTGAGGGTACAGCTGGGAGAGGTGAAAGAGATGGAATGCAACTCCTTGCCTGAACTCCCCAGATGGTCAGGCATTAGGCTCAAAGAGTGGGGCTAGGTTCTTCCCCATACTGGTTTCACTTTGCAGATCACCGTCTGTTAGATTTAATAAAGTGGCCCTGGTTCAATCCTTCTTTCATTGTCTTGCCTTCTTACTCTTAGTGTACTCTTACTCTCAGTGTAAAAAATACAAACAAATATATCCTGAAGAACTTCTCAGACCACTATGGTCTCTTAAAAACAATGGTCTGTTTCCATTTCCTCCATCTCCTTCTTTCACACTACCAAAGGCCCTGAACTCCTGGTTATGGAATATCCTCCCATTTTGGTGCCAAGTGAAATTTGTTTTTGGGGATTTAATGATTGTACACTTACATAGTTTAGCATTTTAACTACTTCTCATTTGTTACATAGTTTAATATGTTTCAAGTCTATAAATTACCTTTAACTTTCATTTTTTTAATTGATTTACACTGTTTAAATTTATTGTATGCCATCCTCACACCTTTGGATGGTGTGTGCATATATGTGTGTGTGGATATATATATATACATATACATACCCTGCATATATATGTATGTGTGTCACATACACCATGCCAATTCACTCTCTTTCCCTCTCCTTTCTCTGACCTGGTATGGACCCCGGATGCCTGTCCTTTCCACCATGCGTTGGTTCCATTCCCACAAACACACACACACACATTTTTATATTTATGTTTTCCCCACTGTTGCAGGGCTGCTATGCCCCTAACCCTAGGGAATGTGGAGGGCTGACTGTATAATGAAAAGTCTTCCAGAGGCCATGGTAGAGCAGGAATGGTTGTCAAATGAATCTCCACTGTTATTCTTTTTTAGGAGATCATCCAAAAGCAAACTGAAATCACTGTTATAATAAGGAAATAAATTCAAAGCACTGAGAAAGTTATGTAGCTTAGAGGAGAGAAAATAATTTCATTATCCATTCATTTTTATATGGTCTCCTACAAAAAACCACCAGCTTCTTTTGAACTGTGCTAGTCATCCATTTAATTTGCCTTAAAAGAAGCACCCCCTAAGGTATGGAACTTGCTAATTTGCTCACTAATATTGTTTAGAATTCACAATTCACTGTAACCCAAGAGACAATTCAACATTTCCTCCAGCTTTAAGCTTTCCATGATTTATTCTTTGCTATGGCACTGAACATATTAAGTGACGCTATTGGGACAGACAAGTAGAAACAATTCAGAAAGAGTAAGTTTCTGCTTGTTTATGCTTTCATCATATAGTTTTCCTTCTTTGTGTTATGGGGAAGTTGTAATGATCTGTCTACATCTATCCTGAACATGGAAGGCAGACGCCAAAATCTATTCAATTCAATTACAATAACAAATTAGCTGTGTGGATTAAAAATAGATCACTGTATGTAACATACCCCAAGAGAATTGTTAGCTAATTTATGTTCCTCTTAATACTAATTGGAAACCACAAGGGAGGGGCATATCAAAGACTTGCACAGACTCCAGTACAGATTTTTGAACAAGATAAAATGCTTTATTTATCAGGACAGAACATAATGGCCTGAATCAATGGCATCCAAGACTACAGCCTTGCTCTTATGTATGTATAGCTCTGTTCCACTGAATTCACTGATTAAAGTGTAACTGGGTTCATGACTGCAGCCTTAAATGGAATAGCTACAATTGTTACAAATGCTATTGACCTAAAATGCCATCTGTTTCTGCTTATCTACTTACTGCTTTTATTAGGCAATTTGCAGAGTTGACTGCCAGTAGTATGCCTGAACTGTGGAACAGGCTGCTTGAATACTTGAATTTAACAAACTCACAGATTTCATCTCATTTTCCCATTTGGCTGTTTCTGGTCTCCCGATGCTATAGTGCTCCACAGAACGATACATATGTGAACCAACAAGCAGCAAAGCTTTACAAGAAATAAGGACAGTGTAGACTCCAATACACATTTCTCATTCAATGTGTTGTTCATACAATTCACTTGGCATCTTAGACTTTTTCATGGTATAAAACATTCTGGCTTTCCTCTTCATCACAACACACACACACACACACACAGAGCTTGGATCTCATTAAAAGACTGTGCTTATAGTGTTGTTCCTTCTAACAAACAGTGTTTCATGCCAATATCTTTCATACTGGGATCTTTTTCATCTTTTTCTTAAACTTCTACCATTGTAGATGTGCACCCAATTATCAGAATACCTTGTTTCATTATTATTTTAGCATCCTCCCTTATCTTTTACTTTTCTCAGCAAACTGAGCAAATCATTGAAGTGTGTTTATACAAAGGAAGGCACAAGTGTATTTTCATGAACTTATCATTTATTAAAGAAAGGAAAAACTGCAGCTGGGGACAGTGTATGTACAGAGATAATTTTATATACAGATTTTTGTAAAAAAACTATTGAGCTCATAATTACTTCATTTAGAATACATATCCGACTAGCTCATATTGTGTGCTTTAATATGGAACAAAAAACCCTTCCACAAAAAAAAAAATCTTCACTGCCTTGGAGTGCAAAAAGAAGAGTAATCAAGCATAATCACAAGCCTATTTGTATTCCTGTAACTTTCACTGCTATGGAATTATATAAACTACAATGTCAGCTGCTGTGGTAAGCGCATGTGCAAAAGCTCATTAATGTTACTGTAACTCCATATTCTCCCCTTAATATTAGCAGGTTCATGAGAAACCCATCCAACCAGAAAGCTTTTTTTTTTTTTTTTACCAGTAACTTGTCTACTTCTCAATGTTTCTTACAAACATTTACCTTCTTTGCTCTTCTCCATGTTCTCCTGAAGGAACAGTCAGGCATTCATCCATATGACCATGTAATAATCTCAGCACATCACCTCCTATGAGATAACCTATAATGAAAAGGAAGAATAACTGGTTTAGAATTAATCCAAACTCTGTTTTTGGAAACAGCTTAATCTGAACCAACTCAAGGCTAGGATCTTGTTGTCTTCTGCACTGACATTGGGAGTAGGGCAACGGAGGTAAAAAGGACCGAAGAAGGCCATGAAAGCCATTTCTGCCATTACTCAGCTAAGCTGTTCAAGAAAACACCTTTTGCTAACAACAAAGACAGCTTTATCTGCCACTGTAACGCCACCACATATAATACAGACATGGTAAAATCAACAAGAAATGGTTAAAGCAGCACCATACAAAGCCAAGGTAAAACCAGCAGCAAAGTAAAACAGGTCTAAGAACCATCAATAAAAGAAAAGAAAAGAAAAGAAAAGAAAAGAAAAGAAAAGAAAAGAAAAGTCTGAAGGAATAAAAAGGTTTTAATCTGGTTTCAAAAAATACACTGACCCCTCCATTTTCGCAAGGGTTCTGGGTGCAGAATCCTTGCAAAAGTGGGGAAAAAGCGAATAACTCCCCCAACAATTCTCCTCTCATTCCCTTCCAGGGCTCCACCCTCCCATTCCCTTGCCTTTTGTCTTGGTGCTTTCCTTCCTTCTCTGTGCCCAAAACACCAGCGAATGGGAGGAAGAAAATGGGAGGGGGAGGCACACATGCACCTCACGAATAATCAAATTTGTGAAGGTCAAACCTATGAATGTGGAAAGAGGACTGTAATATAACACAGGGACCAATCAAGCCTCTCTCGGATGGTATTCTACAGATGGTCACTGCTGAAAAGGCACTATCACACCCAAATCATCTAAGGATCTGACATTTTAATCTGGACACTGTGAGGGTATACTTTGTCCTTAGATGTTATTTTATGTACCACTGTTATCTTTGAGACAGTTGTTATGGAGGATGTTAAAGAATAAATAAATAACCTATTTTTAAAAAAGTTTTAACTAGCATTCAGGATTCTAGCCTGTTTTTGGACTACCTTTTGTCCATACGAGTCCCTGAGAAAGTCTAATTGTATGGCACGTGTCATCAGAACAATTACTTGCAAGCCTTTCTTCTTGTTGGTAGAAATAATTGTTACTGTCTCTTCAGAAAAAAAAATGATTAATTGAGAATTTATTTACCATTATTATTTTATCACTGTTACCTTGAGCTACTTCACTTCCTGAACTTATTGGAGCAACACTCCAAAGTGTTTGCTGGAAGGCTGCATCTACACGCAAGCTGCCATTACCATACGATAAGTGCTGTAATTGCAGGAAAAAGTGAAGGGTCATTATTCAAACACAATAATATAGAACAGTTGTGCTGTATTTACATTGAGTTACATTTTCAGTAGACTTTCAAAGTACTATAATAAATAGATGTCTTCACACTTAGCATTCTGCTATTTGAACTATCAATCAAAACCTTGCCCGTCATTCACATTTCTCATGTCCCAGTTAATGTTTAGTATTAGATGTCACAGTCACTGACTCCAGGGCCATGGATCAGAAGAAAATCAGCAGTAAAAAGGAGGTGAAGACAACTGAGTGAGACAGAATTAATTCAAAACAAGTTAAATCTGTTCTGAGTGATTTGGCAAGAGTCCTCCAAACTCCCTTGCCTGATGCAAGAGTGTAGAATAGTAACTGTCTGCAATTGAAACTGGGAAATGAGAAACTAGCACCAGCATGGAATAGCTACAATGGGATTTAGAAAAAGAAAATTAGTCACACAGTAAAGCTCTAATTCCTTGGAAAGTATTCTGAAAAGAGATCCCATATTTGGTAAAGTCACACATTTAATTAACACCAACTGTGTTAGTATCCCATTTAGATAGAAAGGGTTGTCACAAATGTAATGGCTTATAAACCGTAAACCATTTGGAAGAGGATTTGGCTCTAAATTTTGTCTCTAAATTAGCTCCCAGCGCTACAAAGATATCCATACTTAACAATTTTATTTGAAAAAATCTTAATGAAGTTCCCATTGTGTTGCATTTTTAAACCTATGACCTGGGCCACCAAACAGGTTCAGACCGTATTGACTTTTTTTCCTCCCAGGTCCCAGAAGTACATTTGTTCCCTTCAGGCCCCTCCAGGAACTTTGGGGAGACATGCAGTCACCGCTGTCTACAGCCACCTGACCACTTTCACTCTGACTGTCACCTAGAAGTTGCCTTCCTCATGCATCATGTGTCCCTCACCGACCAATCCAGGCCCAGCCAGGAAGCTGCTCTTGGAGGCACAAGGAGCTGGAAAAGAATTAGGACAACTGCTTGCTTGGGTCATGCAGGAGGCGGTGCTCCTCCTCTTCCTCTTCCTTCTCATCCAGGCACTGGAGACCACAGTGGGGTGATTGCCACTGGGTCTCTGTTTCTACCTGCAGCCACCATCATTGGACATTCAGCATTTTACCTGTGGCTTCTTCTAATTCCGCCTGCCCGCCCCACCCATCTCATTCCCGTCCTCCCATTCACTGGTGAGGCTGCCTCCCTTTGCTTACCTGCGGATTCCTTTCCTTCATTTAGGCCCCAATCCTACTCTCTTGTGCAGCAAGGAAACACCAGCTAAAAACCTTTAGTATTTTGTAATACAGAATTTTGGATATCACTATTACTTTTTCTGAAATTCAGTGATTTTATAATGGATGTCAGAAACAATAGACAAAAAAGATATTACTAAACAAAAGCATATTTTATGACTTGCTAGGTCTTTCAGAAGAACATTCTAAAGTTTCCAATTCAGTTTTGATTTGTTCACTGGGAGATGTCCCTTTTACTTCTTCTACTATTCTGTACTTTGTGTACACTCCTGTTTATTTAGCACATTTCTAGTGTTCCGAATAACATAAAATTATTTGGCAAATTACATAATCTATTTGCATGTATTATTTATTGACAACCTGGTTCCACAGTGTTCATTGCTAATATGCAGGATAGCAGATTTTCAGAAAGTCAAGTCACTAAGAAAATGAAAATGACTACAAAGGATCCTGCAACATTAGAGAATATGCCACAATCAGATAATATTCCTTAAATACTCGGAGTAAGTTGCTTCTGCTAACACAGAGCCTCATATTAAGTAAAAGACCCCCTACTGCCTTCCCCCTGGAGTTCCTGACCTGAAACAATAATTTAAGCCCTCTCTCACAAAGCATCAAATACCACTGCAGCAGTGAGTCACTTGCTTTGAAAAGAATCCCCAACTTTCTTAAGATCTCTAGCTTGATGCTACTTTCACTTAATCAGAAAATGCTGGGTAATTACTGAAGTCGCACTTGACATAATGATAAAAGAAATGATAAAAGGGGACAGAGTCTGCCAGAATCATGAAACCAAGCTGTCAGAAATTGGGTATGCAGACTGAGAGGACCCAAGGGAAACACAACCCAAGTAGGTGTTGTTGTTTTTTTAATGTATTAAGTGGGTGGTTTTAAAAAATCATTAATTAATTTATATTAATTTAAACATATCAGTTGAAGTTAAAAATAAAAGAAAGTTTACTTCAACCTCCCCCTTGCTGCAAAGTTGTGACAATTCAACATCCAGCTTTTTCCCCAACCACACTACAGGTTCTCCGCTAGCACCACATTCTCGGTAATAGTCATGACAGACACTAAAATATTAAAATAATTTTGTGTGAACGATAAGCATGCATGTTGAATACGTTCTTATGCAGCCTAGTTGAGCAAAAATTGGCCTGAAGAAAAACTAATATTGGCAGGTACTGGGGTGTTGTCCATATTGGTCACATATCCAGATTGGCTGAAGTGCTATTCAGAAAAGATTTGCCTGAACTATGTCTCCAGCTGTTAATTGGTCGTGCAAAGTATTCAAGCAGCCAAAATTATGTAGTAGAAAGGAATTCACAGTACACATTGAGAAGAGATGACTCCCCTTCACAGTGTAGGTATTCCTATTAGCCCATATCAGTTGCAAAAATAAAAATAACACTTTCTGTTTTAATATTTCTGTGCATCTACAACGTAATGAACACATATTTGTCTGCTGCAGGCACCCTTACAAAAAAGTGCTCATTATAACATCTAGTGTAACAGATGACTGCATGATTTTCATATGTCCTTTCTTTTATTTGCTTCACTGCCTCTTTCTTTCTCTCTTTCACTTCATAAACTGAAGATATTCATTCTTTCTGGTAAAATATTCACATCAAGATTGACTCTCCTTGTGTCTTCTGTGTGTGATAGCCACAATTTTTACAAAATGTGTACTTAGTTTCAGCAGTTCTTTCATACATCAAACTGGTTATGTGAAATATGGTACCACATGAAGGAAAGAGCATAATTTGAAGCGAATGGATGATATAAAGTTGCAGGTGTTTTTTTTTCAAACAGTACACAGGATGATCCATCCTGATTACTCTAAATTCACTAACTTTCCTGCTATTGGAACAGCACATATCAGGGGATTAGTAGGGAGTAACAATAGGGATCAGGCCTACGTATTTATTCCTAAAATGCACAGTCCCCTCCCTAAAAATATTTTACTCAAAGTTGCAAACAAAAATTATTTTGAAAGAGTAACCAAAATATCAGTGTTATTTAAAAATTACAGTAAAAAATCATGACCAATAATAACAGCAGCATTTAAAAACAGATTAGTAAAATACGGTAATACATTTAAAGGACTCCTGAAAGGGGAAAAATCTTAAGCATTTGCTAAAAAAAGGAGTAGCAGAGAGGCTAGCCAAATAGCCTCAGCAACATGCTTTACCATCTTGGTGTCACCACTGAAAAAGCCTTAACCCTCATGATCACCTCCTGTTCTTCAGATGGTGAGGACGAAACAAGAGAGGGCCCTGGTAGCTATTCTCGGAAGATCTGTATGGATAAAGAGTCTAGACCATTTAGGACTTTCAGACTATCAAGTTACAAACAAAGTTAAAATAACTACAAGGTAAAAAGTCCAAAGCAGTAGACATCAATGGATAATGCATACATATATGGTCAGAAATGAGCCTGGAAATGAATGGGTAGCCAGGACATACGACACGCCAGGGGATTTAAAGGCATAGTCTGCCAAAGCCAGTAAACATTTTGACAGCTGCATTTTGAACCGACTGAAGTTTCCAAATTTTTCAAAGGTAATGTGCCATAAAGTACATTACAGTAACACAGACTGAAAGGAATCAAGCTTGAGAAATTTTTTAGCCATATCCAATTCCTAAGAAACCTTATCATTCACTTCAGATTGATGTTGACTATAATTTCGCCTTCCCATATCAGAATCAAATATTCTAAATGTTCTCTCCTCTCAGGCCAAAATTATGAGAAGCTTTTGCATTTTTTCAATTATTTTTTGAATGTTTGCAAAAATGTAGTTCAGGTAACTGAATTATTTTATGCAAATAAATTTTCATGCAAAAATCGGAATTTTTACACAGAAAATAATGTATTTTAATTTTTTGCGCAAAGCTGGCAAAAATACAAATGAGCTTTTGCTCATGGATAAGAAGAGTTTCACTGGTGTTGTGTGGACAAGAACATCTGCATTTTATATTCCTAATATGGATATAAGAGGAGACAGCACTTCACAAACATCTTCCCAATAGGTGTATACAAACAGACTTCTGTGATTTTTCTTACCCCGTTATGGAAGTGTGAAAAACCATGCACAAAGAAGTGGATGCTAATTTACAGGTGCGTACAACATAAGAAATTAATTAGCCTGGGTAGAATTCTCACATCATCCAATGTCACTTCGAAATTTTGAGAGAGACAATCACGTACTCAGATCCATTGCAATTTAGTTTCAGGCCTGGTTACAGGATGGAGACAGATTTTGGTCAGCTTGGTGGATGAACTATGCCAGGAACTGGATAGGGTGAGTGTATCCCTGTTAGGTCTGCTGGACCTTGATGCTATCGGCCAAGATATACTTCTGGGATACCTCTCTGGAATGAGACTGGGAAGCACTGTCTTATGTGGTTCTGTTCCTTCCTGGAGGATGAACTTAGAAGGTGGTACTGAGGAATCTCTGCTTGATGCCCTGACCATTGATGTATGGGGTCTTCAGGGCTCAGTTCTGTCCCTCATACTGTAACATATACAGTGGGCCCGTCATGTTCATGAGCTCTGCAAATTTAACCCACCATGAATCCAAATGTACATAATGTTTTTTAATCCATGCTGTGGAGCATGCTAGACACTCACTTCTTCCTATGAAGCAGTACAGTTCCATTGCAAAGCAGAAGCAGTCAGCTGGTGCCACTTCTAACGTTGTAGGCACCTCATTGTAGCCTTCTTCATGGTCTCTTTGCAAGCCTCACAACATAAAACTTCATGGTCTTTCTGCAAGCCTCGCAATTACACCTGTATTAAAAAGATGTAGGGCAGTACCAGGGGTGGCAGCAAACCCCAGCCCAGGCATACTACATTCTTTGGGTTCTCTCACCTCCAGGAAGCCTGGATGGTATGCTCCCCAGAGGCAGAAGAACCTGAAGAATGAGGTGCATCTGGAAGTTGGGGGTTGCTGCTGCTGCCCTGCACCATTCTTAATATAGAATTATAAACCTTGCATTGGGTTTTCAGTCTCTCTGCAAGCCTTGTGAGACTGACATAAGCATGCACAATTTTTTCTGCAACGCACCTTTTCATAGAGCTGGGGTGCGGGGATCGCACAAGCAGCCTCCAGAGAGAGGCTCTCGCGTCCATGTTCCTTCAGCTCCGCGGCTGCTGCCCGCTTGCATGAGAGCCCCACCTCTTCCTTCCACAGTGCAGCTTGGGAGTTTCCCAGGCTGCGCTGGGGCAGGAAGCGCGAACGCCATGGCTCCAGAGCTCTGCACATACGGCAAGCGCACGGGGGGCCCCAGAGCGATGCACGATCGCGCACCATTTTCGGCTCAAAGCCAAAAATGAAAAAGTACGTGAGTGGCACCTGCCAGACCCTGGAGCGTTGTGCGATTGTGTGTCATGTGGACCACTCCTCACATTCACATGACACTCGAGGGGCCCTTTCGCGTGGCAAATGCTATGCGAAAAGGGCCTTGGTATCTGCAAGGGGTCCTGGAACCAATCCCTCATGAATATCAAGGGCCTGCTGTACATGAAAATGCTGGAAAAGGTTATCTGAAACTTCGGGGTTCAGTGCGATCAATATGCTGGTGGCATGCAATTTTATCTCTCTTTCTCATCTAATTCCAAGAAATCTGTCTTGAAAGTGAACCAGTTCCTGTTGTCAGTAATGCACTGGATGAGGACAAACTGAAACTTAATCCAGAGGAGAGAAGTGATCCTGGTTAGTCAAAGGACAGATCAAGGAATACGTATTCCACCTGTGCTGGATGAGATTGCACTCTCCCTGAAATCTCAGGCTTGCAACTTGGGTACATTCTTGGACTCAATCTGGATCTGGGATGCTCAGGTTTCAGTGGTGGCCAGGAATTTATTTAATACTACTGCACCAGTTGCAACCATTTTTTGAGAAGTCAGATATGACTGTGCTGATATATGCCCTGATTATATTGCATTTCAACTATGATCATGCACCCTACATGGGACTGCCTCTGGAAACTGTGGCTCCAAAAATTTCAGTAGGTCCAAGAATTCTGCAGCCAGAATGTTGACCACGGTTAATCACAGGGAGCATATAATTCCCTCATTGAAACAGATTCACTTACTACCAGTGCATTTCCAAGCACGATTCAAAGTGCTGGTTTGAATTCTTTCTTCAAAAGTCAAAGTCTGTCTATTTGTCCATGTCAGGCAGAGAAGACCTCATATGGTTGGCTGTGTCAGGTGAAAATACCTCATATGACTGGCTGCCTGAGAAGATTCTATGGAATCCTGGGGTTTGCAGTTTAAAATTCTCAGCCAGAGAGCTGTTGAACCTGGCCAATTGCTGTGGAGATGAGGCCCAGGAGCAAGGAGGAGGGCAGTGTATTCCCTCAGAAACCAAACCTTTGTATGTTAATAATTCTAAATACAGATTAAATTGTGGAATATGAGGAAAAGTTAAAGCTACTAAACAAGACAGTTTGGGGAATTAGAGACACAGGACCTCAAATCTGTGTATTTCAACCACATCTAATTCCTAAGGTAAGGTAAGGTAAGGTCATTCCTAAGGTATGTCTAACAAGCATTATCTTTGAGAAAAAAAAATCCCAGCAATGCCAGGTATATATGCTAGTGATCTATAAAACTCTATGCAACTTAAGTCCATACTATCTGAAAGATCTTATCTTCTTATACAAACTTGCCAGAGTCTTAAGTTCCTCAGGGAAGAGCCTTCTTTTGGTGATACACCATCACAGGCTTCTCAGTGCCTGCTTCCAGCTCACAGAACTCCCTTCCATGGAAGGCTAGGTTGACCTCCCCAACGCCACCCCACGCAACATTCACCAGTAGGCCAAGACCTTTTTATCCATCTTTTAATGAATAACTGCTTGCCAATATTTGCTTAATTGAGTTGTAACTTTAATAGTGAGGTTGTAGCTTATTTTTGTTTTTGCATTCTGCAACCCACCTTGGGTCTCACACCAGGAGAAAGGCAGCATATGACTAACTAAATACATAAATCAGCTAAAAGTTATCAACTTTGTAGTAGTATTATGATGTTCATGGAAGTATACAAGGGTTCTAATGGAAGTAATTACAGCTATGTGATAAAAACCATTTTCCATAGCAAAATCAAACTCCTTCTGGAGATAATAGATCAACAAAGGACTTTTGACAGGACTTTCTATAGTATATTAATTTATGAGAAAAACTGTTTAATCTAAACTGCACTTTAAATATTTGAAGTTCTGTGTTCCTTAAAAAAAAAATTGCACTTTTTACAAATCTTTTCTGCAGAGACTATAAGTAACCCAATATGAACATTATTGTTAAGCGAATTTTCTGAAATGGTTCCTTTACAATGCCAATGTGGTAACTAAAACAATTAACCTTTCTACATTAAAATACAACGTCATGGCCAGGCCTAATTTCTATCTTATTAAACATTATTAGGTACCATGTATCTATATTCTATATATTCTTCATCACTTACCAAGTATCTTTCTGAAGAGACACTGACAAGGATGAGATCATCTCCAACACGTACTTTTTCTCCTTCTGAACGTTGTTTGGAAGCAGGATGTATAGTCCACCAGCAAGCCTCACCTGCATTATCAAAGTTGTGGGGGAAAAAGGATTGCTATGAGAATTGAAACTTCTTTGAAAAGTCTTGTCTTTACTTTGCACTTAGAGTAATAAATACAGCTAATCTCTGTTTTGATGTATTTCGATGTACGAGAACATATAATTTCATTTTTTATGATAATAAATATTATTCTATTACTCTTCAACAATAACAGTTGCCACTGCATACTAACGGCTTTGCCTCAAATAATTTCCACCCTGTTATATTTATAATATGTATTGCCCTGTGTGGACAGTTCTGAGTCTGATAAGATGGGAAATGTAATAGAACAATCAGCAGATTTTACAAATATGCTAAGGATTTTGCAGTCTCTACTCTATATTTGGTGCCAGTCCACATCATTTCAAGATGGCACAAGTATGATATTTGCACCCGCGCACACACACACACACACACACACACACCATTGAGGGAGTTACATAAATAATAATAAAACACTGCTGGAAATTAATCAGTTTTTAAAGCCTGACAGGAATGCAATTTGACTATGTATAATACAGGTCAGTGTGCCATCATTATGTTAACAAAAAAAAAAAAAAGCCAAAGCCATTCTGAATTTGCAGATATACAGGGATTCCAAATAATAAAGAATCTGTATTGCTTGCATGTCTACACTCATATTTTCTTACAGAATAGGACCTAGGAATTTGTAAATTTTTTTTTAAGGAACAAAAATATTTTAAACTGTTAGAAGTAATATGCTAACAATGCCAGTTTCGCTCAGCTAGCCAGTCCATTTAATTTGTTACATTAAAAAAACAAGTCAAGTATTCAAAAAAAAAAGGCCGTCTACTAGCCTGTAGTATCTTCCTGCAATCCCACGTCAAATGCCAGTTTGTCCATTGATGTTCGAGAAGTGGACAGGCAGCACAGATACTAATGATGAAAAAGGAAACAGATGTTTCAGTTTTATTTAATCAGTTAGTTAATTGATACCCAACTCTTCTCCTGGTAAGGGACTCAAGGCAGCTTACAAACAGTTTAAAATAATGGCCAACTACAATAATTTCCAAAAGTTAAACATCTATTAAATTCTATTTTAAAAGCACATAGTTAAAGCAGTTTACAAGATGTTTGAAACATAATTAAAAGATAAAAGTACAGCTTACCTCCAGGTTTGCAATATGTACATAATAATCAGTGTGGTATCACTGAATTATTTCAGAGAAAACAATGTAAATGTTTTTTTAACACAACCAATTTGTTAAATAAAAGGAATGAACAATTCTGACCAAAATTATTATTCTTTGATAAAATACCATTTTATGGAATCATAAAAAAGGAGACAGGGGCTGGGAATAAGGGAACTGGAGCTCAGTAGAAACCAGAAACATAATTCAGTGTATTCAAACATATAAGCATTTTCAAGGCAGTCTACTCAATGTACTATGGACAAACAAAAAGTTAGTAACCTGCTATTTAGAGGTTATCAAATGAAATGTGAAAAAATGTTGATAAACTCAAAATAGATCTGTAGCCTACAGAATTCCTGGTAATCATGGACAGCTCACACAAGGTATCCACACATACCATCTGCATGAAGGCGTCAATAAGAAGAGTGACAAAAACTATTTTACAATGTGAATTGTGGGTAAAATAAAATTTACAGTGATGGATTCAGTGTAATCCATCAAAACCTCATTTCAACCGAGGACTACCAGAGAAGAATACACAGAAAAGAAACTGCCACAGTGGAACGGATTCTTTGCAACCAGAGAAATAGATAATCACATCTATAACATCATTTTCCAGTTTGTACTCAAAAGTGGTAGAGACAGCCCTCTAATTCTAATACAAAGAAGGAAAATGTATCAAATGCATCATCACTATACATAATTTTGTACATACCATACCACTGTAAGAATGGCGCAGCAATATTGCATGCCCATAAAGCAGTGTCCGATGACCACCACCTTGAGCAGTCTGTAGGAATTAAAGAGAGATTTATTAGCATACTGTCATAAAAATATTTTTTTAAAAAACATGTTGGACAAAATCAAAGACCTTTCTGGCCCAGCACTGTGTTCATGCAGTGGTCTGCGCATGCCTATGAGAAGCCCCAATAATTAATTAATTAATTAATTAAATTTATACCCCACCTTTCTCCCAAACCTGAATGAAATAATTGTTTTCTGTGAAACAGTACTTCCTTTTGGGTCCTGAATTTCTTACCAACCAATTTCAGGTTCCAGTACTAAAGGGATGGGAGATTCCTCCCATCCATTTTTTTAATATAATAACAACAACAATAATATTTATTTCTTACCCACCTCTCCCTGTGGATCAAGGTGGGGAACAACAAATTAAAATACAATAAAAGATGGACATACAACACTAATTAAAAACATAGTACCAGTAAAAAGTACATAATACCAGTCAAATCAGCTAAAGGAGAACACATATTAAGAACAATTCATTCATAATTCAAAGCACAAAATATTTTTTTAAAGAAATCACTCTATAATATTTTCCCTTTCTTTTTTCCCCCCTAAGTTAAACAGCCCCAAATGTCATAACCTTACCTCATCAGAAATTTATTCCAGCCACTTGAGCATTTTTTCAGGGCTATGATCAGAACTATATATAATATTCCAAGTATAGTCCCACCATATATTTGTACAAGGGCGGTATGATACTGGCAGTTTTATTTTCAATTCCTTTTCATTTCTTTTTCAAAATACGATCACCATTTTACCTTTTCCAGGGCAGCCACACCAGCTTGACATTTTAATTGACCTATCCCTCACAATCTCATGATCCTTTTCTGGACCACTCACTGCCATCTCACAGATGCCTTCCTTGTACAGATGTAGCTGGTCCCCATCCTGCCAGTGCAGAGCCTCAGGGGACTGATTACATTACTTTATTGACAAAACCAACCTTCCATTCTTGTTCTCGTTTTTCTTCTTGAACTAGCTACAAATACATAAGGCAACTTCTTTTTCTTCATGACTGCCATGTTTGCTTAGAACTCTTGAGTGAGGGAATTTGTCAAAAGTCCTCTGAAAGTCCTAGTAAACATTTGAAAGTCCTAGTAAACAACGTCAGATCTGATCAGACCAGCTCTGTCAACAGGTTTATTGATACTTTCAAAGCACTCTAAAATGTTACTGAACCAATATCTGTCTGGGCAAAAGCCTTAGTGATTCTTTTTCATCAGGGCTTGGCTTGCCATCTGACTAATAAGTTTATCTTTAATAAGGCTTATATTTAATAAGGTAATTGTTCTGTAATTTAACACCTTTGGTGTTAAACTGGATATTTTTCAGTTTCTTAATTCAGAGGCTGAGCGAACATAGGGAACTTTTTGTTGTTGTTCTTAAAAAATCAGCAATTTCACATCTGAATTCCTGAAGAACTCTCAGGTATCATCTGAACCAGATGGCTTGTTTTTCAATTGTGAGTAAAGCGTAATACTTCACACAATGTAACCACTATTTGCCTCAAGCTTGCATTACACATCAGGTTACAAAATAAAGCAAATACTAACAACATGTGGATATGCTTGTTTTCTCTGACAGAATAGGGCTGGATTCAGATTTTCCCCTGTAGAAACAGAAACACTACTCACAGAGTAAACTGGGATCCAGTGGAAGCTTACCTCCCACTAGTGAATCTCTCAGTTCACTAGGACAATTTTTGAGAGGAAATGGGAACTGCAAATGAATTCTTCCCATCCCTTCTTCCAGCATATAGAATCTATTAAGTGCAAATGCAGAGCCAACCCACAATATTTTATAGCCAACAGAACTTTCAATAGTGAATGGTGGATAGTACAAACATTAACTATACAGTCTATCATTTCCACATATATAGGCTGTGAATTTTATGTACAATACTACGGCAGAAAACATATAAAACGCATTTGCTTTCAAGCTGTAGCTCAGTCAAGTAAAATAAGGGCAAGAGAGGCCTTGAATTAATCATCTAAAGGAGCTGTCTCTATAAGTTTCACTAATAAGGGGTATTTTATAGTCTCTATTCAAAAGGCTTAATTCATTGATAATCACCACTATCACTTACACAATCCCAATGACAAATGCTTTTAGATTTTAGAGCTACTGATCTGCTCGCAAATGGCAGGAACAAGTATACAGCTAGAAGCATATTTAAAATGCCAAACATGTTTAATATAGAATATATGTTCTACCTCCAGAGCAACAGCTTGGTCTGTATGGATTTTTAAAAAAAAAAAGATACATGAAGTGTTCGATAAATCTGTAACAAATTATCACATCAATCCTGTTCGTGCAGCCTTGCATTCAATTTTCCCTCTTCTGCCTCTTAAATAGCAAATAAATACAAACTTCTCATCTCAAGTATTTGCAAAAATATGTCAGTACAAGTTTTTTGTTTTGATATGATTTTACATTTGCTTCAACTCACAAGCAAATAAAAAGCAGACTGGGCAGAAAGCATATGTGAATGCATATGTGTCCATGCATGTGTCTTTTAAAGGGCTCTCTTACATTTTCTGTTCTGCAGTAACAACATTCAACACAATATCACCGTTATTATTTCCTATTTCCCATAGGCTATCTTAACTTCACTTGATGTAGCACCAATGTAAGAGCCACTAATGGCACTACCTTTCCATGGTGGTGGGATTGCGTGCTCCTGTGACACAAAAAGCTACGCTGATGGCAACAATGCTGCTGGTAAGGTTTCCCATGTCACTCAGGCTTTTGCTGAGGAGCCAGACTAAACGTGTCAAACAACTATTGGGCAGTAGCAGTAGTGGGAGGTGACACTAATGGAAGATCTCTCAGAGACAATGGCAGAGGCAACATAGCCATCATAACTAACACTGGTTAGTTCTGCACAGAGGGAGGCATGGTAAACTTCCTTTTTAATACCTTTTATCATGAAAACACTATGATGAAACAATCCAAAATGAAATAAGAGATAGAGCCAGAAGATGAAGCTCCCAGGTCAGATGGCACTCAACAAGCTACAGCAGAGGACAGCTATGAGTAGCACTGTGGCAATAATGCGATGGGATTCAAGCCAAAAGGACATTCAGCTGCTGACTTGCTCAGAGAGTAAAGGAAAGTCCAAAGCTGCACAACACATATTTTAAGAATCTGGAATGTGAGAAGCATGAATCAGAGGAAGCTAGACATAGTAAAACAAGAAATGGAATGTATAAACATTGCAATACTTGGTGTGAGTTAGCTAAAGTGGACAGGAATATTCTGAGTAAGAGAAAATTGTGTGGCATTTACAGTAAAGAGACATGTAGCAAAGGCAGTCAAAGGCTATAAAGCAAAGTCTGATGAAATAATATCAGTAAGACTTCAGGGAAAACTCATCAACAGAACCATAATCCAAGTTTATCCTCTGACTACAGAAGAAGAAATTGAAAGATTCTGTGCTGGTGTCCAAAAAAAAATTGATCACACATCAAAACAGGGCTTTTGTTAATCCATAGGTGATTGGAATGCAAAAGTAGAAAACTGAACAGAATCAAAGACTGTAGGAAAATTTGGCCTAGGATCGAGAAATGAAGGAAAAGAGTGACTGACTGAGTTTATGAGGCCAAGAGTTTCTTCAAGCAACCTGAGAGGTGACTGTATACATGGGCATCATCCAATGGTCAATATAGAAATCAAATGAACTACCTAATCAGAAACAGAAGATAGAAACAAGACACAAAAGGACTATATAAAAGAGATGAAATGATGACAGATTCATTCAAGGAAGAACCATATGAAGATGAACCTACAGTTTTAGAAAATGAAGTGGCAACTGCATTCGGAGCATCATAAATCACCAGGAACAGATGGCATACCAATACAGCCGCTTCATGCTACAGGGACAGAAACTACTCTAGTTACAACTAAAATCTTTCAACAAATATGAAAAACAAAAGAGCGGCCCACAGATTGGAAATGTTCAATATATATTTCAATCCCCAGGAAAAAGGGTAGCAAGAATTGCAGTAACCATGAGATCGCTGCATTAATTTTCCATGCAAGCAAAGTGATGCTCAAAATTCTACAACTTTTACCATATATGGAATGAGAAATACGAGATATTCATGCTGGTTTAAAGAAAGAAGGAGGCACAAAGAATCATATTGCAAACGTAATGTTGGATAATAGAGTGCACCAAAGACTTTCAAAAGAAAATCAGCCTGTGCTTCATAGATTACAGTCCAAAGGAAAAAACTAATGAGCACATATGAAAACTATAAGTGTTAAACAGGAAACAGAGCGCCATGTGCTGACTGATGGTCACTTGCTTTATTTATTTTTATAAAGCCCAACACATTTTAGCCTCTATCAAAGTTGGACTTCCTCAGGGGCTACACTAAAAAAATCTGAATATTATTCTATTTAATACATTAAGAAAGACAACAAATTAATTATAATCTCTAATAATATACAAATTACATTTTTCTGCAAACGAAAGTGTATCTACATATCTTTACACAGAAACTTTTGGAGTTGTATAGTACACTCTCCAAAGAAATGGATCACTGAGCAAATGGAACTAGAGACTATAACCTTGGATCTTTGTACATGGACTCAGGTAATCAGGAGAAATGTCTCACACAGAGAAGAAATAGAGATTGCCTCAAAACAGCTGTAACAGGCTTATCATCAGCACTTATGCAGTACTAATTATTTCCATTGTTAGTCATTTTGACACAAGTAGTGTTGCTCCAGGATACACTCAAGAAATAGAAACAGAAGTAATGCTTCACATATGAGATTCCACTGTCACTGACAGTTACTGCTCAACATTATAGCCCTTATTTTTTCAACATTTTCCCAGCAAATAATTGTGAATAGGCTTTGGTCATGGGAAGAACTTTCATTGAACATATTGGCATGGAAGACCTGTCTTCTATCCAAGGGTTCTTATAATGTAACAACTCTGTGACCCCAGAGTGTTTTCTACATTGTGTAAGCCATTTAATTTATTATGATATCATAGTCTGCACGACATTTTTGGGAGTATTATTGCATCTAGAATCCTCCTCTCAGTTAGGAAAATCTAAAACAATGAAACAATAAAATAAATAAAATAAAACAATCATTCTAAAGCTCACCTTCATCATAAATTTCTGTAGTGCCATGAGGAAGAAGAAAAAGATGAAAACGTTAAAAATTACTGTCCTTTGTAATTTTTAAAATGTGGCTTGTATTCTTATTCTAAGAAAACACAATACAAGAAAGAAATATTAACCATTTTTTTCAAACTTATCAAGACTTTCTTCTACAAAATCCAGTATGCTAAAAATTACATACACACATTTCTTAATATAATGGAAAAAAACATTGAAATGCAGTGATGTACAGAACAACACAGTCTGATTTGAACAGTTTATAAATATGAAAAAAAGAGAGAGAGAGCAGGCATACAATTTTCCAAACGAGTGTTATTAGTACTGCAAACACTGTTTTTACATAAGTTTTAAATAATGGCTATGTCAGAACCTGTAAAAGTTGTTTAGTTGTCTTACAAAGCTCTGCAATTGACTTCAGTGCCTGTACATACTCTGGGCTAAATCATAACAGAATAACCAGTGAATAAATTATTTTATTTCAAAACAGTAGTTAATATTCAACCATACTCATAGCTGCTCCAGATCAGCAAACACTTAAGTCAATAAAGCCTAATCCATTTCTTTTGTAAGTGTTTGTGACATCTTATAAGCCTTGCTTCCCCCTTAATCATTACCCATTTGGCACAATATGTATCAATCTGTGATGCTGACACAATATTTATGGATAGCTTGTATTGACATAAAAAAATAATGCTCCTTTGCATGCATGCCCTTTCCACTGTTCTTATGCCAATTTTTTATTTATGGAAGGGATATATGAGATTCTTAGAATATGTGCATGGGTGAAACATAAAAAGCTGACAATATATAACAAAAACCAAGAAGCTGGTATCTGCAAAATACACATTTGTGCATAGATAAGACAGAAAGATCCTCTGTTCACTAAATGATGGACAATGAATATTTTGTTTCTAACCCTGGAGCATACAACTTTGCTATAATAACGGCACACAGGAACTGACTATCCATTAAGTTCAGATATTATATCTCAGTATATACAATATTATATCTCAGTATATAAAAATATCAAAGATTTTGCAATCGAAAAAAAATACATCAAACCAGAATGAAGCCAACACTAGACAAGCACATACCAAAAATATGTAGTGGCATGGAATGCACCCCAAATTGCCATTTTTGCTGGACAAAATACAATTTTAGATCAAGAGATATTTCAGATAATAAGTTGGGACAATTATAAGTGTCTTGGAAAGTTATTTTTCTTGTCTTCACAGAACAAGGCACACGATTGTTCATTTGTTGTAGAACCTTTTCTACAGATTTTCAGTCTTCACTAGAAACTAAACAATCAAGTTAAAGACAAATCCATATAGTTCCCACAAGATATTAAAGGTATGAGTGTGCAAGTGTTAAAGGTGATGGTAAAACCATGTACCCTTGGCCCTCCACATTTCCTTGGGCTAAGGGCTCTGGACCCTCACAAAAGAGGAAAAACTGCAAATATCAAAATGTGCAGGGGGGAAGGGGACCAAGGCATGGTGAAAAGAGCAGACACTCTGGGTCCAAACCAGGTCAGGGAAAGAAAAGGGGAAATGGGTGGGTAGGCATGATGGCCCTATGCTTTGTTCCTCTCACCCATTTCTTTCTTTGGGTGTCAGAGTGGCATCAGGAGAGGGCTTGTAGTATTGAAAAACATGTATGAGCCATTCTTAGCTGGCCACACAGTGACTGGTGGAAGAGAAGGAGGATCAGAGATGGAATTTTAAAGGGCTGCACAGCCTGATCAGAGCTGCTAAGAGGGAACAGTCCCCCAGAAAAGAGGCACTGGAAGGGGGACAGAAATTGGGGAAACTGACAAATAATCAAATCTGCAGATGTTAAACCTGTGAATGTGGTTGACTGTATTTCTTAGCTTCAGTATCAATAATGTTATCATAGTGAACTATTAAACACTAGAGTAATTAGAAAATATAATCCAGAAAGGCAATTCGCAGAAGCATTATTTATCTCTCAGTCTTAGTCTTCATATTCACAGATGGTTCCCTTATTATATAAATGCAAAGATATTAACATTTTGCTAGTGGATCACCTCTTTGGTTTCCTAATGCAGTCATACTCAGCTTTATCAAGTGAATCTCTTACTTCAGTTCATCTAGGTCAACCAAATCCAGTTTACATGAGCATTCTTTTATAATACAGTTTGGGGTTACAGTTTTAAGCACTGTGTTTAACTGTAAGCATAATTAGTGGGACAGTGGTGGAGGATTAGACTCTGAGAAAGGAATAATGCATTTGGTATTGCTATTTTTTTCAAGTTCTCGAACACTTAATTTAATATCATGTGGCAGCCCTGCATCCTAAATTCTGTTTGTCTGATTGTTTGCGTCCTTGTTTTAGTACACAGTTCCATTTGTTTCCAACACAGTAAATTCCTGCAGTTTTTTAGGTTTTCAGCTACCTTTTAGCACTGCTAGTCAAATAATCCGTAACTATTTGATAGATATTCTCTTACCGAAAAAGATATGCCTATAAAAAGGCTTACATTTCAAAACGTAAAGTACAAATACAAAGACAAATGAGATGCAATGTTTGTATAATCCACTCTTACTTTTTCCTGATCTGTTATTATTCTTTCACTTTAATAAAATCATACCAGATAAATGGATTCTTATATTGCAATTGTTAGCTCTAATATAAATCAAAAAGAAACATGAATACTGGCAGAACCATGTTTACCAATTAACTCCACCTGCCAGGATACCATAGTGGCAAAATACTCATGCATCTATTGATTAGTGAAAGAGGCAGCTGGCTCTATGCCACCTAATTATTGAGTGACTGACTAAGAGGGCTCTTCAGAGCTGGCTCTGTGGTAAAGGCACTTGCACAGGTGCTTTTTCCAGGCTCCTCTCCCATAGTGTCTTGGCTCTACAGAATTCACAGACAGGCATTCAAGAATTAGGTAGCTTGGAAATGCTCCACTACTGCCTATTTCTTGCTGCTCACTTTTTCTTCAGTTCTTCACCACTCTTGCCGTTTTCTTCTTTTCCACTCCATTGCCTTGATCTTCTACTCCTCCTCCCAATGTAGCTAGACTAAGAGAGGCACAGGATTTTGGCCTGAATATTAAAATTAATAGAAACACTTCTGCAATTGTCCAAATCATTATGTGGATTATACCCTACATCTTTTTAAAATAAATACAAAAACATACAACAGAAACAACAAAATATCAACAAGTAGTGAAATATCGTTTCAATACTGTTGCAGTCAATCCCGTTTCAGTGCCAGTGTTCAAGTATGCAGTTCTGTTGTCTTGATTCTGATTAGTGAACACTGAAGTTGCACTTGCTTTTGTGATGGTTTGATGAAGTGTGAATGAGAGTTAGCATACTGGAAATATACAAATCATGTGGCCAAAAATTTGTCATAGAATTCAGTCCATATTTTTTGCCAGTCAGCTTCATATATGCTAACACTCAGATCAGTCTCCCAACCTAACCCTGAGTCTGTGTTCTCCACAAGTTTTCACTCAAGTAACCATGTATTGGCATAAGAAATTGTCAAGCCATATGTTTTTATGCTCCATAAGAAACCTAGAAGGCCTCTGTTAAATGTACTATACGGTCTGTAAATGATTGAATTTGAGCTTCTTGCAGGCAAGCAACCAATGTTGATATTTAAAAACTTATTCTCTTAGTTTATCCTATTATTGGTACATCACTTTAAAAAAACAAGATGTATTCCTGTTTTTCTCTACCCCCCTATTCTGATTAAAGTTTTCTGGTGCTAGAAAATTCAGGTGATGGAGAAAATAACAACAAGGACAGATAAGGGGCAAGGTCCCCTTTCCATTTATTTCACTCTGTAGATGGTTGTCAAAAAACAAAAAAGTGTCAAAAAACAAAAAAGTCTACAGGGATTTTTGATCTTGATTTCGGTCAAAAGTAGAAATGGTAGGATGTAATGGGGATCCTTCAAGCTGCCTTAGATTATCCAGTGGCTTAAGCTGCCATTTTTTAGTATTTCTACTTGTTGTTTTAACTGAAAAGCCTGACAACAAAACAACAAATTTTGCACTGTGAGGCTGCCAAAGAACATAACAATGCATTTTTGGGAAAAGTATGTTCTTCCTACTTGAAACAAATTCCTACTTGAAACAAATTCCAGCACCCTTTGTTATTTTCCCAACCACAGTTCTGTTATATACTAGGTGCATTTGGAAATTAAAATACAATTCAAAATGGAGTTGGTTTCACCTGCTAAGACAATAATGCCTTTAGCAAAGGGGAAGAGACAGCCAAAAAACCCTACATTACCTTTGCCCAGGTTGAGCTCTAGACTTACCATTATTTTTAACATTAACATTTGGACCTGGTTAGCCAGAACTAAGTTTACAGTTTTGGACACATTTATCAGACAGCAAATTCTAATAAATCAATGGTACTTACTTCTGCATAAGAAAGGAACTCAACCAATGGGACTTAAATTGGACATAATTAACATGCTCCACTGATTTCACTGTGACTTAAACAGATACAAATTTATATGGATTGGGGTGCTAGTAATTTAAACTACTACAGTTGGACCTCCATATTCCCTGGAGTTAAGTGCTCAGGACCTCCACAAAAGCAGAAAAACTGCAAATATCAAAATCTATGTATATCTGTGGGAAGGGTGACAAGGCATGGTGGGGAGAATGGGGACCCAGAGTCCAAACCAAGTCAGGAAAGGAGAGAGAAAGACTGTGGGTCAGCATGAAGACCATATACTTCCTCTCTCACATCCATCTCCTTCCTTGGGTCTGTGTGGGAGGGGCATCAGGGGACAGTCTGTGATGCTGAGAAGTCAGGATTTGGGCTGATCCTAGCCAGCCAGGCAGTGGATGGTGGAGAAGGATCACAGCCAAGTTTTTAAAGGGCTATGCAGCCCCATCAGAGCTGCCATGAGAGAAGGTTCCCCCAGAAAAGAAGTGCCTGAGGTGGGGAAGCAGAAGTTGAAGAAATCTGCAAATCATCAAAAACTGTTAATGTTAAACCCACAAATGTGAAAGGCTATCTGCAATTGCAATTCACATTCTTTATTTTCAGCTCTAAACCAGTTTTTACATCTGTTTCACCAATTATTTATGGTATTTGGTATGCAGAAAATTCCAATCCACCTCTCATTCTCATTTAAAAGCCCTGGTTTGTCAGAAGAAATAGAGATACACAAGTTTTCCTAGCATGGAGCTGTGGCCCTGTTTAGACACAGCAACATAAAAACTGATTTGTTTTCATGTGGTAAGTCAAGCTTCAGTCATACAAAAACAAATAACATTCTGCTGTTTGTACAACAGTGGAAAAAAATTGTTACATCTGAAGTGGGTCATAGATAGGATTTCATAATTTGTGCTGAATTTTTGTCAAGCAGCTACTTATGTAGCACAGCTCTCAGAAATTCTGTTATACTGATAAAACCTGATCATACCATTTGATGCTCATTTGATTTTGCATTCTACTCTTGTGCAGTGGTTCAATATACACCCAACAGGCTAGTAAATCCCAAAGTAAAAATGCACATTTGAGTAATTAAGCAAACACTGTGCTCAGTGACAAGTCAATCTCATATAATTTCAAGACAAAATAATAAGCCATGGACCTATTAGATTTAAAATGACTGTAGAGACTGAGCTTAAATTCTAACTATAAAGACCTTCTTTCTCTGTGAAAGCAACAGAATTTTATATTGTTATGTTGATTAATAGTCACCTTGAAAGCATATGGACACAACCCTAGGATAGAATTTGTATTTTATTAATCTATTTCTTCAGATAGTTAAATGTCTAACTGTTCTTGTTTCAGGCCAAGTATGTGAATATTTTGGATATATTTTCATTAAGGACTAGAAATGACAGTACTAAAGTACAGAAATATCTACGAAAAATCAACATAATTCATTCTCAAATTGTAGTGACAGAATTATACAGCAGTACAATCATTAAAAGGACTGATAAGTCATTACAATAAAGGAAACTAAATAATTTGAGATAATACAGTAACCACATAATAATCTATACAGAACCACTGAGTTAAGTGGATATAAAAGTTTTCCAAAGTAGATTTCTCTGACTTTAAAAAAACATTGCAAGCAGACTTTGAGTACAAACACTTGAACATACACAACAAAAATTATACATGCTCAAGAGGTTCTACTAGGACCAAATATTGGCTGCATGCCCTGATTTCTAAACACGTAATTAGACACTAACAAAATTACATGCACACAGACAAATGGAAGACATTTGTGCCAAGTTTTAAACACTTCAAAACCTCTGCATGGGCTTTCTCTGGATAGTAACAATTATTGCTCTTCTACCATGAATAAGATAAAGAATATCTAACCTCAGCAGATTACAATACTGTTACAAATATTCAATTCAGAATTAAATCAATATGCTGAAAAATTTGGAAAAAAATTTAAGTAAGAAATATAAATCAATTAAATAAGTATAATCTTAACTATTGATTTGATTCTGTGCAATTTTTTTGCAGTATTTATTAAGCTCTAGAAGAGCTTGATAGACACTACATTTGGTGAATAAAGCAACATCTCTGTTATATAAACATATAAGAAGGATTATGGTATTCACATGCATTGTTCAATTAAGACAAGTACAGACAATGAAACAATGAAAGGTTTAAAAGGTATACATTTAGAGGATGATATTGCAAGGCTCAAAACGGCACGGCAGAATCCCTTTTATATGACTTGTGCAATACACAAATAGAAATTACAATTGCAAGACTAATACTTTTGTATTATTATTTAAAGAGGATAAAAAACTAATTTAGAAATCTAACAGTACAGCTAGTATTGGAAAATCACTTTTAAAAATTTTGTTTTGAGCTTAGCAAATTAGTGTAGTGAGACATACAAAATTTTTAAAACAAACAGTTTCAGCTCTGTGCTAAACAAAGATTATTTGGGATCAAGAGATTCAGAAACACATACCCATTTTTCCACATCAACTAGCTGTAGAAAGAAAATAAACAAGTGTTCTGTTATTCAGCATGATATTTGGAATCCACATTTTAATACAAAAATCTGTAGTTATTGGGCTAAATCTAATGTTGCAACGGCATATTTCACTAATATAATAGGATTCATATCTTCTTCCTTTCCCTTGGTAATTACCTGCACTGCTTGAGGCATTCAGAAGGGATTTTGTACACGTCTACTGATGGCTCCATCATCACCATCATCATCACCATCATCATCATGGGGTTTCTGGGGAATTAGGAGTCCCTTCAGGGTTGGTAAGCAGAACTACCTACCATCAACAGTATGACTCTGCTGGGCCACCACCACCACCATCAATATATATTTGTTGTTGTTGTTGTTATTTAACATATATAAGGCATTTACAATTTTCTAAGCAGACTGAACCTACTGAAAGAAACGACAATCCCTGCCCACAGGCTCACAATATAATAGACATAACATAAATAAAAAAGGAACAGGAGAAGAATGAAAGGAAGAATAAAAACCAGTGTTTTTCAATAAAAAATGAACATCATATCAGAATCAATTATAAACACATGTCCCACAGATGATTTTGTTTTATATAAAATACTTCCAAGTTCTTCATGTCTTGAAGTCAAAGTGGATACAGAAGTGATATTGCAGAGCACTTTGAATGCTGTATGCGTATGGAAGTATCAGAGCTTTCTTGATAGATATAAAAGCACAACGTGAGATTTTCAGCACCTATCACTTTCTGCTTTTTTACTGGCTCTTTTACCAGTAAATGACAACAGGAGTTCCTGCATATGCCAATCTGAGTGTGCACATATGCACTCACTCCCAGAAGAGAGAGGAAAACAGCATGGAAACAAAAATTGCCAGAAGTCATAGTTATTCATTGTGTTTCTCTAGATGAGAATGCAGTTTGTAAATTATAGTATCATTTGGTATGACATGTGAATCAACAAAGCATATCTTACAACTCTTGCTGTACCTCCAAAAGTCTCTGCAAAATAGTAATACAATTTCTGAACTAATAGAAAACAAGAGCAGACAAATAGCCATAAACATAAAATCACAGTGTTGGAAGAAACCACAAGGACCCCCAGTCCAACCCCCTACCAGTTAGGAACAGGCAATCAAATCTCCAAAGAAGAGACTCCACCACAATCTGAAGCAGTGTATTCCACTGTCAATTACCACCAGAAAGTTCTTCCTAATGTTTAGGTGGAATCTCTTCCACCATAGTTGAATCCACTGCTATGTATCCTAGTCTCTGGAACAGCAGGAACAAGCTTGCTCTATCTTCAGTATGATATTCTTTCAAATATTTAAACATGGCTACCATGTCAACTCTTAATCTTCTCTTCTTCAGGTTAAACACGCCCAGCTCCCTAAACCACTCATCACACAGCATGGCTTCCAGACCTCTTACCATTTTCATCACCCTCCTCTAGACATGTTTCAGTTTGTCGATATCCTTCTTGAATTCTGGAGCGCAGAACTGGACATAGTATTTCAGGTGAGGCCTGACCAAAGCAGAATGGAGTAGTACTATACACACAGTCATTGGTTGTACATTTGGAACCAATGTTCGATTCCAAACTGTGGTTAGCACAGACCACAAGCCGGTACTATGTCTAAACTTCAGGTCTCCCCTATCTAGAAAAGAAGGATGGAGCATAATTTGTGCTATGAGCAGCAATCACCTCCTACCTTCCTTAATTTCTCAACCACCTAAAACATCTAGCAGGCTCCAAGAGATGGTTCAGATACGTTTCTAGGCAAGATAATAACAATAATAGCAGTATGATTAGGAATTCATCTAGAAAGAAGAAACAAAGTGGATGTTTATTCGTTCTGATTCTGCTTCTCTCTTCAGGATATTTGGGTCCATCCTTTTTTCTTCTATTATTAGAACTTATATTTTGCGATTTATTTCACTTGCTGAAAGTGCAATTCACACTTACATCAAATCATGTAGAATTTATGTACAAGAGATCAGGCTCACAACTGGAAGTCCTTCTGCCTCAGCTCAGGTATTCAGTATGACATATGAATAGGGTTTAAGCATGGTGACATGGTTTATTTCATGAGACCTAAATCCGACATCACTTTTGCTGTAATGTCAACATGTGGAGCAACATGCAGTCTGTGAAACTCATTCCGGAAGATTACTCAGTCCTTCAGAGCAGTTTTTGGGGTGGCCTGGAGTCCAATTCCACAAACAAAACCAGCTGTCTCAGTGGTCATTTTTATCCCAGCCAACACAACAAGCCGAAATGAAGGTATTGAGGTCTGTGTAATAAGATCGTTAATGCATGATTTATAAGAGTCAGTGATCACATGTGTAACTTGTTCACATAAATCCTGTTTCCGAATATAAAAAGAACACTGCCGGGTCTGAACATGGCCTATCTTACCTAGCAATTTGTCACTCTCCTCAAGCCAACTGCCTAAGGAAAGCAAAACATGAGTGTGACAACACCGCCCCAGGTACAGAGGAACTCTGACACTAATACTGTAGGTAATATATATCTATCATGATTAGAAGCCACTGATATCCTTATCCTACATGAATATGTTTAATCTCTTTGCAAGCTGTTCAAGCTGACAGCCATCCATGTACCTTGTGCTAACAAACCCCACAGTTCTGGCTGTGCTGTGTGAAGAATTACTTCTGTTTCTCTCTCAGCCACAAAACAGTTTCACTGGATAATACACATACACCTCAGTTAGCAAAGTCAATGTTTTCTGGGGTGTTACGTCTCTAAGAGAAACTTTGGTACCAGACATACAAGTAAGAGGGAAATAATAGGGATAGGGTCATACACCAGAAAAATGAAGAGCAGCAGTTGAACAGGGTTCAGCAAACTTCTTATTCAAAACTAACAAAAATGCACATGTGAAATGAAACAACCAGGTCTGAGAAGCTTTCCGTAAGTAAAAGAAAAATATGTTGAACCATCTAAAAATCACTTAAAGAGTTTTTCCAAAGAAATCCAAAGATTTTTTTTTCTTTAACTAGTCTACACTTCTCATCTGATTTCAATTTTGGTGTCCAAATTTACAGATCCATGTATTGTTTTATTTTATTTTATTTTAACTTGCAGAGATTGGCTATTGAGGCAAGCTTAGCTCTGCTTGCTGTTTGCACATGTTCAGTAAGGTTTTCTTGTGGCAGTTGCTGCTTAACCTTTCTTGTTGTGGGAAAACATACATGACTACAGTAGGGCTAGCCATGTATGTTTGCCTACAACATGATGTTTAGCCACATATGTCTACCTAGGCTTCCCTACAACAATCCTATTGTAGCAGCATGCAATAAAGCTTGAGCTGGTGAAGAGCAGTATACAACCGGTAAAGAGTGGTATTCTGCTCTTCACCAGCTCAAACTTTATTGCATTGTCTCCTGGAGACAAACTACTGTAAGTCTGTGTTTTTTTCAGCCCTTCTTCCCTATCCTCCTAATGCTACTGAAAAATGTCCAGGTTTAGAGAGGCCATTAAGGCAAAGATAAGTGGATGTAAAAAGACTTCATAAAAAGGAGCTTCTTTGTCAGAGGCTTTGTTAACTGAGGCATGCCTGCTATACTGAATTCTTTTACTGTAGAAAAAGGAGGAAACTGACCATAAACATTTATATCCATCCATATCTGCCTTCAAGTCACCTGTCAATGAAAGGTGACTCCCTGAATTTCACAGGGTTTTCTTAGGCAAGGAATACTCAGAGGTGGTTTTGCCAGTTCCTTCCTCCTACAACATGGGGTATTCATTAGCGATCTCCAAACCAAGTACTAACCAGGGCTAACCCTGCTTAGCTTACAAGATGGGATCAGATGGCATCTGGTGGCTTCAGGGTATTTAGGCTGCACATTTATATAAACCTGTATGAGCTCTCCTCCCCGTTTTTCTAAGCAACAAATGTTAGAACTTGAAGTTGCACCTGAAACTTGTTCTTTCAAATTCTTTTTTTTTCCTACACTTGTTCCAGCTATGCAATATCCTTTTCTTCATACAGTGACGAGAACTGTGCACAGTACTGTGGCCATACCACAGATTTGTATGAAGGCATTATGATACTGACAGTTTTCTTTCTTTCTTTCTTTCTTTTTTTAAATGTTTTCAATCCCCAGCACGAAATTTGCCTTTTTCACAGCACCCACACACTGGATTGACATTTGTATTGAGCTAATCACCCCATTAGCATAGATGTGAAGTAAGGATTTTCCTCCCAGTGTGCATCACTTCATTTGCCTACACAAAACTAGATTCTTTTGCAAACTGCCAATTTTTGTTCTCATAGCCCTAAATAACTTGCACTGTTAGCAAGCCTGGCCACCATGCTATTCACTCCAGGTCATTTATGAAGAAGCTGAAAAAGCACAAATCCTCAGGGAACCACAATGTTTACAGCCTTCCATTGTGAAAGCAGTCCATTTGTTCCTCCTCTCTGCTTTTAAACTTTTTCATAAATTACCTGGACTTGGAGCAATGATACCAAATTATTCATGGTGAATAAAGCAAGAAAGGAAATCAGGAAGAGATTTGAAAGGCTCTTTCCAAACTCGGGGAATAGAAATGAAAATGAAAATGTAGTTCAGTGTAAGAAGATGTAAAGTAATACAGAGAATGCTGGCCTTTTTCTGGTAAGATTCAGCACAGCCCTTATGCTCTTACAGATTCATCATATGCCAGTAGTATAATCTCACACAAATTACATTTATGTTCTTTTGTTTATTTATGCACAAAGTAAGCTCATGTTCTTTTTGCATAACAACATGCTTGTTTTGACAAGAATTTGGTAACCTAAAAGCTGTTCTCAGCCTAGGCTATATGTTGTTGCTATGGCTTCCTTTTGAAGGTTTCCAACTCTTCCGAATTGTTTAAGGGAATTGAGCAGTCAGCAGTGTTTCTATAATGGCTGAATCACACTTCATTATTATCTACATTAATCAGCCACCATCATTCCCTTATAGAAGTGCCCTTATTTCAAATGGAAGTTCTTACAACTTTTAAATCCTCAGTTCAATTTCAGCCGCATTTAAAGCCAGTTATACTCAGTGGGCTAAATTCCAGTGTCAGCCCCGACTAGACTGTTGAATGAATGGAATTTGTTAAGTCAACATTTCTGTAACTCCCACTGACTTCAGCTGGGACTAGCAGTTGGATTTAGCCCACTACACCTGTTAAACTGAACTCGGTACCCGATTTTATACTATCTATCTACCGTCCTTAAAATAATTCCTCACAAATCTGTGCCAAACCATTCCCATCATACTAACATTCACATTCAGGAAGTGAAAGGTATTCCATGCAGAAATGACAATCACACAAGTTGCTTGTACTTTCTAATACACACATGCACACACACACGCGCGCACACACACATATCTCTACACACACACAACTCTGAAAGTCAAAATTGATTAATAAACCATTTGAAAAATCAACTAGGAATTGGCTTATAAATCTATTTAGCATGAACTCAGTATTAACTAATAATTGTCATACAAAAATGTGTCTGTAAGCAAAATGCTCTAGGAAGGTATGAAAAAACTATGAAGGTAAAACATACTTCCATGTTTACCATTTCACTTGAACATCTAAGTCATTGTTGTTGTTGTTGTTGTTGTCGTGTGCCTTCAAGTCATTTCTGACTTAATGGCAATCCTAAGGTGAACCTACCATGAGCTTTCTGGCGGCTGAGAACATGTGACGAGCCCAAGGTTACCCAGTGGGTTTTTCCATGGTTGAGCAGAAAATCAGGCCCTGGTCTCCAGAGTTGTAGTCCAATGCTCAAACCACTACAACATGCTGGCTCTCTACCTAAGTCATACATTACTTAATTTGATAGAATTTTTTAAAGGTCTGATACAAATGAGAATGGGGAAAAAGAGACATCCAAGAAAGAGAGAAGAGTTTTCTTTCAAGGACCAAAAAGATAAAAGCTATTAACCAAATCAGCCAAAGTACTTGAATTTAAACCAGCATGATCCCACTCAGAATGTAGTCAATTCTTTCAAACTAAAAACACATGGAACTAAAATGCATGATGTGTAACACATGGGGCCTTTCCGCACTGCACTGTTATAGTGCTATTATTCCACTTTCAACATCCTATGGAATCCTGGAGTTTACAGTTTAGTGAGGGTCCTTTACAATTCTCAGCCAGAGAGCTCTTTGCCCTTAGCAAATTACAAACCTCAGAATACTACCAGATGTTGAAAGCGGAATAATAGCACTATAACAGTATAGTGCAGAAAGGTCCATGGTGTTCTCAAATTGGGATTGATATGGATGATGTAACTCTCAAGAGCAACACTGAGGCCCTCAAGAAACACTTCTTAGAGCTAGAATATATCACACCAGGTAGCAGGCTGGTTTTGTTATATTTGCTCAGCAACCTGGATTTGATCTGGTTTTAGAACAATGAATAAAATCATTGGTACATACTTTGTATGAAGATAATTTTTTAAAAAACATAGCTTATCAAATATTCTGTAAGAATTAAATCTAGTATAAAATTTAAATACTACATTTAGGCATAAAAAATGAAATTCAGAAATACAAGAGAAGCACCATCTAGCGTGACAACAGTACATATGGAAAGAATCTAGGAATCTTCATACAACATCAGCTAAACGTAAGTCAATGATGTAGTTGGGTGGTCAAAAAAGCAATGCATTTCTAGGTTGCATCAACTGGAGTAAAGTGGCAAGATTAAGGGAAGTAATAGTGTTATTCTAATTGGACTGGAGGTCTTTCATTCATAGGACTGCCATGAGTCAAAGCTGATTTGATGGCAATTACAAACAATAACATTCTGCTTTGACCAGACTTTGCCTGAAATACTGTGTCCAGATCTGGGCACCACACTTCAAGGTCACTGACAAAAGGGAATATTTTCACGGTAAGGCAACCAAGACGGTAAATGATTTGGAAAGCAAGCCCTATGAGTAATGGCTTAGGATAGTTATGCAAGAGAGAAGATTGAGAGGTGATATGGTGGCCATCTTTAGCTGGAAAGATGTCCTCTAAAAGAGGGAGCAATCATGTTTCCTGATGCTCCACAAACTAGGAAACAAACCAATGAATTCAAATGATAGTAAAAGAGATTCCACCTAAATTTTACAAAGAACTTCTTGATGGTGGGAGCTGTCTGTCAGTTGAAGATTGCTTCTTAAGGTGGTAGACTAGCTCTCATTGGAGGTTTTTAAACAGAGAATCGATAGATCTCTCAAAACTGTTTTAGTTTTGTATTGCTGCATGCCACAGAGTTGAACTAAACTGGCCTTGCTGTATTTCCAATCCCATGATTCTATTGTTTCACTGCTAAATCTAACTGGCAAGATACTTTTAAAAGCAGCCTCTTATTGTTTCTGGAAAAATCACAGAGAAAGAAAGCAGGGCAAACTGTGGATGATACTAAAGTATGTTTACATAATTGATTCTGACAAGATTTACAGCAGGCCAATCATACAAGTCTTTTCTGATTATGTTTTGGATAGAAGATATTAAGCAGGAGCTATTTAGATGCCTACATACTGATTTAAAGAAAGAGGCAAAATGAGACTGGTGCTGTTATGTGGTAGTTCATCTAAGACAACAGGAAAAAAAAAGAGCATCAAGACTATATGGGTGTGTCTGAGGGCCGTCTATTTGCCTGTTGATTTACAGTGCCCCAAGAACTTCATAGGGGTTTTTTAGCCAAGGAACACTCTGACGTTGCTTTGTCAGTTCCCTACACTGAAATATAGCCTATAATACTTGGTCTTCACTGGCAGTCTCCCATCCAAGTACTATCAAGAAGTAATATTTCACAGACCTCTGGTTTTGCTAAGAGCACTATATCAGAGACATCTCAAGAGAATGTCACCCTAGAAAGAAACATCCATGGTGATTGAATATAAGGTAAATACCTGACAGCTTGCTGTTGTTTAACTCTATCCCCAAATCTAACATCTAAGTTTAAAAGGGAAAGATGGCTGGAATTCTACCAGTGGTAAATTTTTCTGGGTTTTAGTTCAAACTTCAAGAGAGGATCCAAGCTGTTCCATGATTTTGTAGATAAGACTTCACCAGTTTGGATAGCTCCTTTGTAGTTCAGACTAAAACCCAGAGTATATTCACTACTTTAATGATATGAAAATCAACAGCTGCCACTGTATAGTAGCCTTGACCTCCACGAACATCATCACAAACAGCTGATTCACAAGTTGCCACATAACAATTTTTGCCCCTTCCATTTCTTAATATGACTACTTCCAAATCTTTCAAACCCAATTCTATATTCTCCTACTCACTCTAATACACTAGTGCAGGGCAGACAAGATCATTGTCTGTAGGGCAGACAAGATCATGTGTCTCTCCTACTTTTTCCTCTTTTTTTTTGACAGAAAAAATATCCCCTAAGGAAAAAAAGATGGAATAACTCTACAGTGTTTTCTTAGTACTAGGATTACCTAGCTATTATCACTATGTTCTATGTAGCAAGTGCAGTTCTTAACAAAGGAAGGACAGAAGGGAAGGAGGGAGGGAGGGAGGGAGGGAGGGAGGGAGGGAGGGAGGGAGAAAAGAAAAAGAAAAAGAAAAAGAAAAAGAAAAAGAAAAAGAAAAAGAAAAAGAGCAAGGAATCTTGAAATATAACCACTTAAATTACTTCCTGAAGAGAAAGGCTCAACAGAACTCTGAGCAGGACATTTAATGAGAGAAAGTATGTCAAGCCCAGGCTGAGAACTCATTTTGAAGCTACCTGAAAATAATTTGAATCAAACAGAGACTAAAATGTCTAAACCTAGGAACTATAGTTATCACATCATTGGTATGATGCAATCTTTCCACTTTTGTGACAAGATGGGTACTAGCCTTCCATACTACCTGACACTTTGCACATGTTTTAGAATGCAATATTAAGTCTGTCCACACAGTTTCAAACATAAGAATAATTTCTCATAATCAAGAACTAGGAAACCTTTTCAAGTAGTTGAATTTCCTATGACACAATCTCTCACTAGTTTTATATAGTACACAGTGAGAAATTGGGGGACAGAAATAATATAAAGCAAAGCAAATTCTATTTGTAAAGTATCTGTAAAATTTTATTGGCCATCCTACATCCTTCAGAATCTTAACTAGCAAATTCATCTATGGTCAGTCTCATTTAGGGTACAAAGACAGATCTGTTTATCTACTGGAGTCTTCTATATAATGCGATTAGCAATAAGAACAACCATGAAAGAGAACATATTTGCACAAGAGTAATTCTGAATCTTCCAGTTTGTTTGTTTTTTTAATTGAATTTCTATCCCACCTTTCTCCCCAGATGGGATTCAAGGTGGCAGACTGTAACAGAAGATGGTTACTTCTTCTTATGGTATAAGGCAAAAGCACAAATCTGCCAGAATTCTTTTATCATTGAAAAGGCAAGATTTGTGCAGTAAGACACCTGGCAATGAACAATTATAGCTTAATACTAGCAATAAGGAATCAAGACAATATTTGGGAAAATACAGTTTATTAACTAATAGTACGTTAGGAAAATATTATATACAGTTCTGCACGTTACACCATTCAGACACATGGAAGGAAACAGAAGGAAGATTTAAGATTAAAGGAAAGCAATTCATTAATAAATGCTAAAAACAATCAAATATGTAACAGACACAATTCATTTCTAAGCCTAAGGTTTCCAGTATGTCCTGCATTTTGAAAATACCTTGGGAAAAGTATTTTAAACATAAATTGTCCCCAAATCATTTTGTTGGTTCATAAAGAGCACTGAGACTGACAGACAGACACAGAGATAGAGATATGATAAAGAGGGAGAGAAAGAGAGACAGCGAGAAAGAAAGACATAGTCTGGTTTTTCAATCTGTCATGTGACATTTTGTCAGTGTGGATTCACATCATTGTAGGTTTTCCATTTGTTGGAATTAAAACTTATATGATATATATACAAAGGTTCATAGGGATGCTATATTCGAAAGGCTGAGGTTTCAACAAAAGCACGAAATGTTACAACTCTTCTAATAAATTCCAATATCAAGAGTTGGGAATGAGACATTCACTTCCAATCTAATTAAAAAGTAAAAACATCACAACTCACCCCTTCTGCTTTTTCCTCTGTATTAGCCAGCATTTCCTGGAGAGCTCTCACTGACAAGGACTGTTCCAGCACAAAATTGCAGATTGAGAGATCCGGAGGAACATTCTAATTTTGAAAATATGATGAAGAAAGCATTGGATGAAGCATTTCATATTACTGGGTATACAATTTTATGTCGACTCAGAAGCGAGCCCCATTGACTTCAGTGGGACTTGTCGACAGGCAAATGTCCATAAGATTGTAGCCTTAGCTGTTGACATATTCCTTAATTACATTGTGATCTTAATGGTGTTTAGTGAGAAATATTTTCTTTCAAATCCAGAGGCTCTATAAACATTATAGTTATGCCAGTGCCACTCATAATGTCCAAACCGTGAACCTTCAACCAAAACTTTAAAATTCAGGAAAATTCACCTAGAGTGAACGTTTGCCAATAAATACCCTCTAATGCTCCTAACATTTCAAAAACTCCAAACTTAGCCTCTCCACCCCACCAAAAAACAGAAATTAAAAAACAGAAATAGAACTCTAATTGTTTTAGGATTTATGCCCCCTCTGGTATCCTTCTGCCAACAGATAAAAACTCTTTTATTTATACAGACATTTGGTGACTAATTGGTCATAGGGAGTCTTTTTTCATGGGGGATGTCCTACATTTTTATCTTGATTATTAAGTTTTTAAGTGGTTTACACTTTTTGGAAATTAGCAGTGCTTTAGCTTGTTCAATTGTGTATTCACTTTTATCATCATTTCTTTTTAACCTTCATCTTATTTTAAGCTTTTTGTAAGTCACCCTGGGTTCCGTGTTGAGAGAAAGGGAGAAAATAAAAAAAAAAATTACATTTGACCAATTTTTCATGGCAAATGCAGCAGTGTAGCCCACTGCAGGGGTGATGGGAGACAAAAATGGTTATCTGCTGCAGTTGTTGACCCTGCCCTGAAAACAGCCCAGTGAAGACATAAGAATGGAAGGGGGGAAAACAGAGCATTCTAAAAGGTAGTATTGGCTGGTAAACTAGACAGGAGCACTGTGTGATGCAATATGTTGTTTAGATTCTGCTTTACTACAAAAGTAAAGAGAAAAACTCAGGGGTGGGGTGGGATACCTTCACCACTTAATCAGCTACCATGATGACATTACTAGATAACCTTGTTGCCATGTGGAGTTTCAGGATTAACTTGAGCAAGGTTTACCTTGAGAATATATTTTTCCTGCCATAGATTCTAATGTGAAGTAAAGAAGACGAAGTCTATTAAAGTGCTAAGACTTCCTTCCATTAACCAGTTAGAAAACTCTCTGTGTTTATAGGTTAACTGGTTAACGGAAGGAAGTCTTAGCACTCTAATAGACTTCGTCTTCTTTACTTCACATTAGAATCTATGGCAGGAAAAAGATATCCTCAAGGTAAGCCTTGCTCAAGTTAATCCTGAAACTCCACATGGCAACAAGAAGCATGAAATCCCTGCATAGACAATAGCTGGGATAGGGAATGTGGGGCTTCTGTGACTTGAAGACATTTTGGGGCAACTAATGCTTGGGACATCAAGGTACTTGGGATGCCGAAGCACAGCAGAAAATTATATTTCCCTTTGGGGATACATGAGGTCAGTGGCAATCCCAAATGTGTAGAAACAATACAAGCCAAAATTTACCAGTACATTTATATGTGTTGGGGGATAGCCCTGAAATAATTCAAGTGACTAGAATTTGAGATTTCTCTAAGGCAGTGATGTAGGAAAGTCAGATAAATGTGGCTGAAATCTGCTTAGTATATGAAGAGGAAAAAAAGCATAAGGGCCCTGTAATATGGATTTTCTACAGATTGTTAAATAGTAACAAGCAAAGATTTACATACCAACGAACTTGCAAGTCAGAGGCCCTTTCCGCACCTTACCTTTTTTCAGCACTCGGGTGCAGGGATCACGTGAGCAGCCTCCAGCAAGAGGCTCTCACGTCCCCGCTGCTTCAGCTCTGCACGAGCTGCCTGCTCCCAAGCAGGCAGCGTGAGAGCCCTGCCTCATCCTTCCGCAGCGCAGCATGCGTGGCCCTGGAGCAATGCGCAATCACGCACCATTTTTGGCTGAAAGCTGAAAATGAAAGAGTGCGCGAGCGGCGCCTCCCATACCCTGGAGTGTTGTGCGATTGTGAGTGTGTCGTACAGATTGCTCCTTACAATCGCGCAACGCTCCAGGGGCCCTTTCGCATGGTAAATGCCATGCGAAAAGGGCCAGACACATGAATGCTGAACAGGAATTTTTGGCTAGCGTCCATCAGGCTATCAGGTGACATGTGTGTGAAGTACTCTTCTGATTGAAAAGATCACTGGGGAAAACAACACTTAAAAGCCTATTAGTTGGCCAAACTGCAGCTCTCTGCCTAACTCCATTTTGTTGTATTTCTAGTTTGCCCTCACCCAGACCTTGATATTCTAAACAGTTAACAAGTGTGTTTGTACACAGTGTTCTGTTATATCTAGACTGCACAAGACTTCATTAAAAGCCTCTCACAGTAGCGGGTTTATCCTGCCTCCTGAAGTTCAGCTCAATTATTTGTAGAAGATTTCTTATATTGCCTGATAAAAGGTGCTTAATCCCAAACTGTGGTTTACTATTGGCCAATAGTATTCTCAGCTTATAATACAATAGCATATATAGCCCGTGATTTAATACCCTAAAGCCAGTACTTGCAGGAGAATGCAATATAGACAGCAAAGTCTCAAATACAAATCTGATGCAGAAGTTACAGCATTTCTTCTGTAAAGTTTCTTAGCCCCTGTGTTTTAATAGATCCTATTATGCCTCATTGTCTTAGAATCAGTCTCTTTATATTTGACAGATGATTATTATAACCATGCAAAGCTCAAACAAGATATTCAGAATTAAGATATATTTATATACATTACGTGATTTTGTTATAGAAAAAGGACATGTCCCTTGACTGACAAATCACACTTAGCAACACTCTCGTGGTGATAAATAAAGCTCATTTCTCTTGATTAACTCAGGTTCAGAAAGGAATCTGGCAGCTTTCCTTCTGATGTTTAGAACAGGGGGAGGAATTTCTATCCACCCACTCACAGCTCAGATATTCTGTTTCACAAATGCTGAGATGTGAAGCTAACCTATCAGTTTCAAATCATAATTAGCAACTGCAGTTCATTTTTCACAACACTTGACAGCAACACAGAACCTTTCTATAATGGAATTCTCTTATGCTTCCCATCAGTCTAAAACTAAAAATTACTTGACATTTACTTTATAAATAAATGTTAGGCACTGATATTTAGAAAATATAATTTGAGCAAACTGTGAATGCACTGCTAAATCATACATACAGTACAATACCATACATGTTTACTCAGTAGTAAGTCTTAGTGAGTTCAATGGAATTTATTCCCAGATAACAGCTTAAACCAGGGGCCTCTTCACACCATGCAGTTATAGCACTATGATTCTCTGGCTAGTCTGCATACTCTGCATAGGCATGTAGACCAAAAGACCAAAAGGCTTTCCTGATCTACTTTGCTTTTTATTGGGAATCCTTAAATGCATCAATCAGAGCCTGGGCCCAAAGATGTACAACAAGATTCTGAAACCAGGAATCTGTTTTAAGAATTATAACTGAATGGAGCTCAGAGTTTTCCCATGCTACTCCCGTGTTATCTCAAGTTGTCAGAAACGCTTTCTGACATACTGCAAATTACCAAAACATCTATCAGTAGATTTAGAGCTACCTTCTGCTTATTCTTGATATCTACATTACAAAGTGGCCAGCAACAATGGCCATTTCCGCACTATACTCTTATAGCGCTATTATTCCACTTTCAACATCTTATGGAATCCTGGGGTTTGCAGTTTACGGAGGGGACAGCCAGCAAACCCCAGGATTCCATAGGATGTTGAAAGTGGAATAATCGCATTGTAAGAGTGTAGTGTAGAAATGGCCAAAGATTGTACGCCCTTATTCTGCCATATATAAACTTGAGCTTTGGAGAGTCATTTGCATTTTTATTTTATTTTAATTGTTTATGGCATTTAGCAAAACGTTGGCACATCACCAACCTTGTGCTTCTGCCAAAGGGGGACGGGCAGGATTTTCACTGTGATTTGGCTGGACAACATTATAGACAGATTGCTGGACTAGATGAAGACATATGAATTCCCCAAGATCCCAGCTGAGCACCAGGGAAAGACTGGGTCTGAGCCACATATACCAAACTCCATATTTGACCTAACATTTACTACTTTGGGCGGGGGGGGGGGTGCATTGATTTCACAGAAGGAAAACTGCTGAGTGATACTACAAGAAACTAAGTTAAAGGTATAGTGAGACTTGAGCCTGCAAATAAGATATCTCTCCTCTGATATCACATTTCCCTGTTCTAATAGAATGCTTATTTGGCAGAAGGCAAGCTAATTAGTAACCTGTCTCATAGTTCTGTCAACATTAATTGGCAGTGGCTCTTCAGGATTTCAGTACAAATCTTTCTGAGCTCTATCTGGAGAGGCCAGGGTGTCATGTCCTGCCTTGAAGACCCTGACAGTGAGGTGGAGGATTCTAAATCTGAGGCAGAAGTTTCCCCAGAAGCTTACTCAGTGGAAGATAACAACCAACAACAGAGGCCTGAGCAGGGAAACAAATATCAGAAAATGAAGCAACACTGTGCAAGAGAGATGATGCCAGAAAAAGGGGCTCTGCCACTCAGCTCATTTAAATAACAACCAAGCCTTAATGAGGGAACACCTGTGACAATATCATTAGTGGATAAAAGGCAACCAGCTAGCCCATCCCTCTCAGGGTTGACAACTGATCTTCCTGATGGTTGAAGCCCTGTGCTGTGGCCTCTGGACTCCTGACTAACTTGGACCTCTGCTTGTTTGACGACGACTTGGATTTGCCTTGTGCATTGTATGCTTTGAAACTTGAACCTTGTTTGGACTACCCCTACTCTTGCCTTTGTGGGTAAGCTCTGCTCTGCTGCTTGCTAACTGCCTGCCTGGTCTGCCTGGGACATGACACGGGACAGAACTGGTACCTTCTATACACAAACCATGTAATCACCACTGGACTACAACCCTGCACAGCTGAACTGGATTCATCCATAGCCTTCCTTTCAATAAATGTATTCTTAAGTCAATTTGCCACTGTCCACACAGATCACCCCATATAAATTCTTCAATTAATGTACACCCTACAACAAATTAAAATTCCCATTACCTCACCTGAATTTTCCCCTATTGCTTAATCTGATCTAGCTTCAAATAAAGTCTCTTTTGATTAACTATCTACATCACTACATCAAAGCCACCTCCATGTAAATACCTTTAATTATCCCAAATTAGTGCCTTAATGAAATTCCTCTAAATCATTTCCCACTAAATTCAACACAGATCCTGTTCCAAATCAGTTGTTCTTCCATTAACCTCAATTCACTCTTCTCCTTCCAACTCAATAGTTTTCTTCCTAACTCACAGCATTTGATTTTACCACACATATGAGCCAAATGGGACTTTATCCCACACTGTCAGAGTTAAACTAGGACACCCTAATTATGATTCTTATAATAAATTCAATTTAACTCTTTTACTTCCACATAATGTTCAAGTTGTTATTGTTGTCTGCCTTCAAGTCATTTCTGACTTATGGTAACCCTAAAGTAAACCTATCATAGGGTTTTCTGGGGCTGAGAATGTGTGATATACCCAAGGTCACCCAAGGAGTTTCCATGACCAACTGGGGAATTGAACCTGGTCTCTGGAGTCATATCTAACATTCAAACCACTGCACCACACTGGCTTCTAGAAATTACTTTTTTAAAACCATAGACAAATTATTTCTTAATGCTGAACTGGTTTTGTGTGATATGAAGTGCTTAAAGCTTGTTCATGATCACTACACTGACTACAGAAGATGCCTCAATCAGTTAGATGATAAACAGTCCAAATGAGCTATTATAGCCCATTGAATAAACTGAAGTAGTTTAAGGAGGCTGTTAATTAAATATGTACACAACTGCCTGAGGGAGATTATGATCTTGTTTGCAGTCTAATGCAGCACAGACCAGCTCAAGAGAAAAGTCCTCTGGTTCTCCCTTAGTGTCTTCATTTTATTTTCAATGGGGGATAAAAACTTTTAATGGGCTAACACATTCTAATGCTGTATGTATTTATGTTGAGTTTATAAAAGCTTTTTAGAGGTTGATGTAATGCTGCCTTTTACTGTGTCTCTTTCCCAGGCTTTACTGTTTCTCTGATTGTGTTTAATTTTATGCACTCATCTTGTTAGCTTAAATACAGACTAGAGAAAAATATCTTGAATGATATGGTCCACACACTGATTTGGCAGAGATCTTTACAAGCACACAGATATGTATCAACATCTCTCATGAATTCCAGTGCATATTGGACATATTCTCATCGTACTAAAAAGGCTAGAAAATGCTAAAAACATTCTACATACACAAATAATATAAATAATAGCTATTTTATCTCATGTTTATAGTACATAGTTCAGTTTCTCAAATCATAATTTAGTTGCTATTTAGTGATCAATTAACTTAGGCCACAGTTTGAAATAATGTAATATTTGGAAACAGTTTAAGAGGTTTTCTTATGTAGATTTTTTCTCAGGATTCTTAATTTTTCCTCCTATTGATATTGTTCATCAGTTTTCTCTGTTTCTTTAAAACTTTCTCAATCATGCCATTATCTGTTTATTGTTCCCAAAGCACATTCTTCTCCTTTTAAAGATACAATAAATCCTAGTTTCAGTAGCAATGCTTTTTTGTTTGTCTTGCTTAAAACGACTTCTCAATTTGTACATTTATTACATTCTGCTCTTTGCTTTCTTGCACATAAATACGACCACTAGTTAAAAGAAGCATTTTCTTCAACAGGGGGATTAAATGCAATTTCTTCCTGTTTTTATAGAGATTCAGCATCAGTTTAAAAACTTGATTCACATAAACACTGATGACGTGACTATAAAACCCCAAGAGGTGATTTAATAATGTTTGGTCCAACACAGTAAATACCAGCTCTCGCCACTTGGGGGCACATTCAAGCAATATAATCAGTGAGTATAACCCAACTAATATGACGAACCATTCTATGTACTTTCCTACGCACAGATATAATGAAGGAATCAAGCCAAAGTTTATTTTCTACATAAGGAGTGTTGCAAGCAGAAGCCTGTTGTATAACTTAGAAATAGGAATTTTGTTACATAAAATATTTATGGTTTATGAACTGAATTATAATAGGTCAGAAGGAAAAAAATGTTTAAAATCTGGGTGGGTAAGCACTGTTGTTATTGTCCTCCACCCCCTGATGCAACTAGGGGAGGGGGATAGAAAATATTTTTTAAAAAAAAATGAAATATTCACCCTCAGAATGATGACTGAAATACTTTTTAAACCAATGTTTCGAAATAATATTGTTGCAGCAAATTGCTGCTGCTGCAATTTATGTACAAGAGGGCCACACTGTCCAAAACAATTTTAAATGTAATCACAGGGCCCTGGAAGAGTATAGTGCCCTTTCTCAGCCAGATTCACATAAAACTAAATGCATGCCAACTGATACATTATGTGTCTCCTAACATTTGAGCTCAGCTGCAGAGAATTTTGTTGTAACATCTTCTAATTTAATAAGAATGAAAGGGCACAGTTTGCTAATAAACACAGTTAACACAAGCAGAGAAACGGTGTTGTAAAAATATTTTATATAGTTGCATATGCCACCCATCAGATTAAAACGGGGGGGTAGTTTTGTCAGTTGCGATGACTGCTGCTTTTAATAACCTTGCGACAGCTGCAACATTGCTTATAGAAATGAGCAGTAGAAAAATGTAAGGGTGAAAGTGTAAAAACTCATGGGAAAATCATAGGGAGGAAAAACAATAGTGATTAAGTTAATAGCTGAATTGCAAACATAATACAAAGGAGGGAAAGGAACGAAAAGAAGAACAAAAGCTTCAGATTTAAGGATGAAAAACAGGTTTATACTAGGAACCCTTTCTCACCACACAAACCATATCACTTTGATTTTATTTTAACTTCCATGGCATCATACAGAATTCTGGTATATGTAGTTTGGAGATGCATTAGAGCTCTCTGGCTGAGATTTAGAAATACTCCATGAAACTACAAATACCAAGATTCCAGAGATGACAGTTAAAGTGGTATCAAAGAGCTATAATTATGTAGTGTGAAAGGGTGTCTGCTAAAACTCTCTCTTCTATACAACTGTTAATGGATCAGGAGCCCTGTCCTCTTTTTCACTTGGCAACTCTGGTTCAAGCAGGGAGAACTCATGAAGCTATTGCTATGAGGCAGTGGAGGCACTCGTGGCTTTACAGCCATTCCTTCTGCAGGTGTTCTAGGTTGTACAGGAGCTCTTCTGTGGGCAAACCTCTGTCAAGATCAGGGTCCAACATCTGAATGGCTCACAAAGAACCCAAAGCATCTGCAGGTGAAAGAGCCATATAAACTCAAAATAAGGTCTGCCATCTCCATGGCAAGGCATCCACCTCTTGCCCTTGAGTTCAAAGGAGCAACACATAACCACAAATATTGGTACCTACACAAATAATATTATTCTTTATGAATCTGTCTGACATGTTTTAGTTTTCTACATTCAAGGCGATCATTTCTCCCTGATGGTGATCTTACGCAAGTGAATTCTACAGTTTTACTATGCCATGTGTGAAAAAATATTTCTCTTTTCATCTCTCCTGAGTCTCTCACCACAAAAGAGTGGACAAAGCAGCACTCACTAATTCACCTTGTAATTTTGATATACAGTTAGCAAGATCTGTCATCTGTTTCTTTGCTGCAATAACTTTCACTACAAGCATCTACTCATTCGCTGAATGTCAGAAAAATGTAATTCTCTTAAGACTTTACAAAATCAATTAGATATAAATGGTGCAGATGATTTGACATCTTCAGTATGGACCACAGTGAAACACGGAGAACAATATATTTGCTATTCAATTGCAGTTTATTTGTTAGATTTTTTATTGTATAATATTGTTATTTCCATCCTCTCACATTTTTAGCGTTAAGAATTATTCACTTCCAAGAGAACAAGACTGATAGATTCATCAGGATCACTGCTATTATAATGAATCATTAATATTCCAATTAATTTTTTATGATGATGAATAATACATTCAAAAATGATGACCCACTGAAAATAAAACATTAGTCTGCACCATATGGGAGGTAATATATTTAATTAAAATTATGCTGAGGGAATCTGAAGGAAGAAAATTAGCCTATTTTAACTCTAATTCTTTGGAAAGTCCTGTACTCAAGATTTTTAAAATATACTATCTTCTTTTTCAGAGATAACTTCTCAGCACCTGTTATCAATTCAACTCCCTGGCCAAGCCAGCTATTTATTTTCTGACTAGAAAACTCTCCTCACAGCTATTCAGTGGTCAGAAAGAATGAGGGGATGGATGAGGAACACCCAAGCAGCCAGGTGGCTCCTTTCCTCTATCCACCTGCAGACAGAAAAAAGGCATTCCCCTGGACTTCCAGAGAGGCTCCAAACATTCAGGAGGACAACATCATCTCTGTGCAGCCAGCTTGCTGCTTGGCTGTCTCCATCTACTGTCTTCCATGCTTCCCTGACCACTGAATGGCCATTTCAAAGGGTGCCAAGCCAGAAAACAGTTCTCTCGGAGGGAGGGAACAAAGTATGATCTAACAGTGCAATGCTGGATCTCTGCTGTTATTTTAGGTGCAACAAAAGCCTTAGGCACACTATCAATTGTTTTACAGTGGAAGACTCCCATTTCATGTCCTGACCCTTTTCATAGTCAGCTGGATAAACCAATTCTCCTGCATTAGATAATGCATTTAAGGACTGTCCAGTTAAGCCAGTCCCAGATACAACAAGGAGATTAATAGCACTCAGTACAAAGAAATCTGAAAGCCATTTCACCACACAGAGATCTCCATCAAACGTTCCTTCCTGCGAGCCACACTACATAGTACAAATATTAATAACTTCAGTAAGACATACCTGGAGGTTAACTCATACTAAATTTCCACAAATTCCACTGAACTGAGAATTAAGCAGTCTAACCATGCACAGTGCTGCAGTCTGAATGGATGGAGTGCAGTTGCTCAGCACTGTTAATACACTGGTACCACCTGCTTGCAGCATCTGTCGTATTAGTTATTAAGATGCAGTGACACATCAGGAGGGCAAAATATCAGCAGGATAAGATTTATTTTACTTAACCTCACTCTCCATTCTGAGTGCTTTCAACTGACAGAATTAATTTAGCAGTCCCCAAAAGGAAGCAAGAGGAATTTCCGCACACATCCATCAGTGAGGTACCAAGAATGCAACTATCTGTAATACAGTCTTCATGAACTTAGGGTTGCATCCAATGGTGACCATCTGTCAACAGAATGATGTCCACCAGAGGAATCCCTACATACCCCCAAATACATATGCTTTGCAGTATTGGAAGACTCCAGATTTTAAGGATGAGGCCAAAAGCTTTAGAGGCAGAGAAAAGAAAAAACAAATCCCATTACACAAGCAGAAGTCCCTCCATATCATGTTAATATTTCATCCATACTCTGGATACATTTTAATTTTTAAAAAATAAAAGCAATAACATAACGAAAACTTACTGAAATTAAAATCAAACGCACAAATAAATCTCTGTTAGGATAGCCATGTGTAATTATTTTACATGTCAAAGTGTTCAGAAGTGGCCTTTTCCAACTGTTGCCTTTTGTTTTTGTTTTTCCCCTGTATATATCAGCCTATTATAAATTACATGAAAGTTATACATGAAGTGTTAGAGTACCATTCATCTTTGCCTCCTAGTAACATTTATTCTGTATCACAAAGAGAAACATTCCAACAAGAGGAGGAGGTCTGGCAGGTTAATCATGTTTAAAACAGCATTAGAACAAGACAGCTTGTGGTACCTTGGAATTCGAAGTAGATTCCAAGAAGCAAAGTCTGTTGCCAAATCCTTCTGCAGCAAGGCACAATTTCTGTTGTTCTTTGTGAACAGTAGCAGTGCACTGAAGAACCACTTCATCATCCTGTCAAAGGACAGACACAAATACACAGAAAATGAACATGGTTAAGGCTCATTCACTGCAGAACTCTAAATCTCCAAATACATGGCTGATGTTAGGCATGAAGAGGAGAGATGTCAATCCCAGAGTTGCTTCTTCTTCCCCCACCACCCTTATTTCATCATGAGTTTTGAACAAGCTTGAACGATTTGGAAGAAATAGCTGTGGCCATGCAATCAAGTCTGTTCATATCTAAACCAAAAACAAATCTCCCAAATATAAGTACAGCCGTATACTGAAATTTTACTCACAGTAAAGCAGTTTAAACCATTCGAAATAGGAAAATTACCTTTTGAATTTATCCCTAGGATAACCAGTTCTCTGCAGTGATTTGCTACATGGGGAAATCTCCTGTCTCCATACATAGTTTATGCTAACTGTTGGCACAGAGGCAGGAAGCTTTTTGGATGCAACAAGCACCTTTTATCAAATGTGCTTCATTTGGAGGCAGCTTCAGAGAACATTTTAAAGAGATTGGTTCATCATGACAACATGTTCATCTGCTATATTCCTATGATTCTTCTGAAATGAAAGGAGCTTAAATTTGCATAAAATTATCTTGAGTTGACGCCAATAATTTGGGCAACCCATAAAGGCTTATTCATTATGAGAGCGAGGTTGGCTAGTTGGTTTTACTCCCTTGACTATCCTTAATACTGTGCATACTGTCTGAACTGCTGGAGCATACCAGATCTTTCAAAGAAATTTCCATTATGTCCTCAAGGAATCTTCTGAAGGGATTGTGTCAAAACCTGTAATTAATGTTTTTCCCTCCTCCTCCTATTTTTTTACACTGATTTATATTTCTGTGCCTCATCTTCTGTTTTTTCTCAGAAATGTATTCAAGCCTCAGAAGTACAAATGAGGTAGTGGCAGCTTTCTAAACACCATGAACTTTATAGCTGACCAAAGAATCAAATTAGGGCCTTTTCCACACTAGAAACCCCAGGATTCCATAGGATGTTGAACATGGAATAATAGCACTATAACAGTCTAGTGCAGAAATGTCCTTAGTCTTCTCATATCAAAACACAGGACTGAACTTTACAGATTCTGTGAAGTGACTGAACTTTACAGATTCTCTTGTGCCTTTCTGTTACCATCTTTTTGCATTTTAAATTATGTTTTACTCGCTCTAGAGCTTCAAGCCCTCAGATAAGTATCCATTCAGAGGTGGTACGATATCTTTTTAACCACTAGCCATACAGCCTAGTAGCTCTGAGGCCAGCCAGGCAGTCAATCTGCCTTAGAATTTTAGAACTTTAAAAGAGCTGTTCAAGGTGCTGAATATTTTTGGAGAGATAACTGATCACTTTCTGCAGCTTCTATGCACAGTATAACGATTACTCTATAAATGTTATCATTTTACCTATACAGACATATGGCCCACATTGGTCCTATGAGTTATAAGGAAATGTGTATCCTGAAATTTTTTGGCCCTATGGGCTTTACCACACCAGGCTCTTCTCCTGCGAAAACAGCACTGTTCTAAAAATGATGTCCAACTGGAATTGTTCTCCTTGGTTTTGCACCTTCAGAACCATTGAGGGATTACAGTGTTCATTTGTGCTAAAAGCTTGTCACACACAGCATTTGGGACCACCCACCCTACCTCCTCCAAGATATCATTCCCACCTCTTTTCCTAGCTTGGCACGCATACACAGAGAGAAAAAGAGAGACAGAGACAGACAGACAAGACACTCCCCCCCTAAAAAAATATAAATGAAAACAATCTTGTGTTTAATAAGGCCATTTACACTTTTTGAGGGAGAAGACTTCCTGATTGGAACACACCAGACTCCTAGCTTCTGATTTAACTAATTGATGGCAGATAAAAGCCAGCAGCTACTGATCTATTCTGTCTCATCTATCCCAGTGTGGTTTTCATCTGCCAGTGATTAGTTAAGTCTGAAGCTAGAAGAAAGTAAGAATTAATGGGTTAACAAAATAAATGTTTTTTAAAACTGTAAGACTCTTTTCCACTCAATTTCTAGGTGTGTGTGTGTGTGTGAGAGAGAGAGAGAGAGAGAGAGAGAGAGAATGGGGGGGGCACAAAGAGAGAAACTCCAGAACAGAGCTGGAAAAGGAAGCAGAGTGAAGAGCAGTGAGCAAAGTTTTGGCTTCTCTGACAAGCCCCAGTTGGGGCAAAGCAGTCATTTGGCAATGGATTGTTTTTCTATAGAGAAAAGAAGATTAAAAGTTTCTCAGTTACTTTACCAATTGAAAGGAAATCAAATTGAAATTTCCACCCATTCTCCATCTCCCCTGATGGTGGGCTATTTCTCTACCAACAGCACCGCCAATGAATGCCCCCTGAACACAAAAAATCAGTATAAAAGCACAACCAAACTTTCACACAGGAAAACACAGCACAACAGCTGCAGGAAAGGAGGTCATTAAACTGTTTCTTGGGGGGAGTGTTAATAAAAAGAAATTATTTTCCAAATAGTCTCCCACGGGAGAACAACAGAAAAATGACAGTGTTGTGTGAGAAGCCACTATTATCCTGATGTAATTGCAATTTACCTGTTTCATGTGATAAAGCCCTATGACTATCATAGTATCTAAAAGTAAAAGTGCCTGAAGACTGACAGAAGCAAACTACTTTTCAGTTGTCTAATCCCACTTTGTTTTCATTTGTGTTATTAAGCCTCCTTGGGTCCTATATTAAGAATATAAATTAAATAAACTGAATAGATAGACAGACTGGACCCCACACACACACTCATGGTCATATTTCTTCAATATTGTGCTATGAGGTGTGAGAAACAGGTTGTACAGTGATGACATTTGGGCCCCAGAAGTATTATTTTTATTCTGAAACTAAATATACCTGAAAAATAAAAGGAGTTGTTGGTGGCTAGAAATAAACTATTTCTTTTAGAGCAAAGGGCTGCTCCCCTAATGTCAGCAATCTTGTAATTTGGAATTGCAAACATAATTCTGTACCCAGGATGGAACTTCAGTGCAGCAGGACTTTTTATCTGACATAGATTGAATCCAAGGCAGAGTGGTAAAGAAACAACAGCCCTAACCATGAAGTGCATTTGCACTCTTTCCTTTATTTCTTATATGTCACAGAACTTTATCAAAACAAATTCCACCTGTTTCTTCTTCCTTCATCTCTTCCTTCCTCTGCACTGCTGACCATGCCATCCTTCCATTCTCCTCCCAAAGTCACATAACTATATCCTCCCTCCCACTCAACCTTTCTACATATGTGTGTCATAGACTCATTCTTCCTTTCACTTCTTTGAGATCTCTTTTCCTGAAGTAGAGCTCAGGAATACTGCTACCAGCAAGCACCTGCAAAAGTCATGATAGCCCAACATTCTGCCACCAAATACACTTTTATATATAATTAACTAATTGGTAAAGAAAGCTCAAGTATACACAAGTTTTATTTTACTGATAGAGCCCTGAACTTTGAGAAGAAGTAAGCATTAATCTTGACTTTCTAAATTTCTAGAACCAATCCAAAAGGGAAAACACAAAATAAGCTTGTTTACTTTAAGAAGCATATATATCAAACAGACTTAGCAAAGAATCTATCTACGACTGCAGAGCAAGAAATCTTAGAAAGCCAGCTAGTAGTTGAATCAGCTTAGTCTGCAGCAACCTTCAGCAACCTGATGCCCACCAGATTTTTGGACAATAGATCCCATAAATCTCATCTCATGGGCGTGAGAAGGTGAGGAGATGTGAAAGGTAACCAGCCTTTTTTCCTGTCTTTCTGAGAGAGAGTGGCTTTGTGAAGGACGGGTAACTGGGGAACCTGTGCTAGCTGATTCGGGATAGCAGCAGGCCAAATTAAGTCTGTTGTTGTCATGTGCCTTCAAGTCATTTCCAACTTCTGGTGACCCTAAGGCGAACCTATCGCAGGGCTTTCAGGGTGGAGAGCCTGACATGCCCAAGTGGGTTTCCACAGCTAAGTGGGGAACTGAATCCTGGTTTCCAGGGTCTGTAGTCCAATGCTGAAAACGCTATACCACAGTGGCTCTAGTGTGGGACCTTAGTAGGTCAAAGGAGGGGTACTTGAGGTTATATATCTTTTCTGCCATTTTTCTGGTTTTCTGTCAGAACCAAGTGGTTTTTCCAAACAACTTATTATCCATGCTGGTTATTGCTTTTCTTCCTCATAACACCTTTTCTAGAGAAGGCTCAGTTTTTCTGGGAATTGGTTTTCACTTATCCAAGGAGAGGAATGCATAGCTGGAAGACAAGGTGGCTCAGGGTCAGGAGTGTAGCACTGAAGCAAGTGTGAGAAGACCTGGCCTTTCTCAATCAAGCTAAGACACTATTATTCCACTCAGTTTATTGTAATATTAAAATAAGTTTAATGTATTTAATATGCTTAAGCTGAAGTACACTTAGAACATACAAGAGAAAGAGTGAACAGCAAACAAGATGGGGTTGGCTCTGTTTCTCAAGACCCAACGGCTCCACCTTTGGTGACCCTTCTTCTGCCTCACCATCTCCAATGGATCCCAGCCATTTACTGGTAGGGCAAGAGGTTTATACCATCTAAATGCTGAATAGATTTTTCCCTCAAAAGACTAATCTGAAAATCTGACACAAGTATAATTGGCTGCTTAGTATTTTAAGTTTTCTTGAAGGCTGAATCAATTTGGAATAGCTTACTGAAAATAAAACCAAGGATACAACACCCTTTTCTTGGAAGAAAAATAGTGCCTTGGAATTTAGGAATGTCTGAAATTTCACACATTACTATTTGTTCTTCCCATTCATAGTTTTAAGCCTTTTAAATGTATTCATAAAAATGCATATTTATCATGCTAAGCCTCATTATCTCTGTAAGTTTGATTTGCATATTATTTTTAAAATAAAAAATATTGCTCTCCTTTCTCTTCAGTTAACACTACTAATTTTTAATTCTGCATTGTGACATTTATAAGCATTTTAGTGCCCCACACTTTAAAATCAGGATTATGTAAAAATCTGCCACTGCCTGAGATTGGTGTGTGTTTTGCAGGGCATTGAGCTGGATACACCATTTTATAGCTCCACTCCTCTTAAATTATTCAGATCCCAAACACTGTGAACAAAAGTGTTATTACTTGTTTCCTGGCTGCTCTTCATCAAATATGACATTCTTCAGTTGCTGAGGAATGTACTACGTCACAATGTGCATCTGAAAAGTATTTCTTTCTGCAGTAATAACTAAATTACAATATGAAAGAACATAAAATAGAAATCTTGGTTGATCTGTGACAGAGTTGCAGAACTGCCAAATACTATAAGGCTATAAAGCCATATGGCTGTGTCTACTTTCTTGAACGCTTGAAAAACAAAATCCAAAAAAATATTGGACTATCTCAGGTGTACCAACCTGCCAGATCTCAAAAGGTCAAAGTCCCAGTGCTTTTTTTGGCAGCCAATGCTCTGGCATTATTTGCTGGAGCTTCCTTCCCTACCATTCATTGCCTGAAGCTTTCCAAGCTAAGCTGAGCCAACATGCTGTTTCTCAAATGTAAACACCCTTTTCTGCTCACTGAAAGCCAATAAACAGGTGTTTCTGACCAATGCAGATTCCAGGCATCTCCCTCCTCTCTGACTCCCTCTTGCTCTTTTCTTTAACCTTCTCTGATGTGTTTGCTAAGACTCTGGACAATAGGACCCTCCATTCTCCTCCTTTTGGGAACGATAGAAAACATAATTGGAGTGGTGCTTCTTAGATTTCTGGCATGCTCTCAATTCTGGTGGCTTACAAGCATGTAGCAGTACTCCTGAGGGACACAGACCAACCACTTCCAAAACCACAGCATAACCAAGAGGCAGTTCTTCTGAGGTTAACCTCTTCTGGTCTTTCAAATAACTCATATGGTCCCGGGAGGGACAATTCCTGCTTGTCCTGCTTTTAAGAGGAGTAATCACTGTGAGGACATAACGGGAGTGTATTCCATCACAAACATAAAGAAAAGGTGAGGGCTGAAAAGGGGGAGGTGAGAATATTCCGTCTACAGCAAAGAAAAGAAAGATGGAGAAATAAGGAAGTATAATTCCTGATTCTGCTTTCAGTCCACATGTCCAGTTCTTTGTGAAGATTTCTCCTATCCAGACAATTTGTCAGATCAGTTATGAAGTGACAGCTGGGAGAACTGTGGCCCACCTGATACCCAAGCACAATCTTCTGACAGTACAAACTTATGGAGGTCCCACTAATACTCCTTAAGTGTGCTTAGAATTTGTTATATTAGTCACTAGGCTTACAGGTTTGGGCAACTGATAAAAAACAATTGAACAATTCAATAATCTTCCAAGACATTGTAAGGTAGGACTTATGGTGATTATCCTCCCTACACACATGTACTCATTGCCCTGCAGGCAACGTTTCTCAATGCTTCCTTCCAAACAATAAGTTTGAAAGAAGCAATTCAGTACCATCTAATACATAACACTGTAAAAGATGTTTGGGGTAGCACAAAGTTTAGTAAAGGGTGCATACCTTTGTTCTCTATTTATTTCTACATATTTAGGCTATTGTTGGCATCAGGGAGCCACATCTGACAGTGTCCTGTGCCCTTACGAAGTGTTGAGCCAGGCATGATTCAGTGCCATGTTGTAGTAGACATGCTCCTGAAGGTGTGCATGTATTATTTTATATAGTCACCAAAAATATTAGGAGGTTTTGGTGATGTAAATCTTTGGTGATGTAAATCTTTGGCCTAATATGTGAGCACAAATAAATTCCATGGTGGGGGAGGGGTCCCTGCTGTGAGACAAAACAAATATTTTTGTGTAATTTTTCCTGGTAGTCACATATATTGGAGTGTTTGGGGAAGGTATTCTACACAGAAATACACATGGGTTTATGTAAAAACTTTTTGACCCTGGGAGGTCTGGAGAGGTCCACTAGCTAGTTCAAACGAGTTCAAAGCTTATCTTCAAATGGACAGATATAAAAAATTTAGATCATTCTTATGTTTACTGATTGAAACCTGCTTTGAACTTCTGAAGAAACAAAGAACTGAGAATTAGTAACCAACTTCAGCACTGGCAAAAAGAGGTTTACTGAGATCTTGGTGAACTGCCATGAAGAGCTAGAAATCTATACCAGGCTTGGTGACTCACCAGGGGTGTCAGCCTGGTTTATTAGCTCTGCTTTATCACAGTTTGGAAGAGACTTTTTATACCAGCCATTATCAAGCATAGTCTGGGGGTCTAGAAGTGCTATGTGCCCAAATATTTGAAAGGTAAATACACTTCTGGTTTTCCCAACCTTTTCCCATTACAGCTGGAAGTACTAAATTGTTAAATCAATGCATAAACTCAACAGCAACTCAGAGTGAGAATTGGGGAAGTCAAGGGGGAAACATATCTGACTCCTCTGGCTCACTGCCATGGTGTGACACAGCACAGTAAGATTAGTTACATTTTTATTTATAACTATATATTTGAAGTATTTATAGGCCACCTTTAAAATTAAAAGCCCTTCCAAGATGGCACCCAGAGTAAAATATGAGCAACAATAAGCTTCAATCATACATAACAACTAGTGATAAGAACACAAACAAAAATATAGAGTTCAGTAAAATCTATAAACCAATAAATAACTGCAAGCAAAACCATCAGAGGCTTTATAAAGGCAATCTTAAGAAAAGTCCTCTGAGAACATATGCGTTTTTAAAGCTTTTCTAAAAAGTCTGTCATGCCCCAGTTAGCAATGAATTCCACAAATATAGGGGACATTATTGTTGTTGTTGTTTCTTGCCTGCCTCTCTACATGGATCAAGACAAAGGAAGAACAATAAATACCACAGCACATATAAAACCATATACATAATTTTACATAAATATTTTACATAAACATAAAACATATATAAAAACATACAAAGCCAATACATATTAAAATCCATCTATAGATATTTTTAAAATCATAATTTAAAAATAATCTGGCTAGGCCATACTATGCTATAATCTGTAGACTATAGAGAAAGCATTGTCTCTTGTGCCCCCTAACCTGAAAGCTCTCACTGGTGGGCATATAAGCAGGACTTCTGTGGCTGATTTTAATGTGTAGGCAGGATGATGTACTGTAGGACAGTGATTCTCAAACTCTGGTTCTCCTGGTGTTTCAAATTTCATCCCAAAACCCCAACCACTGATCTAGATGAAGATGATGCTTCTAGTAACACCATCCCAAAGTGTTTAAAGCTCTGAAAGATGTTTATAGCTCTGAACATTCTGCTCAGAAATGTACAAGCAATCAGTGAAACTGATGTAGTATAGATGACCTCTAGCCCTCTACTGATACCCAAGCAACCACACGCTGTATGAGATAAGTCTGGAAAGCATCTTTAAAGACAGTCCTAAATAAACTTCCTTACAACTGTCCGGACTGACATGTCACTAGCACACAGATAGCTGGGGCACAAACACATTGCTCCAAACAGTGCTACAGCTGGCATAACAGGCTAAGCTGTTAAAAAGCAGTTCTGGCCACCACTGCCACTTGACTTTCCTCAGTTAGTACACATCCAGGAGAACTCTCAAACTGAGATGTGGGAAGGGAGTGTAACCTCATCTCAGCTATAAAACTCTATCTTGAGTAGGGACGTCAGTCTTTGATAATTTCATTCTCACTGGGAAGAATGACTTATTTGTTCTGTTTTCTCCCTGCTGAGAGAACATCTTTGCAGTTTTCAAAGATTCTCTCACAGCTCAGAATTTATCTGGAAGAGCAGCAAGTGGGAAAATGCCTGGTCTCTCCACTGTGCCTCTGAGCATGCCCTCTCAAGACTCATTATTTTCCTGTGTCCTTCATTTTCCTGATTTGAAAAGTTTACACTTCAGATTCACAAGAAGCCTGTATGTCCTTTGGGCTTTCTTATACTTCTACATGCTCTAATGTTGCCAGTCCATGTAAGCATGAGTAATCTTCCTCAATATCCCATTTTAGGATTAAACATACTACTGCTGAGGGGTGGACAAGGGGAGACACTTATATATAATTTTTTTAGAAACCCTACTTCTCAGTGTACAGTAATAGTGTGAGGAGCAGTTTCTTATTGGGGCCAGGACTTTTCTCTGGGGCCAGGCTTTGGTCAGGATTCTCCTCATCAGGAATTCTTTTTCTTTTTTCTTTTTTCACAGATTCTTCAAATATCCTTTCCATTCTTAGTCCTAAATGAATATTTTCCTGCCCACCGCACCACATTTATTTATGTCTGACGTGTGCTTCAGCTCACTCATACAAAACTTCTACTACACAAAAGTTATACTGTCCCTGGGGAAAAAAATAGGTGAAAACAGTTAACATCTTCAATCCAAACCTCTAGATGAATTCCCTCATTGGTTTCATAAAGACGTTGGGGGACGAGAGAGCCCATCACAAACCACCATCACTATCATTTAATTTGTCTGCCACTTTTCCACATAAGCATGCTCCAAATGACACAAGAAGTGCAACACAAATGAGAAGACACATTAATACATCATGCAATACACAGTTAATACCAATTCATTTCAAAACATAACAAACCAACCACCTTTTAAATTAATCATAAAATGCAAAATAATTAAACAATCTTATCAACTGGTATTATTTATCCATAATTAAACACACTAAACATTTCCAAAGTTCCACCTGGTGAAACAGGTATCACCAGCCTTGTCTCCTAAGTCTGCTTCTCTAGGAAAGTCCAAAGTCACCATAATACCATACCTCCTAAACTCATTCCTGGCCTCAAGGTGACCTTCAAACTTCCATAGTCAACAGTTTGAAAAGCAACTGAAAGGTCTAGGACCACGAGGTTCCAATAAATGTCTTTGTATGACAACAGGAGAAAATGTAGCTCCTTCCACCAAAGCCTCAAATTTGGGGGGGGGACCTCTCTCATAGCTCTGATTGTTACAAAACTAAGTGAAGAGCCTTCTACAAAGTTCTTAAAACACAGGCAGAATTGCCTGAGGAAAAAGGGGACATGAGAGACCAAAGTCCCCAGAGCCAAAGCCTTTGGAAGACCCATCTTCTGAGAGCTGGACTGTGAAATGTCTTATTCTGGGACTGTTGGATTTCAGCTTTCATGATACCTCACCACAGAGCATAATGGCAGGGCTGATGAGATTTGTGGCAAAAATTCTACATTCTTGGATTACAGAGAATCTTTGTTGTGCTCCTCTTTCTCCCCTCCCTCTTTCTTTCTTTAATTTATCAAAGCCAATCAAACTTTTGAATTGGGAGATGGTTTAGACCAGCATTCTATTGTACTCTTCCCTTTCCATTTGCATGGTACCTGTTTCACACCTGCTAGTGTGTTTTGTTTTGTGTGACCTTTTTTCCTTGCTTTTGGGGAGAACATTCCGCCCCTTCTTTTTAACGTGGAAGATATCTCTGTACAACTAGGTGAATACTTCATATGTATCTCACGTGAGCTTTGACTCAGACTCGTTTATGCCAAGTAAAGGCAAACCCTCTCTGAACAAATCTTGCCAAGAAAACCCCATGATAGGCTCTGTTTAGGGTTGCCATAAGTTGGAAATGACCTGAAGGCATACAGCATAAATAATGACTAATCACCAAAACAATAGTGTGATGCAACTAGGATATGGAGCAGGATATAAACATTTTAATAAAGTAAATAAATATAAAATTTAAACCAAGACGCACAGGCAAGGAAACTTTCAAGATACGTATATGCTGCACTATACAGATTAACTGCTTACGAAATGTTCGTTTTACCTGCTGTCATATTACATCATGAATTCTACAATTTTGCTGTGGCTTGAACAGTTCACAGTGCAGTGTGAGTATGGCTGTCCTGCAGAAAACTGAAGAATGCCAGTGATAAGGCATATTCTTACTTCTACACTCAAGTAGCGAATCTGAGTGAGGGTGCTCTTTATCTTGGACATGTCCCTGAAACCATCCAATTCTGCTGATTGGCTGATTTAAATCTGGCAGTTTCTGGTGCCCCATGAAGCTGCTGAGCTCCAGGGAAAAAAATAGCTATTGGCCACAACATAGTATCACAAAAAAAGCCAAAAAACTGATAAGCAGGAGATTAAGGTCTTGGATGACCTAATGGACACATCACTCAGGTGACTAAGTGTATATGGGCATGAGAAGAGTCGTGCAAGATTAGATCAAAGGCTTAGGTAGTGCAGCAGCATTCTGTTCCCAAGTGGCCAAATGTATACATAAAGGGATCCATGAACACCATAAAATCCCTATGCTCCTGTTCTCCAGCAATTGACACATAGAGGCATATGGACTCTGGCACAGGAGACAATATATATATATATATATATATATATATATATATATATATATCTGTTAGTGACTGAGAGCCCTATAACCGTGGATTTTTCCAATTCTTTTTCAAAACCACCAACTGGCAACCCCACTGATTATCCCTAATCCCAGATAATGTATGACCTAGTTTAAAAGTCCCAGGGCTAATAGGGATCCTGGGGAGAACCCAGTAAGTACATTCCCCCATTGATAAAATGAACCATTTATTCTTACTATTTGATTCCACCTTCTTTAACCAATTGCCAGATTGTAAAAGGATAGTTTCTCATATTCTAGAAGTCCTCAACTTGCTGAGGAGTCTTTCATGAGGAACTGACATAAACCTCCCCCCCCCTTTTTTTGCTAGGGATAGGCCAAACAAATCCGCGAATCCTTGAATCCTGAGAAGGATTCAGGATTCGCGGATCCAAATCCCCAGGCAGGCGGAGGCGAATTGAATCTTTCAAATCCACACCTCCTCCCACCTGTGGATGCGGTGATCGGGCCAGGGCGGAGAGCGGGATCTCATTCTACCCGTCCTCCTCCCACTCATCCCAGCTGGGATTGGGTCCGGGGCTGGTGGGAGGAAGCAGCGGAGAGTGCGATCCCACCCTCCCTGTCCTCTTCCCACCTGCCCCCGCTGGGATCAGGCCTGGGAGGGGTGGGAGGAAGCAGCGGAGAGCACTATCCCACCCTCCTGCCAATTTCCCACCTACCCTCAGAGGGATCAGGCCCAGGAGGGGTGGGAGGAAGTGGCAGAGAGCGTAATTCCGCCCTCCTCATCCTCTTCCCACCTGCCCCTACCAGGATCGGCCCCTGGGCTGGCAGGAGGAAGCAGTGGAGAGTGTAATCCCACCCTCCCCATCCTCCTCACACTTCTCTTGGCCAGGATTGGGCCCGAGGCTGGCGGGAGGAAGCAGTGGAGAGTGTGATCCCACCCTCCCTGTCCTCCTCCCGCTTGTCTCAGCCAGGATCGGGCCCAGGACTGGTGGGAGGACGTAGCAGAGAGTGTGATCCCGCCCTCTCCATCCTCTTCCCACCTGCCCCTGCTGGAATCAGGCCCGGGGCTGGCAGGAGGAAGCAGCAGAGAGCACGATCCCTCCCTCCCTGCCAATTTTCCACCTGCCCCCACTGGGATCAGACCCGGGGCTGGTGGGAGGAAGTGGCGGAGAGTGCAATCCCACCCTCCCCGCTGATATCCCACCTGCCCCCTCCGGGAATGGGCTGAGGGGGCAGGAGAAAGCAATGGAGAGTGTGATCCCACCCTCCCCGTCCTCTTCCTGCCTACCCCCACGGAGATCGGCCCCTGGGCCGGTGGGAGGAAGTGGTGGAGAGCGGGATCTCCTGCTCCCCACTCTTCTGCTGCCTACCCTGGCACAATCCTTCCCGGGGCCAGCGGCAGAAGGTTACAGAGTGCGATCTCCCCCTCCTCACTCTTCTCCTGCCCCCCTTGAGGAGAATTTGAAAGATTTGAGATTCGTGGGATTCATGGATTCCTAGAACCTTCCAGAGATTTGGACCTGGATCCGGATTCAGAAAATCCTGGATTTGTCCCATCCCTATTTTTTGCAAACCAAGTAAAAAGTGTACCACTGTCCATATGCTTAATGATTAGGGATGCAAAGAACATTTATAAATATTGAGAATGAGCATATCACCCTGTAAATATGTCAGAGAAAATAATTCTTAACGCTCTGATCGTAACACTTAACACTTTTTTGCCCCTCCATGAGAGGCTTTTTCTTCGTCAGAACAAAAAAATATTGTATGAACACTCTTCACAACAATTTCACCAAAAAGGGTTTGAAATGCAAGAAACCAATATCATCAGAATACGTGCAAAAACTTTCGTAATCTAATCCATCAGGGAGAAAATGAAGATTTACATCCCTGCATTTACTCTCTGAAAGAACTGTACAAGTTTAACAGACAGGACTTCGCTTTTGCAGAAGGGCATGCCTCTCTTAATAAGAAAGTACTAACAGGAGAAAGGTAAGACATAAATTTGAGAGAGAGAGAGAACTCATACACAGGAAACTCCTGCCTCTACACAGATACAACCAAGTCCAGTGGTCACTGATGTTTCCATGTCAGAGGGGCAATAAGTCTGTTCTGAATTTTAGTTTGAACTTTAAAGGAGAGAGTGAAGCTGCCAGATGTATTTTAGGGATAGGATTCAGCACTGTGAATAGCTCCATGAAAGTTCAGACTATGACCTAGAATGGATTCTTTGTCTGACTGACATGGAATCCATCAGCTACCACCTATGTGGTCTTGTGATTAAATCTTATGATGACACAATTCACACAGGAAGATGTGTGATATCATGTGTGATATCATTCCTAGTTTTGTTGGGGGGGGGTTATTACAGCTGCTGTGCTCACCACCTGTTTAAGATTAACACAGACAGTAGTATGAAAATTCTGAGTGTCAGATATTACACAAAAAACTCTATCTGCAATCATGTTCATATGAACATTAAACCACTCATAGGGAAAAAACTTTAACTTTGAGATTTTAACAGATGGAAAATATAGTTCTGAACAGATAGAATCCAAGGATTTATAACAAGATAGATTAAATTTCTACATCTATCACAGCACTGAACCACCGGCCTGTCAAACATCAAGATATGCGTCTGAGGCAGAAAATCGTTGCTACAATTTTGATCAAGACCAACTTTACACAGCAGCACAGAGATCATCTAGCCAAAGTACATTAGTATTGCACAAAATCTTCAAGTCCTGACACCCATCTCGGCTTTGTTGTCTGATTGCTGACCTGCCAGACTGAAGTGACGCTTGATGGGAATGTTGTCATGCTCAGCACCCCGTAGCAACATTGCTTTTGCACTGTCAGCAGAGTGCTTCCATTTGAATCACAAATTTGAGATAAGAGTAGCTGAGCAGTTCTCTGCCATCATAAATGTTTACCATCAATTTGGTAATTGACTTCCAATAATCATGGTCCTCAGCAATACTGAAAGGCAGGGGAAAAGGTTTTCAGGTTGTCTCTCATATTTGCCTTCCACCTTAAATTCTCTATTGTATCAAGTCAATTATGAATCAGTTGGTTTCTAAATTGGTTTCAGTAGGCTACAGCATTAATATGTATGTGTTCTTGATTGATTCTTAACAGAAATACCCTTGCAACTGATTATATTTTCATTGGGATGACTCATTTTAATATTTTCACTGATGTGTATTTGAAGTCACGGTACCAGGAGTGTCAAGTTTAACCTATAAGATAGGAACAGTAATTACAGTATCTGGCTAAAGTCATCATTAAGGAAGGGCAACCCTGCTGATTCTGACTTAAAATGCTCAGAGTGTAAAAGATTTTAAAGTTGGTTTATGTACAAAGTTTGAAAAATAAACACATTTAAAATATAACGCAACACATTGCTGAACTGTCTGGTAGGTGAAAAACTGCCTGGAGAACAAAAGATGTAGGTTGTTTTTTTCCAAATCTCCCACTGCAAGTGTTTTGCTTGGATTTGTTGCTGTTATTTCTCTTGCCTTAGGGCTAACCTGAACAATAGACATGGTGGCCATCAAAAAGCAGTTCCTTATTGCAGACATAGCGTTTGAGAGATCACCCTGTCACCCATATGCAGAAGGAGTAGACAATGCTGGTAGGTGCAGGAACCAATCTTCTACCTCTGGAACCCACAGATGGCCAAAAATGACCAAAAAAAGTGGCCAGAAATCCATTTCTAGTTCTGGAAAAGGGTATTTTTAATATTAAATAGTGCAAGGTGCAATAACAGGTGAATCAACAGACTTGTAGTTGTTTGCTTTGTACTTTATTTTGTTTTGTGGTCTAAAAAAAAAAGGAAAGGTCCAGTGGAATGGAGGGGTCAAGGACTGGAAAAAAGAACCTTCAGAGATGGCTGCATTTTGCCCCCTCTGATGCATACAACAAGGGGGGGAATATTATACCCATATCACCCCAGAAAAGAGACAAGTATCTCATTCCTGTTCATTACCACCTGCTGCTGCCTCTTTCTGCTGCAGACAGGTGCCTACAGCCTAATAAACCTCAATCACCTTCAGGATCAGGCCCCAAGTCCCCAGGTACGAAGCTGGCTGCTGACTAACCTGCCAAACAGTCATCTGTCACTTCTTGGAAGGCCATATTGCTTAAGATAAGGGCTGGCTCATCTCTGGAATGGAGAAATAGCAGAATAGTGGACATGATCGTCCCTAAGTGTCTCCTCCCATGGAGCAGAGCCAAATGACTCCATCGATTTTCTAGGGAGTGGGAGGTGAGGTAATATGTATAATGGCAATTCAAAGGTCAAGGCCTAGCTTACAAGAGCTCATGTAACTATTACTGGAATAGAGAATGTGGAAGACTACATCTACTATATAAAAGTCAAAGTTTGTCTGTGAGTTTGTGAGTTTGTCTGTTTGTCTGTGTCAGGCAGGCAAAGACCTTATATGATTGGCTGTGTAAGGCAAGAAGACGTCATATGATTGGTAGGCTGTGAAGATTCTATGGAATTCAGGGGTTGGCAGTTCAGGGAGGGGCCTTTAGAATTCTCAGCCAGAGAGCTCAGGCTGGTTGGTATGAAGATGAGGCCCAGGAGCAAGAAAGAGGGCAGTGTATTACCTCAGGAACCCAACCTCTGTATGTTAACAACTCTGAATATGGATTAGATTGGAGACTATGGGGAAAAGTTACAGGTGCTGGACAACACAGTTTGGGGAATTAGAGACACAGGATCTCAAATCCATGTGCATTTCAACCGCATCTAATTCCTAAGGTAAGATTATTCTGAAGGTATTTCTAACAAGTATTATCTATGAGAAAATAAAATCCCAGGCAATGCCAGGTAAATACGCTAGTAGATAATAAAATCAGATCAAGTTGTTCAGATCCTCAGGAATTCATTATCCTGCTCAGCTAAATTTTCTTTCAAAGTTCCTTCCTACCAATCCATGGCATATTCACAATTTCCCTGACTGGCTGAATCTGTTTCCATTAAGTATTACAAGGACTGTATACACATTGGTATAGTAGCTGGTACACATAGCTAGCCATTACATGTGGATTCCAGCCCTGTTCTAGAAACCAACTGTTGACTGACCCAGTCATCAGCATGAATACTGTCATGCAGAATGCCTGAGAGGAGGAGGGAATCCAGGGAAGTTGTATCACTGACAACTGTAATGAAAGCAAAATCTATCCTTTTAAAATATTTTAAAATATCAAATGGAGCTTATAAGAAATTTCTGGAGCTTGTACCATTTTTTTTTTTCTGAAACAAACTGTAGAAATATACTTTATTGTTACTGTGTGCCTTCTAGTCTTTTCTGATTTATGGTTAACCCACAGACAGACCTGTCATGGGTATTCTTGGCAAGATTTGTTCAGAAGGGGTTAGCCTTTGCCTTTCCCTGAGGCTGCAAGATTTGCCAAACGTCACCCAGTGTATGTCCATAGCTGAGCATGGATTCAAACTCTTGTCTCCAGAGTCACAGTGCAATGCTCAAACCACTGAATCATGCTGGCTCCTTAGAAATATACTACATGTAGCTAATAAAGTATTATAGTCGTTTGGTTAGACAAACATTAATTACAATGGTTATTACTATTGCAAATAATTTTACCTAGGCCAAGGGTGGGGAAAGAGCATTGGGCCCAATGCTGTTGGACTACAACTCCAAGCTCAAGTCAGCATAGCGAATCGTGAGGGATTATGGGAGCTGCAGACTAATACCATCTGCCGAGATGCACGTTGTCACCCTTGACCTATCCAGTTTATAAAAGGAGATTACAGTGACCTTTCCTTTTCAGAGACTCTAGATGGGTGAAAGTCATTTTGGTTTTACTTTTTGTTATTTTGTTTCATTGAGACAAACACCATGATTATCATAAATGAGATGCAGACTGGAAAACTGCATTCAAGAGATATTGAAACAGCAGGATGCCTTCGTCATTTAGAACTGTCATTCTTATAATCCACAGATTATGTCCAAATTCTAATCATATACTAGTAGAAAATGTGGTATCTATTTTTATAACACATCAAAGGAAAACACTGCAGAGCATCTTCAGCATATATATTCTACCCCACTGTGTTCATTTAAAAAAAAATACAAGAGTCAAAAATAAAAACTTTCATTTACTAGTTCTGTACAACAACTGATTTTAGAAATAATATTTCAGTTGCTTCCAGATAATTTTCTCCAGGTATCACTGCAGGAGGTGTGTGTTACTGGTTCAGAATGTTCATGCACAGACAAATTCATATGCCTTAGACTTCCACAGTACCGATTCTTGCTGTCTTCTAACACACCTCTCTATAAATATGACAGACACACAACAATGCAACATATGCATTTGTGTGCTTCCATCCTTCTCATTGGGACACCCCATCACCAAACTCTGTCCCTCAGGCCTGAATGGTAGACATCAAGGAGGAAGCCATAAATATAAAGTGGCTGGTCATGAATGGGTTGCCATGGAATGAGACCCTCTATGTCTTCTCAAAAGGCACTGTGTGATCACCAGCTGATCCTACTCCCTCTCCTCTGCATCTCCTCACTCACCATCCACAGTATGTCCTGACTTTGGCATTTAGAGGTCAGGAATACTGATATAACAAATAAAGGGATATTGTTCATTTTCCCTTGGTGCCCAGTCTCAAAAACTGAATGCGTTTGGATTGTTGGTGTTTTTTTGTTTGTTTGTTTTTTGCTGTGTTTGTGTTTAATAAAATAAAATTTTATATTTAAAAAAAAGAAAAAAGTCTTTACTGCTAATAATGAAATGTAACACCAACAGATAACTAAGCAATAATAAAACACAAATTAAACCTTTGACCTTGCTCCCAAAATCTGAGGATCACTGTCAGTATCACTGCTGTTGCTGGCTCAGTTACTAGGGCTTGGATGAATAAACATAATTTTGTAGCTCACTGAAAAGGATTTTTAATCCGTGAGTATGTTTAACAGGTATAATAGCAACATATGAATATTTTCTTTTGCCCAAGCTAAATCTGGCTGTAAAACTTTTAATTAGTTTCATTTTAACAAATATTTTAAAAATATCAGTGTAGTCTCCTTATTTTATTTTGTTTTAGAAATCAGTTCAATGAGACAAGATAGCATTTGGGCTTTCAACATCACTGTGACAGACCCTGGGGGTGTGACTATAAGGGAGACCCTAACGACAGGTAGTCATATAACCAGAGTGGCTTTGAGCGAAACCCAGCCCTAGAAAGAGGGAGGGGCTGCAGGTGAGACAGCAGAAGTTATGTAAACAGAGAGAGTGAATTGGATTCTAGCATCCTTCAGTGACATTCTTAGAGAAAGCTTTAAGTCAGAGCCTTTAGTCAAACAAGGGAGGTTGTCTGAATAAGAGAGTTGCCTTTGTTGGTGGATTCTTGGGGACATGCTGTACGCCAACATGACCCACAGAACACCTGTGCTTCAAAACAGGCCAAACACAAGAACCAGCATAGGATTAAAAACGAACAGAGGCCAGAGTTGGGGCCAAACTAAACTAGTCTTTATTGTAAAACAGCTTAAGTAACATAAAGAAGTCAGCTAGGTAAAATCCATTGCGCTTCTCTCTCCTCTTACAGTATGACAGAGAGAGAACTGTGAAAATGCAAAACAGCAAGCAGACAAAGGGGGAGTGAAAGAAAGAAAGAGCACTGTGAGAAATTCCTCACAGCAGTTATAGCTACTATGGGATTGTTTTTCCAAACATCCCTTAGGTTCCCACAGGAACAGAGAGACAAACCAGATATCTCTTATCACACTGGCCGACCTGCTAGTTACCATGACCACAAGCGCAGCAGAGGAACAGGACTCAAACTTTAACCCTTTAGGCAGGGGACCAGAAGGCCTAATACTTAACAGCCTTCTCAGTGGCCTAGTGAGAGGCAAAGAAGAAACCAAACCACTTCTGAATGGGTCAGAAAGTGGGACGCTGAGTTGGGGAATTACACCTTTGCGCTAAGGGAAGCCAAAGGTCTCTCTGTATGTGTGAAAGCCCTGTTCTTGAATACTGTGGTGTTCTGAAGAAACTGAATAGACATCTTTAGGGAAGTGTTATTTTGTTTGAATGCACTTGTAACATCCCATTTCATTTACCTGTTTGTTATTTTAATAAAGATTACATTCTGTTTTTATAATTTCTGCCTCAGTGGAGCATTGTCTTCAATTCTACTTTCATAGGAACATGCTACCACAGGTTATCAATCCTTTTTGAATAACCATTGAGAAGCTTTGCCCTTTATCATCTAAGGTAGTGGTTTTAAAGGGAAAACAGGGTTGTATAAGAAGAAGGGAGGAAGCCGGGGTGCTATAGCAGGATTAAAGGGAAACTGCTACTATAGTCAGGGAGAAAGAAAAGCAGGCCTGGCCCCCTCCACAACAATCACATACTGTTTTGTTTTTATTTATTTGCATCTACTATACATCTGTAGAATTTGGGGATATGATGTAAGTTTACATGTTTGCATTAAAAAAAATCTCTGGCTTCCACTGAGAAAAAGTTGTTCCCATGAACAGAAGCTACATTTCACCTTTCTTCTAATCAGATATACTATCCATCTGACAGGTCTTTTCTTCAGTACATAAAGTTCAGCCCCATTTTCTTCTCTGCCAAAGCTATTAAGCCTTCACACGCTTTATCTGTCATTTCCTCTATCTCTTCCATAGCCTCCTTCAGTATTGAATAAGACAATGTGGCAGATTCAACAAGCCTCTGGGCATTAAGTCCCACAGCTTTCTATCTCCTGGGGACTTCACTGATTCTGTTTTAGAATGCTCAGTTTCCCTGACTGCCCCCAAAGCTTCTCCTGCCCCAAAGCCCTCTGGGAAGTTTCTTCTCTTTCTTACAACTCCCACACAAATGCCTGTCTCTTTTCAGATGTTCTGTTCTTCATCATTCAGATACCTGTCAGAATGTTCATTAACATTTTGTGAAACACATTAAATTCTGAAGGCTTCATCACTAGCGCTAGCACTTGCTGCTTTAGAATGTAGAGGTATGCAACAAAAGATTTGGCAGTTATTTTAAAACACTCAAAAAATTTCAGCTTTCCTTTTCCTTGGTTATGTGCAGTTTCCCCTCTTTGCTATGAATTTTGTTGCTGTTGTTGTTGTGTGTTGTTGTTGTTGTGTGTTTTTAAGTCGTTTTTGACATACAGTGACCCTAAGGTGAACTTATCACAGGATTTTGTTTGCAAAGAAAACTGCCCTTGCCTTCTTCTGTGGCTGAGAAATGCCCAAGGTTACCCAGTGGATTTCCATGGATAAGTAGGGTAACTATAGCTAGCTAACTATAGGCCCCAGTTTTTCTACATCTCTCAGCATCTTCCTTTTAATATTTCCATTCATTCTTTCCCACTCACCCTCCTGCCCAACAAGGTGTGTGCCTCTGATGTTAGTGGGCAGTGAATCCATTCTGGGTTTCACTCAGAACTTTAAAGGAGTTATCCAATCAGTTGCATACCTCTTTGGGGGACTGGATGGCACAGCCTGCCATTAACTCCTATCTTGTGCGACCTTGAATTAAACTACATAATGACACACTTGGGTGACTAAACCATGTAATGACATTCTAGGTTTTACTTTGAATTGAACCTATTTTGTGACAGAGCTAACCACCTTGTATAACTCCTTTAAAGGTCTGACTGAAAGCAAGACTTCATTCACTGTCCCACTGATACTGGAACTACCTACTCCTCTGTCCCAAACAATTATTTCAGCATTCCTTCACTAGAACATCATGCTACTTGACTTCTTTTCTAGGCGTTCACTTATTCACCCAAGTGCTTTTGCCTACACATTACCTTCTAGGACATCAGTCTTCATCCTTCCTCCAGAACCCCGTGTTCCTTCCTCTGTTGCACTGTGACATTAGAGCAGCTCAACCATATACTACAAGAGAAGTTAGGGGCAGGGATGTTGAAATCAACCTAATAATCCAAGGCAAAACAGTTTCATGAAATGCTCTCTCCTTCAGGCTTATTTCTCCAAATTAATCTACTGATTCTTCAGCATGTTTACTTGGGAGTAAGTCCCACTGAGCCCACTGAAGCATACTTCTGATTAGAAATGTGTACAATTGTACGGTTAATCTCCAGTGCAGGCACACAAACACAAAAAAGCCCTGCATGGAACATATTTTAAACCTTTGAGTCTGTTTTTCAATAAAGTACCTTTACTGGTTATGCATTATGTTTTTATTAAAAAGGAAGAAATCGGAACTAAGCATGTTTCTCTTAGTATTTCAGATTTAAACATAGGATGGCATAGAGGGGCATACTGTGACTTTGTATTTTTACCAAGCCTGCTTCAATCAATGCTCTCTTTTTGGAGGTGCGTTTAACACTAGTTCCTCTGAAATAAAATTAGCTGCTAAAAGAATGATCTGCCTACTCCATAAAAATGAGTTTTTCTATAGATGTTAAATTGATAACCATTCTAACAGCAGACAAAATGAATGGAAAAAAGGAAACAACTGTTTCAAATTACCTTGGGCAGTATGCGGAAAAGGTAATGCTGGCCATTGCAACATTCTTTTCCCCTAAAACAATTTTGAAATATAGTTGAAACAAAGCAGCCAATTTCAAGTCAGTGATATGACCAAGAAATGGTTTTCTAGTTTGGTACAGCCTGCTAGAGACTTCATCATCACAATCACCACCACTGCACTGTTTCTAGATGCTACACTATATAAATGTTCAAAAGAATAATATATACAATTTCGTTCCTATCCAAACATTTGTTGCCCCTAAGTTTAAATATTTCAGAAAAGACCACTTTTATAAATATTTAACCAAACAATCAAAGCAGATAAGGCAAACTAAATCCTATGCTCTGCCTTTGGTAGATTGGGATTTCTTCCTTTTCTCCCGCAGCTATCCACAGGAGGGATGGTAAATCTTGCTTTTTCCACTTCCTAATGGATGTCAAGAACAATGAAACAGTTTTTTATCCAATAGCTTTGAGAAACTTGGGAATATTCCTTTTTTCTCCTACAGTCCTGGAAAACGGAACTGATTTTCTATGAAGGCTGTACAGCTTGCACAGAAACTGTGTAGTTTCCCAGAAACTTCACAGCTTTTGGCATGGAAACTGAAAACTGCACAACATTCAAACTGACAAAGGCTGCTGCTTCAATGAGAGGAAGTTGTGCAACATCCAAATCAGCAAAGGCTGCAGGCATGACGATGAACCCTTCACCACACTGTTCACACTTTTTCCAAGTACATAGCAAGCAACAACGTAAGCAGGCTTGGGGGATCTCAGAAAGTTGTGAATTTTTCTACGCATAGTGAAAAGACTGCAAGCATAGGTTTTAAAAGTAAAGGTGCACAGTTTCTCAAACACCTGCACAGTTCCTCAACTTTCTGTACCATTCTCAAAAACTGTGCAGTTTATTTTGTGCTGGGAACTTTCAACATAACATTTTACTTTCTGTGCAAATTGCCAAAGGAGTTGGAAACTCCAAACACAATCTATCCAAAAACCGATGAATTCTCATTCCATCCCTAATCCATTGTGCCAAAAATGTACTCCTGCAGTTTTCCGCAATCTTGCAGTCATATTTTAAGGGTACATGAGAGTATTGTAGAAATAAGCAGAGATGCCTCCACTGTTTTCCACCAATGAAAACAGCTTCTGCTAGCAGAAGGACATCAGATAATAGGCAGTGGTTGCTAAATATCTGACTGCCTGGACAATAGTTCTTCAAGTCATTTAAACAGAAGTTATCCTCAGAGATGGCACTCTTGCAGTGGCCATATTTTTGTGATCTGGCGTATCATATGAGTTGCTAATAATCAAGTATAACTTCAAAAAGAGGACAACAGATGTGTTTTCATATGTTATATTGAATATTTCTACATTGTCCATACTCTGCACTGTGTCAGTTCCTGATTTGTCTTCAGGTACAAGCATTGTATGGTGTAAACATAGCCCACATTGGCTTGCATGAAGCATAATTCTTTCTGTCCCAAAGGAACTGCCATAAGAAATTCTGAGAATTTTGTGTGTTTGAGAGAGGAGAGAAAAAGAAAAGCACAGGGGAAAGCTGTGAATAAAAAATACTAATTAGAAAAGACAGTGGAAGGCATAACTTACTGTTGCCATATTCTAGCCCCTCAAATTACTAATTTGCATTCTAATAGTGCAGATTGAGCACATTAATCTTTAAATCTTTTTTACCACTGTGTTTCAGCCTTGGTAACTACTCATCTGATACAACTGATAAAATTCAAAGCCTTGTTTTCATTATAAAATTTAGCATGTGACTTTGAGCCATCCCTATCTCTCCAGAAATCTATTTTAAAAGGTTGTTGTGGGGGCTGACAGCAGAGCAGGAACCATGTAAACTACCTGTGTATATTCTTGCTGCAGTAAATAATAATAAAAACAGCAGCAATAGCAGCCTTTTGTTATACACAGGCACTTCTAATGTTGCTATATTCTTATCTGCTCCCACTACAATCTTTTTCCCATCAGTCTTCTTACTGATGGCAGAAAACGTATGAATCTATGGCCGTTTCCATACTGGGCTTCTGAAATGGTGCAGAGCGACCTCTCATGGAGGTCTTCTACACCCTAGAGTGGACTGGCGTGGACTACTTTTTGTAGTTCCACACCAGAATCCACTCAGGAGTGGCCGGGACTAGCTGCGCTGCGTGTTTTTTAAAAACCTCTTTTTTGAGGTTTTTAAAAAGCATGGAGTGCGCAGCCCCGCGCTGCTCCGTTGCCCGGCTCCGAAGTGGATTTGCAGGCGCGCCCAAGTGCGTGCCTGCAGATTTGCCGGGGGCGGGCTTCCAGCTGGCGAGCTTCTCCAGTTGGTGGAGAGCCTCCACCAACCGGAAGCCGCCATTTGGGATGCCAGAGGACTGCGGAACAGCGAGTTCGTGCTGCTCCACGTGGCAACGGACTTACGCAGTTTCAGGTAAGCTCCATTTTTGAGCGTTTTCGCCTGTTTCCCCCACACACATATGTGAAAAGGGCCTATGAAACTAACCCAGAAAGACCATCTCGCACCTTTGCCATTTCCCTTCTCTTTCCTCTTGCACTCAACTGCTTGCATCTCCCACTTTCTCTTCCTTCCTCGTCTCACCCTGGTCCACCACTCCTTCCTCTTTGCATCTTCCATCACTTATGCCTACCTCTCATATTCCTTCCACCATCCCACTGCACCCCTCAATCTTTATTCCCTCATTTTCCTTCTCTTGCTCCACCACACATCCCTTCCTTGTTTCCTACACTCCACCACCTGCATGTCTCACCCTCGATTCCGTCCTTCTCCTTCCTTTCCTCTCATTTCATGCTGCCACACCTCTATTGTACCTTACACCTGCCTGCACAAAGTTGCCAGACCTGCTTTCAACATATGGCAGGAAAGGAGGCCACTAAAGGCAGTGATACCACCAGTTCTACCAAAAAAAAAAAGCAAAGGGTAATAAAACAAGGTGGCAAGGTGGGGGAAGTTGGTAGCAGAAGCAGTGGTAAGGTGGAGAAAACACAGCAATAATGGACTTGGCTCTGAGAGTGCATACAAGCCTGACCTGAATGGCCAAAACAGACACTTTTGGAGAGAGACTGCTATTCCAAATCATTTTTCCAGAATACAGATTTTTTTTTTCCAGAGCAGATACTAAAAAGTGTCTTCTGTGGAACCTTTCTGGCTTGTTGCATGCTTCCACTTTCTGGAAAGTTGGCATTCTAGACCATTCTCCAGAACACACGTTTTCTCTGGGAGAGGCAGCAAAAAGTTATTGCTGTGGAATTTTTGCTGTGGCATCATTCCCATACTGAATTTGATGGGAATTTGATGGGAATGGCTATCTGGAAAACTGACTTTTCAGGCCATTTTCCATGATACAGACATTTTGCCTGGAATAGATATGAGAAAATGGCTTCTGTGGAATTTGTATTGCTTGTTGCATTGCTCCCATCTAGTATAATGCAGCCAGTGAAATCTGTGGGTGTGACCTACACAGAAGTTGGGCCATTTTATTCTGTTTCAGATGGTTTCTGGACATTAAGTGGTTAATAAAAGTATAATATTGGAAATGTTTCCATTGTAAAATATTAGTCTCAAAAATGCCCAACATGAGAGCCAGCATGGTGTAGTGGTTTGAGTGCTGGACTACAATGAGACCAGGGTCCCCCCACCTTGGCCGTGGAAGCCCACTGGGTGACCTTGGGCAAGTCATGTTCCTGAGCCTCAGAAGGAGGCAGGGGCAAACCCGTCCTGAACAAACCTTGCCAAGAAAATCCCATGACAGGGTTGCTGTAAGACAGAAATGACTTGAAGGCACACAACAACATGAACAATATTACCCAATGCTTTTGGCATCAATCTCTCTCTCTCTCTCTCTCTCTCTCTCTCTCTCTCAAAAAAAAAAAAAACTACCCTGTTCTGGAACATTCAATTCAGGTTTTTATGCATAGGCAGGAGGATAGCAATAACTGCCCTCATAAAATTGAACCTGGCTTTTTTCTCCAAAACAATTATGTGCATTCTATTGCTACATCAAAGTCATGAAAAACAACAAGATCCATGGAATCCTGAATACTAATCATCATATTCCAGATTTTACACTGCCTTGTTGCATTGCTCCCCCTTCACTACAATGGCTCCTTTGCCTTCTGCACAAAATCTACAACAGGTTCTGCAAAACAGGCTTCAGGTGGAATTTCCGTCAAAGACTAGACCTTTCTACAGATTTGTGACATTAACTAAAGAAACTGAAGATTTGTACTGAAAGACAATAGGGCTTGGGTCATCCTAATGTATGTCTGTATTGTCACTGACCCAGGAAACTAAAGGTTTGTACTGACAATGAGTCTTGTCTAATGTGTCTGTGTACTGTATACTCTATCAGTTGTCTATGAGACATTGATGGGCTAAACAAACGTAAAGGTGGGGCAGGCTTGTTTTTTCTTGAAAAAGAGTGGCTGTGTATTTTCCCCCATAACTTCTTGTATACAGGCTAAAGAGTTGCTTTTCTTTTCTGATGAAAGAATCTTGACCAGATGATTCTCCAAATGGACACCCGGTAGAATGCCTAGGATCTGTACAAAATTTGGCTAAACAAAGGGTATGGCAACCCCTCAGAGCTCCAGCTAATGCCTTCAAAACAGGAGTCATCTGGCAATTCCTTGGAAAGCAAAAGGTGATGTGCTCCCTTCCTCAATATGTCAGATCTGGGTACAAGGGCATGTGCCTTGATTACATGCTGTTTGAATTACTGCAACGCATTCCTCTTATATTTGGATTACTGTATATACACAGCCTGATCACATCTCTTTTGGATTATTGTAACACACTCTATGTGGGGATGCCTTTGGAAACTGTTCAGAAACTGCAGTGGGTCTAAGATGCTACCCTCAGACTACTGACTTAAAGCTTGTCACAGGGAACACATAACTCCAATACTTCAACTGGCTTCCAGTCTTGGGTCCAGACTACCTGAAAGACTCCATGTCCCTCTATGAGCCTAACTAACTCATAAGATCTTCAGGAGATGGCTTTCTCTCCCATCTCATCACCATCACAGGTGAGGACACAAAAGAGAGTCTTCAATGGCTGATGCTCAGAGTGGAAAGGTCTGAATGTCGAATACTTGTTTCTGCCTGCTTTTAATTCTGTTAGTTTAATTCCATTTTTAATTTTTGTATCATAAGCAGGGTCAGCCATAGTCAAGTCTTGGATGGGAGATTGCCAATGAATACCAGGTGCAGTAGGCTATATTTCAGAGGCAGGAACTGACAAATCCATTTTGGAGTGTTCCTTGCCTAAGAAAACCCCATGAAATTCATGGGGTTGCCATAAGTTAACAGGCTACTTGAAAGTGTGTGTACACACACAACGTTTTAACCGTTGTAAGCCACTTTTGATGCCCTGCTATCTGACGAGTCACTCTTTTGACACTTCCAAATTAAGGACAAGTTCCATTAATTCAGTGAGGTTTCTGCTCTTTCATCAGTTCTTGTCTATGGAGGCTCGCACAGAACTGTTCACACATACACATGCTGCCTGCAAAGCAAGCTGAGTGGGGAGGAAGGCACTAAGCCAGCTGAGAGACTTTGCAAGTAGCATGCATGCAGTCAGTAACAAGTCAGCCTCTGTAATTCCTTCTTGCTCCCTACAGTATAATATATGAGTTCCACTGTTCGACTAGTTCCTTTTTACTGACAGTGCTCTGGTCCCTAACTTGTCAGATAAGTGGGGGAAACCTGTACAGGTAAAAGGGAACATGCCTAACTAAGAGCATGGCACTATACTCAGGTCTTTGACTCAAGTGAAGATGTGTAGGGTGAAACCAGGACCCTGATTCAGTAATAGGTCTGATGAAAGTCAGTAATAGGAAACCGAACCCCAATGAAAGAGAAGCCTATTGGGTAATCATTTGTCATGTCTGGGACATGGAAACTAATCCTGTTCTAGGCAGGGCTGGGTTACACACACATACACACACACGCACATGAAAAAAGGAGACACACAGCTTGGAGGTACTCTTTGATCCATCAATGACATTTGAGGTCCATATCTCATGAGGTGACATGACTGTTTGGAAAAGATGATAACATTCATTAAAATGGAAAGCAGTAGGGAAAGAGCAAGACTACATTACAGGTGTGCTGGCTCAGTAAAGAAAGCCAAAGCCCTGAGCCTTCAAGACCTGAGTAGCACTCTTGACAATCAAGGATCACAAAGGTCTCTCACTCATAAGGTCGCCATAAATCAAAGCCAACTTGGAAGCAAATAAGAACAAAGATAAGTAGTTTAGTGATAACTTCTTGGTCCTTGACACTTGAGGCCCATATCTGAAGTATTAACTAATATCATGGGCACGTAAAAACAGCACGAAAGAACTACTTTTACTGGGATTTTATCTTGGAACGGAGCACATAGGAACTCCTTAGGAGAAAATAGCAGATCACTTTAGAGTAATACATAAATTAAATTAGAATTTCATCTGAACTCAGAGATCTCTCGAAGTACACTTACTGCTTGATTCTACCAACACAGATTAAACAAATGCTTTAAAACAAAAAACCAACATTGATAGAAACATTTGTATTTATTATCTAATTTAGTTCTTAACATAATCATTTCTGGTTATACTAGGCGAAATGAAAACAAAAACAAGTTTTTAACATCCTCAGAAGGAAAATTACTCATATTTTCACAATTGGGTTATAAAGTAGCATTTAATTGTGAATTTTCTATGATTTGTTTCTTTTAATTAAATGGCAATAAAAACTTTGCCTTAATATTTAATAACTTTCTACTATTTAAAAAGACAAAGTTTTCTATGTTAATAGGAAAAATCCTTCAGGTTTTCCAATCACTTGGTGATACTGAAACAAAATACTGAAAATTTAAGAAAAGTAGATGGAAACATTTGGTCCTCCAGATGTTTTGGCCTTAGTTCACAGAAAGTTCAGCCAGCATGACTAAAACAAGAGAGTTATTATCCAAAATATCTGGACTGTCAAAGTTGCCTACCTCAGAATAAAATACATGCTCAAAATATAAATTTGCATGTGTTTAAAAATTTCAACCTTATTTCATCAATGATATCAAGCACAAGCATGTGTGTTTATCAGCACTTCCCTTTTGCAGCACTAGGAACTGCACCATAAGAATAACACCTATGTATGTGACTTTAAATCACCTGGGGACTTATGGTGACCCCATGAATTTTGCAGGGTTTTCTTAGGCAAGGAATACTCAGAGGTGGTATTGTCAGTTTTTTCCTCTGAAATATAGTCTACAGCACCTAATATTCACTGGCAGTCTCCCTGCCAAGTACTAACCAGGACTGATCCTGCTTAGCTTCTAAGATCAGACAGGATCCTAGGATGGACAAATTACATACAAAAGGCTTCACATGAACATTCAAGTTTAATGTAATGTATTTGCCTTGCCATCATTAATGGAAATTTAACCATCATTGGGCAGTACAGCTGAAGAAATCAGGTGGATCAGATTCCCCCAGTTTCCCCATCTCTAATTGCTTTCTATGGAACTACATCAAAGGAGAACTAAAACACATTATATCATATAACAGGTAAATTATATGTTACTACATGTTGTTAATGATCCAAACATTTCACCAAAGTCTGTCTTGGAAACTTCAGATTTCCTACAAAAAGAAAAGCTTCCACAAATGGCATTTAGGCTGCAAACAGGCTTATCAATCTTTTGCCTGTCCATTCTTTTATTGTCATGCTGTTTCCTGAACAATGTACTGGATTGACAGGGGTGGGGGGAACCTTCTTACCAATGTAAAAAGAATTTCCTACAATGCAAAAGTACCTTGAAAAGAGCACTTTTCTCATAACCTCAGCAGGAGTAGAAAGGCTGAAATGCCTTCTAGCCAACTTATTGCAATCTCAATAATTATCAGTTCTCTTTCTGACTCTTTCGCATTTCTGAAATCATGTACCTTAAACGTAAAAACGCATTTAATGTCATATCCAGTTTGATTCTCATTCTATTGCAAATTCTAAATGTTATTCTCTTGATTATAGACACATTAGAGAGCCACTACTATGCAATAATTATGCAGAGATCTAGCCCACATGAGTACTGAATCTCAGTTTGGAAATCAGATCTTCATGCCTCTTATTGACAAGGAGAAGACTTCAACAAGTGTCTATAACTTTTATTCCTCTTTATCAAAACTAAGTGAAATTTGTGGTCATAACAGACCCTTGGGAAAGGACTACACCCCTCAAATATTAAACAAATAGATACCAGTAACATTTTTAAACCTCTTGGTAGAACTCAATGAAATATGCAAGCACAGTTACTCTTTCTAAGAGGATGAAGCCTGCGACATTCGAGGCGTGTTATGCAAGAGCAGACCTTGCAGATCAGAAGATGAGACAAACACACACACACACACACACACACACACAGACAAATAATTTGTCCACCCAAGTGTTTGTAGGAAACTATTATTTCAAAGGGCACACAGAATAAAAGTGGCCCTGGTTGAGTATTTCTCAAGTGTCCAGAGAGTCTATGAAAATTTCTGGATATTGGCTGCAGTCATTCAATACCCAAAACTATTTTTTTATTTCATATTTATGTATTTCTACACCAAAGGAGACAGAACACATGATAAATGCTGCTTATCTGACATGATTTGAATCTGGAAGGTTTCAGGGAGTCCAGGCCCCCAGAATTTCCAGATTGTTAGGCATCAAGGATTCACATACACATACACTTAGCCCTGGAAGGCATAGTTGGTTCACACTAGTCTTCTGTTGCTCACTCACCTTCACACACCTTTCTTCATTACAACAATGTAATTTGGTTGGGGAGGATTTTTTTTTTTTTTTGCCACTGTGAAAAAACTGGGAGTCAGAAATCTCCTCTATCAATAACCAGAAACTCACAACACATCATAACCTACCTTCTAACCAACCCATGCCCTCTACCTACGTTAAGAATACACTTTCCTCTAGTTACTGGTAAGGACTTCACTATGGAATATATTTAACTGAAACCAGAAGCAATGTCTTTAATTTCCTTGTAACTGCACCAGAGAAGAGCAGATGAGGAACACGGAGCGGTTAGGCTTCTTACATATAATACTAAACCACAAGATAGCATTATGGCTGGGTAAGGAATATGCCACTTACGGAAAATTTTCTACAAAGTATTAACAGCTGGAGAAAACATGTATGCACTTTGGCCTGTGTTGGGGTAAGGGGAGGAAAGAAATAAATTTAGACCAAATTTTTATGTTCTTGCAGCCAAAGTTTTCCTTCATATTTTTTTTGATGAACTGCTCCTACTTGACATTAATTTTCTCCAGTATTCTTCAGCAACTCATTATTAATTTTCATGAATGAAATGTTCATAAATGAACATCTAAAATGTCTAGCACTATTCCCAACTTCTTTAGTGCTGAAACTGTATTTATTTCACACTTTTCTCTTACAAAATCAATCTCTGTAGCACTAAACTATGCTTTTGATTGTTAATTTAAATTAAATTAATTTAAATTTAAATATTTTAATTCCTGTTCTGATTTAGTTAATAAACTTGTGCCTGATCTGCACTACTCAAGACTGTGGGACTAATATGGGAGAAATTTTCTTTGCCTTCTACCTGTAACACAAACTTTATACTTACTTGGGGGGAACACCTAATCACACAAACCCAACCACACACACACCTACATTTTTTAAAAGTACTGGCCAGGTTTATCAACTCATTGAAGACTAGGACATATCTTGGAGACTCTGTACAGCATAAGGACTTTGATCTCTATCAGAAAATTACTAAAATGGTATTTATGGATTGAGATGTTTAAACATGGGATCAAAGGGAAGCAGTGAAGTTATCATGCATTGACATATTCTATGGCTAAAGGGGAAAAAATAAGAGGCAATTACATTTAATTTGTTTTTAAACATTATATTCTTTACAACAAAGTTCAGTGTACGAACCAAACTGCAATTAAAATATTAAAATATGGCAGCAAATAAAATGCACTATATTCTTTAGCAATTGATATGCTAGAAGCATTATCACAGAATGAAAAATCATATTACAAATCTTAGTGCTTTCTGTTAACTCATTCATTATGGATTTTGCTTTGATGCTGGACTTGGGACAGCTGGCCCCTAAACTGCAGAGCCCAGGATTCCATAGGATGTTGCAAGTGGAACAATAGCGCCAAAACAGTCTAGTGCAGAAAGACATCATTTTTTAAGCTATATGAAACTGTAAGAAAAGAAGCTGAAAGTAGGCTATTGCTATACCTCTCCTTAGAGTTTTCCCAACCATTAGGCCAAACTAATAATTCATAGGAGTTAAAACGCATCAATAAACTGAAATCTTGCACTACACATTGCGTCTTTAAAAAGACATGGTGAATAATCTCAACACGAACACTCAGGGTTTTGCATCGTCAGTGCTCACATTGGTGTGACCTTTTCATTTTGGCCTTATTAATGAAATTCATACAAAAACAAAAACTCTTCTCCAGAAGAAACACAACCTTTATAAAGCACAATTACTTTTGGAAGACTCTTTGGACCATAGAGGGAAATCACTCTCCCATGTGAAAGTGGAAATTACTTCTGCCCATGGGGATGGGAAGGTGGGAGGAAAGATGACTTCTTCCAGCAGCAACAGCTCTTTGTGACTTATCCCTTGTGGTGTAAGTCAGCTCCAAAACTGGGAGTTTTGTGGGAAAGAAAGGGACTTAAAATGTGGTAGAATCGAAAGGGACTTAGAATGTACAAGCTTAGCAAACGCTGATACAAATTTAGAATAGTCTTCATTACTCAAAAAGAAAAGATGGAGGTACTTACACACAATCATTTTGAACAACAGTATACACCACATGTGTCAAACACAAGGCCCATGGGCCAAATCCAGACTGCTTGGCCATTTCATGTGGCCCTTGCAACTCTCCTGCATAGCGGCGTTAAAAAAAAAAAGCTGGACTGGCTGAGCAAAGCTGCCCTGTCACATTTACTGTCCCCACCCATACAAGGGACACAATATTCAAAGACTCAGAGGAAAACGTAGCAGCAGCCCTTTCCCCCGCTCCCTCCCTCCATGGCCTGACTCCTCTGTATCTTCTCCGTCTTTTCTCTTGCCTTTTCTCCCCATTTTGCTTCTGCCAGAGAAGCGCCACCGCAATGCCACCTCTCCCACTGGCTCCAGAACTGCAGCCCCTGCTGTCACCACCATCTCCTCTTCCTCTTCTGGCCTGGTCGACAAGGAGTGCTGACAGCATCGCCCCCTCGATGGTGCAGCCCGAGGCAGCAGTGGCCAGAGTGTCAGGAACTGCCCCAGAGATGGTATGGCTGGAGTTGGTCTGGGCTGCTGCCGCATGACAGTTGTAAAAAAGACAAAGACGAGAAGGAGGAAGGTGTGAGTGGGAATGAGGAAGCATCGTCCAGGACCAAGCTCACTGGTAAGTGCCAGCCCTCTGGCCTCTGGGTGGGAGGGAACCAAGAAAGAGGAGGAGGAGGAGGAGGAGCTGGAGTCATCCTCCCCTTCCTCAGGCAGTGCACATGCCACCGGGTAAAGCACCCCCCAACCCAGCCAGCATTTCCACAGAAGATGCAAAGGGACTCCCAAGAGTCATCCAGTCCAACCTGCTGCCGGTGAGGCACATCCATTGCCTGCATTTGAACTGAGGCCTCAGTGTTCCCTGTCCCCCTACTGATCAAGGGCAGTTGCCAAGGGTGCCCAAATATGGCACCAGTGAAAACTGTGAACATGCCTGGAGGGTGGTCAGACTCTCCATCTTTGGAAGTCTTTAAGCAGAGGTTGGATGGTCATCTTTTAGGAGTGCTGTAATTAACTATATATTCCTGCATGGGAGGGGGTTGGACTAGATGGCCTTGGGGATCCCTTGCATTTGTCTTCCAATTTACAACCCTTCCTCAAAAGAAAATGTGGGTTTACTTATTTACCTGTTCACCCATAAATTCATGTCCTAGGACTTCAGGAGACCAGAGCCCTATTCCTCTTTCAGACATAAAAACACACTGGGTGACCCTGGGCAAGTCACACTCTCTCAATCTCAGAGAAAGGCCATGGCAAATCCCTTCTGAACAAATCTTGCCAAGAAAACCATGTGATAGGTTTGTTTTAGCATCACCATTAAATCAGAAATGTTTTGAAGGCACACAACAGCAACATGAATTGAAATATATTTTTTAAAAAGAACAATTACATAAACTAGCATATTAGAACACCAGTGCTTTAAAATAATATAAAATCATTTTAAAACATGACAAGAACAGTAAAAGAAGAGATACTTTTATATAGCCTTACAGATACAACTGGCCCCTTGAGGGCAACCATAATGCTGATGCAGACCAAGATGAAATTGAGTTTGACACCCCTTGTATACACAAACATCTCAGCCAGCATGGTATGGTGATTTGAGTGTTGGAAAAGGACTCTACGAAACCAGGGTTTGATATCCTGCTCAGCCATGGCAACTCATTGAGTGAAATGCCAACTAATCTCAGTTGGAAAAGGTTAATCAATCCAAACACAGAAGTGTTATCAAACCTGCTACTAATAATCACTAAATTCGTTGTAGTTGTATAAATATGTGTAACCTTCACAGTTGTGTATGTGAATTGATAAAAGCAAATCCTGTTAGTTTCAACTCTGATGGGTAACTGCATTACATGTTTGTTGGATTTTTTTTTTTTTATTTTACTTTGTTGGGATTACAATTTGTTCATCATCTGTATGAACTAGCTTCTCGGAGTCTGGAAATTACAAATATCAATTGGTAAACCTTATCTGTTCCTCATTACTGATTATTATCTTTTCAAAATGACTTCATAGTTCCAGAGGTAGTCATTTATTACCACTTACTACTACTAGACCTCTTCAGTAAAGTTTCTTATCACAAGCACAGCTTTTTAGTGAAGCGTTAGCAAACTTTGTCCAGCTTTGCAGCGCAACTGTTAAAGGACACAGAGGCCCTTTCCGCACCCTACCTTCTTGCATGGTCCTTCAGTGGCAATTCCAGCAGTGGCTCTGCTGGTAAGGGAGCACGACAGGGGCACTGCCCTCTGCATGGGAGTGCGATGGACAGGCTGCTTCCTTTCGCAGTGTAGCTGGGTACCTTCCCAAGCTGCGCTGGGGCAGGAAGTGCTGCCATCACGCTTCCGGCATTTCCACAGGACAGGTAAGTGCAGATGGTGGCGCAATCACAGGTCCTTGACAGGGAAAACCTGTCAATGTTTTAATCCGCAATTGCACCACCTAGGGGCAAGAGAGGAGCAGGACCACGACAACGTCATGCAGAAGCACTGTCACAGTCCAGCTCCTCTCCCATCTCCATGCTGGAATGGGAGGCTACTGAAGAAAGGGCCACAGTTTGAAGATTAGTGGACAATAATTTTTGGAGGACATCTGTCCGTATTATGGACTTTAATCCTTAAACTTACTTTAGATTTACTTTATGTTAATCATCCATCTGCCTTTATAATACTGTATATATTTAATTCAGCTTCACTATATAATTGTCTGTTGTACACTATATGGGGTTTAGTTACATTGTTTACTTATTGACTTTCGTTGTTTTACATTAAGTTCTTATTTAATGTTCTGTACAATTATTTTCAAAATACGTACTGTCTTTACTTTCAATTCTCGATTTGGATTGGTTTTTTTTTTTCCTTGAGCTTAGTTGGTGTTTTCATTTTTTTCAGACTCTCCTGCAGTTTTGTTGCATTAACTCACTGAGTGACCTGAGCAAGTCACTCTCTTTCAGTACAAGAGGAAGGCAATGGCCAACCTCTTCTGAATAAATCTTACCAAGAAAGCCCTATCAAAGGCTTCCTACAAGTCAGAGTCAACTTGAAGGAATATAAAAACAATAAACAAACATAAAGCACATTCAAGGGTAATATCCCACATGAAAGATATATATTTCAACCTATCTTTTAACCTATCGATCACAGCACTATATGAACTCTTCTCAGGAAGTAGCATATGACTGACAAGAAAACATACATACAAGAAAAATATGTACAGGAAAATATATTTAGTATGAATCATGTGCTCATATTTAATTGCATGTACATTTACTGCAGATTCACTGTCAAGAATGATTTCTGAAGTATTTGTAAGAAAATAAAATTTACAGTATTTTTCTTCTTGTTCTGAATGCACATTGGTATGTCTCCGCTCTTCAACCACCCATGTAACTCCATGTTTTGAATATCTCATGTGAAACACTGTATGGTATCCCTTCAAAATAATTCCATGAGAGAAAAAGAATTTGGACAAATTTCAGAGGGGGGCACTCCTACAGCTCTAGGGTCTCATGGTCCAATGAAGATGAGATAAGCATTATTCTGAATCTGTGTGTAGGAATTCTTTGCATTTGCCTCAAATTCTCTGTATTATCTTTGACATTATCACCTAATCTCTATGTACACATGGAAAATAGTTTGCACAGCTGTTACAGAATAAAATTTCATGAAATAAAACTCTGGTACTACTGCAACCTGAAGACCTCTCAATGCAGCAAAGAAGAACTAGGGTTGCATAACAGTATGAAATACATGGTTAATAGCATATGACCACCACAATACTGTTTAAAAAGTCTTAAGAGCATCTATAATCACTTGTGCAAATGGACTGACTTTTCTGGATTTTGGGCCATCTTCTATGCACAATATTCTTTCATTATCAGGAAGACCTCTTTCATGAGCATGCAAATAGACATTAGGGTGGCCATAAGTTCTTCTTTACAAAGATGAGTCCTACATTTAAAGAGTTGTTCAATCTAAGTTCTGTTTCAAGATTAAGAATGGAGAGCAACACCTTGAAGTTGCGGCAGACTGGTACCTGATTCAGTTTTCTCCACTATACTGAGATGCATTATATTTCTATTTACATTATATGTACCAAAAACTAGACAGCATCTCAGTACAGCAGGCTTTCCAAACTTTTCATGTTAGTGACACACTTTTTTAGACATGCATCATTTCACAACATAGTAATTCAGTTTTACTAGCAAACTATAGGTTAAACTAACCCCTTATTAAAGATACAGACACATACATAAATTGTAAAAACAAAATGTACGGGGACCCAACATATCTTATGAAAACCTTTCATATATTTTTAAAAATATGATTTATAAATAACATACATTTCTAAGATTGTAGGTGACACACCTACACACTTCAGGCAACACACTAACGTGTCACAGCACACCATTTGGAAAGCCCTGCAGTACAGGGACAAAGCACATACAGAATGTAAGATTCCCCACACAAAGACATAATAATATACCACAAATGCAAAAAACTGTACAGTAAGTGTGTGCGTTCTCATCATGCAGCAAAACACTTGGCCTAAGGGAGATTTTTTTATATCTTTGTTCTCTAGGTAGCATATGGAATTTAATCAGTTGATCAAGAGGCTACAAGCCTCGAACTTTCTAGGATTTACATATGAATTTCCTTCCACAATTACCCTGCCAGCCAGAATTACTTTCACTTGGGAAAGCTAACTCTGACCTTGACTAGGCCACAGTATAGATTCATAGCTGTTTATAAATAATGAAATGGCAGGCCGCAAAGCTGAAGATAAGAATGTTGAAGACAAAAGGTGCTTTAACTCATGAAAACTGGATTTTGTGACAGATGAATAGGTGGCCACTCTTGCAAGAAACTCAAATCCAAATGTGTGTGTGTGTGTGTGTGTGTGTGTGTGGCAAAACTGACACTGTAGAAATACAAATGAAACATGCAGTGCATGTGTAGGCTGGTTGTACATATGTAACAAACTGCAAGAGTACCTCAATAGAACAGAGAGAATCCAAAATACTGTACATACAATATGGGCTGTATTTTCACATCTCTTTCTCTTGGGCAAAGAAGCATGACTGCAAAAACATACCTCCATTTGTCACACACATATTTCCGTGACAATGTCAAACAACCTAACTGTTCCTGCAATTTTTTTCAATATTAGCTCTAAAGTAGTGCTTTATAACAGAAGATTGTGAATGCTATCTGCATGCTGAGTAATCTGTCACATGTCTTGTATACCCTGGCAAAATTATACCTTGATTAAAGGTGTTGAAAACAGTAAACAGTTTGTTCTGGACTAGACTGCAATATCCTGGGCTTGTTCAGCTTTCCTTGTTGCAGATGCACTGTTATGCACTATTCCTGAAAGAAAATGTACCACCATGCAGCTGGTGTAGTAGTCTTGCACTGCATTACTATCAGTGAAAATATCCTCACTGGAAACTAAAAATATATGTGCATTTAATGCAATAAAAATAGAACAAAGAGTCCCAGGTAGAAAGCAAAACCCTACGTCTCTGCAAAGTTGTTTCACTCAAAATGGAGTATTTTGATATGAGCTTATATGAAATTCCAGCCATTTAAAAACAGGATGACAATCAGTCATTTCTCACTTTAGGCTCTTCTCATTCCATTCCTTCCCCCCTCCCAAAACTGTCACGGGAGGCTTAATCATCTACTGGCATCTCTCTGATTATCCTGTTGGGTTCTCCTTCCAAATTACGCTTTCTGTGATTAACATATGTGAGAGAAGGGGGGTGCAGATGGATGACAACAGATTTCTGAATAAAAGAGCAACAGAAAGATGTATGGAATCGATATGGAAAGAATATTTCAAAATATATGGGAGAAATGGTCAAAAAGTGTTTGCCAAATATGAGGAAATCTTCAGGAGGAGAATCCTGGACTCAAGAAAATTTTCATAGTTTGGGACTTATTCTGCACAAAATTCTCACTTTTTTGCGCAAAAAACCTGCATTTTCTGTGCAAAAAAACTACATTTCTGCACAGATTTTTTTTCTGCACAGAAAATATTAGTATTTACACCCCTAAGCAGAAAAAGAACAGAAAGGAGACCTGCCAATATAAGAGAGGAAAAGGGAGTGAAAATCTAGGACTGGGGGGGGGGTCAGGCTGAGAAGCAAAGAAAGTCACTATTTTACAAAACAATTCTGTCAATTTCTACTCAGAAAGAAGTCCTAGTGTTTTCAGTGGAACCTAGTTTCAGGTAGGGGAGATATATAATTGCAGCAGCCTTAATTTTCAGTAAGTTGTAAGTGATTTATGCCTCACTGAGTCTCAGTTTTGGAGGAAAGGCAGAGTAAACATAGTGGGACTACACATGATTCTGTACATATCCAGTCCTAAAGCATTTTACTCATAGCTGCTGTTCTGATTTTCTCTTGCCAATAAACTCTGATTAGTTAATTAAACCCTGATTAGTTTCCAGTAATTTTATTTTATTTTAACAAAAGTGCATCATAAACACTCACCAAATGAATCTGACTGGTGGTATAACAGATTTGAGAACAGTTCATGTTGACTTTGAACAGTTCATGTTCAATAAAAGTTCATGTTAACTTTTATCGCACTTTGCACCAGAGATGATCAACACATACATTTGTGGAAGACAGCTTTCACCCTTATTAGTTATTACACATAAATGGAATTTCCACGTTTACAGGCAGTATATCTGAATACCAGGTGCTAAGAATTAAACAATGGGGAAAAAGAACTGAGTGGAGCCATTCTGTAGCTGATCATGAAACTGGAAGATGATCAACAAAGTGGACCATTCAGTGTGATCTAGCAGTAAAAATATTAGGTCCCTAAGGTGCCCTCTCGTCAGCAAAATGTCACGCCCAAAATATAGCAGAGATTGCTCCCACAGCTTTGGAAGCATGCCCAGCAGCAGAGAATATCTTTAGCAGCAATGCACTGTAGCCAGGAAAAATTCACCCACGCCAATTGTTTTCTTCTATCAAGGAGGCAATTTATTCTTGAGTTACACTGTGTACATATTTACAAGAGTCTCCAGAAGGCATTCCAGCATCCCTCTGCTTGCTCTTTCTAACACAGCCTCCAAAAGACACATCAGGCACCATGTGCAACTTGTTGGCTAGCTCTCAGCTATATTTATACTCACACTAGCTGATGCAATCCTGCCAGCCTTTGCATTCTCCCCACACCTGATGCAACCTTCTCCCCTGGTTGCTCATCAGCATGACTCAGCTAAAGTCACATGGCTCTCCACAGGTGCACTTAGCAACCCACAACACAATATTTCCTACAGGTTTGGTCCAACCTTTACCGACACTTCCTTCTGCCAGTTTTAAGAGCCAGCACTTGAGCTTGCAGAAGACACCAGGCTATAACATTAAAGAAGAGGTTACTTCACCTCATGGGCAGAGTGCAGATCCTGAAGCACCATGTTTGTGGGGTGTTCCCCAACTCAAAATCAGTGCTAAGGTGGCAATAGTTCTGCTTTCCTTGGTAGTCTTGATTTCCTTGGCAGTCTTGCAGTCGCTTTATCTCATTCACAGAATTTTATGGGACTACAGCTTCCCTCTAGGGTTGCTAGTGTTTCACACACGATCCAACCCTACCTGTTGCCTGACCAGCTCAAGACTGGCCAATACATGCGAGTGAGGCCAACAGAAAGTCCACCTCAAGCTTTGTGAGAGAAGGATCTCTTTCAAGAGTTTCAGACTCCTGCAAGATTAGAAGTCTCATAAGAGCTCGGAACTCTTGCAAGAGACTTCATTTTCATGAGACTTAGGTACAGTTCTTTGGAGCAGGTGAAGTTTCTCAATACTCTTCAAAGGCAGTCCTGCACAGAGACGTTACAATCATCCAAATGGGATATAACTAAGGTATGTGTCACCATGTCCTCCATGGCTGATGAAAACAATAAACAGGAATGGGCTTCCTATAAGAAGGGTGGTTAATCACTGTGGGAATGAAACTAAGCAGCCTGAATTAAGTAGCTCTTTGGTCTGATTAAGCAGGCCTCTTTTTCACTATTTGCTGTGTGTCTTTAATGGCACTTGGCACACTCTCCAACATTTCACAGATGAAAACTGTGACACAAGTGGCTAAGCAACATCAGATTGTGGTCAAGATGGCAAAAGATATTAATGAGAAAGAACACATAAGTTATGAGAGGCCAGGCAAGTTTGCTTTTGCTGAGCCTGCTTGGGAACAACAAGTTAACCCCGCTGAGTTAACTGAGTACAATCTATTTTTGCATTTTGGAGTCAGTTTACAGAAGCTGGAAATAAAGGACAAAGTAAGAGGAGGCAAGAGGAATCAGGATGTCTTAAAAACAGCTGAAAAGTGGGAGGGCAAAAGATTAATCTGGACTGTCTCTGCCAAATGGAGATGGTTGGAGGATATGCACTTAGCTTTGTTCTGCCAATGTTCAGTGGCAGCATGAGTTCTTGTGAGTTTGAGGGAACATACTTAAAATACACAGAGATATAGATTGACAGAATTCCCTGAAAATCTCAATGGGTTTTCATTATGCAGGAAACACCCACTGATTGTTCCCTTCACTTATTTTCCCACTGAGAATACAATATATCCTGTTTTAAACCACAGAGAATGATCAACATTAATTGCTGAACAATAACAAAAAAAAAGGCAGGATTAAAATACATTTAACACAATATTTCTCATGAAATTAATACATAAAGCATTTCACAGAGACCAATCTACTCCCACTGGTTTTAAAGGATTGTACATTAGACCAGCAATGTTTATGAAGAAGTGATTACAATTTGCTTTGGTTATTTGGTATTGTGTTCTTTGAATCTTCAGCATTGCAAACTGCCTCTTTAAAAAGCCGGAGCAGAGGCCTTCAGCATTTTGCTAGCTTTCTGTTTTTGAAGGGAATACATTCACTGTCGGACTGAAGCTAGAGAGGGGGCTAGCATTACCCCTCCGGCCAGGACAATTCTGGACTTAAATGGTTGCATTAGCAACTAAAAGAAATGTATTCAGTTTCCTTAAAAACTAGATGGTAATCTGCGTTCCAGGAGATTCATGTAAAGTGTTAGTTGAAGACACCTGCACATAGCATCTTCAGAACTCCAAGATTGTACCAGACATTGTGAGTGCTGACAGTAAGCCATCACGGGCACAAGCACAGATTGTGATATAAGAAACAATGGGTCATATGCAGTCATGCACAACCTGAACAAAAAACAAAAAAGGCTGTTTGTGTAATATGCAAGGCAATGTTTGTCTGCAAAGGGTTTTGTGTTTTTTTTTAACTATGCCTTTGCGGAGTTTTATAGGAAGAGTCATTCCTCACAGTCATCCTTAGCCATAGAAATAGCAGTTCTCCAGCAGCATGAATAACGGCTAATAAACAAGGACAGCCATATTTTTTTTCTTTTTGTTTCAATATGATTGCATAATTATTCAAAGAAATAAAGTCATGGTGCTCAATACAGGTAATAAAAAATGTCCAATAATAATAACTTGTAAGTCTTATAATTTGCTAAGCACATCCCAATTAAAATCTAATAGAATATTACATTTCACTACAAATTTTAACAAAACCATTTCTTTAGAATGCTATAAAGATTTCAGTAAAACACAACTGTATTTTACTGATCATTGGGAAACTAGCTTTTCAGAATCAGCTTTATTTGTTTGTTTCAACTAGCAATTTATCATACAAATCAGTGTTTTGTTTTGTGATTTGATAAATTTGGGGGGTTTTTAAATGGCACATTTCAGATCAGGAGGAAAAAGGGATAATTTAACCAGAAGCACCTATCAAATAATAACAAAAAAAAAATCTTTGGCATAATAAAACCTCAGGCCACAGCTTCTAAAACATTTATGTTGCAATTTTTCTGCAAATTCAAGGACCACTGACAGTCAGCCATAAATAATGTATAATTGGTTTAGGAAGGAAAAGTTATAAGGATTATATAACAATGCAGTCAAATCAGCTCTGCAGTATTCCACAAGGAGGTTTGATTACCTATATCTCAGCTGAGTACATTATTGTTACACAAGATAAAAACTGCTGGGCTTTGTTTTGCATTTCAGAACCACAAATATTTCCAGTAGTATTTAGAATTAGTACCTGTATTAGTATTGTTTCTAGTAGTATTAAAAAATATAACAACACGTTTGTACCACAATAGTAGAGAAGACAATTGTATGTATAACAAAGTTCATAAAATTATCGCTACTATGGAACCTTGAGTTTAAAGTTTGTAAGCTTTTAAAAATGCCACACCTTGAGGGACTTACACACACCCATCAGACAAATGTAAAGTACAATAGTGTGGCTAACCAAATTTTATATTCTCCACCCTATCAACTTTGAGTAAAGAAACTCCTGCTTGCATTCGTGCAAATAAAGGAGTTGCTCTGTACACTACTATAAAAGGCACATAGTAGAAGGAGGGTTTAACATTCCTTTACAACTTGGGACTATTGACGAAGGGGTTAATTTGTAGAAACTGCTTGCTTGAGTAGAAAAATAGAGAAAAATAAGTCAGGCAGATGCGTCTCTTATCTTATCAAGAGCTTAGGTATGCGGCTTGGCAATGCATGGGATATAGGGAGTTTGGGAGTCGATGCAACCAAGGGAGAATACTCCCTGGTACAGAGATACTTCATTTTTGAAACTGTAATACATCATTTCGAAACTTAAACTTTTGTAACCTGTACTCTTTTCATATATGGTAATCATTTCCTGTACCTGTTTTTTAGAAGGTATAAATGTGTGCTGAAACCTAAAACGGGGCTCTCAGTCTTTTGAAAATTGATTCCACTGAGATCCCTGCGCAGTATAATAAACTCTTGTTTTCTGATCTGCTGGGCCATTTCCACACCTGGCTTCTGTAATGGTGCAGAGCGACCTCTCACGGAGGTCTTCTACACCCTAGGGTGGACTGGTGTGGACTACTTTTTGTAGTTCCACACCAGAATCCACTGAGGAGCGGCCGGAACTAGCCGCACTGCCTGTTTTTTAAAAACCTCTTTTTCGAGGTTTTTAAAAAGCACCGAGCGCGCAGCCCCGTGCCGCTCCGTCGCCCGGCTCTGATGCAGATTTGCAGGCACGCGCAAGTGCGTGCCTGCAGATCTGCCGGGGGTGGGCTTCCAGCTGGCGAGCTTCTCCGGTTGGTGGAGAGCCTCCACCAACTGGAAGCCGCCATTTGGGACACCGGAGGACTGCGGAGCAGCGAGCTCGTGCTGCTCCACGTCACGACGGACTTACCCGGCTGCCGGTAAGCTCCATTTTTGGGCGTTTTCAGCCGTTTCCCCCACACACACACATGTGGAAAGGGCCCTGGTCTCAATTCACTGGCTCACCACAACACTATCTGGAGTACTTTTTTTGCACCTTACTTAAATTTTACATAAACCTGCAAGTCTATATTATGTAGCTTCACAAGATATATATGCCTGGAGACCAGGACTTGATTTCCCACTTAGCCATGGAAATGCATTGAGTGACCTTGTGTATGTCACACACTCTCAGTCCCCTGCAAACTCCATAAGAGGTTCACCTTAGGGTTGCCATAAGTCAGAAATGACCTGAAGGCCACAACAACAGCTAAAGACTGAAGTCTGCTGTAGAGTCCCTCTACTGTGTGTCATCTGTGTGGGGAATACACACTGTGACAGTACTGGGGAGAGAGACTCCTCTGCTATCCCCTCTTAACAGATCACTTGGTACCAACACTGGTGTCATTACAGCAGCAAGAAAAAAACATAGCATTTTTATAAAAGCTTTTAGAAACTAATTGGGTTTTTTTCCAAATCTGTTCATGTGTTATGGTTTTAAATTATTTTAACTGGTGTCTTAACTTGTCCAATTGATTTATATTTCTTTTTGTTTCAAATTTTTAATCAGTTCAAATTAATTTTTACTATATCATAATGTTAAAATGGCTAAACTGATTTTGTTGTGTACCTCTCTAAGATCATGAAACAGGATGGCATATAAATATTTTTATAAATAAATAAAATGATGGGGAGTGTAATTCATTCCTTTCTTTGGAATTCAATGATGAGAACAGTAAATTGGCAAAATTCAGCATGGAGCACCCTGCATGAGTAGAGGTGCCTCTTTTTGCTCATATAAGGACTCTTTGCATCCAAACCAAAGTGATTTCAGTCTGAAGAGCATCTAAATAGGAAAACGGCATCCTCACAGGAACAGTCACTGTTATCTAAATGCAGTTTTATTTATAGATCAGGTACAGCCAGAAGCAAAGCAGCTGGTATGAACAGATTCCCCGCAGGCCTGGTTACAACATACAGGGGGAGGGGAGAGAAAGAGAGATTTCTACAATAGGGAGTAAAGCTTTATATTTCTTATTATTATAGCAAGTCTACCATCATTATCATTCATTTTCCTGGGCCAAATACTTCATCCCATAGTTTACTGAGTCATCATGCTCCTTCCAGTCTATATTACAAATGGCAACACAACTTCAGAGGTTTTCCAGTTGAAGACTTTCAGGTGGGAGAAGTGAAAAGACAGAAAGAACAACAGGGGAAAAAAGGGGAACTGTGGACCTTCTTAGACTTTCTTAACTCCAGTCTGAATATATATGAACTCTTTTTCCAACACTGCTGTACAAACTGTTCCCACACGTCCTGCTGCACACAGTATATTAGCTGCCAACAGCAGAAGGCTGTAATCACAAAGTGACAGAATGAACTGTTGAATCAGGTGGAGCATGGGTGGCTAGCCCATATCTAGAGTGGCAAAGATTATCATTGTGTGTGTGTGTGTGTAGTGGAGATGGAGGAAGCAACTTGCATCACAAAATAAATCATGGAAACGTGTGGCCTGGGAAACCCTGAAGATGTTTCAAATCACTATCCCATCTTTGTAGCTACAATTGTGAAGGGTTTTTAGGACTAAACAGAATATGGAAAATAGGAATCCTAGAAAATGTGTGTCACTTTTTATATCTCCTCTTTCGACCAGGATGATGCCTTTCAGATTTATTCACAATGTACAGAGTGTTAAAGACATTTTAATAAGAAAACAAAGATACCAACTACTCATTAGCCAGTAATAAAATACCACACATGCTGAAACATTTTGAGCAAAGTAAATAACTCTTTTTGCAGCATGGAATCCACTTCTTTTAATGGTTCTTACTCTTTTTTCAGGATTACAAAACAAGATTACATCCAGCCTTTCAAGTACAACTATCTCCCATCTATTTGCCAAGGGAGAGGGCATATTCTTCCCACGTGGACCTAATCAAACCCAAAGCTCTCTCTCTTGGGTGCCTTTGCTGAATGAAGCTGTTGTTGTTGTGTGTCTTCAAGTCACTTCTGGTTTATGGCAACCTTAAGGCAAACCTATCACAGAGAGAGTATGAATCACACCCACGGTCAATCGTGGATTTCCATGGTTGAGTGGGCTTTCCAAACCCTGCTTTCCAGAGTTGTAGTCCAGTGCTCAAACCATCACACCATGCTGGCTCTCCTTTGATGAAGTACAGATTAGTAAAAGTGGAAGGGTCCTTTCAGCAGTTGAATCCTAGTTACAGAATATCTATCGCAGTGAGGCTTGACCGTTTGTTGTTGTTACCATGTGTCTTCAAGATGTTTCTAACTTATGGCAACCCTATCACAGAGTTTTCTTGGTGAGATTAGTTCATAGCCATCCTCTGAGGCTGAGACAGTGTGATTTGCTCAAAGTCACCTGATGGAGTTTCCATGGCCAAGTAAGGATTTGAATCTTGATCTTCCAGGGCTCCCAGTCCAACTCTGCTGGCTCTCACTATTTCCCTCAATGTCATTTCTTTTTACCAAGTTTTTTTTTAAATCTTCCTGTAGCTTTCAATTCAGTTACTATATTTCTTTCTTTTAAAAAAACTTGATTGGAAGCTTGTGTTGCAATACAGTTCACTGCAAGATGCCTTATTTGTTGTCATTTTTAATGTGTTTAAGGAACTTTTGTTATAAAGCAAAACAAATATGACAAACACATGTTTCAATACTCCATACACTTTCAATACTCCACAGATTGTCTTGGAAACACCAAACTTCTCAATTTTATTTGAGAAATCCCACAACTAATGAGTGAATCAGTTCCATGTCTTCAACAGTTTGTCCATCCCTGAATTCAGTGGAATGGTGCAAGCAGAACTGGATGTCAGAAAAACTGTTAGTTGCCCTGTTCAGTTGGATACTGACTAGCTAATATCTACTTAATGAAAAGGCCGCAAGTGCTTAAATAATCAAACTGCACTTGCTTGGCTTTAACCTCATTTCAAAAACGTTTTGCAGTCATTGGTATCTGGTGGATGGATACTGGCTGTACTATCATCTGTGAAGGATGTCACTGTGATAACACCAAGAGCTGAGAAGCCTCATTTACAAGTGACATTCCCTTTTTCTGTGAACCATCACTTCTCCTTATGAAATGGATATCAGAATGGCAAGTTAATCCTATTAGCTAGCAGCAAGCATCTAAACACTGTGGAGCTGGCTAATTTACTTAAGTGACACTCTGTCATACTAAAATCTATTTCATGTCATGTTACCAACGGATGATGACTTTATAAACTATAGTCTTTTATCTACTTCTATGGCCACCTTTTGTACTTATCCTCCCCACACCCCAGTTCATTAATCTAGAAAGTCCAGCTAATAAGTTTCAAAAGAAAACAAAAATTAATTTTATCGATTTATTTATTCCATTGTTGTGTACCATCCAATAGCTGAAGCTCTCTGTGTTGTTTAAAACATTGAGCTTAGAACTATAGAAAATAAAGATACAATGAAAGACTATAAAAACCTTTTAAAGGTTTAAAACAATAAAGAAAAAACAGAAGTGCAAGATCTAAAAGTACTATAAAAGTTTTTTTTAAAAAAAGAAAATCAGCAATGAAAAATCCCATGCCTTGTGGAAGAGAGCATTCCATCACTGAATAAGGTTCTCTCTTTAGTATCCATACTCTTCACTTCATTTGGGGTAGCACCCAGAGCAGGGGCTCTGAGAATGATCTTAAGGTTCCAGGAAGGTAAACATGGGAGAAGATAATCCTTCAGATAACCCAGTCTTAACCCATTTAGGGCTTGAAAGGTTACACTCACCAATTTGAATTCCTAGTGAAACCAGTGCAGATCATTAAGTGTCATATGATCATATAAGGCAGATTCTGTTGGTAATATAACATTCCTGTCTTAGACCTGATGCTTCTAGACTGTTTTCAGAGGCAACTCCACAGATAACACACTGCAGTAATCTAAATGGCATGTCATTATACCACAGATAACTTCAGCTGAGTTACCTCTGTTCAGAGAAGGTTGGCATATCAGCTGGTAAAAGATGCTTCACATTACCAAAAACTCCTGGGCCTCCAGCAACAGAGCAGCCGCAATATACAAACATTGACCTTTCAGGGCAAATGCAATTCAATAATAAACAAACAAGCAAAAAAGCAGAATAGGTTGAATAGTGCAGTCAGTTGGGAGAAAAGTCACACAGTACCCCACTGCAGCATCATTCTCTTCTGAAAAGTGTACAGAGTTTCTCTGGCATGTGAAAAAAACTAGAGCAGATCTATAATGTGAAAAGTCATCTATAGAAATTAGAGAAGGATTCTTAAAAATCTACAGGTAAAAAGAAATAAAAGGTTGCATTATACAGAAAGAAAGGAAGGTGGGAAAGAGACTTTCATCAATTGTCCTTCCCCATCTTGCATCCCTCAAGATCTACTCCCAAAAGTTGTGGGAACCTCTGAGAATGTTATGGGCCGTAGCAGGAGAAAGATAAGAAGTTTCTTCCCTCTATTGGTAGAAGAATGTGCTACAACAAAGGCCCTTCAGTGAACAGAATAGCACCTTAGTATCCAACCAAAATATATTTTACATCAGCCAACCTAGAGAAACCTTTTTCACAACACTTTGGAAATTAATTAATTAATTAATCTAGTCTCCACTTTGCACAATTGTAAATTAAACTCCTGACTTTGAACCAGGACAACAGAAAGCAAATCTCCCTGTTATTTCTATTATTCTTTTATGCTTAAACATAAAAGCTGAAGGATTCTTTTGTAATAAATTTGCAGAATTTGGGATAACAGGAAAAGGTAATTCTAATAAAGCAATATCAGGATCATCTAGGACTATGTGATAAACCAAGGTTCTACACTTTGCAGCTGATACCTGGTTTCAATTATGCATTGTTCTAAGCAATTTCTTTTCATCTCATGCACTGACAGAAATACTGAAATCTCTTTTGGCAAGTTTTGCTTGTAGCACATACAGCTTGAAAGACTTAAAGATGATGCAGCAATTTTCAGTATACTTTATTTGACCCAGCTCAACTAGAAATTGAATTCTGGTAAAATAGTGATGAAAACCAGAGTGGTTTAGTGGTTTAAGCATTGACTACAACTTTAGAGAATAGGGTTCAAACCCCTGCTCAGCCGTGGAAACCCACTGAGTGACCTTTGGCAAGTCACACGCTCTCAGCCTCAGAGGACGGCAAAGGTAAGCCCCTTCTGAACAAATCTTGCCAAGAAAACCTCATGATAGGATCATCTTAGGGTTACCAAAAGTCAAAGATAACTTGTGCACAACAACCACAACACAGGCCATTTCTGCACTAGACTGTTCTAGTGCTATTATTCTACTTTCAACATCCTATGGAATCCTGGGGCCCCTCCCTAAACTGCAAACCCCAGGATTCCATTGGATGTTGAAAATGAAATAATAGCACTAGAACAGTCTAGTGCAGAAACAGCCACAGTGAAACAAGCCTATACCATCTGTGCCTATGAGAACATTTCAGTTCTTTTTTTCAATATTGGGTCATGATATATAACATTGTATCTCTGTAGTTGCATGCTATCTATTAGTTGTTAAAACAATCAGCCATGAAAGTTAGTAATTTTAAAAGATGATGACTCTACTTTTAAAAAATAAGGGTATATTTTCACCAATGCCTGGCCTCTTACTTATCTGTTTTATATCTCATGATTATAATTACTGCTATTGAGGAGTATAATTTATGTATTTATTCTTAAATTTAAAAGTGAGCTCATAGCATCTTACCAGCAACTATGGAAAAAAATGACACTAGGAAATATTTCATGCTATCTTCACTGTTCCTTCATAAAGCTCAGTAGTTCTGGGACCTGAAGCTTGAGGTCCCAACCCACCTGTGAGTATGAGGTTAAGCTTAAGTTGTCCAACTAGAAACAAGAAAAGAACTTGGAGGGAGTGTGAGCAAGTAAGAATGATGCTGTTCCTGTAGCGCATAATAAATGATCTATTTCAGTTTATGATACTTTTACCTTTCAAGAGGAACAAACGCCTAAAGTTCAGCTTAAGCTGATGGACAGACAGAATGATGGAGATATGAAAACTTTCTTCTCTCACTTTAATGTTTCCAAACTTACCTGCTGTAATGTTTTACAACCATAATCACTCCCAAAAGGAAACAATGAAAGACCTTAACCAAAATCTCCAATTTTTTTGTGAAGTATCTGCAATGTAGTGTACTGTTCAGTAGCTTTCTATTATGCACTGAAACTGAATCAATTCCCTTGAAATCTGCACTCAAAAGGAAGTGTCCTTAAAAGTCTAGTCACACTTTCAACTGAAACATATAATTACAGCCCCTATTCAAAGTCATGACAATACCATCTCTTAAGATTCTCTTGTACATAATGGCTTCATCTGCTCTTTCACCTCTTTCTCTCCAGCATCATCTGCTGGGTTATGAAGCATTGTCTTCTTCCCTCCCTGCCTTCATCCTTGTGCCAAACTGAACACTTGAAGAAGTGCCATCTTACCCACTTTTAAAACTCTAGACACTCCCAAATCCACATTTTGTACAAATCCTTCCCTCAAGTGCCTTAATTTTTTTGCTCCATGTACTAATAATTAACCCTCTGACATCCAATACTTGCTATTTGATTGAATTACCTCTTTCTATCTCCCATCCTATAATCTTATTTAAACAGCAAGTCTGAGCAGGGACAATGTTGTTTCTATGGGTTAAATACAACTTTAATTCAAACTAGAATAGATCCACTGAACTAGTGTCCAAGAACAAGTCCAATTTATTTCCATGTGTTTAATCTTGTGTGGTCTAAATTTGGACTACTGCATTGATCTCCCATGCAAAAAAAGTGGTGCTTAACATTTTACAACAAAGACTTCAGCACATATGGATTAGAAATGTCAGGCATCCAAGCTATTTTCAAAATAGGAAGAAGCTCTAGCACATATTGCAAACACAATGGAATGCACCAAAGAATTTCAGAAGATAACCAACTTGTCCCTTATAGATAACATGTGCCTTGGACTTTGATGAAAAGTTATGGTTTGCTATAAAAAAAAAAATGGGTGTGCCACAACGCTTGATTGTCCTGGTGAATTATTTATACTCTGGACAAGAGACCACCCTCAGGACACAATATGGAGGAAATGAATGGTTTCCATTTGGCAAAGAGATCAGACAAGGCTATTTTATCACCCTGTTTAATTAAGAGGCAGAACATATACAGAAAGCAGGACTTGGAATAAGGAGGTGTGAAAATTGGGAGAAGGAACACCAACAACTTAAGATACGGAGGTGACACCATACTCTTAGCAGAAATGATTCCAAATCATTGTCACATTGCACCTTTTTAAAAAAGAAGGGGAGGATAAACTGGTATCCTTTTGGTTGGAAAGAAAAAGCGGTCTTCCTGGTCCTCCTTTCATCCTCCAACTGAATTATTTTAAGCTTTTTAGGGCCTTTCCACACTACGTTGTTATAGTGCTATTATTCCACTTTCAACATTCTATGCAATCCTAGGATTTGCAGCTTAGGGAGGGGTATTTAGAATTCTCAGTCAGAGAGCTCTTTGGTCTCACTAAACTACAAACCCCAGAATTCCCATAGGACGCTGAAAGTGGAATAACAGCACTATAACAGTGTAGTGTGGAAAAGCCCTTTGTCTAATGTAGTTTAATATTACTAGGCATTGGCTCAGTTCAGATATAATGCCAAATCTTTTCAACATGCATTCAAGCACTCCTTCTTTTACCCCTCCTGATCTGATGTCAGTTTCCAGGGCTCCTGCTAAGAGTTTGCTTATTCAAATGTAATAAACCATGGTGGTAGAGGGAGGGACAGGATGCTCCTAAGCAAGCAGAACATAATGGGGGTAAGCAGCATACAAATACAAGGCTCATTCATGTAACACCAAATCACAGTTTGTTATGTCTGACTCATAATTCTATTAGGAAATGTCACATTTGGATTGGTTAAATCCAAACAATAATAAGCAAGCCTATGCGTATTCACTGGATAACAATGTTGTATTTTAACTCTTGTTTAAGTATTGTCCCTATTATCTTAATTTTCTCATAGTTAACAATGAAAGGGAAAGCAAAACCACTAAATAAAAAACAATGTTCACTATGTTTCCTTCCATGTTACATGCTACAAAATACATAAATGCAGAAATTATTTTTAAAAAATCCAACTAAATGTGTACAGGAGAGAACAAAGCACTAAAAATGAATTTATCAGCCTTTTTAAAAGCAGAAACAATGTTTTAAAATCCTTATACCACTCTTCTCTAACATCTAGTGTCCTTCAGAAATTTGGGACTTCTACTTCCAACAGCTGGAATGCTGTGAAAGAAAGAAAGACAGACAGACAGAGGCTACCAGGATAGGGAAAGCTGCCTTAACACAAACTGAGAGAAGAGAAGAAAAATATTAGCATAAACAATAGCCTTTCTGCTGTGACTGTAGGAAGGCTAGATTATATAATCAGAGATACAGGTTCAACATGACACAGACAGCACTTTTTCCTAGATGCCATAAATGTGCATCCTTTTGTTATCTTTGTTCTCTGCTCTGCCACAATGGAATGAAGCTCGTCATCTGACCAAAGCATCATGGAATCTGACCCAGTGATTCAGACTGCATCATCTGCAGGCTATTATCAATGCAGCCACTTGACACAAATACACTTAGATTCCAAACACTTGCTTCAGGCCATTGCCAGACACTGCATAATGCAAACTTAAGAGTGATAATTGTATTTAAAAAAGGAATGATGTGATGGACGCACGCTCACACCAATGGAATTAACGGGTGGAGATCCAGTTTCCCTTACATCCACTAAAACTTGTTTTCCAAAGCATGGGGGATCCTGATGAACGGAGAAGACTGGAGGAAGGGAGGGGTCTCAAAAATGAGAGGGCTCCTTCTTTGAGAAGAGTTCCTGCACATAGCGAGTGCTTCTATCTAGTATCTAGCAAAGTCCCTCTCTCCTTGTACAGCCGCTACACACCATACACAACACTCAGCAGGGCACCCCAGACTTGGGAGAAGAGAAAGTCACCTTACAACTTATCATTCTTCCAGAATTTTTAAGGACCAGGGCTATCAGAGGCACCTAGTTATCTCCAATCACACAGTAATTGAGTTAATAATTTTCTCTATGCTCCTGATTGGAAGGGAGATGGCATGGAAACCTGACATCTCTTAGACACTGAGTCTGCTTGCAAGCCCAACCGAGAACACTTCATTTGTTTGGACTGTTACTCATGGGAAACAGAAGTGAAGCCAGGTCCTCACCCAAAATACCAGGTGGAAAAAGTTCAGTCTGCTTCTGTTTTAGTGAGGAACCTCATGTCATCATCTGGCTTGTATAGGGCTGCAAGGTAGGTTGTCTAGTCACCAACACACTTTAAGAAGCCATGTCACTGTTCTCCAAGCAGTTTATCCTCAGAACAATCCTCTGAGATGAGGCACAGTGGCTGTCTCGAGTTCACTAAGTAATACTGTCTGACTACTTAGGAATGTATTGGTTATCTACTGTGGTTATCTATTAGTTAGCAAATCCATTTATTTTAATGCAGCACAAGTTGCCTAGTCCTAAACCAATACTTTTACTATACCACACTCACATTAGCAGAAAGTATTTGTTTGTGACAAGTTCTACCAACATCTTAAGTATTCTGGTTTGGAGTTTGCAATTACTTAAGTCAACAAGGGAGAGGGGAGAAGAGGTGGCAGAACCTTGCCCTTCCCAGTAGGCTCAGGCCAAACCAAACTGCTGCAGCCTGTCCTAGCTCGTGCATTCCTCCTCATACCTTTTTGCTGTCATGGCCACACAGATGTTGCTAGGCCACAAATGTTGGAGTGTATGCCTTTGGCCTTTGTAAATACACATGTTCTTTTAAAGTACATTCTTGTGATGTTATACGCTGTTACTCTTGGGGGGAAAAAATCTACAATCCAAGGTTGGAAAGATAACAATTCACTGTCTATTGCTCATTGGTCAGAAGACCTTATTGTTTTAGCTATGCATAAACATGTTTTTTGAATAAACATCAACTTCAAGAAAATGATTATTTATTTATTTATTTATTTATTTTAATTACAGGCAGTTTATATCAATACATATGCTTAGCTCTTGCTCACATCCTATACAATTGTCCTTTTTCTGGTTTAATTATCTTTTCTTTCTTTCATGTTTTTATTCTTTTATTTCTAATCATACTTTTTAAAATCTAATTTTAAATAAAAGAAATTTTGGATAATTTCAGGGAAGATTCTATATCAACACCCTACTAATTTAACTACTTTTTAATAAGATAAAACTATCAGTCCTCTATGAACTGTATTTCCTTAAAGCGGAGGTGGGCAAAGTGCAATGTGTGGGTTGCATGTGGCCCTAAGGGCCATTTTTGTTACTCCTGGGGGGGACATTTTTTTTTTACAAAAAAATGACCCAAAATACCCTCTGGGGGCTGTGAGTATGATTTCCACCATGGGTGTTGGCACCACCCCACCCCACCCCCGCAAGGACCACACAAAATTTTTGCAAAATTTAACTTTGGTTGGTTTTGTTGTTTTTGTTTTTGTTTGATTTTTGTTTTTGTTTTGTGCTCTGAAATACCCCATAGGGAGTGGAAGGGTATTTCCACCATGCTCAGGGACCAGTATGGACCAATTTAGGCCCGAGAGGGGCCCTTTTGAAACAGGAGGTTAACGGGAAGTGACTTCCACTCTCTTCCTATTGTTAAAAAAAAAATGTCTATCCTGAGTCTAAAATGGCATGAGCTTTTGTGGATATAAACCTACTTCTTCAGATCCAGTTGCAAATGATACTATAGCCTCAGCAATAAACTTCCTTTCCCAGATGACCAAGATCACTCACATCAATTTGAACACAATTTAAAGAACAAAGAAAAATGTATCCCACAGTTGCTGTTTCCATCTGGTTTCAGCCAAGATTCTCTCTTCTCCCCACCTACTTTTAAGTAGGCATTTCTGATAGTTCCAGATAGTCCTGTAGTTACAGTTAGTTTCACATGCTGTCCAAAAATTAATTAAAATCAGACACAAAGCAAGCCCCATAGGGTTTAAGCTTATAATTGTATATCAGTCCCTTCTGTACAGTACTTCTATACAGATTTAAAACTAAATCTGAACGTAAATCTAGAATGGCAACAGGGATACATAAGAAGTATAAATCACTTGAATGACTCCTGTGCAAAGATTTTCAAAACTTTTTTTAGCTTTAGAACCAGAAACTTTTTCACCAAGCTGAAAGAGACAAACCAGTTGGCTCCAGGACCTATTAAGAGAAGAAGGAGGCAATTGTGAGCTTGCTTCTTAAGAAAGCCTAATTACTAATTCCAAAAATTCTTCTTTGAGCAAGGTGCTCAAGAAGGGATTGGTGGTCTGGCTCTAAGCACTATTGGATTAACTGTATGAGACAAAGGAAGAGAGTGGTAATTTCTATTGACCCTTCCTCCAGGCCTTGTCACTTCAAATCTCCTGTTAACTCTGATCAAACAGCCCCATCTCAGAGTTCTATCTCAGCACAAGTTATTTCCTGTGTTGCCCCTTCCATGCAGACCAAGAACAGGGAGAGCTCAAGAAGTCAAGACTCAAGTGCCATCCACAGGTGGCACACCTAGAATGGGCGGGGGGGCAACTTCACAGGGCTTCACTTGGCCTATATCTTCTCCAATGACTGAAGAAAATGGGCAGGTGGAACCTCACCCCCAACACACAGAGACAGCACTGACTACAGTTATGCATCTTCAGCTGATGCTCAGGGCATCACTTTGCACTGTTCTGAGAAATCAGTTTCATCAAGGAGAAAGGCCATATTCCAATGTTAACTGACCTGCATAATATATGAGTGGAGAAACTTTAGTTCCCCACCCAGGATGTAGGCCCATTCCAGCTCAGAGTCGGGGTGGAATATGCCAGTGAAACAGCCTTGGCTGTCCTCATTTAGGACTTCTGTTGGGAAGAGATTGGGAATCATCATCGATTGGTTCTCTTGACCTCTTGGTGGATTTTGATACCACTGGCAATTATATCTTGCCAGTGTGGTGTAGTGGTTTAAGCACTGGACTCTGTTCTGGAGAACAGAGTTAGAATCACCACTCAGCTACTAGGTGACCTTGGGCAAGTCAGACTCTCACATCCTCAGAGGCAGGCAAAGAAAAAAACCCTCTCAACAAATCTTGTCAATAAAATTGTGCGATAGGGTCACCATAGGTCAAAAATGACTTGGAGGCACACAACAAGATTGATTCTGCAGATACAGGCTATAGACTATGCTGATTTCACCCATATTTGCAGAACTGGTTTCAGAACTGAGAAACTCCTGGAAAAGCAATTGGCATTTGAACTATGTTGTCCCAGAGAGTTCCATCTTATCCCCCTCTTTACTATAGCTATTGAGCTACTGAACAGGGTTCAGGATTTGGAAGGAAGTGTCACCAATATGTTGCATATCTATATAGATGGTGAAGGTTCTGGAAGCCATGCCCTATGAGGCTAGGTAGAGAGCTGGGTATGCTTAGTCTGCAGAAGAGAAGGTTAAGAGAGGACATGATAACTGTATTTAAATATTTGAAAGGATGTCATATCAAAGAGGGAACAGGCTTGTTTTCCAGTGCTCCAGAGACTAGGACAAGGAGCAATGGATTCAAACTATAGGAGAAGAGATTCCACCTAAACCTCAGGAAGAACTTTCTGATGGTCAGACCCATTCGGCAGTGGAATATGCTGCCTCGGACTGTGGTGGAATCCCCTTCTTTGGAGGTTTTTAAACAGAGACTGGATGGCCATCTGTCAGGAGTGCTTTGATGTGTGTTCCTGCATGGCAGGAGATTAGGCTGGATGGCCTCCGTTGTCTCTTCCAACTCTCTTATTCTATGATTCTATTTCTCTGTGAGTCATGTGAGGCTATGGAAGTGCTGAACTACTGCAGGAACCTATGATATGATGAAAGACGGCCAAATGAACTTGAGTGCTGCTGACAATATTGAGCTACTTTGAGTATGTGGCCCCAGTCTAAGATACTGGTGTTCAATCTGTTTTTACCCCTGAAGAAACAAGTGAACAATTTCATCCACCATTGTCACTGCAGCTTCAGTGGCTCAGAGTACATTCTGTCAGTTTCATAAAAGCAGTAATGTGATTCCACCAGGATGAAGATGTCAGAATTGTAGGAGTTTCTTTCTGTACATGCTGAAGTTTCTAAACTGTTTTTAAGGGCAGTCCCAAAACAATCTGAATACAACCACAGCAAAGTTATTCCTATCCAGGAAAATCTGTGGCTGGCAAAACAGTGAAGGTCAATCGGACCAAAAGTTCTTGCATGGAAGCTGGTGTGAATTTGCACTATCAAGAGGACATAGAAGAGTAATATAGCATAAGTGTGCTCTTCCAAAGTTTATCCATTTGGATACCCCCAGACAGAGTGATTCTATCAGATTTATCCCTATATGGCAGTGGTACTCCTGCTGTTCCACTGGCATTGCAAAGTGTCCATCAGATCCTATAGTCACTCAGTCAGTGGAACATCACTATTGAATTGAATCCCACTTTTCTTTTAAAATAGGTTTCACTTATACAAAGCCAGCATGGTAATCAACATGCAAACATGCAACCTTATAAAAGAAACACTGCAAATTTTGCAGATATGGTAGAAGTTGGGTGCCTAACATGAAATAAAATGTAAAGAATGCTTTTATGATAGCCCTGTTACTCCCTTCACAACCCACCTTTCCAGAAATGGGCACTTGCTTACACTTCACTCAGACTCAGTACCAAGAATGGGGAAACTGCAATTTCCAGGTCCCTTCACTTTCAATAATTCCCCACCACCACCATACATTAAAAACAATACCACTTCTGGAAGGGTCCTGGAATATGAAGTATTCTTTAAAACAAAGTACTCCCTTTATTTTAAGGAGAATAATGTATGTTAATGTGGAGTAGTTGTTTGAGTGCTGCACTACAACTCTGGAGACCAGGGACTCACTACATCATAAAAACCCACTGGGCAAGTTATGGTTTCCCAGCCTCATAGAAAGGCAAAGGCAAAGTCTCCTTTGAACAAATCCTGCCAAAAAATCCTGTGAGAGATTCATCTTTAGGTTGCCATAAGTCAAAACCAGCTTAAACTATAAGTGGATTTCTGTCACTTCCAGCACTAAATTTCAGCATGCATAATAGGGAGATGCAGCCCATGACAGGCCTGACACGGGATTGGTCCACAGACCCAGCAAAGTTGGCTACCCTGGTCTACACAGACATATCACTTTCACATCATATCCTATAATCTCAAAGAACCACCAAAACATTGTGCTAGATTGAGCTATTTAGCCCTGTAGACTAGCAACTCAAGCTTTTATTTTACTTCGAAGTAGATACTAAGAACAAAATTCAATGGGATATGTCAAATATGTGCAAGTTTGCATTATAACTAGTTTATTTTTGCACAAATGATCTTTAACTGTTCAAGCCCTTTACCCTTTATCTACTATATAGGAAAATATAGTAGGTAAAGATAGTAAAAACACAGATCTCAAATGGGTAAAAACATCCTGATCTTTTTTTTAACTCACTGAAGCATCTGCTCCTTTAATCACACCTACACTGCTTTAGCTTAATACCCTCTTCCATATTCATGTATTTCCTTCTTTGACCCTTCCCATCCCTCTCTTCTCATTTAATCTGGAGATTATGAAAGCAACTTGGAAGCAAGAGTCTGTACATCATAATCCTTTTTTTCTGAACAATATTGAAAGGAGAAGAGTGTCTTATATTTAATGATTCCCACAGATGTCAGAACACAAACATAATCTGGTCTCCTGTTACCCTCAGTAAAATCTTTCCTAGCATAAAGTCAAAATATAAGGATTCACAGCTTAGAGAAATATTTTTCCCAAAGTAGGTCAGCCCCCAAGTAAGCACTAATAACACTTTTCAGCCAACCAGATTTGGCGCAATCAGTTGCATTAGTAATGCTCTCAAGATCTTCAGCCCTGTATGGATTTTGCAGGCAACCGTCTGTGTAGATTAGGCTTCTTGGCCTCCAAGCAGACATAAGATTTACCTTGGGCAAAAGGTCATAATGGGCATGCCAAGTATAAGGGAGGTGAAAAATCACTAGTTCTACTCATGAACTCCTCTAAGTTGTATCTAGAGAGAAATACTCAGGTCCTCTGTAATTTCAAGCTGTCAGCTACTCCCTCTCTCCTTGTCTCCCTCATACTGATGGTATGAGACCAACAACCATAAACAAGTGAGTAATTACCTCATTTTGGCATTCTGACCTGCAAGCAGACATAAGAATTTTACATGGGCAAAAAGGTCAGAGTGGAAGGTGTTACTGCCCTGGCTAGTCCGAGCTTTGGGGATATTAAAGATATCCCTTGATATCACAATTCGGCTGCACCTTTCTATTCCTCTACACGTGCTTGAGAGGCCACCGGACAAGCACGTAAACAAGCTCAGCAATTAATAGCCGTAATATTCAAACTACAATACAGGCAGGCCAGAAATAGCTGACTCACTGCTTTAGGAGACCTCCAGGCAAGTACTCTAATTAGGTATGCACGCAACTTACAAAAGAGCCTCTGCCCCGCACTGGCAGCTTGATGGGTAAACTATGCAATACCCAAGTACTCTGCGTCTGCATACTGGCTACTCTATTGTGAATCGCTACGATAACTCAGTCATTCAGATTCTGACCTTTCGGAGGCTTTGTCTCCAACTCCAAATCTATTGTTTTCCCCCAAGTACGGCATAGCCAGCAGTCACAATTCTCCCTATAAAAACCCTTGATTCCGAGACCTTCCTCGGAACGCTCCCGAGTTTCATCCCGCCTTGCTGCCGCTTTGCTTGGCGAGCCTCCCCTCAGCTCCACGTGCTGAGCTACATCGCACCCCAGCTTGGCTCTCTATTTTTCCTGGGCTTCAGGACAGGTGAAGTATCACCCAAACCAGCAATCCCTCTAAAAATCCCTCTATACCACTCCAACCTTTATTTTCTTTACTTATCTTGTATGAGTGTGTCGCATACACTGTTTTGCTTGTATTTAATAAACATCATTTATTATTTCAACTTCTGTGTTCTCCTTGACTCGACCCGACCCCGTAGACATAGGGTTCAAGATCTCGCTAAGTTACCCTGCCTCTCGTAACGCTAAGCAGCGCTCTGAGCTAATTTTCCCCAACTTTAGTTGAGCACATTTTGGTATCCCTCCCGGGACCCGCAGTTCACAGGGTAACAAAGGTATTGCTTAGCATTCACATCAGGTTAATGCTAAGCAAAACCACAGCAGTAGACCTGCTCAAATCACAACATGTGGAATTTTCATGCATGACATTTTGTTTGTTGGATGAAAACAGAATTTTTGAAGTATGGGACAATCTAAATCTTAATTTTATGAGGAAGCAAGAGAACAATAGCAAACACCTTAGCCTCAGGGTCTATTTCACTCCGTAATGGAGAAATGGAACATACTTCACTCTGTAATGGAAGAAAATAAACTATTCTAAGAAAGTGAGAAAAACTAAATATAACAGTCATCCAGAATCTTTCAGTTTCAAAATACAAAAACTTGGATGTCATAGCTTTGGAGAAAAATTCTGCAAAATCTGTATTACTCACTTGCACTAAACGTGACCTAGGTCCCCTGTGCCAGGTAGCTAGGTCTGAAAGCTGATCTTGTAAATACCCAAAATTCCCCCAGAGTACAGCTACACCAGTGAACTTGTGCAGAATGTATGTACTGGCTCAGATCTTACCAACCAGTGCTCCGCATCACTGCCACTAAGGAAGCTTAACAAAGGGCACTTTGCTGAGCCTAAGGCTGTCATAAGTCACAGGTATTATCTGGTATAATTGTATTGGTGCTTAAATACACCTTTTAACTCCTGGAAAACTCAGATTTTTCTCCTTACCTATCCTATTTACTGCCCAGCCTTCCCAGTCAGGCTATTTAAAAATTAATCATTTTGCTTTCACTTCTCTTGCTGTTGGAAAGGATCCTGTGTTTCTTGGATTCAAGAGACAGAACTAGGACAATAAGATGACTCACAACGATTAGAGATTTCTGATGTTGCTGTGGAAGACAACTCTGTAGAACTCTGAGAGACAGGTTTATCAAAGTGGCTTCTTATATAATGCTTTAAATTTATTCTGCCTCAGTTAAAGCTATCTAACAACTAAGTGGGTGGTTTGAGGATTGGCCTACAACCCTAGAGACCAGGGTCCGATTGCCCACTCAGCCATGGAAACTCTCTGGGTGACCTTGGGCACATAACACATTCTCAGCCCCAGAAAACCTGGTTCGTCTTAGGGTCACCATAAGTTGAAAACAACTTGAAGGCACACCAACAGTCTACTCACTAATAGCACTACCTTTCCATGGTGATTGCTTGCGTCTATGAGGCAAGAGGCTATATTCACCGTAGCAGTGTGCTGATAGGGTCTCCCGCGTTGGACAGGCTTTTGCTGAGGAGCCAGATTAAATGTGCCATAGAGCTATTTAGCCACAGTAGTAGTGAAGGCTGACACTGATCCCTCAGAGACAATGGCAATGACATCATAGCTAGCACTTGTCAGTGCTACACAGAAGGAACCATGGTAAACCCTTTTTGAATGTCTTTTACCAAGAAAACCCTACGGTGAGACTATCCAAAATGAAACAAGGGATAATGCCAGAAGATGAAACTCCCAGGTCAGATGACACTCAACAAGCAGAGGACATGTACAAGTAGCTCTTTGACTAACGACGCAACTGGATTCCAGCCAAAAGGATGTTCACAGCTAAAAGGAAAGCCTGAAGCTATACAACATATATTATAGGCACATGGAATGTGAGAAGCATGAATCAGGAGAAGCCCAACATAGTAAAGCAAGAAACAGAACATATAAACATTGCAATACGTGGGTAAGTGAGCTAAGGTAGACCATAATGGGGCATTCTGAGTCAGACAATTATACAGTGCATTACTCAGGAAATGAAAATCTAAGAAGAAACGGGACAGCATTAACACTGAGGAGAGATATAGGAAAAGGTGTCAAAGGATATAATGTAAAATCTGACTGAATAATATCAATAAGGTTTCAGGAAAAACTCATAATGCAACTATAATCCAAGTTTATGTTCCAACTTCATAGGTAAAAGAAGAAAAATCTGAAAGATTCTAGGTTGGAATCGAGGAAGAAATTGACCACACACTAAAACAGGACACATTGTTAATCATAGGTGACTGGGATGCAAAAGTAGGAAACAGAACAGAATCAAAGATCATAGGAAAATTAGGCCTAGGATCATGAAATTAAGCAGGCAAGGCTGCATTTTATTACCTTGTCTGCTTAACTTGTACACTAATATATCATACATAAAGCAAGATTAGATGTTGAAAAAGGAGGTGTGAAAATTGGAGGAAGGAACATCAACAATTTAAGATATGCAGATGACACCACTAACAGAAAATAGCAAAGACTTGGAAGTGTTACTGAAAAAAGTCAAAGACGAAAGTTCAAAGGCAGATTTATAGTTGAACATTAAAAAAAAAAAATAACCACAGATTATTTACATAACTTTAAAGTAGATATGAAGACAATGAGATAGTTCAAGATTTTCCACATCTTGGCTCAGCCATTAATTTGAATGCAGACTGTAGTCAAGCAATCAGAAGACTAGGACTCAGAAAAGTAGCTGTGAAACAACTACACAAGATCCTGAAGTGTAAAGATATACCATTGAATACTAAAGTTAGGACTGTCCGGGCCATTTTATTTCCAATTTCTGTGTCTGATTGCGAAAGCTGGACAGTGAAAAAAACTGATAAGAAGAAAGTCAATTCATTTAAATTGTGGTGCTGGAGAAGAGTTCTACAGAAACTGTGAACTGCTAGAACAACAAATAAATGGATTCTATATGTTTTAATACAGTCAGCCCTCTACTTGGTGGGTTTGACTCTCACAGATTTGATTATTTGCGAGTTTCTTCAACCTCTGCCTGCCCACCTGAGGGGCTTCCTTCCAGCAGAACACTTCCCTCTTGGCAGCTCCAATCAGGCCATGCATCTATTTAAAAATCTACCTCTGGTCACCGTCTTCCTCCTCCTCCTCCTCCTCCTCCTCCACCTCCTTCACCAGTCACTGTCTGGCCAGCTAAGGACAGCTCATAACTCTCTCCCGATGCTCCACGCACACTCAAGGAAAGAGATGGCCAAGACAGAGCAAGCATAAGGCCACCATGCCAACCCCCACCTTTTCCCTTTCCTTTTCACGAGCTGTTTCAGACCCTGGGCACTCACTCTTCCCCACTATGCTTCATCCCCCTTCTCACAGACAAACATACATTTTGATATTTACAATTTTTCCACTTTTGCAGGGGTCCTGCACCCCTAACCCTAGTGAATGTGGAGGACCAACTGTAATATTTTTAAAAACACTTAAAACAGAATTAAACTACCAACAACACTTAAAGCAATTTTAAACAAACCACACACAAAAAAGTTTGAAAAACAGTACCATTACAACTGTACTGCACTCTTTAAAAAGTTCTTCTTTTAAAAATCATTCAAAAGACAGCAAGGAGGAGACATTCTAACATTCAGGACCTTCACAGGTCAAGCAATCTTATATCTGGACATACACACTGGTGCTCTCAAAACCCAGATGAAGTCATTTTATCACTAAATGAGCAAGGCCACAGAACTATTCACAAGCAAGACACAACTGAGGTGCTATGAGAATTATACTGTCCGACAGTAACTTTTAGAAGAACATATGCACACTGGCTGGAACAAATTGGAAACTGATAGGAGGATAGAGGAAATTATAAAACAGGATCTATTTGTATTAGCAATCATTTCTAATTTTGCATCTGTATATAGAAATCAGCGAACACAGTTTTATGCAAATTAGTGTTCTCTTTTGTCCTCTTATTTGGCAATCTATGTCCTCTTTTTTGATGATGTGTTATGTGGCTTCCCTAGTTGCAACACATTTTGTTATTTTTATTAACAGTTAAGAATGTGCCAGTATAAGTTCTTTTTATTCTTTGATATAAAAGGAAGTAGTTACTTCACTCTACAGTTCACACATTCCTTAACCAGAAGTTGAACTATTTTGGGCCAATTATTTATAAGCAGCTCCCTCCTATGTTAACCATAGAAAACCATTACCAGGTTTTTCTGTAACATAGGTTAGAATGGATTGGAAGAAGCACCCAAATCTCCTACGAAATTAACAGAAGTGCATAACCCCAAAACATAGTGAGATGCACCAAGCAGAATTGTTACATAGTGCATGCATAGACAAATCGAACTGAGACTGAAAATGATGGAGAAACACCGTCTTGGATGTGTAATTATTGTATCCCACTAAAATAATTTGCATTTTAGAGGAGAGCATTTTAAAGCAGAGTTTGAAAAGAGAAAGGGCTTTTAAATACACTGAAAAGCATTCAAACAATCCTGCTTTATCCAGGAACTCAAAAAACTTGGATAAGAACCAAATCTGTGTTTGGTTCCCTTTTTTCTTTGTGATCAGTACTGGGTTATGCTGAACTGTTCATCAGCTAGTAATGTATTCATTTTTAGTGAATTTACAATCCTGAAACATATTTACTAGGGACCAAGCTTTATTGCACAGAAGGACAGTTTATGGCCTAATCCAGAAAAAGTCCCACTGAGCTCAATGAGGCTTCCTTTATAGTGAAATATTAGCACTGCAACCTAACTTACTGCTTAGTAAAGATATACCAGATTGGAAATTGCAAGCTGTCAAACATGATTGAATGAGTAGCATGACTGAGCAGCAATCTCACAAAATCCAAAGGCAAAGAATTAAAAGCAAGTTCTATCTTTTAACACTGAACACAGAGAAGGCTGAATTCTACATTTATTTTTTAAAAATGCTAGGTGCGTGCATATGCAGAGTTCTCACACACTACTACTTTCACTTTCCAGGAAACAAATGAAAGTGTGAGACTCATTTACAGTTAGCCCTCCACTTTAGCAGGTTTGACTTACACTGATTTGAATAATTTGTGATTTGTTTCCAACCCTTGCCCCGCCTCTACTTCAGGGCTTCTTTTCCAGGAGAACTTTCCTTCTTGGCAGCTCCAACGGGGCTGCTCAGCCCTTCAAAAACCTGCCTCAGGTCCTTTTTCCTCCACCACCAGCTACTGCTTTAGCCAACTAACAGTGGCTTGTAGCCCCATTTCTCAACACTACAAACCCTCTTCCAATGCTCCACACACACCCAAAGTCAGAGATGGGTGACAGAGAGGAATTACAGAGCCACCATGCCAACTTGCTTTTCAGTAACCTGATTGGGACGCTGGGTGCCCATTCTCCTCACCATGCCTCCACCCCCTTCTAACACACACACACACACACTTTGATATTTCCAATTTTTCCACTTTTGCAGGGGTATTGCACCCTGACTCTTGAAAATGTGGAGGGCCAGTTGTAAGTAGATCCATCCCAGTTATTCCACATATGCCCTTTTAACACATTCTGCAACCCAGAAGTATTTTAGAGTATTAAGAGTATGGAATCTTAGAGAGTATTTTAATGAGATCTAAAATTAGTAATAATAGAATTAAAACATACTACAAACTAAAACAGTGTAGTTAGTAAAAACTAAATAAAAACGGCAAATCCAACTATTTACCTTATATATTTTTTAAAAAAAAATCTCCAAAATAACAAAGATTTCAAATAATTGCCATGCAGTTAGGAATGTTTTTAGAGAACAGAGAAAATATGGTAATATGAGGTCTGTCACATTCCCTCAGGCAAGGTGAATTACTAGGGCATCCTCACAGTTCTGAAACCAAAACATCAATAGCACTAACCCAGTTATTAGATATACACTTCCATCATTCAATGTGCTTTGCAAACTAATCAACCCATATTAGTCCCTACAACCTGTCAACACAATTGCTCCAAGCAATCTTCCTTTTAAAAAAAATAGCTATACATGAAGACCTATCAAAAGCAGCAGCTTCCCAAATCACTGTACACTTGGGTAACAAAACCAAGACTTACGATCACATTATCTTTAAGACAAAATATTTTTTTAAAAGTGCAACATGCATGAATGGTATTTCTTATGGAATTCCATTAGGATGACATCCTTCCCTATATATCTGAATTAATAACTACTACAGTCCTCCCTCCACATTTATGGGTTTGTCCTTCACTAATTTGAAGAGTGCCTCCCCCTCTACCCTCATTCTCTTCCTTCTATTCCCTTGCATTTTGACTGGGCTTGCACACCTTCCTTCTCCAAACTCAGGCAAAAGGTAAGGGAATGGAGATGGTATGGGTGCTTTCCCTTCATTCCCTTGCCTTCTGCTTGGTGTGATCGGACAAAAGGCAAGGGAACTGGGGGGGGGAGGAACATGCAAGCCTTCCTTCTCCATGTGTGGTGCTGACCACTTCCATTCCCTTGCTTTTACCTGGGGCACAGAAAACACACATTGGGCAAAAGGCAAGGGAACAGGCAGAAAACATACATACCTCCCCCCAATTTACTTGTCTTTTGCCCAGGTGCAGGGAAGGAAGATGCACACAGGAAGAGGCAAGGCAATGGGGGAGGTGCACATCTCTTTTCTGCATGTGGTACTCCCCCTCCCATTTCCTTGCCTTTTGCTCAGGCACAAAGAAGGAAGGCACATGTGCCAGGGCAAAAGGCAAGGGAATGGGAGTGGGGAGCTCTAGAAGGGAATGGGAGGGGGAGGGGGGATTATTCATGGTTTTTCCACTTGCACAAGGGTTCTGTGCCCTGAACTCTCATGAAAGTGGAGGCACCCCTGTACTGTACTCTATACCTCCTCCTGCAAACAAATTTGCACCAACACTGTTAAAACAGCTCAACCACACAGAGAGTTGGTTCATACAAACAATGTGTGCAAAGTCACTTTTAAAAGTAATTGGTTGCAGCAACTATTCTGTTTGGCGCATTTCACTATGTTTTGCCGTTATGCAGCAGAAAGTTACATATCCTGTATTTGCCAGCATTATCAGATGCACCTTCTTCCTAAAAACTACTGTCTGAAAATGGGGTGCATCTGATATGTCGGTGCATCATATACACTGGCAAATATGGGTAACTCCCTGCTGAGGCAAATGCACAGGAAAGGGAGGGGGAGCAAAAGGAGTGTTTTGCCCAGGCAAAACAGAAGGAAGGGGGGTGAAAGAAGGCTCTCACCAGGACTCCTTTCACTCCCCCTCTCTTTCCTATGCACTTTGCGTTGGCAGAGTATTAAAAAAAATTTCCTGAAAAAAACCCTTTGGAAAATGGGGTGCGTCTTATACGCCAGTATGTCTAACATGCCAGCAAATATGGTAAATGGAACCTGAGCTTCAGCTGCCAAACACTGTTTTAATACCTTGGCTCTGACCCAGATCTTGCCTTGTGATAAAGAGAACAGCTCCATCCAGACTGCAGAAACTCCCTTTTCAATGCAGCACAACATTTCCATATGTGAAGTGGTAGAATGGTCGTCGGGTTTTTCCAGTTCTACTCTTCCCCTACATTTCCCCATATCTCCAAAAATTGCTCTTGTGGGGTCAGAAGGCTCTAGAGACTACAAGAAAAAGGTGAAAATCATTCCACCTCCAGAAAGATCTCCTTACGACTTCCCACTGGGAAGAACATCCTGTCTGGAATACTACTCTGGGAGTGCACCCACAGTGAAGGAATGATTCTAGATCCCACTCTGTGAACTTTAAAACTGTTCTCTCTGAGGCAAAGAATATAGCATGTCCCCACAAGAAGAGGGTTTTTTTAAATTAACAAAATCTCAAATGTGTACATATGAAAAGTTAATCCTTATTTTCCTCATTATTCAACAAAGGAAACAAGGTTGTATTTTTTACAAACTTATTGGCAGTTGACAAACTCAAGAACATTAAAAATTAAACAGCAGTCATTTCCTCATACGCCAGAATTGTATGCCAAGCCATGCATCACCAAATAAATCAGTAAGCTATGGCACAAAAGGTCAAACAAATCTAAGTTTAGCTAAGTTTGATGGTGCTGCCAGATGGAGTGTTACTAATCGAAAGATGCCAGGCAGCTGTTATGGTTTCTTCCTTTGCAAGTATTTTTGTAGAAAGAAAAAAAATGGAAGACACTGTAGAAACATACAGCAGAGTTGCAAGTTCATTTTCACCCCCAATACAATTCCATGAATGAAGAGGCCTTGGAAACATTATTTTTGGACTAAAATCCCAAGAATCTCCCAGGCCAATGCTTTTCTGCCATAGGAGGCTGATTTGTTTGGTAACATTTGGCTTGGCACAACATTCTAGCATAAACTTTTATGAATGAGACAAAGCGGTCACATTGTAAAAGCCTCATCTGAAAGTATCACAAGTTAACATAAAACTAAGCTAAAGAAGTTTGTTTGCACAATTTTGTTTGGTGGAAGTAACTGAATTAATCATTTTAACCATGTAAGCTGTTACTTCAAATCCTTCTTTTGTACAAAAAGGATAGCAATTGCATGTGCAAAATGCAAAGCAATAAAATTCAATAATGCTTTAGTAGTCAGAGTATTACTTGAACTATTCAAATATTTATTGTGTTAACTCCATGGAAAATTCTACACACACAACTGCATTAAACCTTACTTTTCACCAGGGTGCATGTAAATTATTTTGCTTGGCAGGAACGTCAGCTTCAACGAAAAGCCCCAATAATCATATGTATTATATTAAATCCATTTAAAATACTGGGGAAAATGTCTTTAATTCATGCTGTTGTCTGCCCCCTTTTTTGACTTTTACAAAATTTTAATCAAGAACAAATTCACCAGTTTTGTTTGGATCACTTATTTGCTACTTTAGAAAACTTGTTCATCACTTATAAATATATCTTGGATTCAATAATAATACTGGAAGTTAATTTCCTTTTTTGTGATTTCAATACATTCCCCAACCCCAACCCCATAAATGTTTTTTCATTGCCATTTAAGGTATTTTCAACACAGAGCCTGTTTTTCCTATACTTTGAATTGTTTAAGGATTCTTTATCATTACTCGTTCTAAATTCTAACATTCCATTATCATGGAACATTCAGTTTAGAACTGTGATAAGGTTTCACAGCAAACACAGATAAACTGCAGTGTCCCTGCTATTTGACAGTTTGGAAAATGTCCAGAAGAGCACTTGTGTGTTTTTACACAGTGTTTAGATAATAATGGTTGGAATATGATGGCACAGCTATTATTTTACCTCGCGGGGTCTTCCCAGGATATTCGTTTATGGCACAATAAGTGCACAGTTACTACTCAATTGCTGATCAAGAGCCAAAAGTCCTTCTCCAACCTAATGCACCTATTGTTGGAAAATAATATTGCTTGTTTAAGATGCTATTATTCTCAATGCATGAAAGAATGGGGGGGGGGGACAATGTAATTTCCCCAATCAGAATTTGGAAGTAACTAGTTATACCTAATGCTGTGTGCCTCATACTGCTGTTGTGGGTGTTGAGGCAGTGATGAGACAAGGAGGAAAACCTGTTTTCTGTCACAGGGCCAGTATCCTATAACCTTCAGAGGGATTTTCTAAGCAACCAAAGGAGAATATTGTTGAGACATGAGACAGTAGAAAGTTACTTGTTAAATTTTTGTACTGTAATATTTTTGCAGAGACACGGAGCTGAAATTAAGCAGTTAATTTCATAGAAATTTGCTTTTAAAATAACATCATAAAAGTTTCCCAAGACAGCAGGCACTAAGAAAATGAGTACTATATATAAAGTTTGTGATGAGGAAGCAAAGGTACAAGGGTTTTAAGGAGAGAAAGATTCTAGGGGTTAGCATGCTTTTTTACTCAGTAGAACGGAAGCTATGTTTAATACATTTACCCTTTCTCTCCTTATATTTTTTGCCACCCATCATCCTCTTTATTAAACACCCTAAATAACCCATTATTCTACCTCATAGAACCTTTCTTTTCCCTTCTCCCACTAAAACGTCATCTCACGTAGGGAACTTTTGATACTTTCATGTCATCATTTCATCAATAGCTAATTGCCAGGTGGAAGGACATGAGTGTAAATATGTTGGAAAGGCATAGACATCTTCCGATCACTTTTCTTTATTCTAAGAAATTACTTGATTGATGCAAGGAATATTGTAGACATTATTCTGAACTGAGTTGTTTACCAATTCATCTCAAGGAGGTAAAATTTCTAGTTAGAAATATTTTTCCTACAAGCAGTGCCTCTTGCTAATACCAGCAAAAGATTACCATCAACCAGCCAATTTGTAAAGCTTTGTGTTTTCCCCCATCCCCTCCTCACATCTTATATATTATAAAGGAAATGTACTTCCTGGATGTAATAATTACTGGGATGCCTGTAAAAAGAAAATGTTCAGAACTTACATTAGCAGCATATTATAACAGACCTTTTTAAAAAAAAATTAAGCAACATTACAAAAGAAACTAATGACTAATTTTTCTAATATTAGTCTGATTTTTTCTGATATTCTGTTTCAAAACTAATAGATTGGCTACATGATGCTAGATAGCCTACGAGGCAACAAAGAAACATAGGAGGAAAATTCTAAAAATAATCTTTAAGAAAAAAAAAAACACTAGGAAAAACCAGACAGGGGAATCTCCCAAACCATCCCTGTAAGACCTTAATAAAATGGAATCAGAATTAATGGGGTCACCGTAAGTCAACAGATGACTTGAAGGCATATACATATATGCACACACCTTTCATTCTCTGAATGGAAGACTTCCTGGTTTGCACTGTTTTAAAAAGTCCCCAGGGCCCAGAAATTAAAAATTTCCCCCAGACCCCAATGTAGAAATCAAAGATTTTAATAATCCTAGAATTGGTTACTAGTTTTTGAGACTTGTGAGGGCATCTGAATTGTCACTCAAATGTCACTTGACATTTTGTATGTAGGACTGAAGAATTAATTCAAATAGCTATATAATTTACTAGACTTGGTACTAAATCCAGTTCTTAGACTCAGTTTTGAATAGCTCTTGAAACAGATCCTTGAATCAATGGAAACTTTGTAAATCAAAACTTTTTCCATTGATCCAGTAGGCCTACTCAAGCTGGGATTAATTATTAGGCTTAAGAGAAAAAGAGAGAGAGAAAATTCTTGTTCTTTCCTAATCGTCACACACTGAAATGATTTCAACCAGTTTTCTGTACAACTTGAACAGAAACAGAAAAGATATGCAAACACCTTAATTTCATACATATTTCTGGACAGACACTGTAAATGTGGTTGGTAGTGCACTTTGGAACCACAAAACATGAAGAACTGCAAAGCACAATACCCTGAGGTCATCAACTGATGCACTAAGTGCACTTTGTGAAGAAAGAAGCAGAATCAAATATTCTACACTCATTTATAACAGCAGTCTTTATGTTGCTGATCTCATTATGCTTTAAACAGAGTGAGAGCTCTGTTTGCTATTCTGATTTATATGTGAGATAGCAATAGGTGCATGTTTCCAGTTTCAGTTTGCTCATCATTCTGCCCAGATTTTGTTTTGCCTACTTGAAAGAAGAATATATTTGAATTTTGAAGAGACTACAGACATTTTCTCATATATTCCTAACAAGCCAGACAACTAGCTAGACAATTTCAGTATGCCTTGAAAACATTAGGGAAGAACAAGCAAAACATTTATGATTAACCAAAAGACAATACCTTTTGCCCATCTTTTTCAAGTTATCTATGTGATAGGAAAGAAGAGACAGAGTGGTAGAGTACTATGGCTTCCAAAGTCATCTGCAAATTTTATGAATTTTGGTCTGCTTTGGCAGTACCTGATATGGAATATTTTGTCCAGCTTTGGGCACTGTTGTATAAGAGAGATACTGACAGTCTGGATTGTGTCTAGAGGAAGGCAATAAAAATAGAGAAAAGTTTTGAATGAGGAAAGGTTAAAAAGATGGGCATGCTTAGCATGGAAAAAAGACAATTTATAGGTGATATGAAGACTATCTTTTTTAAAAAAAAACACTGAAGATCTCTTAGACAACGGAGCAAATTTTGTGTGTGTCTATGCTCTTCTATTTGTTTTTTGTTTCTCCAGGAATTGTCCCAAACTGACTAGAAAAGTTAAGATGTAATCATATGAAGGATGCAGTAGCAGTGAACTTCATGCATTTCAAATCCTTTCAGTTCTGTGGATGTAGCATTTCTCAATTTCAGTAAGGCCTTTGACAAAGTTCCACATGACATTCTTGCAAAGAAGCTAGTAAAATGCGGGCTGGACAGGGCTACTGTTAGTTGGATTTGTAATTGGTTGACCGACTGAACCCAAAGGGTGATCACGAATGGCTGCTTTTCATCCTGGAGAGAAGTGACTAGCGGGGTGCCACAGGGTTCTGTCCTGGGCCCAGTGCTGTTCAATATCTTCATCAACGACTTGGACGAAGGAATAGAGGGCATGCTCATCAAATTTGCAGATGACACCAAATTGGGAGGGGTTGCTAATACGCCAGAGGACAGGATCAAAATTCAAAATGACCTGGATAGATTGGAGAGCTGGGCCAAAGCTAACAAAATGAAATTCAACAGAGAGAAGTGTAAGGTCCTACACTTAGGTAGAAAAAATGGAATACAGAAATATAGGATGGGGGACACATGGCTGGATAGTAGTACGTGTGAAAGGGATCTAGGAGTTTTAATAGACCACAAGCTGAACATGAGTCAGCAGTGTGATGCGGCAGCCAAGAAAGCCAATGCAATTCTTGGATGCATCAATAGGAGTATGGTGTCTAGATCGAGGGAGGTACTGGTACCACTCTACTCTGCTTTGGTTAGACCTCATCTTGAATACTGTGTCCAGTTCTGGGCACCCCAATTCAAGAAGGACATGGTCAGGCTGAAGCAGGTCCAGAGGAGGGCAAACAAAATGGTGAGAGGCCTGGAAGCCATGCCCTATGAGGATAGACTTAGAGAGCTGGGTATGTTTAGTCTGCAAAAGAAAAGGTTAAGAGGGGACATGATAGTCATGTTTAAATATTTGAAGGGATGCCATATAGAGGAAGGAGAGGGCTTGTTTTCTGCTGTTCCAGAGACTAGAACAAGGAGCAATGGATTCAAGCTGCAGGAAAGGAGATTCCACCTGAGCCTCAGGAAGAACTTCCTGACAGTCAGGGCTGTCTGGCAGTGGAATAGGCTGCCTCGGAGTGTGATGGAGTCTCCTTCTTTGGAGGTTTTTAAGCAGAGGCTGGATGGCCATCTGTCGGGAGTGCTTTGAGGGTGTTCCTGCATGGCAGGGGGTTGGACTGGATGGCCCGTGTGGTCTCTTCCAACTCTACATTTCTATGATTCTATGATTCTATCAAAATTTTAAAATAACATTCACCCACATTTTTGAATGGCTTTTCTGCTTTAAAAATCCTCTTTGCAGGCAGTGAATTATCACATCAAAGATCTGGCCATATTCCATCTTTCCATAAACATGGTATTTTTTACCTCAGAGTACTATTCCATCTGTGGTCTGTGGTATGATTTAGAGGAGATCAAAAACGGTTATATCGTGTGATTTTCCCACCTCTTCACCTTCTGCATTCAGGTGATAGGCAAAATCCAACAGTTTCTATCTTAAATTCTACAATTAAAAAAAAAAATCAAGAAGCAGATGTAGAGCCATGACGTATGCCTCAGTTTCAGATCTACTATGCTCAGAATATTTTTAAAAAATCTTTTTAAATTAAGGACAAAATCTAACAATGGCTGTCTGATTGGTGGAACTGCAGATTTCAGTAGAACCAGGTGTGAACAACCTTCTTTCCTCATTGTACTTCATGCATTCTCTGGGTACATGGCAAACCCCCCTGAAGCCATTATATAGGGCTGCAGAAAAGAGGGAAAGGACAAGGATAAAAGCTCCCAAAGTTCCCTTTAGCTCATCACTTCAAGGAGACACAGGGGATGGGCACACCCCTCTTGGCTGTTAAAGATAAGAATGGCTAGAGAGCAGACACATCTCTCTTGAGGTAAAGTCAAGATGTGTCGGACAGTACTACCCACAGTGGCATTCTGGGTTTGTTATGTTAGATCACCTCCAGACTTTCTGGGTTAGAAGCTGAGAGTAAAGGGAAAAAGTGCTCAGGTGAGAGTTGGGTACTGTATGTTTGGATATATGATTGTGAACTGCCCTGCCTGCATTTGCTATATATCTGACCTGTTGTACTTGGATCTCACTTGCTTTTGTGTGGGCATGTGCACTGGAGCCTGGACACACCAGGAGAGGGAAAAAAGGGGAAAGACACTTGAAACCTGTCCTGTGTTTCAACCCTTCCCCCATTCCTCTAGATCCAGGTTGATCTGTTAGCTAACCTTTGCTGCTGAATGACAGTTCAGTTCAGAATAAAAACAACTCCCATTCACAACTTGATTGTGGATGAAGTGGCCTAAATGGTACGTATTACACAGACCTGGGTGGAGTAGATCTGTCCCAGTATTATCCACCCAGGTACTTGGTGCAATGCCAACCCAGATTGGAGATTTGGAAGTGCTGTAACTCATAAGAATTCCATTTCACTCAAGGAAAAGCACCTGCCTAAGCACCAGGTTTGTACCTGGTAGTGGGCCAAAGAGACAGAATAGGGACGGTGTTGATATACCCCACTACCCAGCAATAATCTTCCTTGCAAAGTTTAGTTTGATTGTAGCAGATTCTCGCTGCAGGGGTGGGGGGCCAATTAAGATGTTCTGCCCACTGTGATTTATAGAATCTGAAAGAGACCTGAATGGTCTCGGAAATTTTCTAGCAGACAGAGCTGGTGATTTACCATCATTGAGCTTTTGATACCACTGATCATGGTATTTTACTGGACCGGCTCTGTCAGATGGGAGTAGAAGGCACTGTTATTACAATGGTTCCTCTCCTATGTGTACTGTTACCTCCAGAAAGTAGCACTGGGGAACTCCTGCTCAGCCCCATGGCCATTAAGCTGTGGGGTGCCACAGGGTTCTGTCATGTCTCCCACGATCTTTAACTTCTATATGAAGCCACCGGGGGAAGTCATAAGGAGTTTTGGCATGAAGTGCTATCATTATGCTGATGACATCCAGCTCTACTTCTCCTTGTCATCTGAGTCAGCTGGGGCTGTGGAGTGTTGGAACAGTGGCTAGAGGCTATATTAGGCTGGATGAGAGCCAATAAACTGAAGCTAAATCCTGATAACACAGAGGTTCTGTGGATTGGTTAAGCAATCTAGTCTGGATAGGATTGCACTCCCCCTGAAGTAGCAGGTGTATAGCCTGGGAGTATTCTTAGATTGATCTTTGTGACTAGAGGCCCACGTGGACTCTGTGGCACAGAGTGCTTGGTACCAGCTCAGACTGGTGCACCAGCTACAGCCTCTCCTAGACATGGATAGCTTAGCCACAGTATTTAGCCACCGGTAACTTCCTGACTAGAGTACTGCAATGCATTCTACATGGGGCTGCCATTGGAAAATGAATCAGAAGCTACAGCTAGTGCAAAATGCAACTGTGAGATTGTTGACCAGAATACCATACACACAACATTTAGCACCAGTCTTAAAGGAATTTCACTGGCTGTCAATTCAGTTCTGGTCTGAATTCAAGGCACTCATGATGACATTTAAAAGCCCTAAATGGCTTAGGATCTTAATACTTGATGGAACACCACTCGCTATGTGTACCTGCCTGAGAACTGAGGTCTGCAGGAAGAGCCTTCCTTGGTGTTCCAGTGGAAGCAATATAAAGAGGGAGGACATGGGAAAGGGCCCTCTTGGCTGTGGTGCCCTGACTGTAGGGTGTCCTCTCCTTGGAATTCCTACTGGCACTAGCATTGATTTCTTTCCAATGCTAACCCAAAACATAGCTTTTTTTATTAAAGTTTTCAGGGATTAATTTATTTCAAGTGTACATGTATACAGATCTGAATTGCTGTGGCTTTCAAATTGGCTTTAACTGTTCCTTTTAAAGTGGTTTTAATTGTTGTGTTTAGCATTTTTATATTGTTCAAATTAATTATGCTTTTAATCTTAAAAGATTTTAAATTGGTTTTAGTGAACATTGTCCTGAAATCATGTGATAAAGGGCAGGATAGAAATGTTTTGATTAATAAAATAAAATAAATAAGTCCCACCAACAGAATACCAGATTTAGCTCTAAGTTTCTACTTCTTCATTAAGCTAACTGCAGGAAGGATGTTGACAGTTCTCTCTGCTCCCACTTGCACATAGTATCTCTAAATTATTTCCAATATCACTATCTTTTCCCTTGTTCTTTCTATGTTCAGCTAACTAGCACCTATTCTACAAATTCCCTAGGGAAGAAAAATGATTTATTTAAATAACACATACAAGAAAATACTACTATAAGCATTGCCTCTGAAGTGACAATTCCATTATTTCATACAAACAACTTCTTCCCAAATGGAGTGACAGAGTCATTGTACAATATATTTACCATGAACATATGATGCAGCCCCCTGCTGTCCATACTTCTGGGAAAGCCACCTTCCTAAACTTGTTTTCAGCAAGAAACATTCCAAAATGCACTCATTCATTAAAATGCTTAATAAATAAACCAGTCAAAAATAAAATTCTGGATTTCAGGAAACAAACAATTATTTCCACTCTAATTATGTCTGATGCCATTATTAAAAAGAAAAATAAAGATTATAAACAGACTTTATGCTTTCAACTTCTATTTTTTTCATTAAATCCAAGTCACAAATCTGAATGTGTCTTTGGCAGTGGGATGAAAAAATGCAGCATTTAAGTTACCTACATACCTGTTCTGAAGGCAGTGGGGGGGGGGGGAATAAGGGGTGTCAAATCCACTGTAGTAGTGAATTATCCCAAGCAGCAGGGCCCTTGTGTAATAGCTCTATACTTCAGAGATTACTCTCTGAAGAATAGTAGAATGAAGCAAGGTTTTGTTATATGCCAATTTAAGCTATTATTATACACACAGCTCTTCATCGTCCTAAAATTCTCAGATGCTTAACACATCTAATGAAATAGCAGGGCTTCTTGTTAAGGTTGCTTTTCCTCTTTTCACTATTTATTGCTTATCTCCCCTCCCACTCTAAGATCCTGTAAGAATTTCAATTGCTGCAGTCCCCCCCTCCACCCAAAATGACAGCCTACTCAAGACAGCCAGCAGTGATTCAGCTGGAACTCTACTGCAGAGATCTGCAGTCTGTTTCATCAAATATTCAATAAAAGCAAGCTTTCAAAGCCAAACAGAGATTTTTTTTTAAAGAAACCAATCACTATTCTTTATATTTCTAATATCAACTTTCAAATTCTGTACTGGCTTTAAGTTAGAGATGGCTGAGTAACAAAACACCTGTAAACACAGTTTCCATTGTTCTATTTTGTTTCAAACATAATGTATATAAAAGTCCAGGGGTAAAAAACTCAGTGTATAACTCACTAGTTGTCCTTTAGTGAAAAACAACAGAAAAGCAGAAGATTTGTTCAAGCTACGGCTTCCTTCTGCATTGCAGCTAAATTCAGCTGATGTTGGTCTTAAGCAAAGATTTAATAGAAGGATGCTGCTTGGAATAATAAAACAAATAAAAAAAAGGTAAACAGAATAAAATCGAGTGCCTTATAACTGACACTGCAGAAAGAAAAAAACCAAACATTTAAATTACAAAACCCAGAGGATTTTCACCAGCAAATCCATGTTGCCCAGGGAAAATAACTTCCCAAAAGAAAAACAAGTAAACTTTCTGCCCAGTAGCTGTTCCAAGGAGTGGCTGTATGGAGAATAAATCACATCAACCATTCCATTCTTGCATAGCTTCTCATAGCTTGTTATAACCACAAGTACAAAAAAAGTGAACAGGGTGGTAAAATGTTGGTCCCACCCCCGCTTAATCATTTTAGTAGTGCCAGCCTGTCAAATCTCTTAACATCAGTAGTACAGACAGAGTTTCCCATACAGCTGTGAAGTGCTATACATGCATTGTTTAGGAGCATCCTTTCTTGCACTTTACTCCAAATAATATTGGATTCTGCTAAACTCACCAGTGCTTTTGGGTCCCCGTTTTCTCCTGATCATGCTATTGGCAGCAACCCTTCATTATTATGCTATTTTCTGAGGATAGCATAATTATGTTATTTTCTGAGAAGACATGGGAGTTCTGCAACAAAAAGGGCATTCAGCTCTAAAAGGGTATTCACCAGATCCTGTTCCAGATCTTGCTGGCAGGATGGTCTAGTATGACCATTAAATCTGGAGATTTACAACAACATTTGGTATGAAAGGTACAGCTGTTAAAACTTGTCATTTAAACATAAAACACATTTAGGGGTCCAATGTGTCTTAAATATTTCTAGAAGTACATCCATTACCTGTAGGTAACACTAGACCCATCCCACCAGTTGTACTCTGCAGAGCTCTCAAAAATACAGTCCTCTCCCCACATTCACTAGGGTTTAGGGGCACAGGACCCCCATGCAAGTAGAAAAACCGCGAATAATTCTAGGTCCTTCCAAATCATATTTAACATACAAAAAAGTATGATCACCATATTCAACTCACCATGGATCCCTTTGAGGCACGAGGGTTCCTTCACAAGGCAGAAGTGGGTGGCTGGTGCGGCTTACCGCCACCTCCACTGCTGCACCGCATCCTTTTTAATAGGGACTTACAAGCCTCGCTTGCAGTTTCTCAGTCTCATGAGGCTTGCAGTCCCTATTAAAATTGGCATAGGGAGGCATCAGAGGTGACAGCAAATAATCAGTGAATAATCAAATCCACAAAAGTGAAACCTGCAAATGTGGAGGGCTGGCTGTACATCATAACAGTATATCTCATGGAAGAGAACTGCAGTTGCATCATGGTATATTGTTCCTGATCCCAAGTTCGGTATATTAGAAGTTCCAAAATGCAGGGAGCAAAGCACATGGAAAATAGCCATCAACCATCATTGCAGATGTTATGTAAAAATAAATAAAGCTAAAGGGTGATTTCAAGCAAGTATTAATCAGCTTGCAATCTCTTTAATGTATTATTTCCCAGGTGTCCACAGCAGTAACAACTCACATCAACAGATTCCAAAGGAATCATATGTTAACTCAAATTTATGCACAGATCATGAAAAAAATAGATTACTTATTAATTTGTTTGCGTAATTAACTTTAAGGTCAACAAGGGCAGAACATTACCATGACCCATTTCTAATTTAACACTGACCAAAAATGTTGCAAGCAGACTCAATACTTCAGTGGATAGCTGGAAACAGATTAAATTCTTCTGTTTGCTCTGAGCTGCAGGAAAGAAGAGAAAAGGAGGAAGGAGTCAACTGGCCATATCACTCTCTGTAGTTAAGATGTTCCCTTAAAGTTGAGAAAAGACTCCGGTCTAACTCAAAGACCTAATTTAAAGAGCTGTAGAGAGTTAGGAATAATCAAAAGGTAGCAGAGACAATTGCTCTCCCAGCTGAGATCAGCTGACAGAAGAGCCAAAAAAAGGGGCAGAGAAGGGGTAGAGTAAGGGAGCCCAAGAATACAGTATGCCAGCACAAAGTCACGCCAGAATCAGGGCAGTTCTAAGTAATTTCCATCATAGATTTGGAGTGAACACTACTTCTGCTGGCCTTGTGCAGGCTTGGGCAGCCTTCATCCATTTTGATGAGTTAGGATTGAGCTCTTACTGTCATAGTTCTGTATAAGAGAGGCAAGAAAGAAGTGAGATTTGGATTGAGGGACTCAGACAACAAACAGAATAATAAAATAAAGGTTAGACAGACTTTACAGTGAAGCAGCCTAATTAAAGCCTGGTCAAGAAAAAGAGGCGAGAAGTGTGTAAAAGAGAAAATCAAAAAGAACAACAGGTCAACACGTCAGTCCCCACACACTTGTAACCACTGAATGTGTATGAATTACTTCTCTTTGATTTAAAAAAAAAATTGTTGAGACAGGTCTAATTTTCTTTCTCTTGGCTTTTGATGCCTACTGCTGAACAATCTAGAGTCCAGAAGTCCAGGTCCAATGTCAATAAAGCCTAGTATGCCCACACTGAGGGAAATTCGTTATTCTATAGATGCCCTACACAAATTCTTCTTCCAATAACATTGTGTGATATTCAGCAGCCTCACGTCCAGTTCATTCACGCAGAAGAGTCAAATGATTATGCTTTTCACTTTGGATTGCTGACAGGGACTAGTACATTTTAATGCTTCTCCACAAAAACCAACTCTTATTGCATGTGCAATAACTTCATGTTATTGAATGGGTGAGAAAACAACACTCATGTTGTCACGAGTAGTAGGTGGGGAAGGAAAGGAGAAGAAAGACGTCCATCAGATACAAAAACAGAATCAATACTTTGTTTATGCCAGCCAGGGTTAATGGGATCTGCATGAAGCAGAAACTGGGGGCCCACACTTTGCCCACCACCAGCCACAAACTTCACAATCTAAACTATCACAATTTTAGTTTTTATGAGCAAACCCCAGTATGGATGGTTATCATGGCACAGTAAGAAGAGTCCTGTTTGGGGAAAATTTTAGCCTTTGCAGAAAGATACTGGAATAAATATTGATTTTTTTCTTATTAATCTATTGCTGATTTTGAATCTATTCTCTCATGGTTTCATTCCCCAATTATGGTTTTACATTTGTATTTCTGCTCATGATTCCTTCTCTTCATCCTTTTCTTCTCTCTGTTGATGCCACCACAGGTTTAGCGGTTGCTTCTTTTCTGTTTCTTCTTTTGGTAGCTTTAATCAATACCTTGATTTTAAGTGTCTCTTACATGCTGACAAAATTTCAGCTGTTTCCCACCACCACAGTACTGTGTTCACACATTTCAGATGCTGGAGGGGGGCTGGTTTGCAGGTTTTTTGTCAGATAGTTATCCAGACTTTTGAAACTTCATATGTCTAAAATTTATCTAGTTGGTCTGTTGGTGAGGGTTGTCTCTCTAAACTTTGCTTTCCACATTATTTTTGTGCCAGTTTTTAATTCAGCATTGCTGTCTCTGCTCACATTATTTTATTACTGATAAATGCTTCTTTCTTCACAGTGCATTGAAAAAAATCATTTAGTTTTGTTTATGACCAATAGTAAAAAAAAATGGTTTATATTTTTATTATAAGATTCTTTTCATCAGTCCTCTAGTATTATCTCTTCAGCTTTGGATTTCTGGTTAAGTTTTGCTGTGGATACCATCCCACACCCCCAATTTATTCTTTCCAGTGTGATTGTATATAAAGTTCCTTCTATTGGTTGCATGTTCCTAGGAATGGAAAGAAAGTTTGTAGGAGTAGACAACTCTTGACAAAAAGAAAAAAGAAAAAGAAAAAAAGCATGTTTGCACTTCCTGAGATATACAGCAAGAAAATGAAAATCTGCTATAGCTCATTTTCCACCTTCCTCCCAAACTAGTGCCAGTTTCTCTAAAAGTACCCTGAATGTTCATGAATTTGTGAGGCTTAGAGGATGCTTCCAACAAATAAGGTACAGTGCACCCTCTGTACATGCAGGAGTTCCATTGCATGAACTCCTGTGTAAGACAAAAAACACAAGTGTTGCATTCTATTGTAATCAGTGCACACAATATGTGCATGTGATTATAATGAAAGCAACACTTCACATGACCTCTCATTAGTATACGGAGGTTGCACCAGAAGATGGCGTACTGTGTAGCACAAAACAATGAATATATTTTAAAGTGAATATGGCTAAAATGTTCACAACTGAGAAAAATATGTAGAAAAATGCTTTGGTCAAGGGGGGAAAGTTATGTCAATCAGAAACATTTTCAAACAGAGTAATAGTTAGGGGAAATTATGGTGGTTGTTGTGTGCCTTCAAGTTGTTTCTGCCTTACAGCAACCCTAAAGCAAACTTATTATGGGATTTTCTGGCCAATATCTATTGACAGAGGATTGACCACTGCCCTCCGCTGAGGCAGAAGGAGTGTGATTTGCCCCAGGTCATCCAGTAGGTTTCTGTAGCCTAACAGAGATTCAAAACCTGGACTCCCAGAGTCCTACACTCAAACCACTACACCACACAAATACATTTCTTTTTCCATACATTTCAGTGCAGGAATAACACAAAACATCTCACAGTCTGATACAAAACAAAAAAGTAAAGAAACAAGAGAGATTTGGAAAAACTCAATGAAATTGAGACTGAAAAGTTTTCACATCCCTGCCTATTCCACATCCCATGCAATGCAAGTTGCTTCTTGTTTTTAATTACTATCTGTTCTTGCTCTGTTCTTCCCTTTTCTGACCTGTTATTCTTCTCCAGTTTACCACATTTCTGAATCTGTTTTGATTATGTTACCAATTTCTAATTCAACTGACATCTTCTTCTTACCTTTTCCCCTCCAACATTGAGATTAGAAAGCTCCAGTTATAATTTGCAGCAAGCCAAAGATCACATGCCATGGTTTCCAAAAAATCATAAACTATGGTTTACCAAATTCAGGATCTGACATTCCTTTTGCTTGTGGAGAGCAAAACTCTTCTCATAATGGAAAACTACTGTCTGGATCCATAGCTGAATGCAACCATGGAAGCACTAACAGCACATGTTTTGCAATCAATTACTGTATGGCAGATTGCCACCCATAACTTGTCTGGATTAAAATGACTTTTAAAAAGTTGTGTTCCTTTAGGATATGGCCTTTGATGTAATACATGGTGACCTACTAATACTTTTTGCAGATGTCAAAAGTTGCTTGCTATTTACTCCAATCATTGTTATGACAACCATAATAAACAAAAATCAAAGCTTATGTGACAAGATCATTACCTATTTAACTAATGCCCCATGAGGAAAATACTGATCAGAATTTGAAGCAAGACTTAAATTTCACACTTAATAGCAGGGCAAGCATTTAGACTTTCTAAAGTAAAGATCATTTTAGTGCCACTGTTTCTGATCCAATATAACACAGAGACCCCTTTCTGGCATTCATTTGATACATGAAACTATCAAACATTGACAGCCCTATTTCAGCCTCTTCCATGCAATCATAATTTACCATACAACACTAAGTGTGGCTAAATAAGCCAGTCTAGGGTTGGCTAGAACATAAATATCATTGAACACTAAGGCAATTTTGTGATGTATCCCACAATCTGTCTACCTCTAAAAGAGCATCAGAGCAGTTACCAACATAAATAACGGTAATTATCCTAAATCAACAGTTTATATAAAGTAAGAGACTTAATGACAAACTCATTTGGCAAGTCCTCAGTAGCTCGCTTTCTCTGCCTCTCACCCCTCTTCCTTTCATTGCTATGAGGCATTTCTTTTCCATCTGGAAGCTTATTCACACATAAAATGACAATTTGCACTTCATTTTGCATTAGGTGTTTGTCTTGTCATACACAGTTTCTTTTCCCCCCTTTGGGTCCAACCATTTCTGGAGCGTTACTCCTCAGAGATCAGATGTTGAAGGACCACTAGTTTACCCAACATCCTCTGGTATGTGGTATGCCACACAGTTCCATTTCATTATGTTTTTTTTTCTTCTAAAATGTAGACATTAAACTGTGGTCATCCACTTAGTCATCCAGACGAGGTTGAACTGTCAACAGCAAATTGATAATACATAGCTGTACTTCTCTTTTCCATCTTCTGATCATGGAAAAACAATTGATATCTTAAAATAGCATCTGGTATCTACCCCAGAACAGGTAATGGCAAGCAAGTTTGAAATTTAACCCAGTCCAGTTGGACACACGGTTTGTGAAAGGGCCTACCCACTTGGAATTGGATGTTCAGCCCATTCCAGATAGAAAAATTATCTCTCAAAATATGTGCTTTGCATTTTGAAAATATTCCTATATTTGTTAATCCCCTCAAAATGGGGATGGCAATGTGGACAAAATTGCATTTTGTCTGCTTTGGTTGACTTCACCAGGCAGGGGTTTTCATAAAGAGATGTAACCTTACTTTAGTAACTCATACCCTAGCTACAATCCAAGTTTAATGTCCTAAACGTTAGCTTATGTTAAAAAGACAATTCAAAACTTGCAGCAGCTAGAAAACAGCAGTCAGAATGTGAAAAAAAATCGGATCGTAGAGTTTCAATATTACAGTAATTACATGGACTGCCTGCTTATTTCTGGGCTCAATTTAAAGCTCTTAAAGCCTTAAAAATGAACTGGGACCATGATAGCTCAATATGGGACAAGTACTGACTTCTGCTAAATGACAGTTCACAGATTTGAATTCAATGTCAGCAGTCTTGCTTTCACATCTTCACTTGCGGTTTGACAGCCAGGTGTAAAGAAGTTTCAGAAAAGTGCCCTCCTATTTCAGAGAAATATGTCAAACAGGAAAGGGTAAGAAGGACCATTATATGTCAAGGGTGTTTATACCTGTGAGGAGACTCATCACTTAAATTCTAGAAGCCAGTTTGAGAGCTTCTGGGTAAAAATTAAAGAAGATAGAAACAACAGTGTTGTCATTGTGGGGGTCTACTACAGACTCCCAAGCCAAACTAATGACAAAACATTCAGAAAGGAGAGATGTAGTAGCAATGGGGGATTTCCACTACCCTGATATTTGCTGAAAGTCAGACTCTGCCCAGTGTATCAGGTCCAACAAATTCCTCACTTGTCTTGCAGACAATTTCATTGTCTAGAAGATGGAAGAAGCAACAAAAGGATCAGCTGCTTTAGATCTGATACTAACCAACAGTGATGGGGTGGAAGTGGAGGAGTCCTTTGGCGGAAGTCACTGTGTTCTCCTAAAGTTTCTTATACAATGGAATGAGGAAGTCAGGAGTAGTCAAACACACTTTCTAGACTTTAAGAAAACTGATTTCAATCAACTTAGGGAAATAGTGGCTGTGATCCCATGGTCAGGCATTCTAAAAGAGAAGGGACTTTATGATGGATAGGAGTTTCTTAAAAGTGAGACATTGAAGGCACAATTTCTGACAATTCCAATGAGGAAGAAAAATAAGAGGTGCCTAAAGAAACTAGGATGGATGTCAAAAGAATTTTCAACTGAGTTAAGATTTCAAGGTGATATGTACAAGAAAAAGAAAAAAGAAAGGGAGAACACCAAGGAGGAATTCATATGAATAGCCAGTACACATAGCAAGAAAGTCAGAAAAGCTAAAGTGCAGAATGAGCTCAGGCTTGCTAGAGAGGTTAAAAACAATAAAAGAGGTGTTTCAGTAGAAAAAGGAAAAAGGAAGAACAAGGAAATGGAAATGCCACTGTATGAAGAAGACTGATAAATGCTATCAAGGGAGAGAGAAAAGGCAGAACTATTCAATATCTTCTTTGCATCATTCTTCCCCCAAAAAGGAAAACAGTGCTCAACCTGGGGAAAACAAAGGGAAATATAGCACAGAATTGGTAAAGAGACAGTACAGGAATTCCTGACTTGAATTCAAATCTCTGGAGCTAGATTAACTATATCCAAGGATATTAAAAGGACTGGCAGAGGTATCTCAGAATTATTGGCAATAATCTTGGATAATTCTTGGAGAACAGATGGAGGAGGGAAAAAGCAGACTGCAGGAGGGAAAAAGTTGTTTCCGTCTTCAGAAGGAAGCAGAAAAGAAACCAAAAGGTTACCAGCCAGCCAGCCTGACATCAATACCAGGAACGATTCTAGAGCAGATCAGTACGCAGACAGTCTGTAAGCAGATGGTAATACAAGTTTCTTAATAATAAGTCATGTCAGACTAATCTATCTCTTTTTGTTTTATTAGAGTTACAAGCTTGGTAGATGAAGAGATTGCCATGGATGAAGCATATCTTGATTTCGGTAAGGCCTTTCACAAGTTCCCCATGATATTCTTGCAAACAAGCTAGTAAAATGTGAGGCGGACAATGCTACTGTTATGTGAATTTGTAAGTGGTTGGCCTACTGAACCTTGAAACTGTACTCAACAATGGTTCTTCTTCATCCTGGAAAAAGAAGAGTCTAGTGGGGTTTCACAAGGCTCTGTCCTGGGCTCAGTGCTGTTCAACTTCTTTATAAATGATCTGGATGATAGAACAGAAGACAAGGTTTTCAAATTTTCAAATGACATCAAATTAGGAGAGGTAGCTAATACCCCAGACCACAGGGTCAGAATTCAAACTGACCTTAACAGATTACACAGCTGGGCCAAAACTAACTAAATTAATTTCAACAAGGAGAAATGTAAAGTTCTACACTTAGACAGAAAAAATGAAATGCACAGATACAGGATGGGTGACATGTTACTTGACCATGAAGGATCTTAAAGTCTTAGTAGACCACAAGCTGAACATAAGTCAACAGTGTGATGCTGCAGCTAAAAAAGCCAGTGTGGAAGGAAAATGGAAGAAGGTTAAGAAAAAGATATAATAAAGAACATAAAAGTGAGCAATAAAAAGAGAAATGGATATAAAAATTCTGTCCTGGAATATTAAAGGGATAAGTATGCTTGAAAAGAGGAGAAAGACATTTCATTATTTGGAAAAGAATAAATTCGATGTAATTTGTTTGCAAGAGATAAGGATAAAGAAGGAGAGACTAAAGCTCCTATGAAATAATACATTAGGAAAAGAATTTGCAGCAATAATAGAGAAGAAGAAGAATGGAGTAGCAGTATATGTGAATAATAGAATTGAAGCACGAGAAATCTTTAAAGATGAACAAGGACATTATATAGGGGTTGAAATCAACTGGCAAGACCAAAGAATATTCTTGGTTGGAGTCTATGGCCCCCATAAAGGAAAAGATAAATTTTATAAAAAATTGGAAGCGCAAATTATGGAAGTGGATTGTGATGGAACAATTCTCCTTGGAGACTGGAACGGAGTGATAGATCCTCTGACTGATCATAAATCAGATAAGATCATCAAGAAGAATCAAGGGAAACTCCCTAGATCATTCAAGGAGATGACGGATAACCTACAGTTGTTGGATACCTGGAGGTATTTATATGGAAAGGCAGAAGACTTTACATTTTATTCAGATAGGCATTCATCATTATCAAGACTTGATAATCTCTTAATCTCCAAGAAGTTATCTAACAACATAAAAGAAATGGAAACTCTTCCAAGGAATTTATCGGATCACAATGCTGTTCTCTTATATCTGAGATCCAGAAGAAGAGAATTTACATGGAGATTAAATAAAAGATTATTGCAGGATGAAAATATACTTGATCGAGAAAGACAAACTTTCCAAAGATACTTTGCAGAAAATTTAAATAAAGGAACTGATATTGGTAATGTTTGGGATGCCAGCAAAGCAGTAATTAGGGGCTTTTTTATACAACAAAATGCAATCTTAAACAGAAAGAGAAATGAAAAAATTCAGAAAATAAATGATCAAATAAAGATCAAGAAAAATGAGATAATGTTCAAACCTACTAGCAAATCTATCCAGAAGGAAATACAGGTCTTACAGAAACAACTGGACAATGAATTAACAACAGAGATGAGTAAAAAACTACTTTATTTGAAACAAAAAAATTTCGAGTGGGCCAACAAGCCAGGGAAATGGCTGGCCTACAGATTAAAGAAGAAGAAAGAAAGAAGAGCAATTACACAAATCAGGATTGGTGAAAATATCCATACAGACTTAGGGAAAATCAAGAAGGCATTCACCAAGTACTTCAACTTGTATCGAAGTAAAAAGGTGGATGTGCAACGATATATGGAGAAATTAGAAGTTAAGAAATTAATGGCAGAACACAGAACAAGCCTCAACCATCCTATTACAATAACAGAAATAGTGGAAGCCATAAAGTCAGCAAAGAAAGGGAAAGCCCCTGGACCAGATGGTTTATCTGCAACATACTACAAGGCATTGCAAGTTCAATTACTTTTACCATTTCAGGAAACAATGAATGCGATCTTTGAAGGAATAATCCCAAAATCATGGAGTGAAGCCTACATAACTATGATCCCTAAAGAAGATAGAGATCCCCCTCTGGTTAAAAACTACAGACCAATCTCATTAATGTGGACTACAAGATATATACATCGATAATGGCAACAAGGATGAAGAAAATTTTGAAAGAAATTATCAATGATGAACAAGCAAGTTTTCTACCTAATAGATATCTGAAAGACAACATGAGATACATTTTGAATATTATAGAATACTTTGATAAGCAACCAGGGGAAAAGATGGCATTGTTATTTCTCGACATTGAGAAAACTTTTGATAGCCTGAGTTGGGACTTTATGTTTGAAGTCTTAGTAAAAATGGAGGTTGGACGCTATTTTATGAGAAGTATAAAAACAGTCTACCAGAACCAAACAGCTCAAATCTTGATAAATAGAGAAAAGAGTGAGAAAATCTACTTTACTAGAGGCACTTGACAAGGATGCCCGATCTTCCCTTTATTATTTTTAGTAGCTATAGAAACACTGATTATAAATGTTAAATCAAACAATAAGATTCATGGAGTCAAAGTAAAAGGCAAGGAGTACAAGATTAGAGCCTTTGCTGATGACATAGCTATAATACTAGAGGATCTGATTAAGAGTATTAAAGAGCTGAACACTTTTAAAAGAGTTTGGAGAAATCTCTGGATTGAGAGTAAAAGAAGAGAAAACAAATCTATTGATAAAGAATATAAATAACGAAAAGGAGAAGGAATTGACCCAAAAATCAGGATATGCAATCTCTACAAAAGTAAGACATTTGAGAATATATTTAACAAAGAAAAACTCAGACTTATTTATTATGAAAAAATTTGGAAAGAGACCAAAAATGATGGAAAAAACCGAATTTATCCTTTTTCGGTCAAATCTCTACAATCAAAACGTCAATCCTCCCAAAAATTTTATTTTTATTCCAGACGATCCCAGTGATTATCAGTGAAAGTGTATTCAATAATTGGTGAAAAGATATCCTTCATTTTATCTGCGAAGGGCAAAAAACCCAGAGTGAAGTATAAAATAATGTGTGATATAAAAGAAAGAGGAGTTTTGGGACTACTATCACTCTTGCTGTTTAGAATGGATTAAAGAATGGATCAAGTTGGATAAAGATAAGCCGTTGAAGTTAGAGGGAGAAGGACTGGCATTTGGGTGGTATGCCTACCTAGGATATAATAAAGACAGAATACATAGTGAATTCACTAACCATTATATAAGAAAATCACTATTGAAGATTTGGAAAAAATATAGAAGGAGATTATATCCTAAAACTCCTATGTGGTTTTTACCCCATGAAGCTTTTTACAAAAAAGAAAATATATTTTATGGAAGATAGATAACATTGGAAGATCTGACAAAGATAAGTGGAGATGAAGTGGAGTACAAAACACAGGACGAACTTAGTGAAGATGGTTTAAAATGTCACTAGTTGCTTCATAGGCAAAGAAAAATGGAAGACTGAGAAGAATTTGAATGGGTTTCAAACTGAAAGAATGGAATTTGACCAGATAATATTTGAAAAAAAATTGAAACTGATCTCCACAATATACAAATTCCTTCTTAGGTGGGAGACTGAAAAGGAAATGATCAAAGAATCTATGATTAAGTGGGCACACAATGTAGGCCACCCAAATGAATATGCAAAATGGGGAAAAATTTGGAAAAAGAGTATAGAATACACTGTCAAGGTCAGAGACCCAGGCGGCAAGCCAGCCTGAAGAAGGGAGAGGGAGAGATAGCAGAGTCCCGCCAGGAGGAGTCAAAGCAAGCAATTACTCATAGGCAGTCCATTTACCTAAGCCTGAGTGACAAGCAAAAGTCAGAGTCCAAAATCCAGGGGTCAGGAGCCAGGAGATCAATCCAAGGTATCAGGAGCCAGGTGCTGGAAGGAACAGGCAAGGAGAGGAGTTGTAGAAAGTTTGCCACAAGGAAAGGAAAGTTTCCAGGCAGGCAGTTATAAAGCCCAGACACAGGTGTGGCCAGTCACCACTTCTTGAACTTAATCAAGGAAGCCTCCCTTTGCTCAGCTCTCTTGAGTCTCTGCCTTGTTTGTGGGCTGATTGAGGCAGGCTGCAGCGCATCCTCGGGATCACAGCTGGATCCCTGTTGCCCTAAAGGAGCAGGCAGAGGAACGTCCAAGCCTGCTTGGTCCATGGCAGCAGGGGGAGCTCTTGAGCTGCAGGACTCATCTCCAGCCAGAGCCACAGGGACCAACAGCTGCTGTTCGTCATCAGCAGCTCTGACAGGGGCTTCAGTTATCACATACACTGCAAATCAAAATGTAAAAGAAAATGTATATAAAATGTATTTAAGATGGTATTTACCTCCTGATAAATTGGCAAGAATGTATAAAATGTTGACAATAAATGCTGGAAATGCAAAGACAAAAAAGGAACATTCTACCATATGTGGTGGAATTGTTCCAAGTCCAGAAAATATTGGAAAACAATCTATTTGGAGACAGAGAAAATTCTGGGTATAAAATTACAAATGGAACCAGGATTATATTTTTTGGGTATGACTGATGAGAAAATTGAAAAAAAATATGGAAAACTGCTATTTTATACAACCACTGCAGCTAGAATTATATATGCCAAGAATTGGAAACAACCCAATACCCCTAATGAAGAAAAATGGTTAATTAAACTCTTAAATATGGCTGTAACTGATAAGTTAACTGCCTTAGTAAGAGGAACACTATTGGGACCATTTATAAAAACATGGGATCCTTTAATACAATATTTAACAAACAGATGGGGAAATCTAGCAGTAGAGAATTTTACAGATTAAAATTAGATTTAAAGAGAAGACATTGTATAGATAAATTCTTTAAGAAACTCAAGTGAATAATTAAATGACTTGGTATATTTGAGCTTATATGAAACAAAAAGATGTTATCTATTATGATAAAGATCAGACTATTTTATATATAAGATAAATGTGAAACGAAAGCCTATCGAACAAACTGTCAATAGTTCTTACTGTTAAATATTTGGATATCTTGTTTTGTGTTACAAAATATTCTGTATATCACATATTATACTTATTTTATTTTTATTTTATTTATATTTTTATTTATATTTTTCTTTTTTTAATATTTTTTTTCTTTTGGAACATTGATATTCTTATTTTATTATACAAAATCTGTTAATAAAATTTTTTTTAAAAAGCCAATGTAATTCTAGGCTGCATCAACAGGAGTATGACGTCTAAGTCAAAGGAAGTAATAGTACCACTCTATTCTGCTTTGGGTCTGACCTCACCTGGAATGCTGCACCCAGTTCTGAGCACTACAGTTCAAGAAGGATATTAATAAGCCAGAACGTGTCCGGAGGAGGGCAACCAACATGTTAAAAGTCTGGAAGCCATGCCCTATGAAGAGCAGCTAGGGATCTGGGTATATTCAGCATGGAGAAGAGAATGTTAGAGACATGATAGCCATGTTTAAACATTTGAAGGGACATCATTCAAAATACAAGGAAAGCTTGTTTTCTGCTGCTCCAGAGACTAAGGCATGGAGCAACAGATTCAAACTACAGGACAAGAGATTTCATCAAAACATTAGGAAGAACTTCCTGCTGGTAAGGCTGTTAAACAGTGGCATACACTGCCTTGGAGTATGGTGGAGTCATCTTCTTCGGAGGTCTTTAAACAGAGTCTGCATGGCCATCTGTCAGGAGAGCTTTGATTATATACGTCTGCATGGAAGGGGTTGGACTGGATGGACTTTGTGGTCTCTTCTAATGCTATGTTTCTATGAAAAAAGCAGCAATGCAAAAAAAATGAACATTTTTAAAAAATAAATACCTAAGAAATATAAATATACAATATAAAAAACTCTTCCCCTATTATCAACAGGACATAGATGCTATATTGGCATCACACAAGCCTCTCTGCAGAGAGCATTCTATAAATGGGACACCACAATGAAGAAAGTCCTTCCTGAAGCTGCTTGGGATACTCTTGAGGAGGACTTGAGGAGGAAACAAGCAAGATGAACTTGAACTCCTAGTACAACAAAATAAATACGATTTGATAGGCATCACTGAGACCTGGTGGGATGAGTCTCAGGATTGGAATGTAGGAATAGAGGGGTATAGCCTATTTTGTAGAAATAGACCAAACAAGAAAGGAGGAGGAGTAGCCTTGTATGTCAAGGATGTTTTCACCTGTGAAGAGATCCGTGACTTAAACCCAGAAAGCCAGGTCGAGAGCATCTGGGTAAAAATTAAGGGAGCGAGAAACAATAGGGATATTCTGGTGGGGGTTTACTACAGACCTCCAGCCCAGACTGAGGACCTTGATGACGCCTTCCTCAACCAAATGACCGCGCATTCAAAGAGGAGAGATACAGTAATAATAGGAGATTTCAATTACCCGGATATATGCTGGCAGTCAAACTCTGCCAAGACAGCAAGGTCCAGCAAGTTTCTTGCTTGTCTTGCAGACAATTTCATGGTCCAGAAGGTGGAAGAGGCCACAAGGGGATCAAATATTCTAGATCTGATCCTGACCAATAGGGATGACCTTGTTAATGAGGTAGAAGTGGTTGGATCTTTAGGGGGGAGTGACCATGCCCTATTGGAATTTGGCATTCAGTGGGAAGGAGAAGATAAGTGTAGCCAGACACTCATCTTAGATTTTAAAAAAGCGGACTTCTGTAAACTCAGGGAGCTGCTGGCTGAAATTCCGTGGTCAGGAATAGTGAAAGAGAAAGGAGTTCATGAGGCATGGGAGTTCCTTAAAAGAGAGATACTGAAGGCACAGTCTAAAACTGTGCCAATGAGGAGGAAAAATGGAAGGCATCTGAAGAAACCAGAATGGTTGACTAAAGAACTCTCAGCTGAGCTAAGCGTTAAGAGAAACGTGTACAGGAAATGGAAGAGGGGGGAAACCACCAAAGAAGAATTTAAGCAAGTAGCCAGGAAATGTAGGGAGAAGGTCAGAAAGGCTAAAGCACAGAATGAACTTAGGCTGGCCAGAGACATTAAAAACAATAAAAAGGGCTTTTTTAAATATGTCCGCAGCAAAAGGAAAAAGAAAGAGGCGATAGGGTCGCTGCACAGAGAAGATGGCGAATTACTAACAGGGGGAAGAGAAAAGGCAGAACTACTTAACACCTTCTTTGCCTCGGTTTTTTCCCAGAAGGATACAAGCACTCAACCTGGCGGTTGGGGAGCAGGTGAGGAAGCAGGGGAAATGCGGCACATAATAGGTAGAGAGGTGGTACAGGAATACCTGGCCACACTGGATGAATTCAAGTCTCCAGGGCCAGATGAATTGCATCCTAGGATATTAAAAGAACTGGCAGAGGTCATTTCGGAACCGCTTGCTATGATCTTTGAGAAATCTTGGAAGACAGGAGAAGTTCCAGCAGACTGGAAGAGGGCAAATGTTGTCCCCATCTTCAAGAAGGGAAAAAAAGAGGACCCAAATAATTATCGCCCAGTCAGCCTGACGTCAGTACCCGGAAAGATCCTGGGGCAGATCATTAAGCAGTCAGTTTCTAATCACTTAGAAAGCAATGCGGTAATCACGAGAAGTCAACATGGATTTCTCAAAAATAAGTATAGCCAGACTAATCTTATTTCTTTTTATGATAGAGTTACTAGCTTGACTGATGAAGGGAATGCTGTGGATGTAGCATATCTCGATTTCAGTAAGGCCTTTGACAAAGTTCCCCATGACATTCTTGCAAAGAAGCTAGTAAAATGCGGGCTGGACAGGGCTACTGTCAGGTGGATCTGTAACTGGTTGACTGACCGTTCCCAAAGGGTGCTCACCAATGGCTGCTTTTCATCCTGGAGAGAAGTGACTAGCGGGGTGCCACAGGGTTCTGTCCTGGGCCCAGTGCTGTTCAATATTTTCATCAACGACTTGGACGAAGGAATAGAGGGCATGCTCATCAAATTTGCAGATGACACCAAATTGGGAGGAGTTGCTAATACGCCAGAGGACAGGATCAAAATTCAAAATGACCTGGACAGATTGGAGAGCTGGGCCAAAGCTAACAAAATGAAATTCAACAGAGAGAAGTGTAAGGTCCTACACTTAGGTAGAAAAAATGGAATACAGAAATATAGGATGGGGGACACGTGGCTGGATGGCAGTACGTGTGAAAGGGATCTAGGAGTCTTAATAGACCACAAGCTGAACATGAGTCAGCAATGTGATGCGGCAGCCAAGAAAGCCAATGCAATTCTCGGCTGCATCAATAGGAGTATGGTGTCTAGATCGAGGGAGGTACTGGTACCACTCTACTCTGCTTTGGTTAGACCTCATCTTGAATACTGTGTCCAGTTCTGGGCACCCCAATTCAAGAAGGACATGGTCAAGCTGGAGCATGTCCAGAGAAGGGCGACCAAAATGGTGAAGGGCCTGGAAGCCATGCCCTATGAGGATAGACTTAGAGAGCTGGGTATGTTCAGTCTGCAGAAGAGAAGGTTAAGAGGGGACATGATAGCCATGTTTAAATATTTGAAGGGATGCCATGTAGAGGATGGAGAGGGCTTGTTTTCTGCCGCTCCAGAGACCAGGACAAGGAGCAATGGATTCAAGCTGCAGGAAAGGAGATTCCACCTGAACCTCAGGAAGAACTTCCTGACAGTCAGGGCTGTCCAGCAGTGGAATAGGCTGCCTCAGAGTGTGGTGGAGTCTCCTTCTTTGGAGGTTTTTAAGCAGAGGCTGGATGGCCATCTGTCGGGAGTGCTTTGAGGGTGTTCCTGCATGGCAGGAGGTTGGACTGGATGGCCCGTGTGGTCTCTTCCAACTCTACATTTCTATGATTCTATGATTCTATGATTCTATGACTTCCAATGATGACCTTCATAGATTCCCATTAGTATGGACATCCCTCCAGGTATCCACATCTGAAATCTTGAAGAGCTTTACAAAGGAATCAGTAAAAATTTAAATTTCTCTAGAAACAGACTAAATTATTCTGCAGGTGTTTCAGTGCAGCTGAATGGGATCTCATTATCCAGTCATAGTTTGCAGCCAAACAGCAGTATTTGGAATTAACTGCAATTTCTAAATAGCCCTCAAAAGGCAGCCATACACATAATCCATTAGAGTACCAGTGGTATTTGGTAGCTTCCTTGCCAGTGAAATGGTGAATACATTCTACATTTTAGTCTCAGCTGTAAAGAAGCTATCCAAGTTGTGAAGCCAGTTTGGGAGACAGGGTTCACTATTTTGGATAATACATTTGTCTAAAACCCAAAAGATATTCACCATCCCACTGACATGGAAGCCACTAGCAGCCAGGGGTCTGGACATTTAAAAACATAGATTACCATGGCCAAACTATCTCTCAAGCAGGAGATATAGGCAATATCCCCCTTAGCTAGAGGAGAGTACTGTGTGCCACACAGACTATCTTACTTTCTACTGACAAAGCTCAATTGAGAAGTACTTTCAGATTCTAACTTTGCTTCTTTGGAAGCCAGTTACGATTGGTTCTATTGCTCCTTTAAGTGTCAGTCAGTTTTTCCCTTAGAAATAGCATTCTGATTTCTAAACAGTGTTAGTGCTTTTTCAATATCTTTCCCACGTCTGTACTAACATGAATAGAACACAATGAGTTCAGTGGGCTTTGCTGTTGTGCACCTTCAAGTCATTTCCAACTGCTGGCAATCTTAAGGTGAACCTCTCACGGGGCTTTCTTGGAAAGATTTGTTCAGAGGGGGTTCCCTACTCCCAAGCAAATGGGTGCAGGATTGTAGCAGTACACACCTTAATATATTCCATGTACATGTTACACATTGACTATGATCCCCAAGACTTCATACATTATTTCTGAAACTCAATGACCTGGGGATAGAAGGCCTCCTACTAGTGGAAAAATTTAAGTGATGTTTTTAACGTATTGATAAATTCACTGTTTTATAACACTGATTACAATTTCAATTGATATATTATCTGTCAAAGTGGGAAGTTCTGCAGTTTGCAGTTAACTTTCCAGGTGACTCTTCCTACAAAACCAATTATGCATACATATAATTCCATATACAGCTCCTTGGGTGTGTTATTTGACAACAATTTCTAGCGGCTTTATTTCTTCTCACTTCACATTTTAAAAATGTTGGGAAATGTTAATAAGAGGGAATGTTTGAATATTCAAAGCTAGTGGTAACACCATATGACTACTCCCAATTCACTTGAAGTGAATTTTCCGAGTTGTTTAAAGTGATCTACTACCATTTCCAAATGTTGTAAGCTACTTTGAGCAATTTGGTCAAAAACAGCATACAAATAAATAAGATTTCCAAGCAAAGCTTTGAACACAACATTTAAATGAACAATTATAACATTTTTTTAAAAAAGCACATTCTTAAAAAAAAAATTAAAAGTAGTTTTGCTCTGTTAGTTACACCACTTTGCCTCAGGTAAAATTGTTCTTAACATAAGGTGTTTCGTGTGACCCTTTGATAGGTAAGAGCAAAACATAGGAAGCTTTGATAATCTTATACACTAATAACAATTTATTTCTCATCTGGATCTTTAAGAAGGCAAAACAGCACTGTACACACACAGAGACGAGGTACTAGCAGACAACCACTATCTTTACTTTCCTGAGTAAGGAACTGCACAGGGGATGGATCGTGCAGCCTTTAAACCTGGCAATGGTCCTGAGGACAATTTTACCTGCCCAGATCCTGGAATGGAATAGGAAACTGTGGATCCCGTCGCCATTTCGTTGAGCCCCAATTACCCTAATGTCTTAAAGCTCCAGACCCTTAAAAATATTTCAAACTGTAGAAGCAAAATACCCTCCCCAAACTGACACTCCAGGCAACTTTCCTGAAGCATTAAATAGACAATCCCACCCCAAAACCTGTTGAACAGGCTCAAAATTGGCTGAAAATCCAGGAACTAAAAACCAAAAGGAAACTTCTAGCCACTTTTTTCTCATTTTCAGTGCAAAATGCATAGGTGCAAACTGTAACAAGTTGAAACTGCCCACTTCCACAGCTGTCATCCCTTTTCTAGACCTACCTTGTGTTTCAGTCCTGGCAGCCATGATCTGCAAGTTGGAGTACCTGTATGACATTTGTGCATTATCTTTAAGATCCAGCTACTGTTTCTTTGTGGGATTGCTATAGTAATGTAAGCTTGGGTTGCCTTTTTTTTTTAAGCAGATGGGACATATCATGCCAATGTTGCATAATTTCAGATAGGACTGATGAGATTCACTCTTCCCTTGGAAATATCAAAAACTTCAAATTTTTGCTAGTGACTTCGTCAGTGTAAAATGGTTGTTGACTCTATGGCAAAAATGTCTAGCTGACAAAAGTCACTTGGGTGACTAAAGGGCAATTATCCCATATTTCTGATATGCTAATTATATAATAGGAAACCCTAATTATTCATGGGCACATTCTCATGAGAAATTTAACAACCAATACATGTTTTATTTATTACTCAAAATACTTTATGATAGAGGAAGCAAATCAAACATTTTCTATTATACACTAGTCAGAACAAAGAGGATAACATCTGGTCTATGAAAATCTAAAGCACTTTACATGCAAATACATGGGACAAAATTCCAGTACTTGCCCTACTTGTGAAAAACAGCTTTAAGTATGTTCAAAATTTTAAGCAAAGTATCAGCAACAGGAAGAGAGGAAGTTAACTCTTTCCCCACAGAATAACTCTACTTACCCATTCAAAAACTACCCTGTTTTGCAATTGTTGTTAAAAGAAAACTGCCTACAGTTTTCTTCAATCATCTACTCTAAACATGGAGGCAGGATTCAAACATTCATGTAGCACCTTGAAAAGGAAGCAAAAGCTACCTGCTCAATTTTCAAGTTGCCTATTCCAGATGATGGATATAACAAGTATATTTTCAGTAACATGTGAATAAATATTAATATTCTTCAATCATCTACTCTAAAAGGCAGTCAGGCAGTGTCCAATTTATACCATTAAAGCCATCAGCAAAAGATCAAATATACCTTGTTCTCAGTGTATGATTTATGAGATACAAGGTGTGCTTGAACTGAGAAGGTCTACTTTCTTTTCTACTCAGTTAACATAAACCCTTCCACACATTTGGAAGATGAATAGAAATGTTCAGGAATGGTTCCATATTCAGTCATATACAAAACAAACCACATTAATGTGAGAAAGAACCTTAGCGTATAGTCACTGTGGTGTTGTGGTTTGAGCATTGAATTATGACCCTGGAACCTGAAGTTTGATTCCCCATTCAGCCATAGAAACCCACTAGATGACCTTGGCCATATCACACAGTCTGAGCCCCAAAAAACCCTGTGACAGGCTTGCCATAGGGTCACCCTAAGTCGTTAATGACTTGAAAACACACAACAAAAACAATTATACTATTAATGGGGAGCAAAAAGATTTGGTTCAAGAAAAGCTTAATAATCATCATAGTGACACCCTACAATTTACACATTCTTTGTTTCCCCAAAACTTAAGATTTTAGAAGATGTGAAAAAATGTTATAAAGGCAACTCAGAAGGAAAGATCTAATATCAACCCTCTGTAACCATCTGTAAATTTAACTACAAAATTCTGATTCAGTGGTACTGAAAAAGCATGCTGTGAAAATAGAATACTACTTTCTCCATGTGCACCTCATATATATTGCACAGAGCAATTCTGAATACACATCCACATATACGCTGGAAAAAAACTGAACATTAAATTAAAGAAATAGTAAAGCAGTTGATAGATCCTACAGTGGTACAGTTAACAGGAAGGGAATATTTATCATCTCTTATTCAGGACATTTGATAGATTATGAAAATGCTGTCTGGCAAAATGTGGGAAAGGAAAAACATTTCTGAATTTAGACTTTGGTCTTTGACAACATTGGACCCTGTAACCAAGAAAAAGCTAACAGACAAAATCAGAATAGCTGCAGGAAATAAAAAGCCAAGTGATTCCTTCAAATGCCAGCACCATTCATTACTTCAGCAAAAAGCAGGAGAGACTGACAGTAGTTTCTTCTACTATTCATACTGATTTAAAATCTTAACTTCCCTATATGCACTTTGTTTTAAAATGAGCAAAGTTAAGATCTAGGTGTTTCTGGTAAAACTGTATTGCCATCTTTTAACTGGTGCTTAAAATGATCTGGGAGAGATGGGGAACTGCCATCTCTACTTTCCCAAAGGGCCTTACATACCTGTGACCAGATACTTACACAGATTGATGAGCACCCATGTGTCAGTACATGTGATTCGTGTTTGGAGATGGAGATCACAGCTTGAAACTGGCATTCATACTGCATGTTGCTGGCCTGGCTGTCCAGGCCTCCTGAGTAGACCTGAAGGTCATGATGAAAATGCAGGAAATTTGCACACAGAGATTAAAAGAAGCCCCAGGGAGACCATGCAAACTCCCATCCTGACAATAAAATGATGATCTAATCCTTTACAAATAATTCTCCCCACCACCACCACTTATGATGATTCTCAGTGGAAATATATAATTTTGGAGAAAAGCTTTGGTGAGCAAGTTGCATTAGGCTGCCCTTACTGGTGATGGGCAAATACTTCTCCAAATATTGGGGATGAATACTGACCCACCATCAAATGCATGCTCTGCTATGCCTCTCCCTCAGCTCATTACTTTTTAACCACTGTATCCCCCTAACTTCAGCTTGCTACCCCATTTGAGAGTCCTCACTAGCAACTATGAAAGCACTGTGGGGATATTTTACACTTTGTGCTGCTGACAGACCTGATCATTTATCAAAACATTACTGCCTTTATATTACGAAGGGAGGACACTCTCTCTGTCAATACAATAAACATTCAGTTCTTTCTAGTACTTTATATTGGATCTGGAGGGAGGGAGGGAGTTGTTGGGGAGCAGCACAGCTTATGCATCTGGGGCTTCTATGTTCTTAAGAGTAGTTGTTGAATGAGAAATAAAACCCAGGGAATGGGAAATAAAACACATGTGGAAACTGAATCATCAGCCTTCTGTATATACATAGAACCATATCATCAGTTTATATCTTAGCCAGGTTAACCTTTTGCCAGTACCTTGGGCACTTCGCTTGCTTGTTTGGCAGCTTGCATATGTGGCTGTTAGTGTTTAAAGCACAGCCATGTGTGCAGTAGATGAGAGGGACCCTATGCTGTTATCTCTTGCTTGATGAACTGCAGATGGATGCAGTTGGGGAATGGATGCTCCTTACTGATTGCAGGCTGCATAATTTCCACAGTCATAGGTGGGACATTTTATGGCTCTTCACACACTATTTTTCTTTACCACCTTACATTATGAAAAAAGATTTGCATAATTTATGCCTTATTCCACCTGCCACTTATAACCGGCAAATAGACACTCAAACATCTTAAGTACTTAAATAATACTTTAAGAAAGAAAGAGAAAGGATGTCAGGAGCCAGGTAAGCACAATATATGGCTGGTGATGTATATATGGCACGGCAGGTCATGCATTCTATAGGCCTGCTCTAAAACAAATTATTTTGACTGTTATGTTTTCTTAAGTGGCAAGGACTCCACCTACCACTCACACACAGAAATCACAAATGGAATAAAATCTTCCCTCAAGACCTGAATGAGGTATTAATTCTCAAGAACCCACAAAGCAAGTGCTCATAATGCTCTAGAATGTGGCAGATGGCCAGCCCTATAAACACAATTTGACATTAAAGACAGAGCAGAACATACAGTAATCTGGAGATGCCAAGGCAAGAAATCAAAAAAGGTATGGTGTAGGTAACTGACAATTACCCCAAGTGAGCAATTGTGGGTGCTGTGGATAGTATTGTTATCCCTTTCTCATAACAACTGCTGTTAACTCTAATTAGTGGTGGGGTGTATGTAGGGAGAGAGACATAAGAAACGCCCAGGTTGTTCTTCCTACCTACCCAAGGCGTTTGTTGGGGGGAGGTGAATGTCTGTCCAGAAAATAACATGATGAACAAGGTTTAAAACTTCTCCACCAGAGCTGGGATAATCAAAACTGGACACCCCCTCTCTCCAGCAGCTGTTTTAAAGTGGCTGCTGTAACAGCAGCAAAATTTACCCCACTGAAATATGAAAGAAACCTGAGCCTGCAATCTGAGGTACTTCGAAGTAAACTCCATTCAGCACAGTCTGACTTACTTCCAACAAACACGCTTAAATTGTAACTGTAAAGAATCTTAATCTGCCAAAATATCATCATCTTCATACTTAGGACTTCTGTGTTTGCTTTTCTTTAAACTGATAATAAATTATAAAGCAGCTTCTTATCAAACAGTAGCCTTTTAAAAACACATAAAATGTTAAACATGTTGGCTGAGTAACACTTGCACCAAGTGTTTGACTGAAATAATAACAACCACTTTGATGAAAAGTGGAAGCAGATCATTAAAGCAACAGACTGCCTTGAAAGAAATCACTTATTTGCCTGTAAACAAAAGCTTTTTATAGAAAGACACAAATGAATGGTATACTTAAGCTGACTCTTATGTCCTCTTTCTTCCCTTTAATCACTATCTACTTCAGTGACAGAAACATTTAAAGTTTGTGCCTACAATAGGCTTTTAAAAACACAGTAGTTTTCACTGGTGGTACCAGCTATCATCTTTAACAAAACAAAACAAAATGTGTCTAGAACTGTGGGGAAAAGCCCCCCTTGGGACACAGGAAGAAGGAGTATCCAGAACTAGGTACTACTCCTTTACCCCACAGTGATATTTCCAGCTTCATTCATTCATTGCAGCTAGAGATGACACTGATGGATTGGTACTTGCATGCAGCAGTAGACAGTAAGCACACATGCATCCACAAGAATCTTTGAACCTTCACTTGTACAACAGATTATCCATGCAGGCTTGGGAGACTTCAGAAGATACACTGAGGGGGAGCTTCAAACATATTGTGTCATTTTTTGATGCATTGGCTTGAATGGTTGTGACTCCATCTTCCTCCTCCAAGGTGAGCAGCACATCACAGGCCTTTGATTCCATCAGTTCTCAAGGAGATGCCAGCCAAAAGATCCAGCAATTTAATTTGCTCCAGTGCTTAACAACAACAACAACAACAACAAACACTTCCAGTACTACCACTGAAGGCTAGAGTCATCACAGGCTCTCAGAGTTGGACTCCTAAAGCATGTGGATAGACTAATAATCTTGAAGTTGTTTGGCACCCCCACTGGTGACTAAAAGGTAAGTCGGTATAGTATCTCTCATGGGTCTTTTTTCCCTTTTCCTTTCTCTGGGCATGACCATATTTCTCAGGGAGATGGTAGGTTGTTCTTTCCACAACTGTCAAGGCCTCCAAGGATAAGTCCAGCACTACCTAACATCTCCTTCCCCCTGGCTACAGTGCTTTTTATAGTTGGGTTAAGCCTCTATTGTCTTTAGAAGTGCTTGTTAATTGCTCTTCAGTGCAGCTGTCTGCCTTCTCTTGGACAGCTCTGCAGCTAGGAATTTCCTTAGTTTGGGAGAAGCAGCGGGGGAGCGGGAGGTGTGGCAGTCCCAAATACCCTCTCACAGTGGTGTGCAGTGTTTCATTTCATACAACACATAATGATGAAAATTTAGTTCCATTTTTAAGAAGTTGATAAACACACTTATTAGCTACAATATATAGCATACGATTATCTAATGTCCACATTGTAGAGAACTCTCAGAATAAGAAAAATATGGATGGGTAAACTATGCAAGACCAAAATTGTAAAAGAAATTTTGTCCTGCAAGATGTTTGTAAGGTAAACACAACATCACTACATCATTATTGTTTTATTGTACTGTCCAGTGTGAACATTTACCCTCAGTTCTTTTAGCACAGAGGAAAGCTTCCCTTCTAACAGACTGTCAAAGAACCCAACAATAGTCATGATTAAAATGCCCCAAAACCACCTCTGGTACCCTCCAGAGCCACGTAAGATGCTGAGTAGAGGACCCCTGTGTGCTAGCTTTCTGTAGCCCATACATATATATATACATATACATATACATATACATACATACATATATACACACACACATATATATCCCGTCCTGTACTATTTGGTTCTTTCATCCCGTAGTGTTTAAAAAATCCTTCCAATCCTTCACATAGAGTATAGGGGTGCAGATGAAAGGGAGGGCAAGATGCTTCCATTCTATGAATTCCCTTCCACAATCCAAGCCAAATTGTTTTAGGTGTGTTTAGAGATCAGAAGTTTTAGGTCTCAGGTTTAATTATTTTTCCCTGTCCACGACAACTACGCTGCTAGAAAGGCAGTAAAAACAAAGCCAGCACTTTTATTAGTAGCACAGTCATTTAAGCACAACTGCACAAGTATTTTTATATCTTTTTAAGAAAATAGAACTCTATTAGTAGTGATTAAAATTAAAATTTAAAGTTTACAACACCTTTAAGATAAAATGGGAGAAAATGAAAAGCACAAGAAGGGTAACAATGAGAGTGTGGCAGAGATCAACAGATTTCAACTGAAGGATTGCAAGAGGGAGGATAGTCAACAATTCTGACAGAAGCCGTGGGATCCAGTGGACATATACCCCTCGATCCTGATGTTTCCATATTAAAGAAATAATGTTCAGAATACAATGAGAACATACATGAACCAAGTTAATTTTGAACTCTGGTATGAATCTATTATTTAGAATTGGAAAATACATGTACCAACAAACTCTTGTGGATTTAGACCACAGCTGGAACCCACCCCCTTCACCACACACATGAGAGAGAGAGAGAGTGAAAGAGAAAGAAACAGAGAGAGAGAGCTTCCACCAGACAAAAGGCAAATATAAAGAAGTTTTGCAACTGACAGAGAACAACTTTCTGTGTTCTTCTTTATCACATCAGACTACTTGCCCATGAAGCCAAATCAGGTCTCCAAACTATGAGGAAGTGGTCTTTTAGGTCACATATCTTATTTTTGCAACTAAAGATGACAAAGGCTTAACTTGGGATTTTCTACATGCAAAGTATGAATTCTGCTACTTATCTACTTTCCTTTCCCAGAACATTTTATTGCTAATACATGTAGATGATATTGTCCTATTATATCCAGTCACTTTGAAAAGTTCTTCTACAATGAGTCTATGCTTAGTAATCATAAGAAAACCACAGTGGCTATTTCACAGTATTGGTTCCTCCTGCACATAAACAGCAACTTCACGATCAAGAGCAAATTAAAACTTTTGAATACTTCAATATTTCTTATATATATATAATTTCCTGGACCATGCATATAAATTTTTTAAGAGCCTGCCTTGCAAACTCTTCTTGGAAAAAGTTGTATTACTGGCTATAAAGATTTTTGGTGCCACAGTGATTGCATTTTCTATATAGGAATGGCAGTATGAGTTATGAAAACCATGAAAATAATTCAGAATAGAGATCAGAAATCACCAGTGACATTTCCACAGAGCATTCTAGCACCATGGACAGAGACTCTGTAGATTTATACTAAGATGTATTGCAGTATAATAAATTTCTGACTTTGGGGTTGTTTCTTCTTTCTAAATTCATATCCTGCCATTTTTTTTCCTGGTTCCTGGTTTGTTGTTTGTTTTTTAATTTTCTAAATTTACATTCTGTGATTTTTTTAACCTAAGGTGATACTTCATCTATGTTAATTAAGCTAATGTTAATTTGTAGGCTAACAACTGCTAACAATGTTGGTTTCTTTTTTGTTTATTTTAGCACAATAACAGCTGAACCTATTGGGAAAAACAGGTGTAACATTTAACAAGGCTTAACTGGTTAATCACTATGTCTGCTCATAGCATGGTAGTAGAGGAGTAAGAGGCTAATCATGTAGTTCAAGTTCTGCTTCACAAGTCACTATGACAAGAGCTAAGACCCAGTGAAAACAAGGTGGCAGAGAAACGAGGAGAGGAAATGGTATGGGACTGCACTGCTTCCAGTCACCATTTCTTTTAAGAGTAACATAAATGGAATGAGGGTTTTTTTAAATCCCACTCATACTAATACAAGCAGATTCAAATTTTGAGCTCATTAACACTAAAGGAAACCAATTAGACTTTTTTCCACTTAATGCCTCAAACTCTGGGCTTACCAAAATTTGTTATCAAGGTGTGTATTGATCTGCAGACACAGAAAACAATAATTACAGCATTCTAGTATACAATGGCTAGAAACAATAAGAACCTGCATAAAGTAGATTGAATGTTTATGCAGAGAACATAAATTATATACAAATAAAAGATCTCTTCCGTTATGTGTAGTAATTAATTCTATCTTTCTCTTCATGATGCCCATTTTTTTTGTTTCTACAAGAAGTGCTATTAAATAGGAAGCTCTGATTACTGCTTTGAAATTGTCAAAATAAGACAATGCTTTGTTTAGAGGTAAGACTACTGGGTCATGTGGTTGTGTGAAAATGCTCTAAAAATTCTTTTAAAAAGAAGCATACTCTTGCACAAACATTTTCAATCCATTTAGAGAAACAATCTGGGTTTATATCAATAGTTATATTTTCCTTATTATACCCTTTTTCACTCAGGCCATTTCTGCACTATAGTGCTATTATTCCACTTTCAACATTCTATGGAATCCTGGGGTTTGCAGTTTAGGAAGGGGCCTTTGAGGATTCCATAGGATGTTGAAAGTGGAATAATAGCACTATAACAGTCTAGTGTGGAAATGGCCTCAGATAAAATAGAGGGGTGATGGTAAAATCATGAATATATTATGTCATTCTAACTCCTCTCATCTTTCCACCTAACAAAATAACCACTCTACACTACCAACATGAAATCTGCTAAACCAAACCCAAAAAACTTTATTGTGCAAGCACATAACATGCATACTTGTATATGAAAAAAAAAATCTTCCCTATCAAACCCTGTAGATTTACAAAATCTAACATGCAGCATTAACTGGATTACCATAAAGGATTATAGGTTTAGCAACAAAGGCGTTTTAACTACTAATGTTCTCAGAGAACTAAGTGCTTCACCTGTATACAATGTGCACATTGCCACGGAGGCTCACAGCTCTCCCTCCATCCCCAAAATGTTGGTTCTGGCTACTCTAGTCTACTTCTACTGAAGCAAAGTTCCAAACCTTGCAACCAAAAAGCTTTTCTCGAAGGTCTTCTGTTTGCAGTGAGACCTGAGTTTCCTTGCACCCTTGTTTTATCTTCAGGAAGGATCCTACAGTTGTTTCAAGCTCTATCAGATCTTCTGGAATTTAAATCCCTACACATGTCAACCTTCATTCTTTTCATCTGCTTTTCTGTCATGCATGTATGTTATAGCTGAGAAAAAATGTAATTTGACCTTTGAATTACAATTTAGGTGACAAAGCCTAGCCACTTAGTATAGACTTTTCTTTGGTGAACCAGTGCAAAGGTTCCCATCCGGGTTCCCTTTGTAATCCCATTGTTTCTTCTTCAGGCCCTATATACTTTTGAGTCACTTCACAATAAACAAATAGAAGAGTGAACAAGAAGCAAAAGGTAGTATATGCAATACTAAGAACTAAGTGAGTGCTGAACTTTGAATTTAGCTGCCCAAGTCATCAATCCTCTCCTTCTGCCACACTGACTCAGCAGCATGACTAGTATCACATGCACACTCTTCCCACAGAAGTGATTATTGGCCATAGTCCTATGGGTGCACTGAGTTAGCAGCTGCGCTTTTTCCAGGTTCTTGCAGTTGTGACAAGGGAAGGCACACAAAATGTTCTAGCTCTTAGTAGCCTATTTTTCCCAGTGTCTTGCTTCCTTCACTTCTGCCGTCCTTCCTCCTCCTGTTACTATCTACAACAGCTTAGTTATACTGGGAATAGTACACCAGCAGTTTTCAGACCACTATGTATATCCTTGTGTGTTAAAAATCTTCTGAGATACAGAACTGGTATGTTCAAGAGTTACTAAAGCCAGTACTCATATCTGAAGAGAATACTCACTAACATAACTGAACCTTATAATTATACTGTCCACACAGAGATGCTACTGTGACTGACCAATTCAAATTGTTGGACTTTTTTATATTTTGTTCTCACCAAATTTTCCTGTTTTCAGGATTTTTTTTAACTCATTTATACTCATAAACAACTATGCCTGCCAAATGATACATCTGCTGAAGTGCCCACTAATTCATGAAAATTTATACTATAATAAATGTGTTATTCTGCCCAATGATGTATCTGATGAGATACCCTCTAATTCAGGATGGTTTATGCTATCAAATGTATTATCCTAGAAAGTGCCACAAGCTTTTTCATGATGTTGACGTTTCAGTGGGATGACTTAGAAAAATATAAAGAGTAGTAAAGTTGCCTTCTGTCCCATTCTTGGGAAGAAGGTAGGATATAAACTGAATGAAGTAAATAAAATGAATGAATAAAATATGAAATAGTTCTATCCTACGTGTGGAAGAACCTCACTTACCATAACAGCTTTTCTAACTATTTCTCACCCTCCTCACTCCATATAAGAGGGCACACAGTACACTGTCCCTTAGAAAACAGGATCTCATAGTGCTTGTTCCTTGGCCAAGAACAGGGGCATACACATATGGCATGGGTATACTGTGGCCCTCCAGATGTCTTTGGCATCAAGACCCATTAGCCCTAGCTTGCAGTGCCAGTGGTGGGAGATTATGGAATTTGCTGTCCCATAATGACCACAGTTGCCTAACCCTGAAACATACAGACAAGAGCCTCCTGTTTCCTTTGATGTATGAAGGAATGAGGGAAGAAAATCAGGTAGTTATGCTACGTCTATATGAATCCCTGCATAACATGACACTCACGGTAAAACTGAATCGAGTTCTTTCTCTATAGTAATATTTTGTACATTACTTTTGCTTTTCCAACAGTTTTGTTGAAACATCCACCACTGTAGATGAGAATGTGCAGGACAGACAACCTTTAATAATTTTTTCTCTTTTGTATTCTCAGTCACTAGACCCATTTTGGCAATATTTACTGTATATAATAAATGTGAACATTTCACACTTGATACATGATCAACACACATTAGATGACATCTACTCAACAGCTTACCCAGTCCTATCAATAGAAAACTCTTCAGTTACCATGTGGAGGAAATGCAGTGAAACTAGACAGTCTTGGAAGAGCCTAAACCACACAATTGACTGTATGGCACCTGTACAACAAGCTGACTTGAAATGTAATTTGACTTTAAATGTGACTTGAAATCTAGCTTGGTTAAACCATGACAGAATACCCTGTGTCATGGTTTAATCAAGCTAGGTTTCAAGTCACATTGATGGTTTTTCATAATGCTGACTTACTGATATTGTAGTAGTCATGAAATCACTTTCTTTATTCATAGCAATGCTTTGCAGCTAAAATAAAGTGACTATTATAAGACACTAAACAACCTTTAAGAAGGATAAACATAGAAAAAGAAACTATCTGCAGCCAAAAACTGCCCTAATTATGAGGAAGGGGCAACAATCCACACTGGGTAGGACCAGATATGTAGCAGCAAAGAGGTGAAAACACAAGAACTAAAGCTTATCCTGCAGCAGAAAAACCTGCAGCTGGATCAATGCACACAGCATCAGAATTACAGTTTAAAGATGTAGTTGCTAGCCATTCCAGAAAAATGGAACAAATGGATATCTTTCAATGTGGAAAGCCATTATGTCAAGTAGATTCTTTAATGGGTGCAGCAGATGAAACCATGCCAGAGTACTATCATACTGGGTTTAACTGCCACTGCTAAATTCACATGGAGAACCACTTCACCCAAATGTCTCTCTCCCAGAAAGCTAATTCCATTTTTTCTTTGTTTATCATTGGGTGCTCACTAGCCAAACTGAAACATATGAAGTGGGCTTTTAATGGAGGGAAAAAAAACAGTTTGAAGCTCTCCTTTTGAAAAAATTAAAAATATTACTTACTATAGTAGGAGAAAACCTCATTCTCTCCAGCAACTGTCTTCCTAGCTAGAAAGATTTATAAACTTTGAAAATCTCTTACTTAAAAATCCTACAGAACTGAATTTACTCCTGAGTAAATATATATAAGATTATATGGTAAATTAACCCTGGAGAAGCCTCAGAGGAGGTGAGTTCTGGTTGTTGGGGACTCCTTGCTCAGAGGAACCGAAACGGCAATTTGCAAACCGGACAAGCTCAACCGAGAGGTCTGCTGTCTTCCTGGGGCCAAGATCAACCACATAACGGAGAGGTTAACCAGGCTGGTCAAGCCCAGTGACCATAAACCCCTCATTCTGGTTCATGTTGGAACCAATGACACTGCGAGGAGCAGCTTTTACCACATCGCAAAGGACTACGAGCTTATGGGGACGAAGCTTAAGGACCTTGGTGCGCAGGTGGTTATTTCGTCTCTCCTCCCTGTTCAAGGATATGGCGCACGTAGGGAAAGGGCAATAGCAGAGGTCAACAACTGGCTCCGTACATGGTGCCGCCGGCAACGGTTTGGGTTTTTGGAACACGGTCTGAATTTCCATGAACGTGGGCTTCTGGCAAGGGACGGGCTGCACCTCACGAAACTTGGCAGGAATGTTTTTGCAAACAATCTCGCAAGGAGGATTCAGAGGTCTTTAAACTAAGTTCCGCTGGGGAGGGAGACAATATTATTCAAGGCCAGGACTCGGCGAGCGCAGGGGGAAAAGGCCCAAATGATATTGGACAAGTAATACAAGCGGCCAGTGGCGGGAGGAGTAGAAACTATAGTACAGGACTTGCAGGAAGGGCCTGGGGACTTAAGTGTCTCTACACTAATGCACGGAGTATGGGAAACAAGCAAGATGAACTTGAACTCCTAGTACAACAAAATAAATACGATTTGATAGGCATCACTGAGACCTGGTGGGATGAGTCTCAGGATTGGAATGTAGGAATAGAGGGGTATAGCCTATTTTGTAAAAATAGACCAAACAAGAAAGGAGGAGGAGTAGCCTTGTTTGTCAAGGATGTTTTCACCTGTGAAGAGATCCGTGACTTAAACCCAGAAAGCCAGGTCGAGAGCATCTGGGTAAGAATTAATGGAGCGAGAAACAATAGGGATATTCTGGTGGGGGTTTACTACAGACCTCCAACCCAGACTGAGGACTTTGATGATGCCTTCCTCAACCAAATGACTGCACATTCAAAAAGGAGAGATACAGTAATAATAGGAGATTTCAATTACCCGGATATATGTTGGCAGTCAAACTCTGCCAAGACAGCAAGGTCCAGCAAGTTTCTTGCTTGTCTTGCAGACAATTTCATGGTCCAGAAGGTGGAAGAGGCCACAAGGGGATCAAATATTCTAGATCTGATCCTGACCAACAGGGATGACCTTGTTAATGAGGTAGAAGTGGTTGGATCTTTAGGGGGGAGTGACCATGCCCTATTGGAATTTGGCATTCAGTGGGAAGGAGAAGATAAGTGTAGCCAGACACTCATCTTAGATTTTAAAAAAGCAGACTTCTGTAAACTTAGGGAGCTGCTGGCTGGAATTCAGTGGTCAAGAATAGTGAAAGGGAAAGGAGTTCAGGAGGCATGGGAGTTCCTTAAAAGGGAGATACTGAAGGCACAGTCTAAAACTGTGCCAATAAGGAGGAAAAATGGAAGGCATCTGAAGAAACCAGAATGGTTGACTAAAGAACTCTCAGTCGAGCTAAGCGTTAAGAGAAACACATACAGGAAATGGAAGAAGCGGGAAACCACCAAAGAAGAATTTAAGCAAGTAGCTAGGAGATGTAGGGAGGAGGTCAGAAAGGATAAAGCACAGAACGAACTTACGCTGGCCAGAGACATCAAAAACAATAAAAAGGGCTTTTTTAAATATGTCCGCAGCAAAAGGAAAAAGAAGGAGACGATAGGGTCGCTGCGCAGAGAAGATGGAGAATTACTAATGGGGGGAAGAGAAAAGGCAGAGCTACTTAACACCTTCTTTACCTCAGTTTTTTCCCAGAAGGATACAAGCACTCAACCTCAAGGTTGGGGAGCAGGGGAGGAAGCAGGGGAAATGCGGCACAAAATAGGTAGAGAGGTGGTACAAGAATACCTGGCCACACTGGATGAATTCAAGTCTCCAGGGCCAGATGAATTGTATCCTAGGATATTAAAAGAACTGGCAGAGGTCATTTCGGAACCACTTGCTATAATCTTTGAGAAATCTTGAAGGACAGGAGAAGTTCCAGCAGACTGGAAGAGGGCAAATGTTGTCCCCATCTTCAAGAAGGGGAAAAAAAGGACTCAAATAATTATCGCCCAGTCAGCCTGACATCAGTACCCGGAAAGATTCTGGAGCAGATCATTAAGCAGTCAGTTTCTAATCACTTAGAAAGCAACGTGGTAATCACGAGAAGTCAACATGGATTTCTCAAAAATAAGTCATGCCAGACTAATCTTATCTGTATAGAGTTACTAGCTTGATAGATGAAGGGAATGCTGTGGATGTAGCATTTCTCAATTTCAGTAAGGCTTTTGACAAAGTTCCCCATGACATTCTTGCAAAGAAGCTAGTAAAATGCGGGCTGGACAGGGCTACTGTTAGTTGGATTTGTAATTGGTTGACCGACCGAACCCAAAGGGTGATCACGAATGGCTGCTTTTCATCCTGGAGAGAAGTGACTAGCGCGGTGCCACAGGGTTCTGTCCTGGGCCCCGTGCTGTTCAATATCTTCATCAATGACTTGGATGAAGGAATAGAGGGCATGCTCATCAAATTTGCAGATGACACCAAATTGGGAGGGGTTGCTAATACGCCAGAGGACAGGATCAAAATTCAAAATGACCTGGATAGATTGGAGAGCTGGGCCAAAGCTAACAAAATGAAATTCAACAGAGAGAAGTACAAGGTCCTACACTTAGGCAGAAAAAATGGAATACAGAAATATAGGATGGGGGACACGTGGCTGGATGGCAGTACGTGTGAAAGGGATCTAGGAGTCTTAATAGACCACAAGCTGAACATGAGTCAGCAGTGTGATGCGACAGCCAAGAAAGCCAATGCAATTCTTGGATGCATCAATAGGAGTATGGTGTCTAGATCGAGGGAGGTACTGGTACCACTCTACTCTGCTTTGGTTAGACCTCATCTTGAATACTGTGTCCAGTTCTGGGCACCCCAATTCAAGAAGGACATGGTCAGGCTGGAGCAGGTCCAGAGGAGGGCAAACAAAATGGTGAGAGGCCTGGAAGCCATGCCCTACGAGGACAGACTTAGAGAGCTGGGTATGTTTAGTCTGCAGAAGAGAAGGTTAAGAGGGGACATGATAGCCATGTTTAAATATTTGAAAGGATGCCATGTAGAGGAAGGAGAGGGCTTGTTTTCTGCTGCTCCAGAGACCAGGACAAGGAGCAATGGATTCAAGCTGCAGGAAAGGAGATTCCACCTGAACCTCAGGAAGAACTTCCTGACAGTCAGGGCTGTCCGGCAGTGGAATAGGCTGCCTCGGAGTGTGGTGGAGTCTCCTTCTTTGGAGGTTTTTAAGCAGAGGCTGGATGGCCATCTGTCAGGAATGTTTTGAGGGTGTTCCTGCATGGCAGGGGGTTGGACTGGATGGCCCGTGTGGTCTCTTCCAACTCTACATTTCTATGATTCTATGATTCTATGAACCTGAAAAAAGTAGGCACCTAAGAACTGTTTGATTTTTGTTGCTACAAATCTATTCCATGATGTCTGTTGTGAAATTTGTTTCCCCATTTGCTAATGAATCTGCTTTTGGTTCGTTTACAAATGTATTCACATAAATTAATTTTCTGTCTAGGATTTTTGCTTTTTATAATTATTTGGTCATGCACTGCTTCTTTCTATTAAATCCTGATTACAAAGCCTAAGGTACTCTTCTCTGTTTCCTAATCTTGAACTTTTCCTAGTCAATTGTGAAGGAGGACAAAATTTCAAGCAGATGTGGCTCCTGCTAAGGAAGAGTATAATGCAAAAGAGAAATGGTCATTACAACATAACTTTTGCAAGTCTCCAACACATTTTCCACACAAAGATCTTTGCTTTTCACTAGGAAAATCCACTAAATGCAGAAATAATAATTCTCCAAAGACTCACTAGGACAAAAACAACAGTCTGGTGGTGGCAGCACAAATCAAAAACCAGACTAACAGGTTGGCAGATTTCAACACACTGGCTGATGATGCATAGATGCACTATTATCAAGCAAAAAGCCATTAAGCACCTTCACATAACAGTCAGTTGTGAAAAAGATCTCAGTGTCACATGGCAGCACGAAACTGGACAGAAAAATACAAACAAAAAGCTTCCCATTTAGGTATATTCAGTAATTTAAAATGTTACAAGGCTCAGTACTTTTATTCTTCACATCACAATAGGGACTTGTTCACATCACAGTAAGGACTTGCAGTTTTATTCGCAGCCAGACACATGTGCCAAAACCAAATTCTTCATATCTTTAAAACCTATTGCATGTAATATCAATGGCATTTTGTAAGTTGTGCTGTGGACTAAAATGTATTTATTCCTTGAAAAAACATGTGAATCCATTTGGTATGCTATATTTCAAGCCTACGAATTTTAACTATAAGATCTGCATTTCATTGAGTTATACTGAACAGTTCAACACTATCAGACCAGTATTAATGCCCAGTGTAATGGCTACTGTTAATAAGTTCAAATAAATATACACAGAACTAATTGAAAATAACTAATTCTACTGACAGCCACTGCGGCTGTTGTAAGCAGAGGGAGAGAAGAGCAGCAGGGCTATCTCATGACCTTTGCTGATACCAGCTGCCTTAGCCTTTCAACTGCTACATCTCAACAATCATTCTAGCAAGCCATATGCACTTCTTCAAACAACTGGTTACTGTAACAAGTAACCTTTCCTTTCAACTTCTCCCTTCCCATTTCTTCTTCCATGTCATGTCATAAATTTACAATGTAAGCTTTAAGGCATGGGTTGTCATATTACTTACTTTTGTTAGTTCCTCTTTTCACTAAAGCCATTTCTGCACTAGAGTTTATAGCGCTATGACTCCACTTTCAACATCCTATGGAATCCTGGGGTTTGCAGTTTCGGGAGGGGCCAGCTGGCCCCTCCCGAAACTGCAAACCCCAGGATTCCATAGGATGTTGAAAGTGGAATCATAGCGCTATAAAACTCTAGTGCGGAAATGGCCTAAAATGTGGTGTCAATTACCTCAAGTAAATACTGATTATCTACAAGTGTGCTTTTTGAGACCATTAAAATACACCATATACAGTACAGTGTACTTTAAATCCCGTATAACAGATGATGGAAAGAAACTCAGGCCATTTCCGCACTAGACTGTTATTCTGCTATTATTCCACTTTCAACATCCTACGGAATCCTGGGGTTTGCACTTTAGGGAGGGGCCTTAAAGGCCCCTCCCTAAAGTGCAAACCCCAGGATTCTGTAGGATGTTGAAAGTGGAATAATAGCAGAATAACAGTCTAGTGCGGAAATGGCTTCAGTGTAACAAATTTCCCCTTCCTCTCGCTTCCTTCCTGGAAATATATCTGAAGGACTAGATTTGCACTTCTATGCACATTTGTAAGTTGTTTCGAGACCTAGTGAAAGCGTATTTTGTCATGCAAGGTTAGTAACTGCTCAGTTTCAATTTTCCTCTCTGAGAGCTGCTCACCACCAACACTCCTGAATACCTCTGGTTATAAAATCAGTTCTTTCTTCCCTTGCCCAATGGAGAGGCAAAACTGCCCTTATGGTATTCAGGAAGGGTGAGAGTTTTCTTTCACCTGAAAGATGCTTCTGTTTTCCTCCATATGCCTAAATTGTATGCCTCCAGGACATAAGCATCATCAGACATGCAAGTGGAAAAAGCACTACCTCGCTGGAAAACATTGGTCTTACAGCCTGCCCTGCCTTGGGATTCGAAGCACAGCATGCTGAGTGCTGGGCATGAAAAAAGAGTCAATCTCATTCTCTTCTAAAGATCTACACAAGATTATCACACAATTATCCAACCTGTGGCTAGCTAAAATACTTTTTAGTGTTTCCCTCCGTTTCTCACCAAAACACATCAGACATTTTAAGACAATATTTTCAAAGCTAGAATTTGACTTTTTTTTTCCAAAAAAAAATGGGTTTCAGTTCATATATTAGTATATTAGTACAGAAACTATCAGTCTGTCACACAGAAATGCTGTTAGTTCAATCATCAACATCATCATCATCATCATCATCATAAGCACCTGCCTATAAATTTCTTCTGCTCAAAAGAATCAGCTCTGTCACAAGACCAGGGCATTGCGGAGCGATAGCTAGCACTCTCCCCACATCCTAAAATAGACTCCGGCTGCTCCTGAGGCAGAAGGCATCCCACTGGATCCAAATTATTTTCCAAGCAGTCTGGGAATGACTGCCAGTTTAAATTCCATCTCCACTTCACCCTTGAACTAAAGATGTAGCATGAAAAAGCATTTTGTCATGGGGGAGAAAACATTCTAAATCTGCCGAAGTACCCAGTGAGCCCCATTTCATCTATATTAAGAGAGTTTCACTATGGTCAAAGATGGAGAGAAACTATAAGCAAAGAGAAGAGCAGGCTCATGGCACAGAAACAAGGTAAATCAAAATAACCTATACTGGACAGCATTTAAGAATACCTTGTACTTACAGGTGAAGAATATTACTTTGTACTTACGAGTGCAGGGCCCAGCTGTGATGTCCACCGTTACCTCTGACTAGGGATAGTGAGGAACCCTCTTCTTCCATAAGGAAGCATGGTGCCTGCAAGCCACTGAATCCGAACACACAGCAGACTAAATCAGGTGTGCAAACTTCCTCTCCTATAGCAGGACTAATTTATTTATTCAAAAGCCTCTTCTGTTTACTCCCATGCCAGCACAAAAGAAATAAACCCTAACTCTAAGGTCCAATGCCATCTTAGTCATAACTCATTAGGGAGACTTAAGCACTATGTTTTATTTATGTTATGCTAGCATATTTACCCAGCGTTGCCGGGGGTTTTTATTTTCCTCTTAAGAACTCACCAAACTGTCTTCTCCATTTCCTGTAACTTTGTTCCATATTTCCCAATGCAATCTGTATTCAGAGTTATTTACATACACAGTTCGAGTTCCTGGGGGAGTACAATGTACTCCTTGCTGCTAGGCCTCGTGGTCATAGCAACCAGCCTATTTCTGTGCCTGTAAATTTTTCCCATATTCCCCAATCCAATCTTTATTCAGAGTTGTTAACATTTAGAGGTTGGGTTCCTGAGCGCATGCACTGTCCTCCTCCATGCTGCTAGGCATCGACTCCACAGCAACTCGCCTATTCCAGTACCTGTAACTTTTCCTCATAGTCCCCAATCCAACCTGTGTTGTCTGGTAATGTTGATGTAGTGGTTTTTGTTGTGTTTTTGTTTGTTTCCTTTGGTTTTTTGTTTTTTGTTTTGCTTTCTGTTGAATTTGTGCAATGGCTTTACGTTTTTCTAGAAGCATTTTTTGTTTTGAATTTCAACTTTAAGATTCCTCACATATGGAACCCAGACAATCTACTGTGCGAGGCGAGAAGAGCTTCTAGGCCATTTCCGCACTACCCTGTTATAGTGCTATTATTCTACTTTCAACATCCTGTGGAGTTCTGGGGTTTGTAGTTTACTGAGGCCAAAGAGCTCTCTGGCTGAGAATTCTTAAATGTCCCTCCTTAAACTACAAATCCCAGGATTCCATAGGATGTTGAAAGTGGAATAATAGCACTATGACAGTGTAGTGTGGAAATGAGCTATGTTGTGTATGTCACTTTAATTTTTCTCACATATGCCTCCCAAACGTTTTCTGGCATCTTTACTGATGGTAGGTCTCATCTCCATAGCAACCAGTCTGAGGACCAAGAGCTCCCAGCTGAGAATTCTAAAGGCCCCTCCCTAAACTGCCAACCCCAAGATTCCACAGAATCTTCACAGCCAGCCAATCATATCAGGTCTTCTCACCTCACTCAGCCAATCGTATGTCGTTGCCTGCCTGATGCAGACAAACAGACAAACTCAGAAACAGACAATTGACTTTATAGTAGATTTATCTTCCACCCTTCCTCCACAGAGTTAGTTCCTCAGCCCTGGCAATGGCAACATAATTACCTACAGAGCAAGCAAATCACTTTATTTATTGATCCATCCATCCATCCATCCATCCATCCATCCATCCATCCATCTCTCACTTCTTCCTCATAATGGGACTCAAGATGCCTGACAAATGATTAAAACCAATACAGATTAAAAGCACAGAAAACATCAGTAATATGTGAGTGTGTGTGTATGTGTGTGTAATTCATAAAACTATTAAGCCATAAATATGTAAATTAAACATAAATTTAAATTAAAACCCTCTAAATTTCATTAAAAAGCAATAGTTACAAATCAACAAAACACCACAGCGCACCATTAAAAGTCCAACACAGTTAGTTCCTAAAACCCTGTAGGAATAGGAAGGTTTTTTCCTGCCAGTGGAAAGACAGCAAAGAGAAAGCCCTCCTAGATTGCCTAACAGAGGGTGCTCCAAAGTCTGAGAGTGACCAGCAAGAAGGCGCTGCCCTTTGTTCCCACTAAATGAGCCCAGAAAGATAGGAGGACAGAGAAAAGGGACTTTCTTGAAGATCTCTGAGAATAAAAAAAGGCTCACACAGCAATATGAGGATGGTTGCCTACAAAACTGTTGTTAAACATGCTGAGAGATGGTACGTGCGGCAATTAGATGATCACCTAAAAACTAATATGACCATTCCCCTGCTCCACTGGGGTAAAATTTGCCCTACACATGCTCTCTCTCTCTCTCTTTCACCCACACACACACACACACTTACCCCTTAAGACATAATACTACCTCCAGCTTCTAACTGTTTTGTTTTTGCCATTTGGATAACAGGTCTCTGTTTTCTATATTACCCAAATATAAGCAAGTTTACCGAATATCAGTATCCACTTCTCAGCAAAGATTTAGAGCCTCTTCTCGTTCTAAGGACAGATGCAACCATATGCATGTTCTTTGAATTTTTTTTTTTTTTACACAAACCCTCAAATCACCATCTTAAAGTTTTATGACTGAATAAGGCGATCCACATCTCTGGTGTTGTAACATGTATACTTATTTTTCTGACTTTACAGGGCATCCTATACAGCATACACTAGGTGGCAAAAAACAAGAGCAGTCTTCTTTAAGCTTTTTAATCTATTTCAAAATCAATTAACTGATGTACGTAACTCAAACTTTTGGGTTACGTTCCGATATTTAAACTTGATCAAAATACAAAGAAATAATTTGATTTGCCTTTCACCCAGCTGGAATGAAAGTAATAAAATGCATCTCAGAAAGCATGTACAGTTCACTTTCTCAAGGACTGCCTCCCTAGGGGATCATTAGATAAACCATACAGATAATCCCTTCAGCAGTGGTACAATAAAGGGCACGCTAGATTGGCAGCTTGAGGGCCTTTCCAAAGATTTGTGTAGTATTTTGCAGAATGTTACTTTTACAGAATAGTAAGTACCATTTGCTCACAATGTGGCCTGTAGATAGCTTCTTTGTAATATGCAGGAGCAATACCAATAGCTCATATCAATAGTTAAGACATATCGTTGATCATATTTTACAAAAAAATTAAGCAAAACATACATTGAATGAAACTAATGGCAGTTCATTTTATTCATTTCAATTAGGTTGAATTATTTATTTAATTATTTCAAGTATGCCAAAAACTAACCATGCACTCTATTATATAAAAACAAAACTATGGATGTAACAAAAGCACTACTAGAAAGTGCAATTTCAGAATAAATGTGGACACTCAAAAAATTTTAAAATGCACAGAACTTTGTCCCAAAGGACAAGTTCACAATGTAGTCCTATATAACTGTGCTTAATTGGACTCATAGGACTGTAGCCCAAACAGTGCAATATTTCTACTTAGAGGTAGACAATTTATAGTCCCATTGCGCTCAAAGGGGCTTAATCTCACATGTGTACAGAACTATAATCACAGGGTTGCATCCAATACCACACAGCTGAAAACGTGTTCATACTGTGAAAATTCTCCTCCTTGAATCCACCTGACGCCACCTACCATTCAGAGCAGATTCTGGGGCATATGGATAGCTACTTGGGAGAGGAGAAGCTATTATACCAACCGTATCCATGCCACCAGCAAATAGATTCAATAGGATACCACCATTAAAGCAGATATGAAAAACACTGGACCTCAGCTCTGTTGACCTCTCACCATTGCCTATGTTGGCTATAGCTGACAGGAGTGGTAGTCCAATAATATGAGGTTTACAGATTTCCTACCATTGCATTATTGCAAGGATGGGGAATACGTAGCCCTTTGGATGTTACTGGTTTGCGGCTCCCATGATGCTACACATTTCACTATAGTAGCTAGGCCAGGCGGGAGGTATAGTCCTGTGATACATTCCCTACTGCTAGCTTAGAGCTGCAACAACATTCCTACCAAAACCCAGAAATGGTATAGTGGTACAGATATAGCAATCCAAGCATAATGCAAGTTAAGAACAAAGAAATATACGCAATATTGTAGTTCAAGCATCTTTTTAAATTTAAGAAAAAAATCCCAAAAGCCAGTTTGAAGAAAACAAAGCTTCCTGCAGTCTTGTTCAAACCAAATAAAATAAAATAAACATGAGTACAAATGTTAGAAAAAAACATTTCTTGGACTAAGACATTCTTTATGGATAGGCTGCTCCATTTTTTGTAGTAGGAATTGTTTCCAAAGGGTTGTGTTTTGCCCTGAAGCCTCAATCATTTCAAAGTGTTTTAAAATATATTTTCCCATAAAAAAATCAACATTTTAACCACGATTACCTGAATCAGAAATACTTCATTAAAAATCCAAAAGAAAGCCCTTTAAAATCAATAGAATCTATTCACAAATAAAATTTGTTTCAGATCATGAGAAAAAAAAGTCAAAATGTGTGTTCAGTGATATAAAAATATAAATCTTCTGTGTATAAACTGATATATGTTATCCTTTTGACAGAACACAGTATTTGCAAAACATTACTGTAGTTTTCAGTGTAGCAAATGTCTGAACTATTCATGTGCTTCTCATATGGAAAGGAAAATTTCTATTGCTGAATTTTTCTTTTTCTACAAATGCATTATTTCACAACATTTAGCAGCAAAAAATGATTAATTGTTTTTAAAAAAATGGTTAAATTGATTAGTTTCAAAACTATAATGTATTCTTTTTAGATGAGAACCCCACTTCCAGGGGGCTTGGGAAGAGCACATGTATAGGGAAAAATGTGTACTCCTTTAAGTGTGCTAAAATCAACATGATCACCATATTAACAGTATTCAGTGACTTCACTTCTTACTCAGTTTTATGCATGTAAGGGAACTGTAGGCTATCTTGTCTTAAATTCTTTAAAACTAACCCACTAATACAATTTTCAAGTAAAACTTCAATCTGTCAATTTTACTGTCAGTTCCTTTCTGATTTTTTTTAATGTGAAATAAGCCACAGTAAGTATGCACCTCTGAATTGCCCCTCTCAAACAGTTGATTTCAAATGGCTATTTAAAAAAGAGAGACAGAGTGAGAGAGAGATCTTTAAAGTTTTGCTAAATATTAGTCAAGAAAAATACATATCCTAAATCAGATCTCCATCATTTCAGGCCTTAACATTTAGGCCAGTAGAAGATTTTCCACGTGGTCTTAAAGGAAATTTTGTAGAAGACTCAAAGATTTTTCAAATTATTCTGGATTCAACCATGGACCAAAAAAGCTCAGGTTTCTACAGTGCCAACAGCCCATTTGCACAGTTAAGGCTCATGTGTTAGCCACAGCTGTACTTAGAAACATCTGATCTGGCTATGATGGCACACAACTAATGCACTCTACATGAGGCTTCCTTTGAACAGTGTTGGAAACGTCAGCTGGTCCAGACAACTAAAGCTAGATTACTGACTGGAGCTAGCTATAGGGAGCATAATTCCCTTCTTATAACAACTCCACTAACCATCGGTCTGTTTCTGGGCACCATTCAAAATGCTTATTATGGCCCTTAAAGCCCTCTGCAGCTAGTGTCCAGGTTATCTGAGGGACCACATTCTGCATATTTTCTGAAGAACCCCATTCTTGCATCTGAGCCTGCCCACGAGATCTTTAGCGGAAGCCCTTCCCTCTAATCTACCAGGCTCACAGGCATATTTAGCAGTAACAGGGGAGAGGTTTTCTCAGTGGATGCTCCCTGGCTCTGTGAAATTTTATCTATATCTGTTTCAACTTTAACTTCCCAGATGGCACACAAATAGTGGTGATGGTGCTACCTCAAAAACCCACATCACTGAGATGATTATCATCAGGGCTGCAGATTAGGTAGGATAAAAATTAATTATTATTATCATAATTATTACTGGAAAACCCTCATCACTGATATGATTATCACCTCATTAGGTCATAGCACTAAGCCACAGTTTAACATCATGTTTAGGTACAGCCAATATCTAATCTTGTGGTATCTACTGAAGAAGTCTTTCCTTAAAAAACTGACGAATACATTTTAGATGCTAAAAATGTGAGCAATAACCAATAAAGATAAAAAATCAAATCGGTGATGAAACCATGGCAATGTAAAATGAACCACAGATCTAGGCAGCTCTTAGGTATTTTACACAAATGGAGAAGATAGAAGTGATGTAAAAATAAAACAGGAGGGGGTAGGTAAGTAGAATCAAAAACTCAGAATTTGAACAAAGTGGAAGTTCCATCCATGATGACATAAAACTACGAAATAAAGAAGTTTGTGCACAATTGAGTTGATAGCAGTTTTTATTCCTTGTAGCACATTCAGAATGTTTTGGTATTCTGCAACATACATTCTGTAAATGGAGTGAAACTATAACCTGCATATGGCAAAGTTCATTCCATATGCTTTCAGTTCTTAAACAACAATGGGGAAAGGTGTATCAGTCATGTCAATTTTGGTGCCAAGAAAACAGAGGTGTTGTTGTTCATTCATGGAATTAGAAAATACAATTATTAAAGTACGATAACAATTTCATTATATCTCTGTTGTCAGATTGACACTTCAGAGCCAGGTCTCATGAATGGCCTAATATCACACAAACAACGAACTAAAAACCTTCATTAATTTTACCTTCAGTTCTCTTTAGCTTAAACAGCAGAAAACAAGAACAAAAAGCTATTCATCCCACTTTAAAAGAAACTCTTGCTTGTCTCTTTGTAGGTCTGCACACCTTACAACGTGAACACTATGAAAATGAGGTGTTTATGGCTAATTCTTAGAGAGTGCCCATGACGGTTGTCTTATAGATCACATTAAACCACAGTGGGAATTCTTATAACAACAGTAGGATACACTATGTATTTTAACATTGTGGTTCGCCTTTGCCACCTAGGACAGTAAAGGGATAAAACGAAATAAATATGGTGAACCATCTAAAGCAACAACATAAATCTCATTATGAGGCTGGATTAAAAAACAAGAATCACTCACTGTACCTACTCTGGAGGTTACAAAAAGTAGCTGGTTTTAGAAAATTAGTATTATACAACAGCACCTACATCATAAACAAATATGTTTATGCCATTGCAGTGCTCACTACGTGCCTTTTTTAAAAATTCTACTACAGCATCAGGGTACACAATACCTTACTATTGTGATACAGTCAGAAAAATGCATGCGACACACAAATGACTGGCAAGATTAAAGGAAAGAAAGAAGCTAATCACCAGAAGCCCTCCATTGCCTTTGGGGGCTTGGTTTTTACCCAGGCCTGTGAGAATCCTACATCAAAATTTTCCCACTGCTTATAATTTGCTCCCTTCAAGGTCATTAATGTTACCAATGGGACATTCTGAGGGTTTTAAAAAGATAATCCCCAGCTGGGATTTCCAGATCTTTACTTCCAGCCCCAAATACATAACCAGAAGAGTGACTTTACGTAATGCGTTTTTCCTGTTGAGTGCAGTAACTCAAACATTACTTTATATGTCCAGAGACATTAGCATGCATGTTACCACTTTTTCCTATCAAGTATGCAGATAACATCACCTCATGATTTTTGCTTACGTTTAACCTGCAGTAAGCCTGTAATTGCATAAGCCTTCCAGAATATTTGGGGCAACCAGAACAGTAGGAACCAAGAAAGCCTCTTCCTATATAAATCCTGTGGTATGTTTAAGATTACTGTAGTCTCAGCAAGTATCTCAGAAGCAAAGCCATTTAAGAGGGAAAAAGTTTTATAGTTGCTCTGTCAAAATTGCATAACAACTGTATCTTAATCGATAAATTACATTTCTGAAGCATGCACAAGTATTTATGGAGCAGGTAAGCAGCATATGCAGAAAATGAGGCAAGAAAATTATGCCAACCAACATCTCTAGTGACTGCAAAATTCTGAGATCAAAACCAGAAAAATACCAACAGCACTGGCTGGTGCTCCCTTTTCAGCCAGTTTCATAAGCGCTTCTTAAAAACTGCTGTTTTCAGTACAGATCACATTATATAAAAATGAAACAAGTGTAATCTCACAGTTTCCAAGCTCTGTAAACATCCAGTACAGAATTAAACCTACAACTCATAGCCTACAAGCAAATAACAGTTATTTATAAAACTCTTTTAGGGTAGTACCCATTATTTAAAAAAAAAAAACAGCTTGGGACAGCTTTAAAAAGACAGATATTATGAAGAGCCATGTTCACCGAATAGCCAGCAGCTATGTCTAACATAGAACTAAGCAATCGTTCAGCAGTTTAAAACGTCTTCAGCTTAAGAAGACGGACTGCTGATACTCAACATCTCACTGTGGCCGCAATTAGGAACACCCTGAAGTCTCACTGAACTCAAATGAGACTTGCTTTCTGAACAGATATTCACAGGATTGTGCGGTAAGACTCCTTCAGAGAGAAGAACGGAATCTCTCGCCTCCGCCCCCTCTCCTCCCTCCCCCTCCTCTCAAAACGCTTAATTGCTTTTGCCAGAAGAAGAGATACAGTTGCAGCTTTTAGGCTGAGCAATGCTGCTCGGTGGAATATCTGCAGTAACAGAGGCAGATCGGAAAGCGGGGTGGGGAGGGGGGGTGGTTACGGAATATTCGAGGGAAAGGAGGGGAACGGTGCTCGCTCCGAGCCCAAATAACATAAATTAACCTACCCCTCGGTCACCTGCTAGCAATAATTTTAGGCATGATTCACGACACCAATGAGGTGGGGGGGGCGGAGAAAGAGACAACGACCCATTCTGTCTTCACTGCAGAACAGGCACAGCGGAGAAAACCGTGACGTCCCTCCGCCTCGTGCACTCCCCTCCTCGCCACACTTTGTTGTTCGTGGGCACCTTCTCCCGCCAGACGGGCTGAGGCAGCTTTTACACCTGGCGGGCTGAGGTAGCCTCTGAGCCTTAGAGGCATCCTCCGGCTCTGCTGAGCAACCCGAGAGCCTATTTCCCACGGGCAGCAGGCGCCAGACGCCCCTCATTCGAAAGGACACGCTTATCCCCACGTCAGAATCCCACAGAAGAGCCATGCTCGTCTCCTCTTCCTCCCCTTGACTCCCCCACCCACCCAAATTGTCACCCGACACCCCTAAAAGCAAGGGTGCTGCTGCGGTGGGAGGGCGGGGTGAGGTGGGCTGTTTCAGACCAGACCAACTCCTCAGCACAGGTCGCCGCCACAAGCCCCCCCCCCCGGCTCGTTTTAGAGGAAGAAAGACGAAAGGGGAGGGAGCCTTCCCGCTTACTCGGGATGCCCGTCACGCAGCGCTTGTCTCGCGCAACGTCTGTAGGTGGGTCCTCCCGGACCCGAAACGTGCAGCAGGAGCCCCACTAACACTCCTACCACAGCCCCAACCCTCCTGGCTCCCTCGCCCCCCGTCTCCCCCCTCCACGCCACACCACAGCACCCCCCCCTCCCAGGCGCAAGGGCTCCCGAACGCGCAGCGCGCAAAGACCCAACGCCCCGCACCCCCAACCACATTATTCCCTCCGGCGACGGGGGCGGGGAGCTGAGGAAAAGACACCCGAAAGAAGCGAGGGGCTTACAGTTCTCAGGAACTGTATCTCGTCCTCGCCTTCGCCCATTTCAGCCATGGCTTGCTCTCTTCTTGCTTCCCGGGTGCTGCTGCTGCTGCTGCTGCTGGTCCTCCTCCGGCCGCCGCCTTCGGGGGCAGGTGACGAGGCGGCGGGGGCAGGAACGAGAAGGGGCACCCCCGCCGGGACGGAGTGAAAGGAAAGGACGGGGGGGGAGGAGGGAGAGGAGGCGGCGGCGGCGGCGGCGAGATGCTCCCACGCCGAGCTGGAGTCCCGGTGAGGACGGAAAAGTGAGAGCGACCCGGAGCCGGCAGCCCCTTGCCCCGCTCTCCCCAACTGTGTCGCTCTTTCTCTGCAGCAAATTGGCAGCTCAGCCCAATTCCCTTCGTGCAAGCGCATGGAGCGGGGGGGGCGGGGAGGGGAGAGAGAGCTGCGATTAACAGGGGCAGCGGGGGAGGAGGAGCTCCCCCACTACTGCAGGTGATCTGCAGCCGGCTCCCTCCGCAAAGCGAAGCGAAGCGAAGCCAAGGAGACCTGAGGCGCAGCGCCCCCCTCTGGCCGCTTGCGCGAGCGGAGAGAGAGGCGGCAGGCAGGGCCGGTGCGCGGGCGGGCGGGCAGGCAGGCAGGCGGGCGCGCGCGCTCGCCGGCTTCCGAGGCCTCTCCCTCCGCGCGCCCTGCGCCGGGGAGGCGTGGAGAAGAGGCACCCGCGCAGAGGAGACCCGCATGTTTACGTGCGGAGAGGGACGGGCTGAGAGGGACGGGACGACGGCGAGCTAGGACCGCGTTGAATGAATTGGGTCATTTCCGCACAAGATTGTTGTAGCGCTATCATTCCACTTTCAACATCCTATGGAATCCTGGGGTTTGCAGTTTCGGGAGGGGCCGGCTGGATTCCATGGGATGTTGAAAGTGGAATAATAGCGCTATAACAATCTAGTGCGGAAATGGCGAGGGGGACTCCATTAGCAGGGGAAAGAAGGAGATGCGCCCAAGTAGGGGGGCGCGCGCGCGCACACGCACACACAGACTCGCGGCTGACCGTGTTGCCACTTCTTTTCTCTAGCGGTGGTCCCGTGCGTGCAACAGTGCGATGGCAGAAGGAAAACCGATTTTGGGTTTCTGTATTGTCATTTCCCGCGCAGCTGAGGCAAGAAATCTCGGACGGGCTGCTGGGTGGTTTTGTTTTCGCTTTAATCTATGTGCGCTGGGTTTTTAGCACAGAGAGACTTCAGTGCTTTCTCGTGCGGTCGTCATCTAGAGTGTCATAGAATCACACTGGGAACGGGAGTACGAAGAAGGGATCTGATTCAGAAATTTCTCTCTGGCTCCCAAGGGTGAGCAGATTCCCGTGGAGTCTTAAATTCGGAATACTCGATCCTAACAGGACATCAGAGCAGGATGGAAGAGGCAAGACCTCTAAGCTCTCTTGGCTGTGCTCCTTTATACCTTTAAAATGCTGATCCAAAGATACACCTGTGGAACTGTATGATTAGGAATACTGTCTGCCTAACCATTGTTCGGAGTGTGTCATCTGTAAGCCAGACCGGGGGAGCTAAGTACAGAATAACAGTAATAAGTTGTTTTTGTTACTGTTGTCATTATGCCATGCTTTTTTCAACAAGCTTATAAATATGCATTACAACCTTAGATTCCTTTGGCAGGAGGAAGAAGGTCTAGTGGTGCTGCTGAAAGCAGATTGGTTCAGGAGAGATGTAGCCTTCCGGAATTAAGAAACAAACAAACAAAAAGAACACACTGTTGATACTTTCTTACTTTTGATACACTGAGCCATGATATTTTGCTGGGCTGAAGTGTGCTACTTGGGTGGCAGGATTACTTTGATATCCATGTATCTTATCTGCAGGACCAGCTTTAAAATGCATTTTAAAAACGTGGGGAACAGGCTCCATGATATTTGTACTATGTAAGATCCCTCAGGGTTCTGTCTTAGGGCTCTTTCACACTGCACAATTATAGCACTTGATACCACTTCAAAGTGCCATGGCTGCAGCCTATGGAATCCTAGGATTTGTAGTTTCACAAGGTACAATTCTATACTAGAGGGCTGTAATGCTGTAGTTCAGGGAGTGGACTAGAGCTCATTTGGTATACTGTCAAGGGTAACTAGTGCAGCTACACTGTACTAATACCAAAGAAGTTACACTGGCTTTCTATTCACTTCCAAACCTATTTCAAAGTGCTAGTCTTTCCTTAAAAGCCCTCAGTGGCCTGGAATCTCAGAATCTAAGCCCCCATATACTGACTGATGACATACAGTCATCCCTCCACATTCACTAGGGTTAGGGGCACAGGACCCTTGTGAAAGTGGAAAAACCGTGAATAACTCTAGGCCCTCTCAAACCATATTTTGACACACGTGCAAAAAGAATGATCACCGTATCCAACCCACCATGGAATCCTTTGAGGCATCAGGGTTCCTTCAGAAGGCAGAAGCGGCTGGCTGTTGGGGCTTACTGCCACCTCCAGTACTCCCCCACACCATTTTTAATGGGGATTTACAAGCCTCGTTCACAGTTTCTCAGTCTCCCAAGGCTTTCAATCCGTATTAAAAATGGCATAAGGAGACAGCAGAGGTGACAGCAAATAATCCGTGAATAATCAAATCCGCAAAAGTGAAACCTGCAGATGTGGAGGGCTGACTGTATTCTTGATAAGAGATGCAGAGGGTCTTCTTTGTCACGGGATATTCCCGCGGGTCTCACTATAAATAAGAACAGGAATGTTGTATATAATCTTTTTCAACCTCCCTCTGCCTTGGAAATCAGGTCACTTCCTCAGTAGCCACCACCACCACATTCCTTCCCACACCTCTCTCAACCATGTGTAGGAGGAATTCTTGTGGAGGAATGGCTTTGTTCTTTCATTGTGATCAAGAGATAGAATAAATATCCAAGTCCCACAAGGTCTCCTCCTCACTGACACCCCTGGCCTCCTTAGCCAGAGTAGATGATCTGTGATTGGCTAGACATAGATATCAACTTGTCAATTTAAAAAAATAGGTTATAGGTTAATAAAAAGTTAATTTTAAAAAGTTGCATCACATTCTAAGAAGTGTGTTACAGTATGATATAGATACAGGGCTCTCTCTAAGTAGTGGCTATATGAGCTGGCCATGCTGTAAATTCTGCAAGAGGAAGCCTTTCTCTTGGTGCCACCATCGTCCTAGGCTCATCTGGTGAAGATGTGAGAGACAGCCTTCTCAATGACTGCTCCCAAGTAATGGAATTCCCTTCCCTGGGAAGTCTGCTTGGCTCCCTCCCTGCTTTTTTTCCACTGGCAGGTAAAGAACTTTTTATTTAAGGAAGCTTTTGGGTTTTAGTGTAGGCAGCAGATAAAGCTTTTAATAGGGAAGTATAGTGGTCTTATTATGTTTTCAAGTGTCTTTTAATGCTGTTCTTCATTTGTTTTTAATGTGTTTTAAACTGTTTTTAAGTTGTGTGTTTTAAACATAAATTTACTATGATTATGCTTTAACTTTTGTATTAACAGTTTTTAAATTGTATTGTGCTTTTAAAATGCTGCACACAGCCTTGGATCCCATGTTGGGAGAAAGGCAGGATATAAATTAAATAAATAAATGTGCAAGCATGTAAAGAGCTATAAACCAGAGCAGTAAAACAGGTAACTTGCAATTTACATTTCTCTGAATATTCGCATACCCTTCATGTTCAGCATCATGGCCTCAGGTCTCTAACAAAGTAGACCTTGCACAACCTGGTAGTTTGCTAGTTTACAGATGTCCCCATGACCCACTTGGCTAATGGTCACCACCAATATCATCACTAATGGTCAGGAGTAGCCAAATCCTGATTCTAATCCTTCTTGGCTCTGAAACAACTTGAAGGTTTGCAATACACTAGCCGTTAGCACCATTACCAGAAATTTTAATGCACTATGTGATAACAAGAGGAAAAGCCTTTCTACTTGCCAGTATTCCTTGTCTGCAGTCACGTAGGAACGTGGGGATGGGAGGAGCGATTCACCCCGGGTGGCAACGTTTCTGGGGCGTCCCAGCCCGTAGCCATGCCCCCGTGTGCACTGGCCATGCCCCCACACACCACAGGCATGACCCCCGCACAGTGGCCATGACCCCCTCCCACCCCCCCTCCACACACTCCAAGCTCCGCCACTGATTGTCTGAAAATATGCTGTGTCAGAGATGCCCTATTCTGCAAAATAAGCCTTTGATTTACTGGTGACTACTTTATTCCTACTGTCTGAGAGGTTATTAACCTCTCAGACCCTGGTGTAATAATCAACTATAAGCATACTTCTTCTCCTTAAATGTAAACGCATCTGCTTGAACTACTCCCTATTTTCTTGCAGGTAACTTCTGGCAGAAGACTCTCTTTTGGGCCAATGAACCCATGCTCTGGGCTCCCTAAAATTGTAAATGCCTGTGTGTGATGCATGTATTTTGCGCATGACTTCCATAAGTAAGGACACTGGAAATCTTGCCCTATGATCTCATAATTCAGTTCAGTCCTGCGCACTTAGTTTATTTTTTATTAAGGCATGTTCTGGATGGCACATGACTCTCACCTTCAGGCCATCCTTTCAGAACTTATTCTGTAACTGCCTAAAGCTGCATGACTTTTTCAGTGGTCTCCTTAATCTCATGGGGACTGGACTGGGAGGTAATGAACCTTATTGATGGATTCACTGTCTGGGTTCCCTTCTTCAGGTCTGCTGCTGTTAGGTGTATGTACTCCACTAAGGATATGTGCTAACACTGGTAATTGATCAGAGTAGTAGTTAGTCTCTACATCATCCCACTGTAGACGCATTAGCCTCTGCTGTAATCTCCTGGGAGCACTCGGAAGAGATGTTGTTATTGTCTCAGGTGTTTTGTGGTCTGATAGTACTCCCAGTGCCTGACTGTAGATATATTAATGGAATCACCCCACAAAGGAAAAAAAATGCAGCTAGCTCTTTATCTATGCCTAATTCCCTTGAATCTTTGAAAGCACTTTGCTTGCATAAGAAATTTTGTAATTCCATAAAACAGAATAGACAACAATGGCAGGGACCAATTTTTGCCTCTAACTCCTTCAGGAGTTAGCCACATCTCTTCATTTTAGTCCAAAATCAGACCTAGAAGCAAATAAAGGATGCCTATTTCCAGTTTTCATTTCTAAGTATTTTTCATATTGTTTGATGAAAATTTATGGGTTTTGTGGGTGAGGTTGGGAGTTTGAGCTGTTCAAAGTGAAAACACAATTCCAGGTGCTATGGGGGAACACTGCTTAAGATCTATATTGTGGGTACAGGGTGGTATAAAAAGGAGATTGAGGATCATATGCAACCCATAGAGTGCTCTTGTCACCCTTGTTATAAAAAAATGCACTTAGATATTTTTCAGATGCATCATATTGATCTGTTAGTTTTTTTTTCTTGACAGAGAATATTGCAACACTAGACACTAGTAATAATTTCTTTTACCAAGCTGAAAAGATTTTTGATATATCATATTACCACTCAATATCCAGCCTGGTAAGTTGCTTTGGTTCTGCAGCTATAGACAAACAAGGATAGAACTTGGCTAGAAATGGATGATTCCAATAAGGTGTTGCATCGCTGTCATATCTATTGAAGCTGGCACATCTTGGGTTGCTTTAGTCTTTCTGGACTCTGTTCTCTGTACCTCTACTGTCACTACAATCCATTATATGTTACCTGTTCTAGTTTCAGTCACATATTTTCTGTGTTCAGTTTATGTTTTTTAAAATCTCTGAATTTCTTCAAAAAAAGCCTATGATTTCTTGTTAAGGTCTTGCCCTATCAACACATCATTCATCTATTATGAAGATATCATCTGCTATTACTTTAACTCCAAGAAGCCCTTCAGTGTGTGTGATAGTTCTGAAACACTTCTGCTGCTTGCTTGCTTCCCTGATTCCCATTGGTATACAAAGTTAGCTGAATAGACCAAAAGGTGCTACAAAGATTATAAGCAATACTAGAGCCTTCATCCAATCACAGAGAGCAAAATCCATTCTGGGCTGACTGCAAAGATTCCAGCTTTTGAAAATTCTGGCAATATATCATCTATTGTGTGTGGTGGGTATTAGAATATCTGCAGTGCTTGGTTTAATGGCTATAGATCAAGGCAAATGTGAATTTTCCTTGATTGCTTTTTTATAGGTAGCATGGTACATATCCATGAATTCCTAGGTTCTAGTGGTACTACGATGCTTTTGTTTCATAGTTTTTCATATTGTTTTTACATTATAGAAAAGAACAGCAGGAAGTTTTCTTTGTGGAAAATATACTAGCTCCACTACTGGATCTACATCTAGCTGTAGTTCACCTTCCAAGCATACCTCCCCTCAAAAGCATACAATTTTTAAATTCTCTCTATCAGCCGCAGAAAAAGTACTCTTTATTTCCTGAACTGGAGCCATAGAATTCTGATACTGGATCTTGATCAGAGCTATAACTTGTGCAACAATATTCAACAGGGATTTAAAGTGCCTCCTCCCACAACTCTTGCTGTATCTTACTTTTTTGGATTAGTTATTATAACATTGCATGTTCCTATTGTCTGTGTTGTAATTAATTAATAGGTATCTCGTACATTTCATGGGTATATTGGGATCCAATTCACTTTGTAGGAAATCAGGAAGTGCCACTAACTAGCCAGAAACAATTAGCTCTTGCCTCTCTAACATTGTTGCATAGACTGCACTTTGCATTGTGCGTCTTACCCCATCTGTCTTTTTTGTGGGCTGAGAAAGAGAACAGTGATGTCATCACTATTATCCTCAGTGCCCGTTTCTTCCTGAACAATTCTGATAGTGTCTGTAGCAGGCTTTCATTTTGCTTTTGAAAATTCTGCTGAACTTATTCAGTCTTCCATACTCCTGGCAACAGCACAAGGCTAGTGAAGGGCACTTCCATTAAACTGTTGTACCATTTTCCCTATAGAACACACATCTCACACTGCATTTAAAGAGCTAAATTATTGCTTTCTTCAGATTTTGTCTCACTGCGTATGTTGTAAAAGATGCAGCACTGGCCAAAGCTCTCAGGAACCTTTTGCCACATGACCCGGGTCTAAGCATTTGTTTAATGTGAGATCAGTTTATCTAAAGAGATAATCTTGCAGAGAAAGCCATTCCAGGTGCCATAGACTATCTGATCCCTTATCAAAACTGTTAATGTCTCCAAAATATGTTCAAAACATTTCTGTAAGATTATCTCTATTTTATTTTATTTTATTTTATTTTATTTTATTTTATTTTATTTTATTTTATTTTCCTTTCTGATCGTTCAAGGATTCTAGAACTGCTGCCAGCTAGATTCTCGGGATGGTGCACACCCCTCTCTCCTGTTCCCCTAAAATCTGTATTTTCCCACCACCACTTTTGTGTCCTCCAGAGACCTCCTGCTGGTGGTTTTGATGCTAGCCAACAAAATTTCAGTGGTGCAGTTTTAAAAAGTCTTATTTTCTAAATAAGAGAAGGTGTTACTGAAATGAATGCTCCTCACGTAACTTGCTCTAACAAATAAATGCTGTTTAAAGGAACCAGAAGTAGGTTTATTTGTTGTTGTTTTCATTTGTGAGTTCACACACCCCTGAATTTTGTGGTACATAGTAGGTGTGTAGCCCATGGTTGGATCAAGGAGCAGAAACTGAAGCCTCCCACCCCATCTTAAGAGATAAAATACAAGCTTTACTTTCTTTGTCTTGTCATCTTCTTGCATAGTCAGAAATGTATACTGCTTGAACCTTGTATTCTTTCAGCTTCCTTGCTGTATTCTAAAAGTTCTGGGAGCTTTGTATATAATATAAATTATATATAAAGCTTTATCCCATCCAGAATTCTATATCACCTACTTAGCTATATAACCATGTTAGTTATGTAGCTCAGTAATGTCTCCCAGCCAGACCCCACTGATCCTCACTTATCAGGCAGCAGTTGCTGTGATCTCTAGGGGTCTGTATCCCTGTCAATCGAGAAGCAGCTGGCTGACATTTTCACTCCCTCCTATGAGTGATCGCCATTGGAACAGCCAGAAGTAAGGTCCCTGTTGCAATTTCCCATCACAGCTGAGATTGCTTCTGCAAGGGGTGGGTAAGAACACCAGTCAACTGATTCCAGATCAACAAAAGAGATCCCCATTGATCATAGCCACAACTGCCCAGTAAGTGGTGACTGAGGGCCTTTATTCAAGGTTATGCATTTGTAACTGCCTTTGTGAATTCTAGCACTGAATTTTTATCCTCAGTAAGCAGAAACTGTAAGGTGACTAGCAGTTTACAACAAAAAGTAATATACATATATTTACCAAGCTAGAATTCAATAACATTGATTTTTGGTGTAATTAAAAGCTGCTTAGAAAAGTAATATGTAAGTGCTAGATGTTATTAATACTATGTAAGACCTACTGTGCTTCATATAATGTATTCAAAGGCTTTTGTGGGCCAAGGATTTTAACTCTTGAAACCAGTGGAACCATAACAGTGTTCCCCAGGGTTGGACAACCGGATCAGTCCCAAGAGAGATCTTAGGAAAGTATTATGAACCAGACGGTGGTTTTAAACTAATGTAATTAATTTATTATGAAAATACTCTTCTTCTTCTGAAGTGACAGTTTGTACTCCAGCAACCCATCTCCTTGTGTCCAAGGAATGAAATATACACTTTTATCCTGAATTCATATACATCCACTCACACACATGCACACTACATTTACTTTTTTTTCTGGCATGTCTATTAATATCCAAAACAAAAACAGAAACAAAACAAAAAAAGACCCAAGAATGACAAATGTAACAAATGACTCCAGTTGTAACAACTGACAAAAAAAAGTCAGAAAACCAAAGTATACAGCAGAAAATAAAGTACAAAAAAGTATTAAAAGATTATACATAAATATTAACCAAATTTCCATCAACAGTACACTGTATTCCAGAGCACTTAAACAAGGTTTGCCTGACCGGTATTGCCAACTGCTGTTGCTTTCTAGGCTTACATTGTTTTGTTGGTTATATCTATACTTGCTGAGAAAAGTAAAATGTGAAAACTCTCATGTTATTTCTGCTGTTCTAAGGCCATTTCTGTACTAGACTGTTATAGTGCTATTATTCCACTTTCAACATCCTGTGGAATCCTGGGGTTTGCAGTTTAGGGAGAGGCCTTAAGAATTCTCAGCCAGAGAACTCTTTGGCCTCAATAAACTACAAGCCCTAGAATTCCACAGAATGTTGAAAGTGGAATAATAGCACTATAACAGTCTAGTACAGAAATGGCCTTAGAACAGTGTAGTGCGGAAATGGTCTAAGTAAGGAACATAAATTGCAACATTTTACTTATATATTTTGATTAATATGTATACCACCCTTCAACAAGTAGTTGCAGGCTGTAACATATAAAATGTACAAAACAAAAAATAAACAATAAAATGGCAAGTGTGTAAAAGGGTATAATACAAACTAGTAACACTGAGTTTCTCACCTGGCATCCTGTGGCTGACAGTTGAAGGAATAACTGAGTACTATACGTATGTATGCAACTCTTCAGACCTTAAAGAAGGAGTGTTACAGGGTTTTGAATATACAGTGACCTCTCCACTTTTGCAAGGGTTCAGGGCACAGAGCTGTCACGAAAGTGGAAAGGCTGTGAAGAACTCCTCCCCCCAGGCTCCCCTCTCCCATTCCCTTGCCTTTTGCCTGGGCATGCTGTGTCTTCCTTCACCATGCTGGGGCAAAAGGCAAGAAAATGGGAGGGGACGGCATGCACGCACCTTCCTTCTCTGTGCATGGTGCTCCCCCTCCCATTCCCTTACCTTTTACCCAGACATGGAGAATAAAGGCACAACCCACTTGGGCAAAAGGCAAGGGAATGGGACAAAGAGAATGGCAGGGGAAGGCACATCCATACCTCACAAATAATCAAATTCACAAAGGCCAAACCCATGAATGTGGAGGAGTGACTGTATTTTGTAAAATTTAAGTTCCTGCAGCCTGTATATTGGAAGAAAGACTGGAGATAAAGTGTGACCCATATCTTAATAGAGTTAATTAGAATATAATGGAGTCAGTTCTGGATGTTTAGCCACTTAAGATAAAATAAGGTAAATACAGCAGCCTGATCAGGCTACAGTATTATGGCACTGTGATCCCATTTTAAGAGCCATGGTTATATCCTGAGGAATCCAAGGAGTTTTCAGTGTAGAGACAGGCATTTAGATTTCTCAGCCAAAGCGCTCTAGTGCTTCTCCAGATTACAAGTCCCAGGATTCTATAGGCTGGAATCATGGCGGTTAAAATGCTATAATCATAATAGCACCATAATTATGTAGTGTGAATGAGCCTCAAGACAGGCTAGCATCAGTCTAGCTGAAGGACAGAATAGAAAGCTGACCATGGACAGTTTAGCCTCGCAGTCATTTGATGGCAGGGGACCAGTTTAAGATGTCAGCATGTCAGAGTATCAGGAAAATAAAACTTTCCAACTGGGTGATGAGTTATCTTGGACAATGGATGCCTGCTTAAGATATGTAGAATTCATCAATGGATGAGTACGTTATCATATTGTGTGAGAGAATTTATTACAAGTCAAAGCCAGTGTAAATTATCTGCATAAGAATGCACCTAGATTCAGAAGTCTATGTTCTTCCCCAGAGAGAGAGAGAGAGAGAGAGTATGTGCATATTGATTTGTTTATATTAATAAATTGTTTTGATGTTGTTACCTCCACGATCCTCACCCATCAACTGCTCTGCTCAGGTCTTACAAACTCAGGACTGTGGTTTCCTTGATTGAACCAAGCCACCTGTAGCGTGGTTGCCCTCTTTGCATGCTGCTTTTCATTTTACCCAGCATCATGCTCATTTCCTATGAGTCATGTCATCATGATATGTCCAAAGTATGACAGCTTCAGTTTAGTCATCTTCATTTTTTGTGAGAATTCAGGCTTGATTTGTTCTAAGGACCATTCATTTCTCTTGTCAGAAACCCATGGTATCCATAAAATCCAGCTCCAGCACCACATTTCAAATGAGTTGATTTTCTCCCTTTCTGCTTTCACAGCAATACCTAGACATCAGAAATACTATGGACTGGATGATTCTGATGAACAATAAGGGATCTTCAAATCCCTCAAATAAAGAGATAGAGTGGAGGAGCCACTCTTGTGTCTGCAGGTATCTGTAGCTCCTTCCAGAAGACCAGAAGTCCCCAGTTGAGCTGGGGGCTCAACTGGGGTCGGGGAATGTTCCTTCCTCCCTTTCCCATGCCTACAGGCAGCAAGCACCTAAAAAGATAGGTTATCGCAGGGGAAGCAGCTGCAGATAAGTCCATCCAGTTCATGCACAAATGATCTAGGACAGAGCTTTCCAAACTTTTCATGTTGGTGACACCCTTTTTAGAAATGCATCATTTTGCCTCACAGTGATTTAGTTTTACTAGCAAACCATTGGTTAAACTAACCAATTACACATGTGCAGTACCCAGAGGCACATCTAGGGTGGGGAAAGGCAGCCCCACAGATCCTGACCTGCTGCCATCACCCTTGCCAGGAAAGATCCTGGGGAGGGTGGCGGTGGCAGCAGAAAAGGCAGTCCCCCTACCCGATCCTGGCCTGCTGCCTTCACCCTCGGCAAGGAAAGACCCAGCAAGAGCAGCGGCAGCAGGAATGGCTCAGGTGAGGGGGTCTTTCTCAGCCCAGGAAAGCGACACGCCTACACACTTCAGGCGACACACTAACATGTCATGATACACCATTTGGAAAGCCCTTATCTAGGAGGTTCACAGAAGATGAAGGAAGGTGCAGAGACAAGGTCTCATCCAGGCCAAAATCTGTTACACAAAGCCAGTACGCCAGATAACCAAAGCCAGTAACGGTAAGACAGTTAAATGTAGCCAGTCCAGAAGTCTGGAGAAATACTTGAGATCAGTCAGTGCCAATGATGGAGAATGAATGGTTTAGAAGCAATGAGGACAGTTGCTGGGAGATCTATAGATAACTGACTCTGGATGTCAGGTGCTTGATTACTCAACACTTTCTGATTAAACAATATTGATGCCTACAATGCTGTTCCTTCTCCCTTTCCCAGACCAAAGGATGGGGGCATCTCTTTGGCATCCATTAGGTCCTCCTGAAAAAAGAGACCCTCACCCATTTCAGACACAAACTTCTCAGATTATGGGAGGGAGCCATTAAAAAACCCGTAACAATCCAACTCTTCTGCATCAGATTCTTCAGACTCCAGGGGCATCATGAGATTCTTTCTGTGCTCAAGAACAGCCAAAACAAATCTGGATGCACTCCTGCAGCCAGTTTGTGGTCGAGGAGATGGACCTGTGGCTGGCAGTCCCCCTCTCCCTTCAGGTGTTACTGAATATTGGAAGTTGTAGCCAGGCAGACAGAAGAGGTTCTGCCACCTCACCACCTCCCATAACTACATTGGTGGAGATTCATGCTTTGCCTGTGCCATGTAAGATGTTGACCCTTAAGCTATAACAGTCATATTTATTTCTTTAATGGACTGATTTAATGAAAATATCTCTACTACCTACAGAACTTAAAGAGTTATATTTAGGCAGTAATTCTATAAACACCTACTCAGGAATAAGTCTTTTTGGACTTAGTAAGCATTTATTCTGAGCAGATATTTATAGGAAGGAATGTGCATTCCAAATCCTCATTGCTAGCTGTATTTGCTATTATTCTTCCAAGTACCTCAGGTAGATCACACTTACACATTGCCTTGCCTAAGTGGAATAGCTTTCTATGAAGAGCGAATTGCCAGCAACAGCAACTTTATGTTCTGCTTCCCCTCCCCGCCCCCATGAGTGGGGCCATTTCTGCACTACACTGTTATAGTGCTATCATTCCACTTTCCACATCCTACTAAATCCTGGGGTTTGCAGTTTAGGGAGGGCCATTTAGAATTCGCAGCCAGAGAGCTCTTTGGCCTCAGGAAACTACAAACCCCAGAAACTACAAGCCCCAGAATTCCACAGGATGTTGAAAGCAGAATAGGCAGATTACAAACTAGGCAGACTACAAACTCAAAGCAGATTACAAACTCAAGGCAGATCACAAACTAAAATGAATGCAATATATTTGAAAACATTAAACTAGAATTAAATAGAAATAGAATTAATTACAAATAGAATTAAACAATTAACAATACTAAAATAATTGAAAAAATACACTTAAAAAGGACAGTGATTACTGGATCAAGGTAAATATTCAAAACCTTTACTTCGCTGTATTTTTTTTATCCCTAAATTTTGTCTTTAGAATATAAACTTTAACGGACTTACTAAAACCCTCCATAAAGAAGATTTTATACTAGTTTTGGGCTATGTTTGATAAGTTTGTGTGCTCTTTTCTCTCCCGACTTCCCTTATAGAGAGTATCTCTTTGACCAAAGAGTTCATATGAGGAAATTCAATAAGAAAGAGGGCAAGTGTGGTCAGAGAGAGAAAGGTATTTTTTTCCGTTTGGAAAATTAAAAACACTATCCTGGTTGGGATGTATTTCAGATGAGAACCATATTGCTTGATGATATCTTTAGTGTGAGACCTTCTGTAGCTTCTGAAACCGGAAGTTCCTGGGCTGTTTGCTGTGCATGACATTCCCTAAATAGGTTGTGGCTTCATGTGCAAATGACATTAAAGCAGGGCTGGCCCTGTGGCCTTCCAGAGGTTTTTTGGAAAATTATCTTTAGCTGTTGCTCAAAGTGGCAGGGGCTTATAGAGGCCAATGGCATCTGGAAGGACACAAGTTCTCCACCTTTGCATTAAAAAAAACAAGAGGAAGTTTTTGTATTGATATAATTCCTCCCTGGAAGTGCTGATCCATAGATTAGTGTGGTAATTTTAGAGTCAAATTGTGCAAGGCAGTGGAAAATAGGAGAGGATTACACGTATAAGACAATGTCATCTGGACTCTCAAAAATTCCATGTTTAAGGAAAGGTGATTGTAGGATAGAAGCTTCATCTGGAAGTATCACTAGATACATACAGAGACCTAACCATGTGAAACAGATACAGCATGCCTTGGGCTGAATCTGATGACCACTAATGCATGGAGTAACTTCCAGGTGGGTGGAAATATGATTTGGACCATTAGGACACTATCTTGCACTAACACTTTTATCATGGTAGAATGGAAACATTACATGTTTTATTAGAGTTGTTGTAGGTAACTAAATTAAAGCTTAATTTAATTGACGGATGGTGTGCAGAATAATAATGATAATAATGATAATAATAAAAAAAATTATTTTGTTACCTGCCTCTCCTCAAAGCTCAAGGTGGGGTACAAACAAAGGCAAAGAAGCCCAAGACCACAAGGAGTTGAGTCTCCACCCATCTGCTCTTCAACAGAACAACAGTTTAATGTGGAAACTTGATCAACACCCCACAAAGTAGTGTCTGTGCATCTGTCTGTCTGCTAGGTAGAAAAGTTAAATAGAAACTAGAGACCATTATCCATGTCTGTGGGGTTTTATGGTATATTTTTTGTATGCATGAGTAAAGCTTTGACTGGGAATACACTGATAGCAACTGCAAAATGAGACTCTACCCACTTCCAACCACAACCCAGCAGTGCTTGCATACTGAGTGAAGTGTTCCTTTGAATCGATCAATAAGTGGCTACCAAAAAAAATCTTACATTTGGTGGTCAATTTCTGGAGCAGATATCCCACTCTCCAGTGTAAATTGAGTCAACTTGCACAAGCTTCAAGCTTGCCTAGCCACCTCTCCTTCTCCTATATACATCCGTCATTAAATCTATCCACTTTCACTTTTGTCATGACAATAGTTTTTGCATGATGTCTGTGGTTCATGAGTAAATTGTAGTTTGTCCTGTGTGCAGTTAAAACAAATCAGAATATCAAACAATTATTCAATTCTGGTTTGTTTTCATTAACACAATTGACCAAAATGATTTGTTCAGTGTTGGGGCTGAAGCATTTGATCTCTTCATGCACATGAACCAGAGGGGAAAGGGGAATCTGCCCAAGGGTTGTGCGAATTCATTCTTATAATGTTGTTGTTACGTCTTAAGTGAGGCACTGGTTTCCTTGGACTCAGAAATCTAACCCTTTTCTTATTTCTTTTTGTTCTTTATCAACCAAGTTGTTTGCTATAACACTGTGAGCCTAATCCTCTTGTGTGCCTTTTCCATGCTGTGTGAATGTTTGTCTGTTTTGCACATTTAACTGCTTTTAATCTCAAGTGAGAGATTTGTTTGTGGGATGGGAGAACCATTGTAGTCCTCATGGGAAATAAATTACAAATAATCATTGGAAGCTGATTCTGACCATGATAAGATGGTCAGAATCTAATTGACAGAGGCCATGGTTTAAAATCCAAGATGCATTTTCATTTCAGCCTTTGATATTTTCAAAATTGTCTACATTTATTCTCTGTGATTTCCTGAGGACACACATAGGCTACATTTTGCATCCTTTCAACTTCAAGGAGAGTACACTTCATAAGATATAGATGATGAAATGGGCTTTAGTTCAGGAAATCTTACACCATAATAATGTTATGCAAGCACAATTCTCTGAGTAGTTGGAATTTCCAGGAATACATGCACTTCTGCAGGTTCAGTTGCCTCATTGGAAGGATGTTGCATGAAACATGCATCTTTTTAAATCATTTGTAGTATTAACATGTACAAGGTCTTCCAAGTGAACAGCCTGTATGGTAAAATCCCTAAATTATAGGGCTTATGTTCGTTTTTTTTTTCCTGTGCTCTCAGCCTGTTTCTAAATTATATTTTACAGGCACATAGTTTTACAAATTCCCTTGAATTATCATATTCCTTATTTTGTAGAGGGTAAGGAACTATCGTCTGACTGGCCTTATCCAGCATATAGGAACCAGCATTCAGCTGTTTAGTTCAGACAGCAATTTGTCACTTCCAATTTACCTAGCAATGGACTAGGTCAGGGAAGTGTTGTCTGGCAGATTACAGATCAGTCAACTCACTCTCCTAGAATCAAGAAGCATTACATTGGAAGATACTCTGGGAGGTAATTTAACCCAGCACCTGTTCCATAACTATGCATGTTTAGTTGTATTCAACCAATGACTGCCCCTGACAGAAAGGCTTCCATCACTGAATGATTCCATATTAGGTGTATTCTGGTAATTACCAACACTTCCCTGTTTCTCCTCCCACCCTCAGTGCTCACCCAACCTGTTTCAGCAGGCTGTGGACTCCTAAGAGCAGGTTGGATGATCTCTTCATGCACATGAACCAGAAGGAAAGAGGGAATCTGTCTAAGGGTTGTGCAGATTCATTCTCGTGGGGATGTAGGTGGGAAGAGGGAAAGGGAAAGTTCATCTTCCTGAACAGAAATCCAGGTATGCAACATTAGATCTCATCCTAAACAATGACAGGCAAACACCATATAGGAAGCATTTAAGACTAAAATGCATCCTGTTGTCCATACAAATTGAAAGTCTAACATTATTATTTTCCTCTCATACAGATTATAATTGGTCAACTGTAAAACCCACAAATTGGCAGTGCAGTTTTAATACAGTCCCACTATCATTTAAATGAATGAGAGCTTTACCACAACCTTCAAGAGGGCTCTCTAAAATCTATTTGATGTGTGTTGACTATGATCATGCTGTTTGAGACTTAAAGCTGCCAGTCCCGTTAAATGGAATGCATATAAAAGAAAGCATTTATTTTATAAACAGCAGCACTTCAATTGAAATTTTCAGCCTCTCTATATTTCCCATCAGCTGTTTTACATGTATAAGTTCTTATCTCTTTACTACCTTTACACATCCACAACTTCCATTCAAATCAGTAGAATTTTAAGCTCTAAAAGAAATACTGTCGTGCTTGGTTCTGTGTAATTTTTGTTACCCAGGAATAATTTTTTTTCAGACTTACATGAGTAAATTAGCATTATAAACAGCGTCCAAAACACAATTGCTAGTCGCAGCTACAGTAGACTTATTGATTCAATGGGATTTACATCAGTGTTAACTTTTGTTGTTATATGCCTTCAGGTTGACTTTGCTGACTTTGTCATAGGTTTTTCTTGGCAAGATTTGTTCAGAGGATTTATTATTCATTACCTTCCTCTCAGGCAGAGAGAGTGTGACTTGTCCAGGGTCACCCAGTCGGTTTCCATAGCTCATTGGGGATTCAAACTCTCACAGTCCTACTCCAGCACTCAAACCACTATACCATATTGGCTCAGTGTTGACTTAGTATTAGCAGTTGATTCAACAGATCTTCCCCTAACCTGAGGTAAAAACTGAGTGGTGCCAAAATAAATTCCTGTTTTAAACCCCATTTTTTGTAAACAAGAAAACGCCATATCACCAAATTCACTACCTCCTTTCTATGGCAAGAAGGGGAAAGAAAGCATATGTGTTTGTATCCAAGAATAAAAGTCTGATGATAATTTTACTTAGAATCTTATATATGAATAGCAGACTCATTCTCTGAGTAGTTTATATGATTGCAATAGTACCGTCCATGCACAAGAGAAAGGTATCAGCAAATTGAGGTAACCCCCCAAGATTTGAAAAAGAGCATAAAATCTGTAGGTGGAGATCCATAAAAGAGGCAAACAATCCTAGTACCAGCTAGAATAGAACAATTGAATCAAAGGATTTACCCATAAGTGAACTCACTATTCAACAATGGATCCAGTGGTCCATTCTATTTGGAACTAACCCACAGGATTCAGGCCAATGAATACAATAAGGGTTATTCCCAAGTAAATGACAATATGGTGGCAAACTTCAATTCTCACCTACCATGTTAACAGGCCAAGATTTATGATCTAAAAGCTATCAAAGTGCACTCTGAGGTAAAAGCTAGAAAAATCGATTCTGTAATACATTTCAGATGGGCTGATGGCAGGGAATAGATCTTAAGCTGGAATTTGAATGTATTAATTGGTTAGAATCGTAGTGCTATTATATTATTTCAGATTTGACTCTAAAAACTTAGACTTACTTTTACATTTTATTATTTATTTATTTACATTTTATTATTTATCGTGTATTAACATGAAGCATTTTTTCAGATGAGGACACATCATACTAGCAATTAGCCCTGTGCATCGTACCACCTCATTAACAGATTTTCCACAACATGTCAAAGATATAAGAAACAGTGGATGAACCAAAGTGGTAGAAGATAGCAATGTCTGAAGCTCCCATAAAATTCAGTAAACGAAACAGGGGAACAGTATGAGAAAAGCCTTGTCCAGAGCCACTGAATATCTTTGTATGGAACTTTTACCAGCATTCCATGGATATCCCTTGAATGTCTCCATGTTTTTGCTGATAACAGTCTTGCTTCCAGGCTTATCGGAATTCCTCAATTGTAAAAATGTTTAAATGGCAGCTGGAATCCCTAGTGTAAATGGATGGTTTATCAGTATGTAAGTCTCTTGCTCTCTTCCCCAGCTCACTACAATAGGGATAAATGTTACACAGTTCTCTGCTACAAGCTTTGATTTTTTCTAACTTACTTGACATTCACAACTGTTCAATGTCACTACAGGAAAAAAAGTATTTTGGTTGCATTGTAATGATTATTCCTTTAGAGCCATACCTCACACTGTTGTAATGTTTATTATTTATGGGTGTGATTAATCATCAAATACCATTCCTGTTTCCTGCCAAGCCTGCCAAAATCTCAGAGAGCTGTGTATTGTCTGTGATTGCCTGTATTTCTAAATGAGACTCATTGTATCCATGCCAAGACCATCCATAAACAAAACATCTTTCCCCTCAAATGTTTAGGAGAACAAAAGCGTATTTGATTGCCCCAGTGGTTGATGCAGTCACTCATAGACAACACACAAGAAAGAGTCCATCATGGTTGATTGAATAGGTGTGTTGTAACATGCTCCCCTTCTCTATAATTTGAGGAACTGACACTGGATCTAAACTGCAGTTTTCTCTCAAGTGGGCTGATCTTTGACATTCAGTGCTGTGAAATAACAAATCAGCAGCCAGTAGTCTATTTCCAATTTAATTCTCTTGAGTGCTGTTGTTTATATAGCTGAAATAGCAACAACTATGCAAAGTGGGAAATATCAGCAGGTCTGGGCTAAGCCTAGCACAAGAAATCTTTACAAGAAACAAAAACAAAACCCCCACACATTCCTAGATAGAACCCTACATCAGCCTGAAGCAGGATGACATTTGTTTCTTCTTCCTTGCACATCTCCATTCTTCAGCTTCAGTTTTCATCATTCTTTTACTATCTGTATAGATTTTATGACTGGGGTTCTTCTAATTTGTTCACTGCTTTTGCTGTATTTCTGTATCAAGGTCCTAAAGCCATAATGGGATGATGACGTCTCTACTCTTGAAGGATTCTGAGCTGAGCCAGGGTTGAAAAGTGGCATGTATAAGAAATGGAAAAATGGTCAAATCATCAAGGACAACTACAAACATTTGTAGAGTGGAAGTCATGAGAGTTAAAGTTCATGATGAGCTTGGGTTTCCACAAGAGGTTAAAAAACTGTTAAAAAGAGTTTTCCAGGGATGTTTGAAGAAAGACAAGAAAAAAGTGGTAGGTCGACTCCAGAGGAAAAATGGAAAAATATTAATGAATGACAGAGAGAAAGTGGAACTGCTCAAAACCTACTTTCCCTATGTCTAATAGAAAACAGTTCTTCCTTAGCGTGGTGAAAACAGAGTAAGTAATGCAGTGCAGGGACTGCAGTCCAACGTAGGTGAGAGAGGTGATATATATATATATGTATATATATAAAAATAATGGATATAAAAAGATATAAAAATACACAAAAATACATTAAATGAATCTGAGTCTCTCTCAGATCGAAGAGTATAAAAGGAATTGGCAGATGTGATATAAGACCCTCTGTTTATCTTTGAGAATTCTTAGAGAATAGATGATCTCCTCAAATACTGGTTGAGTGGAAAGTTGTCCTTGTCTTCAAAAAAGGGAAAGGAAGATTACCTGGGAAACTATCAGCTTATCACATCAATACCTGGAAAGTTCTAGAACAAATCTTCAATATATCTGTTAGTGGTGACCGATCAATGAGCACCTAAAAAAAACACTATGATTACTAGGAGCCAGCACTGGATTCTCAAAACAGCACATGCTAGACTAATATTCTTTTCCCTCTACTCTACTTACAACTTGTGTAGATTAAGGGAATGCTGTAAATGTAATGCAGGCATTTTGGTTTCAATGAGGCTTTAAACAAGGTTGCTCATTACATTTTTGTAGACAAAAAGGTAAAAATATTGACTAAATAATGCTATTGTTAGCTGACTCTGTAGCTGGTAGCTGGATAAAACCCAAAGAATGCTGACTGCTCATCAACGGTTGTTCATCTTCCTGGAGAGAAATGACAGGTGGGCTGCCACAGAGGTCAGTTCAAGGACATGGTGACATCTGCCTCAGCTGGACCTAAATCCCCATTTTTGTTCCCTTTCAGGCCAATTCAACTTTAAATAGATCAGTTTAAATAAAGTGGCCCATATTATCCAATTTTGTGTCTAGTCTAGTTATTTCATGGTTAATCATCAAAGTGCTATGATAGCCATCTTTAAATATCTGAAGGATTGTCACATGGAAGATGAAGCAAGCTTGTTTTCTGCTGATCCAGAGGGCTGTGCTTGGAACAAAAGATTCAAATGACAAGAAAGCATATCTCTAATGAACATTAGGAGGAACTTTCTGACAGTAAGAAATTCCTAAGGCAAAAGAATACCTCAGAAGATAGTGGACTCTTTCTCACTGGAAGTTTTAAACAGAGGTTCAGTGCCAACTAGTCAAAGTTATTTTATCTGTGGGTTCCTGCACTGGGAAGGTGTTTGATTAGATGACCCTTGAAATCCCTCAATTCTACAACATGCTGATTCTATGATTGGCCCAACGTCACTTGTGATTTTTCAGGTTAGGTAGAGACTTGAAACACAATTTCCCAAGGCTGAAACTGAACCTCTCTTGGCTCTCATTGCTGCTTTTGCTGCAACAGTTGTTCCTCTGTACTTATTCTGACTCTGCTGACTACATTTCAAGTACACCGAGAGGATGTATGGTAGGATTCTAAGGAGTAGAGGTTCCAGGTGAAAGGCTCAGGCTTCTTTCATCTCTTTTTCTAGAAGTAACATGATCCTGCAAAGAGTCTGCATCAGCACTAGAACATGGAGATGTTACTTTTTTGGACCGCAATTCCCAAAATTACCCAGACAACATATCTGGTGAGGGGTTCTGGGAGTTGTAACCCAAAAAAGTAACTTCTCCAAGCTCTGTCCAAGATTGGTTAGATATGATCTCAGGAGTTTGAAATGCAAGATAGAACATTGCATATTCTTGTCATTGTACTTCTGTGTTCGTAATGGGTATCTTTAGTTATTCTGGGAATGACAGATGGATTTGTGGTACGAGCCACATTTTCTGGTAATGTGTTGCACAGCTAAATAAAGATCAATGAGTGATCACAAGAAATAACTGAGAAAGAAAGATATCAAAGAAGTAACAAACACAGGAAAACAAAAGTTGGTGGAAAAATACAATTTAATTTTTTAAAAATGAAAATCCTATCAGATATAACATGAAAATTGGTTTATGTTACAAAAGATTAAGTTGTGCACTATGTCACTGGGGGTGATCTGTCACAGTCTTTATGACCGCTGTGTCCTTCAAAGGACTCAAATGAAAAAAAAAAACCTCCAAGGAAGTAATATGTTGAACTGTATTTCTTTCTTTTCTTTTTTTTAAGAAGGAAAACATAGTGCTTGTAAAATTCCATTGTTATATAACCTAAACAGTTTCTTTCTACAAAAAACACCAGCAAAACCAATCAGTAACCAGGTTAAAACTGTCTAACCTCTGCTATTATCCATGATCTTTCAAGATTCACAGTCAATATACAGGCTAGAGCTTGCTGCTGATATTTAAAAAGAATGTTTCAGCAGTAACAATAGTAATAAAAAGTTACATACATGTTTATTTTGTATGATGGCTGTTTTATGGTTATGCTGTAATAGTTTTGTTTTTTTAATGAACAGCTCCTCAACACAGACTGAAGAACCCAGAATATGTCAACTGTGCTTTCCGCTTTCAGGACCATCATGTCATTTTCAGATTTCCCCCTATATGATGATATCCATTATAAGCGTCTGAAAGTTGTGAACATACCTGGCAGTTTTCCAATTGTTCTCCCATAAGCATTGTAATGTGTTTCTGCCCTACTTATTAGACCTGCTTGATTTGACCTTTGAAATTCAAGGGTAACCTTTCCCTCATTCATTTCATCTAGCTAAAAGGGATGTAGTCATTGACAGAATATGTGCTTTATATTCACAACAGTATAAATCTCAATTATCTTGACCTCAATGGCTTCTTTAGTAATAGGAGCAGGAAAGACTGCAACTTAACAGCCACTACCAGTAAGATCTAGTAGTACCTGACTTTGTGGATTCTTAAACTGGAATCCTATTGGTTAATCCCATAGACCTACAGAATTAATTGTTCAGTGGCAGATCAGCACACAGCTAAACTCCACTGATTCAGTGTATCTATTCCAGTTGGGAGTAACAGCAAGATTCAGGCCTTGGGCTCACTCTGTGTAAGGTGACGGTTAGCAAATCGCAATTTTCAATTATTTATGAAAACATCATAGATAAGGAACCTTTTGTGTTAAAGAAAGAAAACACTAGAAGTCTGACAAGCTCATTTATTTTCATATAAATGGGCATTTTCTCCTAATAAATATTTATAGAACTAATATAATATCTCAGTCAATACTAATGAAGTACAAGCCAGATGTTATAGGGGATTGCAGCCTCCAGCCACCCAGATTTACAGAATGTAGGCAGCTTATTGAGCAGGCACTTTTTTGCTTTTCTTTTGTGAAAGCCTGCCTATGTATAGATTCCCTTATGTCTGTGAGATTACTCTGCATGTAAGTACCAAAAAAAACCCCAACAATTATCATTGATTAAAAAAAATAAACTAGCTCATTATCAAACGTATTACAAATAATACCTAGTTTATCTTATCAATAACTCAAAGAGTCAACCTGAGTGCCATGCAAATAAGAAGAGCTTCTCATAAGCTGGTATGATTCAGGTACAGTCACCCATTGCAGCAAAATGCCAATGAAAGAGAAAACTAGAGCACACAAAAAGCATTTGTAATCTTCAGTAATGAGGGCACTCCAGAACTGGTTAGGTTGTATCCAACTATCGCACAGAAGGAGGCTACCACAAGCTGACTTTCTCATCCTTATCATGCCAAGGTCCACAGCTCTTTAAAATTAGTCGAAGGACTGAGAAACACTGCTGAGTGTGCTGGAGTGTCTTTGCCACACTTCTCATTAATTCTCTCTTTCCTTTCAGCCTGCTTGCCCCAGCCTATTTTGGGACCTGCCAAGGAGAAAAAGGGGTTGAAAAGTTAGGTTCTGACTTCCAAAATAATACCGAAAGCCAACAACTGAAAACAGTCAGAAACACAAAAGAGTTAAGAGAATTAACAGAAGCAGACTAATGAAAGCACAAGAAGGAGGAAAAGCAAACAAACAATTCAAGATTTGCTGGTATTCTCCAGTTTCAGCATGCCTTATTGCTTTTAGCCTAACTTTTTGATGACTGGGCACCTAAGATATCTTAAATGCCCTGGATATCAAGATAAGGTGCCACAAGATTTTACCCAGTTTCCTCAGATGTGATGCTCCCAAAACATAACAAAAGGTCCTAAAAGACTAGCTAAATTTCAAATTAAGCTACCCTCATGTATACCGGGTATATATTGGATATAAACACATACTGGACAGAAATTATAGGGTATACTAGTTTGCTGTAGCTAGTTCAGTATTTCACATATTTAACATGAGCAAAGCCTCAAAGAAATCTAGGGCTTAGACACTGATACAAAAAAAAGAGGAAAAATCAATAAGGATTATACCAAACAAGGAAAAAACACAATTTAATGGAAGATAGAAATTATATAATCTCAATAATTACCATGTCAACCAAAATAGATTTTTTTTCTTCTGAATGATACTTTCCATTGATTATTTCTAATTTAAATGGAATTAGTATCGTTCAGACAATCACCTCCAGTAGAATTTTGTTCACACCTCAGTGGAAAACAAATCACCCTAATTAACAGGAGTTCCTTTCTGGCTGAAGTTAGTACACTCTCTAATTTTCAGGACACTGCAGGAAATACAGCAAAAGGATACAAAATCCCAGCAGACCATGAAAAGACTTCTAAATTGTATTATCTATGCACTCTAAGAGTGTAGCATGCAAAAGCAATGCACTTTAGAGGAATTGATTTTCACTATACATTTTAAAAATATCCATGCTTCATAACCTTGACTTAGAAAAATTAATTATATGATGTTCCTCTAGCATTATTCAATTAATCAAAATATTTCCAAAGAAAGGTATTCAGGATGCAAGATGCTTCTTGAATATATTTGTATATAAATTTTTATATTTCTATAAAGCTAAAAATGGATGGTAATACAGTAACCTCTCCACTTTTGCAAGGTTTTGGAGTGCACAACCCTTGTGAAAGGGGAAAAAAACCCGAACGCCCCCCCCCGCTCTCCCTCCCATTCCCTTCTTGGATTCCCCCTCCTTCCCATTCCCATGCAAAATGGAAGGGAATGGGGGGTGGGGGAAGGTCTTGTAAGCCTTCCTTCCTCCTCCAGAGCTCCCCCTCCCATTCCCTTCTGTTTTGCCTTGACACACATTTTCTGCGTGGGGGCAAAATGCATGGGCATGGGAGGAAGAGAATGGGGGGGTGTCTTGCACTGTCATGAATAATCAAATTCACAAATGTCAATCCCGCAAATGTGGAGGAAGGACTGTACAATAGACGCTGAATTTTTAACACTTCCCAAGAATTATGAATATCTTCTGCATTACAGTCTTGTAGTGAGTGGGAATATATAGATAATGTCATTTAAGAGACTACATTTACCTGGAAGTAAGTCTTGCTGAAATTAGTTTTGCTTAATTTGAAGTGAGTATGCACAAGATTTGACTGTATTTATAATCATATGAATTTGTGAATAAATTATATTAAAATCAATAAATTATATTAAAATCAGTGGAAATCTCTTCAAAGCAAAATACTAGTTGTCACTGATACTATGGAAATACCATTCTTGTTAACATTATAATGGAAATGGACCACTTCCAGCATAATACTGTATAGGTTTTCCCAGAAGTCCCACCAGAGCCTAAGGCCCTTTTCGCACCTTACCTTGTTCCAGTGTCGTCACGAGGGGATCACGCAAGAAGCCTCTTGCGAGAGGCATTCACATCCCCTCCACTTCCCCTCCACACCAGCTCAGTGCTGGGCAAGAGGAAGCGTGAAGGCTCTGCCCCTTCCTTCCTCAGTGCAGCCAGGTACTTTCCCAGGCTGTGCTGGGGGAGGAAGAGTGATGGCTGCACATCCAGAGGCTCCACACACAAGCTAAGTGTGGGTGGGGCATGGGAGGGACTGTCAAGCTCAGAGGCCTGGGCAGCGAGCCAGCCCAGAGAAGGGAGTGTGAGAGCCAGCCAAGTCAAGCCAGGAGGAGACAAGCAAGCATTTTACATAAGGGAGTTCATTTACCAGACCGTCAAGCAAAAACCATAGTCAGAGATCCAGAAGCCAAGAGTCAAGAGTCCAGAGATCAATTCAAGGTAGCAGGAACCAGGTGCAAGGAACAGGCAAGAGGAGGGCTTAAAAGAAGTTTGCCACAAGCAAAGGAAAGCTTCCAGGCAGGCAGTTATATAGCCCAAGACACAGGTGTGGCTAGTCACTGCTTCTTGAACTTAATCAAGGAAGCCTCCCTTTGCTCAGCTCTCTTGAGTCTCTACCTTGTTTGTGGGCTGATTGGCACAGGCTCCAAACCATCTTCAGAATCAGATCCCTGTTGCCCTAAAGGAGCAGGCAGAGGAATGTCCAAGCCCGCTTGGTCCATGGCAGCAGGAGGAGCTCTTGAGCTGCAGGACTCATCTTCAGCCAGAGCCACAGGGACCAACAGCTGCTGCTCGTCATCAGCAGCTCTGACAGGGGCTTCAGTTATCACAGGGACACGCGATCACGCATCATTTTTGGCAATGAGCTAAAAATGGTATACTGCATGATTGCCGCGGAATGGCCTCAGGAGCATTGCACAATTGCGAGTACATCATGTGGAACGGTCCTCGCAATTCCGCAGAGCTTCCGAGGCCATTTTGCAACAGGACTGGCATGCAAAAAGAGCCTATGAGACTTAAACCTAAGTAACCGACCATGATTGCAGCTTTAGGATTACTAAAAAGACAGAAAGCAGTCCTTGCATTTCTTGAATGCCCGGCAATAGAATAAATATTGTGTGGCTTAGTACTTCTCTAAGGTATTTCCATTCATTGATGTATGCATTACTTCACATGAATGTATGGAAGATATATTCTATACATTTTTGCTACTATTGATGTTCTTATACCATTGAAGTACCAGGTAATTTACAAAGAACAAGAGGACAGATCCACACTTCAAAGGAATGAGGTCTAAATTTTAGCACAAGTAAGAGAACAGAGCAAGTGGTGAACAGAGACTGGGCTAAATGGAAGGAACATGGACTTAGTTATAGAGCAGTGCATGCATACAGAAAGCTGGGGATGAAGTCCAAGTGGGTGGGCCACTTTCATCAACATCAGAGGTTGGGAACCACAGCTCCTGAGGGTAAAACCAGCTCTTCCAGTGTCCTAATGCAGCTGTGTGGGGTTCCCCAGGTTAGCATACCCCTTCTTCACGACACTGTTGTTTAAAGCAGTGCTACTCAGTGGCCATTCTCAAACCAGTGCTGGTCTGTGAGCCATTGGCTGCCGTTTTCCAGGAAAGAAAGAAACGGTTGCAACTAAAGGTGACAGATTTTGTGATAGTCCCAGGTACATTGAGTAAATAAATTGCAGGGGGGGAGGGGCACATCAGACAGCCTAAGAAGAAGAAGTTTAGAGTTTTCCTAGCTTTTGTATGCCCCCATCAAAGAGGATAAAATGTCTGTCCTAAGGCTTATAGTGCTTAGTGGCTGCGAAGAAAGCTTACGCCTCCATGGCCTGAGTGAAGCTAACCTATTCCAGCCTTTGGAATGCTGGGGGTGGGGTGGCTATGGAGGAAAGAAGATAAAACTAGAGGCTTGTCCATTAAGGTGTCAGATAAGGCCAGTTAGAAACAGAGATAGGGGTATATAGGAATGGATTAAATCCTGAGAACAGGTATAAATGGGGCCAATTAGGAATAGGAAAATATTTGTGCTAAGCTTGCATAATATCACTATAGTGTCTTTGGTTTGATGGGAGCTGAGAGTGTGGAAAGATTTCAGGGGAAAGTTTGTTTCACTAAGGTATTGTATGTGGAGCCAGCAAAACACTAGATCTTTAACTTGTTATACAATAAATCTTCATTGTTTTATTTTCTACAGCTAAATATAATTTCATTTAAGAATTAATAGAAAGAATCAGTCATGCGTTACCAAACTGAACACATCAATAAATAGACAGTGGGGCTCTTTGGGGCCCAAATATCGGATCCAGGGAGGAATTTTAAGGATAAAGGGGCAATGTGAGTGATGGAAGCCAAAGAGTTTGAAATGTGGGACCAGCCATGAGAAGGGATCTGACATGCTGGCAGTAGGGGATTAAAAGTAAAATAGGATGGTATTTTGGGTCTCAGTCTTGATCTTTGGTCCCACAGACCACTAGAGTGCAGCACTGGGCACTCTCTAAAATTATGTTTGGCCCTTGGGCTGAAAGAGGTTCCCCATCTTTCATCTACATGAACTTACTGGGCAAAGGGCATCCAGAGATCTGGACAGAAATGACAACAATGTCCTGATGATACTGAACAAAACCTTTCATTTTGGTTTGATCCCTGGGAAGCGGTGGCAGTCGTGAGCTGGTATATGACAGCAATGATGGAATGGATAGTTGGGGAGGGTGGGACTTAAACGAAGTACATCTAAGATTGGTGGGATAATACACTGGTACAGGATTCAATTTGTTTTGGACAAGGTTGCACTCCCACTTAAGAATCAAAATGCATGGTTTGGAGGTATTGCTGAATCCATCACTGCAACTAGGTGCTCAGGGATGACAGGGAGCCTTTTGCTGCAGTTGATATTGCTGGCATTCATGTCTTTTAACATTCAGGCTGGCATACATATCTGCCTTATACCTGGCACTAGACCTGCGAAGTCAATGGCATCCCTCTCTCTTAAGAGATCATACCCTCTGACATTACGCAGATGAAAACTGGGAAAGAATAAGCCCTTACCTTCCCCTTACCACCATGGCTGCTGCCTCTAAGTGGAATTAAGGATCACAACCACAGCAACTGGTTCTCCTGTATAGAGAGACCGCGGTTCCCTGAATGGGATTTCAGAGAAGATATTGTGAGAAGAGAAAGGGATTACTGAAATCACCAGTGTTGTGGCACAGGCAATTTCCCCAGTTAGCCAATTCCCCTTCCAAACAGCCTGGTACTGAAGACTCATTCAAGAAGACAGCAGCCCTGTTTCTTCATTTGGCTTGGATGTGACAGCAGCAGGGGGAGAGAAGGAAGGAATGAGAGAGCAGCAAGCAAGCCAGACTCAGAAAGTGGCCATTTCTGCCTCATGATCACTCCTGCTTTGCTTTCCAAGCCTTCCATTTTTTTCCCCCGGACCATCTTACACCTACCAGCAAGGTGAAGCTACTGGGAAATAAGAAAGCTGGGAAAATGAAGCAGTAGTATTGCTGGGAGCAAGTGCTGGAGTCTCTGCTGCTGCCATGATTGCCAAATTCATTCTCCTTCTCTCTTCCTTCCATGACTGGGTGTGTGTGAAATTGTGGTTTCCACCAAGGAGGGGAAAGGAGGTTAGCTGCAACCCTTGGTGGCAGTTTATAGTGACAAATAACAACAGAAGTTAGTGGCATGATGGTCGAGAGACAGAAACCCACTGAGAAAATGGAATACAAAGGATTAATTGTGACCACTCCAGCTGATTCAATCAGGATGTTGTCATACCCAATCCTAATTGTAACTACTATTTTTGACTATACAGACTTAAGTGATCTAGGGGTGGGACAACTCCAGGATCATCTCCACCCACATGTATCTACCAAAACACTTAGGTCAGTCCCTTGTTTAAGTTCTCCATCTGTCTGAAATTCATCAAGTGGGCACTTGGAATGCGGATTGTTTAGTCAGGCTACTATATTATGAAATCTCTTATGGGATGTTGCAAGCCCACCTAGCTCTACTATTCTTGGCCCACTACAAAACAATGAAAATATAGCTCTTTGGTGGGAGGGCTTGTATGGTAGCAAGCCCATCTTGATCTAGCAGTGTACTTTTCCCACTCTGTTGGCTGTTTTGTTTATATTTTTAAATGTGAATTTTCTTTTAATGTTTTTATTGTTAATTTTTAAGTTCTCAGAAGTCTTTATCAAGAAAGATAGAATATAAATAAATAAATAATTCAGACATAATATTTTACACGTCTTTTAACCTTTGCCTGGTTGCCTTCTTTGAAACAGATGTTGCACGACTAGGATGCCAACCGTAACAGCAGTCATTTTGTAATGTCACTCATAACATTTCCTCAAAATTCCTAATATGTCCACCAGCCCTCAAGAGTTAGAGTTCCCTGGCTTATAAGAACCAATGTGAGCTGAAGATGGTTCAGAGAAAAAGAAAGAGACTAGGTAGGAACTGGACAAGCTGGGAGGGAAAAACCATCATCTGAAAGGGTTAGGCACAACTGTGGTCCATGAACACGCAGCTCTGTGCTCTCTCCATTGCTGTGGAACCAAAGGGCAGGCATGTCTTTGGGCTGTAACAGAAGAAATCGGAACTACCTTTGTCTTCTATTATCAGGACAAAAGGACTAGCCACTTCCTATTAGCCCCAGACGTAAAATCTATGAGAGTTCCGTCATGTTAGCTTTTCGGATGACTTTTGAATGCATTCCTCTGACCTGAAACCGTTAAAATAAGATGTGACTCTACACACACACACACACAATCTGGTAAGCAGAAGTGGCTACTGCTGTGGCTATGAGGGCCTATATTTGACCATGTGATCTTCCACAAGAAGCAATTTGCTCCCTTTTTTGACTTGACAAAAGAAAGTCTGAGGAATCCGGAAGTCCCACAGGCTGCAAAAAAGCCAGGTGGGCACCCTGATATACAAGTTGTGTCTATCTCACTAGAGTAATAAAAGAGGCAATTTGTTTGAAATCACTTCTTTTACCAGAAGTCCCTTGTTACGTTTGTAACTATGAAATGAAGTAAGAAATAAAGCTAAACATTTTGTCAAAGGGAATGCATGGTTTATCCTTCTGGAATTTTTACTGCACTGCAATTGAAAACTCCACAGATACACTGGATATGGTTCACTGACTTTATTTGTCTGGCTTTATTGATTTCTGTAGAGCAACAGTTCAGTCTCGTCTTGCTGTTGCTTAGCCCTTTCATGTACAGATAATATGGGCATTGGTTTTTGCATGAGAGGTTAAAACCCAAGACAGCTTCCGTTAATGTTTCAGAAGCACAAATGTATGGTTTAGCTTCACAGATGCTAATTTTGCATGCAATGCATTTAACAGTCTGTGGGAGTGTTAATTGGAGCTAATGATACTCTTATTAATGTGTGTTGACATTAATCCATAGAATTCTGATATTTACTGCAGCTGCAGTCTCTGGAAGAGCCATAAACTATGAGGCTCACTAGTCACTTCCAGTTGAACGTGCATCCTGAAAACGAGTTAAATTCAGAGTTATGCAGAGTAAAGCCTTAGGAACTGGGGCCATTTCTGCACTAGACTAAAAACCCAGGATTCTGTAGGATGTTGAAAGTGGAATAATACAGCTATAACAGTCTAGTGTGGAAATGGCCTGGGTGTTCCCATTCAGAGAAGTTGTGGGAGATTATTTTACTTGATTACCCCTGCCTTCTAAAAGCTCATATGCATCCAAAAATCTACTTCAAAGAATTAGAACCTCCTCTGGAATGAAAAGTCACATAAGAAACTACAAGGGCAAGGAAAATGATCAAAAATTGCCTCCCTCCCTTCTGCCTGTGGGGGTTTGCAGTTCATGTGAAGCAGGAGCATCTACTGGATCTATAAGACTTCCACAAACAGAAGGAGCCGTCCTACTCTCAGGACAGTTGGAAAGTCAGTCTTCAAGCCAGAGCACTGATACGTCTGGCATAATGTAACAAAGCCACATAGTATGCACACTGACATATCCTTGGGCAAAGGGAGAATAGAGCAAGGCATGTCCTACTGTATGGCTAATGATGTTTCAAGAAGTTTTCTGAGAAGTCTTGTATCAAGCACAGCTTGTTAGTTTTATGTTTTGATGCACAGTAAATGGAAGAGTGTCAGAGCAGATAGATTGCAACAATGTGAAGCAAAAGAAGAGGTTTAAGAATATTCTCATTTTAAGCATGCACAAGTCCTCATCAAAATGTAGCTGCCCCGGCTTATTAAAGGAAATAAAGGAAATACATGGATACATATTTTTTGCAGAACATTTTTGAATTTCACTGAAACTGGGCCTGAACTAAATACAAATGGGCAAAGTTTGATCAGTATAGAGGAGAAATAGCTGGGGAATAGAAACTGCAAAGCAGAATGACTTTTCCAAGGCTAAGGAGAGTATCAGATGTCAAAACTTGCCTGAGGCTAGAATTCTAATTTCCCGTTTTTATGGACTGAATGCAGCATCCTGAAATGGTTACACATGTGTTTCAGAATAAGGAGAGTGAGGTGAGATTTTTAGATCAAATCTTGACTTGCAGGAGCTCATCTCACACAAAAATAGAGAATTCTATGATAGGATATTTGCTATCCAGTACCACATAAAGATCTTCATATATTTACATGTAAAAGGAACTTCTGTAACAACCTCCAGATTTTTTAAAAAAGAAAAAGAAATATGGCAGCATCTTTAAGACTAACTGGTTTGTACTTTCACATGAGCTTTTGTGAATATAAACTTTGGATATAAATCTTTGGATGCAGTACAGAGTAATAAGAAATTCTCAGATATAGAGCATATTTACACAATTGTGGGAGTGGGATGGAATATAATAGGATCTAGAAATATGCAAATAATGACCTTTGCGCTAGATTTTCATAGGATTGCAGAAGGTGACACAGGTCTTTCAGATCTTTACAATGGACAGGTAGTGTTGATGTGTGAAAGCAATAAATCTTACTTGAGATTAACATGGCTACTTCTTTGAAAAGCTCCAGATGATTTTATAAGCCATTTTGCTGACAAAGATATTCATCAAATACTGTACAGGCATACCCTGAGTTAACAAAGCCTTTGACAGTGAAAGAAAATCCTTTTTACAAAGGCTTTTTATACTTCCCCAGCATCTCTTTTTTCTTTCTTTTGTCTAGCTGGAAGTTTATTAGCATTTGCACTGGGAGGAGAATAGAGGATGGACGAAGAAAAACAGAGTTTTGATGCTGGGTTGCAGCAGCAAATCTGCAGTAAACAATGCAATAAACAGACCTTGAGCTGGAAAAGATCAGAATTCTACTCTAACCAGTCATACCGCAACTGAGTGTGCCTGCCTAGAACAGGCAAGACAAAGAGCCGCTGCCTCCAAGACGCCTTAGTGATTGTGCGGGAACATCAGAACAGAGAGAAAAGGGGAAAGCAGACTAGTCTGCCCCTCGGGCTACCCCAATATATTTCGAAAAAACGAACAAACACATTTCTATAATTTTGGTCTCCAAAATGGAAATCATAAGGAAAGTAGAGGCTGGAGAAAAGAAAAAGTAATCATTGGATGCATTTTTGAGGAAGCCCTCAAGTCGTCTCTAGTATGTTCAAAGGGTTTTGTTTATATATACAAGGCTTAGCTGACCTGGTTTTCATTTAACATGGGCATATTGTTAGTTTTAAATGAAAAGTTTGCTGAAACATAAATTGCTTTTTTTTATGAGGTGTAGGAACCTATCCCAATCCTTTCCATGCACCTTGGGTACCAAATTTTTTGTTAAAGGAGTAAATGCCCAGGAAAGTATCTACTTTGTCAGCTGAGGTATACTGTGAACTACTCCTGTAATGTGCTAAAGAACTAATGTGGTGTAATGTTTTGAGTATTTGACCAAGACTCGAGGATACCCAGAGTTAATTCCGTGTTGACCCATGGAAACCCATTGAGTGACCTTGGGAAAGTCACGTTCTCTCGGCCTTAGAGGAAAGCAACGGTAAGCCTCTTCTGAATAACTCTTGTCAAGAAAACTCTGATAAGGGTGCCATAAGTTGGAGACAAGCCCTGTACTAAATATTATAAGTATACATTAATATTATGAATTTGAATTACACAATTAAAAAAAAATAACATTGCATGTTTTTTGTAAGCAGAAAATTCCTCCCAGTCATTGTGAAGCACACGTGATTTCCCACCTCCATCTGGTAGAAAACAAAATGATGTCAGGAGGCCACCGACAGAGGAAAAGTGGTGCCTGGAAGAAGATGGACAACTTTTCAGCTATCAGCGTTCCTCCTCTTGCCCCACCCATTTCCCTATCTCCCATTTCCTGGTGTGGTTTTGGGATGGGACTTAGTTTGTAGTGCATCTTTCTGGCCTAATGCATAAAGACAGTCCAGCAAAAAGCATGATCAATTGATTTAAAAAAAAAAAATGAGCACAACTGCACTACAAAATGGAGAAAACTATTGCATACCAAATAATATAATGGCAATATTAAAAAAAAATTAAGCATTAAAGAAGGTGAAAGATGATATGGCTTACTCTGGGTCAGGTTGCATCTGCACTGAACACAGCTACAAGGAAATGCAGACATGGAAAGTTTTGTCTGCAGGGCTTGGCTTCAGAAAGTACCAGATTCCTGTATGTTTAAATAATTGTCATGCGTAGAATCAGGAGACTTTGAACACACCATCAATCAGGCTGCAAACCAAATCAATAGCTGTGTTGCTGGGTTTTCTGAGGTGATTATTCTTAATCTTTGCTTAGAAGTTAGAACAAGATTGCACCAAGCCATTAGTTGAAAATGATCACATCTGTGGCAGCCATGATGGGGTGTCATTTTCTGCCAGAAAAGGATTTAACTATGAGGAAAATGTGCTGAAATCTTCCACACAGAATTTCAGATTAGATAGTTAAAAGGCACTATATTGACAAAAGAGCTATACTACACATAATGTTAGGTGTTCTTTAAAATTTATAATAGCTGCTGGGGGGCAGCAGCATTGTTACTGTGTCATGTGTAACCTTCCCCACCCCACCAAGTGATCCTGAAAAAAATACCTGCACAACTGCTACTAGTCCAAGGGAAACTCCCTCAGCATCAATGTGAGATTCCTTCCAGGGCTAACAATAGCTTCACCTGCTGGCCTGGAGAGATCACTGGGCCATAGCATGAAGAAAGGGGTAAACATCCTCCCCAGTTTGCAAGTGTTTCCAGTCTTGCTTGGACCACCTCCTCTTATTTTCCATTAGTGGACTAGAAGGAATGACGTTCCGGTGGCATTCTGTGCAATACAGGCAGTTGTTTGCATATTGGAACAGAAGGCCAATGGAGCAGCTTCACTCTTTGTATTCTTCAGCTGCAAAGCACGCAAGAGGCCTAGCATGTCCTGTTTTAACTCTCTTCATGCTCTTCATTATGCAGGCTGGAAAAGCTGCGGGAGATAGCTGAGGCCACATCTTCATGTTCCATTGGTAGACAAGAATATATTTTACCAGTTTTAAAAAAAAGCCATGGACCTTTTTGTTACTGTATGAAATCCACCGGAATATCCATCTAGCAGGTGTTCTGCAACTGTAAAAATCCTTACCAGTAGAAAACTCCACAAAGTCAAAACTTTTTTCAAGCAAGTAAAAGTCCTATTCTGGTGCGGAGACTGAATTAAATTAGTAGTGGGACATCGGAACATATTTTAAATCCACAATTTGATTGTATTGGAGCTTAACTTCACCACATACACAGGTTATCCTGTGAGGTCCATTAGGTCTCTGTCCAAGGTACTCAAGGGCAAAATTTAAATGCAGATGGTTTCAGCCATTCCTTATCCATTGCTCTGTTGGTATTTTATACATAACTGCACACATATCTTTAGATATTCCATCCATGCATGGTATATTGTTAATAGAGGCTGGAGAATCTTTGGACCTCTAGGTGTTTTGGATTACAATTCCCACAATCCTTTGTTATTGGTCAGGCTGGGATTGATGGAAGTGTGCAGGCAAAAACATCTGAAGGCCCAAATGCTCTGTGTGCACAGAGGAGTTCTTTTTTTATCTTTGTACATAAACTCTCCTTGAACTTCTTTGATAACAATTGGAGACAATGGTAAACTCCCTAATTTTTTTTTCACATACATCATTGTAAAATTGCAAAACCATGCCTGCCATTTTTTCTGTAAGTTTAAGCCCAAGTTGTTAAATTGCCCTTAATACTGGGAGAATTGTGTCTAGAGCTTAAACAAGTAAATTGGAGATGGAGAGGGAGGAACAGACATCAGTGGCTGTGCCCTTTAGTAGCCAATCAAAATATAAAGCCTATGTCCTTAGCCATCCTCCACCATGAAAAATACACAGAGAGAATAGTTGCTCATCTTGATCTATGATGCAATCAGATGGGTGATCAACTACCTGGAACAGAAGAATACGTGCAAAGGCTCTCATAGCTTCAAAGGCAACTTTGGATTAGTTTTCACTGAGATGCCAGATTGGTGGAGCTGGGCTTTATCAGTTCAGACATAGGTGTGGCTCACATGATTTGACAGTCCAAAAAGAAATGTGAAGGTTAAACATAATAGCCTAAGCTTGTCATTGACAAACTAATTTCCTATGCCGAGTTAGGGGTTCTTTTTTAATGATCAAAGTGTTATATTAACTTTCAACCTTAATCTGAGGTAGTACTACCCACTGACTGGTATAAACTGAATTAGAGTATAGTTCTGGGGGGGGGGGGGAGTCTTTTACGTGTATCCAGAATTCCAAACAGCTTAGTGCAAGCAATATAATTGGAACAGTGCTTAGAAAAGGGTGGCATGATTTATAATAACTAGGACACAATTTGTACCAATATGTATCTAATGAGCTGTTTGCTAAATGAGCTTGTTGATCAATGAGACAGCTATCTCTACACTTCCTGCCAACCAGCCTCCCTCTAAATTGCTGAATGATTTTCTCATAAGGTCACAACTGACACCAAAGTATATATAGTAATTGTCAGGAATCTGAGGTCCACACTTACAAAGAGCATCCCAGAAGCAGCATGACGTCTTATATCCTTAGCAGCTAAACACAAGCTTTAGCATGAGAAATGCAGGCTGGTATCCTGTTAATCAGTTATGATGTTGTAAATTAAACTTCTGACTGTGTTAACTGTTTCCTATTGACATTTATGATCAGGGTAGCACTGCCATGACCATAAATGCCCCTGAAGCAAGCCATCATGTGATAAAGAGTTGCATCAGGTCTGTCATGTCATCCAGCAGCACCCTGCTCATGAAACTATGTCATTTGAGACTAGTTTTTAATATGGGTTTCAGTGTTGGATCAGGAGATGGGGCAGGACTACAATATAGCTGATGCACGATCTCAGCTGCAGCATCCAGTAGACAACACTGCCCATGATGTATGTCTGCTTAATAAATGATTGCCTGAATCAAGCACACATGGGAGGAATTCTTGTTTAATTCACACTGACTGACTATTACAGAGATCTTTGAGAAATCTTGGAGGACAGGAGAAGTTCCAGCAGACTGGAAGAGGGCAAATGTTGTCCCCATCTTCAAGAAGGGAAAAAAAGAGGACCCAAATAATTATCACCCAGTCAGCCTGACGTCAGTACCCGGAAAGATCCTGGAGCAGATCATTAAGCAGTCAGTTTCTAATCACTTAGAAAGCAATGTGGTAATCACGAGAAGTCAACATGGATTTCTCAAAAATAAGTCATGCCAGACTAATCTTATCTCTTTTTATGATACAGTTACTAGCTTGACAGATGAAGGGAATGCTGTGGATGTAGCATTTCTCAATTTCAGTAAGGCCTTTGACAAAGTTCCACATGACATTCTTGCAAAGAAGCTAGTAAAATGTGGGCTGGACAAGGCTACTATCAGGTGGATCTGTAACTGGTTGACTGACCGTTCCCAAAGGGTGCTCACCCATGGCTGTTTTTCATCCTGGAGAGAAGTGACTAGCGGGGTGCCACAGGGTTCTGTCCTGGGCCCCGTGCTGTTCAATATTTTCATCAATGACTTGGATGAAGGAATAGAGGGCATGCTCATCAAATTTGCAGACGATACCAAATTGGGAGGGGTTGCTAATACGCCAGAGGACAGCATCAAAATTCAAAATGACCTGGACAGATTGGAAAGCTGGGCCAAGGCTAACAAAATGAAATTCAACAGAGAGAAGTGTAAGGTCCTACACTTAGGTAGAAAAAATAGAATACAGAAATATAGGATGGGGGACACGTGGCTGGATGGCAGTACGTGTGAAAGGGATCTAGGAGTCTTAATAGACCACAAGCTGAACATGAGTCAGCAGTGTGATGCGGCAGCCGAGAAAGCCAATGCAATTCTCAGCTGCATCAGTAGGAGTATGGTGTCTAGATCGAGGGAGGTACTGGTACCACTCTACTTTGTTTTGGTTAGACCTCATCTTGAATACTGTGTCCAGTTCTGGGCACCCCAATTCAAGAAGGACATGGTCAAGCTGGAGCAGGTCCAGAGGAGGGCGACCAAAATGGTGAAGGGCCTGGAAGCCAAGCCCTACGAGGATAGACTTAGAGAGCTGGGTATGTTCAGTCTGCAGAAGAGAAGGTTAAGAGGGGACATGATAGCTATGTTTATATATTTGAAGGGATGCCATGTAGAGGAGGGAGAGGGCTTGTTTTCTGCTGCTCCAGAGACCAGGACAAGGAGCAATGGATTCAAGCTGCAGGGAAGGAGATTCCACCTGAACCTCAGGAAGAACTTCCTGACAGTCAGGGCTGTCCGGCAGTGGAATATGCTGCCTTGGAGTGTAGTTGAGTCTACTTCCTTGGAGGTTTTTAAGCAGAGGCTGGATGGCCATCTGTCGGGAGTGCTTTGAGGTTATTCCTGCATGGCAGGGGGTTGGACTGGATGGCCTGTGTGGTCTCTTCCAACTCTACATTTCTATGATTCTATGAACAAAATGCATTCAAATCCAATTTAAAGGGTGCAAAGTATGCACAGGACAGCAAGTGTGCTGTAGTAATTTGAATGTTGGACTATAGATCTTTGAAACCAAGGTTCAATTCCCCACTGAAACTCACTGGGTAACCTTGGGTGCATCACACACACTCAGCCCCAGAAAAATCCCATGATAGGTTCACTTTAGGGTTGCTGTAAGTCAGAAATGACTTGAAGGCATACAACAACAACGAAGTATGCACAGATTCTTCCATAAACATGTGAAAATTGACCAGGATGGAAGACAAGGGCACTAAGAACCTACACTGCCAGCCATCAGCTAGATGATCAGGAAAACAGAGGAAGACAGCTGGAAACAACAAGGTTTCTGGATAAAATCCTGCCTTGAACCCTGGCAATAATTCCCTTGCTCAGTGAAAGCGTTTCCACTTAGAACATCTCTGGATCTATGGTAAGCCTGTGATTCAATTTGACTCACTCTTCTTCCAAAAGTATTGTGCAATGTATCACAAGACATTTTCCATACTATTTCCTTTCCTAGTTCACAAAAGAACAAGCTTTTTACACTCTGGATAAAGGTAGAGTACTGGGCCTTCTTTCTTGAGAGAATTCAACAGTCCAGGAATGCTACCAACCAAAGTATTGTCAGGAATGTGCAGTACAATTTAAAAAGCAGAGATAGTCATGTTCAGAACCAGAAGGAGCTGATGGTAGGAAATCATAAAACCATGGCTAAATGAGTGATTTATGGGAGAAAAGTGGCAACAAATAATGGAAAGGAAAAGCCATTTTTCTCATAGATATGAGCTCTGACTCTTCAGTGTCAGCTCCATCCTCATTCTGTTTCAGCAGACATAAGCTCCTTTCCCTCTTTCTAAAGATCTTTAATCAGCTGTGCATGCCTCCCACTCCATTTTGATTCAACTGCCATGAAACAAATGTTCTCTCTTAAGAGTAAGAAGCACTGCAACAAACAAACAAAACAGATTATGACTGCATAGATGACTCCTCAAAAAAGACCAGCTACAGCTTTAAAAAAACCTTCATGGTGTCTTGGCAATCCAAGATCAACTGACTGATTGACTTCAGATTCCACCTTTCTCCCAATATGGGACCCAAAGCAGTGATTTGGGAGATTGGTCACCTAACACACCTGTCCAATTATCCACAGGAAAATAGGAAGTGAAGGAGTGCCAAAGATGACTCTAGTTCCTGCATGCATACTCAGTGCTTAATACCTAAGAGTAGAAGCCTGCATAAACTTTCAAGGATGAGAACCACAAAGGAAAAGAAATGTTGGTATCATCCCTGGACTATTGAGTCATAAGAAAGAAGGCCAGCACTCTACCTTCTCTAGAGTGTGCAAAACCTGTTCTTAGTTTTGTGATCTAGGAAAGGAAATCACAAGGAGAATACCTTTGGATGGGATTAATTCACAGCACATTTGTAAGAAGGGTGAGGTCAAATTGGGTCACAACCTCGCCATAGATTTGAAATGTCTTGAGTAGGACACTTCCACTATACAAGGCAATCATGCCAAAGTTTTCCAGCTCCTCCCTTGCTCCTTCACACATCATTCCAGGGGGCCTATCAATCTACAGAATTGACTTTGGAGAGCACAGGAGGCTGTCTTGGGCAGGAGGGAGAGCCCCATTTTACCAGTGGACTTTGGCTTGCCTATCTTTAGATGCAATCAGTTGCAAATCTAGACTCTCATAGGTTACTGACCTGCTTTGCTGATATAATCATGACTAGAAAAAACACCTAGAATGTGAGAAGATACAAGTCACAGAAAAGTTTAGGTTCAAAGGTATTAAAGTTGAAATAAAAATTTACAAGGTACAGGTACTATGGATTGGGAAGCCAAACAATGTGGACAAAGATGTGAAGCTGGCTATGAGTGCCTTTTAGCAGATTACTTTGATACATCAGCTAACACCCTGACTAAAACATTCACTATTTTTTTTCCTAAACCTGTGTATTTGTAATGGGCTCTATGGGAGGGCTGCCTTTGAAGATGGTTTGAAAACTTAAAATGGGTTCAAAATGGAAGGGAGATCTAAACATATTGCACCAACTGTCCTTATTCCTGTATGTTTACAGGCCCAATTCAAGGTGCCAGCATTAATCTTTAAAATGCTGAACAGTTTGGGAAACTGAATAACCATCTTTAGTCGTGTGGTCCTGCCAGTTTCTTAAAAACACTATAAGATTCTTGTTGCATGTACCTCTGTAAGATAAATTAGTCTAGTGGATATGAGAGGGGGGCCTTGGTGGTGATAACCTCATAGTTGTAAAAACAGAATCAAAGAATCATAGAGGTGGAAGAGTCCACAAGGGCCATTGAGTGGAATATACAATTGAAGCAGCCCCAACAGGTGGCCATCTAGCTTCTATTTAAAAACCTCCAAAGAAGGAGACTCCACCACACTCTGAGGCAGTGCTTTGAGACTAATTGTGGCCCCTATGGTGCAGTCTTTCAGTATATCTCAACACCATTTCAAGACTGCCTGTTCTTTAGCTGTGCTTTCTTACAAGACTGTGTTCTCATACTTTGTTCATTTTAACTATGCATCAGCTTCACTATCATATGCTCCCTTGTGATTGACATGCCATCAATAGTAGTCTCTAAATACTTAATATAAAATGTGTGGAGGAGAGAATAAAGACAGATTTGAAAATCGCACACTACGTTTTACACAAATTACAGAAGGCTTCATAAGCTCTTGAAGAGAACCTACTGTAGCAAAAGGGGCAAATGTAGCTTATTTTTAATCCTGATCTTTGGGTTGCTTATGTTTGGAAGTCTGTTTTAGCACTGATACCAAGGGAAAAAAAGAAGGAAAAGGCAGCAGCAGTAGCAGTTGTACATTAGGGTGGAAAGGAGAATTAACAGGCGGAGACTCCATGGGTTGATCAGAGGCAAGATCTGATAACAAACTGTCAAAGATACAAGTTCTCTCCACCTCACACCCAATCAATCTGTAATTTTTAAAAATGTTATGTTGAAGACTGTGTATCTACTTGCATTCAATTAAAGAAACAGAAATGGAAATAGGTAAGGTAATATTTTATTAAGCAACGTATTAGGGATAACAGGCCTAAAAATTCTAAAGGCAACATATCTCATCTGATCTTGGAAGCCAAGCAGCCTCAGTCCTGGTTAGTATTTGGATGAGAGCCCACCAACAAATACCAGGTGCTGTAGGCTATATTTCAGAGGAAGAAACTGGCAAAAACATATCTGATATTTCTTGTTCAAGAAACCCTATGAAATTCATGAGGATGCCATAAGTCCAGGCAGTTTAAAGATACAGATACAGACAGACAGACAGACAGACAGACATACCTTATGGATAAATATAAACTTTGGAAACTCAATCTCAGTGTGCGTTTACAACAGAAGTCATTTTGCAAGTCTAAAAGATGTATTATTGTACAAAGTACAAATGAATTAGAAATACATTTACAAGCTTGTGTTTATTGAAATAGGCATTTCCATATTTTCTGTTGAATATTTAAGACCCCAAGGATGTTTTTCTTTTGACTGTTTAGCTACTTAAAAATCAAAATTCTTATTTTTATTGGCATTAGTTGAACTGCAGAATGAGCCAAAATCCTATTAGGTAGCTTTGCCGGCCTAGAGTACAGGTCAACTGGCTACACAGAGACAGAAAATGTGACTGCTGAAGCAAGCTGCAGATTTTCCATTTGCTGTTCTGTGTACAGCTTATACAATACTGCTGACACATTGTCTTTTGACTCTCCACAGACCTGGCCAAAATGGCACTTTCCCTTTGAGAGGCACTGCCGTCTCTTCCTTGTGCAAGTTGTCCTCTTTCATGGTCTTGTAACTTATCTGGATATCAGGCATAAATAGTGACCCCTGAATCTTATTACACGGTCAAGGGGTTATCTGACTGATTTCCAAATCCCTGCTTATTTATCTGAATGCCCTGGATAACATTAAAAAGCCATGATCACGCAACAGAAGTCTATATACAGCTCAATTTTATGCCAGCAATGTCTCGCCTCAAAAAAGGGGGCAGGCACCCAGGGGAAAAAAATGTTTTAAATTTGGAATGGAGTGATACTGTAGGAAGGAGCCACACATAGACTTTTCCCATTTGGCAAAGAAATTCCTACACTACCCAAGTGACATGGGAAGAAGTTATGCTGCAACTATGACCACCATGCTCAAGTAATGACATAAGGGCCCACAAACAGTTTTCCAGTAGACATAATCAGTCAGTTTACCACAGTCTGTTGGGCAAGTGGACCATGGGAAAACAGCCGTGTGTTTACTTGCCAGGAAAGGTACAGGAACTGCTCACAGAATTTTTACCTGTTCTTCAAAAGACCTGTTAGCCTTTTCAGCTGTATTTTTAACCTTGCTTTCAGCCGTCAAATTGCACTGATGGGTTCCAGGACTAGAACCTGTCCAACTTTAATAATACTCGATTGTTTTAAAATAAATATATGCCTATTTAACTTTTCTTTGTTGAGGCTCTGTGCAGAACCTATCAAACCCATTTAAAAATGACATATTTCTCAGAAAAAATAGGAGGACTATCCTCCTGTGGAAAACACAATGCATGAAACTCTGTTGTAGAAGTTTAAGCATCGTTAATCTAATCTAAAATAATCCTCCAAACTAACAATACCAAGGTAAACATAGGCTATAGTAGGAAAAAATGCAATTATATAGGTATTCAAAAATCAACTGGATGGGGAAGAAAAACTCAGCAGAGATTTAAAGAGAATGATTACGTAGTTGGAAAAACTAGTCCACTCCCACATTTTTCAAGAATAAGTATCAAAATGTGTGACCTAACACTTTGGCAGCTATTGGAAAATGATACCACAACATGGACAACAACAGAAGGCTTATTCATCTGTAACTATAACTATATCATAAGTAAGCCTTATAGAAGTTCCAAAATATGATTTTCCTGGCTTCTACAAGACTTGAGGTAGGTAAGAAATCTGAAAGTTTGGTGAGGAAGATGAAAGCTGAAAATGGGAATGACATCTGTAATTTTGCGCCAAGGCACTTATTTACATTCCACATTGTATTATGTGTCTGATTCGGACTATATTTGCCATCACATATATGAACAGTCAAATTAAAGGTCAGTATTTTGAACTTTCATGCTATACAGTATTCCCATTCAATGGAACATGTCAGTGCAAACATTCTTCTTAATTTAGTTCTTAAAGTGACAAATAGACCTACTGTGCTCAGTCCAGTAACAACAGTCCCACAAGGAGATAATTATGCATTGTGGGCTCTGTGTTGCTTTTCATTAGTGCTCCACTAAGAGCTCATTTAAATATGAAACTACCGTGTTAAGAACACAACTAAGTAAATCAAGAACAAGGTGCATTTATATATACTCATTTAATTAAAGTAACCTCCAGAAACCAGCTGGGAAATCTTTCCAGTTGGAAAGTAAAGGACGCTTACACTAACAAGTGTGAACACTTATGTGCACATGAAAAAGTCAGCACATGTTAGCCACTGTAATTACCTTCTCAGGTTTGTATCATTGCAAGACTTTTTAAAAAGGTTTGCTGTGGGTGGAGAACATGGTTCATTGTATGTGATGATGACCGTAAGTAGCCATTTTAAATAGCTACCACTAGGCTCTTATTTCTTGTGAAGCGGTCCTCTTCTTAAATCCTTTTTTGCACCAACAGTAGGTGTAGAATCTAACTGGAATTCCTTCACACTGACAGAAAATTTCCATTGCTTGAAGGTAAAGGAGGACAGTTTTCACATTCCACATGAGTGATAGAAATTTTGGGGACCCTTTTGGATAGTGTGGGATATCGTGCAGGGATCTTCAGGGAGGAAGGAGAATTGCCAGTATCTCCCACTCCCTTCATTCTGCTGGTGAGTGTTACCAGTGGACAACACCAACAGGATGTCACCCAAAAAGTCAACTCACCCCACCCCTGCCCTTACATATAGTTATTCAGGGTCATATCCCAGAATAGGCCCCAGCCACTTTTCAACTTCTGCTACAGACATGTTTTTCCTTGAGGTATAATCTTCAACCTGCAGAATGAAAAAGAAGACCACCAATTTAGCATTTTAATTTCTAAAGCTTTCATTTGCACACGATCAGAACACTTGGGAAAGCAAGTTTTCACCAATCATTCTGAATGAAAATAATCTTTTTGTAAGTTGATCATACACCTGCACTCTCCTTACATGGGCCTCTTAATTTTTACACTTTCTTCCTATACATAAAACAATATAAGTGACAACTACCTAAGGAAGAAAATATTCAAATTACAGACATTTTTACACTAGGAGGCTTCCTCTACAGATATATAAACCAGTAATTAGTCTTTCCTTCTAGAGCACAGTTGGATCTTTACCTACAGATTCATCCCCTACCCTATCTGGGTAGGCTGTCATCTTAATCATTTTCAACTGCTCCCATAATATTTCCCACCGTTTTACACATTTTGATCTCTCAGTTAATTTCCAAAATGTAACAAAAAGAATAATGGCTGTCAATGTGCACTAGATGAGTTCTTGATGGTTATTTGGAGCACTTAAATGATGGTCACATCATCCAAAGAAATTTGTATTACAAATAACTTTCAGTTCTAAGAACCATTTAAAAAAAATTGGTTGACTGCACACACTACCACCAGTTGTGATATCATCAGATGTAATATCAACCCTGTATCATTCTGACACCATCATTAGGTTTCCGAATTCTGTACATTTTACATATTTCCCATGGAGACAGGCAAGCCTTACCTGGTCTTTTAATATCTTGCCAACAGCAAAGTATTGAGATCCAGGATTGGAAAAGTAGAGACCAGACACTGCTGAAGCAGGCAACATTGCAAGGGATTCCGTTAGCTGAATACCTGCAAAAATCAAAGAAATACATGAGTGGTTAGCTGTTAAGGAGAATGTATAATATTATGGTCCAGAGAATAAGCTGTAATAGCTCTGATTGAAGTTTCATCTCAGTTAAAAAAAAATAACTGCATGGACTTCAGGTAAGCCACTGTTCCCTCTGCCCCAGCCCACATCACTCCATACTACTTTATGTGTAATATGTATAAAAATACTGCTCTGCCTCATTATTATTCTAAAGATAACAACCCTTAATTAGAGTAGTATTAAGGACAAAATACTTTGGTGAATATGTGTGTGTGTGTACACATGCACGTCTTCAAGTCACTTGCTAACTTATGGTGACCCCATGAATTTCATGGGGTTTTCTTCGGCAAGGAATGCTCAGATGTGGTTTTGCTAGTTCCTTCCTCTGAAATATAGCCAACAGCACCTGGTATTTGTTGGCAGTCTCCCATCCAAGTAATAACCAGGGCTGACACTGATTAGCTTTCAGACAGGATGGACGTAAGCTACAAAGAGCCTATAATTGTATACATGTGATGTCTTTTTAAAAAATTTTTATTGATTATAAAGAAAAAAACAGAACAAAAGAAAAATACCATGTGATACACATAACAGTGAAAAAAGAAACTTTCAACAAACTAAACTTACATTGTTATTTCTCTCCAATTCCATTACAATCATATACTTATTCAGCATATTCTATATCATACTGCTTATATACTTTTGTTACCTATATCTAGATCTCATTCTCATTATACTCAATATTATTATAACAATTTCATTCTTAATTCTATACTTTTCCATTACATTTAATCTATTATTATTGCTAAATATGATCTTATTACTAAACATATCAAACTATTTCTAAAAGTAAACCCACCCCCCAGAGCCAATTATGTTTCAACTTACTCCACCTTCCAGAATTGTAATAATTCTTCTTCTGGAGGTATGACACCTTCCTCTTTTATTACTTTGGAATGATTTTTTAAATTTTATTTTAAAATATTTTTCTCTCCATTCTTGTGTTTATGATTTTTAAATTCATATATTATGTACTGACAGCTAAGGCAAATGGACTTTAGTTGAGACATTTGTAAATTCACTAGTGAAATAGCAGTCTTCAAATACCCGTTACATAAAACTTCATTTTCATCAGACAGTATCTTTGACAAGAATGGAAAGAAAGGGAAAAACCTCATGAAACCCAGCAGAGTGAACAGTCACACCTCACGTACTGGGAACTATGAAAGATTTGTTCATAGCCCTGTGGCATCTTTACATATAATTTTATTCCTACTTTCCAACACTGTATGAGTGAGTTAAATTTAAGATTTGTGATGTCACAAATTAAGTCACTGTGCCTCAAAATTGCCTTACCAAGGCTTTTTATAGTGACTTCCCTATAGATTGGATGAGTCTTTTTTTCTGGAACAAAACATTATTTCTTAAAATTACAGAGTCAGCAGTATCAAAATCTCCGATCCCAAATGCTCTTAAAACTCTTGATAGCTGAAAGATTAGTTGCACTTCTCTTGTTACAAGAGGATGGTCCATTTATAATATCTTTGGTTAAGAAGAGTTACAGAAATTTCTTTAAAAAATGGCAGAACCCCTTTTCCTACACACTTATTTTTTTCTCAAAATAGACAGAAGAATGACAGTTAGGCAGTGTGGAATCTTCCTTCTCATTTTAAATGTTCAGTATTACAGCTGAGGCTAAAAGAGTGAAAAGCAAAGCACAGTATTTTTTTTCTTTTTTCCCTAAATTTTAACATGCCAGATTTGCAAATATGTACAAAAAAGGTTAATTTATATCAGAAGCATTTTAAACATAAAGCTTCCTAGACAAGGGTTCAGCTTACCTGTTGCTTTCTCTATGTTTGCAAGCTTCCACATAGTGACTTTTTCAGTGTGGTCAGGCTGACATGGATACCCAGGTGCTGGTCGAATTCCCTCATACCTAATCCTCCGCAGGTCTGAAAATTCCAGCTGCTCATTTTCACAGTATGCCCAGAATTCTTTGCGAACCCTTTCATGAAGTTCCTCTGCAAATGCCTTGCAATAAAGCAGATGCAAACTATAATGTTGGCAATGCTGAAACCAAATATCTGACTCCTAAGTAGCTTTACACATTACTTCACTATCTTACATTAGAATATATAGATCAATGATGCCCCTCCACTGGGAGAAGACTAACTAGAGGCTTTTGCCAATGTAACAGGAAGAGGCAGTTTTCAGTCCTTCCCCTTACAGACCCTTTAATCAATTTACTTCAGTACATTGCAGACAAGAGTCCTGAAGAAACCAAGCTAGCTTCCATTTCTGCGGGAGTGAACTCAAATGCAGAGACACAAATCTAAACTTACTTCATTCCTGCATGCAAGAATGAATAATTCCAAATGTTTCTTCCCCACCTGAGTTACACTTTTTTTTTTGGGTGCAAACCCCAACAATGTTGTCCAACAAACTGCTTTTGTGAAAAAAAAAATTACGCAAATTAATTTTTCAGAGAAAACCTCCAATTACATAATATCTCATTCCAGTTGGTTGTTTTCTCAATGGGGTGTCTCAAGACACTCTCTCTTATTCAGGAAGACAAAAATTACAAGTGTTCTTTACATCTTATATTCATATGCGGATGGCTCCTTCTCTGTATAAAAAAGGTAACCAAGTCTATGATTTCTGCAGCTAAATAAAACAATTTGTAAGCTCTGACCAAGTCACAACCTGTAAAAAAAAGGGGGTGCGGCGAGAGAAATTACAGTGCAAAGATATAAAAACTCCCTACAGTAGCTTCTTAATCCACAAAGGGGATAGTAAAAAGGAAAAGGTAAATCAAGCATTTAAATTTTCATAGACGTACTAGTGAAACTCAAAACTTTCCATACAGATGGTATATTTTTATTGATTATATGGAAAGGAATCTCATTCTAGAACAAAGCAATATGTTTTTTGTGGTTCCTTTTAACATCTAGATGAGAATGTGGTAATTCTGCTGAATCTACTGGAAATAAGCCCTTATGAATATTGTACATACTGTAGTTGCTTTCTCACCACATACTGAGTATAAAATTTATTATCACTTCCCCAGATGAATGTTATGGATTACAGTTACAAAAACTTGAAGTAAAAATATAGTATCCAATAAAAATCAAAGAAACAGGGAAAAACCCATAGGAAGTAGTAAAGTCCCATCCTCACACTATCTTAAATTTAAACCACATATCCAACACCCCAAAAAAAGCATCATTAAAATGTTGTATCTGTGGCAAGCCTTCCAAGGAGGCTCTTTTAAGGCAGCTGTCCCAACTTGTCCAAGTTTGTTCCCAGAAAGAAAACTGGAAAGGATTCTCATGGTTGTCAGCAGCGGCCAAAGAATATCAGGAAGGCAATATGTCCCAACATGTCAGTCCATTGACTTTAGAAAGTCATAGGCATTTATAAATTAGTAATGACTGTATGGAGAATATGAACAGAGTGACAAACTGCTTAACTTACAATTTCTCCTTCTGCTTGTTTGTCAGTCAGTGGGTCTAGACTAGAGCTCAGAGAAGTTACCATTTTGGGCTACAATTCCAAGAATACTCCAAGCTGTCTAGTTGGTAGCCATGCTGGTTGGAAGATTAAGGGAACTATAGTTCAAAAAACAAATGTTCTCCAAGCTCTGTCCCAAGGGTGCTTTTACTCTGCTCACTAATAGAGAGGCCCCCTGAAGAAGACTTGGCTTGGGGCTGAAGTAGGAAGCACTTCCCACTTCCCTAAGCTAACTCCTACTCACTAACCAATGAGAGTAGTGGCTAAGTTCCAATTTAATACACATATAGAGCACAAAGCTCCCTAAGGGATGGGTGAGTATGGGTCACTGAATGGTGAAGAAATATAAGAATTTACAGGTGAATACATTCTTCTGTTTGATGTGACCCAGTAGTCCAACAGATTCAGGCTCATCAGATCAACCAGTACCACAATTGTTCCAAGACTGGTAGTGGTGAGACAGCGAAAAGGAGAGAGCTGCAGTCATGACTGCAATAAACACTGAAGTATCTTTCATCCGAAGACTGCCTCAACAATAACTGAACATATTAATTCTGCACTTTCAAGCAAGTATGAAAAGATAGGTCAGGCTGGTGCTCTCACATTTTGGGTCTTTGTGCATAGACCACTTTATGTTGAAGAGATGTTTTTTCAGCATTTTACATCAGCCCTTATGCCAATACATGCACACACACACAAATCAGTTCAGCTGTATCTCAGAGTTGTTTAAAAAATGCTGCTCCCTGTAGATATTGGAAGTCATTACCTCTGCTAACCGATCTCCCAGTGCTTTTACCATTATGATATTGTAATCATCAGACTGCTTCTCATACTCCTTGCACAGTTCATCTACTCCGAAGCAAGCCACAGCAAACAGACCCAAATAGTCAGGAACACCAGATTTCAGAGGCGATATAAAGTCAGACAAGCAATAATAGGGATCTGTAGAAGCAGAGTCTTTCTCAGCCTATAAGAATAAATGGAGCACAGCATTAAATAAAAAAGAATTCTTATTGAAAAGGTTTTTGTATAATATAGAGCATTCACAGCTTTCTCTCTAAGGGGATACATCTGATCACATATTTTAAAATGGAAAAAAGTACTTGGTATAGAGGTGTACCATTTTTCAATTTTAGAGAATTTTTTTTAACTGAACAGTAATTTTTAGTTCATTTGGACGAATTAAATTGCATTTTCCATCTTAATCAAGGTTAAAAAACAAAAATTATGCTATAGTTTTTAAGCCGTTACTTGGTTTTGCTTCCTTTCTATTCAGATAGGCACTGAAAAACTAAAGTGAGAAATACCGGACTTTAAGTCTGCACTCCTACACACACTTACTACGCCACAGTAGGAGTTACTTAAAATTAGATATGGGTAGAACTGTACTTTAAAAGACACTGGATGGCCTAAGAAGAAATTACAGAGAAACAAGAGGAATCACTACTAAATTAAATGGGAACCACCTACTAAACTAAATCTAAAAACATCTTTACATTGTATTTTATATAAGATATCCAAAAATCCTAAAAAAACGAATTATTAAAATTAAATTATTAATGGTATTAAAAAGACCTTTAAAAAGAAAGGTTTTTAATATTTCTAATATGACTGGTATGATGCACAAATCCCACAAATACAAAGCCCCCCCCCCCGAAATTCAGCACTGATTAATCCCACTGACAATATTCTCTGAAAGTGAAATACCTCCTCACCATCTGGCATTGTTTCTTTCAAATATGTCACTTAAGTATATTCTAGGTTCTAAAGTAAGAACAACCTTTAACATTTTCTGCATAGCACTGCCAAAAAGTATCCGAAATCTTTTTTGTTACAGAACTGCTCCATCAAAGACTGCAAAAAAGCCATTGCCCTCTTAAACACATTTTCAATAATGAGCTGTACTATCAATTTTCACTAACCTAAAGGGTACAAGATATCACTGTGTCAATATTTTAAAACAATGCTTCTTTAATAAAGTGCAAATCATTAATGTTTTCCCAAATATAGTTCCAAACGGCCATAGGTTAATTGATCTTTAAGATTTCCCCCCACTTAGATATGTGAGAAATCTAAATGCATTATCTGAACATTGTTAACAACTGGCACAACTATTTCTACAGCATCTTACTTAACAAGTTTTCATATTCTTATTCACCTAATACCAAAACTCGTTCTTGTATCATATCAACCAGTAATTTTTTTTAAAGAAAATCTAATCTGTTAAAACTCAAATAGCATGGATCTAGTATCAAGCAATCTACATTTAAATCAAGTTTACTATTAATGGAGGGAGGTATACATTGTACTGAGTCAGATCTCTGGTCCGTTTAGCTCAATACTATTTACCACTGATTAGGTAGTAGACAGGCAGTATCTGACAGTCAGCGTGGTGTGGTGGTTCGAGCACTAGGGACCAGAGTTCAATCCAATTCCTGCTCAGCCATTGAAACCCACTGGATGGCCTTAGGCGCATCACACACTCTCAGCCCCAGAGAACCCTGTGAAAGATTCGTCTTAGGGCTGCCATATGTCAAAAACAACTAGAAGGCACACAACAACAACAACAACAAGGCAATATCTAGGGTTTTAAAGACAGTTTGGAAAAGTGACTTCTTAGACTAAAACATGGCCATGCTGGCTGGGGGATTTAGGGAGTTTTAATTTAAACTTTCTAACTGGAAGGGACATTAAATTGGGACCTTACGCATGCAAACCTTCGCTCAGAGATTCTCAGGTAAAGCTCAGCATAATTGGTGCTAACTTGCTAACAGACAATATTATAAAGCAGAGGTTAGCAACCCTTTTTTTCTTCTGAGAACCACATACCATCAAGGGTAGCATGTGGCAAATGGGACAGAACTAAGGACGGGTGAAATCACCCTTCCTCCTCCCTCTCTCCTCACCTAACAGGCTGCTGGAGAAGAGGCTGATTACTCTTGCAGAGATCCAAATTGATTGCTTACAAAGGACTTTTGAAAATTAGGTCAAACATGGATTGAGATCAGTCCAAGGGTTGCAGGTCCTGCATACAGAGCTGTACCACCTTGCCCTGTAAATGGTCTCCCAATATTTCTAGGGAAGTTTACCAGAGGAACAAAGGAGAAGAAGGAGAAGGAGAAGAAACAGTAGCAAGAGGAGGAGGAGGAGGAGGAGGAGGAGCATCACCTAAACATAAAAACAGTTTGATGAAAACTGCCAGGAGCATTAAAAAGAAAGCTTATGAAATCATCAATATTTACAAACACCTTTTGCCTGGAGCTGAAATGAAATCAGACTAGATGTGTGGCCCCATGGATGGCATTCCACAACAACTTTGGAAGGAAGTACTCCTTCATACAATGTGTAATTACACTGAGGAATTCATACACACAAAATGTAGTGATGCCAAACAATGCAGAGAGTTTCAAAAGGAGAGTGGATACATTCACAGAAGTTAGGGTCATCAATGGCTATTTAGTCAAGATGGCTACACAGTGCCTTCAATTTCACAGGTGAAATATCTCTGTGGAACAGGCACAATCATGCGCTCATGCCAAACTTCCTACAGACAACTAACTGGCTGGCCAACTATGTGAGCAGAATGTTGGACTAGCAAGTCCTTTGGCTTGATCTACCAGCACTCTTCTTATGTTCTTGAATTGCAGGCTGCAGCAGAAGACATTCCAGCAGCTATCTGGGTGCTAAAGTGGATAGGGCTTTAAAAGTAAGCACTGATGCCTTAATTTAAGATGTAACGATAGGAGAGAATTGTGTTTTTGAGCTCTTCCATTGCAAAGCTCTGCAAGCACTCCAGAGGGGGGAAAAAATGTTTTTTGGGATTAACATTGTCAAAGCACTACCAACAAGTGAGGCTTCCATGCCATTAAAGATCCAAACGTTTAATCCCTACCTGTTGCCTTAAGCCATAGAATTTAGCTACTGGTTCTGAAGACTGCACATCATCATCTATGGCATATAAATAGATATCATCTTGAACACTCCGAGCTGGCCAAAATCCAACAAGACCTTTGGCTTTAAGCTTTTTTTCCGCAATCAAAGTTTTCAGCAAGTTCTGAGCTTCATTATAGACTTTTTTTGCTTCTTCCCCTAATAAAAGGAAGACAAAATTCTGTATGAAGACATTAAAAGTTGAAGCAATGTCCCAACACACCTTTAATAATAATAAAAAATTCTGCTTCCTTCTTTTCCAGCTGCATCTTTATGGTACTTCCTTTATGTTCTCTATCATGGTCAATGAATCATTGCACACAAACAAACCTCACTATACCTACAGCAGGGGTGGGAATCATGCAGCTCTCCAAATGTTGTGGAACTGCAATTTTCAGTAGCCCTATACCCATTGTCAATAATGAGGAATGCTAGGAGCTGTAGTCTAAGAACATCTGGATGACAGCTTGATTACCACACCAGATCTGTAGTTATGAGGCAACAATGGCAACAACATTTTTACAATAGGACTTACTTCAAGAAACTGGGTTTGAACAAAAAACAAGGAATAGTGGATGGAAAGTTGCATTTTTTTCCCTAAAGATGTTACTATGTAAAAACTCTATGCTCGAATAAACAAAAGCAACGTAGAATAGCCTTGCAATTAAGTCCACAAATCCTGGGATCTGCAGTTTAGAGAGGACTACTCCAAATTCTCAGCTCTAATGCCTATCTAAACTACAAATTCCAAGATTCCATAGAATGTTGCCATGACAATCCCAATGGAATACAGCACTATAACTGTGTAGAGTACAAGGGCTCCAGATGTGTGGCTATTCACAAGGCTTTTATGTTATTTAGGAGAATTAATTTAAAATTCCCAAAAATGAACAAATAGAGGCAAATTAACTATTAACTCTTTTACTGTGGACTAAATGAGCAAATATTAAAATAGCTCTCACAGATGCATCTGTGTTTTACTGAATTTTAACCTCTCTCTCTCATTAGCATTGTTCTAATGTTACTGCTGGTTCTGCTTTGCGCATATTTACACAATTTGATGATTCTTTAAGTGATCCTTAATCTATCTTTTAGGTTCTCCATTGGAGAACTTTAGTGACTTACTCACCTACTGTTTTATCGTTGAAGATTTTAGGAAATCCCCGGTTTGGGTATCTGCCTCTAAGCTGCCAGACATCAAAAAAAGGCTTCCAGTCAATGTATTCCACCAGCTTCTGCAAGTCATAATCTTCAAAGACTCTAGTGCCAAGGAACTGTGGTTTAACTGGAGATATACAATGAACAGATTTTGCAGCTTAGAACATATTCGGGAGGTTACACCTATCTCTGTTACACAGCACATACTATTTTATGATGCTCTTATTGTGCTATTGAGCCTCGTTACTGTCACCTAATGCTATAGGTCTCCTACAAGCATAGTAAAACACTATGCTACAGACAGCCTGGCCTAGAAAAGTCTGCCTCTTCAAGGAGATAAGGCATAAACGGTGCAAGGAATACCTGATGAGTCCAAGTTACGTCACAGCCAGGGGATACACATTTGATTCCTCTTACCTTGACTGATCCTTTTAAAATTTTACCCAGCTAGAAACAGATTGATAAAAAAGTGTAAACTGTGTTACTCTGCAGCAGGATATGGAAAGGAAAAAACAATTTGCCTTATGCTGGCATACAGTTCTGTAAGAGATATCTTACTCTGCTGCATGTGAAATATACCACTACAAATCTACTGGTCATGAAGGCAGCCACCTTACATTTTGTGTTTTTTGCCTGTTGATTTGAGTTGGCCCAAGATATTTAGTTGCCTGGACAAGGACAAGATAGCATTCACATCCCATTGCATACCCAACAACTGAAGAAGACACGAAAATTACCCTCACTTGAGTCCCAGAAATGAGTTGGTGTCCTCTACCCCATTTGAGGCAGTTTAGGGCACATGAGAAATACAGGTCGAGGCTTCGAGGGGAACAGCCCCAACGCTTCATCTGAGATTAACAAACATTTCACAATTTTTATTTCCCTAGCTCTCTGTTTCACAGATGCATGGGTCTTCTTGGTTAAATAAAATTGTATTTCCTTATCGTAGCCAATTTTAATGTCTTTATCATCTCAGTCGTTATTGAGAAGGTGTATAATAACACTTAATGGAAGCTGACATTCAATATCACTGTTGGAACTCTGTGCCAAAGCAGCTACTCTTTAGAATACAGAAGAGGCTTACTGCTTTGTAGCTTTGGGGGTGAATTTTGTTCCAGTAGTATAGCTAAAGCAGCTAGATAAACATGTACTTGAGTTCACTAAATGACTGCCTAGGAGACTGGGTTAAAGAGAAGAAGGAACTGAAGAACATTATATTAATATTGAAGTTTCTTCTGTAAAATGAATTTACAAATATTTGCATCTCTTTTCATACTATAACAAATATTAGAAAAACAGAAGAAAAATATGCAACAGTAAATAGAGGTCACGATTGATTTGCATATCATATTTCTTCTGAGGACAATAGTTCTCTGATTTCATGAAAAACAAAATATTTCAAAGACAAATTAACCTGGTTTGCAGTCATTTAGCCAGTCATAGGAGAAGCCCTTGTTCCTTGCTTCCTGTAATGATAAATATTTCCTTTCCTGCATGGAAAAGAGAAAGCACGTAACTTAATTGTTTTTAACTGGTATGAAAGAATATGGAGCTAGTGATGATGAAACACAGAGGGATTGCACTGTCAACCACAAGCAAAAGTCCAAAGTCTATATTGTGGTAATACTACTAAGCCAAGCAAAAGAAAAAAAGTATGAAGATCTCTTTGCAAGCTTCTGTAACCACAGGATTCTTCATCAGGCAAATACACTGGGAAAAAATAAGGAAGTGGAAAACTAGGGCGTGTGTGACAATCTTAGAGTCACATAATCTTGAGACAGCCTACCTCCCATACCATCAAGATAACATGGACCCAATACGTCTGTAAAATTATGTGCAAATCTTTCCCTGTTTGTTTTTAGAACATTTTTGTCCAATGAAGAAACTTGATGTTCTGAAACCTTGTACAGAGTTTTTCATGCCTTTAGGTAATAATTAATGAACCTATTGCTCCCAACACGGATTTAGCACACTTGACATTGGTACTACTTACTTTAAGAGAGTCATAGTGATCCTGCCTAATGTCTTCATACTCCTCTTGTATTTCTTCAAAGAAGTCATCCTTTACATTTTCATCCAAAAGCTGTGAGCACTACAACAAACACAGAATGCTCTAAACTTAAGTTCAGCCTTGACCTCTCACTGTGTGTCAAGCTGTTAAATTCTCTCAGGAAACGATAACAGTCACTAAGAATATGTATAAGAATCACAGGGGGGAAGATCAATAGCTTCCTCACACAGGGTCTCCTTATTTTTTTACACAAGGTTTATGTAACCTCCAGAACACCCATGTGAGGCTATTACAGGCTTCACATTCAGATGTTCAAAATGAACCTATGGATGATTTAGGTCTGGAAAAAGGATATAAAAAGAGTGAAAGGGAACATTTCTTTAAGGTTTCTGTTATATATCACTATCACTGTCAAAATTACAAAGACAATGCCATTTGACCATTATCCCAATTTAAAACATTTACATATGGCTAACTGAACTGTTGTTACGGGCTTTCAAGTTGATTCTAACTTGCAAAGACACCATCATAGGGTTTTCTTGGCAAGATCTATTCATGAGACATTTGTCACTGCCTTCTTCTAGGGCTGAGAGAGTGTGACTTGCTTATTTATGGCAAGAACTTCAGTTACTACTGTTGAAGTAAGGAAGATCAGTATTTCTCTGCATAAAACTCGGAAAGGATTTTAAAGGATTTAAAATATATATGTAGAAATAGCAGAAGTTTTTTAAAGTCTGGTGACAAGACTTAAAGAATTTGTTCCTCTCATCTGTAAGAGATTAGAGCCCAAAAATGCAAAAGCTGAAAACATAGGAAAGTAAGTAGAATATATTTCCAATCACAGTCAAGCCATTTCTGAAACTTCTATTATTCATTATTATTCAATTGCATCCTACTCCACTTGAGAATTTTTCTATCCTGAAGTCAGAACAGAAGCTTTGTGAATCTATTTTTGACTGCAGTGCTCAACTGGACAGATAGGCTATTAATAACTTTAATATCTCAAAATGGTATAGACTGTATAGATTTAACAATCAAAAGGCTGTTTGTCTGACAAAGTTTACATTCCCAAAACTTAAGCAAGCTTTCACAGCCCTTTGCTTTCAAACCATGCATACAGCTATGGTCAAGGGCAGATATTCTCATACCCCTTTGGTCCTCCATTTGTATATCTGCCGGCCCCCCAGAAACTGAAAAATTGTCTCATTTTTTTGTTCTTTTGTTCATTATATTCTGAACCAAGAGCTAACTTATTGGGATCTCTTCTGTCTTATCTACATTTTAATATTGTTCCAGAAAAGATTTTCCATCTTCTTTCTCATATTGGCTTTACAGTAACTCACAAAGTTTTTCTTTTTGCACAGGCAGCAATGAAAATTCAGGCAAGATTTATCACTGACACTGTAGCTGATTGCTCTGGGGGTGCTCTTATCTAATCATAGTATTGTTGTTTATACTCAGTATTTTAATTGTATTACTTTTTAAAAAAAAATATTTTTTTTAATTTATGTAGCACTTTATATTGTTGCATTTTTATATTGTACTTATTTATTTTGTATGCAAATTGTCTATAGTTTAAGCATTAATAAATTACAAACAAGCATTATTCATTAAGCAAGCTGTTCTAGTCAGATTTAATTAAGTCCCTGACTGCCTTAAACATCCAAAAGCATTAGCCCAAACAGAAATATGTGTAGCACTGTAAAAAAGTCTTTACAAAGATAATTTTAATCATATTTTACATCTTCTCAGATAAATTATGTCATTCTGCAGTACTTTTAGACATTAACAAAATGATTTGAGAAGTACTTGCACTACTGATAAAGAGGATTAGCAGCTAGTATAACTCAAGATGCCTGGAGATTTGTTCACACATCAGTGATTAAGTTGTGGGCAAACAGTTACCCAGGAGAGTGCAATGCCAACAACTAAACTCAAACAGGATGGTCTTTTTTTATATATACAAGTACTTGCTACTGTGACACTCCTCATGGTCTGTATGAACCAAACAACGGTGACCGCAGAGCAATAAAGAACCAGGCATACTAAGAGACAGCAACAACAATTTAACAGCTCATGTCTTCGACTCAAATTCACCAAAAAAAAAAAAGCATAAAAATGATCCACTAATTCACAATATACACAGTGGAGTTCACAGTACAGCTGCTTTTTGCAGTTCTAAATGTATTTTAATTATTTTTGTTTTTACTTGTAAGTAGCTTTGAGCAATTCCTTTTCTGAAGGGCAAAACAAGAATATAAATTTCCTGAATGAATAAATGAAAATATTCCACAGATAATCACTGCACTCCTTCAGCCTCCTAAAACAAGCAATATAAGAAAGCTCAAATTTCCATCCAAGATGCACGCTGCAGACAAAAAATGAAAGCAGACTTCTCTATTAACACACGGTATTGCTAAAACTGAGAAGCATATTAATTTGGCCATTGATGAAAAAAGGATACTGTATTGAATGGGCCAAATAATGGGGGACCGCGAGTGAGGATATGAAGAAATCTAGAAGCACCTTCGAGACAAACTAACTTATTTTAGCATGAGCTTTTGTGGGTATCAATCTACTTCCTCAGATGCTCTCAAAGGGGCTGCTGGATTCTTTAACAACTCTGGTTCCATTTATGCTGCAACAGACTAACATGGTAATCACTTTCAAAACTAGTGAGTGAGAAAGCACTCTAGTTAGGCCAAAGAGTAAGTTAAAGACACATGTATTTCCAACTTACAACCACCACGCTCTTTGATGCATCCAGGACATGAATAACAGGAGCACTGTATCTGGGAGCAATTTTTACAGCTGTGTGTGTTCTGAAATGACAAAAAGGACACCAAAGGTATGGAACAAATTGCCACAGCATCAAGTTAGAGATGTGTAAATATTTTTATGCCCCAGTGGGAAAGCCATAAAGCAAATTGCATACAGTTCTCCTGCAAGCTCATTTTCCTTTTCCTGGATATTACAGTCCATCTGCAGATCATAACAAGGCAGAATAGCACATCCCATACCAAATTACAAGACTGCAGACACCTAGTGATTTTTAGAGAATTCACTAATCCTAATACACACTGGAGTAAAATTATTACATGTCAAGATTATTGGAAGAAGTTGTCTCAATTATTTATTTGTTAGTGACATTTCTATCCTGCCTTTCCTTCAATGAGTTCAAGGCACCATACGTAACTCTCCTCCTCCCCACACCTTCAGGGTTGCAAACCAACCCTGTGAAGTCATTTAGACAGACAGAAAATCACCGGTCCACGGTCACACAGTGGGTTCTGTAACTCGGGTGGGGACTTGAATCTGGATCTCCCAAGTTCCAGCTGAACCCTCTAATTCAAGAATGGTGTTACAGGCCAGGCATATTAATTTGTCAATTTCCTCAGCCAGCTAATATAATCTGAAAATATGGCATAACCTGGCAGCACTTACAGACTGTAGAATATAGAGCATGAGATCTGTGACAGCATTTGCCATCTCTCTGTATTGTAGCAGCACAAGGAAAAATCTTGTTTAGGTTTCAGTCTGGGAAGACTGCCAGATGTTCCATTCATAAAGGTAAACAAAGAAATTGAGGCTGATCTGAGATAACCCTACGAGCTGCTACAGTAGACAACACCTGAAACAGGTAGTGGATAGATTTTTAAAAGCACACAGGTCACTAGATGAAGGCCTCTAGTGTACTGGACATAGAGATAAGGTTCAGGGCTTTCATTGGATAGGTGACGCACCAAGTGGGCATCAGGACAGAATAAAAGAACTAAGTAAGAACCTTAAATCAGGCTGCTATTTAGCATGCCTCCAACATGGAAGAGAATGCAATAATGCCTTCCAAATATGCTGTTCCTAACAGTCCTGACAGGTTGCTTTAAATTGCTGGTTTCTGTTGATATTGGCAAGATGGATATGTAGACTACACTAAGAATAGATCTGTGCTTAACAAGTTACAACTCATATATAACTAATATAGACTAATATAAGATGCCTTACATGCACTATAATGGCATGAAATAATGTCTTACATGTAATATCATGGAATGTAATAAAGTTGAAGTGCCCAGGCATTGTTATCTCAGTGTTTCTCTCTGAAGGGAATGTATTTGTATATATAAATCTATGCATACTTACAATAAATAACCCGAAAAGACTACCAAAAGAGTCTGTTCATTCGCCTTGTAACTATCCTGAAATTCCCATACTTGAAAATGTTTAAGTGGAGCACTGATGTTAACCTAGCCTATCTGGTTTAACCACTATCATGAGTTGGGAACCCAAGTGACCAGAAGTTGATAAAAGAGACCCTAGATAAAACCCAGAATTAGAAGACGGGGGGCAAGGACCTTCAGCCTCTCAGTCTAAGAGATAGGGGTGGGGAACTATGTCTGTTTCAGAGGGGAACTTGGAAGCTGCAGCATCCCCTGGGAGCCACACTGGGCCCAAAAAGCAAGCAACCTCCCCAATCAACCTCCAAGGACACACCCTTGGGAATGACCTGGGTTCCACTTCTAGTCACCAATTTTCCCCCCTAGTGGCATGGCAGGGCACAAAAAGGACCTCCCATGGTCTTTGCTTTGCTGATCTCCGTTCTACCACCACAGTGACTTTCACATCCCTCTTGTGCCTAATTACCAGACATTTGTTCCTGAGGTATTTTCAGCACTTCAATTTAGAGGTAAAATAAATAAAAAAAATAAAACTGGATCTCTTAGAAGTATTTTATTAAGAGGAAGTCCACCACAGATGAAAGTGGTGTTCGCACTCACATTTCTCCCAATTTCTGTCATCTCTCATTTTGGTATATCCAATGTCACTTAGGCGAACATGACTAAATGCCACTCTCTTCCTGCAGAACACAAGCTTTTTGAGATGCTGAGTGGGAGGGAAAATTTATGCATCCCTATTCTAAGCCAACATCTTCATCTGTCAAATTCCTCTAAGGCTATCTTCTGACAACATTTTCGCTCTAGAATAACCTTCTCTTCAGTACTGTAAATATATTCCCTTAGGCTGGGATGAATATATAGCAGAGCTCAGCTCCATGCTGCTCTGAGAAGGCCCCCTCTAGCAGTCTGTCAGGTCTTCTGAGAATCCTGGGAGTGCTAGCCATAATTTTTTTAAAAAAACCCAAGATACATTTGTAATGCAGAGAAAAATCTGAGTACAAGATGGCAAAATTGCCAGCATGATTTTCACATTGGACAATGACTTCTCTACCCACATCTTTACCCACAGCTGACCAGGCTACAACCTAACAGAAAGGAACTGTTATATATTGTTTTTGTAGGTAAATTTTGTATTCATATTTACGCAATATGTTTTCTCAGTCAACAACATAAATTGTTATACTGGTATTATGTATCTTCTGTGCTTCATGACTAGATTGACAGCTACCTCAAAATGTATATGGTTTGTATTTCTTTTGCAGTATCCCAGCTCAATGGTCACTCACTGAGAAGTTAGAAAAATCCACACTATATATCTCATATTTATTTATTTGGAGTGCTTACATACTACATAATATACTAAAATCTTTAAGGTGATTATATACAACATATAAAGAAATTTCCTCTATTCCTTCCCCTTGAAATTTAGGCTTCAACTGAGACACTGTATTTTTGTCCTTCGTTATTTCTGTGCTTTGTAATTTTGTGAACATCACCTTAAGTACTCAATGCCTTTAGTAGAGAAATACCAGGGTGGATTTTTTAAAATGTGTCAAGTAATCCCATGGAATTCTAATATATTTTAGCAGCTAAAAATATTTTTATCAGCTACAAATATTCCCATTACCCAAAGGAGTGCTGGTCAGTGTAGAATGAAGGGTATTTCACAGACCAGAATCATACAATATTTCAAACAATATTGATAGCTAAAGTCCATGAAGATAACAAGTGAACCCACAGCTACATCCAATCTTAACATGATAAGAAGAAACAGAAAGAAGTAAGGTCTGTGTGTATAGTCTATGCATGATGGCAGGATGACCAGTCCTGAGAACTGTAGCATCATTTTGTTGGTCTTCTTCAGTGGAATAATTCAGAATGTTTACCATGTCAGTCTCTAATAGCTACATTAAAAAACAACCTACACAATAATGCCTGCAATAAGAGTTAGAAAAAAATGTACTTTTTTTTTACTTCTTTCTGTGTTTCTTTTTACCATTTTACGTTTGGATGTAGTTAGTTTCCATGTAATCTCTGTTAGGAGTTGTGGCATTTTTGTTGTTATTTGCCTCTGTTGTTGTTGTGTGCCTTTGACTCAACTGTAACTTAGGGAAAACCTACAGTGACCCTATCATGGGCCTTTCTCAGCAAGATTTCTGCAGAGGGGATTTGTCAGTGACTTCCTCTGAGGCTGAGAAAGTGTGACTTACCCAAGGTCACCCAGTGAGTTTTCATGGTAGCACAGGGATTCAAATCTTGGTCTCCTATAGTCCTAGCCAACACTCAAAACCACTACACTATGCTGGATCTCTATTTGCCTTACTTTACTTCTTATCTGTGTGGGTTGTTGATATTAATACTGTTTGAAACAGTATTCTGTCTGTCAAAAGATAGCTTTTGTCTAGGCATATTCATTTATTTGCAGTGGTCTTGTTTGGAACTTTTGTCTGAAACTCATCTCTCCTGTACTGGCTAACCATATAACAGACACAAAGAATGTTCAATAACTGTACTGGAGAAGGTATTTCAAACCCAATAGGGAATAAAAATCTTTCACATTTACATCAATTTGTCCTTTGGAAACAGCAAAAAAGAATCCAACTTACTTGGAAGTAGTTGCTCCTCCAATAAGCAAGGGAATCTTTATTCCTAATCTCTCCATTTCCTTGGCGACAAAGATCATCTCATCCAAAGATGGAGTGATGAGACCGGACAGGCCAATGATATCTGTCATACATAAATAGTTTTTTTAAAAATTCTGCCCACAAGATTTCAAACATTAGAAGTAAAAAAAAAAAAGCCAACCAGCTATGCAATGAACTGACATGCTTTGATCTAGATCAACTTCTCTGACCCACTACCTTGTGGATGTGCTGGGCTCTGCAATAATCAATAATTCAACAATCCTCAGACAGAACAGGGTGGAGAAGACTGATTTAGATGCTTCCACAAAAACAACAAAGAAAATAGCATCATTCCAAGTGCTGGAACAATCTGTGAAATCAGTATCAAGATGATATATACAAGATCCAGAATGCTATCCCTCTACCAACATTGTTCATCTTTCAGTACCAGAAAAGGAAACTTTTATTCTTCTAAGCTTTTAATGTATATTTAAGATATTATATGACTTCACTGTAATTTGATCTAGATCTTGATCATGTTTTGATAAACCATACTTGTAATTTTCATAAAGGGTAGCGTATAAATCTTTTAAATAAAGAAAACACAACTGTAGACTGTAGATCAGGATGTTAAATGATTCAGTACACCCCTGCATTAAGATGCATTAAGGATGAAGAAAAATCCACATACACCAGTAGAATACTTACTCTCCAGATCAAAAATAATTACCTGTTATTCAAACTCACTGCATCCTTATTTTCCTGACAAGACCTATGGCATTTTAATCATTCTCATGTCTAAAAAATTGATGCAGTACCAATTTATCTGCTGGGAACATTTCATTTTCTTGAGATCAGTCAGCATGAACCTTCAAAGATGTGAGCTGGAGATCATAATGACAATACGCTTTTAAAAAGGAAGAATACAGAGGGAACATCTTCCTACCTGCTTTGTTTTCAAGAGCAGCTCTCAGTATCTTGTCACATGGCGTCATGACTCCCAAATCAATAACCCTAAGGGAAAATTGTACTTTGCTAGTCATCATGCATATGAGCTCAATTAAAACCAACTCTGCTGCAGTGTATTACGAAGAACAGTTATCTTCTTACAGAGGTCCAAGAAAACAGAATGTGGCTCATAACTCTCATGCTCCAGTATTTTGTATTTTTTAAAATATTGCCTATGTGAGCCATGTTGCACTTTCTGGCCCTAATAAGACTTCCAACATAGTGTGGGGTATGCAAATATCTCACAACCACAGGTGTGTATGAATCAGTTGAGTTCCACCCAAAGCCAGAAAACACCAGGTGGAATACAAGTGAAATAATACAAGATAAAATAAAATAAAAAACTTCTTGCAGCGTGGGTATTTGAGGGCCGTGAATTCCAGTGTACTTCCAATGAAATAAATTTTGATTTCACCTCAATGGATGCAACCAGCTGACCACCAGGGCACGCCACTTCTGCTGTCTTGCAGCATGGCTCACTGAAAATCAGCATGGCACAGAATTTTTGTCCCTCTGGCGGAGACAAAAAGACTACTCATGAAGCAAACATCAAAGGAATTGTTGCAATATTTCTTCTTGTTTTCTGTTTGTGTAATAAAAAAAAAAGGCAAAGCCTGTACATGGCAAGTGGTTCAAATTCATGGATAATGTTTACAGGTGACAGCGTCACATAATGCCTACGTTATAGTTTTAGGTCTATGTGGATTTTGCAACAAAGCATGTTTGGACACCTAAAATGTCTTGTCCTGGTATATGAGCATTAATCTTCCCAGATAACCAAATGTGCAGACACAAGCCTTTCCTTGTACCACATTTGCTTCTGTTTTTTCATTGCTACCACATCTGTTTGAGACACATATCTGACATGCCCTTGATACCATGGCCTAGGAGTAAGTCTCCTAAGAAAAACAGGTGATGTGAACATGAGCCTGATACTAGGAGAACTGATTATTTCCTGTCATAAGATCACACTGTGATCTCTCTGATAGAATTAGTATAGCAAATGTGCCCTGTATCGAATTGCTCACTCGAAGGAGATAAGTCTCATATGCAGAACAATAACACAAGGGGAAAGGGGGAAGCAGAAGGGCACTGGGTTTACTGTTGTTACCTGAAATTATTGCAGCCCAGGACAACTCCCACAATATTCTTGCCAATATCATGGACGTCTCCTTTCACAGTAGCTAACACAATGGTGCCATGATAAGGGTCCTGCAACAATTAAATTTTCAGGATTTAGGAAAACCTGAGCAGCATGCACCATATGAAGGAGGCTGACTTGCTACAACATCTGTTATTTTCAGCTGTTTAAAGCAGAAGCCAATCTGTCTCAATTAAGCAGCAGTTGTTTTCTGTATGTGGATAAAACGTTTCATTTCAGTCAGTCACATTATGTGAGAGAAGGTATCCACAGCCTCCCTCTACCAGTTTAACAACTTGCAAAAGAACTCCCACTGAGACAAATGCAACAAAACCAAATTACCGCATGAGCATGGTAAGAAAAAAAGAGGGAGGAAAAGGGCCTAGAATCACAAGGCAGAGAGCTAGCAAGGTGTAGTACAGTGTTCCCTTCAGTAGCACCGAGTTCATTGCTCCTCCTTTTAGCAGCCAAGACAGAGAACCCCTCTGCCTGTTCCCTTCATTGCAAAGGTGGAAAAGGAAGAGCAATGGAGAAGGGAGAGGTGAAAAATAGTGAGACTCTCAAGCTACAGAATCGCTTCCAAGTTCTTGACCATATTAATCACGAAGTGGAACAGCAGGAAGAGGTAATGGAATGTCACCGAGAGGAAATCCAACATCAGCAACAGGAACTCCAACACCAGCAGAATGACATCCAACAGCAGCAACACCAACAATCTCAGCATGAACAGAAGGCTCAGGTGGCCATGACAGAATCTGTTCATTGAGTAACCCCAGACAAGCCTCAGAGGAGACGAGTTCTAGTGGTTGGGGATTCCTTGCTGAGAGGAACGAAACCGACCACTTGCAACTCAGACAGGATCAATCGTGAGGTGTGCTGTCTCCTTGGGGCCAAAATCAATGACGTAATGGAGAGACTAACAAGACTGGTCAAGCCCACTGACCATAATCCCCTCCTTTTGGTTCACGTCGGAACCAAGGACACCGCGAGGCACAGCTTTCAGCACATCACGAAGGATTACAAGTTTATGGGTAGGAAGCTGAACGACCTTCATGTGCAGGTTGTTGTTTTGTCTCTCCCCCCCGTGGAAGGATATGGCCCACGAAGGGAAAGAAGAGATCAACAACTGGCTCCAAAGATAGTGCCGCTGGGAACGATTCGGGTTTTTGGATCATGGCCTCCACTTCCATGAAGATGGTCTTCTGGCAAGGGATGGCTTGCACCTCACAGCCATTGTTTGGAACATTTTTGCCAACAGTCTCACAAAACGGATCAGGAGGTCTTTAAACTGAATTTGACTGGGGAGGGAGACAGTATTATTCTGAGCAAGGATTCAGTGAGTGCTGAGAAAAATAGCCCAAATGATATAGATAGGGCAGGCCAAGTAGAACTAGAGACCAACAGGTGGAGGGAAAGTAACTTTAGTACAGGACTTCCAGGAAGGGCACATGGTCTCAAGTGTCTCTACACTAATGCACAAAGCATGAGAAATAAGCAAGATGAACTCCAACTCTTAGTATAACAAAACAAATATGATTTAGTAGGCATCACTGAAGCCTGGTGGGATGAATCTCATGATTGGAACGTAGGCATAGGGGGGTATAACCTGTCTCACAGAAACAGATGAAACAAGAAAGGAGGAAGAGTAGCCTTATATGTCAAGGATGTTTTCACCTGTGAAGAGACCCATGACTTAAATCTGAGAAGCCAAGTCGAGAGCATCTGGGTAAGAATTAAGGGAGTGAGAAACAACAGAGATGTGATTGTAGGGGTTTGCTACAGGCCTCCAGGCCAGCCTGAGGACTTGGACGAGGCCCTCCTGGAGCAGATGACCACACATTCAAAAAGGATAGATGCCGTGTTAATGGGAGATTTCAACTATCCTGATATTTGTTAGCAGTCAAATTATGTCAAGACCGCAAGGTCCAACAGGTTCCTTGCTTGCCTTGCAGACAATTACATGGTCCAGAAGGTGGAAGAGGCAACAAGGGGATCAGCTATTTTAGACCTGATCCTGACCAACAGGGATGATCTAGTTGATGAGGTGGAGGTGGTGGGATCCTTAGCGGGGAGTGACCATGCTCTTTTGGAGTTTGTCATTCAGTGGGAAGGAGAGGCCAAGTGTAGCCAGACATGCATCCTAAACTTTAAGAAAGCCGATTTCTGTAAACTTAGGGAGTTACTTGCTGAAATCCCATGGTCAAGAACACTAAAAGAGAAAGGAGTTCATTACGGATGGGAGTTTCTTAAAAGTGAGATACTGAAGGCACAACTGAAAACTGTGCTAATAAGGAGAAAAAATGGCATGTGTCTAAAGAAACCAGAACGGTCGACGAAAGAACTCTCAGTTGAGCTAAGTGTTAAAAGAAACATGTACAGCAAATGGAAGAATGGTGAAACCGCCAAAGAGGAATTCAAGCAAATAGCCAGGAGGTGTATGGAAAAGGTCAGAAAAGCTGAAGTGCAGAATGAACTCAGGCTTGCCAGAGACATCAAAAACAATAAAAAAGGGCTTTTTAACATATATCCGCAGCAGAAGGAAAAACAAGGAAATGATACAGTCACTGCATGGAGAAGATGGCCAATTAATAATGGGAGGAAGAGAGAAGGCAGAACTACTCAACACCTTCTTTGCCTCAGTTTTCTCTCAAAAGGATAGAAGTACTCAACTCTGGGGGGTGGGGAGCAGGTGAGGAAGCGAGGGAAATGCAGCACAGAATAAGTAAAGAAGTAGTACAGGAATATCTGGCTAAACTAGATGAATTCAAGTCTCCAGGGCCAGATGAATTGCATCCAAGGATATTAAAAGAACTGGCAGAAGTCATTTCTGAACCACTTGCAATAATCTTTGAGAACTCTTGGAGAACAGGAGAAGTCCCAGCAGACTGGAGGAGGGCAAATGTCATCCCCAACTTCAAGAAGGGGAAAAAAGAGGACTCAAATAATTATCGCCCGGTCAGCTTGACATCAATACCAGGAAAGATCCGAGAGCAGATCATTAAACAGGCAGTCTGTAATTACTTAGAAACCAATGCTGTAATCAGTAAAAGTCAACATGGATTTCTCAGAAATAAGCCATGCCAGACTAATCTTATCTCTTTTTATGATAGGGTAACAAGCTTGATAGATGAATGGAATGCTGTAGATGTGGCATATTTTGACTTCAGTAAGGCCTTTGACAAATTTCCCCAGGACATTCTTGCAAAGAAGCTAATAAAATGCAGGCTAGACAGGGCTACTGTTAGGTGGATTTGTACGTGGTTGACCGACTGAACCCAAGGGGTGCTCACCAATGGCTACTTTTCATCCTGGAGAGAAGTGACTAGTGGGGTGCCACAGGGTTCCGTTCTGGGCCCAGTACTATTCAACATCCTCATCAATGACTTGGATGAAGAAGTAGAGGGAATGCTGATCAAATTTGCAGATGACACCAAATTGGGAGGGTTTGCTAATATGCCAGAGGACCGGATCAAATTTCAAAATGACCTTGACAGATTGGAGAGCTGGCCCAAAGCTAACAAAATGAATTTCAACAGAGACAAATGTAAGGTCCTACACTTAGGCAGAAAAAAAGGAACGCACAAATACAGGATGGGGGACGCATGCTGTGAAAGGGATATAGGAATCTTGGTAGATCACAAGCTGAACATGACTCAGCAGTGTGATCCGGCAGCCAAGAAAGCCAATGCAATTCTTGGTTGCATCAATAGGAGTACGGTGTCTAGATCAAGGGAGGTAATGGTACCACTCTATTCTGCATTGGTTAGGCCACATTTGGAATACCACGTCCAGTTCTGGGCACCTCAATTCAAGAAGGATATCAACAAGCTGGAACGTGTCCAGAGGAGGGTGACCAAAATGGTAAAGGGTCTGGAAGCCATGAGGAACGGTTTAGGGAGTTGGGTATGTTTAGTCTGCAGAAGAGAAGGTTAAGAGGGGACATGATAGCCATGTTTAAATATTTGAAGGGATGTCATGCCGAGGAGGGAGCGGGCTTGTTTTCTGCTGTTTCAGAAACTAGGACAAGAAGTAATGGATTCAAGCTGCAGGAAAGGAGATTCCACCTAAACCTCAGGAAGAACTTCCTGACGGTCAGAGCTGTCAGGTAGTGGAATATGCTGCCTCAGAGTGTGGTAAAGTCTCCTTCTTTGGAGGTTTTTAAGCAGAGGTTGGATGGCCATCTGTTGGGAAGGCTTTGATGTGTGTTCTTGCATGGCAGGGGGTTGGACTCGATGGCCCCTGTGGTCTCTTCCAACTCTATGATTCTATGATTCCTTTCTGGTTCCCAGCCAGCATCATACTACATTCCAATAATTCTCTCCACCATTCATATGGCTGTCCACTTATCTTGGCTATAGTCAATATCTTTCCTCCTGTCTTTGTCCCCCAATGACCATAATTAAAATGGAACTTACTGATTTCTGAAGAAGATGGAGAGCTAATGCCTTCACCCTAATGGGGCTCTGAAGTGAAAGGAAGTGGTGGCAGTGTTTTTATCAACTGGATACAACCTCCAGTTGCAAATTATCTTCCTGGATCAAGGGAAGATTTAAGGGATTACCCAAAAGGGTTCCTTAATTTAGCAGTCACTGTGGAAACCACAAAGAGCATCAGCAAAAATGTCTAGGCGAGTTAGGAGTTCATCACGCCCTCCTGTCATTGCTTACCTGGACAGAAACTGCCGGAAAGCAGTTCTTTCAAGGACATTGGGATCATAAATATTTCTTCTGTACCTAACTTACAGCTTCTAAGTTTCAATTATTAATATCTGAAATTAAAGGACTCTTGGACTCAGTTGTGAAATTTTCTGTCTCAGTAACCTGCCTTCTTTTTAAAATAAAAACAGGATATTCAACTAGAATTGGAAACAATAAACTTTGTAATAAAAAAAAAGAGTTAGTAATAATGGTATCTGAAAGATCTGCCAGACTGAGTACATTTTCTACAGGATTTAAGTATTTTAAGCATTTTAGATGTATTCATTATGCATTGCAAGATAAGGACAGTGTACCAAACTGTACTAGTTTTGTTAATAGAAGGCATCAGGTTAGACTGGACTGAACATGGTTTAAAAACATTGATAAAGTCAGTTATTGTTTGCCATATGCTTCATTCAGTGTTGAACCTGGAGAAATATCTATATCTCAAGAGAGAAAGGAGGCACTCCCCATCTCCTCCCCAAGCTCAGCAGATCCAGCATTCTATCATTAGTGTTTGAAGAACAGTGAGAAATAAGAAAAGTGCTAAATTCTACACAAAAGTCTTTGATAAAGTCTCTGAAAAAAAGTCTCTTAGAGAGAAGACAGGAACTTTAAAAGACAATGTATGTTCTGAACAAGCTGAGGAAGAAGGAGGGATGAATCAAGTATCACAAAATTTGAGTGCGCTGGAATAGGAAGATATATTGCCAGAGGAGGGGAAGGAATGCTGACCTGATCCACACCTGGCTCCACAGGCCACGTGGATCACCTGGCCCCATAAGGCCATATAGTGCATGACCAAAAGGCCACAAGTATGCTTTAGGACATTCTCTGAAGAGTAATTTTCCACAGGATTGTAGAAATTGCTGTTTTGTTCGATACATATACAGCGGACCCTTGACTTTCATGAGGATTCAGGGTGCAGAACTCTTGCAAAGGTTAAAAAAAAAAAGTGAATAACTGCCCCCATCCACTCAAGTGAGTGCTCCCCCTCCCACACCCTTCCAGGGTCACCCTCATTCTCTCGCATTTTGCCTGGGTGCGCTGCCTTCCTTCCAGGTTCCCAGGCAACAGACAAGCAAACGGGAGGGGGCAGCCACATGCCCGAAGAAAGAATGCACACGCGTCTTTCCCTCCCCTTCACTTTCTTTTCACCCAGGTGCACTGCCATCCAGGTGCCTAGGTGACAAGCCAGTGGGAAGGGCAGCCACACGACTAGAGAAGACACATGCGCGAGGCTGCCCCCTGCCATTCACTTGCCTCTTGCCCAGGGCCATGGAAGGCAGACACGCACACTCGGGCAAAAGGCAGGAGAATGGAAGGGGGAGAATGGGGGGAAGTGAGCAGGCGCCTCATGAATAATCAATTTCTTGAAAGTCAAACCCAGGAATATGGAGGGAGGTCTGTATTAGTATGTGTTTTTAAGCCTCTGAACAAATTTCTTCAGGCAAATGCCCTCACTGAGTTATACATGCTGGTGACGTCACAGTCATGACCTGTGTCTTTCCAAATTGTGCTGAAAGCAAGAGGTAGGAAGACTGGTTTTAAAAAAAAAAAATCAAGGGGGCAGACGTGCTAGTCTATTTCAAAAAAGCAACAAAAGAGTCTTGTGCAGTTTTAAGTCTAACAGACTTATTTACTGATGTAGCCATGTAAGTCTGCCTGAATATGCGAAAAGATTTTGTAGCACCTTTGAGACTGAGAGAAACAAGTTGGTAGCATTAGCATTTGTAGACTTACGAAAGCTTATGCTACCAACTTGTTTCTCTCAGTTAGTCTCAAAGGTACTACAAGATCCCTTTGCAGATTTATTTACTGATTATAAACCACAAAAACTTGTGTTAAAATAGGTTAGTTTTAAAGGTGCTAGAAGACTCTTGGCAGTTTTAAAAAGAAACTGGGGTGCATGGCTAAGGGAGGCTAAACTTCTACTGTTCTATTAGCTGAAAGTGCCAGGCACTTTTATGCCTAGAAGGCTGCCAAATGTTCAGAACCCAACCCGGGGAGGGGTGCATGTGTGTGGGTGTGGGTAGGTCGGTGGGTATACACGCACGCTGACAATGAGGAGTGGAAAAATAAGCCAGGATGTGTTTGTGGGCATCCCTTTGTTCTTCAAAGCAATATTACCACTCTCAGCTTTATCTGTGATTGGTGCAAATTTGAGTTGAAAACAAATGGCCATGCACCATGACGTGTAATTTGAGCCTATCACTCCAACCCCTTTAAAGTCCGATAATCTTTTTATGAAAAATGATCTGTGTTGCCTGAGAAGTATTGCATGTGGTGCACTGATTAATCTCTTCTGCCTTCCTAAAGTGTAGTGATTCTAAGACTGATCATCCAAAGCTATGCCAAATGACTACGCTACTCAGCATCATTCTGCATTACATTTGTGTGTGCCGAAAAGCTCGCACAGCTGGGACAGAAAGGTATGTTCATTTAATTCAGTCCAAAAGCAGTCAATACCTATAGTGGAAAGGTCAGACAATGGCTGCAGACTTCATTGGTGAAAAAACTCCTAAGGTAAACAGGAATGAGAAGCACTGAAGGGGAGGAAAAGACATCTGACCCAACAGCACACTGCAATGTAGACCAGAGCATGCATTAGATTTTAAGATGTCTCCTACATAAAAACAAGAGGATTTCAAGCATTAAATGAATTGGAGCACTCTAGTGCTGGGAACAGAACCAAATGGCTTTCCTTTCCGATTTTGGCACAAGCCTGCAGGCACAACTATTCACTCTAAAAAATAACAACTAGATTTAAAAAAAAAAACATTTTGCTGATGTCCTGGCACTCCAGAGAGAATCCATGCCAGGAGATATGTAACTTATTTTAAGACAGGATGGCACAAGCTACTCTCATTTTTAATACACCACATATATAACAGTCCTTCCTCCCTCCTCCTTTCCTCCCTCCCTCATTGGAAGAGCAGAATCCACTTGGCGGCACACACCATGTATTGACAAACCGTAATACAGGACTGACTTAATGCTGTACTTTCCTCTTTTTAATAAGTGTATACCTTTTAAGTTAAAAAGAAATAATAACATTCATAACGTAGACCATGCTATAGGTCTTTTCCTGTAGCCTGGTCTGCCTGTGTATTTTTCACTCTCTTCCCAGATATCAAGAACAGCATAATATGCTCAATTTGATTTTACAACTCAGTCTAGCCTCAATCTGAACTGCAAGAACAATTGCTGCTATTTCATTTTCATGCTTGTTAGAGAAAAAATAAATGCAGCTACAGCACAGACCCTCAGGTTTTCTCCTGCGCTAGAATTCTTCCCCCCCATACCCACACCCAAAAAAGAGGAACTAAACATCCACTTAGTTATGCTTCTCTAAGCTGCAAGCATGTGGCTTATATAAAAAAAGGAACTATTCTGTTCCAGAAAGCATCCACATGTTGCTATCTCTATAGCCTTGCCTGGAGGATTAACCTCCGGGAGAACAAATTCTGCCAGTTTGCAGCCAAAAAAAGGGGGCGAGGGCTGTGCTGCAGCGATACACTGGTCCACATTTCAAAGTGTGTGTATCTCATTCACACACCCTAATTAATGGGTAGATCAGGATGATATATGTTAATTCCAACATAGTTTCTCCTTGCATGGTAAACAGAAAAATACAAAATGTTTTCACCTTGCCGCAAAACGGCAAGATTCTTCATGTCTGTCTCAGGGAGACTAGGCACATTTTCAAGAATGGTTTTCATGTTTGGACCTTTCTGTAATATTTGTGAAACTGAACAAATAGGTTAACTGTTGCCTTGTTGGACTAGAAACAAAAGGTAGCACGGGTTGTGTTGTCTGTGACACTGTGATCCTTCAGCCCACCTTTATGTGCTTGCTGTGCATTTCTAACATCACAAAGGAAAAGGTGGTAATTCTGTGCAAAATGAAGGGAACACAACAGGAAAAATGTGTGTCAGTGTTGGATTGGAGAGCAGGCTTGTCACAAGTATTGGAGAATAGTCAACTGGCTATCTCAGCATGCCAGGATGGCCAGGCTCAATCAAAATTTCAGCAATGACAAGATTCTTCCATGTCACAGTTATCCTTCTCTGAATGTTGTTATGAAGTTTTGCGCTTAAAGAAGGACCAAGAATGTTCCTTGAATATACTTTCTTTCTTCTCCCACCACTACTGGAAATGACACATTACATGGTAAGCCATGGCACCTGTTCTTGGCTATCACTGAAACTGGTCTCCTTTTGGCCATGTAAAACTTGGCTTTTGACCTCCAAACATTTCAGGTTTTGTTCAGATTTACTTGATTGTGGATCTTTATGGTGCTTCAGGACTTTTACGTTACTTCCAAACTGTCTTAATTTATTGCATCCCATTGTGCAATCGTTCGATATATAGGTACAGGTATAAAAACGAGAATTCTACCATAAAATGAGTGTAAAATGTGTACACATTTCCATGGACATTAAAGAAAAAAAGCACATTCAGCTTAAGATAGAAAATAAGAAGGAAGAAACTTACAAAGGAACCTTTGAAACCCATATGAACCAAAAGTAGTTTGAACCACCTGTCCCTACCTAGCAGAGTGCTGATTGGTTCGGCAACTATGATATGAAGAAGTATCCCACCCAAGCAGTTTTCAGCTTAAAATAACCTATTTAGAACCTGGGCTCTTTATGACTATTTTAACATTTGATCAAGCTGGTCATTCTTAAAAACAAAGGGAGAGATCTTGCGTCAGAGAAGTAGCCATGATGTTGTGGCTATGCTCTATTTCTGATGCAACTGTCAAAACCCACTTTAAAATCCAGTCAGACACACTGAAGGATGGAGGTCTGTGGCACTGGCGAATGGAGCACTGAAGGATGACGTGTCCAGCCCACTCCTGCCAGTGAGTGGTGGTGTGCGTCACAAAGCAGCTTGCTGGCAGAAGCCAGCTGGATCCATTATTCTTCAGCATCCCACTTGCCAGTGCTGCAGAACTCCACCCTTCCATACGGCTGCCTGGATTTCAAGGTTAATTGGGGGGCATTTGTGGTTGTGAAAATGTGCCAGGATTGCAAATGTAAATATTAAACAGACACAAGGTTGTAAGCCTGGCTTAACCATTGCAACTGCCTAACAGGATGCCAGTCAAAGACACTGTACGCTAAAAGTCACCTATATGCTAAGCACCTATATGCTAAGCATGAGGCAAAATTGACAAGGATGTCAGTGTTTGCTAGGCTGACTCACATCAATCATAAGAAGAGTTACACTAATGAAAGCTTGGCTGATCCTACAGAGACAAAACACTGTGCTTGAACCTATTTTTAGGAAGGTCTGCATGCACCCCTCAAGATGTACGGTGAAAAGCTATGGAATGACAGAAAGAATGGCCAACCAATTAAGAACAAAGTTTATGATTATGGATCCTTGTGCAACAGTGTGCATTGTTACTGTTTTTATCAGCAGCTTGTCAAGAAGCCAGTTTTACATCCTACCATCAGCTGCTCATTTCTGTTATTAAGAGCACGCAAAAGTGGATCTATTTATTCACAGAAACTGCTGCAATAGCAACAGGAAAATAACCTGCAAACAAAAATTCATTCAATACAACCAGACTTTGTAAACTTGCCTCTTCCTCTGTGCTACTGGACATGGCACGCATTGCCTCTCGCTCTTGCTCCATGAAGGGAATGAGATACCCAACCGCCTTCTTCATAACTCGAGCAGATTTGATCACCTGAATAGCCAGATATAAGAAAAGAACTATTGCAGCTACTGCAATACTTATTTGAGGGTACATCAAAAAGAAAATACTCCCCTTTCCCATAGAACAATCAGCAAGCCCCTCTCAGACGTATGGTAATCTATCGTAGCTTAATATTAAAGGACAATTGTTGGAATCTGTTTGGGGGAGGGGGTTGAAATTTACTAGCTGTAACGATCTCAAAGAAAATTTTTATAAAATGTTATATAAATGGCACCTTACACCTGAGAGACTAGCGAAGATATATAAAAACCTTAAAAATAAATGTTGGAAGTGTAAAAAACAAGTGGGAACTTATTATCATATATGGTGGCAGGGTAAAAAAGTTAAAAAATATTGGTTAAGGATAGGGGATTTTATACAGAAGATATTAAAAATTTAAATAATATTAAGGTCAGAATTATGTTTATTAAATATGATAAACAAGAATATTAGAGAGGAAAAAAACATAAGAACTTGATTAGATACATGATGACAACAGCAAGGATGATTTATGCAAAACATTGGAAAAATAACAAGATACTGAAATCAAATGAATGCATAACTAAACTTATTGATTTGGCAGAGATGGATAAACTTACGACATTATTGAAAGGGGAAACAATAGATTCATTCACAGATTACATAAGAAGTATAAATGGGGACTTAGTTATATTAGGTTTTGATATGTAAAATAGAATAGGTGTAACTTTGGTAGAGAGCAAAACAAACTGCGGATATATTGAAGGATATAAGGGAATAGATTTAAATTTGGAACTTATAGCAGAAGACAGGAAGTTATTTTAGTATATCTGTACTGTTCTTCTTTTTCTTTTCCTTCTTGCTTTATTTATTATTCAGCTTATATGTATGTTTGTACAGAAGAGGTGAGGGGTAATAGAAAGACCTTCCTATGTTATATTTTTAAACTAAATTAAGTGTTTTTTGTTCCTTATTTTTTTCTTTTTCTTTTTTTTTCTTTTTCTTTCCCTCTATCTTTCTATCTTCTTTTTGTTCTACTTTTTTTTTTCTTACAGGGCGGTTCCTGGTTGTCTTCAGAATGCCTTGTTGCTTTTTTTTCTTTTCCTTTTTTTTCCTTTTTTTTTTTCTTCTTTACTTATTGGATGCTTTTACTTCTGTTATAATGTATGTTGTTTTTTTCTTTTAACTTTAACTAATAAAGACTATATTTTTTAAAAAAAAGGATGATTGTATGCCAATTCAACCTGTCTCTGTTGTCATTCTCCATGTTTAGAGGGCAACCACTAGAAGAGGAGATGAGCTCTCCATATAGTAAGCAGGGTTCCCAAGTACAGAGAGAGAACTTCAGAGAGAGAACTGAGTCTGCTCGTTAGACTTGTTCTCCATATGAAGAATGATAATAGGGGAGGAATCATGAAGGACAAGGAGCTCAGCAGTAGCACACATGTCAGATTCAATCTCTGGTATCTCCAGTTAAAAAGGCAGGAGGGAATATATTATATAGGAGAGACCTGATATGCTAAAGGGTCACTGCTAGTCACAGTAGACAAGATTAGAGGGACAAATAGTCAGACATGATGCAAGGCAAGTGCTTACCTTCTATTTATGGCAAACACTGATATCAGACCACTATCAAAAGTAGCACCCTTAGCTGAAGAGACTACTGGTGTAACCTGGTATCAATGTTTATATTACATTACATTATCTGGTTATAATTCCCCGAAGTCTTGCTATGCCTTTTTTTTTTTTTTTTTTTTGTCTTACCTGTGGAAGAAACATCTTGCCAGCTCCAAAAAGATCACCAACAGTTTTCATGCCATTCATCAGCGGCCCCTCGATTATATGCAGTGGTCTGGAATATTTTTCTTTGTTTGATCTAGCCTCCTCTGTGTCCTCAATCACGTATTTTTCGATTCCCTGCAAATGAACGATATCAAAATCAAGGCACCATATATAAATAAAAAGTATAGTGTTGCTATGTTAACGTTGACAAAATATTAATATGCATATTATATTTAAAAGTGTGGACCTGAAAAAAACCGTGAACCACTTGGTTAGAGGAAACTCTTCCTTCAAGTTACATCCATGGAAGTGACTTGTACAACAACCCAGCAGACAAACCAGAGACACATCTCAAAATATTTAAAAAGATGGTTATTTTATTAGTAAAAAAGCATGACATGTTTTTACCTGGGCATACTCTTAAGGCCTACTTCAGGAGGTATCAAAAATCAGAACAGAACAGAACATAAAAAGATATATAAAAGCACAGCTGCATCAGTGCCTTGCCTATGGAAACAAAGTTGAGAAATTTCTGAACAAGGAACTTTCAAACCATTTACTGGAGAAGTGCAAATATGTGAGTAAAGGCAGAAAGGTTTTTTTTAAAAAAAAAAAATCTTTTAAGCAGATGGTAGAAAAACCATAGAGCCAGTGTGGCGCAGTATTTTGACCGTTCTACTATGACCTTAGAGACCAAGATTCAATTCCCCACTTGCCATGGAAACCCACTCAGTGATCTTAGGTGCATCACACATTCTCAGCCCCAGAAAACCGCATGATAGGTTCACCTTAGGGTCACCGTAAGTCGGAAATTACTTGTAGGCACATAACAACAAGAAAAAAAATAGGTAAGAACATGTCAACCTTTTTAAAATAAGATAACCATCTTTTGACCATCTTGAGACATGTCTCCACTTTCCTCTGTGGATTCCACTGGATGCTTCCCAGTTTCTATCCTTTGTTGCTTATACAGGAACCCAGCTTGAAACTCTCAGATGGACTAGATGAACCCTGCCAAATCTATTGCCTTTTTAACAACATGCATGACACACCCAACATTGGTTGGTGTGATAAGAGTTTGTAGAGAAAGGCCACCTTGTTGGACAAAGCCAGGCTAGGTTTTTAATAGCAGGAAACAGCACACACCACTGCCACAAGGGTATATCACAATCACATGCCTACTGCCACCAGCGTCTCACTACCTATGGAATTTTCCTTGTTGAAGAGACTACTGTCATGGTGTGTTTCTGTTAAGTTATTCCCAAAGCCCAGAAAAGTTATTGGGAGAGGGGGAGTCCCTTGCTTAAGCAGTAAGAAAAGGGAAAGGGAGAACTCAGGCCAGCCATCCCTTCAACCTACCTAGAATACTACTCTAGACAGCATTCTAATAAGAATATTCAGGAATTAACAATCTTGCCAGTCCCTTTCATTAGAGGCCTCTTAGTTAGCTGATGTTTCCTTCACCCTATATATATATATAGAGAGAGAGAGAGAGAGAGAGAGAGACAGAGACAGAGACAGAGACAGAGAGAGACTTAGATTGACTGACTAAACGTGGGTGCTTGCTAAGTCTTTCTCACCATGTATTCCATGACTAGCTAGGTGCATCCCACTGGCTTCATTCTGACCTATCTATGCAATAATGATGGCATGCGTATTTCTATACCACTTATCAGCTAAGTGCTCTCTAAGGGTTTTACAATGTGTTAGCTAATTGATTTCAACAAGCTGGGTACTCATTTTACCAACTTGCGGAAGGATAGAAGGCTGAGTCAACCTGGAATCACAACCTTGTGGCTGCAGTACCAGCACTGAACCACTGCGCCACCAGGGCTCAAGTGTCCTTCTCCACTGTCATCCATAACCCACACTGTATTTTAGCAAGCTGGGATGGTTTCAGCTAATGGTAGGTCATTCTAAGTGTGTCCTTGGACCTGACTCTCTACATTTATTTACTACCTCTATAGCTCAGTATTCTTCCAAAGAAGCCAGAAAGACATACATGGCTCTTATCCTTCCCACTTTATTCTCAGAACAACCTTGTGTGGCAGGTCAACCTGAAGCAATGTGACCAACCCTAAGTCATCCAGAGACTTTCATGTCTCAGTGGGTTTCTTGAATTTGGATCTGCCAATTTCAGTCCAACACTTTAAGCACTTTTACCACACCGGCTCCCAATTCTATACAGGCATTCCTCAGTAAACAAACCTCTGACAAAGAAGCTCCTTTTCACAAAGTCTTTTATACCTGCCCAGTCCCCCAACTTTTCCTCCTTATCCTCTGTTTAGCTGAAGGCAATTTGCAAACCTGACAAGTTGAATCGAGAAGTCTGCTGTCTTCCTGGGGCTAAGACCAACCACATAACGGAGAGGCTAACCAGGCTGGTCAAGCCCAGTGACCATAAACCCCTCATTCTGGTTCATGTTGGAACCAATGACACTGCGAGGAGCAGCTTTTACCATATCACAAAGGACTACGAGCTTATGGGGACAAAGCTAAAGGACCTTGGTGCACAGGTGGTCATTTCGTCTCTCCTCCCTGTTCAAGGATATGGCGCACGAAGGGAAAGGGCAATAGCAGAGGTCAACAACTAGCTCCGCACATGGTGCCGCCAGTAACAGTTTGGGTTTTTGGAACACGGCCTGAATTTCCATGAACATGGGCTTCTGGCAAGGGATGGCCTGCACCTCACGAAACTTGGCAGGAATGTTTTCGCAAACAGTCTTGCACGGAGGATTCAGAGGTCTTTAAACTAAGTTCCGCTGGGGAGGGAGACAATATTATTCAGGGCAAGGACTTGGCGAGCGCAGGGGGAAAAGGCCCAAATGATATTGGCCAAGTAGTACAAGCGTCCAATGGGGGGAGGAGTAGAAACTATAGTACAGGACTTGCAGGAAGGGCCCGGGGATTTAAGTGTCTCTACACTAATGCACAGAGTATGAGAAACAAGCAAGATGAACTTGAACTCCTAGTACAACAAAATAAACACGATTTGATAGGCATCACTGAGACCTGGTGGGATGAGTCTCAGGATTGGAATGTAGGAATAGAGGGGTATAGCCTATTTTGTAGAAATAGACCAAACAAGAAAGGAGGAGGAGTAGCTTTGTATGTCAAGGATGTTTTCACCTGTGAAGAGATCTATGACTTAAACCCAGAAAGCCAGGTTGAGAGCATCTGGGTGAGAATTAAGGGAGCGAGAAACAATAGGGATATTGTTTCCCCAGACTGAGGACCTTGATGACGCCTTCCTCAACCAAATGACCGCACATTCAAAAAGGAGAGATACAGTAATAATAGGAGATTTCAATTACCCGGATATATGCTGGTAGTCAAACTCTGCCAAGACAGCAAGGTCCAGCAAGTTTCTTGCTTGTCTTGCAGACAATTTCATGGTCCAGAAGGTGGAAGAGGCCACAAGGGGATCAAATGTTCTAGATCTGATCCTGACCAATAGGGATGACCTTGTTAATGAGGTAGAAGTGGTTGGATCTTTAGGGGGGAGTGACCATGCCCTATTGGAAATTGGCATTCAGTGGGAAGGAGAAGATAAGTGTAGCCAGACACTCATCTTAGATTTTAGTTACTAGTTTGATAGATGAAGGGAATGCTGTGGATGTAGCATATCTCGATTTCAGTAAGGCCTTTGACAAAGTTCCCCATGACATTCTTGCAAAGAAGCTAGTAAAATGTGGGCTGGACAGAGCTACTGTCAGGTGGATCTGTAACTGGTTGACTGACCGTTCCCAAAGGGTGCTCACCAATGGCTGCTTTTCATCCTGGAGAGAAGTGACTAGCGGGGTGCCACAGGGTTCTGTCCTGGGCCCAGTGCTGTTCAATATCTTCATCAATGACTTGGATGAAGGAATAGAGGGCATGCTCATCAAACTTGCAGATGACACCAAATTGGGAGGGGTTGCTAATACACCAGAGGACAGGATCAAAATTCAAATGACCTGGACAGATTGGAGAGCTAGGCCAAGGCTTAACAAAATGAAATTCAACAGAGAGAAGTGTAAGGTCCTACACTTAGGTAGAAAAAATGGAATACACAAATATAGGATGGGGGACATGTGGCTGGATAGCAGTACGTGTGAAAGGGATCTAGGAGTCTTAATAGACCACAAGCTGAACATGAGTCAGCAGTGTGATGCGGCAGCCAAGAAAGCCAATGCAATTCTCGGTTGCATCAGTAGGAGTATGGTGTCTAGATCGAGGGAGGTACTGGTACCACTCTATTCTGCTTTGGTTAGACCTCATCTTGTATACTGTGTCCAGTTCTGGGCACCCCAATTCAAGAAGGACATGGCCAAGCTGGAGCAGGTCCAGAGGAGGGTGACCAAAATGGTGAGGGGCCTGGAAGCCAAGCCCTATGAGGACAGACTTAAGAGAGCTGGGTATGTTTAGTCTGCAGAAGAGAAGGTTAAGAGGAGACATGATAGCTGTGTTTACATATTTGAAGGGATGCCATGTAGAGGAGGGAGAGGGCTTGTTTTCTGCTGCTCCAGAGACCAGGACAAGGAGCAATAGATTCAAGCTGCAGGAAAGGAAATTCCACCTGAATCTCAGGAAGAACTTCCTGACAGTCAGGGCTGTCCAGCAGTGGAATATGCTGCCTTGGAGTGTATTGGAGTCTCCTTCCTTGGAGGTTTTTAAGCAGAGGCTTGATGGCCATCTGTCGGGAGGGCTTTGAGGGTGTTCCTGCATGGCAGGGGGTTGGACTGGATGGCCCGTGTAGTCTCTTCCAACTCTACATTTCTATGATTCTATGATTCTATCAAGTTTTTCAGCAGTATGAGCACTAGGAGGATAATGAAGGAGGGCTACAGGAACACAGACTTTTGGTATCAAATTGCAGCAGTGTGCATGCACAGTAAGCTATGCAATAGGCATTGAGCTAGGAAAGAATGGGATTGTGTAGACCTGCCTTAACCAGGCAAGGTAAACAGCAGTTGTCTCCAGAATGCCCTACTCAGTATGTGTGCGAAAACTGAGAGAAAAGGTGAAAAGAGATAAGCCTGCCTCACCAGCTCCCCCCAGCATATTAAAAAAGCAGAGATCTATACGTAGGGCCACCAAAATCGAAAGTGTCAGAAAGATGGATAAAATAAAAAAATTATCTTTGAATACATTTTGGAACTTTCAAGAATGTCTTGGAGATTCAAAATGTTTCTGTTTACTTATGTAAGGCTTACCTTACCTGGTTGTTTCATTTCATATGTATTTATTCTCAGTTTTCAATAAAAACTTCGCTAAAACATGTTGAACCACTCTTTTGTCTGTGTGTGCTAGGTATACAAACCTATCCCCATGCCTTCTATGTTACTTACTCCTCTTGTACAAAATTTTCTGTTAAACAAGTAATGCCCAGAACATAGCTACTTTGTTAACGGATGTATTCCTGTACAGCTGGCCCTCCACATTTGCAGGTTTCACTTTCTGGGATTTGATTATTTTTGAGTTTCTCCAGCTCCCGACCCCTCATCTCAAGTGCTTCTTTTCTGGGGGAACCTTCCCTCTTGGTAGCTCCGATCAGGCTGTGCAGCCCTTTAAAAACCTGCCCCAGTCCTCCTCCACCAGTTGCTGCCTAGCCAACTAAAGACTGGTTACAGCCTGATTTCTCAACATGACAAACTCTCACTCAATGCCCTTTCCATACCCAAGGAAGGAGATGGGCAAGAGAGACGAAATATAGGGCCAGCATGCTCACCCGCACCCTTTCCCTCTCCTTTCCCTGACCTGGTTTAGACCCAGGGTGCCTGCTCTCCCCACCACGCCTTGGCCCCCTTTCCTCAGACAAACACACTTATTTAGATATTTGCAATTTTTCCACTTTTGAGGGCGCTCTGTGCCCCCACCTGCAGCAAATGTGGAGGGCCAAGTGCATAATCTCTTTCTGTGGTCAAGCTGCTGTTATATGCACATTCAGATTGAACCCCACCCAAAACTTTTAGCTTAAAAAAAAAAGGATCAGTGTGCAACTCTTGTCAAGCTTTACTGGGGTGGAACAATCCTAAATATCAGTTAGTTTTTACCATACTGTCCTAATTTCATCAAAACATCCAATTACAAAAGAGAGAAAGGTAATTTCAGGGCACTCAAACAAGCTAATTGCATAATTATACTGAAAGCTATCCTCCAGTATATTTTAAAATGAAGGGAGAAAAAAAGACAAAATTGGTTTTGATTTTAACATTCATTTCTGTAAAACCTCTCCCTCTCTTTTAATCAAAGGAATTCACAAGACTGCTAACAAATAAAGCATAAGGTTACAATAAACACACACAAACATTTATATGCATTTTGAAAGCAGCAGTAAAACTAGTAAAAAAAAAAAGAATCTGGCAAAACCATCAGGAAAAGTGCATTCATAAATGCATTCAAGCGCATCAATCAATAAGGCCCTGTTCTCTGCTTCTGAGAAGGATCTCTAAGCAAACTTAAAAACTGAGGTTTTGTCAGAGGAGTCCTACCAAGCTATGGTGACTTATGACCATACTTGTGTCATTTGGCTTTTACTGTATGCCTACATCCATATTACCAAATCTTGGAAGACTGTGAAAAGCAGAGTTGCTCAGGCTGACACTATCCTACAAAAACTGACACTTAGATAATTCTTCATTCAAGAAGTGCAAGCAGTTACATAACCCCAGTTTCAAAATTCCCTTTTTTAGGGATTCAAAGTGTTTGCTAATGATATAGACAAGAAAGCAGAATCTTCGTAAAGAAAACAGACTTTGGCTTTGATAAGGAAAGATGAAAATAAATTCACCTTGACAAGGGCATACTCCAGTCTCTCTTCTACAGAACCATATCTCCATTCATCCGTCTGTACCACTTTCTTTCCTCCTTCAGCATGGGTCTGAATTGAGATTAAGAGAGTTAAAAACTTGGAAAGTTCAGGTGTTTTTTGTTAAATAACACAATTAATACATTTTTAAAAACCTGTGTATATTTTCCATGCTTTCTAAAAAACATAACAGTCAATTTTTCTCAAAGATGGTAAGGGTCTTTATGGCCCAAGATGCACAAGACTCTTGTTCTTATAATCTCCAAGCCCGCTTTGGCACCAAGTTGAGAATGGTTGGTTCAGAGCAGTTGTTATCAAAGTATGGTGCTTTGGACTCCAACTCTCCGGAGTCCTGACCATCAGCCATGCTTCAGAGGTTTCTGAAACTTTAGGTCTAAAACATCTGGACAACCAAAGTTTGAAAACCATTGGTTTAGACCACTGCTTAGCATTCCTTTGGAGGTATTACTATAAAATGGGGGCACAATGTGGTGTCTTTCTTCATTTTCTTTTCTGAGTCTGTCTATGGGACTTCCCTACCTCTTATGCTTGAGTGTAGGATGACTCTCATAGGCTATGAAGCTGAACATGTCACAAAAATAAAAAATAAAAAATTATTGCCACGCTAAACTCCCTGCCCTGCTAGCAGCATTATTGCCCATGCCCCCTTACTCTACATTCTGCCTTACCACCCAGCTAAAGATCTGGGCCAGGGTTTCTAAACCACAGTTCCTTGGAACCCTAGAAGTCACTTGGGTTTCCATGAGAGAGAGTGAATGGTGGGGCGGAATCAACCTTCTTTAGCTATAGATATAATAATTTTCACGTAGACCTGAAAATTATTTCTAGGGTTCCTCCTGGGTAAAAAGGTTCAAGAAAGACTGATCTAGACCCTCACTGACTGAAGTATACACAACCTACCTCCAATACCATTTGAAACAGATAACATGACAATGCTAGGCCCAAACCAGGAAGCAAGAAAATGCTTGAGGAGAAAAAAAAAACCCTAACCTTGGCACAATCAGCTATTGACAGTGAAGACACAGACAGTAAACTCATGTTCCTTTGGATAATCTACACAGCATGTTCTTATATTCCAGTATGAAGTCCAAGAAAAGTTTTTAGTTCCATAGATTACATTCTGCTCACTTCAAACTTAGAAAAATATTGCTGAGTTGTTATTTACTTGGACATTGTTTGCTATGAGCATAATTATATAGATGGTTAGGTAGAAAAAATGGTGTATGGATGACGCAGCATATATGTTTTTGCATCAGTGTATTTTGGAGTTGGATCAGTCCTGCTACAACCATGTTGATCAATCTATATAGATGCACCCATGCTCTCCAGAAGCATTCATAATATACGTAGAAGCTTTCATACACATTTGCAAAGAAAAAGCTGCTAATTGAATCCAAAAGGTCCTTACTTCTGAAAGAGGAAAGGTGTCCAATCATAAATGTACCACAGATAGGAAAACACAAGCTAAAAGGAATGAAGCACTGGATTTTTATTTCTGGGAATTTAATTTAAATTTATGCCTGGCCAGGCAAACAGCAATTCTTTTTAAGAACCTAACAAATTAACTTGGCTTCAGTACAGTTCTCATTGGCATCAGTTTATGCTACGGCATGTAACAGCTCACTAATGAATCAAAACCTTCAGTGAACCAGAATACTTCATCAGCTTAAGTCAATACCCTGCTCTTTTTCACTTCATTTGGGTTACCTCCCCCACATCCGCCCCATAAGAACCAATATTTAAAATCTTCAACTCTTACATGAATATCAACTTGCCCAAAGAACAGTGGTCTGGGCATGTACCAAGGACCTCTGGTTCAAAGCCAGCACTGTCCCAGCTACCTAGCACCATTTGGGAAGGAACTATTTGCCCTCAATATTCTGCTTCTATATACAGAATAGCAAACCTCACAGCTCTAATAACAACAATATGACACCTTCTACACATTAAAGGTGCACCATAAATGAAGGGTGTCCATAGTAGCATTTGTTGATGTTAACTGCCATCAGATCAGCTTTGACTTACAAAAACCCTACGGACAAGAGACCTCCAGGACACCCTGTCATCAATGGCCCTGCTAAGATCCTGCAAACTCAGGGCTGTGGCCTCCTTGAGTGAGGCTATCCAGCTATAGTGTGGTCTCCCCCTTTTCCTACTGCCTCCCATTTTACCAAACGTTATCATCTTTTCTAATGAGTCATATAGTCTCATATACCAGAACTGAGAATCCATTTTTTGTTCCATGTTCATATCTCCACTTACTCTAACCCCTCTCTCGCCCTCTCTCTCACACACACCTTTTTATCCTACACCATGCTATTTCTGCATCCTTCTTTCAACTTCTCCTTCAGCATATACACTGTTAAAACAAAGCTTTTGAGCCTGTGGCCTGCCACTGTATGCAGTCCCATTAGTTTTTTGTACCCACTTTACCCTCTTCTCCCAGAAGGAGAATCCAGCTTCAAATCAAGGTAGCGGTATGTGTGGGCAAGCTGCCACTGCTGCACTCACAAAATCCAGTGGTAGGTGGGACCTCTGGCACTAATGTGAATGCTCCAACTCCCAGAAACTGTTCAATGCTGCTATGAATGATGAGCATCATCTCACCTACTGTGTGTTCTCTGTTAATGTAAATTGCCATTTTTATTATAAGTACTCCACTATTGAGAGTGGTCCTTCGTATTTTGAATCTTGTCTCCTCCAGGCAACAAAAGCCCAAGGTTAAAATGTTCAGAACTCAATAGTACAATGCCTGTACTCACTGTGTAGCAGAAAGAAGAGTTTGAATCCACATACAACTCTTGATGAGGTGTATATGTATGTGTGGCCTGGTAACAGGGCAAATACCTACAAAAATCCATATCAACCCTTCTGGACTACAAGTTTGGGATTCTAGACCCTTTTCCTTCCAGCAGGCTGGGATTCAGAATTTCCATTCACTGTAAGGACAGCCCCGTAAGGAAAGGGGAAAAAAAAGCCTGGGATAAAATCTGAAGTGTTTTTCACATTGAATTGTCAGGTATTTACCAAGGGAGTAGTTGTTTTACTCCATCCTTTGAGAGTTTCTAAGCGAGAAAAAAGACAGAGAGAATTCATTTAAAGTTAACATAAGCTTGTTCTTGCCTTAGGGGCAAATTCTCATATAGCAAGTTACAGGTTATTACAACCATACACGTTCAGCGGTATCACACCGTAGAATCTTCTTGAGGCTTAAACTATTTTGCAATGTGGGGCAAAATACACGGTCAACTGTTGCCCTGTGTTTTACAAAAACCTCCCTCCCTATGGATAGCGCTTCTGTCAGAAAGAGAAATTCTTGCCCAGTCTTCTTTTTCTTTTAGTTTTTGAAGTACAAGAAGATTTTTACTTAATATGCATCATATAACTATCACGAGCTCACCACCACTACACACCCACGATCTGAACTAGTATTTTTGTAAGAAGGCTATACTATACTTTTCTTCTCAACTTGATAGGTGATTTTGATCTTCACAGTTGCAATGTGAATGTCTAGAGGGAGATTAGAGGCACCAGATCCCATCTGATCTTGGAAGGGTCAGCAGGGTCAGCTCTGGTTAGTACTTGAATGGGAATCTGCCAATGAATCCCAGGTGACGTAGGCTGTATTGAAGATGAAGAAACTGGCAAAACCACCTCTGTGTATTCTTTGCCTAAGAACACCCTGTGAAATTCATGGGGTCACTATGTGTGTGCACACACACACACACACACACACACACACACACACAGAGCTGAAAGAACTTAAAAGCTTTCCCAAAATTGGTAAGCCTGGTAGTGCAGGTTTCTTGTTTGCAGGGAGGCTTTAAGTGTGTTCATCAGAATATGCTTGGAAGTCTCCTCAATAATTTTGTGCCTCATGTGTGAAATTCATGACGTATCAATAGGGAGGCTGGGAGCGGGGAATAGTGTGTATCTCTAGCCCCCTACATTTAAGTCTTCAATCTTGTGAAGCCAGGAGTCACATCTGGAATTTTTAGAGTGTAACGGGGTCTTCAGGAGATCTCTTGTTTTTAGGATCACTGTTATGATGAAGCCAAGTTAATGTCAGTTAATAACAATAGCAATCACAGCCACTTATGATGTCTTGCCACAGTGGCCATGGTGAGCAAAGAACCAAAGCAGAACAACAACAACAAAAACCCTAAAACAAACAGAAAAAAAACCTGCTACCCATTTCCAGAAAGGCAAATCATGAGACTTAAAAAAATGATAATTTTCTTAAGAGTCTAAATATATGGCAAGAGTTCCTTTAGAGCTCCAAAACACAATAGCATACTATTGAATCAACTCTTTTGCTTCAGCGAGCATTTCAGAGAAGACAAACTGATGGGGCTCAGAGACAAATAATCTGGCAAAGAAACAGGGGTGGAGGCTGAGCTCCACATGTCAGTTCACATATTTTCCACAACAAAAACCCATTTCAGAGATGGTAAACTATGATGCTCAGAGAAAACACCCACAAGCAAGACAACCACTCCCCAAAACCTCAGGCAAAACACACACCTTTGCTCTCCACCCTCTATTCTTGCCCCTAATAATTCCCACAGCTTCCAGTTTTCATTTTGTTTAGGAGGTACCTATTCTTGAAAATAAAAACAACACGAGAGGCTGACATTTTGCTTTGTAGCTTGTCTGCTGCCCCAATTTATTTATTTGTTTATTTCTTTAGTTAGTTATTATTAAGCAATCTAAAATATACAAAAAAGAGAATTAAAATATTTTTTAAAACACAGGAGGTCTGGGCAGCCTGGTAAGTGCGAATGGAGATGTTCGTGGGCAAAATAGTACACATATTCTAAGGAAACAATGTATATATTTGTGTATCAATTGTTAACAGTACACATAAACAATGTAAACAGCACATTTATTGCAATGGTTTTTATTATGGGACCTGTTTAATGTTTGCACATCATGATAAGCCACGGTTTATGTCAGCCACGGTTTGTTGCTTATTCCACAAACTGCGCAACTGATGAACAATTGGCAGCTTGTCTTCCCTATCCGTGATTTGTTTCTGGTTTGTCTTTTTTCCCACTCCTTTTATTAGCTCTTATTTCAGGGTAAGAAGCTAACAGAATCAGATAAGGTCAAGCAACAGCTACAGGGTCAACCACCCATTGTAATTTAAGTAAGTCTGATTTCTTGAACCAACAACAAACCATGATTTCAAACTGTGGTTTGTGCCTAGCCAGGAAATCATGTCTCATTAGAGGAGAGAGGCTTGCACATCATAGCAAGCCAGATTTCTTTTCTTCTTGTTGTATCTTGTTGTGAGTCTGACACGCTAATGAATTTAACAGGATCATGTGCACTCAGAGGCTTTTTTTTTCTGGATTGAATTGCTAAGAGAAATTTGTTGAATCTGTGCTGATAGGTTATGTCATTCATCAAGACAGACAAATTCCTGAATGTAGGCAAAATGTAAATGTTACCTGAGCATAACGCAAAAGCTTCTCTGTTGCATCTGGATCTTTATTCCATATTAAATCTTCACAAAGCTGCAAAAGCTCCTTATGGATATCATCATACACTGGCAGATTCCCTGCATTCACAATCCCCATGTCCATTCCACTCTAAGGATAGAGAAGAAAAAGAAAAAGAAAAGAAAAGAAAAGAATAAGGAATACCTGTCTCTCCTGATAAGGAATACCTGTATCTCCTGACCGGAAGCTATTCTGTCAAAATGCTTGCTTTACCTTAATTGCATGGTAAAGAAAAACTCCATGCATTGCTTCTCTAATAGCATCCATGCCTCGGAAGGAAAAGGACAGATTGGAAAGGCCTCCGCTTATTTTCACTCCGGGAAGAGTTTCCTGCCAACAACAATATAAATATCAGTGAGCTTATAAAACTTCATCAAATCTGCTTCCCTATTAGACCTAAGAGCCATCAGTGAATTCATCGATCACATTCTCAAGGTCTGAGAGCAGTTAGTTACCAAGTCACATGGTGCTGCCAGTGTGTGAACAGCAAAGAAAGAGCAGGGAGAAAAGCAATACATACAGCTAGCAGAGCTGCCAGTTTGATTACTGACAGAGGAATGAAGTATACGGGAGCAAACAGGAAAAAAACTCATGGGCAGCTGTCTCAGAACACAGCTTATCTCACATTCAAGGTTCTTTCTCTTGCATATTTAGCTAAATAAAATCACCCTCATAACTTTTTCCCCCCATTTTGTGCCCTATAAGATGTTCTTTCATGCATGAACACTTGAAAGTTGTTCAAAATTAGATCTGGTTTTGTGGATCCTTGTTTTCCACAGCACTGAATAATTGCAAGATGAGGGAGCAGCAACCCAGATAGAAAACAGGTAGGTCAACAGTCTGGTGGGGGAAAACATGCAGATGTGCCAGGGAGAACCTTATAATCTGCCAGTGCAATGCAAAATCTCAGGCTCATGTTCCAAAGTGTGCGTGTTTGGGATAAATGAAATAAATTCTGCCACCCTTCCTTTTAAGTGCCTTGGTTTCATGAGTAATTTTTCAAGGGACATATGCACTACTTTAACTTTGTTGTTACATTTCTAAATTATTTTACACTTTTAAAAATATAATGGGATTTTAGAATCACAGAAACAGAAGGGACTGCAACGGTCATCTATCCCCTACTATGCAGGAACATACACTTAAAGCACACCTGAAAGATCTCCATTCAACCTCTGTTTAAAGACTTCCAAAGAAGGAGAGTTCACCATCATCTGAGGCCATTCAACTGTTGAGCAGTTTTTAAAGTCAAGAAGTTCTTCCTAATGTTTAGGTGGAATGTCTTCTCTTGTAATTTGAATTCTTGGTCTAGTGTCTGGCATAGAACAAAACAAACTTGCTCCTTGTTCTATGTAATATTCCTTCAACTATTTAAAGATGATCACGGTATTTCTAACATATCTTTAAAGTATTAGCAATCTGGTTATATATTATTCATAACATTCACAATACATTTTTCCCATAAAAAATCTGATCTGATGGTGGATTAAAACTTTGATCTGATGGTGGATTAAAGCCACAGTAAATCCACCTTTGTAGTAAAATTTCCTCTAATGTTTCCTTTTTGCAAAAGGAAAAAGAAGGAGACGATAGGGTCGCTGCGCAGAGAAAATGGCGAACTACTAACAGGGGGAAGAGAAAAGGCAGAACTACTTAACACCTTCTTTGTCTCAGTTTTTTCCCAGAAGGATACAAGCACTCAACCTGGTGGTTGGGGAGCAGGGGAGAAAGCAGGGGAAATGCAGCACATAATAGGTAGAGAGGTGGTACAGGAATACCTGGTCACACTGGATCAATCGATCAATCAATCAATCAATCAATCAACTTTATTACGGTCACAGACCAGTATACAAGAAGAAACAAGATATAAGGTACATCTAAATAGTCAATTGGTTAGAAAGAGATATACAACCATACAACATCATCCTCATAAAACATATAAAATCAATCAGTAAAAAACAATTTGGTACATATAGATAGTCAATTGGTTAAAAAAGACTATAAGACCATACAACATTTTCCTCATAAAACATAAAATCAGTCAATAAAAGACAAATTAGTACATATAAATAGTCAGTTGGTTAAAAAGAATTATAAAACATACAACATCCTCCTCATAAAATTCTCCTTTATTTATCCTCTGTCTAATCTACGTCACTGACCATCTTGCGCCAGATTCTAATGGTAATTGCACAAAACTTAACTACTTTGTAGGATATCTCTGAGTTATGATCTGAAAGTAGTAGTGAGACATAGAACTGTTCCGAGTGGCCTAAAAATCTATTAAGAATCGGGGAGATAAGATTTAATAGTAAATCCCTGTAATATGGGCATTGTAAAAGTACGTGTTCCACAGTCTCCACTTGTTCGTTATTACATGGACATTTTCTATCTAGGAAGGGTATCTTCCGATATCTGCCTTCCAATAGTGCTGATAGAAAAGCATTACACCGTGCCAAGGTAAAGGCTCTTCGGTATTCAGGGATTTCCAATTTATTTAAATACTTCATAGGTATAGCAACATATCGGTTGGAATCACTAATAATAAAAGTAGGAGTCATACCAAGGTCCGTTTGACGCTCTATGTCCACTATCCTTTGTTTAATGGCCATTTTGGCTCTATCGTAGCCCAAATTACATAAGGATTCTAAAGAGAAGCCCATGCTTTGTATTTTAGTAACTACTGTTTGATTCCATCTAGAATGGAATCCATCTTTCAGCACCAAACAGACAAAGCCAGTAGAAGAAGAAACTAATCTAAGACAATAGTTTATTATAATCACCCACACCCTAGACTCTATTTTCATACAGCCTGACTCTAATCTTAGAGTAGCATTTGAAACACACTTGGGGGTCTGAAAAATCGCTCTTAGGAATTTTGTTTGTACAAGCTCTAATGGTGTATAGTTTTGAAAGGGACCCAGCTGAGCGCCATAAAGGAGTTGTGCAATCACTTTTGCCTCAAACAATTTGAGGGCTGCTGGTATAAATTGTCCTCCTTTTGACCTAAAAAATTTTAGAATAGCCGATGAGCTTCTTTGAGCATTATCTGCAGCATATTTCCCATGCATTTTCAAACTACCATTTGCTTGTAAAACTACTCCCAGATATTTAAAACAAGAAACCTGCTCAATTTTATGGCCATCAATATTCCACAAATGTTTTTTAGGCCTTTTCGTAAAGGCCATAATTTTAGTTTTTTGATAATTGAGTTCTAATTGATTTGCCCTGCAATATAGAACTAAGGTTCTCAGTGCTCTTTTAAGGCCAATGGGTGTTCTTGAGAGTATGGCTGCATCATCTGCATAAAGCAGGATTGAAATATTCCTATCAGCTATCTTTGGGGGATGAAAGTTAATGTTCTGGAACTGAGCCACCATAGAGTTGATATAAAAATTAAATAGGAGTGGGGCTAGTATACAGTCTTGCTTCACACCCTTCTGTATTTCTATGGTTTTGGTAAGGTGCCCAAGAGGGTTACCTCTTAGTGTCATCGTTGTCTCTTGATACAGCATACGAATCAAGTGGAGCAGACGCTTGTCAGCTGAGGAGGCCTCCAACTTCTCCCACAGTAGAACCCGTGAAACAGAATCAAAAGCTGCCTTAAAATCAATAAAGGCAGTGTAAAATGAAGTCAGGCTACCAGAAGAGTATTTTCTAACCAAATGGTGTAATATCAAACATTGATCAATGGTAGAGCAGCCTTCTCTGAATCCAGCTTGCTCATCTGTGAGTATCTGTTCCCCTTCCATCCATTCAAGCAGCCTCACTTGCAGGTGTCTCGCATACATCTTGCTGATTGTATTTAAAAGGCTGATGGGTCTATAGTTTGCTGGATCCTCTTTTCTCCCTTTCTTAAAAATAGGAACAATAATTGCAAGACCCCATGCCTTGGGCACTATTCCATAGGTGTCAATAAAAGTGAAAAGTGTAGCCAGGAGCAGAATCCAGAAGTTCTGGTTATTCTTGAGTACTTCTGATCATATAAAGTCTTCTCCTGGTGCTTTTCCTGATCTTGACTGAATTATTAAACTTTTAACCTCAGCTTCCGATACTGGAGACCACAGGGGGAGATCTTCCATTTTATGGGCAATTTGGTCTCTTACGGCATTCTTGTCTGAGTAGAGTTCCTGAAAATAGGCTTCCCATGTAGTTAAAGGGATATGGCAGTTTATCCTATCATAATTGTTGCTTTGTGATCTTGCAATAATATGCCAGAAGAGAGCGGAGTCCTTGGATCTAGCTGCAGCAATAAGTTGCATCCAGTTGTTTTTCATAAATTCTTTTTTCTTATATACTATTAGTTGCTTGTACTGTCTTTTATGTTTTAAGAGATCAGAAGCATCTATCAATGATGTGTTTGTTGTATATAACCTATATTTGCTAGCAAGAGTTTTTTTGGTTTCTACGCACTCTTGGTCAAACCATGGCTTGGAATGATACAACTGTTGATTGGAGTGGATTCTACTCTCAGAAAATAAATATTGCTGCAGTTCTTGAATAAGAGCTTCATATCTCTCAATAACTGGACCCGGTTCTGCTGTTATCAGGGCAGATCTCATACTTTGGAAGCGATCTTAGCTCAGTAAGTCAGTTATCCTCTGGTCAGACTATTTAGGTCTGCAATAATTTTCCCCTAATGGGTTGAAAGACAATTGATGACAATCTTTGGATCGAGTCTCGAGAGTAAAATTATTTAACTGAAGCATGATTGGGAAATGGTCGCTATCAATCTTAGGCATAACTTTAAGATGTTTGGTATATGGTAAAAAGTTTCCAGAAACAATTATATAATCAATTGCGCTCATTCGTAGTCCAGAGAAGTACGTAAATTCTGCTGGCTGGTCATTCTCCAATACACCATTCAATATATAGAGATCTAGCTGGTAGGTTGCTTGAGCCAGACAAAGACCTGCATAATTTGTTTTGGTGTCCTTTGAGCTACAAGTGGGGAGACTATAATCATTTTCTGATTTCAGCTGGGGACATTTGTATTGTGAGTAAAGGGTATAATCATCTGGTCCCATTCTAGCATTCATGTCTCCCCCCATAATCAACGGTGTGTCAGGGTATTCCAAGATAAGTTCAGCCACATAATTTTCTAATCTAGTCCATACGGTTCTAGTTCGAGATCTTTGTCTCGTAGGAGGCATATAAACGTTAACTATCACCAAAGACTGAGTTTTAAACTGGATGACCATAGCATGTGGATTGAGTGCAGGGAGAGTCCTCGACGTAGCGCGTAAGGTAGTAGAAATTAAAATCCCCAGTCCTCCTTTTGCTCTTCCATGCTTTATTCCGGGTTCTGCTCTTATAGATGATGAGTAAAATCCATTCAAGGTTAATTCTTCAGTGCACCATGATTCCTGTATTAATATAATACCATATTGGGAAAGGAACTCACTGAAGCAGGGGTTCTTAGCTGATGCTCACCATCCCGTAATATTCCAAGTAATCAAGGTAAGCTTACTCTGGTCTACCGTATGTCATGCAGTTATGTTTTCAGTTGGACATGCTATGTCAACAGGAATCAAACCATCCTTCCTTTTGATTTGTACATGAATCTGAATTAATCAAGGCTACGTGGGCATCAAAATGTGGATCTCCAGTGAGCAGGGAACCTAAATCATTCGCTGGGAAGTCATCCTTCGGGTTATTTGTTATCTGTAAGTTTGGAGAAGTAAGTTTCCTTGTCATCATAGAGGGGCTCAAACAATGCACCTGTCTGATGTTGTCGAAATCGATGAGTGGTATAGACGTATCTGTCATATGCTCTTCAGGGAGGGCATTAGAGTGAGCAGTTATATTTACTGCCTCAGCTGATTCCGGTTCCCTGGAGGTATGAGAGTTCTGTGTACACTCTGTACTCCTCATAGGATGTCCCCCAGTATTATCTCTGCCTTCAACGACACAAGTCTCCCAATTAAAGACATTCAAAGTTTTTATCCCTGCTTGCACTTCCTTTAGCCTACTATTTTTTCCCTGTAAGCCCTTTATAGGTGCCATGATCTCACATAAAGATTTAGTAATGTGTTCGGCTGATAGCCCCAAATCCTTTATCTTTGTTATTTGTTGGAGAAGATCTGTTTGGGAGTCATCAGGTTCACCATACAGACTGTTAAAGTCATCTTTTCTTCTTAAGTGACCAGTTTGATCTTCAAGGGAGTTTCCAACATCTTTATCATCCCTGTGATCACGTGTGGACCTTTCCGAGGATTGTGGGGTCCCAGCCGAATTCCAGCCAGGATCATAATCGGAATTGATATCCCGATTCCTGTTCTTTTTGCTTCTCTTAAATAAAGGGCGAATCACTGGGTCACAGAACACTCTAGCTGGGGCAATTTGTAATGAAGACAAAAAGTTCTTCATTTTGAAGAGCATAGATGGAATGGAGGCTACTTCAAATGACAGTAGAATTCTCTTATTCCGTCCTACTCAAGGGAGCCAACAGACTTCAGTTAAATCAATAGCGTATAGATTTGCTCTCAATATTTTACTCAGAGATAGTTTAGCTGCCTCCAGAGAGCTCCACTGGCCTCGATTAATTCTACTGTCCAGAATATGTAGTAGAATTTTATTTGGCACCAATGTACGCAGCATCTTTGGATTACTTGGATCTTGTAACGCTCTTACGTACTGCTGTGAAGTTTGGGCCAGATTAGGTTGTGCCAATTTCTTTCCTAAAGCTTTACTCTCTCGGCTATGCTTCTTGAAATATTCCTCAAGCAATTCTTCAACTTTATGGATATTTTTATTTAGTTTCACCAGTTGTTCAAATATTGAAATTACCGTGTGGGCTGTTAGCAAGCATTGTAATGAAATAAAATCTAATGAGGGCTCTTGCCTCTGATGAAAATTCTCAGAAAAGTTATCACCCTTCCTTGGGGGGGTAGATAGATCACAATCCTTTAATCCAGATGAGTATGCAGTCCTTTCCCCATGGTCATCCTTGTCAACTATCACCCCAGCCTGTACCCACTCTTCTGTGGATGGAATGAAAGATTGATTTATGTCCATTGCAAGGTTAGGATTTAAATTTCTATTGGACTCCTCTGAAGTAAAGTATTGTTCAATCTTTAGCTGTTTTGAATCTCTGCTCGATCGTGGAGATCCAGAGTAAGCTCTTCCTCTTTTCTTATTTCCCATTTTCAGTCAGCAGGCTTTTAGTTAAAATCTCAAGGATAACCAGTCAAGGACTTCTTGCAGATGGTAATTAAATGCAACTTAAATGGTTTGTAGTTTTCACTATATCACTCCCACATTCCGTGCTGACGGATTTGAACTTAACCAAACTTAACCAAACTTAGTATACTCACTAGCCGGCAGTATGGAGTTTTTTCCTCTGCCATCCTCTTTTCAGGTGATAAGAATAATTAGGATGGAAAATAAAACTTAGGGTTATTTAGAGTTATTTATGAGTGAGAAGGTTTATCAGCAGGAGTTACTATGTTGTTGCCTCCAGCGCCATCTTCCCACCAGCCACACTGGATGAATTCAAGTCTCCAGGGCCAGATGAATTGCATCCAAGGATATTAAAAGAACTGGCAGAGGTCATTTCGGAACCGCTTGCTATAATCTTTGAGAAATCTTGGAGGACAAGAGAAGTTCCAGTAGACTGGACGAGGGCAAATGTGGTCCCCATCTTCAAGAAGGGAAAAAAAGAGGACCCAAATAATTATCGCCCAGGCAGCCTCATGTCAGTACCCGGAAAGATCCTGGAGCAGATCATTAAGCAGTCAGTTTCTAATCACTTAGAAAGCAATGCGGTAATCACGAGAAGTCAACATGGATTTCTCAAAAATAAGTCATGCCAGACTAATCTTATCTCTTTTTATGATACAGTTACTAGCTTGACAGATGAAGGGAATGCTGTGGATGTAGCATATCTCGATTTCAGTAAGGCCTTTGACAAAGTTCCACATGACATTCTTGCAAAGAAGCTAGTAAAATGTGGGCTGGACAGGGCTACTGTCAGGTGGATCTGTAACTGGTTGACTGACCGTTCCCAAAGGGTGCTCACCAATGGCTGCTTTTCATCCTGGAGAGAAGTGACTAGCAGGGTGCCACAGGGTTCTGTCCTGGGCCCAGTGCTGTTCAATATCTTCATCAATGACTTGGATGAAGGAATAGAGGGCATGCTCCTCAAACTTGCAGATGACACCAAATTGGGAGGGGTTACTAATACACCAGAGGACAGGATCAAAATTCAAATGACCTGGACAGATTGGAGAGCTGGGCCAAGGCTTAACAAAATGAAATTCAACAGAGAGAAGTGTAAGGACCTACACTTAGGTAGAAAAAATGGAATACACAAATATAGGATGGGGGACATGTGGCTGGATAGCAGTATGTGTGAAAGGGATCTAGGAGTCTTAATAGACCACAAGCTGAACATGAGTCAGCAGTGTGATGCGGCAGCCAAGAAAGCCAATGCAATTCTCGGCTGCATCAATAGGAGTATGGGGTCTAGATCGAGGGAGGTACTGGTACCACTCTACTCTGCTTTGGTTAGACCTCATCTTGAATACTGTGTCCAGTTCTGGGCACCCCAATTCAAGAGGGACATGGTCAAGCTGGAGCAGGTCGAGAGAGGGTGACCAAAATGGTGAGGGGCCTGGAAACCAAGCCCTATGAGGACAGACTTAGAGAGCTGGGTATGTTTAGTCTGCAGAAGAGAAGGTTAAGAGGGGACATGATAGCCATGTTTATATATTTGAAGGGATGCCATGTAGAGGAGGGAGAGGGCTTGTTTTCTGCTGCTCCAGAGACCAGGACAAGGAGCAATGGATTCAAGCTGCAGGGAAGGAGATTCCACCTGAACCTCAGGAAGAACTTCCTGACAGTCAGGGCTGTCTGGCAGTGGAATATGCTGCCTCGGAGTGTAGTGGAGTCTCCTTCTTTGGAGGTTTTTAAGCAGAGGCTGGATGGTCATCTGTCGGGAGTGCTTTGAGGGTGTTCCTGCATGGCAGGGGGTTGGACTGGATGGCCTGTGTGGTCTCTTCCAACTCTACATTTCTATGATTTCTATGATATGATATTACTGTTTCTAATCTTGTAGCATTTAGCAACAGGGCTACAAGATCTTTATTTGGCAATCTTTCATTTTCATTTTCAAATACAAAAATTAACAATCATGCTTCTCTATCATGTACTCTTTAATCTTGCATTTTGTTTATCCAACTTAATATTTTTTCCAGAAATTTACTATTTTAGGGTATGTTAACCACCTATGTTGCCAATCTCTGATTTTACCATATCATCTCCAGTATAGTTATGACAGTTCATTATTAATTTTGTGGCTTTTCAGTGGGTAATACTACCATTTATGAATTATTTTAATACACTTTCTTTAGCCTGGGCAGATACTGATTTATAGGATCGGGTTGTCTAAATTGGAGGGGTTGTCCAAATTTATAGGGCGGGGTTGTCAAATCTAAAGGAGTGAAAATTGAATGGGAATCAGATTTGGGAACAGAATTATCAGAGAAACAATGGGATACAATTTGGGCACAGTATTCCAAATGGCATGACTACTTCTCTCAGTCTGGACATTGTGCTCCTACTGATGCAGCTTAACATTTCATTGGTTTTTTGGCCACTGCATCACATTGTTGACATGGCTAACATTTGTGTAATTGTTTTTAACTTTTTATTATCAGATTTTTAGCTTTTCTTGTTTTAGTGTTTTTGTTAGCTGCACCAATTCTCACCTATGGAGAAGAATGCAATATTAAATAAATAAACAATAACACAATAAGTAGAAAATAATATATATAGAAATAAGTAATGACAGGATTTTTGTTCTATATCCATGGGTATTCAAAAACAAATATATGTGAATGTATATGCACACAGTAGACAAAATAAAGAATATTCTGTTTGTAAAACAAAGTAGAACTAAATTGACTACAGTAAAACTTCTCCTAATTAAATGAGTTTGGACAAAGGTTTTTTGGCCAACTACCAACATTTTGTTAATATTGCCCTATTTAATTACTGTAAGTATATTTACAGTATAGCTAATGGTCAGGGGTTTTTTTTAAGCTACTATTTGTGCTATTAGAGACAGAATGGCATAGTGGTTTGAGTGCTGGACTTGAGCAAGGGCCTTCTCAAGTGGCTGTTTCCAAGCTTCCTCTGAAGTTGAGGCTAGTTCATACTTTCTGCCGACAGAAAAAAATATGTATTTAGAGAGGCTTTCAAGATGACAATTTTGCTGCAGTAAGTTTTAAGGAGAGCCAGTGTGGTGTGTTGGTTTGATCATCGGCCTGCAACCCTGGAGAACAGGTTCAATTCCCTGCTCAGCCAAGGAAACCCACTGGGTGAGTTTGGGTGAGTCACACACTCTCAGCTCCAGAAAACTCCATGATAGGTTCACCTTAGGGTTGCCATAAATCAGAAACAACTTGAAGGCATGCAACAACAATAGCAACAGATTTGTGCTATTGAAAGCAATGCTGAGAAAACAGTTCAGTACAGAGAGCTGTTCCATTCTAGTTAGGTCACTGCTTATATACTGGTACTCTCTGCTTCTGCATTCCCTCCTTGCCCGATATTGTAAGAAAAGAACCAAAACCCAAACATTGAAGAACACCCCAGACTCACTTTTATGGTTTTAGTTGCATTGATAAAGTTAACCGCATACAAATTATGTTCTTCCATTCCAGTGCCTATGGTCAGAATGTTTGGATCAAAAATGATATCATTTGGATTGAAACCCACTTTGTTCACCAGGAGGAAGTAAGCTCTGGTGCAGATTGAAATTTTCTCTTTTGTTTCTGTGGCCTGGAGCGGAAAATAAATGAAATGAGAGTGGAGAGGAAAGCAGGCTTTAATGTATACCTGAATAATTCATTTTTGTTTATCTAAATTTCTAACACAACTTTTCACACTGTTACCATCAATTCACGTATTACTGCAAAGTTCTTACATGTCATATGCAAAGACATAGGCAATAATACCAGAAATAATATCACTACTATATTCAACTAATTTACTCAATAACTTTGGAATCTACTGCTGGAAAAAGATTTTGAAATGTTGATGAAACTATAACATCTTCAGATATTGGACCCAACCTAGGGCCAGGCAAGCATGTTGTTCCTAATAAGGAACTACAAATCAGTGATCTGCTGGAGAGAACCATACTAGGAGCTATGTGGATCTTTGTTTTGCTACTGCAGTGGCTTGAAAAGCTTACTGGATATTACTTTTAAAACCAGGACAGAGAATGTATGGACCTCCAAATGTTTCTGGACAGTGCGGCCACTAACCCACACAAATGGCTATGCTGGCAAGGGCTGATGGAGTCACAGTCCAATATCTGGAGAGTACACATTCCTCACTTTTACTCTAAAAACATGGCAATGAAGATGAATCACAAAAGCAAGGTAGACCTGTAGTCTCAACACAGCCAAATTGAACTCATCTGCCAAGGTTTGCCTGCTCAGTGCAGCACTTGGAGCAGGGATCAGGGAGTATAAACGTGACAAGGGAACAGAACTTTTGTCAGTTACCGTACATTTTTTTTAATACTGTCAGCTTCACGAAGATGCTTTATGAAAAGATATTTTATTTCCCTTGTGAGGCACTCCAGAACACCAACGAAATAGGTAACTGAGTGGGTGGTTCATTTTTACATGTCTGCAAACTGCCTACTCATCAGCAGTAGAGATAGGAAAATCAGTCAGCTTCATATTTGCCGTGTTCCTCATATTCCTACCAGCATTCTGCTCCCATTCCCAGTTCTGTATCAGTATGTCACATTTTGACACACCTCTTTTTGACACACACATTTTTTTAGATCATATTTTCACTATGGACTAAAGTTTCATTGTGTGTATTGTTTAAACTGAGAGCCAGCATAGTATAGTGGTTTGAGCACTGGACTATGACTGTTTCCACACTGGACTGACATAGCGCTATTATTCTGCTTTCAACATCCTATGGAATCCTGGGGTTTGCAGTTTAGGGAGGGGCCAGCCGGCCCCTCCCTAAACTGCAAACCCCAGGATTCCATAGGATGTTGAAAGTGGAATAATAGCGCTATGACAGTCCAGTGCAGAAAGGCCTTATGACTGGAGAGCAGGGTTCAAATCCCTGCTTGGCCATGGAAACCCACTGTACGATCTTGGGCAAGTCACATGCTTTCAGCTTCAGAGGAAAGGAAAGGTAAAACCTTCCCTGAACAAATCTTGCCAAGAAAACTCTGTGACAGATTTGCCTTAGGGTCACCATAAGCCAGAAACAACTTGATGGCACACAACAACAACAATTGTTTAAGCCATACACATTTAATCATGCATAGTTCTACAATGCACACATGGTTTTGCATACCCCTTTCTTCACCAAAGCTCATCAAAAGTTACAGAAAACATATAGATTTCTGAAACAAGTTACATTTTGTTTCAATGCCAGTCATGGAAGGCATTTTCATAAGGATTCCTGAATCCAGGAAAATTCTCTTCTCTCCTGAATCAGGGCTGAAAGTTATTCTCAGATCCCCTTGCTGTGCCCTGCTTCTTTACCATTCTAGACTGCAAATGGAACAACATGTCCAAACCAGTTCTTGGAGGAAGTTATTTTTAATAAGCTCCTGAATTCTCCAAGCAGCATGTTCAAAGATTCTGGGCAATGTAGTCCAAAGAGCAAATTTTCCAGGCTGCTGTGGAAAGTCAATATATGGTATGTTTAAAAGAAAAAAAGGTACCAACCTGACCCACTTCATCAAAGGCCATAATCACCACAGCTGCTCCATATTTCTTTATTTTTCTGGCTTTTGCTAAGAAATCATCTTCACCTTCCTTCAGGCTGATGCTGTTCACTATGCATTTGCCTTGACAGCACTTCAACCCAGCCTCTATCACAGTGAAATTTGATGAGTCAATACAGAGTGGCACCTAATACCAGTGGATGGAGAAAATGTAAGAGTTAGTACCATATTTTCTTTTTAAAAAATGGCAAAAATAATTATATGCTGCTTCAAATGGATCATAAGCAGAAGGATGTCACAATAGTATCAGCATATTCTCAGCTGGGGTGGGAATGTTTCTGCAGATGTTGTTGAACTGCAACTCCCAGCAGCCCTAGGCAGCATAGCCAATGGTGAGGAACACTGGAAGTTGTGGTTCTATGACTTCTGCAGGGCCACATGACTCCCATTCTTGTTGTTTGAAGACAGGAAGCATGGTAAAAAAAGATAATGTTCACATAGAGAGTTGACAGAAACAGCTGACAATCACACAGCAATTATATGCAATTTTGACTGCATTCACAAACTGAAATTCCTGGGTAGCACTCTTAAAAGTTGAAGTGTGTCATTAACACAAAAACAAAAGAAGGAAATGTGTCAGGATACAGCTTCTCTTGTCACTGCAACAGTGGACAGCAGACAAACCTATCCACACCACACTTACGGTCTACAGTCAGAAGCTGGCAAGCCAAAATGGTTGTAGTCTTGCCAAAAAAGGTATCACCTTTACTAAACTATCCATGAGCCTAACTGCAGCTAACAAATCTCCTCTGTGTCTGTACTTTCAAAGGAAGCACACAGGCACCCTCCTTTTGTGTCTACATACAACTCCAGCTGAGAGGCCTCCTTGCTTCATCTACTATTGAGCTGAATTTCTTGCCAAGAACTATTTCTCATGAGAGAAAGTAGCAAGCTTCCACAGTACTCTGATCACTAAGAAGCTAATGCCTGAATTTGGGTCCCCCTTCCCCCACTTTCCTTCTTCCCAGTCCCTTTTCCTTTTGTATCACTTCTTTTTATCTGCAAACCCTGTGGACAGGAACTATTCTATTTACGACCTTTACTAGTTGCTCTAAGAGTTTTTTTATTCAAAACACTGAGGGGGAACAAAAAAGAATTACACAAATTACTTCAATAAGTAAATAAATAATCTTATCCCAGAGATGGTAAGAGAAAGAATTAATACAGGGTTGCTGAGTTTTAAAATACCTTTAAAAAGCTACATAATTTTTGTTTCTAATGCAGAACTCAAGCGAAAGAAGTGTTGTGTCTCTCTCAAGCCACAGATAGCAATGTTAAAGAGTACATGCAAAGAGAAAGGGAGAGAGGCAGCTGGCCCTGACAAATTTCAAAGCAGAGGTGGAGAACATGTGGCCTTCCAGATGTTGTTGAACTCTCATGGTCCCTCAGATTTCACTGTCCTAGCTAGGGCTGATGGGAACTGTGCTCCAACAACATCTGGGGGGGTCAATTTCCCCCACATTTTCTTTTAAAGGAAAAAAGACACCTTCTAGTTAACAGCATCATCTTCCAAGAGCTCATTTTGAAATGCTCCTTACACAACATCATCTGGAAAAGACTTCTTACACGTTACAGCAATATTTGGCTGGCACAGACATTTAGATTTATGAAGGACTTTAAAAAGGTACAGCCAAAGAGAGAAGAGTGAGTATAGCAATATCTTGCCAAATTCCAAATGGCATGCACCAGCTGGATGGCCAAAAAGAAACTATACTTCAGACAGAGCATAATAAGAAAATTTATATTCCCCCAATGACAATTTCATTTCTTGCTTTTCTTCACATCCATCTCACACTGCCTGAGATGGCAGCTAGTACACTAAGGTTCAAGGCTGTCCAAAAAACACACAGTCATTAGCTGCAAGTTCTACTATTAATATCAGAATATACAGGCAGACTAGAGCACCCCACTGGTAAGACACTGAGTGGTGTCATTCACATTCAAGCTCCATTAATTTCTTAAAGAAAGAAGAAGAGTTTGATACTGATTCTGTAATTCTTTAGCTGCAGAAGACAGATGTTTTCCCTCCAGTCTAGTGCACTAGACATTGCTTACCCATCAGTGAAACAATAATTTGAAGATCCTGGTTAAGTGAGATTCGCTTTTCAAGATTCTACGGATTTAAATATGTGATTCCACATCATAGTTATAACACTATGTTAAAATCAGGGCTGGTTATATTTTCAAGGCAAGCTTTGGCTTTGAGTAAAGTTGAGAGTGCTACATCCCTTGAATTCAATTTAACCACAGACCACAATGAGACAGAAAAGGAAACAAGTGAGCAATGGCAGCTCTCCAATTCCGCTGCCAGGTATATATCACTACAATCATGCCCACAAACTATTTAGCATTTTAAGGGGAGGTTGACTGGTTGGTTGGCTTTTAATTTAGTAGCTTTCAGAACAAACACTTTGCATTACAATTGTGTAGGAACTCAGACAGCACTTTCAGAAGTAAAAAGCAAAAATCCTGCTTTTTCATGGCACTAACCCAATTTTCTTTTAAAAATATAACATCTTTTAGACATTTCAGCAGCAGAATGAAGGCTAGTTTTGATCCCACAGGACTACTGTAACATGTGAAGTACAAGTGTGCAGCCCTCCATGTTTAAGACTGCATATCCCAGCAACCCTAGTCAACATGACCATTGGTGAAAAATGCTGGGAATTGCAGTTCAACAACATCTGGAGGGCCACCAATTCCCACCCCTAAAATAAAGTATCACAATCCAGACAAGCAGGGCCAAATGTACAAAATGTTACCATGCCAATTACTTAGTTTGGAATGGGGCAATAGCAGTGACTGGCCCCAAACACTTATTTTGGTGAGTCTTATAATGTTGCAGCATCACTGTGAGATGAACTCACAGAACCCAAGTCAGCAAAACCATGGTGCCTGAACAATTTTAATGTCAGCACTTCTTTTAAAAAATGAATCTTCACCCCTACCGCAAGCATATACACTAAATGAAACACCAGAAGCTGTGCAATCCAACCTTGGCAATGTCAGGCTCTGAAGCAATGAAGTTGCAGAATCTCGCCATGGCACTTGGCCCATCTAGCATTCCATCATCCATATTGATATCCAAAATCTGTGCTCCCATCTCCACCTGGGCCTTGGCTACACTCAGTGCATCCTAAAATTGATCACAAAATTGTCAAAGTAGTAAGTCTTCAGGGTAACTCCTTTACTTGCCTTCTGATATAATCTGGACACGAAGCTGATGGGAAATAAGCAGCTTCTTCCTCTCGTCTGAAAATAAAGCTCAGAGTATTTATTAAATTAAGTTTCTGGCCCATACCGTCTGGTGGGCTTAAAGCAGATTTGACCTCTTTTCTAACATTAAAAATTGGTTCACTCAGCAAGTGGTTTATTTGTTGACACAACGCACTGGCCTGAAACAGCCTTACTTTTCAGGGCTCCAATCTGCACGTTACTAGAGCAGTATGGAAGTTGCGACTCCATGGCTTCTTCCCACGCTGCTCCAGTAGTATTTACATCACTGTGATTATATGTGGTCAGCACATGGCCCCTTCCCATTAGACAGCTCAGCAGTAGCAAATCTAGTGACACAGAAGAAGTGGATGCAATGACCTGTGGGCTCAGAGACCCCCACAAAGCAAGGGCATAGCTTGTTTCCTATCCCTGTGGGTAGGATAACAACTATACAGGCATATATCAGTTAACAACACCTCTGACAAAGAAGCTCCTTTTCACAAAGTCTTTTTTATGCTCCACAGTCCCCCCTTTTCTTCCTTGTCCTGTGTATAGCTGGACATTTTGGAACAGCATCAGCACCAGGAGGTGGTGAAGAAGAGCTGGAGAAACACAGACTTTCAGTGTTTGGTTGCAGTAGCATGTCTGCAATGAGCAATTCCATAAAAACTTGAACTGAAAAAGAACAGGATTCTGTTCTAGCTGATCCACAATACAGACAAGGTCATCAGCTGCTTCCAGAACTCCTTAGCAAGCATGCATGAACAGTAACGCAGAGAGAAAATGGAAGGGCAGATAAGCCTGCCTCACCAACTAACCCCAGCAAGTTAAAAAAAAAAAATACAAGATCTGTAAGGTCTGGGCACCAAAACAAAATCAGAAGTGGAAGCTGCTAAAAGAAGAAGTAATCTCTAGATGCACTTTGGAAAAAGGCTTCAATTAGCTTCTAGATGTTTTCAAAAACAATGTAAATTTTATCAGATCTGGTTATTTCACTTCACATATTCATGCTGCTAGTTTTGAATACTACTACTACTACTACTATCATCATCATCATCATCATCATCATCATCATCATCGCTGCTGGAACACATTGAGCTGCTCCTGTTGCGGTATAGGAACCTAAACCTATTCTTTCCATTTTATTTCTACTTCTGGAATAAATTCTTCTATTAAAAACATAATTCTCAGGAATGCACCAACTTCATTAAGTGAGGTACACCTGTATATGAAAGGTCCACATGCCTACTCACTCACACAGCTCCTCCATCCACTTCACTTCTTCACTCCCAAATACCACTCTTAGTTCATCTCAGACTCTATACATCCCGACCCAAGCAGTGAGGAGCTATGGTTCTATTCCTCTCTTGCAGCAGTCCAAGCACAAGACATGGCAATGGCCCTGCTTTGATTATTTTGAGGCCTATTACCAATAGGGCTGCACCTTCTCCAGAGGCAAAGCAACAGTGTTGAGGGAAGGCAGACAAAGTCTGCCAGGCCTGAATAGTTTCTTTTTCTGGTGTCTTAACTTCTTCCCAGCTGCAGTTCCCATGGCCTTTTGCTTTCTGCCACCATATTTCCGAATAGCACAGCTACTCCAGGAGGATTCCAGCTTAGATCCCTTATCTTGACTAGAGAAGACTCACAACTTACTACAAGCCATTAATTTCATACCAAGAACATGTACTTTAGAGAACAGGAAAGTTACCTCCTGGTTACTTATGTACTAGAAACTATATACACAAACTCTTAAATGGGAAGATTGTACTATATGAAATGCAATAACTTAAAACCAGTCTAGCAGCTTAAAGTAAACTCAGGGCTTACTTCGTATTTGCCTGCCATGATGAGTTTGGCAAACCTTCTCGATCCCGCAACATTGCAGCGTTCCCCTATGTTGACAAAATTGGTGTACTGCCCAATCCTGAATGGTTCCAGACCTTAAAAGAAAGTTTTATGAGCAACACATAAGAAGAAGAAAATAGTGGTCACAAGTGAAAAACATCCAGAACACAGAGCTAATATCATTTTACATGGAGTCTTTGTACATGAAGAATGGGCAAAGTGCACCCCCTGAATGCATGTGGCCCCTAGGCCCACTGTTACAACCCCTCAAGCCCAGTCCCCAAAAGCCCCCCAATCCCCCATTTTTAAAAAATCAGAACAACTTACAGGATATTTGTGTCTAGAAATCACATAGAACCTCCTCCAAACACATGAAAACACACAATAACACCTCCAACTCCACCTCCCACAAGCACTCCAGAACCCTGCACTACCCCAAATATTCCATTTTCTTCTGCAGCCACTCTCAAAATGATGACAGGAAGTAAAAGCATGCTTCTTCCTGTTACCATTTTGAGAGTGGCTGCAGAAGAAAACAGATATTTAGGATTGGTGAAGCGGGGGCTTTTTTCCACCCCAAGACATGCACAGATGCAGCAGTTTAATTTTTTACCCTGGGATCACTCAATACCAGCCCCCTTCCAAAAAATCTTTTTCCAGTCAGCTTTTGGGAAAAAAAATGATATGATGTCATTTCTTGTTCAGCAGGATGTCCCAGTCAGCCTCCAGGAAATCAACTTGCAACACATGCACAGTTGCCCAACCCACTGTAAAGCACACAAACCTAGAGAACAATCTATACTGGACAGCATTTTGTTTTAGAAAGCAATATCCTTATTTAAATTCATGCAACTAAAAGTATGATTCTACTCTCCAGTAATTCTACATCGATGGAAAGGAACACTTAGAATGTAAGCACAGAGCTTTAGGACAGTGTTTGTTGTTGTATGCCTCCAATCGTTTCTGACTCATGGCAACCCTAAAGCAAACCAATCACGGGGCCTTCTTGGCAAGATTTATTCAGAGGAGGTTTTCCCTTGCTTTCCTCTAACTGAAAGAGTGTGAGTTGCTCAAGGTCATCTATGTTGAGGCATTAAGTGCGAGTGCGGCGTGGCAGAAAAGGTTTTTCTAAGTGGATGGCAGGAATGAAGTAACGTGACCTTGAGTGCAGCTGCAAGAATGTTTTGGCTATCCAGCCTCGAAAGGTCGTGCCTTGTCAACATGAGAAGGTTGCCTGCCGTAGATGTGACTGGATCACCCCATAGGGCCTGGGATGATGTTAAGCCCTTAAAAAGGCTTGGGTATGGCACTGTACTTTACCATTCGGGTCAATTTCTGGTGGTCATGCCGCTCTGCTGACTGATTTATGGAATGTATCTAGACATGCTGCCGGTTTGTGTTTTTACCCGCTGATTTATTGTTCCTGTCTTATTTATTGCTTCCTGGCATGCTGCCAGAAACCCTAACTTTAACCTCAGTGTGCTTAACCAGATAAATAGCCCTGAGTTTACTTCTACGAGTCTCCGGAACTTTTTTGGCATGCCTGCAGCCGCTTGGTTGCAGCTGAATGTCGCTGTCCTGTCAGCACTCTGCACATGCTCTGAGGAGCTACCTCATGCTACCCTGACAATCCAATGGGTTTTCATAGCTCAACCAGGATTCAAACTCTGGTCTCCAGAGTCATAGTACAACCGCCAAACCATTACATCATGCTGGTTCATTAAAATAGTGTAGTATTTCAGAATTTTCTTTACAAACAAAAAACAGCAAAGTAGACTCCATAAAGGAGGCTACTGTAGCACTTCACCTAATTTTTCTTTGTACTTTATATCTCCAGGGATAATAAAGCAGATGGAAAGAGGAATTCCAAATACAAATTAATGCAGATCAAGATGTCTGGATACACATCAGGTTCTCTCACCTGACAGCAACATGCAGCCTTCTGAGAAAGAGGACGCAGGTATGCGAGGCTTGCATCCCTTTACTGCTTCAGCAATCTCCCTGCGTTACAAAACAGAAACAGAGACAATAAGAGCAGAGAGCTTTACAAGAAAGAATTAAACAGTGATGTAGACTCAAGTTGATAGACTCAGACTTAAGTCACTCCAATGACTCGACTCGGACTTAACTTGGCCACAAATGATGCACTGACTCAACTCGAGACTTGTATATTTTTAATGACTGACTTCATGCCTTTAGTTTAACAGATTCATCCAGAAACCTTACGACTTTGAACAATGCCTCCATCTCTTTTTGCCTACTAGTCACATTAAATCTCTCTCAAGCCCAAAGTGTGGGTGCATTTCTCAGAGGGGAACAGCAAATGGGTTGGTTAGGCAACGGGCTTGAAGCAGGCTTGAGGTCTGCTCAGCAGCCTGTCCCTGCTGCATATCGGAGGAGCCTTCTAAAACGCTTTCCCAAGAGCAAAAGACAAGACTTGCCCCAAGAGTGCAGGGTGCACTTCTCAGAGGGGAACAGCAAATGTGTTAGGCAATGGGCTTGAGGAAGAATGATCCTTCCTTTTAAAGCTTTTGAATCTTCAGTAATGGAGAGTAAGATAGGATCCTCTTCCCCAGTTCCAAAGCTGCAGATGGCAAAATTGCAAATGTGGAGAGCCAACTCTGCTTAAATTGTTAAAACTGAATTTATTTCACTCTATCCAATAATTCTGGAATTTTGATTGGGGTATAAAATTGGCTTCCAGACTTAAGACTTGACTTGAGAGTATCTTCAAGGACTTGAGACTTGACTTGAGACTTAAAGGCAGATACTTGAGACTTGGAGCAAAAGACTTAAATTCATCACTGGAATTAAGATGAATACATCTGTTTTTTATTTGGTTTTTTTTTAACTGTTCTCTTCTCCTACTCTTCCAACATGGAACTCACAGGGGGAGGGGGCCATGTGTGCACATGTGCAATTATTAGAGGGATTAACAGAACTTTTAAAAATAAGCAAAACATTTCAACATCTTTCTTCTTCAGTTGCAGGAGCCACATCTGTCAGAAGTGCTGTATGTTTGCTTTTAAATTTTACATATATATCAATCACTCTGCAGTGATAAAGCCAGGCCTCACAGAAGCAAAACCTTAGGACTTTGTAAGCAAGCAGGGACTATATCTTCTGCTCCCCCACCCCCGCCCCCCCGCAACTCAGTAATGAAGTGTTTCTATGAGCCATCCTGTTGTAATCCAAAGGTTTTGTGGGTGGTTTTACAAAAGACCTGATCCTGATGAGAATTATGAGCAATTGTTTTAGATCAATAAAGCTACCTGCAGTTTTGGAGTCTTTGTGGGCCTTGTTGCTATACAGACCGTTCTAGCCAGAGCCTGCACTCCAAAACTTACCACCGCACCATTGTCCTCCTGAGTGAAAACAATTGTGAATATACTAGTATTTAAGAACCAGTCAAGCAAAACATAGAAATGCAACATTTTTTAAACAACATGGTAATATTCAGAATCACAAATGTAAGTAACGTGTTCATATGACTAAAAAGGATTCCCTGTGGTAACTCATCTATGATATAATCTGGCTCTTATAAGGCAGAAGAGAAGTTGTAACAATAGAAAGCTTTGAGCCCTTGGCCATTTCCGCACAAGACTGTTACAGTGCTATTATTCCACTTTCAACATCCTATGGAATCCTGGGGTTTGCAGTTTTGGGAGGGGCTAAACAGTATATAACAAACCCATCATCTTTCATTTTCTCCCCACCCCCTTATACTCAACTCTATCTTTCTACTCCCTGATATACTAGTAAAACTCTTGCCTATCAGTTTTTATTACAAGGGGAAAATGGCTAAGCTCTTGTCATCAGAAAAGAAAGAAAGAGAAATTCCAATTAACTTGATATAGAGGCGCTGAAAAACCTTTCAGGAAAATAGCTTTAGGTAAACAAATTATTTATTTAACTTAATTAAGCAGTGCTTTCATGCATTGCCCAATCAACATTTTCCACAACTAGCACAGAAGTTCTTTGACTCGTGAATAAAACGTGCTGAGCCTAGAGCATAATGAACTGAAATTCTCTGAAGACTGTTCATGACACAAACTTCATCTTTGTAGTCTGTTTGTGGAGTGTTCCTGGTGGTTGTCCCTCAACCGATATCCATCAGCTGGACGGCATAAAAAAACCTCATTGCCCAAGGCACCTCTTACACCAACTCCAGATTAATCTACAGAGTAGAGGTTTTCAACAAAGCCAACAAAGTTGGCCAGAATGAAAGACAAAGAATCGGTCCAACTCCTCCTTGCCTTTGTCCCTTTGTCCCACCATTCCCCAATCACAATTCTCTACCCTCTCCTTTCCTAGTAACCTCATGAATGCATCTTGCTGAGGGATATAATGACTGCTGTCACTAGCACATTTGGTGAAGGAACCTCCCACCAGGACTGATGGCCAGCTGGCCCCTCTTACCTCTTAGGAAATAAATCAGTGGGTGTGGTAGCCACTGCTGCCAAACACCAAGTCAGATATATCACAAGGTACATTTTTACACAGCAGCAACAGCAACAAGATGCAAATTATGTCATAGGCATAAGAATGACCTTCTCTCCATCTTCCAGCCTGCTAAAATGTGCCTTCCTATAGGAGAGACTGCAATATATCCTGACGTTGCTGTTAATGTGTTACCTGATGTGTGCTGGAGTGGTCCCACAGCAGCCACCAACTATATTCACCAAGCCATCTAACGCAAAAGTCTGCAAAAGAGAAACTTCACTTTTCAGATATCGGTTAAGGGGGAAAAACATTTAATTAGCTAACTAAAGAAAAAAAAGCCAGCATGTCACATTGTTCCATGTATTACTATGGAGTTTTAAAATAATTAAAATAAAATTTGATTCATTATGGATACTTTGCTAGAAGCACATTCATCACAATTGTCAATTAAGCTAGAAATCCCCACTGTGGTGGCACAGTGTACTGCCCATTCCCATAGTTCAGTAATTCTCAAGTCATCTTTGACTCTCCAAAGTTTTTCAACAGGTAGAGAGAGGTTTAAAAAATTATTAATTATACATCAATTAATTATCAATCATCAGTTACACATAGAAACAGGACTACAGTGAAATCAGCCAAAATAGAAATTTTGAAGCACTCCAAGAAACACAGTTTATGCTGGGGATGATCCCTAACCGTTTTGTCACAGTTTGTGGAGTCAGGAAGGAAGTGCTTACTTTGATAACGGTGGAGGCACATCTACTTTTTAATGAAGACTTGTGGGGGGCACTGTTTCCTCACAATGAGATGTCCCACTGTTGCCATTCTCACAGTAAGCACCTCACACCCCCCAGCCTGAACAGCAGACCCACCCCTGATCTGAGCCCAAAGAATCAGGTGGTGAATTAGAGGAGCACGTACTTGAATCAGCCCTTCGCAGAACATAAACTAATGAAGAGCACAGACCGTTGCATGTTCTTTTTCCCCTCTTTTCCCTCTCTTTAGTTTGTATTGCTAAGAACTTTATTAATGTTATTGTGGACTGTCTTTGGGGGGGGGGTATTCTTTTTTAAATTTTTTTTATTTTTCTTCCTTTATCTCTTGTTTCTCTATATATTTTCAAAGCAAACACACAAAATTAATGTAACAGAAAACAGCGATAGTGTCATAAAACCTTCAGATGATAACCAGTAGCAAAGGTGAATGCAGCTGAAGCTGCCTGTGCAACCACATTTCAAAATAATTCTCTCACCTTTAATCAGTCACATTTTTAAAATATGTGTTTGAAAGAAGCATTTATATTAAGCTTGTCCTAAATTCTTAAGCTTTTCTTCCTTCCGCCTTACTAAAGCAGCTAAGAGCCCTAGGATGGGAGCCCAACTACTAAAATGGCATCTTCCTTCTACCATTACTAAAAGCATTTCTTCCCAGAACAAGAGATTTAGGTCCTGCACCAGGATAAAAACAGGCTATACATTAAATAAAAATACATAAACAAACAAAGACATGTTTCATCACTTATGCAGCCCTGCCTGCTGAGCAATCCCAGAGTCTTACCACATCATGCTACTATAAGTCAGTTAACTGTGTAAGTCAGATGGGCACCACCTTTTCAGTCACTTGTCACCTATTCATATGATTTTCACACCTTTCCTGTGATTGACCTTGGTGAGCTTGAATATCTGAAGCAGCTACATTCTGTCACAGAAAAATAAGGTTGGAATCCTATACAGAGTTGCCTGGTAGAAAGTTCCAGTAAACTCTACAGGACTCTCGTTTGAGTAGGAATGTACATGACTGCGCTATACATATGAAACAGAGCATGTATACTTTCATATATGCCCTGCAAAGCTCCCTGGGATTTATTTTCAGATAAGCATACACTCTAAATTGGACTTTTAAGAAACTAAAACAGAAAAACAAGTTTAAACAGATTTTTTTTCTACAACAGGCGCAATATGATACAGGAAACATACCATACCTTAAGGTGCACGGCAGTCACTTCAGGTGTTTCATCATAACCACCAAACGTATTAGGAAGACCTAAAGAAATACCACAATGTGTTTAACTCAGCCACAGTCTAAAGTTGAAAACACATTCCTTTGCATTTACAATTTCAGTCAAACACAGCATATAATTTGCTGCATACAACACAGAACAAAGCTTCTATATACATGGATTTTCTGTACACATAAATCTCTGCAAGAATTTTTTTTTCAAGAAAGATAGCGACGCCCTTTAATCATTTTCTACAGAAATTCTTTGCTTTAAAACAATCTTGTAGCATCACTGCAGCAATGTTGTTTCACTGGAATTAATATGTGTTCCATGGGTGATACGTAGAAAATTAGTCTTTTCTTAAATAGGACTTCCTAGTCACCTGACTTAGCTTTAAAAATATTTGCTTTTCAATACTATCCAAGGTTCTCTTTCTGAAAATAAATGTCTTTTTTCAATAAAACCTCAAACCGAAAGACTAACACCTTGTAGTGTAGAAACAATTGCTGCAATATCTAAGTAGCAGGTATCAGTCTCAGTATTCTCAAAAGATTCATTGAAAACCTGACCATCTTATTCCACAGATTGAAGGGGGGTTAACATTTAATCACTTATATATCCACATTAATATTTCAAATTTTAATCATTCTAACTTCATAGGAAGGTATCATCAGAACTGGAAAAAGTTACTTTCTTGGGTAACATAAATCATTACACTGACAATATTAAACTATTCTGAGGATGAGAGCAAGATCAGCACCAAAAGATACTTAGCTCTAGAAGATTCCACACAAGGGTTTGCATGGGGGTTAGATACATTTGTTAGAATTGCAAAGACCATTGAGAACTCAAATTTATTACCATGTTTTGCATAAATACACTGATCTTGTGAATTACCCATAGTTCTTCATATAATATAACATAATTATATATATAATAATTACTATTATATCATAGGGGATGATATAAATAATGGGGCCATCTTCACTACCTATGGACCACCTAGAAAGAATTAGTTGTCATACAGCCAAAATACGGCCACTTCTCATCTACTATACAAAGTACCAAGCTGTGAGATGCATAAAAGATATCAGGAGAAAACAAAAGAGTAAACCCACTCTTCTTCCAGAGAATTCCCACATCATGGCATCATAATCAACGCCTAAATTTGACAGGATGCTTTTGTATAGCACTGTTAGCACAAAATTTAAATTGACCAGACGTACACACACATTTTTTAATGTATAAGTTGGAGTTGACGATACATATTACTTTTACTAATATGGAAAAGTTAAATTTTCTTAGATTGACATTACCTGCATTGGGATAACAAATTATGTAGGCAGTTGTACACTTTCCAATAGTTTCAATGAAAGGCCTCATTTCTGCTGCACCCAAAGCACAATTTAATCCAATGCTAGAAAAACAAAACAGAAACGAGAATATTTTGGTGTTCACTGCAACACAAAGCAAAAAAAAAGGCTCAAGGAAAATATGAGTATGTCAGCCTGTTACAGGCAACATATTTAACACACACATACACTATTCAGACAGCCATGAAGTCCCAAGAAATTATCTGAGAGTCGACGACACACCTATCTTTCTGAAGCTAAGGAAGTCTTTACCTAGACAGGTAAAGGAATCATCTTCTTGGGCTTTCAGGGAAGGTGGGATGCAATTGTACCACATAAACAAATAGTAGTGAGATTATATATAATGTAAGCTAGATGTACAAGAATGAGTACATAGGTAGACATACTCAGTTATTTAAAAAAATCAGTTATTTCAAAAAGCGACAGTATGAATGCATGAGGGGAGTGGTAGTCCACTCTCTTCTGATGCGAGTTCTCCATGTGTGCAGAATGACACTCCAAAGAGAAGATATTCTCCTACAAGTGAAAGTTCTCCATATAATTGAGGATCCTGAAGTCTGGGTTTCTGAATACATGGAAAGGTTCCTTATATACCAATCTCTCATTTCTTCAGACTGTTTATCTCTGTGCTCAGAGAATGACCAGAGGCAGGGGCAGATTTAATATTCTCACTCTCCTCACACATTAACTTTTTTGTGAACACTAAGTAAGTCCTGTGTTTGACATGAAAGGGAAATAGGCAAACTAAATATACTTTAACCTAAGTAAGGAATATTTGAAGCCTCCATGTAATCGTTTTGGATGAATAGGAATACTATTGACTCCAGATTGAACTGCCATAGGAAAGCCTCCAGATTTCAAACACAGAACTTCTGGGAATAAGCCTTGTTGACAAAGACTTTATTGGAGTATCCACAAAATCATCACAGTGAAACCCCAAAAATGAATATAAAGCTAACTCTTTATTTTGTAGCTTAAACATTTAAGATGGAGGAAAACTGTCTTCCCCTTACAACAGAGAACTGTTTATACACCCTCTCATCTTCTGTGAATTTCTGATCATGCATCATTGCTAAATTATTATTAAAACATTATGAAAATATACAAAAAACAACACCAGTAAATGTATCAGTAAAAATTATAGAAGCAAAATACCTTAAGTGATATCACAGTAGAATATAATGTTTGCTTTAGCACAATCTAATTATGTTTTAGCTACCTTCTACGCCTAAGAGCCCACAAATGGAGACAGATAAATTTTCACACACCACCATGTAACATAATTCTTTCCCACTTTATCAAAAACTTAGCAAATACTGGATGAAAGATGGACATGCCTGGAGATCATTCTGCACTCTTCACATATATTTGCACTGTGAAAAGCAAGTCACAAATTTCAGGATTACTGAAAAGTGTTTTTATAAGAACACCCATGCTCGATCAGACCAAAGGCCTGTGTTGTCCTGCATTTTGTTGACAGAGTGGCCAACCTAATTCCTATGGGCAGCTCCAAATCAAGATACTAATGCACCTTTTCTTATATAGGTAAAAGAGAGAAATGTGCGGATTTATTTATTAGAAAAAAACCCTCAAAAATCAATTATCTATAGTTACTTCCCTGCTCTTTAAAATATTTTTAAATCAAAGAAGAACTTGAAAATGCATCTGCCTACTATGCCTAGAGCTAGCATTAACACTGTGCAATTGAATTATCTGCCTCAGTTCTTACAAGGGAAAACTACTCCCCATGCAAATAGAACATCCAGCAATCTCTCACCAAGTTATTAGTGTGTAAATATCAATACCAGACATGTGAACAAAAACTAAGCCTTAAGCTAAAGACCCAATCAAAAGGCATCCATAGACCTCCAACAAATCTGAGTACAGTCATCCCTTCACATTCTCTAGGGTTAGGGGCACAGGACCCCTGTGAAAATGAAAAAACCGTGAATAACTTTAGGCCACCTCAAACCATATTTAACACAGAAATAGGTATGATCACTGTATTCAACCGACTGTGGATTCCTTTGAGGCATCAGGGTTCCTTCATAAGGCAGAAGTGGGTGGCTGGTGGGGCTTACTGCCACCTTCACTGCTGCCCCACACCATTTTTAATAGTGACTTACAAGCCCTGTTTGCAGTTTTTCAGTCTCACGAGGCTTGCAGTCACTATTAAAAATGACATGGGCAGCAGCAGAGCTGACAGCAAATAATCCGTGAACAATCAAATCCGCAAAAGTGAAACCCGCAAATGTGGAGGGATGACTGTATATATAAAGATATTATTACTTGACTCTCCTTCTCAAAGAAAAGAATCAACAATAAAGTATAACCAAAGTCACATATTATAAGTGATTTGTTGAAAAGGTACCTATTGCAGTGTTTAAGTCTTCAATCCCTAACCCACTGTCCTGAGAACAAACATCTATGAATTTAACGGGATTTACTTCTCAGAAAATATACAAGATTATGCTAACAATATTTTGATTAACTGGGTAAAACATAATATTTTTAACATAAGTACTTATAAAAACTGCAGCTAGCCAGCACTATATTTTTTTTTTAAAAAAAAAGACATTCTCCCATCTTTCTCATTCAAACATATGAAACAAAATTGAAAGTAGCACAATCAGAGGTACACTTGCCAAATGAGTATGGTCCCTTCATAGTAATGTAAATAGCCACTGCCACCCCATCAACAAACAGCAGTACAGTGACTTGCTTTTACAGAAAATATCTCTCTTTTTTTTACCACTATGCTGATGAAATTTAGCATCATAGCAGTGGTGAGGGACACAGGAATAGATATAGGTCTCCATATGGCCCACAGGTCATGTGTTGTCCTCCCTGTTTTACATATTACAAAGGGATCTTGTAGCAACTTTGAGAATAGAAAGAAGACTGTAGCATAAGCTTTTATAGATTCAGTCTACTATGTGGTTTGAAATGAAAATGAACTTCTTTTGAGCACTCAAAAGAATGAGCATTCTTTTTCAATTTAAAACTTCCAGTCATTAATTCAGGAAAACATGTCCACTATGCTAAGTTTTGCAATTCTACTCAAATGGCAGCACTGCAACCGCAGAGCCCTTTCCGTATTACGCAATTATAACATCATGATTCCACTTCAACAGTCATGGTTCCCTCTAATGCAATGCTGAAGTTTGTAGTTTTGCTGTTGTTGACGCCTTCAAGTTTCTAACTTACAGTGACCCTCAAGCAAACCTATCACAGGGTTTTCTTGGCACAATTTGTTTATGCGGGTTGTCTTTGCCTTCGCTTTCCTCTGAGGCTGACAGAGTGTGATCTGCACGAGGTCACCCAGTTCATTTCCGTGCCTGTGCCGGGATTCAAACGCTGGTCTCCAGGGTCTAGTCCAACCTCCAAACCATTGTACCATCACACTCTAGGGACGGGCAATTAAAATTCTCAGCCAGAGAACTCTAGTGCCCCACCAAACTACAAACTCAGGGATTCCATAGGATGAAGCTATGACAGTTAAGGTGGAATGATAGAGCTATATCTGTGTAGTGTGACAGGGCCCAAGCTGTCTCAACATGTTGTGAAATTCTCTCTCATTCAGGATGACAAAATCGGACAAATTTGAAAGGAATCACAAAAGACAGTCCTCACTCAGGGTACTATTTATCCTAGGTTCCATTTATCCTTGCCAACAGGTCTACTACTGACCCTCTTAAGGAAAGAGCAAGCTAGAATTGCATGTATAAAGCTTTGTGCAGATGTTTATATAACCAGGAACAGAAAGGATATCAGAGAGCATGCCATCACAATGAGGAAAAATAAGGTTGACTCTTTCTTATAAATCAATTACTCAAGGAATACCAGAGCCAAGATAAGGATGACAACATTAGCTAGGCTTATCAAACTATAGAGAAACAAATAGATTTCACCCAATGCTGTTATCAAGGTTGATTTATAAGCTTTCACTGTTGCCCTCTTCCTCACATCATAGGCTCTACTTTTACCCAAAGCTTCTGCCTCTCTTTTCATTTCAACACCCCATATGTCTCTGCCTCACACTGCAAGCTTCATCTGTTTGATTTCTCCAGAGCTCCAAGTGGTAAGAGAAGTGAGAAGCAGGCATTTCAATAACAGACTAAAATTATGTTGTTGTTGTGAGCCTTTAAGTAATTTCTGACTCATGGCAATCCTCAGGTGAACCTACCATAGGGATTTTCTTGGCAAGATTTGTTCAGAGGGGGTTTGCCTTTGCCCTCCTCTAAGGCTGAGAAAGTGTGACTTGCCCAAGGCCCCTCAAGTCTTTTTTACTCCTCTTTCCTGAAGTCTTATTTACTTTCAAGGGTTTTGCACTAGAGCAAAACATGCAGACCCTACAGAATCTCCTCCTGACAATCTCCTTCTGATTTGGTTTATAGTCAGACACAGAAGACGAGAGACGGGGCACAAACTATATACAACTGAAACTGAGAGCAAGCAGATGGACCTGCCAAAGGATTCTTTTATGTGGTCCAAGTGCCTTTTCACACTGCACAATTATAGCACTATGGTTCCACTTTAACTGCCACGGCAACACCCTATGGAATAACGGGCTTCATTTGGTGAGCACTAGAGCTCCATGACAAAAAATTCTAAATAGCACACCCAACTACAAATTTTAGGAAATCAACCCATCTGACATGTGGTGTTGGGGAAAGTGTCCAAAGATACTGTGGACTGCCAAAGTGGGTCTTAGAGTTGATCTAGTCTGAACTCTCAATAGAAGCCAAAATGACTAAACTGAGGCCACCTTAAGATGTCATGACTCATTAGAAAAGAGAATAATGTTAGGTCAAATCGAAGGCAGTTGGAAAATAAAGGAAGAGCACAACACAGGTGGATTCCTTCCATAAAGGAAGCCACAGGTCTGAGTCTGCAATACCCAAGCAGGGCTGTTAAGGACAAGGTCTCTTGGAGGTGTCTCATTTATAAGGCCATCGCAAGTTGAAGCCAACTTGACAGCAGTTAACAAGAACATAACCAACTACAAATCACAGGATGCCACAAGACGTTGCCATGGCAGTTAAAGTAGAGTCACAGCAGTACAACTGGGTAGTCTGAAAGGGCCTCAAAAGTAGCCCAAGTGTGACTCTGGAGCAACAAGCAGACTCCTATGGCCTTTTTTATGGCACTGATTCCCTGAACTGCAAAAAAAGGATCAATTACTTCCCCTGGGAAGTTACCAAAGCAGCAATTAACATTTTAAATAAGTCTCAGGCACCACCTGTATTGTTTAATGTTAAGAAAAAAAACACCAATTCTTCAACACCAGAAATGGATTTCTAGTTATTTCTGATTTTTGGTTTTTTGGCAGTCCATGAAGCCCTCAGAAGGTCTTAGAGGCACAAACCATATACAACCGAAAATTGTCTCCCAGACGTCCATCTTGGTGTAGTCAGATCAACTAGTGCAGAGCACTACCAAGGGGCTTTCCACCTTTGTCATGCAAGATTTCCCATGCCAGGAAAATAAACAGTTCTCACCTCCTCAGAGGATACATCTCAAGCATTCAATATTCACCCATTAATGATCTTTACAACGTGAGCAAAGGCCAAAGGAGAACAACAGAGCAGGTTCAAACAGAATAATGTTCAGTATGTAAGCAATAAAAGGCACTAGTAAGAAAACATGCAAGATTTAAAAAAAAAAGGCTGCGAAAAATTAAATTCAAATTAAATTCAAAACATGAAGAACTGACACGTGACTGTCAGAAGTTATTTTGAAAATCTGGCCACTAATCAATAAGGGCTGCAAGTGGACAAATCTTCCTGCCAATTCAAGATGCACATGTTTCTCTGGGCAAAAGAGTGCATCTGTCTTCTCTTCTCTCAGTTCGTCTGACAATGTCCAGTTATGCTAGAGTGGAAGCTGAACAACAGCAAAAGCAAAATGCATGGTCAATACCACCAAAAGCTCTACATGTCTGGATCTATCTTAGGAAAAACTGGTAAGACCTTATTGATTGCTCCAGCTTTATCATAAGCAGACTCAAGAATATGATATTCTCTCACCAGAGAGGCTCACTGTGAGATATACTGATGACAAATGCTTCGCCAGTCTGGCCAGAAAGGGTACGTCCACTTTTATCAACAATGGTTCCGGACACCTAAACAATGCAAGGAAGGAAAGGAGGCAAAGACAAAAATCACAAGTGAAGAAGTCTACAAACAGCAGAAACTAAAATGAAGGAAACAATGTTCAAATAAAATTCAGAAGAGGCATTCAATATGCTGACTGTTCTGTTCGACCACTTGTGTGAACAACATTGGCCTGGTCACAAAGTATAAAATATTAACTCCATTCGTCTATCTAAAGAAAAAACTATGTGAAAGAAGAAAGCTTTCATTTAAACATACACTTTGGGTCTCTGAATATTATACAAAGAATATCATGCAAAAGCTAAAAAAACCTAAATCACATTTTTTCTCTTTTTAAGGGAATACTCACGCATTCTGTAATAGGATGGAAGAGAAGACTCCTCTTCTCTTCCTCCCCCTCACCTCCTTCGGTGTATAATTTGGCATTTGAGAATTTCATTTTGACATTCTTTCAATTTCTAAAGCCTTCTTTTACCTAGCATTTTATTCCCACCCCTGCACAGAAATGGAGCTTGACTAAGGTAATATTCTCAGCAATGAAGAGTCTCCCAAATCTCAGAGGATCACCATGGAAACAAATAGCATATTACACAACCAGGGATAGCAACAAAATTAATCGCAAAATACTAGCCTTTTAATTAAATATAAAGTTCTGGCCGATCAACTACATCCCTTCATGTTACAATCAGATACTGCAAAACCTGACACACAGACAAAAGTAAGTTCTCTTTCTGCTGATGCTTGCCCTAACATGCTGTGCAACAGAAACTCTCAGGAGTGTCTCTAATGAACCAACACCATAAATTATAGGTTAGTTTTGGCATCACAAACTAGAACAAATTAGGGTCAATTCATACATTAAATACATATTACTTCCACCATATAATTAACAGTAGCTAATCCATGATGGTGACAGCATAACTAAGCCTGGACCTCAACAGAAAACATGAGAAATTTGTGTGCCAGGTATAACATCATAGGTGATTCTTGTTTTATTTATACACACCATGAGGGTCAGTGGGCATCCCACATGGCTCAGTAACAACATTCTCCTCCCCAGTCAGCTGCCTTAAAAGCATGCTGCACTCCAATGGATATAGCCCAAAAACTAGAGCTCATCTGCCCTGAACCAACAGCATCCTCTTGCCAGCTTCTTTCCCTAGGCATGCAAACTGCTCCTAGTAGGAGGCACAGAGTTACACATGGGGTCCTACAAGAGAGCTAAACATGATGCCAGTGGTAAAGCACCACAGGCTAGAGCATACTTGGAAGAATACACACAAAAGTCAGCTGGCAAGTTGCACAGAATCCAGTGGGAATGCAGAACTGCACACTGTGAGTAATAACATTATTTAAAATTTTAGCCCACAGGGATTTGAGATAGGAGATACTATATTTTAAACATAAAATATATTTTGGAAGGAAAAAAAATACTACAGTTGGTGAAATCACAGCTTCCTCTCTTCAATATTAAGTCATATCAGCTAATGCCAGCACAAATAAGGTCTTATGTCTGTTGCAGAAACTGCCATTAGCAAATGTCCAAGGGAAGAGAACTGCAGACAAGCGCCCATCTACTCATTTGTGTAATTTAGTACACTGGCTGTATACTGGCATTAACAGAACAGCCTCCATCAGTTTGAAGGACTATGGTAAGATACAATGCTGGAAGTAGCATTGTGGGTCAAATTCATTTATCTCTTAATCAAGGTTCAGAAAAACTTTTGTACTACAATTCCTTGAATGTCTTGGCCAACATGCCCACCACTCATCCTAGCTAGCAGATTCCTAGTCCAAAATAGCAAGCTCCCCCGGTCTGCCACTGTGATGACGATCATGAGGATGAGGATGAGGATGAGGATGAGGATGAGGATGAGGATGATGAGGATGCTTTAGAACGTGCAATTGGACATTTAAAAGAAGGAACTCGAAACAGAAAGCTGATATACATAGTATGCAACAAAAAGCACTCATGAACAGAGATGTGCGGTTTTCTGGAAAATTTGTTAATGATACATTTTCCAAGGAAAATTATCCACATACTGCCTCTACCACATGTTTATCCACAGTTGTCTGGGCTGTTGTACTGTAGTCAATCAATTTAGATGGGCCAAATATACAATATAAATTCCTAGCTATTCTTCTAAGCAGACGAACATTGGCAAACCCTACTGCTCAGAGGAAAGGACTAATAAATGAACACGCTGCTAAGCTTATTTCTATTTCACAAAATCTCTTGCTTCTCAAAAAGTGACAAGTAAAATGAGTCAAGAGAAAACGTGAAAAATGCCTGTGCCCACAGATTCACATCCCTCTCTTAGTATGTTGAACTACTTGTACTAAAACAGATTTTCTTCAACTTTAAATGGAACTGGTTAAGTGAGTTGAGTGAAGCTGAAGGTACTACAGTTCTACTTTAGCAAAAGAAAGGTAAAGTGTTGACATAAGATATATCAGGTACAGCTCTCTTTAGGTATGTGCCTTAAAAATACTTATTGTTCTTTCAGTTGTAGTCATTTTTTGTTATATATCAGGGAAGTATATGCTACTCTCTTTACTTTATTACAAACATTACAATAAAGTAATATCCACATAAACCTGAATGTCTTCGAATATCACGTTTAATCCACACGTGCTACGTCTGATGACAGTAGCACCAGCAAATTTCCTAGTTGAACTTTTTCTAGAAAACCCATATCATTGTTCATGCATGAGCTAAATAGAAGTGGTTGAGGATTTAGTTACATAAACTGAGTATCATCCACCTAGAAAGTACATTAATCATAGTCACAAATAACATATCATCTATCTAGAAAGTTCATTTATCATACTCACAAATAACGGTCTGGGTTCATATTCTTCCTCAAACAAATTCTGGAGAGCAAAAAGAGCTGCCTGTGCAGTAAAAATGTCAGAGAAGTATTAGTATCTCAGCTTCACTACATTTTGGAGTTCTTAAAGTACTTCATACACCTTGAGATGGTTGTTTTGCTTTTTTTAATTCCGGAGGGGAATCACAACAATACAAAAAAGCTTTTCTCCCTATTGAGAAGTCTTGGTTTTCCCCAAAGCAAATCAGCTCCAGAGAATCACAAAGGAGCCAAGCAAAAGAATCACAAAGCAAAAGAATCACAAAGTATATTGCTCTATGATTGCAGGGAGCACAATGCGCTGCAAGAAATCTCACAGTCCAAGAAACGCAGGTCATGGTTATGAGTCTGTCTGTTAACAGACCTTAACAAGGCACAACAACTCATGACACAAAACAACTAATGGCTCTGACCTGACTCCACATTTGTCAACAGCACAGAAAACGTAGGTAGTGGGCATCAAAAAAAAAATGTCAGTGTATTCCAAAGTCCTAACAGGAACATGCAGGGCTTTTGCCAGCCTAGAATACAAGTCTCACATTGATATTCACAATTCACAGGAGAAGGGGGAGGAGAGAGGGAACTCTCCCACCCTCATGTACTTTTTGCGCTATATACAGAGCGCAGGGCTGAGGCTTGGATCTGACTCCCATGTTTCTTGTTGCTGTTATGATCATCACTGTATCTTTTTTACATTTCCTTATTCCTAAAACTTCTCTGTACAGTGCAAGAAAGGGGAAATTTTCAAACTCTATGATACACATCCCATTACCCTACCTCCTCAAGGACACTATAAAGTACTGGGGAATCATGTAGGGCAGCACATACATCCACATCCACTCTGAAATGCATTTGTAATAAAAACAAAAGAAAAGAAAAAATAGTATGATCTTATATACAAAAAAATTAATGTGCTTTAGACTCTTATCACCTAAACATATGATCCATAAAATTACAGTTCACATAAGTTATGCGTATGTGTGCATGTGTGAGATAAGAAGTCATTATCAACATATCTGAATTCAAAATTTTGCTTAGAACTCTCACCTTAGCATTGGCTGTATCAAATATGGTTTCAACTAACATGATATCTACACCACCATCTAGAAGTCCTTTGGCTTGTTCTGTGTATGCTTCCACCAGCTCATCAAAAGCTATAAAAAGAACAGACTGTCTCATTACAACACATATTGCATTGAAAAAAATCATTCTAATTTCTATGTGAAATGTGGTACCCATGCACCATAAATATGTATAGATAGTAAAGTAACTTTGCTCTGTAATTTGCTACTGTTTGATGCAACTTACAGCAGGATATGCTTTGCTGTTCCAAGTGATTTTGGGCTAAATCTTCAGAATCCATGAGCTTCTGAGGGTTATAGAATCATAGTGGTAGAAGATACCACAAGAACCATCCGGTCCAACCCCCTGCCATGCAGGAGTAAACAATCAAAACACTATTGACAAACAGCCATCCAGCCTCTTTTTAAACATATCCAAAGAAGGAGACTGCGCCACACTCTGAGGCAGCATATTCCACTAATCTAATTGCTCTTACTTTCAAGAAGTTCTTCTGAATGTTTACCGGAATCTCTTTTCCTGTATTCTGAATCCATTGCTTGTTACCACCCCTGACACCACCTATCCTGTGGCATCATTGAGAGAATTATCCCAAACCCATTAATGTCAGGGGTTTCCATCTAATCCTCTTGAACTTATAACCTGGCCATCTTGACCTAGCACACGCTTACAGCCAGGCACCTTTTAGGGTAACATGTCCTGTGTCCTAGTCTCTGGAGCAGCAGAAAACAAGCTTGTCCCAACTCCCATATCACATCCTTTCAAACATTTAAACATGGCTTTCATGTCACCTCTTAACTTTCTCTTCTTCAGGCTAAATCCGGTTCAAGTCCAACAATATCTAGTGACCCAAGTTTGGGTATCAATGGGCTGGGCCACCATGTAATTTTGCTTGGCTACACATTTGGTTGGCTACCTCTGAGCCAGTGTGCTGGACCAGGACTGTGTGAGACCAGGTTTCAAATTCCCACTTAGATATCGAAACCCATTTGGTGACCTTGGGCACGTCATGTTCTCTCAACTTCAGACAAAGCTAATAGCAGCTCCTCACCAATAAATCTTGCCAAGAAAACCCAATGATAAGGTTACCTTGAGGTTGCCATAATTTGGAAATGACCTGAAGGCAAAGTACAACAATCCAACAGATACAACAAATGCCTCTAAATCTGGAACAATAAATTTATTGGCTGCAATAAAAACATGAAACTGATCTTAAAATGGAAGCCTTTGGACAGCCACACATTATAGGAGAATTTCAGTTTACACTGCAGAATGAATGTGACAAAAGCAGCAAAAGCAGAGAATAAGTAGCCATACTTACTAACATTCCTATAATCTGGCTTTTCCACTGAAGGAGAAACGGAAAGGGTCTTGTTTGTGGGACCCATTGCCCCAGCAACATATCTTTTATGTCCTTAACAAAAAAGAGACATAAAAACACAACATTCACATACCAAACTTTGAATCACAGGATTAAAACATCGTAAGGGATACAAACGAGGACGGGGATTAGTTTCCTACAAAGTGACTAAAGGGAAACTATAGAAGAGATAATTGTCTAAGAAAGAAGAACCAGAACAAATGGTCACTAGGGAATAAGGTGTGGGGCAAAGAAGAGAAGAAAAGACAGGGAACAGAAGCAAGAGGTTAATTCAAGAAAGGAAAAGTCTTCACAATGCTTGAGAGTAAGGAGACTATTACTATGTTTACGAAAGAAGGAAAGGAAAAATGAATTCTGGAGAGGCTAATCAACAGATAGGGTAATTAAAGTAAATGGGTATTTAGAATAAAGCCTCACTCAAATACCATCAGTTGATGAGGTGTGATGTGTATTAAAAAAAAAAAAGAAATAAACTTTTTGGTGCTATTTATGGTCCTCTATTATACATGGATTAATGTGTAAGGTTGTTTGCTTGTTTTAACACAGTTTTCATTCATTCATTCATTCATTCATTCATTCATTCATTGCATAGTGTCCTGAAATCTTTCAGGATGACAGGCAGGCTAGATATTCAATACTGTTGGCCCTCCATATCCGTGGATTCTGTATCCACAGATTCAACCAACCAGTATTTGAAAATATTCCTAAATAAATAGAACAAAAATTTCCAAAAAAAAGCAAACTTTGATTTTGCGATTTTTTTTTTATAAAGGGCATCCTAGAACCAAAATCTAGCAGATACTGAGGGCCCACTGTAAATTTTAAAAAAAAGGTTTAAAAAGGGGGGCAAAAGAGCAGAAAAGTGAGGAAATAATGGATGGTGAAGATAAAGAGTCCAGGAAATAATGGGCAGTGAAGACAAAGACAATGATGAATAAAACGAAGTCAAGAAGAATATAGGGCTGGGCAAAACAATATATGTGGCGCAAAGACGGGAGGATACAGGCTAGAAGCAGTTCCAAGAACACCTGATATTGCTGGATCTAGAATCCACCATGACAGAAACATTCTGGCAGTTGTGACTTCTGCTCTCATTATAGCACTGCAGTCTGAGAAGCCTAACAGGCCCACAAGAGCAGGAAATCTTCATATTAAACACTGACAAATTTGCAAGTCTTATTTGAAGATTTCTAGTAAAAACTGAAAATCTAATCTGATTGTATATGATATGAGAAAAGGATATAACAACTTTGAAAAGACTGAAACCAGATTGCTTTTTTAAAATGCCATTACACCCTGAACTGTAATGATGAAAAACTGTAATAATGAAAAAGATGGAAGGGACCTGTTATTAGCAATTACTAGTCCTTTTTATTCATGGGTTTTCAGAGACCAGCATCAGAGAGCAGCTGAGAGACCATAAATCCTACTTGAAACCAAATTATTTTTTCTTTTCGACAGAATGTTTTAATTTTATATCTTCTAATTGTTTCAAATACTAGATGTCTTCAAACAGCAGAATCTGAAAACCAACCAGTTTACTTGTGTTGTATCTAACCTGGTATAAATAAATTTTAAAAACAACTATGTAATCTGTATTGGGAATAAAACTGATTGCTTTGTGCAGCTTTACTGAAGGACATCTCCAGTAAACACGTATGTTAAACAACATCCTAGTAAATGACCCAAAGTAACCTACAATTCAAGTGCAATAGAGTGCACTGTAGGAAAAGAAAACTGCTCACCTGTCTCAGCAGTAACATCATCAGCGGCTCTTCTAGCTACTTGTGCTGATATTTTATTCAACCTATAAGCCTAGGCAGTAGACAAGTGTGTAAGTGGAGATATCAAACACAAAAAGCAGAAAAACCAATGTTATATTCCAAGGTTAACTACACTATTTTCATTTAATTCTGAAGCCTAGGTCTACAACATACTTAGAGATGGCTCCACAGGTTCCAAAATTTAGGATCTGTGGCCAAACACAGCAGTTCACTTCTATTTCACATTTTCACACCATCACCTTGGCTCAAAAATCTCCATTTAATCTGGAAAAAACAACTGGTAAGGTTTAAAATCAGACTGGGGTGCATTTTATGGGACTTCTGAGAACTCTCTGATGATATGAAGAATGTGTCCCAGGCCTCTAGAACATCTGCTCTGTTCTGGTCTAGAAGAAATGAGAGTTAAACCTCCCCATATCCTAATTCAATCAAGACAACATTGTTAATTGGATACTAAAAGTCCCGAGGCTTTCTGTAGCCAATCAGTATCAACACATTAGGAATATAAAGAGTAAGCATTTACTCTCTCATCCACAACAAGAAACAACGATACACCATACTGACAAACCACATCAAGAAAATGTGTTTTTGTGAAAAAAATGTTTTGCCCAGAAAAGAATCTTTTCAACAAAATACACTATGCAGCAGTTTTTAGTTTGAAAAAGAGAGGGAGGCTGGAGGCAGAAATATGGCTTTGGCACTACAATTTGGCCACATCTGCAGTAACGCAGCCCAGAACCCGCAGCTGACCAAGAACCCAGACATATGGCTCTGCTTCTAACTTGACTACCATTCTGATGTTACAGGTCCAACACAAAAATGCCCCCAAATGTCCTCTAGCAGTGTGGAGGGCATTTCCACCATGTTTGGAACTTCTGAGTCTCCCAGAAGTCAAACATTTTGCAAAATTCTTGGAAAATTTCTCAATATTTTTGCCCCAAAATGCCCTCTAGGAGGTGTGGTGGCATCTCTACCACTTTTTGGGCCCCCTTCCTTTCCAATTTAGGCTCAGGGTGCTTTTTTTTTAAAACAGGTAGTGAACAGGAAGTGACTTCCACTCACTTCCTATTGTTTAAAAAAAAGGCTTCTTCTGGGCCCAAGAAGACTAAAAGACATGGGGAAAATGTGCTTGGGGACTAAAAGATATGGGGAAAAGGAGCTTTTTTGCCCCTCCTGATCTACTGTATCAAAAGTAATAACAAAACTCCTGTTCATAGAATGAGGCTCCTCTCACGAACAGTCAAGCTAGGCATGAACTTGTTTTAACTTTGGTACAGAGTATATGTTAAGATAAGAATGTGCTACAAGTCATAACCCAGCCTTCTAAGTAGGTACTGATTCCCTGATCACCACCTTGTGCTGTTTAATTCTTGATTCTATACAGGCTTCCCCAACTTATCTGACAGGTTAGGGACCAAAGCACTATCAGAAAACTGAACTGGTTGAAAAGCAGAACTTGGTCACTGTATAGTAAGGAGCATGAAGCACTTATGGAGGCTCACTTGGGACTGACTGCATGCACACTGCTTGCAAAGTCTCTCAGTTGGGTTAGTGCTTTTTCCCCCTCTCCACTCACTTTGCAAGCAGTGTGTGCGTGCAAGTGGTTAGTTCCAAGTGAGCCTCCACAGGAAAGAAGAACTGATGAAAGAGTGGAACACCTGTCAAATTAATGGAATTTGTCCTTAATTTGGAAGCATCAAAACAGTGAGTTGTCAGATATCAGGGTATCAAAAGGTGGGGGCTTCCTGTAAAAACACTTCTTTGAGATCAGGTATACTACTTCAATATCACTTGATACAAGCTCTCTCTTCTGTCACATAGAAGTGAGCAACTGAAGTCTTTGTGAACTAGCTATCGTGAAACAATGGAGTATTCTGTCTATTAATCCTTGTCTCGCCTAGTCACTTAATCTTTCTTTGCAAGCCTCAGATAATCTTTTAGCTGAAACAAGCAAAGTCACGCTATCTGTGCTCTCTCCAGACAAATTTTATTATTTTATGCACTACCATAAGTACACATGCAGGGGAAAGGTTAAGGAACAGTGTAATGCTAGCATCATGCGGTCTGCATGAGTTCCTGAGATGGTATGGAGAAAGACAATTTACAAACTACGCGATTCTATCACTGGTATTTCCCTCTTTCCCTTTGTGCTTCTCTTACCACATTTACTTGATGAAGAAATGTGTGGTTTCAGAAGCTGGTACAGATCACAGTACGCCTTTTTTAATTGGAATTAGAAAGATATTAATATGGATTTTAGAATTTGGTTTATGTTCAATACTGCTACTCCCGCATTTGCTATTAATATAATGGCACTAACAACATAACAGAAGCAAACAGACAGGCGTCTGTCACCTATAGCAGGGGGAAACAACAAAGGGAGAGAGAAGGATAACAACGTCTTGACCAAGCTAACATTGTTATGGACACTGGGAGAGTTCAGAATCAAGCCACCCTTACTGCAGGAAAACCCAAACAATATTCTTACCAAGTGTTCAAGGCCATAGTCAGCTTGTGCTATTCTAGTGCTGCTGAAGGTGTTTGTCTCAATGATATCAGCACCAGACATCAAGTATTCCTGGGGAAAAAAGACAGCAAATGAGGCCTTTTTATCAGGGTGGGAAAGAAGAATATAAAAAGTATCTTTACAAATCAAGTTTATACACCCTGGAAAAAAATGTATGAAAAAATTTTTAATACACCATGGTGACCTTGATCAAGATTTCTGTTTTCAGTAGAAAATCTTGTTTTAAAAGAACAGAATGTAAAGTAATAGAATAGAGGAAAGATTTTCATCTGTAGCTATGGATGAAGGTGGAAACCCAAACATTGCTTATGCTATATTTTTCAGTCCTCTTTGTTAATCACCAGTAAATATATACGTATGTATATTTAGTGATTAACTGCATCTTTCTAAGATCCAGAACAAACTTGGGAGAAGATGTTGGTTTGCTTTTTAATCACCTATAATATACACATATAATACCAATAATTTCAATAATATAATATACATAACACACGTAACATACATAATATATCATATAACATATATAATACAGGTTGAGTAGCCTGTCAGAAAAGGTTGGACCAAACCTCAAGAAAATATTTTGTAACAAAGAATAAAGAGCCTCCACATTGGAAGATTACAAGCTGAGTGGGTGAGTGTTACTGGCTTAGTGTATTTGCTGCTAAAGGTGTTCTCTGCAGCTTGGCACGCTTTGACAACTGTGCGGAGCTATCTCTGCTTATCCTTATAGAGTTTTTCTTGGCCGGCTTTTCTTTATTTTTCCCCTCGTTCTCGGGACATAACCCTTATCCAAAATGTTTGGGACCAGAGGTGTTTTGAATTTTGCATTTTTTCAGATTTTGGAATAATTGCATATACATTCAGATTATATACTGTTCTTTGGACAATGGGTCTGCTTTTCATCAGTTCTTCTCTTCTTGCCTTTTTCCTGAAGGGAAAATGATGGAATTACAGAGGCTTGCTTGGGAACCCGCACATGATACTTGCAAAACAAGCTGAGATGGGAGGAAGGTGCCAAGCTGACTGAGAGACTTTGCAAGCAGTGGATGTGCATACATGGTCCAAAGCAAACTAAGGGGGGGAAAAGATGCCAACCCAACTGAGAATGCATGTAGCACACTCACAGTTCCAGGCGAGCTTCTGTAATTCCCTCATATTCCCTACTGGAAGAAGACTGGGTTCTCCTTTTCAAAACTTTCAGATGTGGGAGCATTTCAGATCTTTAGATAAGGGATATTCAACCTGTATAATATGTTATGGAGATATATATATAAAATGCTCTACATAACATAATATTCTATAATATATCATTTATAAAACCTATACAGACTTCCCCCACTTATTTGACAGGTTAGGGACCTGAGTGTCAGAAAATGGAACTGGTTGAAAAACAGAACCCATACACTGTGCAGTAGGGAGCACAAAGGACTTATGGTGGCTCACTTGGGACCAACCGCACCCGCTGCTTGCAAAGTCTCTCAGCTGGCTTGGCACCTTTCTTCCTCTCTCAGCTCACTTTGCAAACAGCGTGCATACGTGAGCATTCCCAAGCAAGTGTCCACAGACAAGAAGAACTGCTGAAAGAGCAGATTTCCTGTTTAATTAATGGAACTCCTTATTTTGGAAGCACCAAAATAACAAGTGGTCAGATAATGGGGCGTTGAAAGGCAGAAGCTTCTTGTGTATTCAGCATCGCCAATGAGAAAATTTAAAACCTATCTATCTGCCTGTTTCTAGAAATTGTTGAAGAATGATGTCACTTCTGATTCATCCAAAGAAAACTGAAAAGTGAGCAGCCTGTCAATATAGATGATGTTCTCTGTTAATAATTCAAATCAACAGTGGGGAAACTATGGTCCCTCAGTTCTCATTGGACTAATGCATCCATAATCCCTGACACTTGCCTCTGATGGCTAAGCCTGATAAGAACTGAAGCCCCAACAATAGCCACATGACCTTCATCCCTGCTCTAAGCTCAGGAGCCCCATCACGCTTATGGCCCCTCTGTATCTGTGTTCTCCTGACTAGTTTAACCATAGACCCTCCCACTACGACCTTAACTTTGATGACCATCATGCAAGTTATATTATCATGCATGTTATGAGACAAAAGTTGTATATCAGTCTTAAATAAATTATCAAATTAAAATACAGGAAGGTTCACTGCTAATTAAACATGATCATTCTGTAAAGGAGATAGCACTGTATAGTGGTTTGAGCACTGGACTATGACCCTGAAGACCAGCATTCAAATCTCTGCTTGGCCATGGAAACCCACTGGGACCCTGGACAAGTCACTTTCGCTCAGCTTTAGAGGAAGGCAAAAGCAAACCCCCTCTGAAAAACTCTTGCCGAGAAAACCTTGCGACAGGTTCACCTTAGGGTGCTGTAAGTTGGAAAGAACTTGAAGGCACACAACTACAAATTCTGTAAAGGGACTAGTATTTAGTAATGCTATGAGTACATTGTAGCTTTAATACAATCCAAAGTGATGGTGTCCATATGGATACAATGTTCCCGAACAGCTCCTTAAATTGCCTATATATACATTTAACAACTTCTCTACCACTGCTGGTAAGTAACCAGGTGTAAAATTGGGCTCTCTAATCACTTTAATTCTGCTATTAATCATAGGAGATTAGAGGGAAAGCTTTAAAAGTCCTACCATCTGCAAATTCATCTAGTGCTTTTTCATTATTTGAACAGCAGGGGAGGAAAACCTACCATATATTATGTAATTAAATTATAATTGAAAGTGGCAATAGTAGTAATTCTTCTTCAATACTCATGCTGTTCCCCCAGATGAACACACCTCAGTTTCCAAAAGAAATGTGAATGTTTCTCCATAGATTTAGAAGAACTGGTTTGACTTTATAAAGTACTAATATGGCTGTATGGTTCAGTTTAACCCCTTGGGATTTCACTCAAGGAAGCTAAGAAAATAAATGAGGACAAGGGTAATTACAGCCAATTATATTTTAATCAGAATGCTGACAGAGAGAATACTCACCTTAGGTTTTCATAGAAACTAATTGACAATAGAACAGGTTTCCTTAGAAGTACAATCTTTCTAAAAACTAAGGACAAACTCCTATGATCATCTGAGTGACAAGAAATGTCATTAAAGGTTTTTTAAACGTTCTCTCTGATGTAACAACTTCTCTGTTGTTGCAAATTCACCCTACCACCAGTGCAAATAAGATTTTTAAAACAAACTGGGAACTAGGAATATAAATGTACACAAGGACAACTAGTTAGACATCACCCAAAGGAGGAGGGCACAAGAGGTTACCAATCTGCATGAATCTGAGTTCGGCTAAGACCTTGGGAGACCAGGGTTCAAATCTTCGCTCAGCCACGGAAACCCACCGGGTGACCTTGGGAAAGTCAAACTCTCTCAGCCTCAGAGGACAGCAAAGGAGAACCCCCTGTGAACAGATCTTGCCAAGAAAACCCTATGATAAAAGTTGTCATCAGTTGGAATCAACCTGAAGGCATGCAATGTACAGATGCTTTTTTTTTTTTTTTTAGAAACCACTGCTGTTGTGTGCCTTCAAGTCTTTCCAACTTATGACAACCCTAAGACAACTCTATCAGGAAGTTTTCTGGGGCTGAGCATGTGTGACACACCTAAGGCCATAGTTTTCCATGGCCTATCAGGGAATCAAACCCTGGTCTCCAGGGCCATACACCAATGCTCAAACCACTACAGTGTAAACAAAAACACAATGCAATCATTAGAAAGACTATAATCAGGTGACTTATCGGCCTGCCTACTCATTCTGTGCAGGTGTTCACTGCTAACATGTATCGTCAAGGCTCCTGCTCAGTCTTCTTGTGGTTCTTCACCTTTAAATTGGACTTGGACAGAACAGTCCTTCAAATAGAGGATGACTTCAATCCAGTTTTCTGTGAAATAGGATACATGGCTGCCCTAACATCAGTGGGCCTCACCCATGTCATTTGTCCATTCCTTTTCATAAAGGAACAGACTGTTAAAAACAGGTCTTCCTTCACATAAGTTCTGGTGTGCACTCAAGATAATACATGTAGTAAGCAAGAGTATACAGACTGCTGGAGTGCTCCAAAGCATTACCATGATAGGACAGCTCTGAAATAAGACCACACAAGCAATTCCCTGAAAAGTTTATCTTTGGAAGGGTAAAACTGTGTGCAAAAGTATACAAATGGCAGGAAGTTCCTCTTTCTCTCCATGGTCAATTCTTATATGTTCTCTCATGCCGAAGGAGGGTTGCTGATCAAAACTAATCCAGTTGGTCAACAATAGGGGTAACAATGCTTGTAGAAATAACAAAAACATTTTTCTTTTTCTCCCTGATTTGTGGAATTGGGGACCTATAAAGACAAAAATCCTTCACATGTCTGGCAGGCAGGCAGGCACAATGTTGAATTACAGCAGCACTTTCACACTTCGTGGGGAGAGGGTATAGTGCTGTGTGTTACGGATCCCTGAATAAATATTTTAATAAGTAAATGCCTCATGAAACTGTAAAATCTAGGATTCCATAGAATGGACTCATGGCAGTCAAAATGGTATCAAAGCACTGGAATTGTGTCGTGTGATAGAATTCTTGGAAAGCTCCTATTAATCAAGAATCCACTATACTGGGTAATATGGAACAATGGCATGAATTTGTACGTGGCAACCTCTTATACTCCTAATGTGGCTTTTTTTTTTACATGAAACAGATATCAGAGATGAATGGAACTAAACATCCATACATACACATTTTACCAAGCTGCTCTCTCTTGCTTCAGGCACTTTTCTCTCTCACTCAGCAAATCAGACAGGAGAAAGAAATTGCTGGAAGCAACAGAATGCCATGAGGCAAAGCAGTTACTGCAGGGAAAGAAGTCACAGCCCTTTAAAGAAAAAAGAAAAAGAAAACCATACACCTTAAGGTAGAAAGAGGGCACGTGAATAAAGTACACATGGCTGGCCCATCACTTTTAGTTTGGTCCTCATTTGGATAACTACAAATTAACAATTAGGCAGTATACTTGGATCCCTGCCAAACTCCAGCCTTAGATACACAGCCCTGGAGGTCCAGACCCACAGGTCCTCATGGTGCTATTTTTCTTTGAGTCAAATGAAAATCTGAGAATTCTCTTGCCAAGGGGCTGACTGCTCAGGGAGAGAGCTCAGAATGCTATTTAAAAAAAAAAGTAGCACATAAGCATTACTCATTATCTTTTTCCAAAGTACCACATTAGCATTACTTGTTACTTGAAGAGCAATATGTTAATAACATGTACCATTTTAGTTACTTTATAGTTATTTTTTTAAAAAATCCACTTTAAAAATGAAGGAAGTACTCAAAAAAGGCCCCAAATCCCACTCCAGCCTAATATTTTAGATTACATATCACACCATTGTAACCATGTGTATCAACATTTTGCAGAAGGAATACTGCTAGGTCTTCATAACCCCAAAGATAAAAATATTGCAAGCAAATCCATTATTTGTCATGTTTTACTTACAAGATCTACCTAGAAGCATGCTATATTATTCCCAGAGGCTGGTCCATTTAGTTTAACCATAAAGTCACCAAGAGAGATATGGGAAAACAATGGCTGCAGTCTTTGGCTCCCAGGGAAAATTTTTAGATTATCTGCCCTGGAGGAATATAGCACAGATCAAAGAAAAAGGACCAAATCACGCTTTAAACTTTAATGGATCAAAGTTCAAAAAGATAAAGCACTGAATGTTCAGAAGTAGGACCTACAACAAAGCTTATCTCTACCACTACCCCTTGCCCCAAACTAAAAGGGCTCATATTCAGGGCTCCAGCCAGTCTGGCGCAGGACCCTCATAGTATTGTTCAAGTTTCGGTGGAGGAGGGGACACCTCCCTATGTCATGCAGATAAAAAAAAGTTCAGCAAATACAATTGTCCACTGCTACACATAAGGTGGATTCAGAGAACCATGAACCAGTACTCCAAGCTAGAAAAATCACATTCCCCATGCTGTGCTGCAACTGCAGCAAGCAGCAGAATATCCTTTTTCTGAATACATTTTCATGAAGAAAACCAGCCTTTCAGTGTTGGTCATTGGTTCAAGTCCTCTTCTTCTCCTCCGTGCTCTGAATCTCTCCTTTGAGCCTCTCTCTTCTGTCATCTTCCTCCCAGAAGATATAGATCCCTGAATTTGGTTAACTACATACAGTAGTCCTCCACATTTGTGGTTTTCACTTTCACAAATCTGATTATCTACGAGTTTCTCCAGCCCCTCCCCACCCACCTCAGGTACTTCTTTTCCAAGGGAACCTTCCCTCTTGGCAGCTCCAATCAGGCCATCCAGCCCTTTAAAAAAATCTACTTTCGGTCCTCTTCCTCCTCCACCAGCTGCTGCCTGGTCAGCTAAGGATGGATCACAGCCCAATTCCTCGGTATCACAAATCATCTCCCAACGCCACCCATGCACCAAAGGAATGAGATGGGCAAGACAGAAGAAGTATAGGGCCACTGTGCCAACCCACCTCTCCTTTCTCTGACCTGGTTTGGACCCTGCACGTCTGGTGTCCCCGCCATGCCTCGACCCCCTGCCTACAGACACATACACACATTTTGATATCTGTGGGTCTTCCACTTTTGCAGGTGTCCTTGGCCCCTAGCTCTAGCAAAGGGGAGGGGGGGTGCCAACTGTATATAATATTTCTTTTAACAGCTATAACTGAAGAGATGCTGTAAATTTTGAAACTGTGGAGGAAATGGTTCAAAGTAGAGAATGGGAATTTGGGAGAGGGGAAACTGCAGTATGAAATACCTCTCTGCAATAATTGAAATGCACCATATCTTTTCATGGTCCCCAACATTCATTTTCCCCTAGATTGTTTTCCACTTAAAAAGAAAACTGAAAAATTGTCCGTGGAAAAAAAAACTGGAGGAAAAAACTTTTCTTGCCGATTTTTTTTCTAGTTATCTAAGCCTTGAAATCTTTAAATCTAGCACACTACAGCCTGCTTAGGCCCACAGTTGTGATCTGGATCTTAGAAAGATTCACAACTTCCCACACAAATGTATTCCACAAGATTAATTTCTACCACCTTTAGCAAACCCAGTTTCAAGAAATTATGTCTTATTTATTACCTGTATACTGTCTAAGTATGTATTAGTCTGCTTGTCACTTATGAACTGACTCCCTATTTGAATCTCTATACTCCAGACTACTAGAATGTGTTACTGCAATAGTTCATAGAATCCAACACTTATATATTTGTGTTCTCCGAATGTTTGCAATTTCACAAACATGACTAGAAGATACAGGCAATAACAGTGCTGGGAAATCTGTCACAATGGACAAGAACTTTAAACCTGCTTTTAATACCTTATAGCTATTTATTATTTTCTGAATGTTCAGGACAGTTAATAGGGATAAAATTCCAACAGACCAATTGATTCAAATTCCAACCAAGTATTAACAAAATACAAAACAACACTTTAAAGAACATGGGCACAATCACACCCCTTATAAACTAATGAAAGTGTTTCAGTTCAGTTCAATGTAAGGAGAATGGCCACAGTCTACATATCTTCTCTAATAACTGAACAAAAGATACAACAGATTCATGATTCTCATACACATCATAATCTGCAGAACAGTTCTTGGACAAAGGCATCTATGATGATTGGTCTTAAAATCTGTCATGTATACTCTAGAAGAATGAATATATATTTCTTTAAAAAGGATATTCATAAAACAAACTATACTGACCTTGTGAATTTTGTAGATTATATCAGGCTGTGTGATGCTCAGCAGGTCATTATTTCCTTTCAGTGGTTTCAAATGATCCTTAAATTCTTCTCCTCGAAACTCCTCTTCTGTCAAGGTATGTTGTTGGATCATGGTCCCCATGCCTCCATCCAAAACCATAATGCGCTCCCGCAAAATGGATTCAATTTCATCTTTCAGGCTATTCTTGGTAGCTGTATTAGGAACAAAGACAGGTTTTCAGAAATTTGTATTCAAACATCCCCTTCTGCAAACATCTATCTTAACTAACTGTGCACAGTATAGGAAAAAAAAAGATATCAAAGTAACTCCTTGCTTAGCAGTAACGTAAAGCTCACCCATCCTGTCCTGAAGATACAGAACCTATTTGCATAACAGCAGCTATGCTGAATATCCAGAATAGAAGGGAAAGATTTGGATAACAGTTTCTAGTCAGCAAACCATCATTTTTGCTCTGCCAAATTGTTTGCTGAAACTCTAACTGTGCAGGAAAAAAAAATATATTCAGGGGTAGCCATGTCAGTCATGCACCAAAACACCACAGAACATAAAATTCACAAGCAGCATTGCCTTTATTGGGCCAACATGGCTACCTTATGCTTTGGAATTGACCTAATAAAGGTATCACTGCTAGTGGATTTTGGATTTTGTTGTATCTAGTTGTGTGCTAACTGACAAATGTCCATGAGAAGGAATGTACATAAATATAACAGCATCTTTTTAGCAATATTTCATCTTTTCTTGTTGTCTGTCCTTGCTGTCTCCCCACAGAAGCAGCAAGTAGACTACCCGGAATTCTACTGTGAAGAACCTGCATGGTACTGTGCAGATAAAATCACTCAGATCTGTTTTAACTTGGATGCTGTGGTTACTGCAGGTCCAGTGGGTGTAATCTTGGCTTCTCCTTGTCCCATGTTATTGGATAGATTTCAGATCGGGCAGCCTGAGGATGTGGACAGCATCCTTGGAGAGGTGAGAGCCACGACATACATACTAGAAACACACCTTTCCTGTATTATAAAAAGCAGCCAGAGGGGGACTGGCCGAATTGGTATAAATGAACTTTGCAGCAAGGCAAGTTCCAACCTGTCTAAAAGAGGCTATGGTGAGGCTTTTACCGGGGAAAAAAAATCTCCCTGAACACAACTGCACAAGATAATTTCTGGCCAGTCTCCAAAATCCCTTTTTTGGGCAAGTTTCTGGAATGTGTGGTAGTCTCTCAGCTCGGGACTCTTGGATGAAACTAATTGTCTAGATCCATTTCAATCTGGTTTCAGGCCTGACTAAAGGACTGAGACAGCTTTGGTCACCTTGGTGAACAATCTATTGAAGGAGCTGGACAAGAAGAGTGTGTCTCTGTTGGTTCTGCTAGACCTCTCAGCAGCTTTCAATGCTATCGACCACAGTATCCTTTCGGTATGCCTCTCTAGGATGGGACTTGGGGGGCACTGTTCTACAATGGCTCCAGTCCTTTTCAGAGAACACAAAAGGTGGTGCTGGAGGATTCCTGCTCTACACCCTGACCGCTGGCCTGTGGGGTTCCTCAGTCAGAAGGCAGATCAGAGAATAGGGAGTCACCCTGTGCTGGATGCCATTACACTCCTGAAATATCAGGCCCACAGCTTGGTCATACTCCTGGACTCTGATCAGAGTTTGGGTGCTCACATTGCAGCGGCTGCCAGAAGTGTGTTTGCACAGTTAAAACTAGTGCTCCACCTCTGCCCATTCCTTGAGACATCAGATCTGGCTATGGTAACACATGCCTTGATTACATTCCATTCGGATTACTGAAGCACACACTACATGGGACTGCCACTGGAAACTTTTCAGAAACTTCAACAAGTCCAAAATGCTTCAGCCAGGCTGTTGACTGGGGCTAGTTACAGGGAACATATAACCTTTCTGTTGAAGCAGCTTCACTAGCTACCAGTCCATTTCTGGGCAAAATTCAAAGTACTGGTTATGACTTTTAAAGCCTTATATAGCTATACAGGTCCTCACAAGCAGAAAGACCAGCCGGCCCCTCCCTAAACTGCTCCCTAAACTGCAAACCCCAGGATTCCATAGGATGTTGAAAGTGGAATAATAGTGCTATAACAGCCTAGTGCGGAAATGGCCCATATCACCCTGTATGAGTCTGCCTAAGTCTTAAGATCTCTGGGGGAAGGCTTTTCTCTCAGTCCCACTACCATCACAGGCACATTTGGTGAGGACCCAGGAGAGAGCCCTCTCAGTGGCTGCTCCCAGACTGTGAAATTCCTTCCTGCAGGAGGTTCAGTAGGCCCCCTCTCTCTCTTTTCCTTTTGCCAGCAGAGTATGACTTTCTTATTCAGACAGGCTTGGGAGGGGGGGTGTTTAGCTTTTTAAACTCATGATCAGTGTATTTATATTTTCATCGTGTTTTTAATTGCACTATTTAACTTTTTAAACTTTTGTATAAATAGCATTTTGACTGTGTATTTTTTAAAACAAAACAATATGCATGTGAAGAAGAGAGGAATATAAATCAAATAAATAAAGTACAGCTGTGCAGTACAGGGTAGGAGAAGCTGACTTTTGTTTTGAAGCCTTAAAGAAGCCTTCCATGCAGCAGTCATAAAATAGGAAGACATGACTACCCACAAAAGACAAGCAATGTCATTCAGCAGTTCACAGGAAGCAAAATTGAGGTAAGTTTAAAGAATAAAAATAACTTTTATTATTTATGCTTTCTCCCATAGCTACAGAAATTGACAACTGTGGATGGAGTTACATTTTCTGTCCATACATATCCCATATCCCTACACCAGCACACATTTTCTTTCAAGATATCATTCTTTCCTAATGAGCCAATGGTGTTACTGAGATGGCTGCTATACAGAAGCAATCACTGATAGCTCCATTTTAACAATGTCTACTCTGTAGTCCCACCAATTTTATTAAGACTTAAAGTACATCAAAAATGCAGTCTTCAAACCAGTGCTCCAAGGTTCAGTTATACATTCAAATGAGAATACATTGTTTACACCTGCTCTAGAGATAACAGGTTTGAGCCAGTTTTCTGTATTGAACCAAAAGAATAAAGAGACATCTGTACAAGGATTGTGTTAGTGGCTGGTGCAAAAACTATCCTCTAAAAAGAAAAGGATAATGTGGAACAGAACATAGCATCAATAATACTCAGTTCTGACAGGACAGTTCACACTGGCCCTGCTTTCAATCTAGTTTGCTATGCAAGGACCTAGAAGGGGCTAATTGAGAAATATGAGAAAGCCAAATACAAGGAGACGTATGTCCAATCCATAGCCACAGATCACAGTCAGGCTTCAGAACAAAGTTTTACTATGGAGCCCCCTATACATAAAAATATCAAATCATACACACTGTCACACAATTTGTATTTATCACCCCCTGCAGCAGTATGGGTGTATCAGAAAGAGAACATTTGCTTCCATATCTTTGAAGGCCTATAAATTCTAACAGCAGCACTTGTTCTTCCTAACTTGGTAATCAATGCTCTAACTATTTTGCTCCTGCCTATGCTCAAAGAACTTTGGGAGCATGTCACATCAGGAAAGACAGAACTCTCTGTCAAACTATCAAGTCCTTTTTTTTTTTATTATTGCAAAAGCATAACCACTCTCTTCTAGAGGACTTAGTCCTTGAACTCACTGGAAAGAATAACCATATTCACACATAATGCTAAATCAAGGTTTAGAACTGTGTACATGAGCAGGAAATATAAAGCAGGCTTCAGTTTCACTTTAGTAGGTCCCTGCTTTATTTTTACAGGCAAACCAGAAATTGTGTTTTGTTATTGTTTTTAACAAACTCTAGTTCACTAAACAAACCACAATACTTCAAGATTTAAATCTGGTTTGTGTAGCAATTCACTGATTCACTGGACTTTATTTTCAATCACAAGATTCACACGTCACATGAAAGCCGCGAATTGGATAAAGTTAAACTAAATTCTAATGTATTCCTTCTTCTGTGCCACATTGCACTAGGAAAGGGGACAGGGACATTCAAAGCTCATGCTTTACGCAGATATATTTCACCATGGCACCACCTTTCCATGGTGGTTGGAAATGCATGCTCCTGTGAGTCAAGAGGCTTCTGCTGACAGTAGCAGTATTGCTAGCAGGGTCTCCCATACCAGACAGGCTTTTACTGAAGGCCCAGACTAAGCATGTCAAACAGCTACTGAATGGAAGCAAGAATGAGGAGGTGACACTGATGCAGGATCTCTCAGAGACAATAGCAATGGCACCACAGTCAATGCTGGTTAGTACTGCATAGAAGGCAACTGTAAACCACGCCTGAAGCCTTCTACCTTGAAAACCCTGAGACAGTCCAAAATGAAGATTGTGCCAGAACATGAGACTCTCAGGTCAGAAGGCACTCAGCGAGCTATTGGGAAGAGCAAAGGACAAGTAGCACTATGACTAATGATGCAATCAGACTCAAGCTGAAAGGATCTTCAGCTATTGATGTGCTCAGAGGTGAAAGGAAAGTCCGAAGCTGCATAACATATATTACAGAGACATGGATGTGAGAAGCATAAATCAGGGGAAGCTAGATATTGAAAAAAAATGGAATGTATAAATATTGCAATAGTTGGGGTGTGTGACCTGAAGTGGACAGCAATGAGACATTTTTAAGTCAGATAACTACAATGTTTTTCTCAGGAACTGAAAATCTAAGAAGAAATAGGGTGGCATTAATAATGAGGAGAGATGTAGCAAAAGCAGTCAATGAATACAGTTGTGTAGATCGTCAAAAACTACGAATCACTCTGAAAGAAATGAGTGTACCATAACATTTGATTATCCTAATGTTCTACTGTACTCATGACAAGACGCTACTGTTAGGACAGAATATGGAAAAATGAAATACATTCTAACTGGCAAGGTGGTCAGGCAAAGCTGCATTTTATTGTCCTATCTGATTAACCTGTACAGTGAACATATATGTAAAGCAGGATTAGACTTGGACGAAGAAGGCATGAAAATTGGAGGAAAGAACATCAACAATTTAAGATAATACAGATGACGCTATTCTACTAGCAGAAACAGCAAAGACTTAGAACAACTACTGAGGAATGTTCATGAAGTACAAAGGCAGGTTTACAGCTGCACATTAAGAAAACACAAAGAATGTCCACAGATGATTTACATAACTTTAAAGTAGACATCTTTAATGACCATCTGTGGTCACTATTTTTGTTATCTTACTCTTCAGCTGTAAACCTCCCTTTGCATTTTCTTTGTTGACTTTCTGATTTCTGCATCCTTCAAACAATAAGGAAACACAGCAAATATCCGTACAGTTTTCAGAAGTGTGGACTATACAGTAATCTTTTAAAAAGCATGAATTATAGTCCTCAATTGTAGACACAATTTTGCTACAATTTAAAAAGGGTTGAATTCTGTAAATATGGAAAAGCCTGCTTTGTTTTATTCTCCAAGGCAGCCCTAGAGATTAAGCAGATTCGGTGGTAAATCTGAAATGCTGTGACACGTTTACATAGCTCGGGGCTTAAAAGTGTTCAGATCAAGAGACTGGCACTTTCTTCAAAAAGTCTGCCAATCCTGCTGAATTATATTTGTGCCTGAAGTTCTTTGAAAATTTAACCAGTTGCTTTTATTCCCTCCATACATTAAAACCCGGAGGGGTGGGGGGGATCGTATCAGTCTGCCATCCGGAGAAACTGAAAGTAAGGAAAAGATTCTACACGTGGGTCACAAAACAAATCTTACTGAAGCATCTTCCCCAAACACAGAAACATACACAGAGCTGAAAGTCAAGTCACCGGTGACTTGTGGTATGCGCTTTGCTGATACTGCCTTTTTAACACACGAACAAAAGCGATAGATTTCACGTGGAGCTTAGCTCATTCATATATTATTTAATCAGGAAACTGTATTGCATCATTTTCTTCAATCGCGTACAGCTACTAACGAGAGAGTGATACAGGATGCCAAAATACATACACCAGGGGAAAAAATTATTCTTCCTATTCTAAACTTGACCCAACTCGAGAAACCCACGATCCCAAAGTTACAAGACGTTAGTGGAGCTATTAAGAACAGGTGACTTGGATATCCGTCACCCCCTGTCGAAGCTGACTTGACAGCAACTGAAAGACAACTCGAACTTAATTTATTCCACTTCGGACCGTTTCTCCAGATCGACTACATTAGCCATCTGCAAAAAAAGTCTTTCACCTTCCACTTTTTACGAAGTGATTTTGATAAAGCACGATTACACCAAGAGTACAGCGAATCCAAAGTACTCAGAATCCACCCTACGATCCGACTTCAGCCACAGCCCCACTTAAGAACATCCTCTCCGCCCTGTTCCCGGCTATGCAATAAATCCTGCCCGGGCGATCTCTCTCTCCCGCAAGCCGGCAGCAAAACCGAACATCTCGCGGAGCAAGTTGCCGCCGAAGCCGCACGCCACTCTCCCCGCCCCAGGAAGCACAAAGCCCGGCGCTCGGCGGGTTCCGACCCACTGGGACTCACGGGAGCACGCGCCGTCCGCCTGCTGGCTGCCACGCTGCTGCGCCAACTCGTGGATCGTGGGCGACATCCTACCCGCGCTTCGCCCTCCGACCGCGGAACGAGAGCCCCTCCTCGGCCGGCTGGCAGGGCCGTCGGCGGGACGCGGAAAGGGCGCCTGCGCGCGCGCGTGTCACCCGAGCGCGCAGGCGCAGAGCAAAGAGTTAACTCGTTCGCGCTCTCGGGTTGTTCCTTTACGCTGAACGGCCCGCCGAGCTGTGACTAGTTCGGCGTCGTCGTGGGTCGTTTGCGCTGCGTTCCGCGCAGGCTGATCCTGTTTTCTTCCGTCTGATGAGAGACACCCGTTTTCTCAAGCTGCCGTCGCGTTCACAAGAGGCACGTGTAACTTGAACCTTCTTTAGAGAGGATGAATGCTCCTACCCTGAACCGGTACCCTTAAAGGTGCTGCTACATGTCTTTTTTTTTTCCCTCTCCCCCCTTCCGTCCGCTTTATTGATAATAATACCACTTTATTCTGCTTTGGTTAGACCTCACTTGGAATCCTGTGTCCGGTTCTGGGCACCAGAATTCAAGAGGGGTATCGACAAGCTGGAACCCGTCCGGAGAAAGGTGACCAAAATGATGAGAGATCTGGAAGCCGTCATGCCCTGTGAGGCACAGCTTAGGGAGCTAGGTGTGTTTAGCCTGACAAAAAAGAAAAGTTAAGAGGAGACATGATAGCCGTGTTTAAATATTTGAAGGGATGTCATGTTGAGGATGGAGCAAGCTTGTTTTCTGCTGCTCCAGAAACTAGGACACGGAGTAAATGGATTCAAACTACAGGAAAAGAGCTTTCACCTGAACATCAGGAAGATCTTCTTGGCAGTCAGAGCTGTTTGACAGTGGAATATGCTGCGCTGGAGCATGGTGAAATCACCTTCCCTGGAGGTTTTTAAGCAGAAGCTGGATGGCCATTTGCTGGGGGTGCTTTGAGTGTTTGTTTCTGCATGGCGGGGGGTTGGACTGGATGGCCCCTGTGGTCTCTTCCAGCTGTATGTTTCTATGATTTCCTCCTTTTTGTGCTGCAAGACACTAAAACAGCTACTCTGATGAAAAGTATCTTGGAGCGAGTATTGCTCTAGGACCACAGTGAATGATAGCAGAGAAACTTTCACTCCTCGCTGTCAAAAGCATCGGGGTGGATCAGAACCAGTGCAAGATGGATAGGTGAAGGAAAACAACTACGCATCTTTTCTTCGGTGCCGTTTGCCGGAGAAATCCTCCTTCTACGCTATTGGTCCCTAACAGGAAAACTCACATGCACTGGTTTGTAAAGATGGAGGAACTTTTACTAAGAAAACGGCTTGTGAGAGAAAGATTTACCCCTCCTGCCGTGCACAGCACAAACTCTGTGGCCTCAAAACGAAATGGGAGATTGCACTGTTGCTGACTTGAATAAAAATAAAATTTGGCCCACGAAATGAGAAATGTTATCGCATCTAAGGCTGAGAATATGCCCTCCCATTAGCTTTTGTAGGGAAGAGCGCTTTCTTAAATGCACCATGAATAGAAAACTAGAATCTTGCCTAGGAAAGCTCACACCACAACAAATGTGCTAGTGTTTAATATCTCATAGAATTATACATCTTCTGCCAATGCAGCCAAACGCATCTAAAACATACATAGCAAATGGCCACCCAACACTTCCTATATATATATATATAATTTGTGTGTGTGTGTGTGTGTATAATTAAGGTTTTCCAGGAAACATTAAAAACACTACAAGTATATACATGAATACATAAAAGAAACAGAAAAAAAAATAAAATTAACCAATGAATTAAAAATTTAAAAGTGACAGGAGAAGAAAGAGAGAGAGAGAGAGGAAAAAAAACAGAAAAGAATCAACCTCCCCTTTCCTTTAGCATATAGCCTACTTCTTGTTCCAAGCCTCTCAAGAAAAGAGCGCTGTCATCCCCTCACATTTGCAGGTTTCACTTTCCTGGATTTGCTTATTTGTGAGTTCCTCCAACTCCTGCACCCCTCCTACCTCAGACACTTCTTTTCCTGGGGAATCTTCCCTCTCTGCAGCTCTGATCAGGTTGCACCTCCTTTAAAAACCCATCCCTGGTCATAGTCCTCCTCCTCCACTGCCTGACCACCTAAGGACAGCTCTCAGCCCAATTTCTCAGCACAACAAACCCTCTTCCATTGCATACACATCCATGGAAGGAGATGGGCACGAGAGAGGAAGCACAGGGCCGCCATGCCAACCCTCCCCTTTCTCTGACCTAGTTTGGGGTGCCCATTCACCCCACCATTCCTCAGCCCCCTTCTCACAGGTATACACACACATTTTGATACTTACTGTTTTTCCACTTTTGCGGAGGTCCAGTACCCCAACCCTAGCAAATCTAGAGTGCCAACTTTATCTGATTTTCTCTTCTTCCCCCTCCCACAATTCACACTTTCTAACAGAGAAAATACATAAACCTTTTTGTTAAAGTACCGAACTCCATGTCTCTTCTATTACATTCTATTACAACATACTTGCATAATTTAAAAATTACATGGTCAATAACATTAATACTGCTAAATAATAATGCTATTAATTCTTCTAAATACTGTTAACTTATGTAATTGCTTATTACTTTCACTAGTTAATAGTTCCAGAGGTATCCAGATTATTACAAACATAATCTTTATTCAAAATCTGTAGCTATATATATGCACTAATTAGAACTGTAAACCTATTACATGTTTTATAATATCATTGGGTTCCAGATACATCTATACTATTCTATATTCTAAAAACCATTCAGAATTCATAGATCATTAGTTATCCTAAATCTGTGACCATATTAATTTACTTTGTCCAAATCATCATCTTGAATTTAACTCCCCACTTTGCAGAAAAGCATCTTTTCCTTGGATGCTTCTCATATGCATTTTAAAAACACTATCCTGAGATAGTACCCTTATTTTAGATATCTTTCCACTTCCTTCAACTTCACAGAGTGAATCAGCCCAAGGGGGTCTTGAGGTAACATCCTTTTTTGTTGTTTGTTTTGCTCAGTTCACATACAAGTCCCAATTAACTTCTTCCTCATGTATAAGTCCCAATTAGATTCTTCTCCCGTTCAACAATCAAAACATGCTGATCATAAACCTCCTCTAAAACAGGAACACTCTCTGTGAAATCTGTTTTTGCTTGTCCTTGTTTTGACATCCGAATTTCATCTTCACTTCCATGCCCAATTTTATGTCTTTCTCTGTATCTTCTATTATCTCTCCCTCTTATCTCTTGTTTCAGTTCTTGGAATTCTTGCTTTATGATATCAATCATGCTTTTGAAATCTCTGCATATTTGCTCCATTATTGCTTGTAAAAAATCCTCTAATTATTCCAGGGAAAGTTCCATTTTTCATTTACTCCAACAATTATAACATAGAGGCAGCCAAGAAAAGAGCATCAACTGGTAATACTAGTTATCGCATGCTTTGATCTCCTTATTAGGGTCCAGTGCCTTTTTGCAAGTAAAATGAAATTCTATCTGTTAACAAAATATATGCACTTAACATTTTAGTTCTTCTCTTTTTAAAATGTCAACCCCAGTTTTTAAATTCAACTGTTCCAGTCTTATGGGGTAAAGAAACTTAGTTGTTGATTGCAGAAAGAAGGCAGCTTCGAGAGCCTCCTCTGCTCCCTCTTAATCACAAGTAACAGTAAACCACTTAAAATACATACATGTAAAACAGAAAACTCTATATACTTACTGTTTAAAAAATAACTAGCAGGGATTCTCACCCCAGCCTTACAGAATAATGCTGTCCCTGCTAACTAAGAGGCAACTGTCTGACGCAGCAGCAAAACCAGCTGATGCAGTTCTAAGCTCCCTGAACAGTGCCATAGTGTCCAGATCATGGATCTATTCTGCTTTGATGATACCTTACAGGCATAATATGTCCAGTTATGGGTACTCCAGTTTAAGGGTAAAACATGTCCAGAAAAGAAAGGGGGAGATAGTAAAACAACTGGAAATCAAATCTTATGAAGAGGAAGTTAAGAGAGTTGAGTATGTGTAGCCTGGACAAAAGAAGACTGAGAAGTGTTACTTAACACTTACTGTTACTTAATCACACTTTTATGACTTGCAAGGTTACCGTATTTGCCGGCGTATAAGACGCACCTGTGTATAAGATGGACCCCATATATACACAGGCAAATAATATTTGCTGGCATGTAAGACACTGGCGTATAAGATGCACCCCATTTTCAAACAATATTTTTCAGGGAAAAAAAGTCTTACACACCAGCAAATACAGTAATTAAGAGTTCATTTTTTAAAAAAAGCAGGTTGCCATCATAGGGCTGTCACATCTTGTAATCTAAATAGCTGTGTTTCATGGCAAGGGCAAGATGTTACTCCCTCAGTCCCGCCCATTCACAGAGTATTATTAAAAAGTAAATACATAAAATGAGAATTCCAAGCCCAAATGGGTAATCTTCTGCTCCCCCTTTATCTGGGGGGTGGGCAGTAAACACTCTAGCTAGATTCTTTTTGGCTGAAACTTTACTGTGAAATTTCTTCTGGCTGCTGAAAAGCTGTTCCCCCCCCAGCCTGCTGGAATTCAAATCCTACCACCCAACTGTTTCAAAACGTTCAAGGAAGGAAAGTCTGCTTTCCACTGCTCAACAGCTCTTTACTAACCAAGACGTTCTTTGTAAGGGTTAATTCCAATCTCCTTGTAATTGGAATGCTACCCTCAGAAGCTGCAGAAAACAAGCTTGTTCCATGTGAGAACTGTTCAGACTTTGATGGTTATCATATCACTTCTCAGTCTTCTTTTGTCCAGGCTAAACATACTCAACTCTCTTAACTTCCTCTTCATAAGATTTGATTTCCAGTTGTTTTACTATCTCCCCCTTTCTTTTCTGGACATGTTTTACCCTTAAACTGGAGTACCCATAACTGGACATATTATGCCTGTAAGGTATCATCAAAGCAGAATAGATCCATGATCTGGACACTATGGCACTGTTCAGGGAGCTTAGAACTGCATCAGCTGGTTTTGCTGCTGCGTCAGACAGTTGCCTCTTAGTTAGCAGGGACAGCATTATTCTGTAAGGCTGGGGTGAGAATCCCTGCTAGTTATTTTTTAAACAGTAAGTATATAGAGTTTTCTGTTTTACATGTATGTATTTTAAGTGGTTTACTGTTCAGCTCAAGTCTAGTTTCAAGTTGTTAATGTATTTGTCTTATCTCTTTTCCTAATTTAACAAGCCCTGAAGAAAGCTATACAGTATTGGGCTAATTTCTAGAATAAAATAATATTTTTATATAATAAGATTGTCTCTTCTTCATATCAGATTTCATTTCATGTTTTAATTTTTTGCTTTTATATTTATATTTTATCTTAGAAGATGGATAGGAAACATAATGAAAAACAACGCCACATGTGGTATGCCTTCCCATTAAAACTGTGTCCCAAATGCAGTCGTGTAGGGACGGGGGAGATGATAGGGGCAATTTCCCCCAGCAGCAATGTTTTTGAGGCATTCTGGCTCATGGCCACACCCTGTGCACCGTGGCCACGCCCCACACACCGTGGCCATGCCCACCATGCTGTAGTCCTGCCCCCCTTCCCGCCCCCCCACACACTCCAAGCTTCACCGTTGCCCAAATGTTACCTCATTGATGTGACAGCTGCCACAACTCTACCTCTTCCTGTGGCAGAAGATAATATGAAAGCTCTGAATGACATCGGAGGGGGCCTCATCAGCCTTTAGAAAACTAGGTTAATTCTGGTTTAGGTAAACACAATGTGGACTTCTCAGTAATACGTGAAGAACTGGGATTCCTGCAGCTCTTCTGTATGACTTACATAATATAAGAAAGGAGCCTCTTCTCACAGGGCCCCAGAACTATTTTTAAGATGGAGAGCTCAACATTGGCAGTCAGGTTGTTATTAATTTTGCCTACTAGCAGGGAAAGGGCAAATTACTTTTATTAGCCATTATCACTGAAACATCTATAAACATGAAGACTGACAGGTACACTGTGTACTTAAAAGTGCCCTCCATTATTACTCCTAAGAAAGTGTGCATAAGCTAGATTGAAGGCAACTTATATTATTTTGAGGAGGACTGAACAACAATTGCTATCTTAGTATTTCTGAATGCTTGTTCATTTAGTATACAGTACTTCTTACAGATAATTCCTGAGAAGCCTCGACTATGGCCCTTTTCACATGTGGGGGGGGAAACGGTGTAGAGCGACCTCTCACGGAGGTTGTCTACACCGTAGAGTGGACTGGCATGGACTACTTTTAGTAGTTTCACACCAGAATCCACTCAGGAGCGGCCGGAACTAGCCGGGCTGCGTGTTTTTTAAAAACCTCTTTTTAGAGGTTTTTAAAAGCATGGAGCGCACAGCCCCGTGCCGCTCAGTCGCCCGGCTCTAAAGTGGATCTGCAGGCGAGCGCAAGTGCGTGCCTGCAGATCTGCCGGGGGCGGGCTTCCGGCTGGCGAGCTTCTCCGGTTGGCGGAGAGCCTCCACCAACCGGAAGCTGCCATCTGCGACGCTGGAAGAGTGTGGAGCAGCGAGCTCGCGCTGCTCCACGCGGCGACGGATTTACCTGGCTGGAGGTAAGCTCCGTTTTTGGGCGTTTTTGCCCGTTTCCCCCCCGACATGTGAAAAGGGCCTATGAAGAAGCTCCCACTTGCCATGCTGAGGTGTCCATACCTTCTCAAACATCAAGTCAGGTCATTTGATACTAGCAGAGATATTTAAGCTCTGAGGGCTCTATGTCTTTTGTGATTGTAGAAACTCAGCAAAAGCAGCTCTGATACCTTTAAGCATGTATGTTACTACTAGATCATTCCAGGTGGTGGTAGGGAATTAATAATGCCTTCAGATTCTAGAGGGACACTTTACTGAGGCAGCCGTGTGAACAACATATTAACTTGGTAGGCCATTGAAGAGATCCAAGACTTGAAAGTGCTATGGTCTTATCTTACTGCTGCTACAATTAACCAATGATATTGTCCTAATAATTCTATTTTCATTCTGGTTCTTTCTAATATCTTGCAGCCAAGTCCTGTGCATATTTACTTGTTAGTAAACCCCATCTGTGAACATTCCTCACATGTCCGTTTTTGCCCAAATTATAGGCTGAGTTACAAAGAGAGCATTCGAACTGTGCTGGTTGCATCCAGAATTGTATGTGCCAAACACAAGAAATGTGTTACTAGATGCTTTAAACAAGAATGACGGGGCCTGTGAAACAACCCAAGTTATATGCTAAACTTGGCACATAGTGATGCTCTGAAGAAGATGGTTTCTAAGATAAATTTCAACAGGGACAGCATGATTCTGCAAGGCAGGGGTGAGAATCATACAGTTCTCCAACTGTTTTTGGTTTGCAGTTCTCAGCATTCATCACCATTGGATATGATGGCAAGGGCTGCTGGGAGTTACAGTTCAATGATATTACAAAGCCTACGTGATTGCCACCCTTGCAGGGAAGACCAGAGAAGAGAAAGTTGAAGTAAGATTGAGAAAGGCTCTTCTGTAGTCACGTGTGTGCACACAGTTGTAAGAAACCTGATTTCTGTATCTATATGACATTATCAGAGGAAGACAAAGGCAAACCCCCCTTGGAACAAATCTTGCCAAGAAAACCCTGTGATAATTTCAACTTGGGTTGCCATAGGTCAGAAATAACTTGAAGGTACACAACAAAAACAACTGCATGACTTTAAGACCTAGAGCAGTCAATTGTGTAATACCCTGACCTGTAGCTTCTTAACACAAGTTTTATGTTGAAGAGAGTTGAACTCAGAAGGGCATTTTTAATTGTAATTTTTAGTACTTAAGCGTGTATTTAAATAAAGAAATAGTTTTGAAACATGTATTTTAGTAGTAAATGATTAAAGAATCTTGACATTTAAAATTTAACTTGAAATTGGCCCGAGATCTTAAAGGATTTTTTTCCCACTCAGCAGAAATCTCTGTGACAGGCTGCCCTTATCTCCCATTGCTGGTTGAAAGAAAATGGAAATCATTACAGGCTGCACTGATCCCATGCAGAACTATGTATTGCTTCTGAGTAGGCATACAGAGTATTACGGCAGTAATCTAATACTTCTATTTGGCCCCAAGTTAATAATACACTTCAAGACAGAACTGTATTTTTGATACTTTTTTTTTTACATGTAGTTCACATATATCCCCCAAAGCATTAGTGACTGAAAAGACCCAGATTGATTGCTCAAAAAATAGTAGTTCATCTAACTTTAGAGAGACAAAAGATCACATAGTTTGTAAAGGGAGAATTAGCTTGTATAGTACAAAATGTACCTCTTAATGTTGAGGGTAAGGGTGGGAAGAAGAGGCGTACAGAAGGGAATGTTTAACCATTTTTCCTTCTAATAATTCTCCCCTAATCTTTTTTTTCACCTTCAAGACTATGGGTCAAATTAGATGAATCTGTTTGTCGTTTTCCAATCTACTCTGTCAAATCGTGAAGGATATTTCTTTGCCACCATAGGTGATTTGTTTTCTCACCTCTCCATCTTGCATTTAGTGTGCTTTTTGTGTGTGTGTGTAATTGGATTTTGAAAGGTAAGAGAGCCAGCATGATATAGCGGTTTGACTGTTGGACTAGGACTCTGAGAGACCAGGGTTCAAATCTTAGCTCAGCCATGGAAACCCACTGGCTAACCTTGAGCAAGTCACACATTCTCAGCCTCATGGGAAGGCAACAACAAACCCCCTCTGAACAAATCTTACCAAGAAAAACCCATGATGGGTTTGCCTTAGGGCCAACAGAAATCAGAAATGACTTGAAGGCACGTAACAGCAACAAATTGGAAGGCAAACAGGCTTAATTTGCAAATTTGATTCTTGAGATGTGTATCACTGAGGAAGTCATTTTGTGAGAGAGAACAGTTTGATTGTATGCAATATACATCATTATTAATGACTGAGGTGATCCTATAAGTAAATCTAGCAGAGTAGGAAAGGGTCTAGAGAAGAGGGAAAGTTTAAGGATACATATCATGTCCACCTCTTTTCTTCTGGAAATGTTTTCCCCTTGCAAGTGAAAAGTTATGAGGGGCCAAATGTAATTGAGAATTGTTAACCAGCATCATATGTAGTTTTGCACCAAAACTACATTAAGTATGAGAGATACGGGATAGTAATAAGCATTTTATTGCAGCATTAAGTCTTTGCTTTTGCTTCTTGTCTAGAAGGCCAGATTTCATTTATCCTGCAGTCTTCTTGGGGGAGTAGAAATTTATTCCACAAATCAAAAACTACTTATCAAGGCCCATTTTCTGTTGGTACCAGCAGGCTTCTGGCTGTCATATACAGATACTAGGTGGAAAATATCAGATTTGCAATCATGGTGGCTGATCTGCGTTTTAAAGAAAATATATAGTTTAGGGTGCCAGTACTAGCCTTGCATAGGGCATTCTTGTACCCATAATAAGATATTAAAGTTAGTATGTCCAAATTTTCATACTTACTTACAGTTGGGCAATTTGGTTTTGAAAGACTTGAAAGGATCAGTGTTATACTTACAGAGTAGGATGAAATTAAATAAATCTTTAGGCCCACCTAGGACTTTTATATGAAAGCTCCTAATTCTTTTACTCTCTGGATATTCCTTCACAAAGGTGTGGAGATGTAGCAATTTCACCACTACATGCAAGTGGTGAAAGTGCTATGGACTTTTTTCAAGTGTTGTTGAGATGCTTTCTCTCCGACAGCTGCAGGATGTTGTTGCCCCAAAGCAGCGGCCACTTAGCAGTTATTTTGATTGATTCACTCTAAACACTTCATCCTCAGTGGCAGTCACCTTCTAAGAGACAGTGATGGGCTACTAGGTGGTTCTCTCACAGAGACTCCATTTACATGAAATGCTACCTTCACATGGGGCAGCATACTTGGTTAACATAAGAGCAACTGGGCATAGTTGTGATTTTTTTAGGGGTCACAGTTAAGTGTTGTTATTTTCAGCAGTAAACAGGATTGCAGCTGCCACCTACGTGGAAGTGCTAATTTGCAGAAATGAGACCTTTGTATGCTTGTTTTGTATGAATTGGCCCTAAATACAGAACGACTATGGAACACTTAGCATTTGCATTAGTGTTTGCCATTTGCTCAATAGCATTCTATTTCTACCAAAAATGCAGTCTAAACAGAATAATAGATATTCTCTGTGAACTGTGTACATTTGACGCATATACTTTGTTTCCAGCAACTACAGAATCAGTTCCTTTTAGTATTCTTCAGAGATGGTATATTGATGATTAACTGGAAGCACTTTGTTCTGAGTTCACTGCGAAAAATTTTCTGTTCCTAATTTTCAAGTTTACAGAGTGAGTATTCTTTGTGTAACAAAACACTATGAAATTCTACACTTAAAGCCTTGCATGGTTTGGGTCCAAGTTACCTGCAGGATCGCCTCCTCCCATACAATCCACCCCATGCACTGAGGTCCTCTGGGTGCCATTTACTTAAACCGGACAGGACTAGACTGGCAACGGTCTACCCAGAGAACATTTTTGTTGGCTGCTTCTAGACTGTGGAATGCTAGAAGAGATTCGACAGCAAAATATGTTGTCTGAATTTTAAAAAATGCTAAAAACCTATCTCTTCTGGCAGGGCTACCCAGTCTATTTTTAATTGTACTTTTAATTGTACTTGTACTCTTAATTATGACATATTTGTATTTTAAACGGTTTTTTAATTATTTTAGCCATAAATTGTATCTGTGTTGTACCCTGCCGGAAGCCTTGGGGAGAGGTGAGTAACAAATAAAAATGTACTATGATTATTATTAGTCAACAGATGATTTGAAGGCAAATGCCCCCCTCCCCACACACACACAGTATTACAAATGTCCATCTGTTAATTGGTTTGTGCTTCTGTTTTAAAAATCAGATATGCTATGTGCTTTATAGTATGTATAACAAATACTAGATTAATACATTCGCACATTCAAACTCAGTAAAGGTTTATTGTCGTTGTCGTCGTGATCGTCATCATCATCTTTATTTCTATCCCGCTTTTCTCCCTGAGGGGACTCGTGTGTATTTAATGTGTATTCTAAGGTCCCTGTTTAGACAGGGTTGGTCTTAGACATTTTGCTGCCTCATGAAGGAAAACTGAATGATGTGCCCTCGTGATAAAAACAACAATCAACAATGCTTTTGTGTGTACTTGGAGTAATCCCCACTTAAACTTAGTATTTTGAGTAAATCTCTGAGTAAACATCCAAAGGACTAGCCTGCAAATAAGCATCTGCTCCTTCTCTTGGTGATTGAGAGTCCAGATCACTGATGGGAAGGAGGGCAGCAACACTGAATAATCAGACATGAGCAAGGACCTTCTCAGTGGCTGTTTCCAAGCTCTCTTTGGAGGCTAGACTAATTCCGGCGTTCTGCTGGCAGGAAAAAAATATATTCAGACAGGCTCTTAAGATGATAGTTTTGCTGCAGTAAGTTTTAAGGAGAGCCAGTGTGCTGTAGTGGTTTGAGCATTGGGTTGCAACATCAGGCCCGCTGATGTTTGTATTAGGGCAGCCATGTGTCCCATTTCACAAATGACAGTCCTCAGTTTGAAGTGATCCTTTATTTGAAGAGCTGTTCTGTCCAAGTCCAATTTAAAGAATTAAGAACTATAAAAAGACTGATCAGGGAGAGGCCTTGATGGTACGTATCAACAGTTAGCACCTGCACAGAATGAGTAGGCAGGTCTACAGTTGCCCTGGTATAGTTTTTCAAATAATTGCATTGTCTTTTTGTTTAAATTATATTAACGATAGTGGTTTGAGTGTTGGGCTATGGATCCGGAGACCAGGGTGACCTGGGACATGTCACACACTCTCAGCCCCAGAAACCCCTGTGATCAGTTTACCTTAAGGTCACCATAACTTGGAAACAATGTGAAGGCGAACAAGTTTTAAGTAGTGGGTGCTGTTTATTTTTCTTTAGTGGAGTGTTTAATTGTTTTGTTTTATGTCTTAAATGTTTTGTATTTTAGTAGTATATTATTTTCAGCTGCTTTGGACACCTTTTAAAATGGAAACACAGGATATAAGGGCTAGAGCCCAATGGTATATTGCTTCTGGGTCCCACAGCTCTTGTCAGAATTGGTGTTTCCTTTCCTCGTTCAGGCTTCTGTACACCCTAAAAACCTGTTGCAGAGGGCTGCAGCAGGAGGGGAAACAAGAAGAAAGAACCAGTTCTGCTGGCATGTGATACCAAAATAAACCATTGGATCTTGGCCAAAATAAGTTAATATTAATGATAAGCTTATTTACATTTCTCATGCAAAAGAAGTATTGAAAAGTAACCCAGTGGCCCACTTAGTATAGCTGAAGAAAGTAAATGTAACAAAGTTGAAATTTAAAAAATGGAAAGGGCATCGCTTCAGATTTTGAAGGTATTTTGAATTAATATGAACAAACAAATCATCATTAAGGTTTGAAAAGCAGACTTTATTTAGTAGGCACATTTGAACTATACTGGACTATAAAGCTTTCATAGGCATTTGTTAATACCATATTTCAGTTTGCTTGCACTGAACGGTGTTTCCTGTGAATATAACTTTCAAGTAAAAAATAAAGGATATTCCTCTATAGCAGTAGTAGGAAAATGTTGTTGTCCTGTTGTTTCCAGACTACAACTCCTATAATCCTTCATAATTGGCAAGCTGGCTATGATTGATGCGAGTTGTAGGCCAAAAAACATCAGAATGTCAGTAAATACCTACCCCTGCTCTATTGACTGCTGAGATGAAAATTTGTTAACAATAAACTACCACACAGTATTTAAAACTGTATTTTAAAAAAACTGACATTTGGCATTAATCAAGACCAAGTGCAGCAAACTCTTTAACACAGACACACAGATCTTTCTTAAAATACCCTGTCAATTTTGTGCCCTTTCAGTTGTCATGTGAAAAGCCAGGTAGTGCTTTCAAGGCTAAGTTTAAAACTTACCATCAGGCTTTTTTTTTTTTTGGTTTTTTTTTGGTGGGGGGGCAGTAAACTCTTGAAGATCTATGAATTTGTGTCAATAAAAAGCCCAACTAAGATTCAAATAAATTTCACATTAAAAAAATAGTAAAACCATGTTTCGTAGTTTTGTGTTTGACTTCATTTATTTTCTTGTTTTTCTTGTATATTCAACTCCACTTGCAGAAAGCATACCAAATCTGATAGCTGTAGATGAAAGCATTACCTTGACATGAAAGCAAAAAGGAGACACCTGGAGGGAGACTCCGAAAGATTCACATGAACTGTGAAGATTTCTTAAAGAAAACATTTCTTAAATATTAAAGCTATGTAGGGTTAGAATTTCAAAGGGTTTAGATTTTTACCTTTTCCTGAGGCTTCCTAACTCAAAAGTGAGCAAAATATTTCCTGTGGGTTTGGTTTGCTTTTAAAAAAACAACCAGGCACTGCTGAGCCAATGTGGCCTTTTATCTGTATAATACTGACAAAGCTAAGACAAATAAGATAAAACTCTATCAATGCTACCTTTCTTAGGTGGTATACTTCATGGGTGGGAAATATGTCCAACGGCAAGTCTTCTGAACCTCAGCTCAGCCTAGCCCAGTTCTTAGCCTATCTGATTTTGGGGACTGGCAGTTTTTTCCCCAAGTGTGCCAGGGCCTGGTACTACATTTGTGCTTGTTGGCTACAACTGTTTCTTTTTTTCCAGGATGTAGATGGCTCCGGGATTGATACCAGTCCACCACTTTGAGTAGCACTGGCCTTGATAACAGTGAGAGGAACCACAGCCCACATATTCCCCATCTTTGGTGACTTGCTGAATGTACCTGCTAAACTTGGTAAATTTATTTCAAAGTCAGCTTCCCAAACTTTTCAAGGAACAAACCGTAACATTTTATGTAGTATTTTTTTAACTTTAACTGCCCACAGTGACCACAGTTCAGAGCTGGGCATTGTGTTGCCCTCCAGATCTTGCTGGATTACTGTTACCATCATTCCCCAATATTGGTTATACTGGTTAAGGCTGCTGGGAGCTGCAATTCAGCAGAATTTCAAGGGCCACACAATTCCCAACCCTGCCTAAGCTGGTTACAGGTCACTTTCACCATACAGTGCTGATGAAAACGAGGTATAATCAAGAGCTCCAGGAACAGACCCTGGACCCTTGTAGGCAGGCATCCTCTTGATGCAGTACTGTGCTTGTTCAGGTGGCAGTTCCCGAAGCAACTCATCAGCAAGAATATAAGGCTGCAAAGACATAAACAAAGGATTTATTTCCAGTTTTTTTGTATAGTTTTTGACAATCCGAACAAGTTAACGAAATACATTTTATGCTGGCAATATTATGGAACTGGGCAGAATCTTGCCTGTGGCATACATAATAGGGAATCTCATATGCCAGCCTTTCTCAATGTGATCCATCCAGACAGACTTTATAACCCATCACAGCTGGAGAATAATAGGCTAGGGGAAGCTCTTGCACAGTATAAAATACCTGAGGGCAGAATTGTATAAAGCATATGTTCCTCTTAGCAAAGTGATTCTGATAGAACTTACTGTCTGAACAGTCAGACTTAAAATGAAGCTCTTGTTTACCTCCCCATGATCAATCACCAATAAAGCAGGCTAATTTACAAATTGCAGAGGTGGGAAAGGTATGTGCTATGATAATCAAATCTCTCTTATCACCTCAGGGACCATCACTTATAAATGTGGAACTCAGTCTCAATCAGTTTGACACTGAGACCATTTCCACACTAGACTGTTATGCTATTATTCCACTTTCAATATCCTATGGAATCCTAGGATTTGCAGTTGAGGGAAGGGCCAGCCGGTAGCTTTTCCTACCAGACTTGTTAAGGCATTTCTGCATGTTTTACAAGGCTTTTCTATACCAGGTTAATAAAACTTTTCCCATGAAAAGCTTTTCTAACACTCCGAGAGTGACACTGACCTATAGCTTTCTCTAAACCCCCTGAAGTGTTTAAGTGGGGAAGGGACGCACAATACACCAAACAGTTGATCTATTTGGATTTCTTTTTCTTTCTATCATACCCTGTCTGATATTTAAAATATCAAATCCAGAACACAATCTTCTATATAGATATGCTCTAAAAATCTTTCAGCTTTAACTGAAACAAAATTGTGTGAGTGAAAACTTTGAGGTCGTTTTAAAATAGAATTTTAGTTTAATGTGTTTTAACTTTTGTATTAATAGTTTTTTAATTGTATTGTGCTTTTAAAATGTTGTATGCCACCTTGGATCCACGTTGGGAGAAAAGTGGAATACTAAATAAATAAATAAGTCCAGTCCACAGAACTATAAATAATAGCATGAATACATGTGGCTCAATATGCTAAATGGTAAGAAATTGGACAATTATGGAATGATAGCAGGAAGTTTCCATTCAGTATTGCTCCTAGTCCCTGTATCCTTTAATTTAATCCATGATTAAATCATTCCCACTTGTTAAACACAATCTGAGACATATTTCCAGACAAAAACATGGGTTTTCTTTTTTGAACCCCCCCCCCCATGATTTTTCAATGATAACACTAATCCAAATAAGTTTTCTGGTTAGAAATTTTCAGCTCAGAAGTACACTCTTTATTCCAACAGGAGAATTTGTAATATTTAGGTGAGGTTTAGAGTTGTCCATCCAGTTTAACAAAAATGCCCAGTGGCTATCTTTTAAAGTATCTTGAGTTTTGTGTTTCTAACCAAGGCTACAGTCTTTTTGCTCAATTTTTCTAGCATTTGTTTACTCTGCTGCTTTGCAGAAGTAGAATCTGTAAACAGAAACAAGTAAAATGGAAAATCCCATTACCTAAAGACAAAATATACTGACCTTATCTGAAGCTAGGATCCTGAAAGAAGCAATAACTTGTTCAGCAGTGTCAGTATCTGCCGTCTCTCTGGTCATGAAATCAATGAAAGATTGGAAGGAGACGGTTCCTTGGCCATTGGGGTCAACTAAGGACATGATACGGGCAAACTCTGCTTCACCCTTGGACATGATTCAGAGAGTCACGGAAGTTACAGTGGGAGGAAACATGAGAAAGAATTAGATAAGCAGTTTACCCTTTAAACTCTGTAATTTACTGACTGCCAAATTTGCCATTATTCTTTTTTTTATTCTATTTTATATTTCTATTTTCTATTTTTCTATTCTATTCTATTTTTTTATTCTAAATATTGTTATACAGTATACATAATATGATATACATTATAAATGTACTTAATATGCATACTTAACATACAGATTTATATCAGTTTATCTTCTTAAATGAATGGTGGAGTAACTAGCAGAGATTGCTAATCCTTCCATATAATAATTGATAAAGGACCCCAAATATTCTCCAAATACTTATATACACACTCTCAGTCTTCTTTGAATCTTTTTATTATTCGTCTTTTAACAATATTGATAATTTATCAATCTGCATTAAATCATAAATGCCTGAAAGCCAGTCAATTGTTGGTACACCCTCTTTTTTCCACTTTTTGGCATATAATAATCTTGCTTTGGTTATCAAGTACAAAAAAAAATTTTTTTGTTTCCCAATATAATCTTCTATCAATTCAACCATATTTAACAAATAACATTCTGGTCACATAGGGAAATTTATTTTCAAGATTTTTGTAATTTCGAGATGGATGTTTTTTCAAAAGAGTTTTGCCTTTTTACATTGCCACCAGCAATGAAAAAAGGTTCCCTTTTTGCTTTTACACTTGGGAAAAAAAACACCATGAATACCACAAATCTCCAGATAAGACTAGGAAAATCCGACTTGAAAACCTGGAGCGCCACTGCCAGCCTGAGCTGACAGTGTTAGGCTAGAAAGACCAGTTGTCTGACTCAGGATAAAGTAGCTTCCTATCTTCCTATGACCACTGCAGTTCTACAACAGCATCCACCATGTAAAAGAAATACTGCTAGAGCACATGAAATCTAAATAAAGTAATATTTAGATTAGTAATAGTAATAGTCACCCTATATTCAGCACTGGTCAGACATCATCTGGGGTCCTGAGTTAAGTTCTGGGAACCTCATTTTAAGAAGGGTATAGACAAGCTGAAGAAGGTTCAGAGAAGGGCAATGAGGATAAGAGGTATTGAGAACAAAACATAAGGAGAGATTTGAAAGAGCTGAGCATGTTCAGCTTGGTGAAGAGAAGGATGGGGTGCATGTCATTGAGGGGTGACATGATCAGACTCTTTAAATATCTCAAGGACTTCCACAAAGAGGAGGGTGCAGGCTTGTTCGCTGCTACCTGAGAGAGTAGAACTAAGTCTAATGGCTTGAAGTTATAGGAGGGTAGACTTCAACTGAACATTAGAAGGAACTTGACAGAACAGTTCAGCAATGGAACCAATTGGCCAGACTGGTGGTGGGGTCTTCTCTGGGTGTCTTCAGAAAAAAGGCTGGACAGCTATGTGCTGAAGATGCTCTAGCTGGAGCCCCTGGATTAAGTAGGTGACTGGACCTGATGGCCTATAGGGCTCCTTCCAATTTTGTTATTCAACAATTCTAAAATATTGTTATTTGTAAGGTATAGAAAACTATAGGAAATGAATCAGATTATAAAATCCATACCAAATCATAACCCATTGAAATTAAGCAGGCTCTGAAATCATCGTGGTCCATAAGCCCATTCTTCTTCTGTGGGTGGAAAAGATACGCAGAATGTAGCAAAAAAGGTTTCAGGCATCAGAGGGAAACCGTCATAATTTCCACAAACATAAGAAAGGCCCATCATCAGATGAATGATACAGAAGAAGGTCATTCAAGGTCATTTCCAAGGAGGTCCATCCATTTAAGGGAAGAAAAAGAACCTTGCATCAAAAACACATCACAAGAAATTTTGCCACAAGGAGGCCAATTACAAAACAGCAAACAACCAAAGAAGAAAGGGAGATTAATATTTTTGGATGAGTCAATGTCACTTAGCATAGCCTACTATAAGGTAACATAATTTAACTTTAAAAAAATCTAGCATTTGAACATAGATGAAGAAATGCAGCTATACAATAGAATGATTTTCACATGAGACACTGTGAACATGTCCCAAACTTTCTGAACTTGGTAAGCTGAAAACACTTGTTTATAAGCTTCAGGCCACTGCAGTTATTTTTATTTGATACATAATTTTTCAGGAGACCAGGATGAGTGGGGCTGACCCTTCTGGCTGGTATCCAATCATGGTGCCAGAAATTGTATCTTTTTAGAGCTAGCCCAAGGTTGCTAACAAGATCAGTACAGCTTTTATTGCTCAAGGCTGCACAAGTGGTTGCAGCTGGTTGTCAATGGTCTTGCATAGAGGGATGAACCAGCACAACTACACTAGCAGGGATTTTCACTTCAGTAGCATTAAACTGAGTGTAGTCCTCTGTATTTTACACTGTGTTTGTGAAGTGCCCTGAAGCCTTGCTGAAGGTGACATATACCTATTCTAAATAATAAATTAAAAGCATCAGCTAACAGCTGAGATCCAACCTTAAAATGAGAGCTGCAGGCAAAGTGATTAACTAACGTACTTTCATAAAACAAGGGATGAGAGATTTTCTTCACATAAGCCATTTTTACAAGCACATGTGAAGGTATCTATCATAACTGAAAGTCAGAGGAAACACTATTTGTGGATAGCAAAAGAGCAAGCACTCCCCAAATACCTACCAGAATTCAAGTATTCTGGATCACATCAAGCCACAAGCTGCATGTATTTTGTAATCCTATAGCAGCTCAGTTTAATTCCATTGTACTTATCAATTTGAAAACAATAATTCAACAACTTTCCTGTGCCTCTAGGTCATTTCTACCTTTCCTAAACTAATGAGGCAAGCTTTACCTTCACTGGAATCCAGTCCTTCAGATTCATCGTACCATCATGGGATGAGGATGTTCCTTGAATTGGTAGTTAAATTAAGGGCCAGATGAGAAACATGCAGGCATATATTTGAGAGAGGGATTGTGTTTTCTGGCTTTCAGCTGCCAAATCCAACAACCCACTCTTTCCCAAAGGGCACAGACATTGGAGATGGGGAGCTCTGATACACATCATGTCATGTCACAAATAATCTATCTGATAGTTGCTCCTGACACCAAACCACAGCCCATGCAACTACAATAGTCATGATAGTTCATTATTCTGCAGCCTCTTTTGCTGGGGAAATGAAATTATATTTTGCAGATACAAATTACTGAAGGATCAAGACCATATTAACAACACTGCCTGTAGGGAAGATGTATGGATTTTCCACAACAAAGTACTAACAAAAGCATATGAAGTACCTGAACAAACAATGATGTGGAAAAGGTTTCTCCTGCTCCACTTCTCTCTCTCTCATTCTCTCTCTTCAATACAACACACACACAGGGATAGAGATAGAGAGGGGGAGAGAGTATTTCTAGCTATTGCCATGCACTATCAAGTAGAATAATCCCAGGAAAATCAGATCAAAGACATTAATAATTGCCTCTGCTGGGTGTAAGTATTTAAACCCTTTTTATCAGGCTCAATTCAATGTATCTTTACTGATTGTTTATCACTGTATTAAATACTGCTCCCTTTTATTTTTCTGGATAAGTATATCTTCTATTCAAAAGCACTCTTACAATCATTAGATTTAATCAGTTTGCTTTCAAGCTGTTTCTAAACGAGAAGGGAAATATATTTAGGGCCCTTTTCCCAGGCATGATATACATACAGCAAGAGTGCTACCGAATTCTCTCTCAGAGATGCGAATTAGACAACCAAAGACTACTTCATAATCCGATGCATTAATTTGTGCAATTTACGAGAGAGATCCACTTCAGTTTAGCTTGTCAAACTTTTGGGCAGAGCCTATTTACGCAAGACCAAACGTCCTACTAGCACAAGATACTATTTAAATGGAAATGGTATTAGGGAACCCTCTGAAATTTAGTAAGTGCTGTAAGAGGGTTACAGAGAAGGTGGTGGAAGGCCTTTCACAATTCAGGATGCTGGCAAGGGACATAAAATTGTGGTGGATGGATAAGAAATTAGGAACAACATTCATACAGAAAAGGAGGCCGTTAGCAGACTTTTTGTGTTAATTAAAAAGAAATGCTTTTCAAATGGTCTTCCACTGGAGAAAAATGGAACAACAATGATGTCATGTGGTAAATCCCAACCAAAGACACTATTATCCAGCTGTAAGTGCTGTTTAACACCTATTCACAGGCATCTTCACTATGGTGTGATGCACTGCATTTCTATTTATTTATTTTTTTAAGTAACCAAGAAGTAATTTCTGCTATGGAATTAGCAACACAATTAGGTAATTATTTAAACTGTGTCATGAGTAAAATTACAGTTTCAAACATTGTGATGAATAAGAGGAACGAATTACGTTAAAAAGTAGTATTCCAAGCTCTGACTGCAAGGCACATAGAAAACCCCTTTCACAAAACCACCAAATGCACATATTGCTGGAGGTACAGAACTGAGCAGAGCAACTCTGGGGCTCCCATCCTACATTCTTTGGATGTGTAAGGGGGTTTGAATGAACCTCACTTTTGAGAGAGAAATAATATCAAGACAAGGAGAACATTTTCCTTTCAAACACACAGAAGTGGGGAATAGCAAGAAAAAGGGGTTGATCAGGAGTGAGACATTCCAAATATATTGGCTGGAGAAGGGGATATGAATAGGCCATGGAGATATGTAAGAAGAATAATAGAAACTTCACTGTGTGTGTCTGTTAAAAATAAACTTGTCCATAAAAGTCTGTCTGGGTTTAAATGTTTAAAGCAGTAGAAGAATGTGTTAATGTCTTCTGGCATAGAAAGCCTAGATTTGAAAAACAAAACAAAACAGGATACTGCACCCTGTCAAAGTGATTAAATGATGCTCTGAATTCATTCATTTGCTGCTGGGTGATTCCTTTGGCATCTCTTGTAAGGATCTGGTTCTCAACTTCATTGATTGTTCGGGCCACAGTGGTCAATAACAGCTCCCATCCAACCCGGATATGCTGTCACACAGAAAACAGAAAAGCTTTAAATATAAGATTAATAGAGAACCAAAGACTGAAAGATGTGCTGATGTGTCCAGTACACCTTTCAGGATATAAATACAATAACTGCATTACTGTAGAAGACAGCTAAGCAAAACAACTCAGATGAAATATATCTACTTTTACCTATTTGTTCTGCGTGTCCTCATTGTTCACTTTGGCTACAACCAGGAACTGCATTTTGGACAAGGTTTAGAGAATCATATTTATCTGCACCTGATTTACGAACCTTGCTCGTAAATATTGCCAAAAACCTGTAGCCAGCACATTTTACTATCTCAGCTTATTTCAGGGTGAAGACTTAAGCTGAAAGTAGATACAGAATGGCTACGGCAGGAAACTGATGGATTCCAGGTTTGGCTACAGGGATATGTTTGTTTGTTTGTTTTGCAGGTGTTAAATTCTGAGATACGTAATGTCACTGGAAGTTATTAAATGGGTGATATTAACAAAATAATACAGTGGCCAAAACCAGTCATAGGAGTGTATAAAGTGAGGTTCATCACTCTGGAAATGTGAATGCAGGCCAGGATGGACCTTGACTTTGGCTAGGAGCAGAATGAGGCAAGTAGAGAAAATAACTATCCACACCTCATGCAGCTTCACAACAATTCATGTTTATCCCTAGGCCCCAATGCACATGGCCCATCTTACCCATCAAACCCGCCTCACTGAATTAATAAAAATTAACTTACAAATAATTTTGTGAATCTGCAAATGGTTGGATGCTTGCCAATCAAGATTCTACAAGGAACTGAGAACATTTCTCATTAATGGAGTTTAGAATGTTCTGGTAACTCAGTCCCTTCATTGTAGTCACATCTAAACACACATCTTTATTAACAGTATACAACGGGGTCTAGTAGCACCTTTGAGACTAATTGAAAGAAAGAGATAGTAGCATAAGCTTTCGTAGACTCAGTCTGCTCAGGCTGGCTGACCCCTCCCTAAACTGCAAACCCCAGGATTCCATAGAATGTTGAAAGTGGAATCATAGCACTATAACAATGTCATGCAGAAATGGTCTCCGTCTACAAAAGCTTATGCCTCAAAACTTCTTTCTCTCAGTTAATCGCAAAGGTGTTACAGAATTCCTTTATATATACTGGTAGCTCAGATTCAAGTAACTTAGATGTGGCACATTTCAAGAACCATCCTTGCATTTGTTGTCTTAGGTAGTTTCAACATTGGACTCTGGAGACCAGGCTTCAAATCCCCAATCACCCATGGAAACCCACTGGGTAACCTTGGGCAAGTCATACTCATTCAGTTTCGGAGGAGGACAAAGGCAACCCCCCCCCCGAACAAATCTTTCCAAGAAATCCCATGAAAGGTTTGCCTCAGGGACACCATAAGTCAGAAATGACCAGAAGGCACACAACAACAACATCACCAGAAACTTTGAGACTGAGACCATTTCCACACTACGCTGTTATAGTGCTATTATTCCATTTTCAACATCCTGAGGAATTCTGGGGTTTGTCGTTTACTGAGGCCAAAGAGCTCTCTGACTGACAATTCTAAATGCCCCTCCCTAAACTGCAAACCCCAGGATTCCACAGGATGTTGAAAGTGGAATAATAGCACTATAACAGTGTAGTGTGGAAACGGCCTGAATCTTGCAATGTCTTCTGTTTTGGTCTATGCCTGTAGACTGCTACAGGATGATTCACAGCATGGTGTCCTACCACTTGGTAAAGAAGAATTTCGGTAGAGAAGAATTTCTGGAAGTAATTATGTCCACGCTTTAACAGTGAGACAGACACTTGGTCGCTTTCAGAGAATAATTCAAGTTTACAATTTATGTTTCAAAAAGTTACGTTTCGGGGACTACTACAATGTTGGGGGAGAGCTGTTTCTGGGAGTTGTAAAAAATAATTTCCTGAAGGTTTATTTTTTTAACTAACAAAGTTCTAAATAGTTTGGGCCTTGGATATTGAACAATGCAATGCTATTCATGCATACACTGATACAAGTCTTATTTAGTTTAATGGAACTTACTCCCAATTAAATATGCATAAGAGTTCATAAAACTGAGCCCATACCTACATTCCATTCAAATGTGACAGAAGCATCTGGTTTGGTAGGGCAAATCCCCGGGTTCCTAAGCCCTACCCTGCTGCTGTTGCTGTCTGGCACATTTAATAAATTCTTCTCTCTTAGACGTGCTGGGCATCACATCACACATCCCTGCTGTTGTTTGTTGCAGCACCACCTCCCATTCCACCAGCTCCTTGGCTCTGGGAAGGACCCAGAAGGCAATGGCGCCTCCTCAAACTTTCTCCCAGTCCCACAGTAACCTTTAGTAATGAGTTTAGCAGAGAGGCATTGATTCATAAGATCGTCCCCATACGTTCAGTATGAACAATGCTATACTCGGGTCTTGCTTATCAAAGAAACTGCCTCCTATGCCATGTCCCATCATAAATCTTGGTGCCTGACAGAGAGTGATTATTGATAATGTCCTCCAATTATAGTGAGAGACAGGCATTCTTAATAGCTGATGCTCAGCTCTGCTTTGACAAAAGCTGGAGCAACATGTGGAGGCAGCTAAGCCTACTCTGTTTTGTATGCATTTCAGTGGCAGGAGATAAATAGAAAGTGGTTTTTTAGTTTTACATTTATATTTTTCTGCAAGATATCATCTTTTATGATCCCATTTCATAAATCCTATTTTATTATTATTCTTTCCTGGCACGAGCCCTCAAGGGATAGGGGTGAGATATAAGTCAGTGAAGCAAATGATTTGTTGAGCTGGTTTCCTATCTTGAAATGTAAGAGAGAATTCATGGCTCATGCCACCAATTTAGAGGTGCAGGAGCCATTTACTCCGCTGTGGTTCTTCTGTGCAATCACAGTTAAGATCAGTAGCTGTCAAGGCATCCAATAACTTACTCTTATTAGGCTGCTTGTAATAGGCCAAATGTTTTATAGCAGAATAAAAGGCATTAAAGGGAAGAAAACAGCTCTTCTTCTGCAGCAGAAAGCATGTCAGAGCTGCACTCTGGTACAGCAGAGTGATTAAGAGGATGAGTTCTTAACCAGCATATGCCTGACTCAGATCAGACCATAGCCACGATCTGAATAGGTATTTTTTCATTCATTGAAAGGGAAGGGGGGTCTGTTTATAATAGGGAGAGTAGAATGTCTGTCTCACCATTGCTCTACCTCTTTTGTCTTTAGCTAAAATTCAATATTAGAAGTGTGCTCAGCTGGAAATGTGGCCACCATCAGAGGCCAGCACTGCTAGGCCTCTTCTAAGGCTCCTGCCCCAACAAAGTATCTACTGGTAGACCATGGAGCATCTTGAACTGCTTGCTTGCTTGCTTGCTGCTACTCACTGCAGTCCCTGCCCGCTCTGACCAGTGAGTGAAGCGACAGCGATCTCTGTATGCTTCATCCTTTCCCTCTGGGAGATGGGGTGGATTAAGTCCACCATGGGAAGCAAGTAAGTGGTCAGAGCAGTGTAAACAGCAAGGAAGAGAGTGACATACTTCAGGAATGGAAAAACAGCATCTTACTGAAGGGCCCTCCAGAAACTTAAATAAGTATCGCCTAAGGAGAAAAGTATTTGGAGAAAGTTGCTGCAGGAAGGAAAACCAGAGGTGTTTATTTATTTGTATGCCTCTTGTTGCTGTTGTTGTTTTTAAGTTTTCTTTTGTGCTGCTTTTGGGCTCCTCCAGACTATGGAGCAAATCTGTTGCAGTATTTGTTGTTGTAGTTTCCAGGGTTTTTAAAAACATCCCAGTGATTTTTCTGTTGTCCTGGGCTATTTTGCAGCAATTATCAGCACCAGCTGGTATTTTCACCCTCAGCTGAAGTTCTTTTTAATTTGAAGACCTATTGGAATAATATCTTCCTTTCTCTTTTCTTCTCTTCCTCTCTTTCTTCTTCTTTTTTTTTTTAGAGTTACAGTGCTATAGTGCATAGTGAAATTGCACTTTTCAACTGCAACTTGGTAACTCTAAAAATAATATAAAACAACTAAAATAAAATATTAATAGCCCAGAAAATTAGCTCAAAATTAATAGCCCACAAAATTACTTCAGACTATACAACCTCCCTCAGCAAACTATGCTCCACATAAAAAAAACCTTGAAGAGCCACTGGCATACAGACGGGGAGGCAAGAAGGGTGGTACACCCAAGCAGCAATTTTTGGAGGGCACCCCGCACAACATGGCCACGCCCTCGCATGACGCAGCCACGTTCCCATGACATGGCCATGCCGCCATGTGACTTGACCATGCCCTTGCTCCTCCGCCCGCCCCGCCCCCCCCACCTGCACTCCAAACTACACGGCTATGAAGAGCTCAAACGCAGACCCCAAGAAATCACTGCAAAGAGTTTGCAAAAAGAATGGGTCAACTAGCACAGGTGACGATGACTGGCAAAACCCAAAGAGCTGTATCACAAGACCTTACATTTCTTTAGATCAATCTGAAAAAACACTTTATGTCTTACCCTTTTTCTCATATAATTATACAAAGCTTGGAAAAGTTACGTTTTTGGACTATAACTCCCAGAATTCTCCACCCAGGTTGAAGGATTCTCGGAATTGCCATCAAAAAAAAGTAAAATTTCCAAGCTCTGGTTTAAACACAACAATCTGTTTCACAAGGTCCAATCTGGCCCTAAACTTTATAGACTCTTTGAATTTATAGCATCCCCCATCCATAAACATTACACGACTATTAACTATTACTGTATCATAATAAACATGTTTCCATTCTAGAACACTTGAAAAGTACCATTATTTGTTAAAACAAAGAGTAAACACGGTATGTTTCCTACTATCATCTTGGATATCATGCTACCACAGGAAGAGTCCATATATGAAATATGCTATAACTATAGAGAAAGAACTCCATAGCTACCTCCATTGTATAGTTGGTATGCTTGTTATCGAACACCAGGGCTTCTTGTATCAGTTGATGGTCTCCTTCAAGCTTGTCAATGTTGTGTTTGTAATTGACAATATTATGCTCATGCTGCTTTAATTGAGTCATCTGGTCCTCTAATGGCCCTGTTATGTCAACAGAGGTTTGGGCAATTTCCTGCCATAGAGAAAGAAAGGGGAAAAAAACCTTTTGTTTCACAAAATGCACTTCTTCCTATTCAATACATACTAAAATGAGAACCAGTATTAATGAAACTTCCACCTATATTCAAAGGAGAGATAAGTTAAGGTACTGTATTCCTTTATAAATCCTCTAAGGAAGGAGTGGGGAAAATGCAAGTATAGGCCACGTGCAGGTGCCCAAAGCCATTTCTGATTCTCTGTGAGCTTACTAGCAGTCCTCTTTCCACAAAACTATGGTCGCCAGAGTACAAACTGGAGTGGGCTTCTAGATGTTTAACGGTTGCAAAGAAAAGAGAATTTCAGCAGGTGTTGCTTTTCTCCTGATTGCATGACAAGCAACAACTGCTGAAATTCCTTCTTCTACACCACCATTAAACCTAGAGGGGCCTTCTTCTGGAAACTCTACCCAAGATATCGGGGGGGGGAATAGCTCCAAATGTCGCTACACATCTTCTAGAAAGTATGGGGGCATTTTTTCATGATTTTGCTTCTCCCTTGCAGGAGAGGCCTTTTTAAAAATAGAACAGAACTTCTGACTTCCTTTAAAAAAAAAAAGCTTGTCGTGGGCCTAGAGCGGTCAGTGGGAGCAAAAACAAAGTGCCACTGCCCCACATGTTTCCTAAGAAAAGGCTATGTTGGAAACGTTTAGGTGTGGTGGGGGAGATGTATCTCCCTGGTGTTCCGTGGAGAACCAGTGCAACCTGTAACCCCCAGCAGTTGCCCACTCCTGTTCTAAACAACAAACAGATTTCTAAATGTGAAGAAGATTAATGTATGCTTCCCAAAAGAAGCTGGTACAGTAGACATAGTCCCAAATACAGTGATTAATCCCAACCAGAGCAGAGCCATTGAATAAGTGGAAATTGCACAAGTGCTAACTTACTAAGTTCCCACTGACCTACTGGGTTTATTTCACTTACAAAACAATTTAAGTCACTGTTGTCCTGCTCCTTTCATTGTTCACCCACTCGACTGTTGGACAATAAGCATGAGGAGAACTCATTATACATGCATATTTGTGGCTATTTGGTCCATTGATTCAATATACCCAACTTTTTAAAAATCTATCATCTGGAAAAACGTCTTAAATTATGGATGCTTTATTTGACAGTACATTCCAAAAGTATTCCCATATATACATGAGAACAAACAAAGAAAATCCAGGTCAAAGATCTATCTAGTTCAGCATTCCGTTCCCAGCCTGGCAAAGAGATAATTTATGAGAAGTCCACAAGCAAGGCACAAGTGCAATAGCACTTTTCCATGGCTGATAATGAAAGGCACATTGCCTTTACTACTGAAGTTAATACATAACCATCTTGAACAGAAGCCATTGATGCCTTTATGTTCTGTGAATTTGTTGAATCCCAGTTAAGGTTATCCAAGTTGGTGGACTTCACCATATCTAACATCAGCAAATTCCATCACTTACATTATTTAACTGTGCACTTCAGTTTCTAATACTTCCGTTGGTACAAAAGCATTCACATTTTTACTGGGACGATGATGCATAAAACTGTTATGATCTCAAGTTTTGTGGATACTGAATGTCAAAATTTCTGCTTCTGTTTTGGCTCACCATTTTCCCTTATACCTTTTATCATTCTTTCCATTTTAGAAAAACTCATATATTTCCACCAGCCCTTTGTCTCTTCCCAGTTGCCTTGCTGCTTTCCATCATGCTCAGAGACTGCAAAAGCTGCTTTTGTGTGACACAGCGCCCATCATCCCATAGTTAGCCAGGTCAATGGCTATGCCATTTGAGGGACTGTGGGAGCTGCATCACCAAAAGTAACATTTCTAAGCTCTAAGCACGCTTCTCCTGATATGTGCCAAGGCATCCCAACCTATTAATTCAAACTCTCCACCCTTTCTTCCTCAAAGCTCACCAAAAGCAAAATGTCTCCCTTTTCTCTCCTTACCTAGTTCTCAGCTACCTCGCTCTCCAGTAAATGATAGTCCCCAGTTTCATCCTTATTACTCATTTGTTCATCTCTGATGTCATTTGTAAACCCCGCTTTATTTTTGCTTTGTCTGTTTAATTCATATTGCAAACTCCCATCCCACAGAAAAGGACAGTCTCATTTTTCTAATCTGTGTCTCCTGGTACTAAATAAGATAAGTGGTAGACACATAAAGACACTTTCATACATTTTAGTAAAAGTGATTTTACAAAGATGGAGGTTGCCCAAAACAACCTCTCTTACCTCCATCTTGCTTTGGATCCAGGGGCCAATGACATTGGCCTGAGCGGCAAACTGGCGGCGCAGGCGTTCATTGGCATGCTGGCGAGCCAGCTCCTCCTGAAGTGATTGATCCCTTACTGGCACAAGTTGTTTTACCTGTCAAGAGGCAAAATTTAGTTAGTCTGTGATCACACAACACAGGAAAATTTACTTTTAGGACTATTGGGATCCTAAGTGTTGCAGTATGAAGAAGAAAAAAAAACTTCTGCATCTCTTATTTACTTTTAAAGTAGGGTGACATGCAAAATAACTATAGGGCAGAAGAGGAACTTAGGGCAGAAAAGACTGTTCAGAATGAAATGACTGTGCTAAGAAAAGAGAGTTTGGTTCAGTGAAGATAAACAACAAGTGTTACTCCTATTAATTTATGTTACTGGCTCAATTTCTACCTTGCTTTGGAGTCTCTAGAATTTTCTATGGTGCCTTCAGGGTAAGACTTTAGGACAGCAGTCCAGTGGCTTATCCAACAGACTGAGCAGGAGGGCCCCCAGCCACAGCCAAACTGGCTTAGTACGTTTGGACATAATTCAAGTCACCCCATCTAAAGAGGGGAGTCTCTGTAAGTCCATGAAGCCCAAAGTCTAAAACAGGGGTTGGCAACTGCATGGAGGGCAGAGGCTAACTGCCTCCTAACCTCACTGTGGGCTGCACCCCCAACCAGCCCCAGATACCTCAGATTTTTTTCTCCAGTTCCCATAAAATACATATTTCTGCTAATGGTACCTTATCCCATTTGGTACGAATCTCATCCAGAGTGATTGTGCTGTAAGGATTGCTGGCACTTATTCTGAGGCTGTAACTCTGAATTACTTTCTCCACTTCATTATGGATTGAAAAGATAGCTTGCCTTTCACCATCTGCCTCAGGTAAAGTCGCCTTAAACTGCTCATGGGCAGTGATTAAACTCTGAAACCAGAAGAAGAGGAGGTAAAGGTACAATATATATTATTGTCTCAACAGTATGCTGAGTGTCATTTTCTGCCTTCTACCTCACTATGTATAATGTAAACATGATACAGAAAACTGTGTTGGAGATAAAACTCTATCATTAATATAGAAGCTTCCCTTATCACCTGTTTGCATTTCCTTTCTATCACTATTTGTACCACTTGCACTTCTTTTTGATTCCCTTGTTTGGACAAAACTTTCAGTTTCTAAAGGAAAGCCTTCTTTTTTTCTACTAGCTACTTTGACACTGCTTTTTAAACATGCTGATGCCATGAAAACCTCTTGGATCCTATCCTGCCTTTCCTGATTTCCTGTCTTTTCCAAATGTGCCCAGTACTCCGGCCCACAATAGATGCAGCGCTTTTCCAAGCCATTAAAGGCCAGCCAAGCACACAGTGAATTCACAATTAGATCAGTACTGATGTCACACTCCATGGTTAAGCTGTACACAGACTAAAAGTGTGTTCTGGACTAAAAATTATTCGGCGGGATACCTGATCCCATAAGTGTTACATTTACAAATTTGGTTATGGCCTTACTCCTTAGCTACAACTGCTTCCCAGTGGATTACATGGAAAATAATGAAACAGGCAGAATATAAGTTCAAGTCTCTCTGGTCCAAATCTGGCATTCATCTTAATATCCTAGTGACACATCTATCAGACCAAACACCACAACTTTTTTGCACATTCAGGAAAACACATGAATTACAAAATTCTTTCCCCTTAATGTCTGTAGGACATTAGGATGAGTAGTACTTGAAATGTTGTGGAATAAAGCTACAGTGAAAATCAAAAATCTCCTCTTTTTTTAGGTTTATAATATTAAATCATTTTGTTTTGTTTTTACCTGGATCTCTTCTATACTATGAACAATAAACATGTCTTGCAAATCTTCCAGTGCACCTTCCATCCAGTTGTTGAATGGAGCAGCTCTCTTTGCAAATTCCAAGTGAAGCTGATCAATTGTTTCCAACAATTTCTCTGTCCTCTGTTAAATAGACACACACAAATGTAATAAGTAAAATGTCTTTTTACAAGTATGCACTTACTTTGGCTTATGTTTTGGATGGCAGACCTTTAAAAAGCACTACCAAATCCAAAGTAACCATCCAATGCACACAGTTATGTTGTGGTCTCTTTCCAACTACTGGCAAATGTCATCATTTGCATGTGTATTTTCTTTCACTGGCTATTTACTTTCCTGCATATATTATGCATGCATTTATATCCCAGAAGCTCCCCCCACTTTTTTTAAAAACTTGACATGGTTGGTGTGCATGTGTTTTAATCATAGCTTAGGAATATTATTTTTTGACCACGACCCCAAAGAAGCACTCAACCAGCATGGCCACCAGCAGTGCTAACTGGGATATTTATGGGTCTGTAATCCAAAAGTTAACTTTTTTCAAACTCTGGTTTTACCAGGAATGCAGAAGTCAAGTGAGAACATCTTTCCCTATTACCACAGTAGGGTCCAAACTTCAACTTCTGAACACAGTTCCCCATAACTGAGCTCCTGGAGGCTGCTGCTGCCAATAGCCAAGATCCTACATGGTCAAGTGTAGTATAAGAGTTCTACATGTAAAAATCTGCTATGGCTCTCCTGTCACCACCCTCATGATTCACTGCTGAATTGCAATGCCTACCCATGCATTCTGCCATTCTGTTGCTGGTGAAGAGTAGAGGGGATCGGAGATGGATATCTTCCACCAAGATCTGCTATGATCTTCTAGACCAATAGTGTAATCAGTCCTAATAGCCAGATGCTTCTCCAATTCCTTCTGTTCTCCATAAGCAATGAAATAGATGGGACAGGGGGCAGAGGCTATCGTAGAACAATTATTAATGTAGATGTACTGCTTTGGTCATAGCAGAGAGAGAAAGAGAATACCAACCTCTGCAATGACCAAAAAACATGCACAGGCATAAAGTGAACTTACATCTGCATGTGTCACTAATACTACACCAGCCAATGGATTACATATCTGCTCTTGTTGTGCTTGTTCTTCCCCCTGTCTCTGCAAAAGAGTGCCTCCTTCCCTAGATGAGCTGGAATACTCATTCCAGGGAAGGCTATCTATGCTGCCCAGGGAACTTTGTGTTTTGTGCCCAGGGAATTATCTATGATGCCCAGGGAACTATGTGTTTTGTTCAAGCCCTACTTCATTCTGTTTGTATCTTCTGTTCTAAAACAGTGCTTGTGATGAGACACAGTGTTCTTGTGACAGAGAGGAATATACAGGAGTTGGAATGAACCTGTGGACTCTTGAAAATCATACATGCGGGGGCATCTAGAAATCTTCACCAGAACTTCTGCTGGACAGTTAACATGTTTCTAAGGATAGTGGAGGGGGGAAAAGTTGACGAATTTTGTGTTTTCTATGGGTTTGTCCAAACTAATGCAAAAAAAAAAAGTGATTCCTTTCCCCTAACTGAGCACATATGGGAAACAGCAGCCATTCCACTGATGTAGGAGTGGGTTCTCTCTTTCTCAGCCGACATAATTGGTAAATAGAATTGCTTTACCCATACATGTAGCAGATTATTATGTTTTAAAATACAAGGAAAGGTGAAACATTATAACTGTAATGGTAAAATGTTATTATCATTAGTAACTTAGCCGCTCAGAAAAAGGTGGGGGAAAGATACGTATTAAAAATGACTTGAACAAAAAGGATTTCCAGATGGTCACTTTTCACCTTTTGATTAATTTGTTTCTAAAATGTTATTTTCTCCTCATCAAGTCATTTGGGTTGTCAAAGTGGAAGAATTTCTGTTGTCCCTAATAACTGAGTCCCTCCCCACATGTATCAAAAGATGATACTTTCTACAAAACGAATATTAGAATGATTTGTAATACTCAACTGGATTTCCTCTCAGCTATGAACCGTGTAGGAAAAATATTCCCACCATGCACCAACTTTCCTAAAGATGGTGCTAGAAGCATCCCCTCAACTCCAACATCAGTCTGTTGGGGCTTTACAATGGCAGCTGGCAATAATGCACTGACATGTCTTTTCTAAGCAGCAAAAAGCAATGTAGTGGGAAAGCCGGCAGCAGAGCACCACAGAAAGGCATCAGTAGTCTATCATACACATCCCTCAAGAATATATTGTCATTTTAAAAAATTAAGCTGCTTTTGGACATGAGTTTTACCTCCAGCGCCTCCCTCCGCTTCTGTGTAAGCGTTCCCAGCCTGTCCCACTGATCACATATCTTCTGACATCGATCATTGACACTTGCAGCATCATGGTAGTCCAATTCACTAAAAGAACAGGGTCAAGAATGTCCAGTCAAGTGATTGTCATAAGAGTACAAACATACAAGACACTTTTTGTAGAATCATTGGTCTAAAAAATATTTACCAATTGCCAACATGGATTAGAATTAACTTTTCACACTTTCAACATGCACTTTTGAGTTACCTAGTGATTTCATTTTTCTCATATTACTAAGTACTTATTATGCACATATATACTATTATGCAGAAATGGGAAAGACATGGATGCGTACTTAAATGTAATACCTGGGTCTTAACCTGTATAATGTCAGAAATGTTACTTTGGGTGTACAAACACTGAATGTGGAAAGTTGCTTCTCTCAATTTTATGAGAACACCAACTGGGTTTTTGTACAGGGCTTTTGTGTCACTCACACCCAACAGCCAAACGACTTTATCTCATGTCAAGGAACGCTTCAGTTGCCTTTTTTTTTTTTCCCTGTTAAAGGCACAGGATATTTGTCAGCAAACAGGTAGAAAATATTGATGTTTTATTTGCCTTTTGTGCTTAACAGATCATTTCAAAACTGTATTTCCATTCATCATTCAACACAAGTGTGATAAAGAAAGCAGGAAGTTGCCTTTAAACACTGTTTAAAGTATTTAAACAAATTAAACAGATAAACAAATAACAGATAAACCAGATAAACAAATTATCTGGTTACATAGAAAAACATCCAATACTGCTACTGAAACTTCCCCAGTTTGCCTTGTGATATTGGTGGCCCTTCTGGAAAAATAAAAAGTCTCAAACCCCAACCGCTTCTGAATTTAAAGTAACAGCTCCTAGGAACATACCATTTACTGCTGAAGTTTGAGGCAAAACTTGGTTTTCTACATGATAGACTGTGTGCTTCTAGTGAAGCCCAATATATGTCGTCTGTCCTTAACTAGTTTATGAGTGTCTCATCATATGCTACATTTAGCTCTTGGCTGCTCTCAGAGTGCTCTTTGTAGGCCAATACTTATCACAGACGTTATAATGATGCAAGTACATACCAATTTGAGTCAAGGATTTAATCTAACATGAGAAGAACATTTTAAATTCCAGACAAGGTAGGGATGTTTGTAAAAGTACTCTGTATTTGAAAAGGGTCTCTGGAGCCCTCAAGATAAAAAATCTTAAGCAAAGAGAACTGTTAGGACAGCCTTCCTCAATATTTCACTTCCAGATGTGTTGGATTACAACACACATCATATCCAGACACTATGGCTAATGATATAATTTTATACCAGCATAACAGTCTTTCTGTGTTGCTAAAAGAGAGATCCTGGAGGCAATATGCAAAGTAAGGTATGCTAGATAAGCTGTAAATACAAAATCGCACAGCAAGCAGAACTTGAAATTTTGTTTTCAAAAGTAATTAGTTACAGTTATAATTTCAAGAACCCCCCCAGAACAGTTAGTTACTGTCATAACTACAATTTTAAAAGTAAAACATTATTTACCAATTTCTCAAAAGTTATTAACACAATTACTTTTATGTTACTCTTTAAAACAATGAATGCAACAACCTTCTGGAGTCTGGGGCAAAAAGTATCCTCCTATTCACCTTGTCACAGCCATAGCACCCACAACAAAAAATCAGCCACCAAAAAGGGTTGCAGCAGAAGCCAAAACTCAAACTGTGTGATATTCCTCATCTATCACTTACTAATGCCCCACCCCTGTAGCTACACTGCAGAAGGAGTGAAGTTAAGCCTTAGTGAGTTATAACTGTAATTTAGCTTAGTTATATTGTTGTCATTTGCTAATGGAATTAATTAACTGTAACTAGATAAAAATCCACTTGTTTGTTTGTTTCATTTATATGCTGCCTTTTTTCCAATATGAAATCCAAGGTGACTTGCAGTATAGATTAAAAGAAAATACAGCTAAAACTAATTATTCCAGTCTTGTAACAAATAATCTTGGGATCATCCTTGACAACATAAGCCATATGCACTGTGGCTATCAATGCAGTTAATTTTTATGCAATGAATAGGACATCCGTTATCTTTTCTTCCTTTACTGCTTTGAATGGCTTTGCTTCTGAAGTCTATGGTCATTCAATAGGTGCTATTTCCTAGACAAATACTGTGTGGCACAGTACAGTGCTGGTAAATGAAACAAAGCAGTCTTGCTACATACACACAGATGCAGTCATTATCCAGACACCATCGATCAACAAGCCTTTAACAGCATTAACCTTTATGCTCTTAGACTCAGCTGCTGTAAGAGAAAATGGCAGAGCTGACAGTGAACTGCAACCAGTGTGGCCCAAGGTCACACACACCAATTGTTCTCTAAAAATAGCAAACTTTCAGTGCCAAGAGAGGAGGGCTGAAAAATATGGAGCCACAGAGATCCAGAAAGCAGAAAGGAACAATATCTCTCAGAGGGCCTGATCTAATAACTAGCAGAGTTAACTGAAAGACGATCATCCATTTCATGTCCAAAGTTTCTCAGTCCAGCCGTCTTTCTAATCAGCATGCCTGAAGATGAGGACTCACATTTTCTTTTTCTAATCCCTGTTTTTCCATAAAACTTCTTTCATGATACAATAAAAAAACTTTAAGTGGGACTGTTTTTTTTGTAGTGAACAAGTATAAACGCAGCATTCAAATAAGCCTTCTAAAGGAAGCCACTCAGGAAGAATGCATGAACCTGCTAAGTACTATCTCAGGGAGGTTCTTGCTTTTTTTTCTGCATAGGTCAGAAATATTTTCCTTCCTTCCTTCCTTCCTTCTTTTGCCTATAACCTCAAGGATCCTCCACCATGGTCATTCGTAATCCATAAAACCAAGCTTTCCAAACTCTTGTTTCCCTAGCTGACTGAGGTCCACATTAAGTTGTGACCTTGGGAATCTGACATAAGCTACCTTGAGGCCCATAATCGAAGAAAGGCAGAAAATAAATAAATAAAATATTTAACTGCTTAATACCAAGTGTTTCAGCCAATATTAAATCTTTTCCAGGCCACTTACAAGTGTATAGTGACAGAAAAGCAGAGAGGTTAGAAGAAAAAAAGAGAATTATGTACCAAGGGATGAGCATGTATGAGGTGAAATGTGAATAGCAAATAAATGTATACTGTTTGCATTGTTGATACAAGAAAAAATACAAGTTCTGATTCAAAGAGATTAATGGACATAGGTTTGTATGTAGGCACATCAGCCCTGTATTCTGCATCACCAGTCCCTTTTTAAAATTGAATCCCTTTTGAAATGTGTCATGGAAGGGAGACCTGTGGAAGTATATTTCTGTATCAGAGCCAAGGTATTTAAAAAAAAAAAAAGCGGGTTGAATGCTTCTGTGAAAGAAAAGAAACGTTCACTTTACAAACAAGCATTTAATTTAAATATACATTATTCTGATCTGTGCTACCTGCCTACAAACTAAAAGAGAAAGAAATAGCTTCTGTAACTTCCCTTTCTACCATCCTTCAAGCTAAACATGTGAGGTTAGAACCTGCATTTCACAGAACAGAGCTACTGACCAGGAAGACAGCAAAAGCAAAGGTTTATTATTAATTTAGTACAGCAAGCTTTGCCCTGCTGAGGCACCTCTATTTTTAGTTTAGGAGGAAATAAGAAAGGTTTTCAACATGCAGGCCAAGATAATAACACTTACAAAGCTATCTGCGGAATTTCTGCATTGTACCTATGACACTATCAAATTTATTGGAAAGAGTTTATCGGATAAATGTCAGCAGCTGTGTGCCTCTAAATGGAACATACTTCAGTTCCTGGGCAATGGCAGCGATCTGTTCCACCCTGTCCTGGTGAGCAGCCAAGTCGCTCTCGAAGGCCTCATGTTTCCTCAACAAAGCACGGATCTCTGTCAGAGAAGCCGCTTCATAATCCTTCTGCTGCAGGATCTGCTCTTTCCCTGGGAGAGAGAAAATTCAAAAGCATTTAGACTTGCAGTGAGGATGGCTACTGATTCAGGTATACAAAGAAAATGCCACCACATTTAAGTCCCAACAATACAGGAATATTTTGATATAAATTATGTGACATAGCAACATTGTCCTACTATATAGGCTTCACTAGATTCACTAGACTGGACACAGAAAACTGTGTCCCTCCTGATGTTTTTGGATGACAGCTCCCACAATCGGTCACTATTGGCTATACTTGTCATGACGGATGGGACCTATGGGCTAAAAAAAATGTAGAGGACCACAGTTGCCTACCCACACACTAGATAACTTGTGTTGTAAACCTTTCTTGTTAAGGAATTATTTATTTATACTTCATACAGAAAAGGTAACATTAAAAAAGGCTAATTACTTATATCAGACTTCAAAGATTAAGAACATAGCATAACCCACATGCTATGGCAGTGCTCATCCAGTTTAAAACTCAGTCTTTGGTGATAGTTAACGTCTATATGCCTCCTACGAGACAAAGATCCCAAACTAGAGCCATATGGACTAGATTAGAAAATTATGTGGCTGAACTTATTTTGGAATACCCTGACATACCGCTGATTATGGGGGGAGACATGAATGCTACAATAGGACCAGATGATTATACCCTCTACTCACAGTACAAATGCCCCCATCTGAAACCAGAAAATGATTATAGTCTCCCCACTCGTAGCTCAAACGACACCAAAACAAACTATGCAGGGCTTCGTCTGGCTCAAGCAACTTACCGGCTAGATCTTTATATATTGAATGGTATACTGGAGAATGATCAGCCAGCAGAATTCGCATACTTTTCTGGACTACGAATGAGCGCAATTGATTATATAATTGTTTCTGGAAACCTTTTACCATATACCACACATCTTAAAGTTATGTCTAAGATTGATAGTGACCATTTCCCAATTATGCTTCAGTTAAATAATTTTACTCTTGAGATTCGGTCCAAAGATTGTCATCAAGTGTCTTTCAACCCATCAGGGGAAAATTATTGCAGACCTAAATGGTCCCCACATTTAAACCACAGGATAACTGATTTACTGAGCTCAGATCGTTTCCAGAGTATGAGATCTGCCCTGATAACAGCAGAACCGGGTCTAGTTATTGAGAGATATGAAATTCTTATTCAAGAACTGCGGCAATATTTAACTTCTGAGAGTAGAATCCACTCCAATCCACTCCAATCAACAGTTGTACCATTCTAAGCCATGGTTTGACAAAGAGTGCGTAGAAACCAAAAAAACTCTTGCTAGCAAATATAGGTTACATACAACAAATACATCATTGATAGATGCTTCTGATCTCTTAAAATATAAAAGGCAATACAAGCAATTAATAGTAAATAAGAAAAAAGAATTTATGAAAAACAACTGGATGCAACTTATTGCTGCAGCTAGATCCAAGGACTCTGCTCTTTTCTGGCATATTATTGCAAGATCACAAAGCAACAATCATGATAGGATAAACTGCCATATCCCTTTAACTACAAAACTATTTCCAGGAACTCTACTCAGATATGAATGCTGCGAGAGACCAAATTGCCCATAAAATGGAAAATCTCCCCCTGTGGACTCCAGTATCGGAAGCTGAGGTTAAAAGTTTAATAATTCAGTTAAGACCAAGAAAAGCACCAGGAAAAGACCTTATACCATCAGAGGTATTCAAGAATAATCAGAACGTCTGGATCTCGCTCCTGGCTACACTTTTCACTTTTATTGACACCTATGGAATAGTGCCCAAGGCATGGGGTCTTGCAATTATTGTTCCTATCTTTAAGAAAGGGAAAAAAGAGGATCCAGCAAACTATAGACCCACCAGCCTTTTAAATACAATCAGCAAGATGTGTGCGAGACACCTGCAAGTGAGGCTGCTTGAATGGATGGAAAGGGAACAGATACTCGCAGATGAGCAAGCTGGATTCAGAGAAGGCTGCTCTACCTTTGATCAATGTTTGATATTACACCATTTGGTTAGAAAATACTCTTCCGGTAGCCTGACTTCATTGTATGCTGCCTTTATTGATTTTAAGGCAGCTTTTGATTCTGTTTCACGGGTTCTACTGTGGGAGAAGTTGGAGGCCTCCTCAGCTGACAAGCGTCTGCTCCATTTGATTTCTATGCTGTATCAAGAGACAACAATGAAAGTAAGAGGTAACCCTCTTGGGCACCTTACCAAAACCATAGAAATACAGAAAGGTGTGAAGCAAGGCTGTATATTAGCCCCACTCCTATTTAATTTTTATATCAACTCTATGGTGGTGCAGTTTCAGAACACTAACTTTGATCCCCCAAAGATAGCTGATAGGAATATTTCAATCCTGCTTTATGCAAATGATGCAGCCATACTCTCAAGAACACCCATTGGCCTTAAAAGAGCACTGAGAACCTTAGTTCTATGTTGCAGGGCAAATCAATTAGAACTCAATTACCAAAAAACTAAAATTATGGCCTTTACCAAAAGGCCTAAAAAACATTTGTGGAATATTGCTGACCATAAAATTGAGCAGGTTTCTTGCTTTAAATATCTGGGAGTAGTTTTACAAGCAAATGGTAGTTTGATAATGCATGGGAAATATGCTGCAGATAATGCTCAAAGAAGCTCATCGGCTATTCTAAAAATTTTTAGGTCAAAAGGAGGACAATTTATACCAGCAGCCCTCAAATTGTTTGAGGCAAAAGTGATTGCACAACTCCTTTATGGCACTCAGCTGGGTGCCTTTCAAAACTATACACCATTAGAGCTTGTACAAACAAAATTCCTAAGAGCGATTTTTCAGAACCCCAAATGTGTTTCAAATGCTACTCTAAGATTAGAGTCAGGCTGTGTGAAAATAGAGTCTAGGGTGTGGGTGATTATAATAAACTATTGGCTTAGATTAGTTTCTTCTTCTACTGGCTTTGTCTCTTTGGTGCTGAAAGATGGATTCCATTCTAGATGGAATCAAACAGTGGTTATTAAAATACAAAGCTTGGGCTTCTCTCTAGAATCCTTATGTAATTTGGGCTACGATAGAGCCAAAATGGCCATTAAACAAAGGATAGTGGACATAGAGCGTCTAATGGACCTTGCTATGACTCTACTTTCATTATTAGTGATTCCAACAGATACGCTGCCATACCTATGAAGTATTTAAATAAATTGGAAATCCCTGAATACCGAAGAGCCTTTACCTTGGCACGGTGTAATGCTTTGCCATCAGCACTATTGGAAGGCAGATAACAGAAGATACCCTTCCTAGAGAGAAAATGCCCATGTAATAATGAACAAGTGGAAACTGTGGAACACGTACTTTTACAATGCCCATATTACAGGGATTTACGATTAAATCTTATTTCCCCCATTCTCAATATATTTTTAGGCCACTTGGAACGGTTTTATGTCTCGCTACTACTTTCAGATCATAACTCAGAAATATCTTACAAAGTAGCTAAGTTTTGTGCAATTGCCATTAGAATCCAGTGCAAGATGGTCAGTGATGCAGATTAGATAAAGGATAGATAAAGGAGAATTTTATGAGGATGATGTTGTATGCCTTATAATTCTTTTTAACCAACTGACTATTTATATGTACTAATTTGTCTTTTACTGACTGATCTTATGGTGCATGAGGAAAATGTTGTATGGTCTTATAGCCTTTTTTAACCAATTGACTAACTATATGTACCAAATAGTTTTTTACTGATTGATTTAATATGCTTTATGAGGATGATGTTGTATGGTTGTATATCTCTTTCTTACCAATCGACTATTTATATGTATGTATCTTGTTTGTTCTCGTATACTGGTCTGAGACTGTAATAAAGTTGAAAGAAAGAAAGAACATAGCCTTGAGTTTTACACAGTTGACTCAGGGCCAGACGGGTACTATGAACAAACACAATTCAGTTGTGATGTCGCATTCTCCATGTCTTGTGAATAGTGAGGTAGTGATAAATTTGGAACTGCATATGATTTTACTGACAGTCCTCGTAATCAGTTTCCATCCCAAATGCAGACAGCCAGATTGACCAATACCAACATATCTGTTCCAGCAATTTTCACCTCCACAAGAACTAGGTCTTTTGTAAAGTTAAAAAGTCTTAATTGTCTCTTCAGGATCAAGCCACTTCCCAAATATTTGCAATTGTCTGGGCTGTATTTAGACACATTCTAGACTATGTCAAGATTAAAATACCCTGTAGTGTTAACACAACATGTGTATCACTCTGACTTGTTTGGTTGTTGCTGCTGTTTTTAATTTAGTGGCTTCCTATTATCTTAGGTCCTAAGCTGTTCCTCTCCTAGCTTTTCATTAAACACAGCAGATAAATCACAATAATCACCTCTCAGCTACTGTCAGGATTTCACCTACACTTCTGAGTTCAGGAAAGCTTGCAAAGGTGGGGAGGAATGGAGATGATGCCATCACCCTTGCTAATTAAAAAGTCCCAGTACTTGGATCCTAGAAGGCCTGGTGTCATGTCTATGTCAGAACAGGCAGTAATTCACAAGCAGCATAGCTCCTACTCATGAGGTGAGAGTCAAAGAATGTCCAAACAGAAAGGCAGCCTAGAGCAAACAAATCCGAAGGGGCAAATCCAAACAGGCAGAGTTCCAAGACAACCAGATCCAAGAGCACAGGGTTTCAGGACCAAAGAAACCAGTTACTGACCCTGTGAGGAAAGGCCAGCTGGAGCCCTCTTTTATCTATGGCTGCTGTCACCACAGGTGTTCTCTCATTAAGGCTCGCTTACTACTTAAACAGTTCGAGTGACACAAGCCGTCCTTTTCACGGCGTCTCTGCTGCAAGGTAGGTGTGTCAGCTATGTCTTCCTCTATTTGTTCCCCTAGTTCAGGCCCTTGTTGTTGTTGTGTATTATCTCCCTCTGGACCAGCTTCTGGGGACACTTCAGCCTCTGGGGAAGCCTCTGCCTCGGAGTTAGAATCCTCCTCCTCACTGCCACAGTCTCCAAGGCAGGGCATGACACCTGACCCCACTACATCACTGCTCATGAACCATCAAGCTGAACATAGCCCCCACCAGCCATCTTTGATAGCCCACTACAGGCTGGATAAACCTTCTGTTTATCTGCCTGCTTGGGAATTCAAGATGAAGAAGGATCATCAAGCATTTGGCAAGCTTACGTGGCTAGTGGCTTGCATTCACCTGGATGATCACAAGTCATGCAAGCCAAACATATATGCTATGTAAACATTAAGAGATGGTGATGTGATGATAGCTTCTGTTCCTAACTTGATGTCACTAACCTGCAAAAAAGTAGGCTTTTGATTCTTACTCCTAGAACTATCCTTCATCTCTAGGCCTGCTCTGAATGTGTAAAAAGCAACTGAGGAAATTGAATAGTCAACATGGGTTTTTCAGAAAGAAGTCATGCCAGAGTAATCTGATCTCTCTCTCTTTTTTTTTAATTTTTTCGATAGAGTTACAAGCTTGGTGGATGAGGGCAATGCTGTGGATGTAGTGTATCTTGATTTCAATAAGGCCTCTGACAAGGTCCCCCATGATATTCTTGCAAACAAGGTAGTAAAATGTGGGTTAGACAAAGCTACTGTTAGGTGGATTTGTAATTGGCTGACTGGCCAAACCAAAGGGTGCTCATCAATGGCTCCTCTTCATTCTGGAGAGAAGTGACTAGTGGGGTGACACAGGGTTCTGTCCTGGGCCCAGTGCTATTCAACATCTCTATCAATTACTTGGATGATGGAATACAGGGCATGCTCATCAAATTTGCAAATGACACCAAATTAGGAGGGATAACTAATACCCCAGAGGACAGGATCAGAATTCAAAATGACCTTGACAGATTAGAGAGCTGGACCAAAGCTAACAAAATGAATTTTAACAGAGAAAAATTGGGGTACTCCACTTAGGCAGAAAAAATGAAATGCACAGATACAGGATGGGTGATACCTGGCTTGAAAACTGTACGTGTGAAAGAGATCTCGGAGTCTTAGTGAACCACAAGCTGAACATGAGTCAGCAGGGTGACAATGTGATTCTGCACTGCATCAATAGGAATATCGTGTCAAAATCAAGGGAAGTGATAGTACCACTCAATTCCACTTTGGTCAGACCTCACCTGCAATACTGTGTCTAGTTCTGGGTACCACAGTTCATGAAGGATATTGACAAGCTGGCACATGTCCAGAAGAGGGCAACCAAAATGATGAATGGTCTGGAGACCATGCTCTATGAGAAGTGGCTTAGGGAGCTAGATATGTTTAGCCTGATGAAAAGAAGGTTAAGAGGTGATACAATAGATATGTTTACTTATTTGAAGGGATGTCATGTTGAAGATGAAGCAAGCTTGTTTTCAGCTGCTCCAGAGACTAGGACACAGAGCATGGATTCAAACTACAGGAAAAAAGATTTCACCTAAACATCAGGAAGAACTTCCTGATGGTAAGTGCTGTTCAACAGTGGAATATGCTGCCTCAGAGTGTGGTAGAGTCACCTATTTCAGAGGTTTTCAGAGGCTGGATGGCCATTTGTTGGGGGTGCTTTGAGTTTATGTTCCTGTGTGACGGGGTTGGACTCCGTGGGCGTTGTGGTCTTTTCCAACTCTGTGATTCTATGATTCTATGAATAAAAGATAATACTATTCTCTCTAGAAAGGTGGCAGTAAACACAGAGTCTTGAATTTAAAGCCGTATGATAGCATGGATTCTAAGACATGATAATTTATGGGAATTCACAGAAGAGATGTACCCTTTTTGCCTGCTTTCTGCTCCAAAATTGTTGTCCAACTTTTGATTCTCTATTCCTCCCCACATCACTTGTTTTCATTTAAAAGTGCATATTGATTTTACAGAATCATAGAATCATAGAGTTGGAAGAGACCACAGGGGCCATCCAGTCCAACCCCCTGCTATGCAGGAACACACATCAAAGCATTCCCAACAGATAGCCATCCAGCCTCTGCTTAAAAATCACCAAAGAAGGAGACTCCACCACATTCTGAGGCAGCATATTCCACTGACAGACAGCTCTGACCATCAGGAAGTTCTTCCTGAGGTTCAGGTGGAATCTCCTTTCCTGCAGCTTGAATTCATCACTCCTTGTCCTAATCTCTGGAACAGCGGAAAACAAGCCTGCTCCCTCTTCAACTTGACATCCCTTCAAATATTTAAACATGGCTATCATGTCCTCTCCTAGCCTTCTCTTCTGCAGACTAAACATACCCAGCTCCCTAAGCCATTCCTCCTAGGGCATGGCTTCCAAAACCTTCACCATTTTGGTCACCCTCCTCTGGACACGTTCCAGCTTGTTGATATCCTTCTGGAATTGAGGTGCCCAGAACTGGACACAGCATTCCAAATGAAGTCTAACCAGTGCAGAATAGAGTGGTACCATTATCTCCCTTGATTTGGATACCTATTGATGCAACCAAGAATTGCATTGGTTTTCTTGGCTGTTGCATCACAATGCTGTCTCATGTTCAGCCTGTGATCTACCAAGACTCCTAGATCCCTTTCACATGTACTGTTATCCAGCCACATGTCCTCCATCCTATATTTGTGCATTTCATTTTTTCTGCCTAAGTGTAGGACCTTACATTTCTCTCTGTTGAAATTCATTTTGTTAGCTCTGTCCAGCTTTCCAATCTGTAACAGTCATTTCAGATTTTGATCCTGTCCTCTGGTGTGTTAGTAACTCCTCCCAATTTAAATCAAAGAATTCTACAAAGTCATCATAATAGGACAGTTGTTCCAGCTGACAACAGTCCTTTAGCTTACCATATGCCCATGTTTCATGTGAAGAAGCCTTTTGCCGAAATTTGGCAGCCAGGTGTTCGACTCGTTCAAGCCTTCGTATTTCATTCAGCAGCCATTCCTCATAACCTTTCTCCGCTTGTTCAAGTCTTTGCCAGGCACTGGCAATATCCTATGAAATGTATGGAGACAAATTCAAACAGAAACCCTCTAATTCTTTTAAGATGCATCTCACAAAGATCTGAAGATTTTCTATGCATACTGCCTGCCTTTTCCTTAACTTTACTGCCTTCTCTTCCAGTATCAAAACCTGGGTAATAAACTTATTGGGCCAAGAAGATACCTGCCTTTTTTGCTGTCTTGCAGTGCAAAGCACTACGAAAACACGCGAAAATAAGGAAGAATAAGATATATGCAAAATGGGGCAAACCAGAATTCTGTAACTAAAAGTACCTGAAAGGGAGGTGGACAATAATTGAGAGCAGTATCAATTCAGTGTAAAACATTTAGAAAATAAGGCAGGCAGAATTAATGCAAAACCCATTTATTCAAACTACCAGTGGCAAAATAGAGAATGTACTGAAACTTATGGTACTAATACAAAAAGAAAACTTTTGTAGCTCATTCTCACCAGCCCTTTTAGATATTTTCACCAATCGCCATTTCCTAAACCACATCATGTATTTACAACATCATGTATGACAAGAAATTTCTGGTCAAAAGTAGTTTTGTGGGGACAATAACTAAAGTTGCAACCATCCCTGTCCATGTCAAAGTACAGTGGTAATTTTTTCTTCTTACCCTTCCTGGGCTGACAGATAATCAGCAAGATAGTAAAAGGCAGCATTAAAACTATGCTGTTCTTCCTTGGTCTTATACCTGGTGAAACTCCTAAAAATTAAATGTATTCGGACAATCTATAGTCCCACTCCTGAAAATGCATTCTCCTGAAAGGGCATGTGTCATACACAAGGAAGAAACCCTCTAAAATGTCAGAATAAAGTAGTGAAAACGGGGAGGGAAGAGCTTGGGAATAGATTTAACATTTGAAGCTAAGGTTTGAAAATGCCTTCACTCTCCTGGAAGCATCAATAAGCTTTTGGGAAGGTTGAGGAAAAGTTCTAGAAGTTTCTAATCTGTTAGAGAAACAAACTGATGCTAACAATATCACAAGCATACTGCTCCACTATTCTCCAGGGAGTGACAACAGTGTATTTAAAATGTTTGTGATTTTCAGGTAGAGGATTGTGCAGACATACACACATACATACCTTCATTAAAAAATTAAAGGCCAACAAGCTATATGAAGAACAATGGAGCAAGACTGAACAAAGGCCAAGACAAAATTTAGATATATATGCAGGTCAATGAGGCAAAATATGAAGATGAAGAAACTGCTGTAAATCTTTTCAGATTATTTTACATATCTGTATTTGCCCTTTATTCTACTTAAAACTCAGCAGCCTTGATGTGATTAAATCTAAGTAGCTTTGCAATTTTCCAAGCCTTATGCACCATTCCAGAACCTGAGAAGGCAGATGCATAGGAACTTCTACTTACTGAAACCATTTTCCCTTCTGATGGCATGAAAGCTGGTCTGTTGCTGATCCTCAGTTTTGTCTGCAATGTATTAAAATTGATTTCCAGCTGGCATTTTTCTTGGACCTTGGGAGGCTTGTGTTTACGGCGATAATCTCTGAAGTCCTCCAGCTTCTTCTGCATAGCTGCCATAGTCTTCTCTGGGGTCCTGTTTTCCAGCCAAGGAGTTGTACGACGAATCCATTCCAAAAGCTGCATTATACACAGGTGAAATCACAAAACTAAGTCAGCTAAGAAGACAGAGCAGACAAAAGATTTCTAATTTTTACAGAAAGCTTAGACTTTGTTGTTTTGACATTCTGTGGAGAAAGAATTGGATCCAGATCTGTCATGAGAGGGTGTCCATTCATGCTAGAGGAAAGAGAAGGGCAATTTTTGTTTATTTTTCCTTCCTCCAACACTTCTGCCCACCATGAAAGCTGATCTTGAGGGTCATCCAAAATGGCTTGGGAAGGGGCAATGGAAGATGCAGATGGAAAGGGAAATGGCAAAAATCACCCACCCCCCCATCTCTTCTTCCAGCAAAGAGCCTCCACAGGATTTTGGCCCCATTCTGTAAACAGAAGCAACCCTTCAATTTGCAGGAAAGCACATTGAGTTTCAAAGAAAAGTGAAAAATATACTGTACTTCCAGAGTTTCTGAAATGAGTACTGTTTGGACCCACAAACAGTGATTGTGCAGAGAATGAAATGCAAGAAAAGCTAAACATGCAGGTATGCTTCAATGCATTTGCACTCTGGGCTAAGCCATGTTTTGTCCTTTACTTGCGGCACAAAAAGCAGCAAGATGTGCTTTGCTTTGCTTTGGCCCTATGATCTTAGAGTTGTGATTTCAATAAGAACTTTCTAGTCATCGTGGACCATAGCCCATAAGCATGGAGCCATCATTGGCAGTAGTCCCATCATTACTTCAGGCAAGAAACTTGTATTTGCAGTTTATTATAACCCAAGCACCAACTGTTTCATGAGTGGCTATAAAATCTAAAATCTGGTAGCAAACATCAAGTTACAATCAGGCAACACAAACATAAAAACCTCTGTTGTATTTTAAAGTATGCACACTTTACATCACTAGACAAAAAGGCAACACATTTAATTCTAGTTAAAACAGAGATCATGTTAAATGCAATGGAGATTAAGTTGCACTTAATGACTGTATCTGAATAGACAGAGACTCAGCAAGAGATTAGTTTTGCACAGATGTTACTATTCTGTTCTTATGTAGTTGCATGTTGAAACACTACTGCTTTATTATAAAAATAATTGCTTCACAATTGTGTCAGTCTTTCTTTACCTCACTTGCTAGCCTTTCATACTCTTCCATCAACTTTTCATTTTCTTGGTTCACAGCAAGTACTTTACAAATTCGATTAGCTGCTGTTTCCGCCTGGAAAATACAAAGCACAAAAAAAGCATGAATATACAATTTTGCATTTAGACCAAAACAAAATAAGAATCACCATGCAGTGGTTACTACAAGGGAAGATAATGGGCATGCCTGCTGAAGTGGTTTTTATTTATCAGATACATTGCTTCAGCCTACCTCATTTTCCAAAGCCACCTAGTATCTGTACAAAAAGTGAGAAATTTCCCCTAGTGACCTGTACTGGTAGGCTGAATGAACAACAATGTGGGATTTCCACATCAGACAATAATGAATACACAGCAACATCACACTTTTTTAAATAAGGGTTGCTTCCTGAATTTCCAGTCAAGGCACAATCTTTGTGTGAGCATCACATAAAATGACAGCATGACCAATACTCTTTCAAAGAGCTTGCACAAAATTTCCCAGTGAGTTGCATTCTGTCACACCAATTCAAGAAAGCACATAGCTTTTCCTGAAAATGTACATCATCTATCTTGTATGAGTTCAAAGGACGTCACAGAGATGAATTTTCACCACTCAGAAGTCTAGATAAATGTTTGCAGTGATAAACCCATTTTCTAACTCCATTTAACTGAAAATGTTGCATGGGCTATTAATCATTCTAATGCTCAGCCTGTTAAATATTAAAATTCTATTATAGTTAGAAGTCATACTAGTGAGAGGACTATACTATAAGCTGTGTTCTGAAAGGGACAAAATGCAATGTTTTAGGCTAGTTCATACAAACAAGCTAAGTTTTTTTTCCCTTCCACTTGACTGAATACTCATTCATGAGAATCTTTTTTGTGAAAAGTTATTTCATCAAAAACAATTCTGGGATGATGGCAACCTGAAAGAAGACAGGTACAGTGATAGAAATGGCTGTGGCTTTGTCAGTGTAGGCAGTAACTTCACTTGGAAGGTATTATATGAGTCTGTGTATCTAAGCATAAAATCATATATACAACATAAGTGCAACTTGTTGATATGAAGTGGCTCTAAAAGGACAAACCACAGTCATTTGAGGCCACTTTCTCCAGCAAGAGTAGCAAAGAAGGTATAAAAAAAAGTGTCTTAAGGAAGATGTCCTGGTTCTGGAGTCCAGTGCTGGCATGGTCACAAAGGCAGTTAAAAGAGAGGCCTGGAGATCAAGCCCATGACTGAACCAGTGGAGGTCAACATGCCAGACCTCCAAAACAAAGTTGTCTCAGACCTCCATGCTCAGACCAAAGACTCAGATTCTAAGACTGAATCATAGACCACCCAATCCAAGGTTAGGTCTAGCAAGTGGCCAGAATATTCAGTCCCAGTGGCCTCTCACTGTCCAGAACTGGTGCAGCAATATGGAAGGATGCCTGGCAAGATAGAATGCCAGGCTCCAGGCCAGAGGGCTGTGCTTCTTGCACAAGTCTCCAATCTTTTCAGTGAAAAGCTGAAGCCTAAGAAGGGTAGTTTAGCATTCAGGAAGCATTAAAGAGTTCAGTTGGGAAGAAGCTCTTGCTGAAACTTGCTGGCAACCTGTGGTCTCTGTCCACAGTCCTGAAAGACACACTTGCTTGCTTCCTACTACCTACCTACCTACCATTTTATGCTTGTTGTGTGCCTTCATTTCTGATTTATGGTGACCCTAAGACAAACCTATCATGGGGCTTTCTTGTCAAGATTTGTTCAGAAGTGATTTACCTTTGCCTTCCTCTAACACTGAGAGAGTGCGTTCTGCCCAAAGTCACCCAGTGATCTACCATCTTACCTCCTGCCTTATCTTCAAGCATCCACACACTGATGAAACCCCTGCAACTCTGTTTCATGTCTATCTTTTCCTTCTGCCCTGGACTGTTTTCTACACCTGTATCTTCCGACCTGCCAGTGGGGGGTCAAATGATTGCATAAGCCAGAGGAGATACTATTTAACATAAGATGAAGACAGTATTGACAGTTATCACACACTGAACTGATCTTGCTAGAATCTTTTGGCTGGTAAAATAGCACATTTGCCATGTGGACTGCAGCTGGCAGGTGACTTGAATCCTGATGATACTAGATGCCTGTCTATTACAAAAGCCTCAATTTAGAAGCACCTTTCCCAGGTACAGCTGTTTGGGAACTGTTATTTTGGCAACAATCCATGAACTATATACTCTGGCACTGTTTATAAGAGTTAAGTGTCACAAGTGTTAGCTTTAGACCTGTTTCCACAGGTAATAAACAGAACAGAATAGAGTCAGTGTAGTGTCAAGTCAATCAACAGATCTAAAAATGACTTCCTGCAAAAATCCTTTTGAATTATTCTGAAGACATAATTTCTGATTTATCAGTTTGCAGCCTCAGATTGAACATAAGCCCAAGAGTTTATTCACAAAACAGCAACCACACAATGTTCTGCTATCATTTCTTGTGTTCTGTATAAGTTACACTAGGAAAACAACAATTCTAATTATTGAAAGAAAGATCTTTCTTGTTTGCACAAGAAGGATGGAGAGGAATAAGAACTAAAGTAATAGAATCAAAGAAGCAATGAAATATAAGCAGCATGAAATACATGCAGCATGCAGTACATCAAGAAGTAGTTCTCTTCAAAGGCTCCAGTATAGGTATGTACTGAACAGAGCAGCTATGAGCTGACCCATTCACAGCATGAAAATTCCAGTTACATCTTGGCTGTCTTTTCTAGGTTTAAGGAATAAAATATTAATTTTAAGGGCATAACTGAATTAGTCTGTTTCAACAAATACATACACATTTGGAGAAGAAGAATCCCTTAAATATAAATGTAGTGATATGTCTGCCATTATAAATCTGTTCAAATTCAAGATGCTATAGGTTTTCTCTTCTGTATGTATTGAAGTGAGTTTTTAAAAATTGCTAAAAATATTAGTGAAAGACATGTGGGCATGTAGGAAGTGTAGATCATCATCAGCAATCACACTGCTGTATATTTGATGAATTACTCATAGTCCATAAGGGTTATTTTAGGTCTCATCTTTGTCATTGGTGATGTAGATGACATTTTCAGTATGGTGTGTATACTCAAAGAAAGATGATGCTAACTCAAGGTAACTTTAACTGTGCTACCATCTGGACACTGTCTGAATAATTCTCAAACAGAAAAACCCAGGAAATAATGTCTGAGACAAACAAAAGGAGAAATAAAAGATTAATACAACTCTAGATTTTCAGTGAAAAAATACATCAATATACAAGGGGTGTCTTAGAGAACTTGAATGAAGCTGTTTAAGGCAGTTTGTTACTTTCTGTAGCTTTTTTCTTCCCCCATCTAGACTTCTTTCTGGAGGCAATATTGGCCAGTTTAGGATCTATACAGCACAGTGACATTATGTCATCACTACTCAGTCAGATGTAGCTTCTTGCTGATATTGTGAAGCTAAATCAAGTACAGTAAGGAGTTACTGTTCTTACTCTGAACAAGCTCCATGTTGATTCTGGACAGCCAGCTAGATTTGGTAATGTGATGCCTTCATGAAACTAAATCAAAGTAAAGGGAATCTTTCCCACCTTCGGTCTAGGTGAACTCACAGTTCATATTCCCTCCCCTTACCCCGGGCTGCTTTGCCAAAATACAGTCCATGTTTCTCCATGGGCAAAGATTTCTACATAATGCATCCCTATTTTGGTTCAGCCTTTTAAAAGCAAGGGTCTTAAAAGGCAAGGGTCTTAAACTGATATTTTCTTTAATACTTCATACACTATATTAAGTAACTACAAAAATCAATTACATTTATTTCTTGAGTAGTCCCATTTAGGCTTTTTTTTTTAATTTAAAATGGGTCTGCTTCGCTGCCATTTTGCAGAAGTTTGCAGGAAAAAAATGCAAGTGGATGAAGTTTGCCACAAGAGCTAAAAGGGAGACTAAAACTTCGGCTATTTAAGTTCTATGTGTCAAGCTGACTTCAGAGTATCTGAAATATTGTATTTCCCCATATGAAGGCACTGGAATATTAATATCCTCAGGGGATGGTTTTGCTTCAATCCTACCACCATCACAAGCCTATCTGTTGAGGACACAGAAGAGAGCCTTCTCAGTGGCTGCCCTTTGGCTGTGGTATTCACTAATATGGGAAGCTAGGCTGGCCCCTCATCTATCCTCTGTTCATTATATGGCTGCAAACAGACATATAATGATTTATTGGTTGCAAGGAACCAATTTGGGGGGGGTGCTGTATTTTTAACTTTATTATTGTATGTTTAAATGATTTTACACTTCAAAAATATAAAAGCATTGTAATATGAAAATTTGTTTAATTGCACTTTTGACTTTTTATGATCATCAGATTTTTAGCTTGTTTTAGCCTAAATGTAAACTGCCTTGCTTTTCACTCTGGGAGAAAGGACAGGATAGTAAATGAATGAGTCAATGGATAGCATAGGACTGGTGTGTTGTTAGTTTGACAAACCCTATGTCCCACTGGTTTCACTAGTACATTGAAACTCAAGCAGTCCCTGCTAGGTTCAGGACACTCTTCCTTGATGGACTTCTTTTCCAAATCACTCCTGAGCATGCACATGTTGCAGAGAATTCTGGGACTCATCCATTGGTCAGTGATACAGACTTGAGTCAACTGACTTGGACTCAAGTCCGACTCAAGTCACTTCAGTGACTCAACTGGGACTTGACTCAACAATGAATGATACACTGACTAGGCTTGACTCATGACGTGTATATTTTTAGTGACTGACTTGCTGTCCTTGGTTCAGTAACATAACCAATTCATCCAGAAACCAAATGACTTTGAACAATGCTTCCACCTCTTTTTGCCTGCTAGCCATGCAATGGTCTGTCTCAAGCCTGAAGCCTGAGTGCATTTCTTGCAGGGGAATAGCAAACATATTAGGCAATGTGCTTGAGGTAGGGTTGAGGTCTGCTTGGCAGCCCATCCCCACTGCATATTGGAGGAACCTTCTAAAACTTTTCCTAATAGCAGAAAGGAAGACTTGCCCCTAGAGTGAAGGGCAAGTTTCTCAGAGAGGAATAGCAAAGGTTTTAGGCAATAGGCTTGAGGAGTAAGGATCCTTCCTTCTAAAACGTTGAAGCTTCAGTAATGGGGAGTAAGAAGGATCCTATTTCCCACTTTAGAACCTGGAGTCTCTTTTATGCCCATTGACATAAATGCTTCCAGCTTGATGAATGGGGAGTAAGATGGATCCTATGCCCCACTTCTGAAGCTGTAGACCCTTGTAAACCCATTGACCCCCCCCATACACCCCACCGCCACCTCTTTTTTTTTCTGTTAAAGTTGACTCCTACACTCGAGACTTGACTTCAAAGTATCTTGCAGAGACTCAGCAAGAATTGAAGGTAGAGACTTGAGACTTGGAGTAAAAGACAGAAATATATTACTTCCATTGCGCTTCAACACCACACCAACAACAGCATACCCTAGGATATTCCAGGTACTCCCTCACGGCTATATATATTTTAAAAAAATATTTGATGGCAAAGAAGAAGTTGTTTTCTAGGGAAGTTTATTTGTCATTAGCATCTATCTCATCAAAGAAGCCTTGACAAATCTCAGTTGGAAGCCCAAATTTCCTTGGCACACAATCTGAAAATTATTCTTTTTTTTTTTTTTAATTACACAGAATCTTAGTAAATCTAATCTGCATTAGAACAACTGTGGGGGGAGATTTTGTTCCCTTTTCTGTAAACTGCCTTTTTTTTTTTTACATCAAATCACATTATTTCTAAAATTAAGAAAATGGTGACAGAGTGCATAAAGGTGTTTAAAATGTTGAACACAATTTCATTTCTTCAAAGTAAAGAGGACTGCAAGGCATCAGAGCCAGTTTCAGCATCAGAGTCAAAAGCAGATTCTTATTTAAATAAATCACTAAACACTCTTGCTCAACAACTATTTATCACTGCTAATTAAAAAGACAAAGAGACTTCGGGGCAAATGAAAAACCCAGTGGAAATCCACAACACATAGAAACAAGCATACACATTAGTCTAAAAGAAACAAATGATGAATACCTGCTCTGCTCCAGCAAAAGCATGGTAGAAGCAGGAAACATAAGTCATGATAGCTCTCTCATCAGGCTTGGGGGTATTCACAATATCTACAAAGGAAGGAGAAGTAAAACAAATGCAAGGAAGAGAAGCACAACTATCACTCTGCTTTGTTTTCTGTGTAAAAGGCAGCTGCTAGCCTGAACCACTTCTCTGCAGGCTTTGTAAAGCTGAAATTAATCACTGGCTACCTTTACATGTGCTGGCTGGTAAGAGAAAATATTAAAACTCAGATTAAGATTACTGGAATTGCAGATGGGAATTAAGAAATTCCCCTTAATTTTATGAGTAATGTTTATGAATAAATAATGTTTATAACTCCAGGTCACTGGAGCATTCTCAGATTCAAGCCATTTACTGGTACCTACATCAGCATTCCTTAACCTAGGGCCTTCCAGATGTGTTGGATTTACATCCCATTGTCCTTAACTAGCTGGAATGGCCTGTTAAGCAGGGATGATGGGAGTGCCAGTTCAAGGCATCTGGAAGGAACCAGGATGGGGAATGCTGATTTAAATAGATCTAAGCAGGCCTAAGTACCCTAAGGGCACCAGATCCTGTCTGATCTTAGAAGCTAAGCAGGGTCAGCTGTGGTTAGTACCGAGATGGAAGACCACCAAAGAATATCAGGTGCTGTAGGCTACATTTCAGAGGAAGGAACTAGCAAACCACCTCTGAGTATTTGTTGCCTAAGAAAACTCAATAAAGAATTCATGGAGTCACCACAAGTCAGCAGGCAACTTGGAGGCGCACACACACGCAAGCAGGTGACAACAATATTCATTGTTAAGGTATCTCCTGAGAAAATCTGTGGGAAGCATTTTGTATTGTGGGGTATGTTTCTTTCACTACCCAAGAGAGGCAAGGTCATGAGATTGTGATTAAAGGAAGACAATTGCCAACTGGTTCCACCCCATTCCAACTATAGCTGTGCCTTGAGAATAATCTGAATGGTCACTCAGTGAAAGACAGTGTTGAAAGGTAAGAGAGGGGAGAACAGAGAAATTATCAAAATCATAAGAAAAGGAAAGGACTCAGAAAAAAAGGTCCCTGGGATCCCATCAGCTACTATAAGTATGGGGCAGATGCTTCTTGCAGACCTCCCCAGAAAGTATATCCACACTGAGTACCAAAGTCATCTTCTTTGGAAGGAGGCAATTTGTACAGTGGAAAATGCCCAAGCCATTCTCTAGTAAATGCCTGTTGAATTTGATTTGCTTCTACTACTGACTGCCTTTTCAGAACCATAAACATCCAGTATGTAGTGGGTGTTTAAAGGTAGTGGGATGAGCCCATGCAGATTTCTGAGACAGGAGTATTTGTGGAGAAGACAACTCAAATAGCTACCACCTTAGTGGAATGTTAGTGCCTATGAAAACAGTCACAGATTAGAAGTAGCATAAGCTTTAATCCATCATACTATTGTGGATCTGGAAACCTTTTTATTATGACTTCTCAGATGGGTGAGAGATTGGGCCAAAAGGATAGGAGGCTCATTTCCAGGGAAATGTGCAAAAGAGTGGTAATCTTTAGCAGGAAAGATGGATCAGCTGTGAGGGTGACCAAATCCCTACTGAAAATACAGAGGTAGTCCCAGACAGACCAAGCCTCTAGTTCCAATATCCTTCTGGCAGAGATATCCTGGCCAAGAATCTCACTTTATGGGCCAGAGTGCAGAAATGTGTCTTTCTGATGGCCTGAAGGAAATCTTGACAAGGATGTAAAGGGCCAATTGTATATTCTTTTGGGGAAATCTGGAAACTGTTTGTCTGCATGTACCTACAGGTCACCTGTTGACTTATGGCAAGCCCATGAATTTCACAGGATTTTCATAGGTAAGGAATACTCAGAGGTGGTTTTGCACTTCTTTCCTCTGAAATACAGCCTACAGCAGTCCACAGGTGCAGAAATGAACAGTCTTGAAGAAACATAGGAGGTGCCTCTCTTAATAAAATCCCAGGTCACCTGAGAAAGGGTTTACAGAACTGCTGAATCAGCCACATTCTAAGCTTCTCCCTCTTAGTGCTGCTTTTCCAGTGCTGTTCAGGAGAGGCAAGCAAAGCTGAGTGTCCTCAACTCAGAGACCCAAGCCACAACATAACAAATCTGGCAGAGACAGTCTTTGTTCTCTTTGTAGAACTTTTGTTCTCCTTTGCCAACACCATAGAAGATGGAGAGGAGAAACAAAAACGAAAAAGAGAATTAATGTTTGTTTGTTTTTAAAAAAGAAAGACACCAAAAACTTTTAGAGTGGAGAGGAGAGAAAAAGGGGAAAACTTAAAAGTTTGTAATATAAATAGTTTTTTTAAAAAGTGCAAGAAGGGTAGAATACTGATGAACGAAAGCTCTGAAGAGATGATCTCCTGGATGAGGCAAGAAAAAGATTTGGGGGAAGACCAAGGACAGTCATCTTTATCGAATCTCGATCACATGAAGTTGTCCCTCCTGGATTATGAAAGAAACACAATACAGGATGCTTCCTACAGCCCTCCCAGAAAGACTGCTTATGAAAAAATGTGTTTGAGTGGCAGGACCTTTGTGTGTAAAGTTACAGTGTTTTACATCTGTGAATATACTCATTGAAGTATACTGATTTTTACACATTTCTACCTTTCCCTCTGGGAAAAAGGGTAGTAGTTAATTTCTGAAGGGCATTATATTACTTTAAAAACTCAGAGGACACATGATTAAGCATTCCATTAGCAACATTTGCATTGTTTTTCTTTGTTATAAAATCTCAGCTTTCTAGAAAGCAAATCCAGATTTCAGCTGTGTTTGTGTAGTGAGCAAACACTATGAAATAACCATTTATACATTTGCCATAATGTACATGTTTGTATTAAAATAAAGACCTTGAAAAAGTAGAACTAAAATGAGATATGTTGGGAGGGGAATGAACACTTAATTCTTTATTTGGAAACAGATTCAAAGTAGCCTAGAGAGACCCATTAGTGATTCCAATGGGTTTACTCTGACCCAGGTCTTGGTTTATCCCACAATCTTCTATACATAAATATATGCAAATAGTATTTATAGAGATATTATTAAAGACATATGTTTAGGAATGCTTTTACTTTGGGTGTTTCCTAACGGTATTGTGTAACCACACACTGGGGTAAGGAGGAGGTACAAAAGAAAAGGTGGTAAGAGTTGTACAACTCCATCTGGAAACATGTTTCTTTTTGTGTTATATGCAGTCTAGTCATTAATCTATCCTCTTTAGTCACCTCTTTTGCTTTGTTTTGTAATTCTAGCTGCAACTCTTTTCAAGTTTCACTGCCCTCAACAAAATACATTTGTGAAGAATATTTTCTGTGACATTTCTTTTTGCAGTTCTGCAGTCAGGCATCATGAGGATAAACAAACACAGGCATTTATAGAAAAGCCTGAAGACTTTTAAAAGTAATTACAAGAACGCTCTTTAAATCATCAAATGATCAAACAGTAGCCTCCACAATGGATTCCTTTTCTTTGACAAACCTTAGAAATTCGAATAGTAAAACATGATATGAAAGATTCTGTCACAGACACATTATCTCAATACGTAATATTTTCAGTTTAGGGAAATTATTATTTTTTATATAAATGTTAATATCAGCAACCAGTATTTAGCACTATTTAATAGTATGCTTATCAACTATGCCATCTATAGCCAGGATAAAATCATCACTGCTGCAAATGTTCTTCCATCTGAGTACCAACTTCACACACTAATTAGACTAACCCTCTCTGACATGTAAATCTAAACAATGCAAAACCCAGGCAGAAACTGCCATAAGAATAAAACAATCAGAGTAAAGGGGATAGAATGTGTACACAGGCATAAAAACGAAAGGCCTATCTAATCTAAAATTCTGTTCCAACAGTGGTTAAACAGAGGCTTGCGGAAAGCCCAAAAGCAAGACACAAGTTCCCTAGTGCCCTTCTGTTTGTGTTCCCCAGGAACTGGTATTGATTTAATGAGACTTTGGTTAGCCCCAGGTTTGGGATAAGGGTCTGACAAATTGTCTTCTACCAACCAACACTGCAATCAACTCTGAGATGCCTGGACTTTCCATGTACATTTTCCCACAATGCCTCAGAATGAAACTATTGTGAGAAAGCAAGACGGCTGCTCCAGACTGAGCAATGTGGTGTGGGGAATTCAGTATGGGTATCAACAAGTGCTCGATCCTGTTGTGATGTTGGATTCCTAGCAGCTGCCTCAGGGTGCTATACACTGATACTAGGCTTGATGGCAATAAATCAGAAAGATTTCTCAGATATGGCTGGTATGTACTGGGGCATCCTAGTATGCCATGTTAGTGTTACACTGTTAGTGTGTCACAAGGTGTTATGTTTTCAAACAATCAAGGGCTGTTCCTGTGTTTGCAGAAACCCTGCCACAGATGATGCTAGAGCTATCTTGTCTTTTCCTATTCTTAGTCTCCAAAGGCAACTATTATCACATATCTGATTTTTGAGTGTAGATTCATCTTTCAGTCATTCTCAGTGCAAAAATGCAACAGAATGATCCAGCCTCAGAGAAGGTGGCTGAGGAAAGGCCAAGGAAAGCCAATTCCTCTTGTCAGCCATATGTGTCAGCCTTTACGGTAGCAATTAAGGTTCAAATTAGATGCAACACTAAATATTTCATTCAGAAGGTCATCAGGATTCAGGCTTCTTTTAAAAATTAGTAACAATCCCTGCTCCCAATTTCCATCAGTACTATTGTGGTGAAGGAAAGGGTTAACCCCCTCCCAGCACATTACAGTCATAATGAAAAGTGCCTTGTATCTATTACTGAATACAGGAATACTTTACTAAGTAAACTTCGTAAACTAAGTAAGCTTTGGCTGATACACCAGCTGCGCCCCTTCCTGGAGCTGGAACACCTAAAAACAGTGGTACACGCACTGGTAACTTCACGGCTTGATTTCTGCAATGCGCTCTACATAGGGCTACCCTTGTGCTTAGTCCAGAAGCTTCAATTAGTTCAGAATATGGCAGCCAGGTTGGTCACCGGAAGACCTAAAACTGACCATATAACACCAATTCTAAAGTCTCTCCATTGGCTGCCTATTAGTTTCCGGGCACAGTACAAGGTGTTGGTCATTACCTTTAAAGCCCTACATGGCTTGGGGCCAGCCTACCTGCGGGATCACCTTCTCCCATACAATCCGCCCCGCACACTAAGGTCCTCTCGGAGGAATTTACTGCAGCCAGTCAGAACTAGGCTGGCTGAGGTTACCCAGAGGACCTTCTCTTCTATCGCTCCCAAGTTATGGAATGGCCTGCCGGAGGAGACCCGGCACATCACCGGTCTTGACTGCTTTAAAAGAGCGGTCAAGACTGATCTCTTCCGACAGGCCTCCCAAGACTAGCATTTCCATCACCTCCCATCAATTGTCTTGCTGTTCTTTTAATAGCTGATTGATTTTAGTGTGTTTTAGGGGGTTGATCTTAGGTGGATTGGTGGGTGGAGAGGATTGGGTATGTTTTTTAATGTTTTTAATGTATTAATGTATTTAATGTTGTTCGCCGCCTCGATCCAGGTGAAGAGGCGTGATAAAAATAAATATTATTATTATTATTATTATTATTATTATTATTATTATTATTAAACTAAAAGCAAAGAAACTTTTGTGGGCTACAGCTCCTGATATCCCATTGCCAGTATATTGTTGGCCATTGACTGGGGGATTCTGGAAGTCACAGTTCAAAAAGGTAACTTTTCCAAGCTCTAAAAAGACCTAGTTCTCAATGGTAAATTTGGTGGCATTTCTATGTGGGCCTATAGTTATAGCCATTTTCTTATCCACAGTCCTTCTTGTAGGTCTGCTGCATGTTCTGTCCAACCCAAATGTACTCAAATTTCAGTGGCACTTACCCAAAGCCTGACAGGTTGCCTATCAATAAGTTTAGTATCACATTTAGTTTGGCTCTAACAGGTAACTTCTAGATTGTTTCAATTCCATCCCAAGCTGCCCTTCCAGTTAGATGTACGAGAGCCATCAAGAAGTGGGCCAACACTCCCCAGAGCAGCTGCTCTCCCCCCCCCCGCCATTACGTGGATCAAAACATATTCGATACACAGAGCAACTGACAATGAAACAATTTTCAATAAAGAACTATGTGAAAAAGATGCCTTCGTGAAGACATTTGGAAAGAAAAGATGTGAAACAGTTGCTTTAGATCCAGCCTAATGCTTATTTAAAGCACATTAGCTCCCACCTTCTGCATCCAACATCTTTGGGATATCCAAATGTTTTTCAGCAATGTCCATGGCAAGGTTTATATTCCCCAGAGGATCATCCTACACAAAAAACAGGCACAAAAGTTAATCACTTACAGACATGTTTGGCAATTATGTTTAGATTGCTGAAATAAATAAATATATCAAAAGATTATTCAGAAGCAGAGAACAAAATATTTGAGAGTTTTAGTGATGAGTGGAAAAGAATTTCCAAAGCAAAAAAAAAAAAAAAGGTAAATGCTTTCCACTTAAAACACTTTTCCAGTTGTAATTTCAAAATGAACCACAAATATATGTAGCACACTCCCATACATATCTACTCAGAAGTAAGCTCCACTGAGTTCAATAAGCCTTAATACCTGATCCCCCCCCCCCCCAGGACTATAGGCTAATGGTTTGTTGCTGTTTGTTCACTCAGAAGAAAAATTTACTTTCTTCTGGGACTTAATGTCAAGTAAGCACATAGTCTTGGTGTTACTTGCTCTCTAGCAACAAGTTTAGATGGGCAAGACAATGGCCTTGTAAAACATCATACAGATTAACCATGGAAAAGGCATGAACTAAGTATCACCTAGACCGTTGAGGAGCCATAAAGTAAAAACCAACAAGCAAAAATCCTCCTGACATCTTTTAGAAGCATGGAAACTAAAATGTTACTGCTCAAAATCAAAGATAGTATTCTTAAAGAACCAACTTTAGATGTGCACCTGCATGTATGGCTTACCTTGGTGAAATTAATTTGGGGTGATTATCTGTGAAAAGATCTGTGAAAGGGAATTTTCTGCTAACGTTAGAATTCAGCTGTTCTGCTGATTTCTGCTGTTCATATTTTGCTGCTCATTTTTCTGCTGTTCATATTTTGCAAATTGCTTCATAGGGAGACTGTTAAAGATACAGTGGTCCTAAGGCAGCCTATCCAGAAGAATCACCTGGCCAGCCCAACAGAGGACAAAAACTGTTCCTTTCAACACTGGAGACTAACCAGCTAAGGACCTATTCTTGGACCAATTCAGCAGATGGCAGAGACAGCAACTGGCAACAGACTGTGGCAGCATGGCAAAAAACAAGTCCTGAGCATGGCAATGTGAATATTTAATTAGACTTTTACAAACGAGCAGCTCCCACAAGCTGGGTTTCTCTGAAATGCTTGTGCAAAAGGTTCTCAGAAATCCTGTGATGGAGAGTCAGCTGGAAGAAAAATTCATCTGGAGTGAAAGATTACCAGCTGGCTATTAGAATAACTAAAGGTGATTGATTGTCTCTCACCCATGATCTTATCCCACACTTTGGTCCTTCCACACTATTGAAACAAGGAGAATAATGCTGTTCATTACTGGGAGCTTGAAGCTCGCATATGGAATTAGAAACACAGAAAACTGTCTTCAAGAGAATAAGAATGTTAGCCCACCTAACTAAATATTTTCTTCATCTGTGGGAGGGAAGCTTTTACCCCCCAAAATCTTTTGGACTCCTGTTCCCAGAAGCCTCAGCAGGCATGGCCAATGAGAAAAGTTTGTGTGGGTTGTATTCCAAAGTATCTGTAGTGATACACAATAAAAAAAAATATCTACAGAATGTGAATGGTGATGGGTCTCCTGGGATTTGGAGGAAAGACTTTCCCAGCCCAACTGGAAATGCAAGCATTGGGCCTGAGCCCCTTCTCATGCAAAGCATGGACTCTCAAATACTTTCACTGCCCATGTGGTCTCATCATTTCAATAGAAATAGAAGAGCCTCCAACACTACTTAGATAACAAGAGAACCAGAAACAACATATTAACACCTACACTGCAGTCTGGGTCCCTCTTCTTAGGTCATTTTCTTGGCTGGCTTAATTAGAGAAAACTGAGATGTTTGTACACCGGAGCAAATCTGAAAATATGGTTGAATAAATACAAGCTACCACCACATGGAGGCACATTCACAAAAATTATTTACCATGTGACTATGGCAATGTAAAATCACCATGTGATAGTTTCATTGCATTCAAATTAGCCATCACAGAATAGCAATGGAAATCTCCACAGCATATAACAAGTTATGAAATGATGGAAAAATAGGTCATTGTTCAATATCTGGTAACTCTTTTAAACTTCATATTTTCCCACTGAGTTCAGTGGGATTATATAAGCTTGAACCCTAAAGTTACTATCTTGTATACACTTGCTTTTGATATATTTTTTATTGTTTGGTTTTTACTTGAGGGCTCTTGCATGTAGAAGAGTAGCCTATGCATTTGGATACTATATATGTATTCAGAAATTCCACAGAAGTGAGTGGGACTTACTTTTGAATAACTATTATAGGATCACACTGTAAATTATGAGTTCAGTTGTGGATTGGATTGTTAGTTAATGAAGCTTAAAGTCATAAAGTTTCCTACACATCTTATATTCAGTATTGTTGGTAGAAATCTAGAAAATTCATATCTGTTACAGAGTTAAGATGCCATAAAGATCAGACCAGGCCTATTTAAAACAGCTTTGCCAGCAAGGGTGTTCTTCCATCTCAAATATGAACACAAAGAAAGGCATGCAGAAAAGAAAACTGAATCAAGCCAACCAAACCCATAAAAGCCACAACAATATATCAGTAGGGGGGAAAAAAGGAGTTTTTTAAAGAACGAGCATCTGTTGCATGCAGTGTGTGCTACTTCATGCAGGATTATTGCAGGTCCTGACAGAATTGCTGTGTTCATGTGTTCTGCCTGCTATCATAAAGTTTTAGCCATAACTAAGCTAAATTTTAAGAGGATTACAGTTGCATTAAAGAATTTGGAAACCCAGAGATTCCCAAATTCTGAGCCAGTGTCCTTCATTGTGCCACAAATGATGTTAAAAATTCAGTCTCCAGAGAACTCCTCACCTACCAAGAAGGCAAACTGCCCCCATTCTTCAGGGGGCAGGGCTCTCATTCTAATGGCCCTTCAGTGAGGAAATGGGAAACTACCTCTGTCTCTACTCTGGCTATAACTGGATTACTTCTGATGCAGAGACAAAGGGAAAAACAACAATATGTGACATGGAGTAATGCAAAGAATTAAAAGGCATGTTTTTTTAAAAAATAAATAGCTTCCTGACTAGTTTGGAGTCATAGTATGTGGAGCTGGTCTACCATTTCTAGCATTTCTGGGCATTGACTATGCTGAAGGGAAACAAAATCCTAAACAGCTAAAGTGCAGCACATTGGGATGGCTTTAGTAGAGGTATTCCCAAACAGCAGCTTATTTTGCAGGGGATGCTTCAGCTCCTTTCAAGGCACACAAGTTGATTTGCTGAGTTGGGCTTATTAATTGTCTCATGGATATCTCTTGGACATGAGCCAGAAGGAAGGATGACCATTTCAAGTTATTAAACACATTCTGGTTTACTGTTAAGAAAGCATGCTAAGAACACTGCAAGGGAGCCAAAATCACTACAAATCAACATGCTGTGTCACCCAGACTGATGACCTTAGATAGCTTGGAATAGTCAATAAGATCAGGTCGGTGTCTATGGATAAGCGCACAGAGGCCAAGACCGTCTTTCCAGCTTCACAACAAGCAACCAAAAATAAAAATGGAAAGATGTTAATTAAATAATGGTAACATCCAGCAGCTTGAGGTCTGACAACATGCAGAGGCTACATAATATGCCCTAAAAAAACTTCACACAAAATGAAAGATAATTCCAGGGTTTGCTGTGATTTGTTTTGCTAAATCCCATTCAATGGTCAGCACACCAAGAAGGCCAAAGGAATCAATTTATGGATCTGGTAATACGAGGGTCATACTGAAAGTAATGTATGTGTGCTAGTCATCCAAATGTGATGCTATTACACCACCAGATAAAGTAATTCTTATAGCATGACTGTAATTTCTAGGTGTTGCATAATCATGGATATGAAAGAGAAACAAAGATTCAGTCATTGAGTCTTGGCCAAAGGATGCACTGCTTCCAACATCCACAGAAGGCTCAGAAGTGTGTATGGTAAGGAGACAATTAAGGAGAGCAATGTGTGAAGATGAATGGAAAAAGTTAAAGAAGGCAGAACCAGGGCTGAAAACACACCACACAGTGGAACGCCATCAACAGCAGGCACTGATGAAAATCAAAATGGAATGGACTACATGATTCGCACAGACTAGTGTATGACTGTCCAAGAGATTGTTGGAGAAGTTGGCTGAAATCAGTGCTGCTGAGCTGATTATCCATAATGTTGGATACAGGAAAGTGTGTGCTATGCCAGTTCCTCATCAGTTAACAGCTGCTTTGAAGCAGAAGAGACTGCACATGTGCTTGGAACTGTTGGAAGTCCACAAGGACACCTTTTTGGGGAATGTTTGCACCAGTGATGAGACCTGGGCACACCTATATGATGCACAGACCAATAATCAGCCCATGATGTGGTGGCACTCCACCTTCCTTAGGTCATAAAAGTTCAAAAGTCAACCCTCAGCACAGAAGATTATGGCAAATGTCTTCTTGGATTCCAAGGGAATTATTTTGCTTGATTTCCTTGAGCATGAGGCAACAATGAACAGCAACTGCTACACTGCATCATTCCAGAAACTTTGAGAAGCCATTTGGAAGAGCAGATTGCAGAAACAGCTGAATGCAATTCAGTTATTCCACAATAATGTATGACCCTACACTTCTTTGGCAAACATCACAGGTTCAGGCGCAAATGGGATGGCCAGTGGTGCCACATCTGCCTTGCAGCCCTGATCTCACCCCCTCAGAGTTTCACTTGTTCTGTTGGATGAAAGTCAGCCTTTGGGGACAGTGCTTCCATGATGTAGGCAAAGTGCAGGATGCTATCAGACACTGGACCAGGATTGCCTGGAAGAGTTTTTCCAAAGTGGATTTAACGAGTGGGTTCAAAGGTGGCATAAATACATTGGCAATGGTGGATACTATTTTGAATATGATCTTGTAGACAAAGAGTTATTTTACACGTGTATGTAGTGGTACATGTCTCTTGTTGTTAATTAAGTTGTTACAGCAGGCATTACTTTCAGTACGATCATTGTGGTTTTTTTAATTCTACTTGCAGTGCATACCCAACATTGTCAGGTATTTTAGGCATCATTTCACATATATTTTAGGACTGCATCATACAAGACAAGTCTCTCAAACAGTGGCCACTTCTGTTTATAAAGTTTAGATCAATCCTCTACATAGATTTTTTTTTTTTTTACATATGACGAATGGACCTTTGTTAGCTTTGTCACATGTACATGCAACACGAAGCCATAATGGTAGCAGAAAGACACTGTGCTGGACTGGCACATTAATTCTGTGATTTTTCTACCTCTCAACACTTTTTTAAAAAAGATTTACATAGCATAAACAAGGTAACTCAGAAAAACAATCTGTTCACATATGACACCACAAAACTCACTGGTAAATATTATACCAGCAGTATAAGAATTGTGTGTGTGTGTGTGTGTATACCATCTTCGAAGGCTCAATTGATTGGACCTTGAACCTAGCAGATATACACCACATGTATGTCAAGAATTAGTTTGGCTTCTTGCAAGCTGGCACTCTCCAAACATACTGGACAAGGGTGACCATCACCCTCAGTAAGTATGATAATGGCTGTACCGAATGATGGATGTAATTGCCCAACATATCTGAAAGGCATCAGGCGGGGGGAAGCCAGCCCTCTCAGTACAGCCATCAACCTAATGTTTGACAGAGATACAAGAAACAGAGGTTCCATAGTTTCCACAGTTTTTTTCCATCTTTCCATCATAGTTTCCTCCAACTTGTTGAAAAATGGGATTCAGAAGACAAAAACAAATACTGAAAAATAATCTTCATCTATTCTATTAAAAGATACCAAACAATATATCTATATCAAAACAATATTCAAAACAAATATAGTCAAAGTATTAGAACGAACAAGAGCAATAAGGCAAGTAAAATAATAGAAAATAGCAAAGATACCAAACAGTAAAAAAAGGACCACACCGAAGCAGGGTCAAACAAAGTGCAGCATGAAAGAAGCAGCAGCGGAGTTCACAGTAAAACACTAGGGCTAGCGTTATAAAGGCTCTACAGCTGATTTAGATAACGCATATGGCTGAAAGCCGTTCAATCTCAGCAACACATCCTTAACACTATAATGACCAAAGTTCTAGATCTTGTCCATATTTCAACACAACTGTCCCAGCTTGACAGGGACGGATCAAAACAGTGCTCTGCTGTCCTACTTTCTCAGCTATTTTTAAAATGTTCCAGTTTATCGCTTCCTCCTCCCACTTCTGTCTTTGTTCTCTTCAGGAAAAGCTCAGGCAAAAGCAAACTGCTGTAGCCTCTCCTAGCTTGTGTATTCTTCCACATAACTTTTGCCATCTGGATGACACTGATGTTGCTTGGGCATATGTATCTTGTTTTTCATCTGTGAAATGTTGGGGGATATGCATTTCATGATTTCAAGAAGCAGGAAAGTTCAAATGGAAGAAAACTTTTTGTAACTTATACTGAAATGAACTATCTGTTTAAGCCTTTGCCATGTCTAACACATAGTAGTGTTAGACATGGCAAAGGTGTTTAAATCAACACCAAAGATCTGTGTTTTACAACTGTGTCTAAAAACTTAATAGATTCAATCACCTGTAACTTAACTTTGCAAATGGACTATTAGTATCCATAATGCACATATTGTCTCTTCTATTAATTGCCCATTATTAACCCTGGAGATTTTTCAGTCAGTTGTATCTTGGCCCATGCTATATACATCCACTCTATTTCATAAAAGTTCTAGGAAACTTGAGAGTTTGCCTAATCATACGATTCAGTTATAGTCCAGTAATAAACCTATCTCCTGTTCTTTTAAATCACAAGTCCTTTTTACTATCACTGGACAAATAGCATCTGTTCATCACCCTCTGATATCCAGTTTATGACATAGTATCCCTGCTACTGTAATATACCCTCGAAGTGCCAGCATTTGTGGATGCTTTGTTATTGAATTTGTGCTTGCTTTCGATGCTAATAAATTTAATACAACCAGATGTATTCACTCTGTGTGGCCCAAGGTAAGAGAGAAAAATGACACAGAGCTTTCAGGTTGCATCTTACATTACAAACGCAATGCAGCCACCACTCCTTGTTGGCTCCACTCCCTGCTGCTCTAGGAACAATATGATTATTTCCTCTGCAAGCAGTCTCCAAGGAGCAGCAGTGCTGGCAGGTGAAATATTCACACTGCTGGTTCCTCTGATGCGGTCTTGCAGTTTTAACTGCCAGAGCCATCTGGAAAACATCTGTGGCTAAATGACAGTCATGCAACCATCATATCAACAAGACAAACAACCAATGAATATGAAATATGACCTTTGAAATCAGCCAATAAATATGATATTTATAACAATTATGAAAAATAGAGAAATTTAAATATATAGAATTAAATAGAATGTACTGCGTACAATATGAAAAATCACATGCAATGTAGCCAAAGGTGAAAATAATGTTCGGCAAGAAAATACCAAAATCTGCCTAAATACACAATGTCAATATATGAAAACACATGGTGTCAAAAGAACATGAACCTAAATTAAATGGGGTATATAACAATAAACTCCATTTAAGACCAAGATTTAAAAACCAAGACAAGAGCAAGACATATACACATAAATAAGCTCCAGCTGTGAGGTCAAGTAGTTGTTGTAAAAGTACTAATTATAATGACTGAAGGACTTCAAGCAAACTGTGAATGATAAAGGATTCCACAATAACACAGAAGTTGTTTCACTGTCCAATAAACAGGTGTTGTGTGTCCTTTACATTTGTAACTGAGACTCTGTTCAAAACACAATCATGCCACTCCTGTAAGATAAGAGCTGCACCACTCCCAAACTGCAAGAACAGTATCCTCTGTTAGATCTGAAAAAGGACCAAGCTCAGCTGCAAAACGGTTAGTGATGTTTTGTCTTGTGGAAATTATTAACTTTACCTAGTATGGAAGTTTTGAATGTTCACATTTCGATAAGGAGCAGTTTTTCTCTGACACCACAGCAGCAGCCCTTCTTTGGCAGATGTCTCTGAAAAGATTGCAAAGAAAGATGTATAAGCAAAGCATCATAAATTCAAACCAAGATCATTGTGTGGTGGTTTTCCAGCAGCCAGAGAGTAATTGGGTACCTATGTGACTGCTTAATTCAACTTAATTCAATTTAATACTGCTTAATTCAAGAGACGCAACAGGAACATTCCTCCTAAGAAATTTTATCCTATTTGAATACAGAAATATCACCTTTTGATGAAGATGTCTCTGTTTTTTTTCTATGTAGTTTCTTACGAAATCATTTGATGCAACTGAATTTTTATTCAGATGTAGATTTATTTCACTTACATTAACAAAAAGAATGATAAAGAGTTATTGATCTCATATTTCACCATGCCTTCCTCAATAAAGTAAATATCCATTATATATTTTTATTCTAATAAAAAAAATCTAGTTTCCTTAGCCTAACAAAGGCTCCCAAACCATTAAAATATTTGAGGTGTAATAGTTAGCATCAAACACAATTTCCCTCCGAACTTAAAATGCCTCTGTAGTACTCAAAATCTCACTTTTTTCACCAACTAAATCCACTTGTAATGTGTGTGTATGTATATGTATGTATGTATAGATAGATAGATAGACAGATAGACAGACATATGTATGTTTGTATGTATATGTGTATGTATATACATATTTAAAAACTTACTTTCATTTGAAGATATCATCATGCAGCAGTAAAGCCAAATGCTGGTCCCACCAGCTTGGTTCAGGCAATTTTATCTCAACTAAATAAGCAAAGATATGAACAAGGTTGCTTGTGGACATGCATATAGCCCTGTTACTCTTCTGTGTTTATGATTATGACTGATAACTTGGCCAGCCAAGATATTAAGGCAACGTCAAGCTAAAGCTTTACCTTGGTTTGTTCCAAAGTCATTAGTCATAGTTTCTTGGTTCAGACAAAGCAGATTGCTATAAATAATGGAAGACATCCTGGTGTGTTCATACACTTACACAAAGAAAAGAACAAAGCTGCAGTGTGTGCTACCAAAAACCTTAGCCTTCGTCAAAAAGTAAAAGAATTCTCAGCATCTTCATATAACTACAAATAAGAGGTCATAAAACATGGATATGGTCAGATGGTGAATCTTGAGATCTGGTTCACTCATGCTTGGCTCTTTGTTCAGAATGTGCTAATCCACTGCAAGAAGATTAGAAACATCCTCATTAAAAGCTGCTCCAAAGCTGTATCCTTAGTGCCTTTAGGCATCAAACCACCAAGCCTCCTAAGTTCTATACACCTCCTAATGTTTACTGAACAAAGCTCTCTTTCGAAAATCCATAAAAGCATAATTCATATGCAGAGTGGATGCAGAAATGCCTGGTAGATTTCTTTTCCAAAGAATGGTTTAATTGCTACTGTACAATCAGGGTAAAGTAAATTTGTCAAGAATAATTATTCCTTAAATCAACACATGAAATTTAGGAAACAGTAAATTTGTTACATATTGCACTGCATAATGAAGGACATCTGTTTGATGAAGTAAAATGTACACATCCATAGTTTAGAAATAAATCTCAGCTGTCTGGATTGTTCATTTAAATGCTTCATATGTTATTTGTTTGGCTAAAATAAATAAAGAGCATTTTAATGCAGCAGTAACTGTCTACGTAACTGACAGACCACTCAAGAAGTAACTTTCTGATGTTAGTAAGTCATGCTTCTATTCAACAAAAATGTTCTATTTTTCCCCAAACAGAAATTTCAGCCGTTTAATAGAGAAAGGCTATATACACAATCTCTCTCGTATTTCATTTGCTCAGCTGCCCAGTCACTTTTCTCTGAAAGTAAATCTCAATCAAATGCAAAATCCTTCCTAGGAATCAGTCAGTGATCTTTGCATTTTATGTCAGCTTTATGTCTCAAGGTCATGCAATATGACTCATTACAATTACATGGTGGCTAGTCATCTGTTAGAAAATGGAAAGACCATTCCAGACATTGTCAAACTATCTAACTTGCTGAGCAACATACAAAAGTTGTCTTGTATTTGAGAGATGAAGGATGTTTTACATACTGACATGTCTACATTTGTATGTCTCAAGCTTGCTGTTTCATTACACCACTGGTGCTGACCACTGCAGTTCTAAGATGAAGCCAGGTGTCCATTTTGAGAGGTTGGCTGACAGAAGGCAGTTCTAAAAGCTAAGCAACCATAACATTCTGTGGATATTTTGATATCACAGACATATGGAAATCTTAATTCATCATCCCGTCCTTCTGAAAAACTCTAGACGGTTATTGAGCTATCAGGTGGTAGGACACAATATTGATAAGAGAAAACAGCCAATCTATCACGCTCAGGGCTTTGAACAAGTTTTTTAAAAGTAATTTGTTCCTGTTAGTCATTGTTGTTTTTTAATGGCTCATTGCTGCTACTCATTACAGTGCTGAAAAGGTAACTTGTGTTGTTTACTGGACTTCTCTTCAACTTTTCTATTAATTTCCATTACCTTTTTTAAAGCCAAAAGCCTATAGGATTGATAAGAAAATGACATAAAACTTAAAAAATTGTGTCAAAGACCCCTGAAAATGCCAGTCAAAAGTCATTTCTGAGTCCAATCATTGTAGTAACTTTGCTCTTACTCTTTCCCTTGGTTTTTTACGCTCTCATTACTCAAACAAGCATCTTTTTGCAGGCAACTATATTACTTATATCATGTTACTTCCAAGTTCTTCTCACAATAAATGATCATGTAATTTACCCATCTTATACGTTTTCGGAAATCTCCCATATTTTCAAAGGAATCCTGTCATTCATTTACCCCTCCTTGGACTGTAATTCCATCCAATTCCTAGTGCCATCTGAAATAGACTCATTGAATCAATGGAACATAAGTGTTGATTAAATAAGTTCCCATTGATTAACGTCTACTCTAGTTGGATATTTTCTAATTGGAACGAACAATTAAATATAGGCCTGTCAGCTTACAGCACAAGTAAGAGATTATGGATTGCAACTTACACAAGTTAAGGATGCTTTTCCAATGGAGGGAGGGTTCTAGTGTCAACTTCTCCCCAATGTTCTTTAGTGTTATTCTATGCACCTATCTACTTACTTATTATACATCCTCTGTTTCTTCCAATATGGGATCCAAGTTGTTTTACGTTTAGGTTAAAACAAAGTACAACTAAAATAGAAAATTTTGAAAACTACCAATTAAATAAAAAATCCTGTTTTTAAAAATTTTACTTTGGATAGGAAAATTGTGATGCGTATTCAATCCAAAGCAATCATGAAAACCCACACCTTCCCTCTGAAGCAAAATAGTCAGTCCTGGGATGACAATGATGTGATCCTCCTGAATTTCTCTGACTGATCAGTCTACTTCGTTCTTGGATACATAAGGAGCACAAGGCTGAGGTTTCAAAGTGGTTAATGCCCTGAGGTTCCCCATCCCTTTCTAGGAAGGGAAATAGTGCTGCCCAACTTACTGGGGAGAAGTTTTACTGCTTGTGTCAATGTGAAATGGCAAGCTGCCGTCTTTTGTCACAGTTGATTGTGCTTTTCCTTCCCAGAAACCTGTGCAGTTTATACAGTCTTTTGGAAAGGGTTAAAAACACAAGCCAATAGGATTCAAATCCTTGAATGGTAGGTGAGGCCATAGAAATTTAGGCAAAGACTTCACTCAGTTCAGGCAGTTAGGTATAAAAGGGGGCACCCTTTCAGTTAGCTTTGGAGCTGCATCCCCATACCATCCCTCCCTCAGCTTTGAAGTTGTATTTGCTTGGTGATTCTATTTCTGTTAGCTCTTGTCACAACTTTGGTGGGTTATTTGGGTATGGGATCCAGATCTGGGAGGAAAGGGATACAGTTTTTACAACCTGGCAGAAGGAAAGGGGAGTCCCTTTTAAGGATATTGAGAGTACAAGCAAAAGGGCATGTCCAATTCAACGGTCTTCGCCTTGCTCCTAGGTGGCAGAGAACTAGAGTGGTATATGTCCATATGGAAACCTGTATTTGTCATCCCAAAGTAACATCCAGCAGGTGGGCCAGGTAATGTGGTTCATCAACTGACAGACAAGTTAGTCAATTTCTGGATCTGTACTCATTCAGATGCCAAGCCTATTAGCAGCTGTAACCAATAAAGTTGTGGCCTATTTCTTTTCCAATCATTTCTCTAAGTGTCTGTTCTTTGAGAATAAGAGCTAGAATTGCCACTGGTGCAAGAGCCAGCCTGGTGCATTGGTTTGAGTGCTGGACTATTGCCATTTCCGCACTAGACTGTTATAGTGCTATTATTCCACTTTCAACATTCTATGGAATCCTGGGGTTTGCAGTTTAGGGAGGGGCCTTTGAGGCTCCTCCCTAAACTGCAAACCCCAGGATTCCATAGGATGTTGAAAGTAGAATAATAGCACTATGGAAATGTGTGCAAATGGCCTAAGTCCCTGGAGACTGGGGTTGAATTCCCTGCTTGGCCATGGAAACTGAGTAGGTGACTTTGGGTGCATCACACACTCTTGGCTGCAGAAAACTCCATGATAGGTTCACATTAGGGTCACCATAAGTCAGAAACACTTTGAAGGCAAACAACAACAACAGTGTGGTGTAATGGTTTGAGTGTTAAACTACAAATCTAGAAATCAGGGTTCAAATCCTTGCTCATCCAGGGAAACCCACTGCATGACCTTGGCAAACCACATTCTCTCAGCCTCAGAGGAAGGCAAAGGCAACCGCTCTCCGAACAAATCCTACTCATAAAATTCTGTGATAGATTCACCTTAGGGCTGCCATAAGTCAGAAATGACTTGAAAGCACACAGCAACAACAACAAAAATGCAAAATCAAGTCATACTTTTAAGTTTGCATTTAAAGGACACTTTCTTTGCCCTACTGGACAAAGATACAAGAACAAAAGCAGATTAGCAAACCTAGACAAATTGAATGCCTTTTGAAGTCACTTATAAATTAAGTGGATTGCTATAATCTTGAATATCACATCAGAACTCAATACTGTCAATAAAGCTATCCGTTGCTTAAACAGCCTGACAAGTCAAGTCAGTTCATCTTGACACAAATTCTTGAGGACAGTGTTGTATGGCTTGTATTCTTACCTTCCACTGAAATATCTTGAATGGCAAAGCGAAGGATGATAGTCCAGATCATACCCAAGGTCATTTTTACATTTCCATCTACAATTTCTAAAGTAGAACAGAAGGAGTATTTTAAATATTCTGTGGTCGGAGAAGCATGCCTGCTATAACTTTTAGGTTTGTGGTTTTATTGACACTCTGATATGTGCTTAAATACAATTTTTTTTTCATAAGACTTATAATTCCATTTAAAAACCATTCAGTTTGAAGAAATCTATAAGCCTAGAAGCAAGCCTCAAAATGGCATGGCAGATATCAGGATGCTATGAAGATGGATGGCTATGATTGGTTGTACTGCAGCCATTGTTTCCAAAATGCTTTCTTTAAACTAGGGGTGGGCAAAGTGTAGCCTTATGGGATGTGCATAGCCTCCAGAGCCAGTTTTCTTAAATGCATCAAAATGATTTTTGGGGATGGGGAGGGCATTTTCATCATGTCTGGAGCACCATTTCACCCCCTCCCCAGGGATCAAGATGAAATCTTGCAAAATTTTTCAGAAAGATTTGTTGCCTCAAAATGCCTCTACAGGCCCAGAAAGCCCAAAAATATGCCTTGATGTCCCTTACAGGGCTTTGTTGGGCAGATGGGGCAAATAGAGAGAGAGACAGAGACAGAGACAGAGAGACAGAGAGAGACAGAGAGATAATAGATGTTACAGAAGCAGGTGCAGTGTGGGTGCATGGACCTAGAAAGTCTCTTTGAAGTCTAATGTGGACCCCTATTTTTCCATAACTGCCCAACTCTGGTTTAAACTATCTGTACCACCTTGGAATCACTAAGGGTCAAGATAAATCTGCACAGAAATTGCATATTTCATAAATATGTATCCCCCCCCCCTTCATTTATAAAGCAGGCATGGGTATTCTACAACTCATTAAACACAGTGTCAGAAGGTCACAGTCCAGGACAGTGCAGACACAAGAATGGTCAGGGAAGCCAACACTTCCAAGAAAATATGAGGTGACCACCCTCCCCCTGAAAATAGGGGCAGGGAGAAGGAGATCAGGAAAATCATCTTGAAGATAATTAGGAAATTAATTAATTCCAGGAAAATGGTATTAAAAGCTGTTGTTTTGATTGTGGAGTATAAGTAGTTTAAATGGCATAGGCCAGAAATCTGTTTGTATGCTACACCAGCAGTTGTCCTTTCTCCAAGGTTGTACAACAGTAGCAAAAGAAGGCAGAGAAAATCTGCTGGCTTCAACCAGCCTATTTCTTCAGTCCCTTACTTCCTTCACAGCTGTTATTTCTGTGATCTTCTTCCTGCCACAGCCACCTACTCCAGCACAGTTATGCCACTATAGCATGCCAACAGGATTCCAGCCACACTATACCTTTGCTCAGTTATTGTTTCTTTTGTTACATGACTTAACATACAAAATATAATGTTTTTATTACAACTTTAATAACCCTTCCTTACAACTAGCAGTAGAATCCAGTCAGAATGAAGAACACTTTAAGTCCCAGTAATTTCAAAGGGAAAAATTTAACTCTGAAATTAACCCTTAACCCTTAATGATTAAGTGATACCATTCATATTTACCTGGAAATAATGTTAAATCTATCTATTCAAATTTGATATTGGGATTTAACTGGAGTCAATTTCATTTCACAGGATGTTTGGACCTACCGAATAGTCATGCAGGGGTTACATAAAGTAAGTCCTTTTTAAAATATTTTCAACAAAACATACTGCCATGTCCTCACTCTTTATATCCCACCTACTCTTGCTTTGCACTGATTCTCTATTCTAGGCCATTTCTGCACTAAACTGTTCCACACTAGACTATTATTCCACTTTCAACATCCTATGGAACCCTGGGGTAAAAGACTAGTGCAGAAATGGCCATGCTTCCTGGGAGTTGTTTGTTCAGTCTGCATTTTTCTCTGTGTCATCAAGTAATTTTTACCAGTCTACTTTCAAGACCTTCCCTATCTCCCTCCACATATATTGTGTTGGACTAGAACACTGGAAAACTAGAGTTTGAATCCCCACTCATCCATGAAAACCCACTGAGTGACCTTGAGAAAATCACATTCTCTCAGCCTCAGAGGAAGACACTGGCAAACCTCCTCTGAATCAATCTTACCAAAAAATGATATGGTTGCCATAGGTTGGAATTGACTTGAACATCAAAATATAGGTTTTTTTAAAAAAATAATCATAAAGTCCCTTAAATACACACAGTACCCCATGCAGGTTTTCACCTGTCTGCACACAAGGCTAAACTGGGTATGAGATGTGTCTTGCTAAAACTAGGGCCCTTTTCACACAGTATTCGCCATGCGAAAGGGCCTCTGGAACATTGCGCAATTGCAAGGAGCAGTCCACATGACGTCCTCACAATTGCGTGATCCTGCCGGGGCCGGCAGGCGCTGATCATGCATTATTTCATTTTTGGCTTGTAGCTGAAAATGGTGCGCGATCGTGCATTGCTCCAGGGCCCCGCGCGCACTTACTGTGCATGTGGAGCCTCTGGAGCCCTGGCGCTCGCGCTTCCTGCCCCAGCGCAGCCTGGAAAAATGCCAGGCTGCGCTGCAGAAGGAAGAGGAGGAGCCCTCACGCTGCCTGCTCGCCAGCAGGCAGTGGCTGCAGAGGCGAAGCAGCAGGGACGCGAGAGCCTCTCACAAGAGGCTGCTCACGCAATCCCCGTGCCCAGCGCTGCAAAAAGGTAAGGTGCGGAAATGGCCTAGGTTCCCTCAGCTACGCATGAAGCTTTCATATACAATGGATTTGTGAGGTTGGCCCATTCTGCAATTTTAGCATACAACAGCTGCATATAATGCTGCACTACTACATTTTTAACATGATCTTCATCACATTTAAATTAGACCTAAACCTCTTTTCCCCCACCCACCCACCCAACTAGTTGTCTGATTGGTTTAGGTTTTGTCTACCATATTGTCCAAAGCTATAGATTATGGAAAGGAAATAACTAAGTAATTTGGAGGCTTTGCTATGAGTTTTCTTCTCTTTAAAACATTTTAAATCCTCAGTAGCAGGAATTCTGTTGGCTGGCAAAATGTAAAAAGAAAAAAAATGTAAGAAAAGATATGGAGTGAAGGCAGTTTGAGAGAAAATAGAAAATGATGTGTACCTTCCAGTAGACCTTGCCAACCTACTGAACTAACCAGGTTCTCATAATTTCAGTCCATCAGGGCAGAAGGCCAAACTTTGCTGTTGATATTTTCTACATACCTTCTGCACCAATTGAGACCAGTTTAACACCTTTGCTGGCTATGAAATCCAATGCTTTGTTGACATTTGCAATTTTATGGAAACGCATCTTTCCTCTGTCTGGTTTTGGAAGTCTTTCCCCTGTAGGAAAAAAAATGCCATTGTCAATCAATTTATTTAACATCTGGTTGCACACATATACTAGACTGGTAGTGGGTGCATTTTACCTGAACCAAACACTAGAACTTCTTATAAATTTTTCTCAGTTGTAAGTCTCTATCCCAGAAAAAAAATATGCAGGTATAAAATTGATTGAGTTCTGAGGGTTTTCGGTACAACACAAAACTTCAAATTAAACTGTCATATATGTCACATACGTGCAAAATATGTCCAAGAATGTGTACATTCACTCTTCTGTTTAACTTTTATTAGAACTTCAGCATTTTTAGAATACAAACTGCATATATCCTTCAGCTTTCTCTCTCATGAACAGATTCAAGCACTTTCAATCTTTCTCACAGAAGAAATTCTCCATTCTTGCTGTAGTTTGCCTTTCTTCTTATTTGAATCCAACCTTCTTGACCATAGTGAAAGAAAATATGTGTCACATTCCCCTCAGAGCTAGTTATGAGACCTGATGACAGAGCTCAGAAAGATTTTGAAGGATTTCTCAATAAAGAATATGTACATGATTCATTTGAACTATTATGATATTAACCAACATATTGGCTGCAACCCGACACTCTGCAGTGTAACATTAATATCTGCATGCAAAGATACTCTGTATCATCACTACACACCCATATGCAGAATAGCAGCATCATGCAACATGTATCACAATATGCAACTGAAATGTGCAAATGTATAACTGCAATGCACAACATTGCTGTATGTGCAACACCATTTCTGCTGCTATCATCAGAATACATTTGTTGCACTGTGGCAAATAATTCCTCCTACATGTGTAGCATGACTTATATGTGCATATGTCACTAACAGGATGCCAACTATTAACTGTCCCATTGACTATTCTGCATGTAGTGGTTTGCTGCCAAGTTTCAGCCAAAAAAAAAAACAGTGATGACATTTTGATGACACAAAAAAGAGCTTGAGGCCCTTAGGCCACACTTTGCCTACCTCTTTACTATGATGTGTACTAGGATGTTCAGCAGTGTGTGTTCCTAAGTAATTCTGTATAAGATTGTGTTGAATGTAGAAAATGTTATTACACAGAACATTAAAGTCTCCTGGAACACAGGCCTTTTCCGCAGCGGGCTATTTAAACGGTGCAGAGCGATCTCCAACGGAGGTCTTCTGCACCGTAGAGTGGACTGGGGTGGACTACTTTTTGTAGTTCCATACCTCAGTCCACTCTGGAGCGACCGGAACTGGTCGCTCGGCGTGTTTTTTGAAAACCTCTTTTTAGAGGTTTTTAAAAACCACGGAGTGCGCAACCCCGTGCCGCTCCGTCGCCCGGCTCCAGAGCAGATTTGCAGGCGCGCACAAGTGTGTGCCTGCAGATCTGCCGGGGGCCGGCTTCCGGCTGGCGAGCTTCTCCGGTTGGTGGAGAGCCTCCACCAACCGGAAGCCGCCATTTAGGATGCCAGAGGAGTGCAGAGCGACGAGCTCACACTGCTCCTCATGGCGACGGACTCGGCCGGCCGGAAAACAAAGCCGGCAAGCTCTGTTTTCGGGCGTTCCCCCCCCCCATATGCGGAAAGGGCCACAGAGTAACATCTGATTTTCAAGAAACATGCCATGTTAATTGTACTAGTACAACCATATAGATCTAAGATTTGTCTAGCCTCCAATGGGGCAAGTTAGGCCCCAATTTCTCCTCCTTGTTCCTACTTAGAAGTGAAAACACTACCTGTCAGTAATACTAGGTACTAGCACAGCCTGGTAGCACTGAGGCCTTTTGCCCTGGGCGCTTGCTTCTTGAATAGAGAACATACAACAAATTCATCCTTTAATTTTAAAAAAAGGTGATCAAGTTCAAGTAACACATGTTTTAAAACATGGAACCAGAAAAAAGTGAGGGAGACAAAAACATAAGTGTTGTGTAAGTTAACGAGGGTTCCTTTCTGCTGTTATTTTGTTTTTCTGCTCTTTGGTAAGCCCTCTTATCACTTTCAGGAGGATAAACCCTTCATTTACCTCCCCACTCTCCACTTCCACAGACATTTAAAGAAAAGATCTGTATAGAGAGTTGCCTACTCACATGCCTGGCTAAAGTGGGGAGGGACAAGCAGATTTATGCATAAGATTCACTCTGCAGTGTCCCTGCATCCCTGACCACCACTTAGACCAGGATGGTTACTGTGACTCTCCAGATATTGGTTGTGCACAACTCTAGTCAGTCCTCACTGGTACAGCCAGTATCTGCAAAAAAGGACCCTTTAAGTACAATGTTGAATGTGCTTACAAAGTTCCTATGACTGGAATCTCAGATAGGTAGAGCATCCAACAAAGGGTGCTCAGTTAAGTACGCTCATTAGAACATACTCATAGGGCCTGTTGCAGACCTTCATGTTCAATATGTGAAGTTCACCAAAAGACAGCCAGATATATAACAATATTGGAGACGAGGCTTTCTTCTCACATTCCCCCTCTCCACTTTAGCCCTACACATGAGCAAGCAATGCTTGCATAGGGCTGAAGTAAATTCAGATATCTGTAATCCTTAATCATATCCTAGGTACATACAGTCTGTCAAGACTGAATGCAAGGCAACAGTTCATCTAAAGGGCATTAAGTGAGCAATCATGTTTATTTAATCATATCATTGTGTTGCGCTTTTATCTAGCTTAGGTATCACTTTTATTGTGCTGCTAGCAACCATTGACATTAACATAGTACACAACTCACCCCATTTTCCTCAGAACTGCAGAATGTAGAGCTAGAAATTTGTGTTTGTATGTGTGTTTGTGTATTGATAAGTCTGAGAGTTGCTGTCTTTAAACAAACCTGAAATGACTTCCAATAGCAACATCAGTTTAAGGCCATTCCTGAAATCCTCTTCAATGTTCTCAATCTGGGTGCCTGCTTTCCGGAGGTGGGAATTGCACCATGCTGTAAATGTCTGCAATCACAATGGTTTGAAATGTTATTTAAAAATCAGCAAAATAGCCATTAAATCCAACTGAGAAAATGGTACAAATATCAGCACAAATATCACTTCCTCTGAAGATGATTATGGTGTTTCAGAACAGGGAGAGCACTGGACATCTTGGAGAGGGCATCTCTCCCGATAGTGAGTCCAAGGCACAGAGACTTTGAGGAATATTCATACTGAAGAAATAGATGGGAGGAAACAGTCAAGGAAGAGCAAAAGGACCAAGGCAAGAGGCAGATCTACTAAATTGGGGAGGAGGCATTATGAAAACTGTGGTCTCTGTGATAAACAACCTCAGCTGAGATCAAGACTGGGAGATATTTAGTTTTCTCTAGGATTTCAGAAATGTTCAGTACTTGGATGGGAAACCACATCCAACAAATGTCAGGTTCTGCAGGCTATATTTCAGAAAAAGGAACTGGCAAAAACACTTCTCAGTATTCCTTGCCTAAGAAACCCGTAAGAATTTCATGGGGTTATCATAAGTTGACAGGTGACTTGTGGGCACGCACACACACACACAATTGGCCCTGAGGGGTCTCCTTAATACGTATTTCATATACCATTTTATATATTATAGCCCCTTCTATACCCATCTTCAGTAAACAAGTTATCAACTTCATCTCTTATTAAGTACACAGGCAGATAACGTTTGGAGTACACACTACATCAGTGGCATGCAAAGTGACTCAAAAGAGACCCATTAGATGCCCACTGATGTGGTGAAAAGCTCATAATGAGCAGGATCTTATTCCAGTGAGAGAGTTGTGTACATAAACAGAAAATGGATGTCTTGAAAAACCAAATTATGATTTAAGTCTGAAAAGAGCAGGCTATCAAGTCGTAATTTTAATACCCTTGTGAAAAAATGAGTGCCATGACAATCAGTTTCCCATATTAAAAGCTGCAGGATATCTGAGCTAAGAAGTAGAGTGATAAGATCAACTATTAATTAATCTGAATCTACCAGCCACTTTGATCAGTGAAGCTGTCCCTACGCATGACATATTTGATTAGTGGTAACATGTACCTAAAGAGACATGTCATTAGTAAATGCTTTCAGTGGTTACCAGCAAATACTTTAGAAATTTATGTTACCTCAACCATATATCAGCCCCAACAACCTATTTTAAATCTGTACTTTTAAGGGTTTCAGGAGGTTTCAGCATTCCAGTTTTGGAGAGAGCAGGAGGGACACACAATTTCCATTGAAAAGGTAATTTGAAGTCATAATTATATAACTGGAGGGATAAGTTTCATAAATTTAAAATAAATTCAAGTGTAAAAAATTTAAATAATAACATTAAAAACAGTAGGTAACAAAGTAACTACCAATTGCAATTATTGAAAAACATGCCTACATAAAAGTTTTATGCTAGAGATTTGAAGATATATCGAGACATGGCTAGAGCCAGCATGGTGTAGAGGTTTGGCCGACTATGGCCATTTCCGCACTGGGAATTTAAAATGGTGCAGAGCGACCTCCAACGGAGGTCTTCTTCACTGTAGAGTGGACTGGGGTGGACTACTTTCTGTAGATCCACACCTCAGTCCGGTTCTGCGCGACTAGAAGTGGTCGTGTAGCGTGGTTTTTAAAAACCTCTTTTTTGAGGTTTTTAAAAAGCACAGAGCGAGTGAAGCCATGTAGCTCCATCGCCCGGCTCTGGAGCAGATTTGCAGGCGCTTGCAAGTGCATGCCTGCAGATCTTCCGGGGGCGGGCTTTCAGCTGGCGAGCTTCTCCGGTTGGTGGAGAGCCTCCACCAACTGGAAGCCACCATTTGGGACGCCGGAGGACTGCGGAGCAGCGAACTTGCGCTGCTCCTCATGGCGACGGACTCGGCCGGCCAGAAAACAAAGCCGGTAAGCTCCGTTTTCGGCCATCCCCCCCCCCCACATGCGGAAAGGGCCAAAGTCCCTGGAGAGGAGGGTTGGATTCCCCACCTAACCATAGAAACCCACTAGGTGACCTTGGGCGTATCACACATCCTCAATCCAGAAAACCCCATGATAATTTCACGTAGGGTCACCATAAGTCAGAAACTATTTAAAGGCACACAACAACAACAACAGAGCCAGGGCTAGCTGCACCCCTTACAATGCATGGTGCATTGTAAGTCTGGGTGCAACAACAGAGGAGGCTGTCTTCCTCATGGTTTTGGACTGTAACTCTGACTGAGACATGAGACACAACAGAACCTCCTCTGAAGACAAAGCCCAAAAGCAAGCTCCTTGTCAGTTATGGTAGCTGTTCATATTGGCAGATTCCAAACCACATAAGGCTTTTGAAGACTTCTAGCATTTTGTATTATCCAGAAACTAACTGGTTCATACTCAAATTTATATCACACAAAATAGGAGTTTAGTAGTTTCATTTTCCCTCATCTGGATTTTCTAGACAACAACCTACTGGATATGCATACAGGTAGCAAGATCTGTCTTTACCAAAAAATGACTACATTTGATGTACCACCCAAAGCAGCAGAAAAATACTCCTGACCATAATTGCTCTCTTCCCTGCCAGCTCTCATCCACATGAGTTTGGAGGTGTTCTTGGATCCAATGCTGCTCCTGGAAAGCCAGGTTGCTGTGCTGGCTAAGAGCACTATTGCCTAGCTTTGCTGGTGTGCCAGCTGCCCTCTTTCCAGGAAAAGGCAAATCTGTCCACAGGGGTTCACACGTTTGTTACCTCCCATTAGACTGCTGCAATGTGCTCTATGTGGAGCATAGAAAAGTGCCCTTGAAGAGTCTTCAGAAGCTACAGATAGTGCAAAATGCAACAGCCAGACTGGTGTCAGGTGTGCACATTAGAGAGCACATAACACTGATCTTGCAAGAGGTGCACTGATTTCTAGTTTGCTTTCAAACTCAATTCAAGCTGCTGGTTTTGACCTACAAAGCCATATACAGCTTGGGGCCAGGATATCTGAAAGACCATCGTCTCCTATATGAGGCTGACAGAAATCTGAAATCTTTAGAGAAGGCCCTGTTGCATGCCCCAACAGCTTATGAAGTTAGGTTGGTGAATACAGGTCTTTCTTTGTAGCAGTGTCTTAGTTCTGGAACTCCCTACCCCCAAATATTAGACTGGTCTCATCCCCTTCATGCTTCCAGCAGGCAGCTAAACAGTGCTGTTTGGCATGGCATATCATGTTTGAAATTGCTCACTTATTACTGTTTTAATATTTCAGGGTTTTTTTTAGATTGTTCTTCAGGAGTATTTTAATGTTTTTTAAATATTTTTATCTTTTATTGTTCATCACTTTGAGAGCTCTTGTGGGCTGGGAGATGATACAGTAATACTTTAAACAAATAAACAAAAATAAAGTTGCTTCTCTCTGATCCAGTTGGTTGAGTTTGGATACCTGACAAACTGCATTTAGCTTAGGACTAAACAATTTATGACTTGTTTTAGACAAAGCATTTTTCATGCACCCAACATCAGACTAGAAGCCACATTTGAACTGTTACATTAGCATTGTCAGGCCGAGTGCCAGTAACCCACAAGGGCCAGAGCACTGATGCTGAACCATTCACCTTCACTTCTACAATTTCTTTGGGATATTTTAAGGGTAACAGTGTTCTTCCCTCTGCAGCAAAGGAAGGCATTGTCCATTCGCTGAAGCTACTATCACCAGCTTAATTTCCCCATAACGCCTCCAGGTCTTCCTTCAGAGGTGTTGTGAAGAAATGACAGTTGCTGCTGCAGCCACTTTTTCTAGTACTTCTCAGCACTGGGCTGAGTGTCACTGTCTGCTGTGAGTTAGCAAGATGCCCACAGATGGGAGGAAGCTTACAGCATAAGGGCACACAAGTAGATAAATGGTTCTGTGTCAGGCCAGGATGGACCAAGTCCATTAAAGCAGATCTGCATCCAGTGAAGAGGTCCCATTGGATAAACAGTGTAAGATACAGGGGCCCTCTCACACTACCCAATTACAGAGCTGTGGTTCTAGGCAGGGGCCTTTAGCCAAAGCATTCCAGTGCCCCAACAGACCTCAAGATTTCATAAGATGTAGCCGTGGCAGTTCAAGAACAATCAAAGTGCTATAACTATGTAGTGCCAGAAGGCACACTAAGGTTCACACCAAGGTAAGGAAGTATCACAACATCGCAAAATGAACTGCAGGAGATAACTGACTGGAGTATTCCCTCATAGCAAAGGACTGCAAGGCTGTAAGACTGTAAGAGTCTCTGAAACTTCGGTTAGCCGAGGTTTCAGAGACTCCAGCTCCAGTTGGGTGTTGTATTTGGGTATTTGTTTAATTAATTTATATCCCACCTTTCTCCCAGCACAGAATTCAAGGTGGCTTTTGAAGTCCATGGTTATTTTTAAATTGATCTCTGAACATATCCTCTCTCATCTAATCTCAGAAGCTAAGCAAGGCTGGTCCTGCTAATATTTGGATGGGAGACTGCTTGAAAATAGCAGATGCTGTCAAGAGCCAGCATGGTGTAGCTGTTTGAGTGCTAGACTAGGACCCTAAGAGAGCAGGGTCCAAATCTCCACTTAGCCATGGAACCCTACTGGGTGATCTTGGACAATTCACACTCTCTGCCTTAGAGGCAAGCAATGGCAAACCCCCTCTGATTAAATCTTGCCCAAGAAAACCCAACGATAGGTCATCGTATGTTGGAGTCAACTTGAACACACATGACAAAAGACAACAACACTCCTCCATAGATGAAGGACAAGGGAAATCACAGAGAAGTCATCCTCAAAGTCTGACACTGGCAGAAGGCTATGAACTCAGATCTGTAGCCCTTTGATACTACACAGGTGTAGCACTATGATTCCACTTTAACTGCTATGGCAAGGCCCTGGGGAATTCTAGGATTTGCAGTTTAGGGAAGGGTATTTAGAATACTCAGCCACAGAGCTCCAGTGTCTTGCCAAACTATAAACTCCAGGATTCCACAGCATGTTGCCATGGCAATTAAAGTGAAATCACAATGCTCTAATTATGTGGTGTGAAAGGGCCTCTGAAAAATAGGAGGGTTGCTGATGTTTCTCTCTGAAATGGGGCAACCAGTGGCTCTTTGGACTCCAAGTCTTCTTTGTGGTGTTACTGAAACTTGGTCTTGAAATGTGACACTGCTTGGTTTGTTAAGTTTAACTGAAGGATAAGAGATATGAGAAACATGGAGCTGAGAGAAGCAGCAGTGTTTATCCCCATGGGGAGAAGTGCCTAGTGAAGTAGTTGCAGCTGTCATCTTTTATGTTGTCTGGGAAGGGACACCAGACAGATACTGGAGGGAAGCGCCCACCCAATAATAGCACAATGAGTGCAATGCAGATAGATTGCTCTACATTTGACCCAATACGTTATGACTTGTTCTTTTTCTCTGCTTGTGGGACATTATGTACTGAAGGATCACAAGCTGTATTCTGCAGGTCAGGGGCTAGAATCATATGATTCTCCAGATTTTGTTAGACTGCAGTTCATAATAGCTAGCACAGTCAGTGGTGAAGAACACTGAGAGATACAATCCAGCAACATCTGTAGGGCTACATGTTACATATCCCTTCCCTTAGGTAAACCTGCATGGAATGTTTGGATTCAAAGGATCATGTCTTAGTTGTAAAAGGGGTTGTCAAAACCATTACCCCCACCAGTGACTGAACCTGTTCTATTATTCAAGATTTCAAAAGAATTCTCTGCATTTTATCATCCTGGAATTAAATCAGAGCAAAATTGCCTGCGGAATGTTAGGCAAAAAGTGTTAATGAAAACAAGACCAACAGCATTAATCAATTACCCATGGTAACCATGGAAAACAGTGATTCAGAAACAATAGATCAATTGACATTTGTCTCCTTAACAAGAACACCATTTTGTAAGGGTTAGAACATATTACCTGTACTGTTTCTTACCTGTACCTACTTTATCTATTGTTAATAAACATTACAAACTAGTTTGGAACTCTTTTCTCACACACAGGAATTCCCTTGTACCATCTGTGGGAACAAAGACTCTTGGGGGGAAGGATGTACACATCTGAACCAAGCATATCATATGCAAAGGGACTGAGGAGAGAACAGATGAGAGAAACACAAAGAACAAGCCACAGGATACATGCCCAGCCTTTCTTGCATTGGTACGTTCTCGCTACCTCCTCTTTTGTAAATTATATGTACATTAGCTTGCTCTGAGCAAGAGAGGGGAAGAGGGAAGAGTCAAGTTCATTATATAGTCTACATTTACAATTTATATTGGTCTATTCAGAAAGAAGTTCAAAAGGGTTCACTGAATTTAGTGATACCACTTGTCACTCATAGCTGCATATATATGGAAGGTATTGTGCTGTTAGCTGAAAGTTTTATATGTATATTATGTATGTATATGTATATTTTTACACATTATCTTTTATTTTCATGTAAAACTTCCATAATTGTAATTTTTATTAAGGCAGAGCATAAGTGAGTAGATGAAATAATATAGTAATAACACACACGCCTTTGTTGAATATTGTATTATACTTTCATGGCTTTGCAGGAATTTCTAGGTCAAGTTACTTTAGTACTGATTTCAGTTGTGCTTTTTCTAAGGAATTTCTCAATGAACATGAAAACCTTTTTGTCTTCTTTTATGGAATACATTTCAATTTGCGGAGCCTGAGGACAGGATTCTTAGAGCTGACAGCCATTGCATGTACGTTGGCCGCTGTCCTCACTGTCTCATTAAAGCAACCATACAGGGACAAACTGAATGGGTAAGACAGGAGTAGGCAACTGTGCATGGGCTGGGGGCCCAACCATCTGGTGAGTTTCACCAGTGCATTTCACCACACCCAGAGTAATGCAACATCACGTCCAGCTGCCATTTTGGCCAATTTTCAGGCAATTTATTATATACCTTTTGTGTTTTGAAAGATTTGGGGGGCTTTGGCAGATAGGGGAAGCAAACCACTGTAGTTTAGTCTCATTTTGGTCAGTTTGAGGCAAAAAAAAAAATCCCCCAAATCAACCTGATTTTTAAAAAAAAAAAAATAGTCTAGGGCATTGGGGGGTTCTAGGGGACCCCACTTGGGGATCCCAAGGGCTCCATGCAGCCTGTGGACCACACTTTGCCTACCCCTGGGATAAGGGGAATGCCGAATGTTGTCTTGTGCTGCAGTCAGCAAGTGACCCAAGAGTCAGGTGGTTGCAAGGCAAAGAGCTGTAGGGTAGTTAATCCAGTTCAATTCAGTCACAGGCAATCCAGCAAGATGAAGGGTGGAATCGAAGCAAGATTGTCAGCTGATCCAGGAGTTGTTACACCAAGCCAGTAAACCATATAAAATGGACAAATTCATAGCTTGGTGTATTCTTGGATTCAGCCCTTGAGCCTGGAGGCCCAGCAGTGGCCAGGAGTGCATTTGCACAATTAAAACTAGTGTGCCAGCTGTGGCCGTTCCTGGAGATGTAGAATCTAGCTACAGTAATGCACATTTTGATTACATTCCATTTAGATTACTGCAATGCAGAAGTGGGCAACTGCAGAGGGAATGAGAGCCATTTTACTTCCCAGTGCCCATTTGGCAGACCGTACCTGCAAGTTTCATTGTGTCCAATGTTTATGAGGCAATGCGGTTGTTTGAGCCTTGGACTATGACTCTGGAGACCAGGACCCACATCTCTGTTCAGCCATGGAACCCACTGAGTGACCTTGGGAAAGTCACACTGTCTTAGCCTCAGAGGAAGGCTAAGACCTCCTCTGAACATATCTGAGCCAAGAATACCCCATGATAGGTTCACTTTAGGGTCACCATAAATTGGAAATGACTTGATAACATACAACAACAAATGCATTTTTATATTAATTTTTCCTAATGAGTACAATTTTGTGTGCATTTCTGCCACGGATTAAAGCAGATTTATAAATAATTTTTAACTTTAAGCTTTCGAGGCATACCCATTTTTAAAAGTTTGGGACAAATTTTAAATAGTTTGGGACAAATTTCATTTCTTGAAATGTACCTCAAGTCTTACAACTATATACATTTCTGAGTAAAGATGTATTTTTCCTAGCAGTGACTCTTGAGAGATGCAAATCCACACTTGTTTTGAGAATCTCAACTCCTGAAAAATGCTTTTCCCACTTCTATGCATTAGCCCAACATACCAAGTATTTTTTAGTAGTTTATTGTTACTGATGTGTTGCACAAACTGTGAAGGCATACTGGAGGCAATAGTTTTCACCCATGCATTCACAATGATACTGGCTTCTGAGCATAATAAATGTGTTTCTGAAGAGGCCTTGCAAACAGAATTGGCAGAACAGTGGGAATTCCAAGGTCTTTCATCTTATGCTGTGCAGTCTTCCCTCATGCGTCTTCATTCCATTTCCATGTGTTGAGAACACAAGCTGCTGCTTCTGACTAATCTATTCTATTAATACCCATTGAGCAACTATTCAAAATATGCTCAGGTCTTAGAGATCAAGCTACAGCCAACAAACAGCACCCTGCTCTGTCTCTCTTTAATCCTTTGGGATTGGAAATAGTATTGCACTAATTAAACTGGACAGTTTCTTTTCACTTGGAAGCAAAAGAGCATATCAAATGACAATGAAATGCTAGGTGAACACCAAAAGCTCACAAACATGTGTCAACAGTGCTATAAATGAACACTTGAAAAATGGAAATTTTCAATTTAACACTCTGTTGCACCAAGCATTCCTCCTATGAAAAACGAAGTACATCTGAGCACATCTTAAAGAAACCAACAACTAGGGCCTTTTTAGAACATCATCAGTTTACAGCATCACAACAAATGTGTAATTGTTACTCATGTCATCTTCAAGGTCCAGCCATCTTTCCTAAAGGCACAATTCCTGCTGTAGAGTGTTTCATTCAGACAAGCTCTTTGCTAATTTACTGCTGCTGAGATAATGTGATTTCCGTTCACACCCATGTGACAGCACTGGTGGTATTGGTGGCTGCTGTGCATGTGGTGTGTATCTTCAGTGATGCCACATTCACCAGATAATGACATTTTAGTAATGATCGACACACACCCCAACTTTCTACACTGTTATGCAAACTTTAAAAAAAAATTAATTTCACTTTTTTTACTTTATAGAGGCTAAGAATTTTTCCCCTCTATTTTTTCCCCTAGTGATCCAATAGCTGCAATGCAACTCAATGACTATGTACCGTGGTCTGCCAGGTACTAGCCAAATCTCTCATCTGAGTGCCTGGCCAGCAAATGTAGAGGTTTATCTGTCCCCTAGAAAAACAAAATGGATGGCTTGGTCACATGTTTGCACAAGTCTCTTAGAGTACAAACACATTCTAACACAAACACAAAGACTCCCACTCTGTACTGGCTTCCAGAAGATCAGTTATAGAGGGGAAATGGTGTGATTGTTTTTTAAAAAAATCTTATCTAAGGAAGGTAAAACAAAATCTAATACTAAATAGACAAACCTAAATCCTATTATTAGTCCTGCCTAGGGTGTGTGTGTGTGTGTGTGTGTGTGTGCATTTATATGTGTGTGCACTTTCAAGTCACCTGTCAACTTAGGCAAGGAATATTCAAGGGTAATTTTGCCAGTTTCTTCCTCTGTAATATGGCCTACAGCACCTGTATGCATTGGCAGTCTCCCATCCAGAGATGACCCTGCTTAGCTTCCAAGATCAAACAGGATCTGATGCCTTTAGAGTATTTAGGCAGAGGTGCCTAGGACATAGCCATTGAATCAATTGGATCTACCTATGTGTTGACTCACTATTCAGTGATTAATTAAGTGGGTCTACCCCAGTTGGCACTAACCAGCGGGACTCCAGCTATGATCTCCAGAATACCGTTTACCTGTTTCAGCTTTTTCTCCCACAATGACAATTTCTCACACAATGTGACAATTTCTAAGAATTTAGGCAACAACAAGAACAAAGATGCAAAAAGACTTGTTTTCTTCTTAGTTCCACACAGAGATCATTTATACAGGAATATACATACATACATACATACATACATACATACATACATACATATATATGAATATACATTCTTATTCAGATAAAGCCATTTCTGTCTAGTGCGCCATCACTCAGCATCTTAAACTACAATGAGAAAAAGGTTTGATCATAGGTATTTTCATTGGATAATATTTGCCAAGTGACAAAAGCAATTTCCTTTTCTTTTACAAGTTGGTGGTTTCCAGCTTTTCTATGACTAATGCAATATCTATCATATATCTTTCTAAATACAGTTTAGAGAGCAAAGTGGAATCCTTCAGATGCTGATGGACTGCAATTCCCATCAGACTTAGCCAGAACAGCCAATGTTATGGAACGGTGGGAGCTGGAGTCTGGAGGGCTGCACTTTGCCCATAACTTCTCTAGAGTCTAATTAGTCTCTGGCAGGCACTTTGAAACCAAGCAATGTTGCTGCCAACTGTATCCATGACTGGCAAAAAAGTCAAGAGCCTCCAGTGAAGACTAGCTGCAAAATTAGTAGAGAGATCCTGTTAATGAACATTCATGGAAAAACAGAAGCAGCATTTAATGTGGCGTAACTAGGGGTTACCATGCTCTTCAGTGACTCCATGGTGGCACTAACCCTGTCATGTTACTATGACATGGTGAATGAAAGCAACCAAGAAAGAGCCTTGTGCTTCACCACTCTAGATCTTACTCTCTGGAGAGGCAATGGTTAAGAAAATTCATTCTGTCAAACCTCAAGTGCATTATGTTCCCCTTCCATTAGGCAAAATGAAGCTATTGCCTATGGCAGCAAATACTGACAGAAAACAAGGGCAGTCCTTTAGGTATATCTTCCAACCACATTGGCTGTTTTCTTCTGCTGGAGGTCAGAACCATTTATGCCACACAGCCTGCCCTATCCCCTTAAATGACACTTATTCCAGTAAGCAGGCACCACCTTCCTTAATTTGCATCAATATACAACTACTCATTAGAGGGAAGTAGTTCTGAAATAAAATCTATCAAAACAATAAAGATGATCACAGTAGGAAACAGCAGATATTTGGTATGTAGTGTGTTGAGGCCATAATTATCATAGCAACAGAAAATGGGGATCGACAAGTGTGACGTTTTTGGCTGTAACTCCTGTGATCCTTGAACATTGGTCACGCTGGCTTGGGATAATGAGGGTGCAGTCCACAACATCTTAGAAAGCCAGTGTCGCCCTTGTCGTAGAAGACATTCCAGGGATGGGAATCACACTGCTCTTCAGGATATTGTTGGACTACAAATCCCAGAAGCCCTAGCCAAACCATATCGTAACATGATATGATATAATAATATGATATAATAATATAATATGAAAACACATGTTTCTTTGAAGATGATCAAAGGTGTTACTACCAAATGCGGCACATACTTTTTGCACAGGCACAGATAATATTATACATATGAATGTATATAATTATGCCATCTTGCGAGTACTGTTAAAGAAAAAACACAACCCAACAGGTTGAAGTTTTAAAAATTCTGAAAAAGGACTTCTTGCATTATATTGATCAGAGTTCAGCACAGAGTTAGAGGCAAGTAGATTATTAAAACCACCTTCAAAATCAAAATGTAAGCACGTGAAGGGAATAGACAAAAGATGCCTTTTCAAACTGATCAAATTATAAATTCTATAAATGTTATTTTTTTCTTCTTTTAGTTACTATTTTATTGTCAGATTTAGTTTGAACGGACTTGGGATGTTTTTAAAAATATGAAAGCAGTATCAAAATGTACTGGATTAAATAAATCAATCGGGATAGGAAAGAAATTCATTCTGTATACATTTCTCTACAAAAACACCTATTTTGCATTTTCCCAGATGGGCAACAAAATGAAGCACCCCATTTCTTGAAATACTGCAGATTTCTGAGGTCTGATATGTATGTCAGTGAAGGAAAACTATATGCCAAATCATGGCCTGAATCAATGGCATCTGCATAGGTGTTGTCTAACTATTTAACAATTAATTCAATGGGTCTACTCTAGTTAGAACAACCAAATAGAATTCAGGGCCATTGCTCATTTGAAAAATGCATATATTTAAAAATGCAAATGCATTGTTGTTGTTGTGTGACTTCAAGTCATTTCTGAGATTCTATGAAATTCTTTGATTCTATGAGATTCTATGGCAAATTCTGTCATGGAGTTTTCTTGAATAGCGTTTGTTCACAGGCAGTTTGCCTTTGCCTTTTCCCTTTCTCTGAGACTGAGAGAGTGTAACTTGCCCAAAGATGGTAGTGACCTACCATCTTACCTCCTGCTTTATCCTCAAGTATCCACACATTGATAAAACCACTGCATGTCTATTTCCTGTCTATTTTTTCCTTCACCACTTCCGTACTACACTCTTACAGCATGATTATTCCACTTTCAACATCCTATGGAATCCTAGGGTTTGCAGTTTCGGGAGGGGCCAGGCGGCCCCTCCCGAAACTGCAAACCCTAGGATTCCATAGGATGTTGAAAGTGGAATAATTGCGCTATAAGAGTGTAGTGCGGAAATGGCCCTTGTGTTCTGGACTGCTTCCCACAGTTGTGCACTTCTGACTTGCCTTGGGGGGGGGGTCACTTGATTAGACAGGCTACGCCTCATACTGGTTATGAAGTAAAGAAAAAAGAGCCTCAGGGACCACGTTTTCTTGTAGGGGGATATTCATTTAGTTGTTGTCATTGCTGTGTGTCCTCAAGTCCTTTCTTTTTTTCCTTTTTATTAATTCCTTTTCTAAAGCAAACACTACAAATACATAAATGAATATATATGAAAGAGAAAAACAAAAAATAATATGTCTACTTTTTCTATATACTGCTGACTTAACTGCTTGTTATTCTCCTTAGGTAATAGTTCCATATATATCCATATCCTAAATGCATCTATGCCATTGTATATTCTAAAAACCATTACAGAGTTTGTATACCAATCCATTTATCATCCTTAATCCATACTGTATTAAACTATTTTAATGAAATCTTTATTTTAAATTTGACTCCCTACCTCACATAGAAACATTCTTCTCCTGATTTCTTCTTACATAACATGTAAAAAGCGCTGTTGCAACAGTGCCCTTAATTTCACAAGGTAAATCAGCCCTCACATTTGACCCCCCAAAAAAATCACAACCTTGAAAAAACATCCCTTTTTGTTTTTTATTTTGTTCAATTTGCATAGCGATGTCAATTAAATTCAACCCCCTCCCTTTTCCCCTCCATGCCACATGATCTGTCTGTCATCAACCAAAACCTCCTGGTCATAAATCACTCGTAAAGCAGTAACTCTCTCCTTGATCCCTGCTTATGTTTCTTCTTGTCCAACCACCAGCTTTCCATCTTGTTTCACTTTCACGCCTACTTTCATATCTTTCTCTGTATCTTCTTCTGAGTTTCTCTCTCTTATCTCTAGTTGCATTTCCTTGAACTCTTGCTTTATAACATCAATCTTGTGCTTAACATTGTGACGTATTTGCTCCATTATCTTTGTCGAATGCCCTCTAACTGCTCTGTGGAAAGTTTCGTTTTTCACTCAGTCCAGCGATTATGGAGTTAACAATTCTCTTCCCTGGAATCTGATTAGAGGCTCCCAAAAACAAACAGTGTTGGTTGATAGCAGCCAGTTCTTTCTCACACTTGAATTTCCTTTGCTTTCCTTATTCATGCAAATAAAGTACAATTTAATTTAGTCAAAGAATAAATACGCTTAGATTTTTAGGTCTTAGTTCTTCTCTTTTTAAAATGTCAGTTCCAATTTTCAACTGTCCACATCTTATGGGACACAAAGGGACACACTCAGCTCTTGATTGCAGGAACAGTACAGCTGCAAGAGGCTCCTCTGATCTGTCTTAATCAGAAGAGTTCTTCACTTTTATGACTTCCAAAGTCAATTAAGTTTTCTTCTTTTAAGAAAGTGGGTTGCCAGCACAAGGCTTTCAGATCTTATGATCTAAACAGCTCTGTTTTGTGGCAAGAGCAAGATATTATACCCTTAGTCCTTCCCATTCACAGTGCATTTACTGAAAAGTAATGAGAATTCCAGACCCAAATGAGTAATCCTCTGCTCCCCCTTTGTCCAGGGGGGATAAAAACTCCAGCTTTAACTTTGCTGTGAAGGTTCTCCTCACTGCACAGCTGCAGTGGCCAAGTATCTGTTGAGTTAGTCCACCAGAAGTCGAGTCCCAAGTACTTTCTGACATATGGAAACTTTAAGGCAAACCTATCATAGATTTTTCTTGGCAGGATTTGTTCGGGAGGGTTTCTCTTTGCCTTCATCTGAGGCTGAGAGAGTGTGACTTGCCCGAGGTTACCCAATGGGTTTCCACGGCTGAGCAAGGATTCAAACCCTACTTTCTGGAGTCACAGTCCAATGCTCAAACCACTATACTATTCTGTCTCTAGCAAATGCATGTAATATTTTTAAAAATATCCAGGAAAATGGGCACAGAAAAAAAGGACCACATAGTCTAATCTGGAACTGGGACGGGACAAAAATGCTAGTGGGATTCTTGGAAATGCAATGAAAATTATACAGATGGATTTTCAGATCCCTACCCAGCATCTTCTTCAGTGCTTAAAACCAGCCATAGGATTGCTCAAATCATACTGGGTATGAGGAAACTACAGTATGCAAGTAGGACAATTAACTTGTCAACTGTATTATTTTTCTGCTCATCATCCCCCTCCAACTTGCTAATATAGTTTCTATGGGTGGGAGATATTTGCCGGTATTACCGTATCACCATACACATTTCTTTTCTAACCTTAAGGGAAAAAATAAGAAGATATACTCCCCACAATTCTTTAATGGATGTTATTACATTTAAAGACAGAACTAAAAATACAGGCTGGCATTCTGTTCAGTAGTGTAAGAGCGTATGGCAGACCCACAATTTCAAAGCTTTGGGGATGCATATTTACGGTCGTTAATGACCAAACATGACCCCCAAAATCTGTTGTGCTAGGCCCCGAAGGGGTCTTTCCAGCTACCTGTTTTCAACACACACACCATCATCAAGAGAGTACTGGTGGTATCAAGTCCTAACCTAAGCTGACTAGATGAAAAAGTAGCTGCATTGTTGTTGTTACATCTGGCAAAAGACAATCTCAGCCATTGTTTTTAAATAAGTAGCAGTCAATTACCCTTACAATCAACTTTTTAACAAAGCAACTCTGCTTTCTTGTCTTAATTCTTTTTAATTAGTTTTCAAAAAAAAAAAAACAGAAAAACTGAGAATTGCTCTCCTATGGTACAAAACATGGCTGCATAGTTAAGCCATCTCCCCATAGCTATAAACTTTGCTGTAACAGTTGTAGTTACACCACAGAAGTGTTTCAAATATGACATAACTTTCTTATGTCTTAGCTATTGCAAACATGAATTAATCACAAGAAACTCATTATTTGTTACTAACAACCTTCTGAACCGGGACTTTCTGGCCGAGGTCCTTCTTTGAGAACAGAAACGGGCATTTAAACTTCAAGATGTAATTCTGAGGCAGAGAGATTTGGATTTCTTATGTAACATTCTTTCTCAGAACTACCAAGGTTGTTAGGACATACAAGCCTGGGTCCCTGAGTTAATGGGAGGTTCCCGCTGGCACCCTCTACGGGACGGAAGGGGACAAGCTGGGTGCTGCTTATCCTTAGCTGCAACGTCTCTCTGGAGCTGGCCTAGCCACACTGGTTGCTAGGAAAGTCACATTATCATGAACAGAAGATGTGGGTGTTTTTAAGCTGTTCATAGCAATGGGACACATGTGGCAATTTGTCAAAAATAGATTTTATTTTTTTTAATTTACCCTGTATTGTACAAAATTATTTTCACTCTCTCGTTAGTATTCCGTTATCCACAGTTCTCTTTCTATGTCCATCTCTGCTAAATCCACTGCATAGATTCCTTTTCATAAAATTACTCCATGGCACATTTATGGAAATCTAAGAATTCCACACCAAAGAGTTTGAACTACTGCAGACTATGAGGCCCTATGGGCTGGAGTTATAATTAGGTATCACTGTCCATTGTAATCCTCAGGACGTCATCAAGCGTTACCAGCAACTGTTGACAGATTTCATACCATGCATATCCTGAAATGGCAAGTCTGAAGAGGGCAGCCCACAATAGAAACAATGGCATTTATTTTCGTCCTCTTCCAAGATTGTCTCATAGAACATGCATGCTAGCCAACTGCCTGGCTTGGCTGGAGATCACTGTTCTATATTATATTACTAGTTTGAACAAAGCTCAGCAACCATGTAGTTAGAATCTTCTCATCGTATACATGGACATCAGGAATGTACTTCGTGAAACTTATTTTAGCACTGTGGAGAAGAGACTGACATGTCAGATCTTTTCAAATCCATCAGTCCTGCTGAGAGAGTCCGTTGCTCCCCAGCTCACAAATGCCAGACTGATTTCCAATCTAGGGAAGAAGAATGCTCTTCTATCAAATGTTATTTATAGATATGTATGCCAATTAAACATTTCTTTCAGAATGTTTGGGACAAAGTAAAATAATGAAGGTTGGCAACCACCAGCCACTGCTGCTGCACAACCTTCATTCACATCAGTGGGACAATCTGACATCTTCTAAAGAAATCCCATTGAAATAAATGGCCTGCCCTGCAGCACTGATTCAGAGACAGTTACTTTCACTGCATCTTGCAATCTTAGCTGTTTTGCAACATATTGGCTAATTAGAGAAATGAAATACCACTTGTTTTTAAGACTTGGGGACTATAAAAGTAAGCTATATTTTCTCTTATGCCATACACAAACTTTCGGAATATCTTCATGGTATAGAGACTTTTTGCAGCGTGCAAGCTCTTGTTTTTAAAAACAAGAAATTCCTTGTTAATTTTCATATCCTCAGAATAAGGGCCAATTAAAGCACTAAGAATCAAAGTGCCTAATGTCCTACTTCAAACAAGACAATTCAAATTCTGTGGTTTCGTGTTGCCTTCATTCATTTAAAGGGGCATGTGAGATAACAAAATGTACAACAGGATAGTGAAAGGCAATGTCATGAAAGGAATACAGGAAATAGAAATGGTTGCAATCACTGATAATAAGACCTTGTACGATGAGTAAGTTTCAAAATTAGATGAGAGGTAAATATTTTCACAGGGCACAGTATATTCACCTTATATTAATAAGAAAGAGGATCCAGAAGATGATGTTATCAGAACTATCTGCTGCCTAATGAACTGAATCATATCTAAACTGGGAAGATAAATTTTGGTAGCATGATAACTACAAAGGTGGTTTCATGAACACTAGGTAGGAGCATCACTGTTAAACATTTGTGTACTTTCTCATTGTTACACTTCTAACTGTGAGCTTCTGGCCATTCTGCTCAGTTGTATAGAAGTACAGACGGATTCTGTACTCAAAGAAATGGTACAGAATCTGTTGAAGGATGCTGGAAGAGACTTGAAGGAATGATTGCATAAAGTTAGGAATGGTGCATTGATGACTATGCTAAAAGAGCATGTTCATTTAGCTTATTTTTTCCTATGCGTGGTACTTTTTAACTCAATTTATGAGAGTTATATATAACTTTAATACAAACAGATAGTAAAGTTTTTCCTTGTTATAATTGGCTTAAAGGATTTTGTTTAACTGTTTTAATGGATAATATTTGCATTACTTTTATATTAATATTTTACTTGTTCAAATTGTTCATTTTCAATTCAAAACTTTTTTAAAAAAAGGCTGTGTGAATATTGTTTGCAGTGTCAGGATAGGTCTAAGGAAGTTCAAATCCCTACCCAGCTATAAAGTTTACTGTGTGAACTTCACTTTCTCTGTCAGCCAAACCTACATTAGAAGGTGCTTTTCAGGATAAATAGGAATGATAATGAGCCACGCATGTTGCCTTGAGCTCTTTGTATAAAAAATAGGAAATAAATGACATGAAAAAGAACTGCCTCCCTGACAACTTATTACATTAAATGGTATTTGTTTAATGTACAATCACAACTAGAATTGTGATGCACATGTGCAGGAAGAGAGCTTTTACCTTTGCATTTCATGTCATTGTTCCAATGAAATCCAACCCATCTATCATGTGACAAATTTGCTGCTATTTTTCAGGAAGGAAAACTATTACTGAAGTTGCTATTATTACCAGCGGAAGCTCTCTCCCACAGCAAAGAATGGAAAAAGAAAAGAGTATTTAAAAAATAAAACACCTTCCCAGCATACCATCATTTCAGCCTTGATCAGACCCTTCCCTGTGGCTACCATTTTTTAAAACAGACACACACACACCTGAAACGTAGTCATGCAGTGAATGTAATATGCAGTTTGGCCCTTAAGTTAAATTTCAATTGGATACATTTTATTGAATCAGTTTTTCACATGGATATTCACATGGATATACACAAAACTTAGCATAGTCCTGTAGAGTCAAAGAAAACCAGGGGTGTGCATATACAGGAGCCACAGCATGAAAGCATTGTCCCACTTAAGAATTCTGGCCCACCCCTCGATTTTTATTTCTCCTTCAGTTCCCAAATTTCTTCCACTGCAGAGTGTAACACTGTAAATTGTTCACGCCTGTAACTCTTATATTTCCTGCCTTCATATTGCCTTGGTCAATTTGTCAGCCCTTTTCTTTGGATTCCTAAATGTATTTCTAAAAGCTCAACTGAAGTTTTAAGTTACTGCAATGGTAACTTAATAGTAAGCAAATGAAGGAAAATTTCATAGGAGGCACAATTCTTGAGGGGGGCAACATCCTAATTCCACGACCCCTGGTAGCTACATCCCCTTAAAGAAAAACCTACATCTTTTGTAGCTATGCTGTTATATCATTGGAATATCTAAAAATAACGGCATGATGATCATAGTAGCTTTTATCCTGTACTGAGAGTAAGTTAAATTTCCATAATGCTCATGCAACAGATACATCTAGTATAGAGGTTTTATATACTGTTTAACCAAGGGAAGATGGTGCTTCAACTGATATATACCTCTCCCTCAGCCTCAATTCAACTCTCAGCTTCAGTTCTCTACAAATGTGGTAAATAATGTGGATTGATGGGGTGAGTCTGAGCATGCTGGTAAAGTCCCAAACTTTGTGCTATTGTTGATGGACTCTTGGAAAACTTTAGAGGGATATTTCGAAAGGCACGATCCAACATGTGAACACTGAACAATTGGGACCTGGGTACCTGGTGAAGCCAAACCAAGCAAATACTTGCTCTCATGCCCAGCCACATTTCAGCACCCATTTCAGTCTGAGTCCTTATTCTCTCTGGCTGAGGTTATGACAAAAACAATACATTAAACTATTTTGAGGAAAATGTTAGCCAGCCATATGCTGCATACAAAGATGTCATTTAATACACTGACATTCCCATCAAGTATATAGGAAATCAGTGTTACTGTTAACTCATTACCAACACTTAACATCATAGTTTAGTAACAACTCAATCAATCAGGCGACCGGTAGTTGTAATACAACATCTTCTGAATTCTCTTTCAGGTTAATATGAGGTTAACATGTTGTGGCATGTGAAAATAGATTCTCAGATCTAGGTATCTCTATAAAATGTGTCCAGATCGCCAAATCCATATTCATTGCAAGAGTATTCCAATATTTAAAATAATAATATAACACCAAATCTTGGACCATGTGTACTCACACACACACACACACACACACACACCAAACAATTTTATACTGAGATAAGCAGTTACAACTGTGAATGACAATTAGGGAAATTAGCAAGGCTACATTGGCACAAATTTGAAAAGAAAACCTGTTTGCTTTGTTTGTTTTCCTGACCTTCCTTTGCTGTTTCTCCCATGCCGGGTCCAGAAGCAGATCCCTGTCCCATTCTTCCTCTTGGTTCATATACTCATCCTCTTCATATTCATAGTTGTAATGTATGCCAGTGTCTATTTGGGTGGTCATGTCGCTTAAGGATCAAGCTCTGTTTCACACCTGCAGAAATTTCCTAGGTATTGTGTAGGAGCTTCTTTTTAGAAAATTAATTAATCTTGTCAAGTGCAAGGGAGAAAATTCTGTCTGGTTTTCTTCCTTAAGACTGAAATATGTATATAATATATGTTGTCTTGCTGATCTTGCAGGGTGAAAATGTTGTCAGGTTGTAGGTAACAGCTTGCCTTCTCTTCCCCCCTATCTTTCTGCCTCTGGACTGCTGCTGTGATTCTCTGAAAGGAACTGTGGCTCAGTCAAAGGCTGGTGCTTCTTTTCACTTCTTATCCGCTTGCCTAGTCATGTGATTCTGCACTGCCCTCTCTTTTTTTTCATGTCCCCTTTTGCTATTTGTCAGTCAGATCCTGATAGGCAGGACTATCCCCCTGCCTTCAGAAACTGATGAGATACAATTTTGTGCCCACTCTTAGCAAAAGAAACACACTGTTAGCAGAGTTGGAAAACAGCAAGGACTTGTGCTACCTGGAAGATTCTAGTGCCCTCATCCAAAAAATAACTTTTAGAGACTGAGTACCAGGTGGGAATTTGCTGGGCAGATTGCTACAGGAAGGCTTACCCAGAGGTGAGAAGATAATTCAGCAATTCTGAATCATGCTTTCCGAGATTCATCACTTCATCTTTTCAGATTGAAACGGTTAACTTATTTTTCCAGATAGTCACTACCCAGACTGGACTCGGAACCCACTTATTCATCTGATAGCACCCAAAGCTGGAGAAAAACTTTGAATATGTTTTCTTCACAAAGCAAATAATTGTCGAATATATGATTGCAAGATGCAGCAATGAGAGACACTGACTTTTACAGGATTTGTAAAGATGGTGCTATCAGTAGCTACTGGTCATTACATCTTGCAGTTAGACCTTGCAATCAGAACCAGAGGCAGTAGGAAGCTGGACTGAGTTATGCCCACATCCAGTTACCAAATAGGACCTTCACAACAGAGCAAGAAAATAATTACACTTGCACAATGCTTTTCTTCCCTCCCTGCATTGTCTATTCAGGAAATCACATTCTGGCTTTGATCCTCAGAATTCTTCCTTAAGCACAATCAACATTATCTTTTTTTTTTTCCAAGAAAAATAGGGCTACCGTTCTCAGATGGTAAAGTGGCTTTCAAAATGGAAATTTACTCACTTTGCTTGCTTCCCCACATTCTGGAAGTGTTGTGGCTAGTTCTGGCTTGAGCACTCACTCAGGAAATCCAGAGACCTCAATTTGTGATGTCTCACACACATGTCCTGACATATTACCAAGTAACTATATTTATTCAAATTAATAAGCAGTGGCACCAAGACTAGCAAACAAATAGTATAACACAGACAAGGAAAAAACAGCAACCAAAACCCCAAACTTCCCATTTCCTCCCAATGTCTAGATGTACCCTAGGAAGCCTATGTCCTTTGGATTTAATCACAGAGATTAACTGTCAGCTAGTTAACTGTAGAGATTAACAGCTAGCTAGCGTCCTTTGCCTGCTCTACCAAGATGCATTGAAATATTTTGAACCAGTAGGCGGCGACGGCAGTACCAATAATTTCTTTAAAAAAAAAAAAACCAATTCAACAAATTGGCCTAAAGACAGACGAGTTTTCACTTTATTCTACATTTTGGCCAGATGTTTTTGCCTCTATGTCCACTCATTCCATTTAGGAGGCGAGGTTATAACTGTTTTTGGAACTCTTCTGATTTTTTTTAACCAGGGGTTGAGTTTCTTAAGATGGTCCTATAGTTTGAAAGCCAAATTTTCTTTCCTCTGAAATTGTTTTTTTGTCTTCTAGGATCACAGAGTTGTGGCACAAGTGCTACTTCACTAATGCTCTGTAGCACTATTATACAAAAAGAAAAACATAGAGGAGAAAAAAAGGGAGTATCATGTTCTAAAATGCCTTGGAATTAAAAAGAAACCCTCTTGAGGATGAGAATAAAACATTGCTTTTGGTGCCAGGAATTGCCAGAAAATAGTTCTGGGAAAACAGAAATATTGCTTGTTTCTGTTTGTAAAATCATGTTTAAAAAAAAACTCAAGAATTGCAGCAACAAACACCGACACCTTCTGAAACATTCTCCCTGTCTGGATGAGCACTTGGCACATAGAAATACAAAATCTAGTAAGTGGCAGGAGTCGCAGACTTCAGAGCGTGAAGGGAATACCTTCCAGAAATTTTCAGAGAGAGCTAATCCCTCACAGAGTCACATGATCTGCACAATCCTAAAAGTGTGCCAGCACTATGACTATGCTTCATTTTTAAATGGGAAAGTCAAACCAGTAGAAAGTTCCTCCTCCTCTGCCAGAACAGAATGGCATTCAAATCAGTGTTGAAATAAGTTCCATCTATGATGAAACTTGTCAGTGATTGGATGGCAGAATAGAGGGGATGCTCATCAAATTAACAGACTGGAAGGGGTAGCTAATACTTCAGAAAACAGAAACAGGATTCAATACAAGCTTAACAAATTGGAGAAATGGGCTAAAACTAGAAAACTGAATTTTAGCAGTGACAAGTGCTTAGGAAAGAAAAATCAGATGCACAAGTATAGAATGGGTGGCACATAGGGATCTAGGGACTTAGTAGAGCACAAACTAGGCATGTACAAACAGTGTGATATGATGGTGGGAGGAGGAGGAGAAGTGCTGTTCTAGGGTGCATCAAAAGAACCAGGACTTTCCAGAGAAAATGGAGAGCTGACGCCTCCATACTTGTGGGAACTCCACAGGAGGAGAAAGTGATGGCAGTGTTTTTACTGACTGGAGACTATCACCAGTCACAAATTATCTTCCTGGATCAAGGGGAGATCTAAGGGATAACCCAAAAGGGTTCCTTAACTCAGCGGTTACCATGAAAACCACAAAGAGTGGTCAAAGAAGCCATCTAGGGGAGCAGAGGATCCATCTTGCCCTGCTCACTTGAAAACCTGGAAAGCAATGTTAGGACGCTAGGCTCACAAATCATATTTGTTTAGCTGACACTAGGCACCAGATTAGATAAGACTGGGTATGTTAAGGTTGATTGCTGTTTGTCAGATGCTTCAGAGTTAGATCTGGAGAAAAGTCTGTATTTCAGGAGAAGAAATCTCCCATCCATCTGAGAAGAGGCAGTGTTTGACCATGTAATTTTTGTTCAGCTGAGAGAAATAAAAGAAATGTTAAATGATATGTCAAAGTCTTGGTTAAAGTTTTTTAGAGAGCTGTCTCTCTAAACTGAAAGAGTTGAGGAAGATGAAGAAATGAATCAAATATCTTAAGGTTTGGATGTGTCAGAACAGCAAGATTCATTGTTAGAGGAAGAGACCAGGAGAATTGTGCGACATGGGGGTTCACAGCTTTGACGTTTGATGAAACCTTGACACCAGAGGAAAAGTTTACCAGGCAGGTGAATGGTGAGCAGAGTATTATGACTGAGAATGCTGGAAAACTGAAAAGTATGTGTGAGAACAATGAAGCTGTGATGACTGGGGGGGAAATTCTGAAAACTACTCAGAGAAGAAGCTGAAAGCAAAGTGGGCTAAAGGTGGGCTAAAATATATTTAAAGCATGTGTTGCTAAATGTGATGTGAATGCCCCAACTTGTATTTTGCAAATCTTTAAAAAAAAACAATCTCAAGATTAAGATAACTTCAATAAAGGTGCTTTAAAGGTCTTGCTAAATGGCTTCAATATAGGATTGGGTTTTTTTCTTTTGCTTCATTTGACTTTTGAGATTATTATTGCTGTCAAAGTCAAAAGGAGGAAAGAATGGTTGATCTGATTATGTATATGAATTTCTATATTATGAGAAAGTTGGAATTATATAAGAGGTGAATGATACTGGATTAATTGATATTAGATATCTTGGATTCTTTAGTTTAAGTATTAAATGTCAGAATTATAAGAAAATGCTGAAGTTGTGATGGAGTGAACTTGGCATGAGATTGAGATTGGGCTAATAGAAGACGAGAAAATGGATTATTAAATCATCAGTTTTAAGGTTTAAACATATAACTTTAGGAATGTATGAGTTTGGTAAGAATAGGCTTAATTAGAAGTAATTATTAATTAATTATTACTAATGGGTAGATTTTGGAGCGACCTTTTTATTAACCTTCTGTCAGTGAAATACTTAGTATGGCAAATTATCTTTTATATTTATGTTAATTAAATGTATAGATTATAGAAAGAAGTGTTTTTTGTCCAACATTAAAAAAAGAAGATAGAGGAGGCAGACTTAATATGTATTTACAGCAGCTTGAGAAAAGGTGGGAAGTCATTATTCTATTTATTTATTGTTTTTATCTCTTCTTTCCCCTTTATCTTTCATTCTCTTAAATGTTTTAATGTTTTCTTTTACTTTTTTAATCTTAATATGTTTTCTTTGTGTGTTTTTGATTCTGTATTATATAATTTTAATAAAAATATTTATAAAAATAGAACTATAACAGGCAGATGAATAGAAGTAATAGTGTCACTCTATTCCAGACCTCACCTGGAATACTGTGTCCAGTTCTGAGCACTACAGTTCAAGAATAACAAGAAGTTGGAATATGTGCAGAGAAGGGCAACCAACATGATAAACAATCTGGAATCCAAACCCTACGAGGAACAGCTATGGAATTAGATAGCTTTAGGATGAGCAAAGATTGGGGGGGGGGGGCAATTTGATAGCTTTTAAAGGCTATCAAAGGCTTCTTGTTTTGAAGATGGAGCACACCCAGAAAACAGGGCTGTGGATAGGACAAGAGGATTGAAATTACAAGAAAAGAGATTCTGGCTTCATATATAGAAGGACTTAGGCCCTTTTTGCATGGCATCTGCCATGCGAAAGATGGCCTGGAGCTTTGCGCGATTGTGAAGAGCGATCTGCATGATGCCCTCGCAATCGCACAAGGCTCCAGGGTCCAGCAGGCAACGATCGTGCACCTTTGCATTTTCAGCTTTAAGCCAAAAATGCTGCATGATGGCACATTGCTCCCAGACCCTGAACACACTTACATGGCGTGCGGAGCCTCAGCAGCCAGGCCAGTCATGCTTCCTGTCTCAGTACAGCCTGGGAAGGTCCCAGGCTGCACTGTGAAAGGAAGAGGCGGGGTGAGCAGGAAGCTCGTGCAGAGCCGAAGAAACCTGGACGCGAGGGCCTCTCACAAGAGGCTGCTCACGTGAGCACTGCACTCCAGCGCTGAGAAGAGGTAGGATGCGGAAAGGGCCTTAGAATTACAAGAGCTGTTCAACATTAGAACAAGCTACCACAGCAGGTATTGGACTTTCCATCATTGGAGCTTTCTCCTGCACTAGTGGGGGAGAGGGATTGGACCTGATGGTTCTTGCAATTCCTTACAACTCTATGATTCAGTTAATATAGCCAGATAGAAATTACGTATAGGAAGCTGGTTCAACTTTCCTAATAAATTTAAACTAAAGCACTAGCTGGTTAAGATCAGCTGGCCTTTTGTTTTAAAGAGGGATGGAGGAGGGATTAAGTCAGAAAGTGGATTGAAAATAAATACAAGAATATTTATTTGCAACAGGGTGTCAGATTCCAAGACATTCTAGATGCTGCTGTTAGGTTTATACTGGATCACTGGGATTCCCTAAAGTTCTGCATCTGCACAGCAATTTCTGCAGGATGTAGTAAACCTGAAACTGACAGCAAATTAGATAAAATGTATAACACGCATCAGAATAAATGCTGGAAATCCCAAGAAAAAATTGGAACCTTTACACATATGTGGTGGAGTTGCTGAAAAGTTTTTAAAAAATGGGAGCAGCTATGTATAGCCCTAACAGAGATATTTGGCATTCAGATTCCTCTCCTGCCAGAATTTTTCTTATTAAATATGATTCAGAATAGAAACCCAATAATCTCAAAAAAATATTGTAGACTCTTACTATGCTTAGGCCCTTTCCGCACAGCAATCACGCGACTGTGAGGAACGATCCGCACGATGCACTCACAGGGGCCAGCAGGTGCCGATCGCTTACCTTTTCATTTTCGGCTAGCAGCCGAAAATGGTGCACAATTGCGCATTGCTCCCAGGCCCCACGCACACTTACCTAGTGTGCGGAGCCTCTGGAGCCACACCAGTCGCACTTCCTGCCCCAGCGCTGCCTGGGAAGAGGCGAGGCTCTCGCGCAAGCAGGCAGCTTGTGCAGAGCTGAAGCAGCAGGGACACGAGAGCCTCTCGCCGGAGGCTGCTCGCACAATCCCCGCACCTCAGGGCCAGAACAAGATAAGGTGTGGAAAGGGCCTTAGTTATCGCTGCTAGATTATTACTGGCAAAATCTTGGAAACTCACAGAAATCCCCTCACTAAACCAATGGATGACTAAAATATTGGAGATGAAAGAAAATGATCAGCTCACTTCCAAATTAAAGGGAAATCTGAAAAGATACTGAAAGAATGGGACCCAATCACGAAGTTTCTCTGTCAAAAGTAGAGTAACTTAATGATTGAAAAATTAAAGAAATCAAATTAATAAATTAAATGAAATTAAATATAAGTCAGATAGATTAAAATGAGGGGAATCGTAGCAATCCAAGTTGTGGTTAATATTTTGTTGTGATGTTTCTGTAAATTGGCCATGAAAGTAAGCATGTATACGTTGATGATCAAACAGATAAGTAAATAAGGAGGAACATGGTTAATCAGCACAGAGAGGACAAGGAAAAAAATACAACAAAAGGAAGTTTAGGTTATAGGCAATTATCTTTATTATTTTTCAAGATGAGGTAAAGTTCAAACAAAAGGAAGTTGAGTTATGATGTATACTTATGTCTGTTTCTTTATTAGTTTATCTGCCTGTTTATTTATTCTTTTTTCCTCTTAAATAAGGGCTTCACGAAGACTGTCTATTTTCTTTTACCACCAGAAACTATTACTTGAAAATATTTGTTGATTGAAAAATACTCTAATGTCATTATGTATAAATAATCCTATTTTATCTTTAATATTATTGTATTTTGTTAGTAAAAAATAATTAAAAAAAAGAAACTGACAGCAAGAAGACTTCCTCATATAAGACTGTTTCATGATCTGAAAATGTAAAGGAAAGCTGTCTGCTCATTGTATAAAGAACAAGGCCAGCCTAAGACTTTTTGCTGCCTAAAGGTGAACAACAAATTACACTCCCCACTTGAAACAAAAAAATTCAAGACATTTCCACACTCAGCCCCTCCCTAAACTGCAAACCCCAGGATTCCATAGGATGTTGAAAGTGAAATAATAGCACTATAAGAGTGTAGTGTGGAAATGGCCTCATAAACATCTCTCCACTTCCCTAATCATCAAATTTAATCATCATGAATTAAGAGACTGTTTGCTATTCTTCCATCTCTCTCTCTCTCTCTCTCTCTCTCTCACACACACACACACACACACACACACCCCGTTGAGCCCTCTGAGGCAACCCTCTCACTCTACTTAATGGCAGGGCTGAGCCTGACAAGAAATAAATCAGATAAGTCTCAGTCCGACTAGTTTATAAATGGAAAAAAAAGGGGGGGGGAGGAGAGGATAAATTAAGGATAAAAGAAGGGTATATTCTCTTCCATTTTATATATAAACAGAATAAAAGCAGTACATAAAATGTCTACAGCAAAACTGATTGTATTAGGAAGCCCTAACTGACATCTTGTAGGTTAAGTTCCTTTTGTATGAACACAAGGAAATCAGACAATAGTAAGAAGTAGAAGACTATATGGAGTTTCATGGAAAAGAGTAACTAAAAAAATAGCAAAGGATCTCAAGTGTGGTAATAAAAAACAACTCAAAATCCAGAATGAAACTAGATTGGCCTACAGTTAACCTGCTGCTTTGGAATGTCAATTTCCACCTTTTTTTTTACAATTTAATTTTTATTAAAATCAATAAAATAATAAAAAAAATAGTACATCATTCTTAATATAGGTATATACAGTTACTTTCAACATGCATTGTTTTTTAACACACTTATTCGATGACAGTCCATAGTCCAGAAAATTCAACTATACAATACATGTTGAGCGAAGTTTATGCCAATTAGTCCGATGTCTTAAATATAACTTCCTTTGCCATTACTCTGGTTTATCTTTTCCCGCTTTGTATCTACACTTTCTACATGGAATTTCTATTATTTTCTTGTTTTTCATATTTTATGATTGGTGCACTTTTCCTTTTGTTTTCCTTTATGACATTTATATTAACCATATCTTTCTATATTACCATTTTTGGATAGATCATTATGCTCTGTTTCCATTCTATACCGGTTATTCAAGTTTCCCCATACATTAAGCCATACTTAAGGTACATACTTAACATCTTATCCATTTTTCTGACTTTTGCTTTTATTTTTCTATTTGTGATATTCTTAGTAATTTAGTAATTTATCTTTCATATTTTTATCCCCCATCTATCTCTAATATACTTAATCACTGGATTCCAATTGTTTTCAACTTCATTAGTTGATTTACCTTTAATAATATGCGAAAATAAATCAAATTCTTTAAGTCCTAAAATTTTTAAAAACCATTGATCTAAATCCGGTACTTCAGAATTCTTCCACATTTTCACAAAAATTAGTCTTGCGGCTGTAACCAAGTTCAAATGTATCCTACTATTTCTCCGCACAAAATCTTTTTCATACATATACGTCATGTTTAACAAAAAGAATTCTGGTAGCATTGGGAATGCTGTTTGAAACATTTCTTTTGTAGCATCATAAATCTTATTCCAATATTACCACACAATTCCAGTGTGGTAATAAAAAACAACTCAAAATCCAGAATGAAACTAGATTGGCCTACAGTTAACCTGCTGTTTTGGAATGTCAATTTCCACTTTGTGTATTAGCGGAATAATTCCAAAGAGGAATTATTCACAGGCAACAAAACAGCCCAATTCTAAAACATTTTACTTAAAATGGCCATGGCGGTTTCAATGGAACTGAATTCCACACAACCACACTTAGGATGGCAGCTTTATACTTATACAGTTCTATTAGATTCAACAAAAACTAATCTGTGAATTCATCTTGCTCCCTGTCTGTTAAATGCACTAGAACTCTAGGAACACCATGCAGACTTACAGTGCAATACACACAGTGACAGGTGGAAAACTACAAATAGTGCTGGCATACGACTGGAAAAAATGGTGAGAGAGATCCAGGATTTTAAAAATGGTTTAGCAAAGGGAATGCAGGCGAAGGGAGGACTTGTCATGTAGAATAACTTATTACAGGCTTTCAGACAGTCTTGTGTTTTCAGCAGCTTAACTGCATTTCTATTTTGCACTAGCTTCTTCTTGCTTTCGGCATAGTAAGCAAGGAAGAAACTACATTTCTAGTATCTATCGAAAGTCCCTTACTAAAGTATATCTTTCCCTTTACCACAGTTTTCAATGGTATACCACACTCTTCAGTATTTCTCCAACCCTATCATTAGGCAGACACACGGGGCCTTTCCACACTACGCTATTATAGTGATATTATTCCACTTTCAACATCCTGCAGAATTCTGGGATTTGTAGTTTACTGAGGCCAAAGAGCTCTCTGGCTGAAAATTCTAAATGCCCCTCCCTAAACTGCAAACCCCAGGATTCTGCAGGATGTTGAAAGTGGAATAATAACACTATAACAGTGTAGGGTAGAAATGGTCATTTTCAAAGTGTCAAAAATTATTAATAAGGAAAAACAGACAAGCTAAGATAGGTTGCCACAATTTGCTTTTGCCCGAGTCTAGAGGGAACGGCAAGATTCTGCCACCTCCTCTTCTCTCCCCTGCCTCCACTTTGGTGTTAATTGACAGCAAACTACTTTTGCCCTTTGAACTCAATTTGCAGTAATTGATGCAAGTCAAGGACAAAGTGGGGGAAAGTGGGAGGACAGGAAAGAAACTGGGACATTTTAAAAACAGTTGAAAAAGTAGAATGACAAGCGAAAGTTGAGACTGTCCCTGCCAAATTGGGACAGCTGAAGGGAATGACATTGGAAAGCAGCCACACAGTGAAACCAGCCTTTGCCGATGTGAAAGGCACACTAGTGCCTATACATGTTGATCATAACATTTCTGACAGCTCAGTTCTATACTTGTTTACTCAGAAACCCCATTAGTGGGAGGAGTGTGTCTCCCTCCCAAGCAGTAGGTCTTTTAAAACTTTTTTGAAAAACAGTCTGGTGACTACCTTCAATGAACCGCAGATAGACTTTAGCTCAAACAGCTGTGCCCCATGAAAGATCAGCTGCACTGTGTGGAATCTGCTGTAAATACATTTGCAGAGCAAAGCCACCTCTTACTTTATTTACTATTTATCACACCTCTTAGGAACAGTAAAAGATCAAGCTTCACATTAAGAAGCATATTTCTCAGCAATCCTTTCTTCATGGACCCTAGACCAGTGAGGACAGGCAGACTCCAGCACTCCATTACCTAGATTAGTCTGGGCAGAGCTGACTTCCCCCTAAAACAATGAGACGAAATTGGACCACCAAGGCTCTTTTGTCTTCGAGCCTGCTCAGGAAGTCCTGTTACAACACAAAGTTATTCCCAAGTCAGTAACATTCACAAAAATATCTTACCTTTTTCCCATAATTTTTGTTTGTATATTGGCATCAGGGAAAACATAGGCTGCTATACTCCTGTTTGGCTGGATTTCACCCACTAGTTAAGCGTGCCACCCGCTGCCCGTTTGGACCATTCTCGCACCTAGAGTCCAAGTTTTCATTTTTCTTTTTTTTTTAATTTTCTTTTTTAAAAAATTTATCATAACAGAATAAAACACAACAAAATTAAGCAAAAACACTACGTGAATAACATAAATGTGAAAAAGAGAAAAATCACAACACAAATAGCTTACATTACTATTTCTCTCCAGATCATCGCATACTTATTCAACATATTATATATCACATTAATTATATATTTTTATTTCATGTATGTAAATCTCATTCTCCTTGTACTTAATATTGCTATAATAATTTCATTCTTAAATCTATTCTTTTCAGCTATATTCAATCTATTGCTAATACTGTATATGATCCTTTCATTAACCATAAACTCTAACCCTAAATGTGAACCCTTTCCCACAGCCAATTATATTTCAGCTTACTCTGCTTTCCAAAATTGTAATTCTTGTGGAAGTGTGACACTTCCCTTTTTTGCTAAAGCCTTTTCCAGAAATATTTTCCATATTGCTTCAAAGTCATTCCTTTTCATTATTCCTTTTTTAACCTTAATTCGACAAGTTAACTTGTCATTAATCACAGTTTTCCACACTTCTTTATACCAATCCTTTATTTGAAAATCTTCTTGAATTTTCCATTTTCTCAATATACCAAGTTTTCATTTTTCAAAAGGTAAGTCTTTAGCTCTTGTATGAATGTAGTCAAAGGCCCAAATGTACAACCATTCTTCTGTCCAATAGTTTTATGAGAAGCAAGCTGTATTTTTAGTGTGTTCAGCTAATCAGTGAAATTTCACGCCTATAATTGTTACCCTGACTGCTGGGGTCCCTGGGGGACACCTGGATTTTACTAAGGTTTGGGTAAATTAGCAGAGCACAACTTGGCAAAACGGAGGGCAGGGCAACACAGTGAGATTTTTAATCCTATGTTTACAGGGTCAGACTGCTTGAGAAAGAGAGAAATCAAGTGGCCTTTTAAATGGTCTTTTATTTGGTAGAATTGGCAAAATTCCTCACTCACGCACACAAAGCATTCACTCACACAAGCACACAAGGGCTACCAAGTTTGAGAGTCTTAAGAAAGAGAAAGATTGAGGGGACAAAGTGAATATACTACACCTGATCCTGAAGGCTGCTGTTTTGGGAAAACATGGGACAGCTTGTCAAACAAAGAGACAGAGCAAGAGAATGAACAAACAAACGAACGGGCTCAAAAGGGAGAGAGAGAGAGAGCAAGAAAAAGTCTGCCAAACCTCAAAAACAGAACCCAATTATAGGGCAGAACATCCGGGGGGGGGGGCAGGCCCTTTTCCTGAGAAAGCACAGAAACTGGGTTATGCAGTTGGACCTTAGCTTTGTAGTTCCCACAATTTGCGATTGCTAACTTCAGTCAGGAGACACTTAGTCTCTCAAGGCGTCAAAGTTGCAGTTGCCCCATTTGAAATGTATACATGCCTTTTCTGAGGTCTTCCTCTGGATGTGTGACTGGGGCTACTTGGTCCGACCTACACCAAGGGGGGTTTCAGTCATTTAGACTTGAATATCTAAGTTTCCATCCAGCTAACCTCTGGCTCAACGGACATCAAATGATTCTCTTCCCTGAGATACAGTCTGTCAATAAATATCTCCCTTCTGCTGTCAGAGGATCAGGATCATAAATCATGGGTTACATAATGGTTAGTGACAATAGAGGCAGTATTAGTCAGGAGCCATTTTCTCTCGTGGTGACTCTGCAGTTTCCCAGGTCAGTGTTACAAATCTGAAAGAAAGTTCAGCATTTCCATAGAAATCCAGCTGTAGTCTGTTTTGCAGAATTCCTTGAAAAGACTGCACAGAAAGCAATCGAGCCATTAGAGTACATTTTGGTTGGAGTGAAGGAGGAAGGATGCAACAAAGCAGAGTAAAACCTAGAATATAATGATTAATATTTAAGGTTCCGTGAATTTTATTGCTTTCTGTGACTTATCTGATACAGCAATATTATACATTTTTATTAGATATTCAAGAGGAGAAAATCAAGTTCCATTTTATGAGGGGAAGAGTTTTCGCATTGCCTGGGGATAAAAGCCTGAATTGAATATGCCAGGATGGGCCATCTTTTAAAGAAATTTATAACAAAAGCATGGAGGCATGTTGGGAAAAATATTTTAGAATATTTCAGATCTTATGCTCTTATTAGCTCCTTCATGCCCTTAAACAAAATAAAATGGCTGTGTGCACCAAATTCACCAGTTGCACAAGATACCAGTTGCACAAGATGAGAATATTGCAACAAGCCACAAGAATTCCAGGGGAACCAACTTTGTGTATGTGTTGTGGGCAAAACATTTAGATTCCCATAAAAATGCAATTTTTCAGGTAACCGTAACCACCAAATTCACGTGCCATGCAAGACTAGGTGGAAAAAATGCCAAAAGCCACAAAAATTCAACAGCAGCCTTTCCACTCACCCACCCATCCTGTGCATGCCAGGAAAATCATCTTTGTTCATGGAAATAGCCCAGCATGTCAGCTTTCTAGGGAACTGTATTTGGAATGGGCAGAAGGAGGTGGTGCCCGCAGAATTTTGATGGCTTGCTGGCTCGCTCCCATCTAGTTGTGAGTGTTGAATTGGGTGGGCGTGGCTCACTGGAAAGTTGGCATTGTATGTGATTTTCCTGGATAATTTCATTTACCCTTTTGTATACCTTTTCCAGCTCTACAATATTCTTTTTAGGTTAATCACCGGATTTATAGACTATTCATATGTGACTGTACTATGGATTTGCAAAAGAGCAGTATGATATTGGCAGTTTTAAATCTTGATACCTTTTCTAATTTATGCTCAATGCAAAATTTGTCACTTTTACAGGAGCCACACACTGAGTCAAAATTTTCATCAAGCTAACTACCACAACCTCAAGATTCCTGTCTTGATCAGTTGCTGCCAGATCAGATCCTGCCTGCATATATATAAAGTTCTGATTCCTTTGCCTTCATATTCATCACTTTACATTTGTTTACACTGAATTTTTATATGTAATTTTAATGTCCATTCTCCCAATTTGGAGAGGTCTGTTTTCACCACCTTCCCCAAATAATTGGTTTCGTCACCAAATATGGCCATCTCACTTGTTGTTATTGTTGTGTATCTTGAAGTTGTTTCCAACTTATGGCAATTGTAAGGTGAACCTTCCTTGGCAAGATTTGTTCAAAGGGGGTTTGCCTTTGCCTTCCTCTGACACTGAGAGTGTGTGATTTTTCCAAGGTCACCCAGTGGGTTTTCTTTGCTGAATGGGCATTTGAACCCTGGTTGCCAGGGTTGTGGTTCAATGCTGAAGAGCTATACCATGCTGCCTCACTAGTCACCTTTAAGTCTAAGGCCATTTCTGCACTACACTGTTATGGTGCTATTATTCCACTTTCAACATCCTATGGAATCCTGGGGTCTCCAGTTTAGGAAGGGGCATTTAGAATTCTCAGCCAGAGAGCTCTTTGGCCTCAGTAAACTAGGAACCCCAGAATTCCACAGGATGTTGAACATGGAATAATAGCACCAGCGTAGTGCAGAAATGATCTAAATCTTGTATCAGGAGACTGTCTTGACTTCAGGCTTGGTAGATGTTTTGCATCTTCTTTTAGAGTATTTTGTCTGCAATTCTGTACATGTCAGTATAGTTCTGAAGAGCTTTCTTTTAAAAGAGTGTGTTGGAAGGACGGGTGTATTAGGAGACCTGACAACAGCAGTGTAAAGTATGTGACCCTCTAGATGTTATTGGAATGCAGCTCTTCATAGCTCTATGCAACACAGCCAAAGGAATGTTGGGAGTTAATACCTCTGCCTCATGGCCATTTTTTTTTCATTTATTAGGGTCTCATATACTTTTTGCCCCTTGGCTTGACATATGAATCTCATGCATTATTCAGTTTTGCAATGTTTCATTTATTATTTTGTCATGGCCTTCATAGTAGTGATGGATAAGTACTCCAGAGGGTGGGGTGGTTTTTCTTCTTCATCTGCTATTTTAATTCCATGATAGTGTTTTCACAAACACATCTGCAAGTGGGCAAAAATCATAAGAACCTACCTGCCAGTTTTGAGCTCCTCTCCACCACCTTAAAATAGTTCTGAGCCCTCTACCTTTTTTCTGTATGTCCTTGGGGCACAGGGGCAGAGAGAGTAATATCTTTACATTAATAGTGGTTGTAAATAGAGAAAACAGACATATTAGCCCAGTTCTAGTAATGTCCTCAGTAGATAAACATATTTTTCAAAAGAGGGCTCATTTAGCTCATGAAGAGCTCATTTAGCTCCATTTCTTGCCATGACCAGGTAATCTGTACTCATCTCTTCTTGATCTTCTTTCTGTTGATACAAAGTTTAAATTATTCATATTGCCATCTACTGTGCCATGGAAAACAGAGAAATAAACCTCTTCATAGGTTACAGTGGCCAAACTGCAGCCCTCCGGATGTTGCTGGACCGCAACTTCCACCATCCCTCACAGGAGTGGACAGGAATTGTAGTCCAGCAACAACCAGAAGGCCATACATTTGTCACTCCTGCTATAGGCTTTAGTATGATCTGGTACAGTGATGGACAAAATGTGGCCTGCACATGATGGCATGCTGTTCTCATTAGCCGTAGCCGAACAGCCTATAGTGAGGAATCCTGGCAGTTGCAAACCAATAACACTTTGCCTGCACTTTGCCCATCCCATCTAGTAACTAGCAAAGTCCCCCCTCATAGAAGCTAGTAATTAGACTCTAGTTACTAGCTATTACAGCAAGGAGTAGGGGGAAGCTTGAACCCACAAATGTAAATCATTTGTATCTACATACAAAGCAACTGAACCTGATTAGGTCAAACTGTTAAAGGAGGGTTTGGGGGCCAGAATATGGGTTTTACTAGGTTCAAAGCTGTTTTGAGATTTAGGGAACAGAATTTACATAACTCAGGAATTAGCACTTCTTCTTGACAATTTCCCCATTAATCTGAACACTAATAAATAAACATGTTATGCCAGTAAACACCACTGGTTCTCTCTGTCATCTAAGGAAAGCTAATTCTGTAAAATTAATGTTGCTCATCTGTAACTTCCATCTGCCCTCACCAGCACACTCACTCTGAAGGAGAGATGCAAGGTACAGCCATACAACATCCACAGGGAAAACCATAAATTCTCCATCCTTGCTATAAAATATATCCTGTCTCTTCCACAGTACACAGTTATAGCACTATCATTCCTCCTTGACTGCTCTGACTCCATCCTGTAGAATCCTGGGATTTGTAGTTGGTGAGGCACTAGAGCTGATAGAAAATTCTAAAAACCTCATGAAACTACAAATCCTAGGATCCCACAGGATGGAGCCATGGCAACTAAAGGGGGATCAAAGTGCTGTATTCACACACAAAGTGTGAAAGAGACCTTAGACATGCCGTTGCATTAAATCCATGCACGTATCAGATTTTTCCTCAGTTCTCTCTTATATCGTCCTCCACTCAAACTACTTGTACTTATTTCTTAGGGTAACACTAGAAGGCTCACCCATCCCAGCTGCTTCAGCAGTCCAAGGAATTTAATAAATACATACATACATATATTTATCACACACACACACACACACACACACACACGCATTCTGACTTTTTAGTCTGTTCTTCAAGATAAATATGTACAAAACTTGCTGAAGTTGTCAGGGAACCACTGAAACAATTAGTGATTGAAATGTAACCCCTGGCTTGGGAGGGACTGTAGCTAAGCAATAGCTCTGCATGTAAAATAAGTAAGATTTAATTTCTGCTGTCCCAAAAGGATCAGATAGCTAGTGATAAGAACTCCAGCTAAAATGCTGGAGCTGGTGCACTAGCAGTGTTTCAGAGAGTGCTGGGATATTACTTGTGGAGATGTAATGCAGCCATTTGGAGCAACAGAATATCTTCAGTTAGACCATTTCCAACATATGCACAATATTGGAAAGAAAGGAACCATGTTGATATAAAAGAATGGAAATTAAAAGTTCTGGATATGATAGAGATAGAAAAGCCAACATTTTCACTGAAAAAACAAGTCTATCCAGAACTTTTAAAGGGAATGGAGAGAAGTCTTAAATTAGATAAAGAGATAGTAATAAGAAAAGGAAAAGAATAAAGCAAGATTGTATATAACGCAAGGCAACAATGTAATAAGGCAATGTAACAAAGCAGCAATGTAACAATGTAAGACGTAATATTGTAAGATTACGTTTTGAAGAGAAAATATGTATGAATGGAATGTAAATAAGCAGACTCAACTGTAAAAAAAGAAAAAAGCTTGGAAGTGGGAAGAGTTTTTTTTTTATTTTCACTTTAAACTTTAATAAAAATATTTCTAGACCATTTCCACACTACACTGTTATAGTGTTATTATTCCACTTTCAACATCCTATGGGATGTTCAGTCTAGGGAGGGGCATTTAGAATTCTCAGCCAGAGAGCTCTTTGGCCTCAATAAGCTGCAAACCCCAGAATTCCACAGGATGTTGAAAGTAGAATAATACTATAACAGTGTAGGGTGGAAATGCCCTTAGTCTTGTCTCCAATGTCTTGCAGACTTCTGCCTTCCATTGTATATGTGCCTTTAGGCTGAACCCGGGCTATGCCCCCTGTTGTCTACCAAAGGTTGACTGCAACTCCTGTCATGCCATTGTGTGACCATTGCCCATATAGCTGTGGTTAATAAGAGCAGGAGCATGACATCCCCACCCCCGCTGTACCTCTTCATTATGTATATATCTTTTACCTCAACATCTCTGCCCCCTCTGTTGCCATTTCTGCTCTTCTCCTCTGCTGTCCTCTTCACTCCAAGTTTCTGCCTCAACACACAGGATATACTACCTCTTTCTAGATGTGCAAACTGAACACTCTTAGCATAACCTGCATTTCAAACGACTTGACAACATCTTTATTTTGTTCAGGAAGATCTGTACAATATGAATGTGTATTGATGGGCTGGACCCTTAGCATCAAAACATAAAATATGATTTATAGAGATCCCAAGTGAAAAGAAGTGCGAGGCACGCTGTGAATTACCCTCTAAATAATTGGAATAATATAATCCATGGCCAAACCTGAGTATGTAGGTTCAATTATCCTTATCCTTCTGGTGACAGATGACATCAGATTAATTTGTATTTTTGATAATACCTCCTTACAGCACTGTGCTGCCACAGGGCCCAATCCTTTCTCAAGTGCAAAGCAGGGAAAAATCCCTAGAAGGCAGAAACAGAGCCCTAGTTTTATCCCATGCTGTACGTACAAGTACACATACAGGGACTACATCAGACTCTTACAGGAAATGATCAGTGTGTGCTTCCCACACCTTTGTCCACTCTTTCTCCACTTGGTGAAGGAACACATATTTTTATAAATTGATGGGCAGAATGAGAGAGAGAGAAGGGGATGGGATATGGAAGGTGCACTTAGACTTTCCATACCCAGTATCAGAAATGTGCAGTGACCTCCATATAGTCCCAAGGGGACAAAGGTCTAATATAGAGAACTGTCCATTCATGGACAATTTCCCTGGAAGGGGAAATAATACATCCCTGGAGGGAATTTCCCCCCAATTCCTGACAGTTTAGACTGGCAATCCTGAAAAATGAATCCAAGATTTCACCCTAGACAGAAATATAAACCATTAAAAAAGTTTCCTTCCCCCAATTAATATCTATATTATATCTATATTAAGTATTTCTAGATAATGTAGATAGTGTAGATAGACATTTTTAAAGAGGTATCTCTCTTTTTATTCTCACACATATCTTGAATCAAACAAGAAATCAAACATTTCTTGCTTGAGAACAACAGTTATTAATGTGTAATCTCAGCTAAAATGCTGGTTGGAAACTATCGGTGGGGTAGTAGTAGCAGCAGTTATTACTATTACAAAACTTACAGAGAAATGGGACAGAAAAGCCTGGCATTTGGTGAATTAGGTCCAGGAAAGTAACCATATGACAGTTTCTAGTAACTAACAGAAATATTATTTAAGGCCAAGAAGCATTCTTCGCAAAAAATATTTATAACAGACAGTATCATCACAAAAATCTTTGCATACAACTCCTAGCATCAATATAACTTCCAAATTAATTATAATACAGGCATATCTTGGTTAACAAAACTGAGGTGTTCCTGGGCTTTATTTCTTTAAAAGAAACTTTGATACCAGAGGTAGAAATAACATGGAAAGGATAGGGATAGGTTCCTCTACCACAAAAAAGAAGAGCAGTTTATTATGCTTCAGTAGATTTTTTATTCAAAACTTAACATTATGCACATGTGAAATGAAACAACCAGATCAGATAAGTCTTGCATAAATGAACAAATACATTTGGAATCTTCTAGAGACCACCAAAAAGCTTCTGTCAAAGTGCATCCTGAGATTTTTTTTTTCTTTCAACAGCCTCCACTTTTTTTTATGATTTCCATTTTGGTAACAAAACTTATAAATCTATGCTTTTTTTCAACATGTCAGTGTAGCTGGTGAGGCAGGCATGCTAATCGGCCTGCTAATCTGATATTTACACTGAAATTTAACATATGTTTAATTAAAAAAAAAACTCCAGTTCAGCTTGCTCTCTACTATCGTTAGGTTTGTAGTCTTACAGCAGTACCCTACATAGGTCTATACATGAGTGACTGTGGCCCTCCAGAGGTTTCCATCAGCATCAATGATCATGAGGAATTCTGGAAGCTACAGTCGCCTGCCCCCCCCCCCCAAAAAAAGGCCCTGGAGGACCACAGTTAAAAGTCTCATTGAATTCAGTGGGGTTTGTCAAACTGACAAAATGATAGAGCCGATACATCTCTATTTGAACATTTTGACATGTGTTGAAGAATTTAACCAACGATGTACTGCTACCCTTTAAAACCTCAGCTGTATTTCAAAGTATCATACTTCTTTTGTAAAAATATTCCCTTTTTCTTATTAATATTAATTAATTCTTATTAATAATTAACCAAGTAAGAAACAGTGTGCAACTGAAATGCCAGCTTGGTTCCCCGCTTACTTTTTTCCTGTCTCTTCGCAAAACAAACATTTCTCCCATCACAAAACATGCTCACAGCAAAAGCACATCAAAACACACTCACTCGGTCAGTCATTTAACATTTTTACATCCTAAAGCAAATTACATGTCTTTAAAATACCATCTTCAGAAGGGAAAAACAACAACACAACAGCTCTTCTAGTTTGCGCACGTGAAGGCGCGGTAGGGCTGTCAAATGCCCCTTATTATAAGGAATGTCCGTTGCTATAAATGACATCTCTTGATTTGAGATCCAGAAAACTTGTTCCTTATAACACTGGCAGATGTGTCTCTTATTATTATAAGTCCAGTCCCCTAGTTGAAGGCTCAAAAGCTTTTTTTTATATATACATAGATGGAACAAAATGCCAAAAATTTGCTATCTTTTGAGGTGTGGGCCCTTCTTAAAGATAGAAATATGTGTATTACATAATTTATGAATGTAGACAACATGTTATTACAGAGAACTGCATGGCTAAGTTACCTGAAATCAATACTTGCATCTTGTATTCAGCTAAAACACAAACGCGTTAATAGTTACTTTCTGGTGGCCAGTCCCCTGCATGCCCGTGAATTTCGGCTGTCCTTTATAACTGTTTTGAAAACCACGAATTCCAGCACTAGGGCCATGTCCGCACTACCCTCTTATAGCGCGATGATTCCACTTTCAACATCCTATGGAATCCTGGGGTTTGCAGTTTCGGGAGGGGCCCTTCGGCCCCTCCCGAAACTGCAAACCCCAGGATTCCATAGGATGTTGAAAGTGGAATCATCGCGCTATAAGAGTGCAGTGCGGAAATGGCCCAGTTGGAAGCTACTTCAACGCACACGACAGCTGAACGGATACCGACCCCTCCCCGCCCGGCAGGAGAAAGGACGGCCGCGGAGACTGTTTTCACTTTAGGGAACATCCCGTGCAAGGCGCAGCAGGGACCTGCAGGGGGCAGCAGAGAGTCACACGAGCCGGTGAGAAGGCGGGGAAACCGACTTCGTCAAATCTTTCGCCCTTACCCTCACAAAACGGAAGTAGTTGTTCTGACGCTTCTACTTCCGGGCCAAAAAGCCGACCGTCGGGCGCAGCCGCCCCCTTCCCTCGCACGTGGGCTGGAAGAAGCCGTTCCGTCGTTGGCGCCGGGAGGCGGAGGTCAGTTCTTTCAGCGGGTGGGCTTCCCTCCTCCCGGTCCGCCTTCTGTCTGAGAGCTCCGTGTGGCGGCGAAGCCCGGGCGGCGGCGGGAATCCTCCTCGCGGAGCGTCCTCCCGTGCCTGGCAGGATTTCAGTGTGTCCTCCACCCTTCTTTCCGGGCTCGTTTTCGGGTTTTCCAGGCCACGTCGTTTCTAGCCCAGCTGGGTCCATATTATTGTCGTCATCGTCACCGTCCCTTTGGGGCTGAAGGCGGCTTCCAACAGCGGTAAACAGAGACTTGGGCCATTTCCGCGCTAGGATGTTATAGTGCTGTTATTCCACTTTCAACAGTTTCGGGAACCCTCTCTAAATTGCAAACCCCAGGATTCCATAGGGTGTTGAAAGTGGAGTAATACCACTATAACAGTCTAGTGCAGATATGGCCATAGCTACAAATATTCTCTCAGAGCTCTCACTTTCTGTCACCCAGACACAGGTAGAGGAAAAGCGGGCTTTGGAAAGCTGGCCAGACTTCTGGTCAGGCAGGTGTCTGTAGGTGTTACGTTCGTCTTCGGGTAGAACATTTGTGTCAGTCTAGGGAGGGAAAATGGCCAGCAGCGTGTTTCACACATTTGTATGTGAACAGATCATACAGAAGAGTAAGACTGATGTTGCCCCCCCATCCCCGCGCATTCTGTTCACTGTCCAGGTCCTCTAAAAAATGGATGCTTCTGGACTGGCTTACGGAGCGCGCACGTTTTCATTCACAGGGAGCTTCCAGGCGGTGTAGTGAACGTGTAGATTAGAGCACTGCTACTCAAAATGGTAGTCTGTGGACTGGTGCTGGTCCTGTGAACTATCCGCAGCCAGGCAAGAAAGCAGTAATTAGAACTGATGGGTGCAGATACTGTGTCAGTCCCAGGCACGTTGAGGGAAGAAAACAGTTGCCAGTTCCCCACATCAGATAGCCTGAGATGTGCAAGGTTAGGGGGTGTGGTTTGTTCCCACGATCCTACTGTGTTGTCTACGTGTGTTCATTATATGTACGTAAGAATGAATGCAAGAAGATGAAAGTTCTATACTTCCCCTTGAGAGGCTGTCTAGAAACCTGCTGTTGTTTCATCTCCTCGTATAGAGTTACTAGTAACCTTGGCACGTGCGAGCTGTAGCATTTCATTTTGTGGATCAGTTTTATTTCAAAAGTGCAGAAGTTCATTTACCTAGCAACATAGATTATGATAGGATACACTAACTTGTTCTACTGATCTCTAGAACACTTACTGCCCATTTCTAGGTACATTTCCTTGAGAGTTTGTGTTCGTTATGGACTGATCTCACCAAGCACATATAGTTGGAATTCACACATAAATGCCCATATTAATTAGCCAGACGCTTACGGATAGACGTGTGAACTGCCTCCGTTATATAGTATTGTACTGGAGCATCTCTTACATTTCCCGTATGATGGCAATCTCATGTGTGCAGGCGATTGCTTGACGAGTAGTGAATTTGTGTTTGACCTCAAGCTTAGTAGCAAATGCATGTACACTGCATGCACAGTAATTAACAATAGATGTTTTAAGCGATAAGTATCAAATTTTCATGAAGTGAAATACGTATTTACCCCATGCATTATTATTGAATTCACTGCTACAAGTGTAACAACCACAAGATCAGGTAGCCTCAAAGTGGAAATAGATAAATTCATGGGGGATGGCATGAATTGATATTAATTATGATGGATATATGGAACATTCAGATTTAGAAACAGAGTAAGTCATAGTATTTCTGGGAAGTAACAGCAAGAAGCAACTATAGCCATATAGCCAGTCTTCTTAGAATAGGTCCGCATGAATAGGTCCATAGGCGCGCATATATATATATATATATGTATGTATGTATGTATGTATATATATATATTGGCAATAAGGTGGTACACTTAAGCATGATGTTGAAAGATATGCATTGCTTTTCTTACGTGTACAAAGCATTTTAGTTCACCTCAGTAGTCTTCGCTACAGTGCTTCTTCTTGCAGACATGAGACTCTCATGGATGTTGACAGTCGGTGGCTTGCCAGTAATCTAATGGTTGAGGAAACACTTCAATACTTTGACGAGTCCAGATTGATACCATGTATTCTTAACTGCTGTGTTGCCTTACTGTTGAATCTTGGTAGTTTGTTGTGCTCTTCTGTAGTCTGCTAATCAAGTAGATCATCTGTTTGTCCATCATTTGTTTCACTGTCACCAAAACTGGTATGATCATTAACTCCAAATTGGCTTAAAAATAAAAAGGGATTCTTCTGGTAGATTTTGGTTTATCAAATACTTATATTTGTTTGTGAGAGCCAACAAATGATTTTATTTTCTTCACAGAAGTGTGAAGAATGACATCCCTTGCCCACCAGCTGAAGCGTCTTGCACTCCCTCAGAATGATCCCAGTCTGTTGTCTCGAAGTGAAGCAGCATCACTGCTGTTTGATTGCAAGGAAGCTGCCAATATTGACAGGGAGACGTTTTTTGCAATAGGTAAGTGTGGCTCTTTAGAGCATAGTCAAACACAGCAAAAGATCAACAAATCTTGGTTGCCTTTAGAAATCAGCCACTGGTTGCCACCAATTCCTTCCTTATCTTGATTCAGGGAAAGTGGAGCAAGATGTTTTTATTTGTTGACTTGTCTATTGGGTTTATATCCTACCTTTCAGCAAGGTAGCTGTCTTTTATCTCAGATATTAGTCCGAGCTCTTGAAGCAATAGAAACAGTGATTCAGTCATATTAATTTAGGATACCTCTGAAACAGGAAATTATGACTAAGCATTCTTCTTTGGGCACGGCCAAACATTGCAGATACGCTCACCAGGCTAAAAGACTGATTGTATGCTTACCTTAAAGAAGAATAGGGCAACTGTTTTCTTATGTTCCAAGGAAAAAAATGCTTTCTTCTCTTTGTGAATTTCACATTCTAACTAGGATTTAAATGGGAAATTCTTTTTGTTTAATCTCACCTCATTGTCTAGAAACTAACATAATATCTGTTTAAAGAAGGTGAATTCTTATGGATATTTTTTACAAAAGTTGTACATCAGAGATAAATCACACCTTAACAGTTGTGTAAGGAAAGTATTTTTTGTTCAGTAGCTTTTTGTATTGAATAGTTAGTGGTACATTACAATGCTAAACAGGAACATATTATATTGTGCTCCTATTTTACCAGGTGTATTAGTGAGAGATTCTCATTTTTTCCAAATTAGTAGTATCCTTAAATCATCATCTTTGTCTTTTGTATGCCTCATAGTTATCTATTTTTTTATTCTGAACACAGCAATCTGTAATAGGCCTGTGTTCATGGAATGTATTGTATGAAATACGCAGTACAGTTGGTTTTTGGTGGTCAGAGGTAGCTGCGCTGAAGTGTCATATGCTTTGGAAACAATCTTGATTGAAAAGAAGGGTTGAAATGTAATTAGCACTGATGTCTATAACTTGAGCCCACACAAGTGTTAGTAAATTAAGTCAGGTTGAGTCTCTTGGAAAGTTCTAGAATGCATATTTGCATGAAGAAAATAAGATCTGCTTTGTGAACCTGGGTTATATAAACCAGCTGCTGCTTCTGGGTATTTGCTGAGTGAAATGTTATTTCTTTCTCATGGCTTCATCTCCAAGAATCTTCTGTACAGAATAACTTACTACTGTCTGAATAAGCTCTCAAAATGTGTGTGATATTCTAAAACAGGTCTGTTATCTTTTCTAGGGTGCACTGGCCTAGAGGAATTGATTGGGATTGATCCATCCTTTGAAACATTTCAGCCAACACTTTTCAGTCAAATGTCCAAAGGTTTAGAGCGCAGTGTGCAAACAAAAGCAGTGAACCAGCAGTTGGATGAAAATATTTCATTGTTCTTGATTCATTTGTCTCCTTATTTCATGCTTAAACCAGCACAGAAATGCCTTGAGTGGCTGATTCACAGGTAATCTATTTATACATCTTTAAATCTTCTCTCAAATATCATCTGTTCAGCCCTCCTCACTTGTAAATTGGCTCCCAGCTGTAAGGAAACAACCTTCTAGAACAGTGCTTTATTCCAACTGTGTACATTATTCTCATTTTGTGTGAAAATATGTTGCAGGTAATTCTGCAATTATGTATCTTGAATCATATCATGCTAAATGAACAGTGTTGTGATTTGTAACAGCTATTACAGAGTCAACTTTGATTTAGGAACTCAGATGTATAACTATAGAGAGATACTGTGCTTTGTTTTGGTTAGGTTTCATATTCATCTCTACAACCAGGACAATTTGGTTGGCTGTGTGCTGCCCTATCATGAGACTAAATTGTTTGTACGAGTTATCCAGCTCCTCAAAATAAGTGACCCAACTCATAAGTGGCATTGGCTTCATCCAATTCAGGTAAATACATGAAAGATGCATGAGAAATGGGTTTGTCAATTATAATTATATGCAATTGCCCTGAGCACATTGACGTAATACTCAATTAGCTTGTAGTTAGAACTCAGAAGGGATTTACCTCTTTTGCTTTTTGGCAGTTCTGAGAAGTCTATTTTAATCCAATCCAAATTTGACATACTAATTTTGATTAAGTGGTTTTTTGGTCTACTACTTATCTATGTTATTTTTTGCTCTGTGTTCCTGGTCTGCTTTCCTAGTGTCGATTGTTGACTGTTCATTTTTTTAAGAGAAAAAAATGAAACACCAATATTTTAAATTATGCCTGATCAGTCTTCACCTGATTTACTTAGACATTTACAGTAAAACTAGCCACACAATTTTGTGTTCATCAAAACATCATGACCCACAGTCTGCAGGGCTATATGAAATTGCTTGAGAATAGTGCCTACTGAACTGAGTGGGACTTATTTCTTCATAGATATTTATTTATGACATTTTGCCTGACCTTCCCCTAGGAGTTCAGAACAGAACATATTTTCTTTCCTTCTCCTTCCACTGTACCTTCACCTTTGTCATCACAGCAGTCCTTTGAGATAAGTTAGGCTGAAAGAGTGAGTGGCCCGAGGATACTAGTGAGCTACACTGCTGTGAGATTTGAATGTGGATCTTCCCAGTGCATACATTTATTTACTTTTTATTCCATCTTTCTCCCAAGGTAGGGACTCAAGGTACTTACAACAAGATTAAAAGATATAAATAAAAGCACACAATACATAATATTGAAACATTGTTGAACAAATTATAATATTAAAACACAATCATACTGAAAGCAATCAAAAAGCATAAGGCTACTGCAACACCCCTCCCACTGAATTACACATACTAGGGGAAGGGCATAGGATCAGGCTGTTGTTTCCTGGTAAGTGCAATGCCTTGCAGAAGCATTCACAGACCCCTTTGACTTTTTCACATTTCATTACAACTTGTCTGAATAATTGCAGTGCAGTCTCTATGAAGCTGCCTTTGAAAAGTGTTCAGAAAGTTCAGCTGGTCCAAAGAGTTGCAGCCAGATTATTCACTGGGGCTGTCAACAGGAACTATACAACTCCCTTGTTGCCACAGCTCCACTGGCAGCCAGTTAAGTGAAAGTGCAAGTCATGATCTATAATGTGCTATATGGGTTATTTGAAACACTGCATTTCCCTTTATGAATCCATTTGAGCTTTGAGATCTTCAGGAAGGGCCCTTCTCTCCGTCTCACCACCTTCTCAGGCCCATTTGGTGGGGACAAGGGAGAGGGCCTTCTTGGTGGCTGCTCCCAAACTTTGGAACTCCCTCCATAAGGAAGTTAAGATGTCTCCCTCTTTGTTCTCCTTCCACTGACAAGTCAAGACATTTTAATACTGACAGGCTTTCAGAAATTAATTAGAATGGGTTTTCACTTGTGTACCATTCTGTTTTGCAGTTTGTATGTAGTCCTTGAATGAATTTTAATGGGTTTAACTTTATAAATTGTTTAATTATCTGAGAAACAATTTTTATTTTTATACTTTTTATTGATTTTCTTAAATAGTTTTAATTTGTATTGTTTTTAACAAGTTGTAAGGCTCTTTAAGAGCCAATGTAGAATAGTGGTTTGAGCATTGAACTATGACCCTGGAGACCAGAGTTCAGTTCCCCACTCGGCCATGGAAAGCCACTGAGTGACCTTGGGTGCATCACATACTCTCAGCTGAAGAAAACCCCATGATAGGTTCACCTTAGGGTTACCATAAGTCAGAAATGACCTGAAGGCACATAACAACAGCAACCTTCTTTGAGTCCCATTATTGGGGAAAACATGGAATATAAATGAACTAACTAAATAAATAAATGTGGAATTGAACTGGATTTAATTGGCATTGTTACCATGTGATGTGCGAAAGATACCACTGTGAAGGTACAAAATATTTTTATTGTGGCACAAAAGATATGTACAAACAAATCACCAAGCACCATTGAGTTGCAAATGTTTCACTTTTCTGAATCAATACTTGCTAGAAGCACGTTACTGGTGATTATGGCTCTGGGTCTTTTGGGATAAGTCTTCCTCAGCTTTGTGCCTCTGAATTCAGCCCATTCTTCCCAACAGAATTTCTCCGGCTCTGTCAGGCTGGAACACCAAAGTTGAAGTCTTTCCCCAGATTCTCAGGCTGAAATCTGGGTTTTGCCTGGACTTTTCTAATGGTCAGATGAATCCATTTCAGTTACAGATTCTAGCACAACAAAATGTGGAAAAGTCAGGGAATGATGAATACTTCTGCAAGGCACTGTATGTGTGAAATTGCTTACTTAATTTTAAAATACATTGAATTGAATTCTAGGGCTTACAGTGAAGTACTTCTGTGAGCTGTATTTTATCAGTGTGCTTTGAAATTTCACCATTCTAATATATGGCAGTTTCACTAATGCTTCTGTTTTTTATCTTTTCAATTACAGAAACCAGGAGTCCCTCTTGCAAGGGGAACTTTGATTACACACTGTTACAAAGACCTTGGTTTCATGGATTTCATATGCAGACTAGTGACAAAATCTGTGAAGGTTGGTGTAGTGTCCCATGTCAATGGCAGTTAGATTGTTTCTTTGCCATTTAAGTATATACCTGAAATGAAACAGAGATTCCATTAAGGCACTGAAGGGGGACTAGAAAGATACAAAGTGGAACCTGTTGTGTTAGAGCTCATTTATACTGGGCAGATCTGAAAAGTGGCCTTTTCCTTGAAATATCACACTACTCAGGTTCCAAAATTCAAAGTATGGTTGGTGATAATGTTATTGGGCAAACCGAAGGCACAAAAATGATGGAGCACATTTTGCCCATTCCTGGTCTGTGCAGAAAGTTACTTTTACCCCTCAAAGGTAAAAAAAAATAACCAGGAACAAGAATGTTAAAACTAAAAGGCAATAGAATTTCAGTTATCTATTTGCAGTTACAGTCTCTCCGCTTGAGATTTGATCTGTCCTGTCCTTTGTGAAATCGAAAGATATCTTCTTTTGCTGCCTTCTCTGCCTTTTTCTTTTGATTTCTTTTGGGTTTTTTGGGTTTTTGTTTATCTTTTGGACTGGGGATAGCAAGGCCTGAACTTTTTGTCTGCACAGATCATCTTTGTTGAAGAGGCCATTTGGCTTCAAAAGAAAACTTCGTGCCTTCTGGTTTATCTGATAAAAGTACTAGCCATGCATACTTTGAATTTCATTGTCAGGTCGCATAATTATTATGTGGACCATACTTAGCTATTCTACATTATTTATTTTTATTGTCCTAGAGGATATTTCTCTGTTGTATGCATCATTTTAAATAGAAATGTAGCATTCATCAATGGAGAATATATGACAGGAGTATAATAAATATGAGTATAAGTTACCTAAATACTCTAAAGGCACCAGACCCTTTCTGACCTTAGAAGCTAGCCAGAGTGGGCTCTGGTTAGTGCTGGGATAGGAGATTGCTAGCATACAAGGTGCTGTAGATTATATTTCAGAGGAAGAACCACCCCTTGAGTTTTCCTTGTCTAGGAAAACCTTATGAAATCAATGGGATTGCTATAAGTCAACAGACAAGTTGAAGGCACATACACACACATGCATTTCATATGCTCAGCCTGTGAGACTGTATCTCTCTCTGTGTGTACAGTTATTTCCACCCTCCAGTTTACATAGCCACACCCCTTCCAGAAAGCAAGGGAGGAGGAGAGGGCTCACACATTGCATGTACACGTGTCATACATTACCTTAATGTGCAGATGAAGGTGAATACATGCCAGCATCCTTGCCCATATACACAGGACTCTACTGGTTAGGGCAAGCTCAAAGACTTCTCAACGTGTCACAGAAGAGCTTCCACCTAGAAAAAGGAATGCTATGTCATAAGCTTCACTTCTTTGTTTTATTGTTGTCCTACATGTTTTTTTCTTCCTCCTAGGTCTTTTCAGGGCATCCTGGGAACTTACCACAGATGAGAGTCTTGTTTACTTTTTATGCCTCTACAATTGTGTCTGCTCTTGGAGCTGCAGCAACTATAACAGACACTCTGATCTCCAAGTTGCTTCCTTATATCCAAAAGGTGATGGCTGTTTTCCTCACACAGTGAACCCTTTGGTTTCACAAACCCTCCCCACCCGACCGTGCAGATGCCAAAAAGTGTGAATGATTGCGTAAAATATTATTAAAAGGCAGCAATGTACACACAGATGCTTCAGTGCAGATGCATTCATGTTGCCACCATTTTATGTATAGGACATGACAATCCACTCTTGGTCAAAATTGCAGATCCAGAGGTTGCAGATCTGGAGAGTCTATTGTGTTGCCCCCCCCCCCCCCCCGATTTCAGCTTTTGGTTTCTGAGGAAGTATTTTGCAGTTGCTGAAGAGCTTTGCGTTTTTAATTTACAACACACTGAATATTAGTTGTTAGGAAAGCAGCTGTTGAAACGTTCATGGCATTGTAAGAAAAAAGCAGGTTGGCTTTGTCAAATGATTATTTCCAGTCTCTTACATTTTGTCTTACCTATTAACTCTTTAACTGTTTAACTTCTCTTTATTTTCCCTGTATTTGAATTGTGCATTAAAATTAATATATATCTATAAATGATGTACATTGGAGAAAAAGAATCTGTTATAATCTTTTATCCTTATGTCATTCACATCTCTTTTTTATTGTATGAAATAAGGGACATTTTACCATTTAGTGTGCAAGAATAAAATATTGGATGTTAGTGTTGGTTGTACACATTTATGTTCAACACTGAAGTTATTGGTCATGAAACATGTGACTCTGTAAAACATCTGTTGCATTTCTTCATACTTAAATTGTCAAACATGTTTTTAATTACTTTCCTTGCCATAGGGTTTGAAATCTTCATTGGTGGATTACAAAGCAGCAACTTACATGATCACCTGCCAGTTGGCTGTGAAGGTGACAATGGAAAACTCTTTGGTTCATTCCTTGGCGCTACAAATCAGCAAGACTTTAACCAAAACGCCCTCTCTTATGAAAGAGGGACTAGGCTGTTTGATCATCTTGCTACAGAGTCAGAAGGAAGAAGGTCTTGGGGAAAAGTAAGAACTTAAAAGTTGATAGCTGGGAGATAAATCAGCCATCAAACACTGAACTAGCTTTTAAATAAATTGGCACAGTTGTTTTTGTTTTCTGTTTCAGAAAGTTTGCATTCAGGCTCACTGTTATTTTTTCCTTAAAAAATGCCATAATATTAACCACTCCATGAAGGTACTATTTTCCATAATGGTGGGAAGTGGAAATTGTGTTGAAAGTCTTCTTTCTTATTAAATTTGAGTCAGGTGGATGACCAAATTTTTGGAGCTACCTTAAGTAGATTTTGATGTATTTTGATGCTGTTAAACTCTTCCTTTGCTCACTGAACTCTTACGTCTTTCATTTCCTTCCTGATCTAGCTGTTATATAGCATGAACATACATGTTCATGAAAGTTCATGAAAGGACACGTTTTATGGATTTTCATCATTAGTTTAGCATCTCTTTTAAAATTATTTGTAATGGCATAGGGGTTCCCTTCAAAGGAAAACCCATGGAAGGCTTCATTGATCAACACTGGCAACTAATGTGTATAGCAGAGTTGGGGAACATGCCATTTCAGATGTTGTTGGATTGCAGTTTCTATTAGCCCTAGCCAGTATAGCAATAGTGAGGGGTACATATTCCCTACCTTTAGTGTGTACTTGGGAATCCTGGGACTTTCCTCAGGGGTAAGGATTGAACTCTCGGTGTTCTGTGTGGTCTCAGCGAACAAGATGCATTAAGATGCAGAAGTTAGAAAGAGCTGCTAAAAAGCTTGCATAGCTGGGAAGAACTTTTCCAAAAGTTGTACATATGCCCTACTGCCATGAAAGAATGAGTCTGATGATATGCTTTGGATATCTCCTAAGGTTGGGCAAAGAAGTAGTTAGAAGACAGTTTGAGTGGCTGGGTTAATGTCTTGACCTTAGTGAGTGTTTCCTACAGTGTATAGGAGGGCAAGAGAGGTTTCCTGGGTGATCGAGCATGATCAGCTTACTCACACATCCACCACAGAAAATACTTGGGAAGAGTTCTTCATTCTGATGTATTGGCACTTCATAACAGGCCTGCGATTTGATGGCTGCCTAGCTTAAGCTGAATGAATGGATAACTGAAGCATTTCATGGACTTTAGTGTGCCATAAACCAGACCTGAAAGTTCCCTTCAGAGTATTGTCAGTGAGAGTTCACCTTTAGAAGAATAAATGTCTGTACTGTAACTATGTATTGTATTTGAATCTCATGAATACATGATATGCCATATTTATCAGATGAAATTTGAGCCCATTTAAAAGCTGCTAGTATGGTTTTGCTTATCAGCATCTTAATAATAACGATAACAATAATAACAATAACAACCACCACCACCTTAATAATTTCTTAATTTACATGCAGGAATGTATTAATGATTTTTTAATGTTGTTCTTCCACAGGCCATTTACATATCTTTGTAATGTACCCAACTTGACTACTACCCTTCATGAAATTTCCACAGCTTATGAAGTCAGTCCAATTTTGCATTATATGTTGCCACATCTGGTTCATTCAATTATTTATGGAGAGACAGGTATATCAATGTATATTTGTCACTTATAAATGGGATTTACAGTCAGCCCTCCACATTTGCAGGTTTCACTTTTGCGGATTTGGTTATTCACAGATTATTTGCTGTCACCTCTGCTGCCTCCCTATGCCATTTTTTTATAATCATTTTATTCAAATTCAAATATAAAACAGACGATTGTAACTGTAAATTTACATGAAATATTTTTGATCTTCCACACTGATCTAGATTTCATTTTCAGTCTCTCTTAACATGCTTATATTATTGTGCTACATTTTACTGCTAATATTACATGTTGGTTCTTGCATTTCCATCTCCATATTCCAGCTTCATGATATATATCCAGTAGCCCCCTCATGAATTATCTTAAACCATGAATTACTCATTTCTATCTGACAGTACCCAGCAATTACCCATTACAGTTTGCCATTCTTCTTTGAATCTCATCGTCTGATTTCCCTTTTAATCTCTGAGAGACCATGTCAGCATTTTTGTACTAGACGTACTAGAAGGTACTGGTATAAAGAAGTACTGGAGAATAATACTGTATATGATAACAACAGTTCGTATTGAGTATGCAAAGTTGTGGAAAAGTCAGCAAATACCCACAATAGAACAATGGTGGGGAACACTTATTGAAAACCTATGCCATTTTTAATAGGGACTGAAAGCCTCATGAGACTGAGTTGTAGTGAACGAGGCTTGTGAGTCCCTATTAAAAATGGTGTGGGGCAGCAGTGGAGGTGGCAGTAATCCCAGCAGCCACCCACTTCTGTCTTGTGAAGGAACCTTGATGCCTCAGAGGAATCCATGATGGGTTGAGAGTTCATATACCAATTCATTTATCATCATTAATCCATACAGTATTAAACTATTTTAACTGTAGTTGTTTTACTTCCCTTAGAAATGTGATTATCTAGGGCCAGCTATAAGATGCTGCTTATGTTGACCTCCTGCTCTTTAAAGCCTTACATTGGCTTCTTGAATTGAGCCTTGTGGCTTCTGACTCCACAAAGAAATCATGCTTTGTTGACCAACCACAAGTCAAAATTTGTTGATGATGTATAAATTTTGGCTAGTTTAAACAATGACTTATTATTATGTCCCAGCACGGTTTCTTCTTGACTTGTTTCCTCTACTGCCTGTCTTGGAACAGGAGCTAACAAAAGGGAAGCAACAGACCAAAAATGTGAAAAACAGGATAGTTTGCTTGTTCATCGCTAGGATAAGTCATGGCCAAATCACCAAATCTCATGGAAATCATGGTTTGGTATGACATATAACTCTTAACTTCTGTATTGCTCCCCTTGTGTCAGTATAGTGCAGAAAATGTTACTCTAAACATTGCTGTAGAAATAAAGCACCATAACTTGGTAATGTTTGAGTTCAAATTTATTTTAAGAATACTAAGTTTTTGCTTGTTATCTACCTCTTGTCAGAAACAGAAGAAGAATCTGACATGGCTGATAATCAAACCTCCGTAAAACATCTAGAGGCTATAATTACCAATATACCATTAGAAAAAGATTTGGATCATTTATTAGCCTGGTAAGTTACATTCTACTGAGGCAGCTTTATTTCATGTCTTTAGTGGCCATGAGAGCATCTGCATAGACTTTAACTCACTTGCCCTCTAAGGCTGATTTCATCATGTGCTAATGGGAAATGTCTTGATGCTTCAGGGTTTGTAGTTCTGTTGTGTATTTTATGAATTAAGCAGCTATATGTGTAAGTCATTCAGGTATGGGAAGAAATATTTTGTATGGAGATTGTTTTTTAAAAACTAGCAACTGGCTGCCGTAAACAGTACAGAACTTTAAAATGAATTGAGAAAATTGTCAAAGTAACAACAAGATTATTTTGTTGTTTTAGCAGATGGCTGTTGCAGAGGTATTCTCTTTGTTTGCTTTCCATAGCCAAATGCTATTCAAAGTGATGGTCCCTGGACTGATGCCAGTATGTAGGCCATTGGCTGCTGATTCACAGAGAGTTTCCAGAAGAGAAACAGTTGTAGCTAAACATTGTACCAGTTGATGGCATACTTTAAAAAAATTTATGTCATATAGCCTGAAATGCATTGTAGTAGATTGTCAGCTGTTAGGGGAAGACACCATTAGAGTAGACAGGGCTTGCATCCCTCATAGATTATGTCATTTTCCCCCACTTTTCTTGCTATTTCAGTAAATTTCTGGAAGAGTACATCTCTTGCGGTACAGAGTGTGATGCTGATGGTGCCAGAATGACTGAGATTAATAAAGAACTGCTTCCTTTAATCAGACTTTTTGAAAGAAAGTAAGTAAAGAGAAATTTATTGCCTGTTAATCCAATGTGTCTTTTTGCAGCAGTCAGTTGTCTTAGGAATTGGCACTAGAATATATTTATTTATTCAACAAAGAATATATTTAAGTGTAATTTTGTAAAATGATTTTTCCATTGTTATCCCACTTCACAATTTTCCGGATAGTTGGGGAAGCAGGTGGGCAAGTATTAGAAGCAGACATAATTTATTAAAATTGAGCCATAGTAGAAATTCTAGTTCAAAAACAGGTGGAGAATACATGTTAAATTAATTGGTTGAAACAATTCCCTCAATATTTGTTTTCTAGTCAAAAAATAAGACCTTGTACTGCTCATGGAAAATTTTTGAACAATGATGAACCTGATTTAAGAAAAAGTATTCTGTTCTCATTGTTGAGAATTTGTAATTCATATTGTGGACTGTTTGGACTTGATGACAATGTTAATGTAGATATGGCAGAACTGGAGGTGTGGCCAGTAAGAATTCTGTTTCTCTAATATCTTGTTTCAGTGCAAAGATGAGGGCAAAATTAGAAGAGAAGCTAAAGAAATCTCCATAAGAATATGGTAGATCAAATCATATTTCACCATGTTCCATGTCAGGCTTGCTAGTTAATTTGAGAAATGAGGGAACTCAGCACTGTGAAATTCCATCTCTTGGTTCGCCTTGTCTCTTACCCCTGCTTCTCCTCCCAAGGAATTGACAGTCCCACTTCATAGATATAGCAAGATACATGAGAAGGAGTGTTTCTAGTAAGGCCTTTCCAGGAGAAATGAGCTCTGTAAATTCTTACTGCAAGTCTGTAAGAAGATGTTGCATACCATATGGTGTAAAGCATTTTTAGTAGATTATCTGTTGAAGTGGCACACTCTAATGATTTCCATTAATTTCAAAGTACCTTTCAAACATAAATGCATGTAGAGCAAGGCTGGAAATTTATGAGCTTCCTGCTACTGTTGAACTGGAATTTCAGGCAATTCTAGCCAGTGTAGCCAGTTGTGAAGGATGATGGACAATGCAGTCCAGTAGTGTTGCCCAGCCACAATACAGAGCACAGTGCTTGGTGCGTCTGTCTTCCAACCTAAGTATAGAGGATAAATTATCCTCCAGGTTGCCATTTGCATTTCAAGCTACCACTGCAAGTGTATTGCTGGAACCCCTTGAGGCTGTTAAAATATTGGCAGCATGTTCAGAATCAGATGCAGAAGAACTGTGTGTTGAGCCTAACTTACTGGCATGAGTGAAAATGCTTGTTAAATAAAGGCTATATGAGGAAAATCAGGAAAGGTCTTTCTGAAATACTTGTTTTTCCTTGTGTTTGAACAATTGACTTCTTCATTGCTTATTTTAAATTTTCATACCCTACTTACTTTAAAGAAAAATCTCAGGGTGGCTGACAGCAGTGAGCGGAAACAAATATTGGTAATATAGAATTACTGAAAACAATTTGGCAACTTCAAGCTATAAAAACAATTCAATATAGCGAGTTAAAAATGGATCTGTAGAGGCATACAAAAGCTATTAATTGCTCCCAAATCCACCCAAGCAACCAGATTTTAGCCATCTGATGGAAGGCTGTTAAGGAGGAGGCTAGGTAAGTTCTGGAGGCTGGGTGTGACTATTGAGTTTGTTCTAATCCTCTAAAGTATTACAGCTTTAATAATTTGATAATTAAACTGGTGCAGAATCAAACAACTCCTTCTGCTGATGGAATCTGCCAGTGCAAGGAAGGAATGTGGTTTTCAAAGCAGATCAGAGGAGGTTTTATAAAGCTTCAGCAAAAAGAGAGAATCATTCAAAATTGTGTCCCACCACATTCTAGTGGTAAATGCCTTCCATGGGTAGGTTAGAACTCTTTGTACTGAGTTAATAGATTTTTGGTACCTTTATTAAGAGTCTGAAAAATTCTTTCACCTCTCCTGAAATTTTAGCATTAGGCTGCCTTAGATTGTTCCCTAAAATACAATGTCACCTTCTTCATCTATGGCAGATACCCTAAAACGTTAGATTTGGTACTGGAGGAGTATCTGAAAGATGTTAGAAACCCAAAGGAGCAAGACCTCTTCCACCATTTTATTTCCCTTTCACTGAGTGGTGGTAAATACCAGGTGAGTCACAGTAATGTTATGCTTCAAGATTTTTCTTTTTTCTTTTGCTGTCATTGCCATATTAAAAATAATGAGGGTAGTATCTACCTGCTTACTTAAGCTAAACTTGGACATGTTGTGGTTTCCTGTGATCACAGTCAGTACAAAGAAACCATTTTTATCTGCTAATCTGTTATTATATGACAGTAGCTAGAATCATAGTATTTCAGCAGCCTGTTTGGTTTATATTAATTTATATCTGGCAGTCATAAGAAAAATGATCCTATTGCATAGATCAGTGGTTTTCATTGCAGTAGTTTATTGCACACAGAACCCTGGAGATCCTTAGAAGGAATTATCAGTGATTTGGTAACAGACATACCTTCCTAGAGATAGGGTGTTCAAATTTAAAAAAAAAACTGGTTTGAATTTGTTTCACTTTTTAAAGATGGCTGAGAAACACAACCAGTAATTGATTTTATGTTATGTTGCTGTTGTATCTAAATAATCACTCATACACATAATGAACTGTTCTGTGCGACATCCTAACTTCTCTTGCTGCTTTGGTCCTCTCTTTGCCTGAGCTGTAAAAGTGCCAAGATTGAGCACTTAAACAACTTCCTGTGAGGAATAAGGTTGTGATTAAGTGCTTCCAAGCAAACCTGAGTTTGGAAGCCAAGTTCAAATCTGGCTTCTGATGTTGGACTGTCTGGAAGCATTTAACTGTAGTTCACATGAAACATCCCATGTTTAAAATAGTGAATCGTGCTTCAATTTGCTATTTGTGTAAGGGAGAACTTGATGGGGTACAGGCACCCACATGTTACTCACCTGATTTAACTTACGTGTTTGGATTCCTGTTAAATGCAAACAAGACTAATAATTACATTGTTTAGGTCATTTACGTGCTAGCATATTTTCTTTGTCTTTTCTTCAGAACTGTTTTATTTTTAATAATTTGTGTACATTGTTAATACGACTTAAAATATCACTTAACTGTATTCTTAGTTTCTGGAAGATTCTGATACGTCTCTGGTACTTAGCTTGAATCACCCACAGCCAGCAGTCAGAGTCCTGGCTGTTCAGCATCTGAAGGAAATAATTGAAGCATCAAAGGTTAGTCCTCTTTAATCTTTCTGTTTGAGTGCTTGTCTGTAGTTCCTTAGTGGACTTTTAGTAAGTTTATACTTTTGCTGTTTATAGCCATAGGCATTTAGTGACCACTGTGTGAACAGAATGGTGATCTCAACAGGCTTTTGGTCAAATATGATATGGCTTTCTTTGTATTCTTAATAGTTTAGCAAGCACTTCTGCAGCTGATAGCAGAAAGACAATTGTTTACGATAACTAGAAGTAAATTCTCAGTATTTATTTCTAATTTACTCTATGTTTCATTTCAAACTAAACTACAAGTGACAAATTTCTCTTTTCTTCATACTGGTGTAAAGCATGCAGTTTATCTTCTACAGAGTCAGTATTTTCTATAAATTTAAGACTGGTCTTTCATAGGCCTACCTGGAAATGACCGGAATTGTATTTGGGGCTTTATGCGTGTGAAAAATGTGCTTTGCCGCTGAACTCTGGCCCTTTTGCTAGTCAGTGCCCAAGTATTAGGCATTTTCCTTTTGCTCCTCTAATTATTAAGCGTTGTACATAAAGTATAGTTTATATTGCAAGGCTGAGAATGAGAATTTTGAAAAATCTTTAGATAATTCTGGTTCACGGGGATGTCGTATGACACCCAAATGCTTAGCCTACTGCTGGAGCTGTGATTCCATAGGCTGCTTGGTCTGTGTCTTAAGCCAGCTGCAAAGTATTATTGCCATAACAATATTGTGTCTGCTTACAGGCAGAATATATTTTTCACAATATGTTAGTCTGTGGCAATCTAATTTAATTTTAGGATGTTTATTCCTCTTATTTTATTTTAGGAGGGCTTTGACGATTCTTTCATAGAAGAGGCAATTGTAGCACGACTTAAAGATGATAATTTAGAGGTGATTACATCCGCTCTTGGTGCATTGGAGGTATGTCTTCATCACTTAAGAGGATCAAAAAAAGTGTTGGAATTTAGAACTAGTCAGGAATGCCTATGGTGTAAAAAGCATGCATCTCTGTAAAATGAATCATTATTAGATCTCTCCATTGTAAAACAATGAATAGAATATAAAAGGAAGCCTGATCTCAGTCTCTTAATTATTCCAGAATTTCTAGCGCATGGGCTTCACACAGCTTCCCAGTTACCTTTTTTGCAGTCCAAAAAGATCTCTTGACACCCTCAAAGCTAGTGGAACCCCCAGTTATTTTTTCAGTTTGGAATAGGTGGCAAAACAGTTAAGTCACAGTTTTCTATTTAGACTTTCCCATCCAAACCGGCCCAAAATCCTGTAAGTACAAACCATAAGTAGATTTCCAGTAAATTCTAGGTTGCACTTTTAGCTAAAAATGTGGCAGGGTACTGCAAATCTGAAAAATGACCCTCTTTCCTCCTCCACACTTGTCTCTCCACCCGAGGCAGTCCCAGAAGCTGGAGTCAATGGGCCTTACATTTGAACAGACTGGTGCACTGGATTGTGCTTTAAGCTCCTATTCTCTTGGAGGCTGTTCTGATGTGTGATATAATATAGCAGCAATGTATTCCTTTTTTGGTCTGAGGGAGAAAGTCTTAGGTCAAGAGACCAAATCAAACCTTTTTTTTGGGGGGGGGTCCTTTTTCTTCTCCCCATTCCTGCATTTTTTTATGGACCCTAAGTAAGGTGAATAGTTCCTCTCAGTGCGTCCCGTTTTCTAAGAAAAACGAATTCTCAGGACATTTATCTAGGTGTGGAGTATAGCTTCAGAAGTGAAGCATCAGAACACTAATTATTTCATGATAAAGAGTTCTTCACTGGTTTGATCGCTGCTATTGAATGGTGCAGGAACTATGTGAATATGTTAGGGTATGAATGTATCTATACTTTTTAAAGGAGTCTTATGTGTTTGATATGACTTTTGCCTTTATGACTTTTGACTTTTTGACTCTTTTTAACTTTATGGTTCACTAACAAATTCAGTATTCGTAATAGTGATACCAGACCTGTTGATGTTTTTGGTATTCCAGCATAATCCTTAGAACTAATTGATTAAAATTCGATTATAACATTAAATTAAAAGTGATAAAGATTTTTTGAATATGATAGTCTTAAAAAAAACTTCTGGCATTTTTTGGTTTGAACATGGGTCCTTTGCCATCAGAAATTTTCTTTTCTTCTCTTCCTTTCTGAGAAGAGTGGACATATCACTGTGAGACTTAATCATCAAGGGTATAGAATAATCAAAATTCCATGAGTTTTATGATTCTAAGACAAATAGGTTTTTCTAGAATATGAAATGTATCTTCTTGAGTATAATGCATTTTTCCATACAATTTTGCACTAGACTTCAGAGTGATATATAGACTAAAACCAATTTCTTCTTATATATATTGTTTTATTCTAGACTTTCTTGCTTACTACAGAGACTTTCAGTGAACAAATTGGCTGCAGTCTGTTGTGTCTCTTTGAAAGAGCTGACCTCTCAAAGAATGAAAAATGGTAAATGATCATTTCCCCACTTTTTGCATTAACATATGTTATGTTTTTCTTCTTTTTCAGTAAATCACTTTGGATGCTTAATGAGGAACCTTTACAGAATCTTCCAGTTCCCTTTAAAATTACTAGACCCTTGAGAAATTCAGCCTCATGCAGTGTTCTCTTGTGTTCAGATTGTATGTTTTTATTATACAAAAGGATGTAGTCACATCCAAAGAGATATACATGATAGTCCATATCATCAGGGAATTTTTTAGCACTTTTGAGATTGAGAGAAAGATGCTTGTAGCTTACGATTTTATAGGCTCAATTTATTTCATCAGATGCATCTGATGAAGTAGTTTACAAAAAATTCTTTCAGTTAGTCTCAAACTTTTTACGTATCAAAAAGATATAAATTAAGATGCTTATAATGATAAAGAGGAGTTAAATGTGTGAACCTTCCATATAAGCAAGTAGGCAATTAAGAGGACTTTGGATTTGTGTTTTATATCTTAACACTGCTCCAAGCAATAAAAAACTTACAGTAATAAGCTTAAATTGTATACTTAGCTCCGTCAATACATGCAGCGCAGCCCTACTGTTAGAATTAGTAGAGCATGTCTGGGAGTTAAATTTTGCTTCCATGAAAGGGCAGCAGATTGTTGTTCGTTGTTGTTGAGTGTATTGCCAGAGAGGGGGTGGAGAAATGCTTACAGATTTTTTTATTTTTATTTTTTTTTTACCTCAGGTTCCAAAATAACTTGACTGACCTGGGCAATTGGCCTGCTTCATCTCAGGCAGTAAAATATTTTAGTTCAGGCCAGCACGTGGTATTGACAGTTAAGACACATCTGTCATATTAAATCATATCCAGCACATTTGATGAAAAAAGAGAATCTTGGTGCAAAACCTGTTTATGGAGATGTGAATCAAAAATACGCATTCTTCCTTCTTCCATGTTTGTGCTAGGTGCAAGCTCCTGGAGACTGCAATCCACCTATTAGTCAAAGAAGGGATAATCAAAAAGAATAAAGATCTCTTAAACCAATTAGTTCTGCAGGTGCTACCATTTATAGTAACAACCAACAATGACTTAAAATCGACTGAATGGAAAGTAGCACTCTGCATAGCAAAGTCTGGTCTTTGCTCCCTGCATCCTTTGTTGAAAGGGTGGCCAGAAAGTAAGTTATAAAAACATACTAAAAACTCACTTATTGTTGTATAATTTATTTATTGTAAAATATTTAGCTTTCTTTACTTTAAAACCCCCATAGAAGAAAGATTTGGAAAGCAAATAAGCCAATTTTTTTATTGTGAGTATTTATAATGTGGAAATGACTAGTAAATGAACATAAATGGACATTGAGACTGCAATCAGACAAAATCCATTATGGCGTGATGTCTCAAACAATGAACCTACTCACTGTCAGTTTACTTACGACTGTACAAACCCAGAATCTGAAGCTTGTTAAACTGCTGCCAGAATTCAGGTATCAAGTGCATCAAATTTACAGAGGAACTAACATTAATGGAACTTGCTCCTCATGAAAATAATTATGCAATCAGTTCGTTTTCTTAGGTCTGCTGTGTTGTCGCAGAGTATCAGATCTTGTTGCTGAAAGTTAACTGAAGGCATGATTAAACTCAGTGCAAGACTAATGGCAAGACTGAATTCATTTTTAAACTGATGTATACTGAATTGTATCATTAGTAGTGTGCAACAGGATTTTCCCACTGAAAACAGAAACATAGTCCTTATTTAAATAGTTACATAGAAGAATGGCAAATCAAATGCATTTGCTTGTTTCTAGCAAAATCAATATTATTTCGCTTTTAAATTTACATTCTCAAAAGTTTTTCACACTTATGCATTCCCCATTTCACTTCCGAACTGGGAAAAATGAAGAAAACCTCAGCCACCCAATTTCATTGTTTTAGGGAATGATGCTGAAGGTTTTGCTTTGTTGCAGCTTTCATGGAGTTATAGAGTTCTAAGGATCTGGTTCTGTCCGCAGCTAAAGCATTCTTGAAAGATGGCTGTCCAAGCTCTGTTCAAAAAAATTTAGTATGTGGGAGCACACCACTCTCTGAAATGGTGCACTGTAAGAGCTCTTACTATCCAGAAAGCTCTTCCTAATAGTTAGTTGGAATATCATTTTCTGTAATACAAATCCATTGATTTGAGTCCTATTTCTGAAGCAGCAGAAAACAAGCTGGCTCCATCTTCCGTGGGACAAAGCATTTGAAAGTGGCTGCTATATCACCTGAGAACCAGCATGGTGTGGTGCTTTCAAGATTGGACCTGAAGGCATACAACAACTACTGTCTCACTCTTCCCTTCCCCAGCCTAAACATACTTGCCTAGCCTTCTGGACACAGGGGAAGGTGTTATCTAAATTAAACATGAAGAGGCACTGGCAGTTTAGAATAATTTCATAGGGCAAAATAAGCATAATAATAGATGACACAGTTTATATGAAAGGCAACATATAGTTCTCAAGAATATCAGTAATATTACGATTTTTTTTTTAAATGAACAGAGTAAAGCAACCTGAAGGCCAGATTTTTGTAGAACTTTAACCAGTCTCCCATTTTTTATGTGTTTTCTGTTGTGTCTGATGCAGTTATTTTCTTATTGTTGTCTTTTTGAAATAGCTTTCCAAAAGGTGGTTAAATCAGCAAAGTCTGAAGATTTGGTATATGCATCTAATGGAAAACTGATCAAGCTCTTGTCAGAGAACTTAATTTCAGAGGATTCTTCTTTTGTGTCAGAAATGGTACACATATCAATTTATAGTATCTTCCTTTAAATATGACCGTTCTTTTAGTTGGTTTAGCAAGTGTCATGTTAGATATGGATGGTATAACAGTGGGGCATAGAGGCTGGAGTATTTTTTGCATGTATTAAATGAGTGCATGTTCTGCTTACTATAATGCAAATTCAGTAAATTCATAGTGTTCAAATCTGTAGTGATGCATGTTAAAGGAAGAGTGCTAAATATGAAGTTGTCATCTGTCTGATGATTAGTTCCTCCAGCGTCATACAGTCTACTCGGACCATAGCAGCTCTCCTAAGTCTCAGCTATTGGTTTATCTTGATGTAGGTACTTGGTATCTCAAGTATTTGGGACCTTCTGTGTGCAAACCATATCTTTATTGTGATGTGGCCAGGTTCTCTTCATGTTTGTTTAACGTTATAGCATCTTTTTATTTATGTGCTTTATTAGGACTCTCAGGATGAAAAGTCAATAGAACATTCTTACATATCAAGCAGCCTATCTTTTAAAATATGCTACTCTCCTTGGAATTTCATTTCCAAGGAGAAGTGCTTGAATAACTTCTTGTACCTAGAACTGCCTCTTAAGAAAAAAATGAATATAGCTTATGACAGCAAATATGTTTTGCGTATAGGATGTCCTACATTCAGTTCCTGACATTACCACAAATGGCTATAAAAGATTGCTACTCTCCAGATGTTTTGGCCTATGACTGTTATTACTTCACAATCACAGGACATGTTGGTCAGAGTTGATGGGAGTTACGGTCCACAACATCTGGGGGGGTACCATGTTACCTACCTGTGGGTGTAGACTAAACTGAACTAAATGGACCAGTGATCTGACTCAATGTAACTTTGTATGTTTGTTTTATTACTTAAAGACAAATTTCATATGTGCCATATTAACAGAAAAAATATATAGGAAAGCCAAAACACTTAAGAACATACTATAGTTCATATTTAAGTACCCTTCAAAATAACTTATTTCAGAAAAATGTCAAAGAAAATAAAATCATCTTACTATGTTATGATTAACTTCCAAGGTGGACGGTCTCATTGGATTTGCTGAGAAGGAGTCTTATAATGTGAAGCAGAAAGTAGCAGTGCATGTGATCAGCGCTGTTCTTGTCCAGTCTGGCTGTGGTAGTTTGCAAGTGGAAGAGTGCCATTCGTCTCTGACGTTAATGGTCTTTCATCTCTTGAGTAAAAAAATGCAAAAATTTAAAGACAAGGTGAGGATTTTGATTTGGGAAACTGGGAGGGATAAAAAAATGAGGATGGAGCAAAGCAGAATAAGGGACACTTAGTTCTGTGTGACCTTTTTATCAATCGTACTAAAAACTACCAAGCTGTAGTCAGCCTTATCTGTATAGCTCCTGATTCAGTCAGAAACATGCTCTTTGCTGCCCAGAAATGTACTTCACAGAGTGAAGTTCTCTGGCTTCAGCCTCTATTTAAGGAAAAGGTTTATTTGTATATTTAACAAAAATCCACAAAAGAGCAATACCTTTATTGGCCAACCTAAATACAGAAAATACATCATGTAAGCTGGCTTCTTCATCAGGCAAAAGAAAAAATACAGGAGGGAAAAATAGTGATAATGTTAGAGTCAGAGGCCTACATTTGTTATTGGATGTTGTTTATGTTGTGATTCAGTTATTCTGGAGGGATTTCAATGCAAGCAGAGGCCACTCCCTTCTTGGCCATGTGGGGACCAGGGACAACAGGAAATAAAAGGTAATCCAAACACAACAACAAAGTCTACAAAAGGGCAAGTTGACATTTTATTACCTAGATAATTTTTTAACATCTTTTGCTTGATGAAGAAGTCAGTGGAGCTTCAAAAGCTTGCATGAAGTAGTTTCTGCATTTTAGTATCGGTCTTTTGTAGATTATGGATTTTGTTGTATTTTGCTACATGGCCAACATGGCTACCTCTAAATATGTTTGTATATTTAAAGCATTGTTAGCCAAAGCAGATCTCAGTAGTAAGTTAGTCTCTGTTGAAGAGCTTACAGTCTGAAGCGTTTATGAAGAATGCTTCAGAGTTGGGACCTTTAGGATAGTGAGAAGGAAGACCAACATATTTGCAGAGCACTTACAAAGAGACATGTTGAAATTACAATTCAGAGGGGGAAGCTAAGATGAATACTGAAAAAGCAGACCTTAGAGATATTCTTCCTCTGTAGTACGAAGGGTAAGAATGAGGAGCTGAAGAAGAAGGCAAGGGGCAGAGTTGGTGAGGTACTCACAGTTCGTGCTTTATGTAAAGCAGGAGTCAGTCATAGCAGAGGTAGGTAGAACAAGGCAAAGTGTGAATGAAACTGTCTGGACCCTAGGACTATATGACATTTCTCACTGTGGCAGTAGCTCGAGGAGTGGTCCCTCAATCCCTATCCGCCTTCACCAGGCATTGTCATCCCTAAACATTATTTTAGTATTTAGAAAAGAATATTTCAAAGAATTGCATCTTTTAGTGACCTATATTGCTTACATTTCTGTAGTATGCGTTGCTTTTTGAAAAAGTGAATGTAGGCGAAGGAAAAGTTGATGCACATGTTAACAGATGTATTTTAATTTTTTAGGAATTTCTGTGCAAATATTCCACATCTGGCAGTGAACTGTTCTTAGACGTATTAGCAGCATATATACAAAAGCTAAATGCTGAAGAATCCAGTGATCTAGAAGATTCTGTCTTGCTCATTGTGTTGTTGAGAAATTTCATTCAAGGCTTGGTCCCTCCAGATTCTTTTTTGAAAGGTAAGTTCTCAGCTGCAAGAGAAGTTGCTTTTTAAAAATTGATCTTGCATTTGCTTACAGCCAGTACAGTGTTTTCCTTTCTAAGGATTCCAGTATTGTCAGTTATGAGAATGGACAGTATTCTTAGATTGTCACCTACAGGATGTCTTTTTGTTGTTGTTGTTGTTGTTGTTGTTGTTGTTAAAGATAATTTAATTCCGCTGATGATTGTTGCTTCTGTTTGTTCATCCATACAGATGAGATGTGGTGGAATCCTGAAACATTAAATAAAAAGAGCAGAGATTATTTGCACCTACTCTTGGGGCTTTTTGATACGCTAGTCCATGGTGCCAGTGAGGGAGTACATGCTGATCATTTTCGTACAATGATGAAACTTCTGTTCGAGGTACTCTTTTTTTCTATAATCTTAAGTGAGAGCATTCCTGATTTCTTATTCCAATTCAGGGATGCCAAGCTATGTCTATATATCTTTAAAATGGTTTTATTTTATATATTTACATCAGGGCAGGCAAAGTGCAGTCCATAGCATGCTTGCCATTACCCCCACTCTGGACCCCAATCATTGCTGTTATGCTTTGACCCACCTCTCCCTCCCGATTAAAGAAGACAATTTCATCTTGAAAAGGCACCTTGCACCATCTAGGGAGAAGCCACAAGAATTTCACCATGTTTTTGGCCCACAACCTCTTTTAGAACAGGGTGTTTTTGTTTTCTTTCCAAAACCAGAATTGACTTCCAGTTTTGGGGGAAGGAGCTCTCTCCCCTCTTGGCCTAAAATATGTTCAGGAATTCAGAAAAGTAGTAAGCCCCCTGCCCCATCCCAGTTGCCATCCTACAAAGCAGTGTATCTTAAGTTATGTGATGCAGGGAACTGGCAAGAGTTTTTTCCAGGGATTAGCACCATATTTCTGTCCAGTGGACCATCACCATGTTTATGCTCACTGACTACCACTATTTCTTTCCTGGAAAGCCACCACAGACCAGAATCAGTACACAGACAACCACTTTGAATAGCTCTAGAAGTCAGAGATTTTTTACAGTGTGAGTGTTTAAATGGTACTGACATCTGCTGGCGGCATCAGAGGGCAGGAACAATCCTTTAATGTTTAGGGAATGTGTGTCTGGCCCCTGAATCTCTGAAGCAATTGCTCTTCCCTCATCTGTGTGTTACATTTTTTGTTTTTCTTTTTAACATATCAAATAGGTAAAAAAAAAAAAAGTCCAAGTGGTGTACTTGGCCCTCCTGCCCATTTTGTCCTCACAACAGATGTGTGAGGTAATTAGGCTGCGAGATAGTGAATGGCCCACCCACTCACTCACCCATCAGGCTTGATGGACAGTTGGAGAGTTGGATTTTGGTGTCCCCAGTCCTAGTCTGTTATAACCATTATGTTGACTTCTTGTTGTTCTTGTTGGATGCCTTCAAATCATTTCTGACTTTTGGCAACCCTAAGGTGAATCTTGGCAAGATTTCTTCGGAGGGGCTTTGCTTTTGCTTTCCTCTGAGGTTGAGAGTATGTGACCGGCCTAAGGTCAGCCACTGGGTTTCCATGGCCGAGCAGGGATTTGAACTATGGTCTCCAGAGCTGTAGTCCAATGCTCAAACCACTACACTATGCTGGTTTCCTATTACATTGAGTATCTGCTGAAGTTAGCTACAGTCATTTGTCTTTTCAGAGGTAGAGGAGAGCAAAAGCCAGCAGACACACACAAAGTGTATTCATAAAAGTATGCCCTTCTTTTTTAATTTGTAGGTACATTTGAAAAGGCCAGAGGATCAGTTCAGATTTTTCTCAGTCTTGTGGACTTACAGTTACAACATCTCCAACCAGCTGAATTTTGTAATGGATGCTGTGCTACAGACTCGTGCTTTGTATATAGGCTGTGCAGTGCTTGCGTCCCAAACCATGCAGACAAAGAGGAAACTGGCATCAACAGTATCTCCAGGTACAATGCAGTTAAATATGTCATATTTTTTAAGTTTGATTCTAACATTTGCTATCAGTAGCCTTGCAGGCTTTTTGAGAAGAGTCAGGAAGAAATTATTAATCATTTCAGATATTTCCAACATGCCTTTAGGGTATCTGCACCCACAAGACAACTGATATGTGTATGAAAAGTCTCTTGTGCCTTTTAATATACTGCTTAATATTCCTAGCTATCCCTTTCGGTAATTCTGTCTTTTATGAAATAAACATGGGCATTTTAGGACAGGAAACAGTCCTGTGTTTCTGTTTGGGGAAAAAGGAGAAATAGAATTCTGGAGAAAAGGAACGCAAGGCTGTTTTTTTTGAGCTGAAAGTCTGAATTCTATAACCATAATGTATTATTCCAGTTTGATAATGTCTATAAAAAACGAGCCTTGATATTTAGTTGTAATGCCTGATGTGTCTATGATTGTCAGCAGCTTAAATAGAGTGCCAATGTGGGGGCCTTTCTGTCATGTAGTGGCTGCTGTGTTCTTGTACACAGCATGTTTTGTAACCACCAGTTTTTCCCCCTATGTATTACACCATATCCCCCTAGTTTTCCACAGCTGGCCAGTAACAATGGCACAAATTATAGGCTCATAGATTTTTTTTAGAGGAAATTCAGTAAACCTATAAAATTCAAATGCCAAGAGGTATAGAAACCTCTTTGCTGTGAATTTACTGTAATTAGATTACATTACTTCCTGTTAGGCATGTAGTTTAGAAGGACATGCATAGCACAAACAGTGGATATGTGGACAGTAAATATAGGAGAAGAAGGGAAAATCAAACAGCAGGAATGCAATTGTGGGCAAAACAAGTTTCTGTATTTCATTTCTTTTGAAAAGTTGCTGAATTTCAAACCTGAATTAAGGCATCACTCCCAATATCTGTTTCACTAGCTAGAACAAGGGTGAGCAAACTGTATCCCTACACATCATGTTGAACTGCAACTTTTATCATCCTTTCTCACTGGCTATGTTGGCTAGCTTTAGTGGACATTGCAGTCAAGTTCTGTCTGGAGGGCCAAAAGTTGCCTACCAGTCTCCTAAAGTATTTATATCGGTCCTTTTCTCATCAGTCTGTTGACAGTCTGTTCACTGACTGTTCTGAAATACAGCACCTAGCTCTTTTAGAGCTAACCTGATGGAATTTTAATTGCTGTGAAAAAGTGCTTTTATTTTGAAAGTCATCTTGCAGTTTATAGCAACTGCTTTTAAAACAATAACCATTTCTTACTACTTGCCACTTTCCAGTGATCGTATCATTGCTGATTAATTTGGGAAGTCCTGTGCGTGAAGTGCGGAGAGCCGCTCTTAACTGCCTTAATTCCCTGAGTGGGATAAAAGAGTCTGCATTTCATCCTATTCTTCATGATTTAGTACAGAAAGCGGAGGAGATAACGTCTGACCAAACATACATAATCCAGGTAACCTTGGGGAAAAATATTGCTGCTGTGTGCTTCGAAACTAGGAGTCTCTGTACTTCTTGTCTCCTACTGGTTCTTTCCATTTTGTAGGAGGCAAATTTCAGCCAGTGGTACTAAGTCCCAGTGCCCTAAGTCGTGAATCTGGTTTTCTCTTATTGCATTGGGGCAAATTTGACCTGCTCCTTGCTTGCTGAGGCGGGAAACCATTTTTCTTTTACTGGCTTGAAGGCCAGATTGCCACCTGTGAAACCTGGAAAGGCTTAAGAAGGTCAGCAAACCATAGGTTTATCATTCCCCCTTCAGACAAAGGGTTTTGCTTTATCTTTGGGGCAAGCAGAGAAAGAAGTCTCTGATTGACATGGAAATTTGCTGGGTTTTCTGGTGCAGCTGCAGTATTCCTGTAGGTACTACAGTCACTCAGATCCTTCCCATCCGATTGTTTCCTTTCTACAAATGGAGAATAAACTTGCTGAGAAAGAATTTTGTACTCTGGCAACAGCATTAAACCAAGACTGGTGCTCTTGGAGGTGCACGTGGCAGTACAGAAGCACATTTACACATTTATAGTATAAAAAACAGAAACATTTGTTCAATGCAGACATCTCTTCAGAGGTGGAGGAGATTCATCCACTAACTGAAAGTTCTTTCATTTCATCCACTGTTGCATAGCTTTAGGAACTTAACTATAAATTAAAATATGACCAATTGTTTCTGGATGCTTTCATCCCTTTGTTTTTTAAACTAGAGTCTTGGTAACTTGTTTGGGGAGCTCCATACACAGCAGAAAGCAAAGCCACAGCAGCAGAAGTTGTCCGAAGCTCTGGGAGCACTGCTTGAATGTATACAATGCAGCAAATGCCCATCATACATTGCACGAAATCTGATGAAACTTCTTCAGGAAGTCAATGGCAAGGTGTGTGAAATATGTTATCCCAGTTTTGAAAGCTGATTCATCCAGACATTTTCTTTACAGCATGATGCCTTATGTGGACCTTAATGTATTCATGCTTTAGGTTATTTTGTTACATAGAATTTGTTGAAAACTGCAGATTTCAATGAAATGGAAGCATTCTTTTGGAAATGAATTGAATTCATAAATGTAAAAAAAAAAAGCTAACATTGTGTTGTGCTTGCAACAGGTATAAACTAATTCAAATCAGTTTGTGGAGATCTGTCAGCACGCCCAAAAATGTTCGGATTATGAACAGTGCTTGCACTTAGAAATATAGAAACTGGGTTCTGTCCTTATGATGCATCAAATTTGATTGTCTCTTTCTAAAAATATGTAGACAGAAGATAGTGCAGGCTCTGTGACTTGATTTGGGTCAGCTACCTGACCAAATCAGTCAGCGCTTTTAAAATCTTTGCTCACCTTCTTTACTGAGTATGTATTCAGAGTTCCTTCATTCCCTACAGTGCTGCCTTTGACAAAAAAGGATTTTCTGAATCTGTTTGACTTGGTAAATTTTCCTTTTCATACTTGTCTGATCCAGTGCTAGGAATGATAATACACATCCTCCCACCTTGTATTTACAATAGTAGGCCTGAGCAAGTTGACTTGCTGGTTTGCTTGCCTTTTTATTTTGTTTGGATTTGTGAGAGGAGGGTTATATGACATATTTATAAGACAAATCTTGCTTTACCAATGGTTCCTTTTGCGTAATCTAAGGAATAATTTAGGGTGGGGGAAGTCAAAACTAGTAGAAGATGACAGCCATGGAAAAGCAAAAGCTCTCAATTTCCATATTGTTTATTGGTGAAATGAACACAAATGCTCTTGATACTACATCCCACGTGAACTTAGAAACATCACAGTGACACCAGAGTTTAAATTATCTTAAACCATAACTATAGTAGAAAGCGATCAGGGTTTCAATCTGTTTAACTGCTGTGCAGTCTGAAAAACTATGGCATCTTGTTCAGGGACTGAATGCAATGTAACAGAGAAGGATTAAAAGTTTTTTGAACAAAATTTTGGGAATGTTATTCCTTCCTTCAAGTAGTGCCACTCTTATAAGACACATTACATTTTAAATATAACTCATTTCTTGAAAACTTCTACTTTCAGGTAGTGCTTTCTCATCTGTTGTCTGTCATAGATAGATTGCTGGAGAGAGTTCTCACAAAACCAGAGGAGATGTTAAAAGATGAAGCTCTTCTTTTGCACCTGATCCTTGGAAAATACAATGAGCACTCCGCGGGGCTCCTTTGCACAAACCAGCAGAGCCTAGATTTGTTCATCAAAGCTTTACACACCTCACAGGAAGTCTACAAGGGACTCTGTACTTTCCAGATGAGAACTCTTGGACAGGTAAGAATGAGAGAACCAGGAGAGTGGGATAGAATGTTCTCTGCTGTAGTACTTCATAATGGGTGTTAGTGTGCAAAACCATTAAAACTGAGAGGTTTATCTCACGTTTGTCCACAAATGTCTCCCAAACCTCTTTCAGAAAATGGTGCCATTAATATTTTTTTATCCTGCTGCTAACACAGGTTCATAGCTTTGGTATACTCCTATATTCAGCTCTGAGCCTGGAAGCCAACAGTCATTGGTGACCAGGAGTGAATTTGCATAATTAAGGTATATGAGCCAGGTGCAGCAGTTTCTAGAAATGCTGATCTGGCCATGGTGACATATGCTTTAGTTGCATCCCATTTGGATTACTGTAATACGCTCTATGTGGAGCTGCCTTTGAAGAATGTTTGGAAAGTTCAGCTGGTCCAAAAGCTGCAACCAGATTGTTAACCAAGGCTGGTTACAGGGAGTACACCGCTCCTTTGTTGCAACAGCTCCATTGGCTGCCAGTCTGGTTCTGGACACAGTTCAGAGTGCTGGTTATTACTTATAAAGCCTATAAGGTTCATGGTATACCTGAAGGACTGTGTTCTCCCAGCTGAGCTCGTCCATGTTTTGAGATCTTCTGGGAAGGTTGTTCTCTGTCCACTATCTCATAGATACATCAGAACAGTGGACCTTTTTGGTGGCTGCTCCCAGGATCTGGCTCCCTTCCTAGAGAGATTAGACTGGTGCCTCTCTTGCTATCCTTCCATAGGCAGATGAAGACCTTTTTGTTTCAGCAAGCCCTTGAGGGCAGATTGCTCGGGGGAAAGGGCGATGTGCTGTTTATATTTGTTGTTGAATGTATATATGTTGTGCTGTTTATATTTGTTGCCAAATGTACACGTTTTTAACTGCTTTTCATTCTTATGGCAGTTTAAATATTTAACTTTTGTAGAAGGTGACACTTTTTAGCAGTCACTGTTTTAATAATAATACAGAAGTGTTTACAAGTGATACTCTTCTTATTATTTCTAGATTACAAAATCATTCTTCGCTGCACTGCCAGATGGGAAGGTTCAGCAAAAGATTTTGGGAGTTCTGTTTGATTTGCTCGTGAATTGCAAAGATCCACATTGTGCGCAGATGATCAGCAGTGTTTTTAAAGGGGTAAGGTGCTCTAATCTCTCTGGATTATGAGAATATCATTCTTTTCTAAATAGATTAGGGTTATACTACCATGATAGGATGATTACATTTATAGTAGTTATGGCTATCAGCAAGCTTTTCCACAGAAATAAACAAGAACATGTGTGCAAAGTATGGAATAATAAAAGTTTAGAACAGTCATTACATCAGTATTCTAGATATTCGGTAGTATAACAGAATTAAAAAAAGGAGTGAGAGGAAGTTGTCTTCAGTAAAGAACAGTTAATTAGAGCCAGATGCTCACTTGTACAAGGTAATGGATGAAAATTGGTTTGCTTATTTGATCCTACTTTTGGCAGAACCTGTCAGGAGCGTGCTCCTTCATGATTTGGGGGAGTTGCTAAAGTAAACTATGGTGGTGTGAGGGGATGGGAGATGAGGGAAAATTGCAGAAAATTGATCAGAGAAATTTTCTGCTTCACTCGCAGAAGTTACATTTATCTGATTTTCTGCAGTTTTCCCCACTAAGTCCCCAGAACAGTTGCCCACTCCACTGCGGGTGAGGGGGGTATACCCTCAAAGAAATATTTTCAGTGAGCTCTTGGGGGTTGTAGGAAAACAAGAAGGTAGAAAAAGCAACTTCTGGTCATTCCATTCCACTGACCCAGTATTTTTCTTTCAGGTGAAGAAATGTAATTGTGTTCTCATATAGAGAAATGATTCATACACTGCCTTCTAGCAATCTTTTTAAAAGTGACATGTTACTGATAGTGTATTTATTCATGCTTCAAATAAAAGAAGCTCCCATGGTGGCTTAAAAATATCCAAAATAAAATAGTGCCTGCCCACAGACTTGTCATCTAAAAAAATATGATACAATAAGAAAAGAGATCTAAACAGAATTGTGGAGAAAAGCGAATTCTAACACTAGAATGCTATCAGTTCACAAGGCTCAGTAGGTTGTACATTTAGATCTTAACACAGTGTAGGGGCTGCTGTGGTGGCCACTGGTACTGGAAGATTACAGGGAGGGCTTTCATGTGGTATGGGATCCAGGCACAGTGGAGAGTTTCTAACTTCTGCTATTTTATCGTCTGATGATCTTAGCGGTAGTTGTATCTATCTCCTCAACATGTATATAAACACAAAGTTGCATACCAGTTGACAGATGGATGACCAGTTCATGTACTCCTACTGAGCCAATCGTGCCCTGGGAAATATGCACCCAGATATGCCATACGTATTGCAGAACTTGAAATCTATTCTTTTGGACTATAGCTGCCATAATTCCCTGGCCAAGGAACATGATGGACAGTGAATTCCAGGAGCTGTAGTCCAAAAGAGGAAGTTTTCCCAGTTTTAATTCACTTTTGAGGCATGGCCCATGATTGATTTCTGCAATATTCTTTTAGAACAAATGTTACATTCTTATATGTGGTTTAGATTTCAGTTGATGCTGAGCAAGTTAGTGTGGAATTGGAGCCTCTACCCAAAGCCAAGTATGTTGCCACTGTTCAGCAAACAAGAAGGCAGAAAATGCAGCAGCAGAGGTAAAATATTACATCTATAGTTGCAAAATAATATAGGGGGCATTCGCCCAGGGCTAGCAGAGATGTTATGTTTCTGATAGACTGCTTATATGCATTCTTCAGCCATTTGATTATTGATATAATGTTCAAATAGTGTAGCTGTTGAGGGAGCAATGAGGACACTGCCTCCCATGTATGAATTTTACCCCTACTAATGAAATTTTCCTTAAGTCCCCAAATTTTTAGTATTGTAGTAATTTAAAATTTCAGCTGAGTGTTTAGAAATTAGAGATGGGATGAATCCAGAATTTTCCAAATCTGGATCCGAATCCTTGGAAGGTTCTGCAAATCCACGAATCTCACAGATCTGGAATCTTTCAAATCCTTTTTTACAAAAGGGTTTAAAAAGCAAGGGAAACAAAGCACTTCTACTGAAAAGTGTTTTGAAGCAGAATTTGACATCTTTGTTTAATGAAAAACAATTAAATAATAGTTTTCACTTTCAGGAAAACGTACCCATATACTTCTTATTAAGAATTACATGTAATTTGGAAGTAGCTCCAGATGTTGGAGGATGCTCGAGATGATGCCATCTCCTGGGTTAACTATTACAAAACAAAAGGGCAAGGATAATCTTGGGAAAGACACACTCTCTCAGCCTTAGCAAAAGCCTAGGCAAAGGGAAACCTCCCTCTGAAGAAATCTGGCCAAGACAATTGTCATAGTTTTGCCTCAGGATCTCCCCAGATTGAAAATGACATGAAGGCCCTTTCTACACAGGCAGGAAAATGTGGATTATTAATCCCACAGTTTCCTGCCTGTGTAAACAGGGCCACATACTACAGTACAGAGATAATCCAGGTCAAAACTGGATTTTCCTTGCATAGCTCCTTCTGGCATCCTGGGGTTTGTAGTTTGATGATGCACTAGCACGCTTTGGTAGAGAAGGCTGTGACACGTTGTCCAACTACAAACCCCAGAATTGTGTATGAAAGAGCTTTGCAAGGGAGCTATGAAAAGGAATCTTCTTCAGCTGTCCTTGAAATCTCAAGAACACTGTACTTTCCAGTCAAGTCTCAAGACCTCCAACAAGGAAGGCACTTTAAAAAAGCAAAAAAACAAAAACACCAGCCTCTAGCCCAGTCTCAATTCTCTACCTTGATGTCCAGTCTCAAGTCCTAAAACAAGGAAGGCACTTAACAAAAACAAACTGACACCAGCCTCTAGTCCAGTCCCAATACCTACCCTCCAGTCTCAAGTCAAAAGAATAATAAGAAGAGAATAATTACCTTGCAGAGGGAAGCAGCCACGGGGCAGGCAGCAGGAGCGAACTTAATCTGGGGCGCTTGCACCAGCTCAAGCCTCAGGGCATGCAGGAAAATGTCTCTTGCCAGCCCTGCACGCCCATGCGGGCCTGATCTGGGGCTCTCACGCTGGCTCAGGCCTCCGGGCATGCAGGAAAGCAGCTCTTGCCAGCCCTGTGCACCCGTGTGGGCCTGATCCGGGGCGTTTGTGCCGGCGCAGGCTTCGGGGTGTGCAAGATTCGATTCGCCTGTTTTGGCCCAGGGATTCAGATTCACAGATCAAGAATCCTTCCCAAGAATTCGAGGATTCACAGATTGGGTTGGCCCATCCCTGTTCTTTAGTTCTATAGACATCTGACATGTCTGAAATTCAGTGTATCTGTAGAGAAAATAGTGAAGTATGTTGGAGAGTGTGTGGGAGGGAGCATCTTTTTCATAGCTTGGTGCCATCTAGTGGTCTGGATGCTACAGTATTTTCTTTCCTGTCTACTAGGGCAAAGCTTCTAAAATTATCTGGTGTGACAGCAAATGTGTCACCAACCACAATATGCTTTTCTAACCTACATCTAATTTTATTGCATGGCATTCAGGTGTGGTATTTCTCACCTGTAAAGGCCTTTAATTGTTTTATTGTGGCCATGAAGACTAGAACCATGAGTGACATCCTGAAAAGGTGATGATGATGATCAGACCAGACACTGCCAGGCTAGAAGGGCAGATTGGTGTGAGGCAGGTTCATAACTTAAGGTTTTTCAAAAATCAGTGCTGAGGTAGTTTTATTTTACTTCTCCTGATATAAATATTCAGCCAACAAAAGTGTCCAATACCCCCCTTGTTTTGTTTGTTTGGTTCTCTGTGTGTCCATTTAATTTTTGAGACTTGAGCTATTGTTCATGGTCAGCTGTCAGAAAAGAAAAAAGGAGAAATGGGGATCTGGGCATAGACTTCTCTATAACATCCCAAACTTAATGGGATCAATTAAATGCATTGCAAATGGTCTCTAGAGCATATAGACATTTTTTCAGGCAATGTACTCTAATCTGATGCTCATGACATAGAAGTTCCATTTTGACATATTGATTCTGTTTTACTGATCCCTATTTTGTTCTTCATTGTTCTTTTTACAGAAATAGTTCGTCTGAAAATTGTTGAGACAAATGTATAAATAGAAGTAATCTCTTCTTACTCTCTGATTTTCATCCCTCAGAAAAGCTCAGGATCAGGAATGCACACAGGAAGAAAGCAGTGTGAACTGGCAGCGAGTCACTATTATATTGGAATTGCTGCAACACAAGAAGAAGCTTAAGCAGCCACAGGCACTGGTACCTACCCTTTTCAGCTTGCTCACTAGGTAATGACACTGGATTTAAAGAGCAACTGAAAACACTTTTATTACTGAACTACAATTGGTTTCAATCCAGCCTTTATAGCACTGTACCTTCCTGCATGTAAACTGATAGAGAATAGGAATGCCAGTATATGGGGGTTGGGGTCTAAAGTATTTAAAAAGGCCAGAGAATCTCTCAGACATGAAACTTTTAAAGAGCTGGCTGTCTTCCTGAGGGATGCAGATTTGTTGCCACCCAGTGCCTTTGGGCAAAGTGGGAAGTACTGCCCCACTGCATAGATGGAATGTTACATTGCATGTCTTTCCCACCTGGTCTTGGGCACTGGGGAGCCTGTCCATGCAAACTGTTGTCTCCTATGTTTTGCTAAAAGCAAGAAGTTCTTTTAGGATAAAGAGCGATGATCACACCCAAGGGAAAGCTTTATTGCTAACTTGTACAAAAGTTAGTTAGACAAAAAGTAGTTGGACAGTCTCATATTCTCCTGTCAGCTGCTGAGAAGCCCAGTACAGTAGCAGAGAGGTCCCCTCATTGTTCCAAGGTTGAACCCAAGGAGTCTTATTTATACATACAAAAACCCCTGGTCTATGTGGGATTTTACATTTCTATCCTAATTAGTGCACCTGCGGGTCTAGGACATGACAGGTCCATCACACTTGTTTCTGAAGATCATGTTCCCATCTCTTATCAGTTGGTCCAACTTTTATCAACTGTCTTTGGACATCTCTCCAGGTGCAGATGTTTATACCAACTGAAGCCTGAGAAGACAAGAATCCCTTCCTAATTTCTCAGGCTTATACCATTCCTAGTAGCATATGTAAAGAGTAAGGAGTATATGACACTGAAACTCTGTGGACTCTTGAGCATGGGTGGAGAAGAAGCACACCACCTAACTCCTCATTACAGTAAACTTCCAGCTCCACAAAAACCAGACTATGTGGTCTTATTGTAGTTTATAATGTCAAGCTTTACAGTGTGAATTCCTAAATACATTGGAACGTGAGTCACACAACAGATATATTTCTTTTTCTTCTGCTTGTGATTTTCTTCAGTAGTGTAGGATGAAACTTAAAATATAGTGCCTCCTAGAAGTGTCAACAATTGCATACCTTTGCTTTTTCTTTGAAAATGGGAAGGAGAAGCTTAATGGCTGAAGAGAGTATGGGCTGGGGAACAGTTCCAGATAAGAGCAGGATGCTGTGTTCTGTTACTATTGTTGGAAGACTACTTCCTTCTTTTGCCTTGTGGTGCAGATACAAAAATCTTTGTTTCCATGATTAGTGTTCGCCTGGTTCTGCCCTGGTGGCGCAGTGGTTAAATCCTGGTACTGCAACCATAACATTGTGAGTTCAGTCCTGCAGGGCTCCAGGTTGACTCAGTCTTCCATCCTTCTGTAGGTCAGTAAAATGAGTACTCAGCTTGTTGGGGGCAATTAGCTCACTATATTGTAAACCACTCAGGGAGTGCTTTGCACTGATAAGTGGTATAGAAATGTAACTGCTATAACTGCTGTTGTACATACCAGCCATGGTCAAGTCTCATACTTTGAAAGCATAACCTAAACTAGCGACAGTGAAGAACTAACAAATACGTATTTCTACTGAGTTCAGATTTCTTGTAGTATGAACTGTATCTTGCAGTTATGGAGTTATGGAGTTATGGACTAATCTTTCCTGTTTGCAAACTTGTGCTAGTTTTTTAGAAATGAATTCCTTCTTGAGTCTTAATGCGTAGCTTTGGCCTTAATTTAATAGGCACTGTAATGCAAAATTATGTCATATATTATAATCTTTGATTTCTCAGAACTGTTGTTTAATTGTCTTCTGAATTTCCAGATGTCTAGAGCCTTCTGCAGGACAGGAAAATCTGGAATATGTAAAACAGCTTATACTTGGTGGTCTGCTTAACATTTGTCAGAAACTGTCTCCAGATGGCAGCAGGCTAAAAGAAGGTGAGAGAGAAAGAAAGAAAGTGCTTTCACTTCCAGTATTTGAAAACTTGCCCTGGGCTTATCTCTTTTTGATGTACAGGTTAATGGGAAAACTTTAATGTAATGTAAAAATAACATATATGGATATCTGGATGTAATTGTAACAACCTTAATGTTAAATAAAGCCATATTTTGCATTTTGAGGTGTCCTTGATGAAGAAAAGTTCAATGTGGAGTTGATAGTTCAGTGCATCCGAGTTTCAGAAATGCCTCAGACACATCACCATGCTTTACTCTTGCTGGGCACTGCTGCTGGGATGTTTCCTGTGAGTACCAATGCCTCATTCATATGCATGCTACCCAGAAAGAAAAGTGAGTATTCAAAGTGAAGTGGGTTTCAAGAAGTGATGCACTTCACAGTTACTCTGTAGGTCCCTTTTTGAGCATTGATTTGAAACTCTTGTAACTTTAGTTTTCAGATATCTGTTTCCAAGTCTGTTGATTTGCCCTTGCTGACCCATTCCTGTGCTTGAAACAGCTTTCAGTTTTTTCTTTTCAGAAGGCTTCTCTCTCTATCTCAAAACCTAATTCATCGACACAGCCTTCCTGGAAGCATTGTGGTCTCATTGCACAACATTCCTTCTTTCTCCCGTATTTGGATGTCAGTCCCTGAGTTGTCCCACAACCATTATCTTTCGTTCTAGACCAGAGTTGCATGACTTGAATAGCAGTTGCCATCTAATCATTCAGTGTTGAATAGCTGGCATAGTTTCTTGTTTCTTCATGCTGGATAGGAGAGGGTATTCCTTATCCTCCAAACATTAGATAGCCTTACTCAAAGTTCAGCATGCCTTTGTTTGGCAAATGAGATCGTCCATCTCTGTGCCACTAATCCTAGCCAGGAAGGCCACCTTCCAGCTCAGGTCGCAACACAAGATACAAAGTTTTCCCTGTCTCACATGTACGAGGTTTAAAATCATTGTAAACTATTTTAATTGCGTTTAATCTGTCTTCTTTACTTTTAAATTGTTTAACATGTTTTTAGCTTTTTAAAATCATTTTTGTTTTTACACTATGTTAGACAGATCTTTAGATAGAGGATAGGAAATAAATAAATAGGCTTATTTTCCTGGTAGTATATTAGGCTGTAAAGGGCTTTGCGTTTTAGACAAAAGAAAGACTGGTTCTGATTATTTGAAGAAGAAGATAGAAAGCCGCTGGCTTAATGTCAGTAGGAAAAAAAACCCTGTTTTTTTTTCTGTTTAACCAGAAAAAAACAGAAATTTACTCTGGGGGAAAAATCGTTCAAAACAAAAGGCAATTGTTTATGGAGCAATTTGTTTTGCTTCTCCAGGGTAAAGTGCTGCACAACATCATGCCCATCTTTACATTCATGGGGGCAAATGTCATGCGCCTGGACGATGCTTACAGTTTCCAGGTGATCAACAAGACGGTGAAGATGGTTATTCCTGCTCTTATACAGGTAAAGCGTTTTACATTTGAGACTGAAATAGAGTAAAACGAGTTTGGCCTGTATCCAGAACAGAATTGGTCTTCCTTCCCTTCCCTTCAATTAAGATTTCGAAGCCACTGGCCAACATTCAATTAATCATGAATAGTTTTCCTTTCCAATGCAGTGGTAAACTCCCCCTCTCCCCACTGGTAGAATGTCCAAAAATATCTCGTGCTGAATTTATCTTGGTGGTTGGGATAAGATTATGTGGCAAAACAGACTACGTGGTGAAAACTACAACCGGAGGGGCTCACTATCTTTGAGCAAGGGATCAAGAGTAGTGTAGGTGATACAGGGGTGTAGCTGGGAGGAAGCGTTAAATAGAAGCATTTGTGTTAGAACTCCTTATTTTTAATTAACTCCATTTGAGCTGACGTTTAGTTTTGTCAAAAGAACTTTCTCATTCTGTCATAACAGGCATTCACTGGAGAATGCAGAGAAGCAATCTGCAATCACATGCCTTGTCTCCTGTTGTGCCAGTTCCGGAGGCAGGAGCCATATGATTGTCAGATATTTAACTGTTGACTTCTCTTTCCCTTCCTCATTTTTTTTCCTGCCGATTGCACAAGAGGGGTCTGAGAAAGAAAAGTCTCAAATTAGATAGTAGACTTCTGCTTTGAAATTACAGTAACTTTTATGCCTTGCAAGTCCTCTCTTGAAGGTTCAGTAATACACTCCTGAGTGTTAACAAGTTCTGCTGTCCTTCCAACTTTTAGATCACCCCCCAACTTCAGTTAGTGACTTCCAGAGCTCACCTCCATTTGCACACACCATTCTCCTGATCCCTTTTTCAAGAGTCCATCTCAAGATCTCATTACATGATTAGATCTTTAAATATCCAAGCTTTGATTGTTGGTGGGGGGGGGGGCGTTCTGTTTTAGAAAGAGTTCTATTTATTTTTTTCAGTCCTCTTCAGGTGCAGTCTGTACACGTAATATATCTGTTCTCCCAATGCTTGCTTTGTAGGCTGAGGAGGGTAGTGGTTCTTCTGAAAGTGCAGGAAACCTGGAAGGGGTGGTGATAAAAATAATCCGCGTGTTTGTGGATGCGTTGCCTCATGTCCCTGAGCATCGTCGCCTTCCAATTGTAGAACAACTTATAAGCACTTTGGGAGGGGAGCGATTTCTTTGGATTCTTCTAGTGCTCCTGTTTGAACAGCATGTAACAAAATCAGTGACAGCAGTCACCAATGGCGAGAAGGTAAAGATGATCTTCTGTGGTGTATTTTTTGTTTCAAAATGCAATGTAAGTCACTGATTTCCTTCTCAAAATCATGTGTTTCTCCTTTGTACTCACCCCATATTTCTTTTCCCTGAATCATCACTGTGCAGGATGCTGTTCTGGAGACTGATACAGAATTCTGGATTTCTGTATGCTGTGAGTTTAACATAATAGTCCAACTGCAGAGTCTGATGAAAGTACTGGACTATTTAACCAAAATTCCAGAGAACAAAGAAGGTAATTGCTATAAAAATAGCTTCTCTGCCTTTGCTTGGGTAGGAACCAGTTAGGCAGAAATATGTGGTTTTAAACCAGCTAAGCATTCCTCTTTGCATTATTTGACAAATTTTTACTGAAAGGCTGCTCCCAGATACAGGATTCTGACCATTAAGAGGCATTTTCAGCTTTCCCATTTTTTTAAAAAAATTCAATATTCTTCGGTAAGAAACAAATAGAAGAAATAAAGGGAAAAATGGGAATCTGCAGATCTAAAGCAACCTCGTCTAAATCCACACAAATTTTGGTGAAGGGAACATTTTTGGACCACAATAAAAGTGCAGTCTAGATGTGCCTCTTGTAGCTTAGATGGGTTGAGCTGGCTTGACACTGCATGATAGTTTCTCTTTAGAGAAGTATAGAGAAAGGAACTGGTAGGGACTATGTTCTTGTGCTATGCCTTCTGTAGCAGGATCCTCAGGTGGAGAAGTCAATCAAGGAAAAATGAGGCAACACACTCTCTTCTGTGTCTTTTGCAGCACACACAGAGGGCGCAACAGGAGGAGGGTCAGCTCATCTGTATAGTAACCAGCTGCACTAAAAGAATTTAAAAAAACAGCAACCAGTACTTGCACAAGATGTCCACTGATTTCTTTCTTCCCACTCAGTGCTCAGTGATAAAGAGGCTTTGAGATGCCAGGGGGATTTTTTTTCGTCTTTTTAGTGCCACATGCTTATCAGAGTTACCCCTTTTGGCATTGTTAACACTGCCCACTTGCTCTCTCCCCATCACAAGTCTTTCACCTAAGCAGGAAGACGAAACCCGTCTCTCCAGCCACACCCAAACTCCAAGCTTCTTGTCTCTTCTTCCCCATCACCTACTTCCTTCTAAGCAGGCAGAAGAAAAACCTTTGCTTCCAGCAGCACCAACACTGCATTTGCTTTCTCCCCCTCCCCCAACTTAGGCAGGTAAAACAAATCCAGTCAGCATTTCTCATGTCAAATTTCCAACTCTCCTTAATCCTTACTCCTGCCTCAACTGAACAGACTATCTGGGAGAACTGTGGACTGTGGGTGATACATTTATTCATTTATTTCTGGAGAAACACCGTAAATTTGAAATGTTTTAAATGGGGGTAATATAGATTGAGACCATCTGCAATACTTTTCTTTGTTGACAGTTCAATTTCTCCACTATTCCCTGAATTTCATCTCATTCCCAGTCTCTGCTTTGAAAAAAAAATCTTACTCTACAAAGAACCCAGTTTAAAGTAGCACCCAGATAATAGTTATGCGAAATAAATGGATGTATCCTAATTCTTCAAACTGATTCATATAGCATTGGGCTTTTCAAGATTCAAACTTTTTTGTAACAAATAATTCTAGATGTTCTCTCTTTAAGCTGTTTGTTACCTGGAAGACCTGTCTTCAGGCCTCTTGGTAGTAAGAACTTTTTATATATACATACATAGCATATAAATTATTTTTCTTGCTTTAGAAAAACAGTATTCTTTGGGGTGTATTTTACAGATGATCCTGGACAGAAGAAGTCAAGACAACACAGGATAAAATCAAGCAGCCAAGAAAGTGAGCTCTTTAATGTGGAGTCTCATTCTGGCAAACAGCTGAGGCATTTCAAGTTTCTGTCAGTGTCTTTCATGTCACAGCTTCTGTCTTCACACAGTTTTGTGAAAAAAGTAAGAGACCTTAATCTTTCTAAGGACTCCACATGGTTTCATTACCAGTTGGGAATTTGCTTCTAATTAACATCATCTTCTGTGGAACTTTACAGCTCAGAAACATTTTTCATGTTGAATGCTGTTCACATTAGTGTCTTTTGGTCATAGCAAGCTGTGCTATGTATAGTTGTATAGCTGTATACTGTATAGCTGGTGTTTAGTGACTATTCTTTATTTTAACTTTAGCTAATCCTGTATATAAACAAAGCACTATTATATTTGACTAGATGTCTCAGAAAGGAAGTCCAGGATCCTCAATACAGCACATACGGCAGACATTTCTCCTTTCGCAAAAGGAAATATTTAGTCCCAACCTATATTTGCCTGTAGAAGGAACGCGTGATAGTTGAAGCACTTGCATAGTGTTCCATATGTGGCCCATCAGATGTATGACCAGCAATTTGTGTGCAGTGTTATCATGACAGTAATCACAGTGAATAGAACAATGAGGTGGGTGTTTTGCCTGTGGTACATGCCCACACAAAGCCAAAATCTGCAGCTAGATATTCAGTCCCAACCCTATGGTCTGCCTGTAACATACAAAGTATATGTGGATGGATGGTATTCGTATATGTTCATATCTGATTCCTGTCCCTATATAAGAGACTAAATTCCAAAACTGGCAAAGGAGATAAAATTTCCAGGCATGGGTGCATGCCTAGTGAAAATATCACTATCATCCAGGTATATATTATGGGCATGAACTAAATAAAGCAATAAGGAGAAAGGGATGAAGAGTGTAGGAAGTTGCATTATACCAGCAAATATCATTGGTGAACTTAGGTCAGCTGTGGCTCTTCAGGGTTTCAGACAGGGTTCTTTCCCAGCCCTCCTGCAAATGCTAGGTATTGATTTTGGGACCCTCTTCATACCTGGGAGAGCATAAAGTCTAAGGGTCTGTCTGTCTGACAGAGATCAGATTATGCAGGCTATAAAAGCAGTTAATTTCTTTGATGAAATTGCAGCTGACAAATCTTACCCGCTGTATATTTTATCATGGTTTTTGCCCCAGAGCTGTTTTTATTTACATTGTCATGATATTGTCCACTTTTTTCTTCTTATCCTTTTTTATCATTTTCTTTATCAACCAGGTAGTTGAATATGAAGATGCTGAAGAGTTAAAGGAGTTTGAGCAGAGGTATGTTTATTTTTCCTGGTGAAAACAAAGATAAATGCAGAAGTACAAATGTAGACAGTTAAAAGACAGGCTTTGATTACATTGCATGTGAACATTATGCAAGACTTCCAACTTTGTCCAGTTGGTAAATATGTTTCATAACCTGAAAGTATGGGATGTTAAGTGAGACACATGATACAAATCTATGTCCAAATCTTTTCCCAAAATGGAAAGAATAAAAGGAAAACTAAAATTTTATTTTATTAAATAAATGCCTTACATAGCATATTTGCTGGCGTATAAGACACACCCTTGTATAAGACGCACCCCATTTATACACTGGCAAATACTATGTATAAGATACACTCCATTTTCTAACAGTATTTTTTGGGGGAAAAATGAGTCCTATATGTCAGTAAATACAATAGCTTACTTACTTACTTCACTTATATGCCATCTTTCTCATGGCGTGGGATCCATAGCAGCTCACAAATCAACTAAAACCCGACAGCAAAATATTAAAAACTGTTAAAATAATGTTTGTATGTTTGAAATATGACAGATTTTCTTTTTTCACCTACTCCATGGTCACAAGTGCTGGAAGCTTTATAAAATTAGATGTGCTATAGTCGAGCTTCCATAAGTTGAATCCAGACTTCATACCTAGAGTAAGCTACTGAAATAAGCTGGGTTGGTGTTAGTCATGACTAACTTAGAACCAACGTATTCCAATAGATACCTAAGTGTATGCATCAGTCTGGATCGAACACATGCCAGACTGATCAGAGTTCAGTTCAGTTGCTTTTCTGCTCTTATGAGGAGCTGCAGTGCCAAACCTTCCAACTGTGTATGTGGTTTCCTTGCTCAACTTGGAATCTGAGTTCCTTCTGTTGAAAAGAATGTGTTTCTTTATGTGTATAGTAACTCACCATTGATGTTTATCCAGATTGTTGGAAGATGTTCTTTGTTACATAAATGTTGTTGCCCACTCAGTGGAAAAGAATGCTGATTCACCAACAGCCAAGTTCTGGAGAGCTCTGCTCAATAAGTCTTATGATGTACTGGATAAAGTAAGTTTCTGCAATCACTGGTGATTTTTCTCTTGTCTGAGTTTCTCTACCTGCTGATATTTACATGTTTTCTCTCATGCTGTTTTATTATATTTAATATTTTGTGCAGTGTTAATTTGCTTAGAAGTCTCTTCAGCTTTATGTTGCCCAACATGCAGAGATTAGAAACCGTGCTGTTTTGGGATTCTGAGTTTAGTCCAAAAAGAAATGTTTCCAAGCTCTGCAAAAGATTGAGTACAAAATGTGTGGGAAAACTGGCATGTATATATCAGCAAAGAAAACAAATAAAAATATCTGTTTTAAAGATTTACAGCACACTCTTCAAAAACTTCAGTTCAGTTAGTCAGTGGAGCATACTGCTGTTTGTTTCAGGGTGGTGCCTAGTATAACACACTTTGTGTGGTTTGTTTCTCTTTGCCTCCAATGCCAGTTCCTCTGCCCCACTGCTGCCTGAATGTTGAGGAACTTCAGGAGAAACAGGAAATGCAATGCAGGGGCTACAGTGGGAAGTGTATATTGGTTGAGACAGCCTGAAGAACCCTCCAATAAATTTTACAATGCTTCTGTCCCATTGCAACCCCCTGCCCTGCAAGTCCAGTCCTCTAAGATTCCCCAACATCCAAGAAAACCTTTGGGGGCTACGTTGGCATGAAAACATTGTGGAATTCTCCTTGCATGATGACTAACATAGTCAGGTGCTATTTAATATCAGCAGTATTCCCCGGATAGGAAAAATGCTTTGTGTGTCCCCAGAAGTTATTGAAAAGTTTGGGTTCAGCATAATTTGTTTCCTTCAGAAGCAGCAGGTAATCAGGCGTGCTCTTTTTCCTGATATACTTTCAAATGAAAGCAACCCACTCTATTGGGAATCATCATTTTCCTGTGTCTACCTGCCTTTCTCTGTTTCTTTCTAGGTCAATGCCTTAATGCCAACAGAAACCTTTATTCCTGTTATCAGGGGCTTGATAACAAACCAGCTGCCTTCTGTGAGACGTAAAGCAATGGATCTGTTGAACAATAAGTTGCAACAGCGCACACCATGGCAGCAGGCACAAGTAAGCTGTATTTCGTATCGTCCCGTGTCCTGCAACCCAAGGAATTGTTGTCTGCTCCATCATTTTATTTGCCCTTTGCTTTAAATACAGCACAAAAGAAAAAAAGATGAAGGACACAAAGAATATCTCATTGTAAATTACTAATACATAGTACAACTTTAGTTTAGACTTAGAAAGCACAAGAAGAAAGTTTACGTTGCCAGCCCTGTCTTTAAACATGGCAAGTCACTTCTTGATTTTGTTATTTGCAAATCTTCCTTAACATACTTTTCACAGCAAGATTCCCCTTTGTTTACTCAAGATTGAAGCCCCACTGAGCATTGATTTTTAAAAATTACTTATTTATTTTGCATTTCAGATTGATCTGTTGTTAGAAATTGTTCCTGAACTCATTGCTGTTGTACAGCGGAACACACATGGGGCTGAGGAGGAGCAGGCAATCAACAGGCAGACAGCCTTGTTCAGCTTGAAATTGCTCTGCAAATGTTTCGGCAGTGAAAATCATGAGCCATTTATCGCAGTGCTGAAAATGGCTGTGGATGTGATCTCTTCAGAAGAGAAGACAGAAAGAAATGTCACAGGAAGTGCTTTGCTGTGTGCAGCTGAAGTCACCTGTGTGCTGAAAGCACTGGCAATACCTCAGCTCCCAAGGTATCATTTCCAAACATGATAAATAATGATGAAACTACCCAATTGTATAGCTTCTCAAGGCATGGTATGTAAATTTATTTTGGTGATACTTACGTCAGTCCTGTAAGATAGGCCAGGTGTTCTTATCCTTCCATTAGGAACATTTGGGATAAAGCTGAAAAAATGGTGTAACCTTAACAGGGGACAACTTATGTGCATTAGGTTGTCTTAAGTTTTGCTCAGATGCTGGGATTCTTAGATGTTAATATACTGAGTATATGAGTGAAAGATTTCCTTTGTATGATCGTCTTTGCATGTCATGACTGAAACAATCATGGACTTCTCACAAAGCTAGGTATTCCACATGCTAGCTAGCCAGCATTCCACTCATAATCTCCATAGATTCAAGAATATTTAATTTGAATTATGTGCTTTCAGTGCTTTAAAATACCCTGCAGTGAAATACATTTTTAGGAGGATTATGAAGTTACATATTTTACTAGAAAGAGGACTTTTGCCTAATGTGTGGGTTAATATTCTGTCTGTATTTTTTGTAGGCTTATGCCAGCATTGCTAAATATTCTAAAACACAAAAAAGAGTTGGTTGCCAGTGAAATTTACTTGCTGAGTGCCGTGACGTCATTGCTGAAAATTGTGAAAGCGCTGCCACACTTCCTCAGTCCATATTTGTTGGATATCTTATTACAGGTTAGTCCTGTCCTAATTGGGTATGAAGAATTATAAAATCTTCTGTGTGAACTAATTGACTTTGTACGTTTGTTGCTTGCTAGGTGGTCCATTTGGAAAAGATTGCTGTTGAAATGGGTCCTGCATCCCATGTTAATGTGCGCTTGATATCTCTGAGAAGTACCCTGGCAACAAAACTACCACCAAGAGTTCTTCTGCCAGCAATTGCAAAATGTTACAGTGAAGTAGCAAATACTTGTAAGGTACTTATAGATATGTTTCAACTCTACACTTCAGTAAGTGTGCTTAGTACAATGATGTATTGTTTTATATTTAAAGTAGTAGTAGAGTTCTGTGTAGAATTCAAGTGGCATTATGCTTAAGGGTGCAAGGTAGGAGAAACCCATCTACAAAGAACTGTTCTTACCTTACAGAGGTGCTAGATTTAGGTGACATCATTTGTCTGTACTCTAGTAATCTCCCAACTCTGGTGATTACTTTCTGCATTTTGATACTGTCTTTAAAACTACTGAGAGGAGAAGGATCACCATATCTCACGTAAGGATGGATGTTTCATGTCCAAAGTGTATTATTCTCCTGTTTCATGATATGTGTTCCTAAGGTGACTAGAGCATTTTTCTGAAGTGAAAGAAAATAAAAAGTTTATTAAGGAAGGGGAAACCAGCAACTTAGAAAATCTGCTCTAGAAACAGATTTTGTCTTTTTGTGTGTTGATTTGAACTTACAATTATCCTTTTCATGATTATGTTTTCCTAGAGCTGTCTAGGTGCAGTTATGGATGTTCTGAAGGAGCATATTATAATTCTGGAAAAAGATCAGCTTAGTGCCCATCAGTCTGAGCTAACATCATTTTTCATGAAGGCCCTGGAATTCAGAGCAGAACATTCTCAGGTATAGAGATCCTTCTGGAATAAGCATGAATATATTTACCCTTTAGGAAAATATGTCAATTTTTTTAAATTAATTTTACCAGACAAATTAAATCTTACCTCTAAGAATCCCAGCCATATGCAGGACTCCACCCACTGTTCCCACTCCTCTTGTTTTAAATGCCCTAATATTGATCAGTTACTGACAGATTATTCTAAATATGAAAAGTCAGAAGTGCCTTTAACATTAAGAAGAGTAAATAAACACTAACAGTAAGCACTGGAAATATTGAGTACTGTAATATTGTTGGGAGGCCACTGGTTTATACCATCTCTTTTCTGCTAGGATGATCTGGAAGAAGTTGGGAAAATAGAGGATCATATTATTACATGCTTAATCAGCATGGTTATGAAGCTTTCTGAAATGTCTTTCAGACCTCTCTTCTTCAAGGTAGGAGTTTTGGCTTGTTCCTCTTGCAGCAGTTTCTTTTTGTACCAAAACTAAACATCCTTTCTTCACTTCAGCTCTTTGATTGGGCCAAAACTGAGGGTGCCTCAAAGGACAGGCTGTTGACATTCTGCAGGTTGGCAGATTGCATCGCCAAGCAGCTAAAAGGACTGTTCACTCTCTTTGCTGGACATTTAGTGAAGCCTTTTGCTGACATTCTCAACCAAATCAATACTTGCAAAACAGGTAGGTTTCTGGTAAACACAGGTAAAAAAAGGGAGAGTCTGAAGATTAATTTAAAAATCAGTCATTTGAATTTGTTTACAATTTGGTCGTAACATTGTCATCATTAACTGCTAAGATCACCAGCAGGCTAAATATTGCTTTTATCCATAAGCTGCATTTACTGTTGCTTTAAACCTCAGTGTGTTCACATGATGTTCTCATTTGCAGTGTATACAAATCACACCTACTGTGAGTGCTTGTAGTGATTACAGTTGGTGCCTCATTCCTATCTCTTTCCTTTATTATTTTGTTCATAACACAGACAAAGCTTTCTTTGACTCTGAGAACAACACTGAAAAGAGCTGCTTGTTACTACAGTTCATCTTGGATTGTTTACACAAAATCTTCCTTTTTGATTCCCATCAATTTGTGAGCAAGGAAAGAGCAGAAACATTGATGATGCCTTTGGTCAATCAGGTATTAATAAATTGTTAATTGTTTAACTTGGATGGTACAGATGTTCACTCACATTCTACATCAGCTAGTGACATATACATAATTAATGTCTTCTGACCAATTCCCTCCCCCAACCCGCCTTTAAGAGCCAGCATCTGGATCAGGCAAAGACATCCGTTCAGCTTCCAATGGGAGGCACAAGAAGGATGTTTCCATAGAAATGTCATCTTCCTTGCACACTGTTTGGAAGCTGAATGGACATCTTTCATCTGATCTGGCTGCAGTCTCTTAAGGTGGCAAGGGGTGGCATTTACTATGTAGTCTTACTGAGTATTGAGGAGTTACAGATCCATAATTGTAAGTTACAAATCCATAACTGCATACTGGATGTCAAATGTTTTTGTTAGGACTCCCTTAATAAGATTTTCTTTTTCACACAGTAGTGTTCATGACTATGTAACAGATGCATGAACAAAAATTTTGACTTTTTTCCGTAAGCTGATTCCCTTTTTTTTTTTTTTCCCACTGTTGGCAAAGCGTTATTCTCAATCTAGGTCTTTTTGCTCACTGTACTAGGGTCTAGCATGTTGAGTTAGTTCCATTCCTTATTAAAGGAATTTACTTCTGTCCTCCAAATTAAGTGGAACCAATGTTGGTGTATTAATAAATACTCTAAAAAATATTTAAACCTTTTAGTTTTAAAAATCTAGGATTGATTGACTGGCAAGAAATTTCGGGCAGTTTTCCAGGACAACTGTGTAACTGTCAAGTGGAAATATTTCACCTTTTCACTTGGTCTGCATGTGCTTGTATGTCTCCAAATAGCTGGAAAACATGCTTGGGGGAGAAGAGAGGTTCCAGGAAAGAGTGACAACACATTTGATTCCATGTATAGCTCAGTTTGCAGTTGCAATGGCAGATGACTCTCTATGGAAGCCACTGAACTATCAGATTTTGTTGCAGATGAGGCATGAATCACCAAAGGTATGTGGCAGAGTTGGGTCTTGAACAAATAATCCTACTGAAGTCATTGTGATGTTACTAAGATGACAGCTGATTGTGTGTTCAGCTTAATAAGCCACTCATTTGGGGACAGGAGAAGAAATAATAGTAATTGCCAAATTGAAATGACTTAGTAAACGAGGGGGCATTGCATGACCTGTGCAATATTTATAGTGGTTTGTCCTTAACAAAATTATGGTTATGACTTTGTGTACAGACATTATTGTGTTTGCCATCTATTCTTGAAATTGAGTCTCTGAAGGTAATCAGTTGGTGCAAAGAAGCTTCGTTTTGACCATGCTCTTCCTTTGTTTAGGTCCGATTTGCTGCCCTGTTGGCTTTGCTAGAATTTGCAGAAAAAATAAGAGAGAATTACATGGTGCTACTTCCAGAAGCTATTCCTTTCTTAGCTGAGCTTATGGAAGGTAATGTATCACATGTTTTTGCCAGTTCAGGACTTTGGCTTCCTATCTGCTTTTCATCAGGAGATTGCTGCACTTGTGTCCTACCTTTCCTCCATGCAAACTGAGGACCCCTATGTGAGCAGGGGACACAACCCTGTCTTTCCACAACCCAGGATGATAGGGATGCAGTTCTGCCCCTGATATCATCAGGCCCTTGTCCACAGTACTGTCAGAAGTGCTTTTAAATTTTCACTTGAGGTTGAAATCTAGTGCTTAAATTTCACATCATACTATATTTCATTGGTGAGTAAAAATATGGGCAGCATACAACCCGCTCAATGCTGTTTCTAAAGCCTCAAAAAGCCACCAATTCCTGGAGAGGGGGACTGGGTAGAATGTACCCAACATGGGTACCAATTTTCCGGATTCTTTTCCTTCTGCTATTTTTAGACTCAGAAAAGGTTATTTTTAAAAACCAGTAAGTGAATTGGAATGTCTTTTAATTAAAAAATTATGTATCACATTTCTGACTACATAAATGGAGCTATGAATGACCTAAGGAATTGGTAACACAGACACACTGTCAAATCCCACCTGATAATACACTGTGGCTTGGGTGTAGGAGGGGACTGACAACATCATTTGAAAGCACCCCAGACCTCTGTCACATGATGATGATGGCAGTTGTGTCACAATCATGAGTGCAGAGCATTCACAGATCTGTAACTGCAATATAAGAGGCAAGCCTGCCAGCCTTTTTTTTTTTAAAGAAGGGGGCTTAGCCCTCTAGGGTTCTGGAGGATCCAGTGATCCCCAACAATTCCTCACCCCACCTCATCTTAGGGATTGTGCAGGAGCTTTTGTAGTAAATTTTCAATTTTATTTTTTGGCAGTGGTGGTTCTGGGGAGGCCCTTGAATGCGTACTAAAATGGCCTGATGGGCCTACTTGGCCTACTCCATTTTATGAAATTTTTCAAACCATGAAGAATTAGGACAAGTGTTTTTAATGCCAACTATACTGACAAAAAGAAACTTCTGTTAGTCTTTCTAAGTAGCATCTAGCATTAACAAGCAAGATACATTCAGGCTTGACACAGCTTATAAGATACCATACTAGAGACCACCCCATCACAAATTAATCTTTATTCTTCATTGGAGGCCCTATTATGTGTCTAGAGGTGAGACTGACAGGGATCACTTTAGCAGCATCCCAGTTATGCATCCCTTTATGGGCGTTTATATGACTGGTAAAAACTACATTGTTCCACTTAGTTTTTAGTGATGATTTCAGAAAAGTTCTTGCTTTATTCTTTGGCATTCTTCTTATTACTTGGTAATGTTTTGTGACATTTATGGCATCGTTAAGTGCTATGGCATTGACGTACATTGAGCACTTAGATTTTAAAAGAATAACTTTCTCAACTGCCACTGAGCAAGTAGGCTTAAAAACCACCATTTGATATATAAGGTTGCACTGACATAGTCAACTAATGACTAAAATCACCTGAGGATGTTCTTTGACTTGGCTTCAAATTATCTGTCCACCACTATCCAATCAGCCTGGCAGCATGACTTTTGCTGGCATTGTAGTCCTTCCTTTGAAATAAAAATGCCGGATATGAAAATTGTTTTTTTGTTGGAAATGGTGCACTGTGAAATAAACCTCCCATGATCCAAGCAACTATAATAGCTAGACTGCAGTTGCATTATAGGAACTGTGAATCTACTTTGGCCTACATTTTCTCTTAATTCAGTACTGATTATGCAATACACTATTTTTGTTAAGCATATTTTACAGGGAAACTCTATGCAGCAACCCATTTTAGAAATTTCAAGTAGTCGTGCTGAGCAGTATCAATTTACAATTTGTAATGTCTTTAAATTAAATCATGCTGGGCAACTGCAGTGGGCTTGGGGCCTAATTTTCTGCCCCTAGAGCCCTCTGAGGGCTGCCAAAAACACAGAGGGAAAAGGAAGTAGCCAGAAAAACTCTCCAGTTTTCAAATGTTGGACTGTGTAGTCAAAATGTTGGACTCTGGCCTGCTTAACAGTTGAATTGTTGTTTGTCTGTTACAAAAAAAAAACAATAAACTGGATGCTAGAGGAAGGAATCAGAGAAAAGGCAATCCAGGAAATCACTGGCTGCAGACAGACAGCCATGAGAGGCTTTGTATAGCCCCAGGGCCACACCTGGATTGAAAAGCAAAAACACATGGAGGAAGGACATAACTGAATAGTTTCTTGTTGGCCATTTTAGTTACTTTTTTTTCCCTTCCATCCACCCTCCTCCAGATGAATGTGAAGAAGTAGAGCATCAGTGCCAGAAGACTATTCAGCAACTTGAAGTTATTCTGGGAGAATCATTGCAGAGCTACTTCTAATCTCATTGTCGGATGAGAGTTTTAGAGCCTAATGCATCTATCAAGATGAAACAATCAGCTGTTAGTGCAGAGTCTCCACAGTGATGCTTTTGCAATTTTTTTTACTATTCTAAATTAAGTCTGAACATTGGCACATGAGCATGTTTAAATGTTTAACTAAAACTTCTAATTTCTATGAATGTGTTTTTCTCTCTCAATTTTAAAACCTATACGTACTTGAAAATGCTCCCTCATAAGAGTAATATGCATGGGGAAGCAATCTTCCATAAAGGGCTTGTTTAACTGGAAGTACTGCACTTGTGTTAAAGTGCTACTTTACACTACACAAAGGAAACTCCTGTCATATCTGCATGTGTAAACAAGCAGCTCTTCCAAAATATCTTTTAGATTATTTACATCTTCTGTTCAAAAAAAGTCACAAAGCTTGATTCTATACAATTTTGGTTTTATTTTTGGAAGACAAAGGTTTTTTATACAGCTTCATAGAAGTCATATTTCAATTCTGAACACACTGGAAACTGTACACAGCTGTTTTGTTCAGCTGAAAAAAAATGGAGCCTATTTCTCCAGTAATGGAGTAAAACATATGTACTTTTCCATTTGAATTATACTATTCTGCAGAAAGATACTTCATGGAGAATTCTTTGCACTCACACTCTTCTAAAACAGGCAGTTCAAGACACACAGGGCAATCATGGCTATCTGCAGAAAGAAAGCTCTGCTGAGTTGCAAGGGAGTTATGCACAGATACATTTGTAAAAAACTGCAACCAAATGATGGTCCTCTTTAGAATATGCATTATAGTACAACCTCTTGAAAGATATGCTATTGCCTTCTGCTACAATAAATATTTTCACCGTAATTTCTGTAAAAGTTCTACAAAGGTGAACACATAAAAACTGTTGGGAGTTTTCAGTACTTCATGAACTGCTTCATGTTGGTAGTTTTCAGATTCACTATTCAACCTTAAACATGATCTCTGTAGTAACAGCTGGTACATCACTTAGTATACTAAAAATTGTTCCAGTGTATATTTACTACGCAAGCTATGGTTAGTTATTAGCGAGAATACTTGTATTTGCTTCTCAGGACAAGTATGGAGAGATTTCTTGAATCTGTTTTTTGTTAGCGAAGCTTGAGTTCTCAAGATAGAGAAAAGGCTGCAGAAGACTTTTCTGGAAGTAATTTGAAGAAACACATTATTACTGGACAACTACCAACTCCTCACATCTAGCAGTAGAATGTCCCCGGAGATCTCAATTGTGTTGATCTTGTTAAGTTGTTTAAAGCGGTGTTTGTACTCTAAGGTGTGCACACCATTGATAGCAACGTTGTACTGATGGGCTTGACAGAGTATTATCAGCTGAAAAGTTAAGGAAGAGAGTGACATCCTTAATGAAACAGAATATACATACATTCAAATTTTGCAATACCATCTATCCACAGATTCTGACTAATCTTAAAAGGCTTGAAAAATCTGTTTTGGTCCAGAACCAAACTCCAGTGTCTGGAAGGGTCCAAAATGAGCTGGGCCATCTGCAGCTCTTACTAATTTGCACACTAAGTACAGAAAACATAGCTTAATTCTGTCAAAGTCTACTCAAGAATAAGCCTTAGTGCAACAGTTTTCTAGGTTACAAACCAAGCTTGCTTCCATGATGCATTTCTGTTAAATGGTGACCTTATTTTGAGTCTGGAACAAAAGGGTCTGAATGGTTTGGAATTTGTTTCTACACAAAGCTTTGCATTTTCCTCCCATCAACTGACCCACATCTTTTATAAGATTAAGCAAATGTCTGCATTAAGAGGTCTTGTTTAGTTACCTCAAAATACATTCCTGGACTGAATGGAAAATGAGAGATGTACTTTTCTTCTTCTCCCCAACAATTGGACAGGTAGGAATTTCTCACAAAAGATTTCTCTTTCATTCGGGGATTCAGATGCAGAGCAATATCATTAGAGTCACTGGGTTTAAGGTTAACTGCAAAACTGCAAGTGAAACAGTAATGTTTAAGGTTCCAAAGAAAATAGCACTGTGTATTTCTCTCTGCATGTAAGCTCCATAGAAATTGGCAAGCGCACTAACTCCCCTTCCCTGCTGCCTTCGCCTTTTACATGTGAAAGACAGTTTTCTGAAGATTTTAGCATTTTAAAAGCCTGATATGACAAAGTTCTGTAATCTCAGACAACCCCCAGGGGTTCTGCTTGTGGACTTTCTGACTCTGTGTTTCCAAAGATTTATACTTATAGTAACAAATTTCTGTTAATCCCTTTCCAAAACCTTAGATATCATTTCTCAAAACACTGACCAATTGCGTAAGCAGTTCTGAAAACATTTACAAAACTGTCTTTCTGACTTTAATGCGCTATAATTGCATCCTGGGAATTATTAAAAATGGGCTTTCCTCATTCTCTGTCTACCTTCTAGCCAGTTTTCAACTTCTTCCATCAGCTGACAGGTTGTTTTCTCAAAAATCAGGGTTACATATAGATATTTCGTTTTCTTCCATGCCTTCCATCCTTTATAACAAACTCTACCACACAATCTTTCTGTAGAGTCTTCTATTGTCAGTTCACTATTAGTTTGGTCCTTCCAACTGTTCCCTAAGCTTTTTTTTAAAAAAATGTAAACCTACCCACTCAACAGATAGAAGTACCCTTCCCATATGGCTTCCAGTAAGTCTTCAGGACTAAAATTATCCACCACTATGTGATGGATGAACTTTTGTTCATGCAACAGAGGTTTCCCTTCCCATCTTTCTACAACCTTTTGGAGTAGATTTCAGGAAAGGGGGGAAGCTTGCAGGAAACGTGGGAAACTTGAGGTGTAAGTTAACCAGCCAACAATGTCAGAACCCCTGACAGAAGGGCAGCATTGGCTACAATCCTTAATCTATCCACCTCATCTACCCTCTTTATTACTGTATATAAGCTAAATTGTTTATAAAACCTTGTTCTTTAGCAGATAGGATATTACTGAAGACTGACAGCTGATGGAATGGGGAAGAGCATGAAGGGTTCGCTTAAACCACAAATTCTGGAATAGAACACTTGGAATCAGTGTGTTTTATTTCTGAAGAAACATGCATAAGATACACATCTCCATTAACAAGTCAGGAACATGTAAAATGTTCTTAACAAAAGTTGTGAACATTGCTCCAGCTTACTAACCTGTTTGCCTTCTCTTTAACTTCACTTTTAATGACAATTGTTCGCCCAGGCTCAAGAGGCGAATTAAATTGTGCAATATAAGGAATGACCTAAAATACAATAATGTGTAGCACTCAGTATATTCAAAAGACTAATGGTTTTACAGGAATTTGGATATTATTGACAATCGCTGTTAATCCATTTTTTACAAGCATAACCAGAAAAGATTCAGAAATAATTTGGTCAGCTTATTATTTCAACAATGCATCCCTCCCTCTACCAGTTCCCAGGATTTCCCTTTCATTGCCTTATGATCTGAAGCTGTGTCTTGAATGGGTACTTTTCCAAATGATAACTCAAACCTTTTGGCAATTACATTTGACTTAGTGCATACCAAGAATGAGGATGCGATTTGCCACAGTTTTAACAAACCGGGAGGGCAATAGCTGGCCTCAGGGATGCCAGTCACATTTTTCCCACTCCTGTTCTACAACAAGCTGTTATAAGATAAACGGCTTACAACTACCTGCATTATCTAGCAAGCAATCTTTTACACAGGTTCAGTTTATATTGGGATCAAGTCTGCAATCATATACCCACTGAACTCAATGGGACTTCCTTCTGAATAATAGCTATAAATTTGTGCTGTAATGCTACAAATCAGGATGCATCAAGAGTTTCTGGTATATTTCAAATTTAAAAAAAAAAGTATCAGAAAACCAAAGTCCAACAGAGTGGATTGGAGATCTTACATTTTCAGAAAATGTTATCTTGGATTCTTGGACAATCCCTTCTTGCATTGCAAAGCCTTGCAAACTCAGCTGCTTTCCTACTTCTTTCATTCAGATTTCTTCAAAGCAAATTAAATGTTGTAAGTCATCCTTAAGGGAGGTCACACACTGGAAAGTTACTATCCAATCTAGTGCAAAGCTTGTTGCATGATGCAGCAATAGGAAGTTTCTTGTCTGCTGGACAATGAGTCTGACAATCACAAAGCGGTAGTGCCCTTTGAAGCTGACTTACAACTTTACTTTCTATCTCCTATTCTTAATATTAAAAGGAGGTGAGAGAGGAACCTTTATGCTGAGATGGTACATAGGAAAGTTCACTGGTGCCCATTCCCTCTGTTTGAATGTTAAGTCAGTACAGTTTCCATTTTAAAAATACTTACAAATTGTGAACTATCAGGTGCTTCTTCCTGTTGGTAAGGAGCAAAAGACAAGGTTAACTAAAAATATATTTAAAAACACAGTTGGGAACCTAGCCAGAGATAAAAATACATACATTTTCTGTGTTTTTCTTTGTTGTCCCTAGCAAAGAAGGCTGAGGACCTTGCAAAGACTGCAAAGAAAAGATAGGTTGAGAGATCAACACTTTGTGATCACAGAGAATTCATCTAAATGACTGTCAACTCTGAATAGCAAATTGCCAACATTCTACTGGTAAATTTGGGAAAGCACTGGCTTTCCACTATTTTAATTATCTTGAACATATTAGCAAAGGCTGTGACCATACAGCAGAGACAGGAATCAGGCTTCTTAATAGAATTGAATGGTAAATGCTAAGCATGTTGTTAAATATTAGCCAAGGAACTAACAGTTTATAAACTAATCACGAGTTTCAGCTATCTGTTAGTTTACAAAAAAACCAACAAGGCTGGCATGAACAATACAAGAAGATTTTAGTGAGAGGTGTTCTCACCACTAAGCCATTAGTGTCAGTATATAGTAGTGGTGAAGATCTATGAGCTCTTCTGATGTTTTAGATTACAACTTCCATAATCCCTTACCACTTGCAATGCTGGTTGGGGCTTTGAGATTTTTAAGTCCAAAAACAGCAGGAGGACCAAATGATTCTAACTACTGCTACATGCTAACACTAATCTTTTGAATTTGTTTTCTCTAGTCCTGGCTTATAAAAATATAATGCTCATAGATATACTATATTCCTTACTATCAGTGTTTCCCACCTATGCCACAACTGACTAGTGCAGGTACTACCCAATGCCACTATTAGCTGTGGAGTTAAGCAGACAGCACTTTCTCACGTTTTTAGCTGAGAGTGAAGCAGAATGTCATATCTACTGCATTCAAAATTTTGAACTGATCCTTAGGGTTCCACCCGAGCACAGCAAAGAGCTACCCTAATGCCTACATTATATATTTAGATAAATTCCAACATAAACTGCTGCCTTACATATTAACTTACCTTATTTGAAACAAATCCAACCATACTGATTTGCACTTTTCCATATATCCCAAGAGTGTTTATTTTTTCAAGATTAATTCTGTGTTTGTAAAGCAACAAGTGCTTTCCATTTACAGACACCTAAGGAAAAGGAACAGAAAAAACACACAGGTATTTTACAGAGTACTAGTGATATTTTACTAGCAAAGCTCTGCATTTCTTTTGCCTTAAAAAACATTCCTTACTTTAATTTTTTTCTCACTTTAATGAAGATCAACAGCTTATGATTCGTATTTCTGAGTCAATGAATGTCACCATACCACCCTGAACACACCTAAATACAGAAGCTAACCAGGATCAGGTAGGCCTAGTCGGTACTTCAATGGAAGATCTCTAGCAATCTCCATGCAGAACTGGGAAAAAATCCTGTCTGAAACCCTAGGGAGATGTTGACAGTGACAGACTAGATGGATCATTTGTCTGACTCTGTAAAAGGCAACTGCCTACATTCTAATATTACTAGAAAGGGTACCATTTTACCAAGTTACTCAGCACAATGGTTCTAAAATGCTTGGCCTGGCATCCTTGCGTGTAAGCTTCTGCTTGTCAGGAATTAGTGCAAAGGCTGAGGGTCATGCATCTAGACCAATGTTTTTCCATGTGCTAGTGATGGGTGTTATGTTTAGCTCCTCCTTTTCTCATAGAAGAGCATCTGCTTTATTCAAGAGATAGAAGGGTTTGCTGTTACAGTTAATCAACAACGTGATCCATCCTATTCTGGGCAGGAAGCCTATGTGGCTTATTCCTTCAAGACAGAATAAAACTATCCCCATACTATTTTTCTGTAAGGTTTCACAAGCCTAGAATTCTACCACCAATAAATATTTTGATCACGACAAAAGCTCATATCCATTCCAGCCAAATTAACTAACAGGGGACATAAAGCACACTGATCCAGCAGCAGTCACTTGAAAAGCTAGAATACAAGCAAAATTTTAACATTTTTCAGTCCCATTAATTTATGTTATTTTTATTTTTTTATTTATTTTTTTTTACTTATGGGCTCTCAGCCTTTGGACATAGATTAAGCATGGTTCTTGCAAGTTTAATTGCCTACATCTGCAGACCGCAAGCAATTAAACTTGCAAAAACAAGTAACACACTTAACCTTATCCAAAGGCTGAAAAGCTATCTTCAGTCCCATTAATTTAGATGTGAGTCTGAACCTGACTTCTTTAAAACCAATGGGACTAGCACTAAACTCCCCTGAGCTTGGTCACATGACAGAGTGGATAAGGGAAGTAATCAGCTCCTAGCCACTGACCTGAAATTTTTCTTGCAGAACCATAAACACAATCTCAAATGGTTTTCCTTTCCCAAAAGGCATCTCATATGTGATCTCTTCAGAGCCCCACCTTTCATTCTGTAGAGTATTGCACACAATGCATCCAGATCTTTTGAACCGTGGGTTAAAATGAAAGGCAACATCAGCACGAGGTTTTGTGCTACTTCCACACTGGAAGTCTATTTGGAACCTAGAAGTAAATGGGACATGTTCGTCCAATACAGTCAACTCAGAAGCAACAAACAAGAAATGAACACGGGAGAGAAGAAGGAATATTTACTCTCTAACCTATGTCTCCTATACTAATTCAAAACCTTGAGCCAGCTTAGTAGGAGCACCCAAACCCTTGCCTGGCTTGTACTCTAAATAATAAAATCACATTGGCAAAAGGCTCAGCACTTCTGTTATTTCTTTGCAAGCACGCTGGTAACATCACCTACTACAATATGAAAACATCTAGTTTCAACTCTTACCTCTCTGAGTCTTCTGGAACTAACCCACGTACTACAACAAGTTCTCCAGGCATAAGACCATCAATTATAGTCTCAAGATATGGAATAATCTATAATACAGAGGAGGAAAATGGACTTATCAAGTCTCAGGCTTGAAAAACAAATCAATTTACTATGTAATTCATATATATTCATAGCTTTTCATCTATTTTATTTAACAATGAGACTACATTCTCAGGGGAAAATGTAAGCTAGCATCCTTCACATTACTATGATCTATAAATTTAGCTAATTCAGAAAAACTCTTGCAAGAAATACACGGGAAACAAGAGCGATGTTAACAGATTAAAGCACGGCTGGGCAACAGAATGAAGGGGAAGCTGGATTCCCCCATGCACAGACTTCTCTGGGTCATATGTTGCTCCTGCTAATGGTTTTCCATCCAGTTCAACCAAGACCAGGCTTGGTTCCCCTGCACCTTTTCCTGTGCTAGAAGACGGGCAGGGGAGTGAAGTACTCTCAGGTGCCACCTGTAAATACTAGCTGAGAATATTTCATTTCACTGGTAGCATCCACTGAGAACGCAAAGAAAGAGCCCTCCTTATCTCCTGTTTGGGAGGGAGTGGCAGGACTTGCAATTCCCACCTATGGTCTTTCTTCTTCTCCAAAAACCTCTAGCTCCTTCTCTCAGGCTGCAGTCCTCAATATCAGGAGGTGGTATAGTGGTTTGAGTGTTGCACTTTGAATCTGGAGACCAGGCTTAGAATCGCCGCTCAGCCATGGAAACTGAGTAACCTCGGGCAAGTCACTCCCTCTCAGCCCAGGAAGCTAATGTCAACCCCCTGCTAAATTCACTTTCATTTCTTTTGTCTGCTTCTGCACTATATAACTTTGTGAACCGATCTTCCATGGGCTCCGTCCAGTGTGGGGGGCATCTCAGCCCCGGGACACATTAGCCAATTATGGAGATCTTCACTGTCAGGCATGGAATAGTTGCTTAGGAGCCCCATTCTACCACTTGCTGTGCAGGGATACTGGACTCCATCAGCTAAAGGATTATAAATGCTCTCTCTGCTGTAGACCTCCTGCTGTATCATTTGCCACCAATAAAGTTTATCTTATGGAAGTGATGTGTGTCAGTTTTCAGTACCAAACTAAGGGCCTTTCCTCACTACACTGTTATAGTGCTATTATTCCACTTTCAACATCCTGTGGAATTCTGGGGTTTGTAGTTTACTGAGGCCAAAGAGCTCTCTGGCCGAGAATTCTACATGCCCCTCCCTAAACTGCAAACCCCAGGATTCCACAGGATGTTGAAAGTGGAATAATAGCACTATAACAGTGTAGGGCAGAAAGGCCCAAAGTTTTAGAGAGGCTTGAAACTGCAACTAGTTGCAGCTCAGAACATCAACAATGTTAGTTACCGGGTTCTGGACTGTCCTCTGAAAGTTGTCCAAGGACATCATTTTCCTCCAGCTTCTGCACAATAAAGGGTGTGCCTTCGTGTCAAGACTGCAACCAACACCTGAACTAAGATATAACTGAAAACAAAGAAAATAAATATATAAATAAAAATAAAATTAAAATTAACATGTGTATCAGGTAAATATGCATAGGGAGGGCACTCCATAATTAGGCCACTGTGACAAAGAATGAATTATCCCACTACTCAGACTGACAATATGTGAATAGGCAGTCCTTCAAATGCCCTGAATGTCTTGCAAGAGATGCTTCTGGACTAAGTTCCAACCTCAGATTACACATCCAACTACAAACAAAGCCACTCCTACCCCCTTAACCTTACACCACCTGAAACCCACATGGTGAACTTAAAAGCCCTGAAACTACTCATTCAGAGACTGACAAGATTTTGAAGAGCTACCAAGACTTCTGACAAGAAAGAAAACGTCTACAGCTGAGGGTCCTAGGGAAAAATATGGTGAAGATCTTATATTGTCAGCATAACTATGAGAACAGAACTCCATTATCAGAATTATGATGATGATGATGCCACCCCTCAACAAACTACCTTTCCAGCCTGACACAGCTCCAAGCAAAACATTTCTAAGGTACCAGGAATTGTGGCACTAGAAAGTGATAGCTACAGTACTCCCCCCATCATGGAATGCAACAGCAACAGACAGTTGGAAAGACCCTTTAGGGTCCTGCCACAACTGCTTTCTCAAGGCACCCCATGATGGGAATAGTGCTGCAGATGTCATTTCTCACAGCCCTCATCTCCAGCACCCGCAAAACACTTCAGTCAGGGCACTGCCAGTCTGCAAAGATAGGTTTTTGGAGCCAGGTTCATTCGGTCATGACTGTAAACATGAATCCTCAGCAGTTACAAGATCAAAAATCCAATTTACGATTGTGTAACTGCAGAACAGGATGCCAATCATTTTCAAAACATTACCAGCAGTCCTTGAACCTGTAACATACATATATGGCAGCAGCAGATAAGACTGACAGGGCCGAGTTTGCCCCTACTCCCATTTTATCAACCAGTGACAGTCCTTTATAACAAGTATTTTTCATCGTTGGTTTTAAAGGGTTTTACCAGTTTGCTGCTAAAGCCTACTGCTGTTTGGAAGGAGCCTGGGGCCACACAAATGCTTTGGAAGCCACATACCTGCTGTATGAGCAAAAGCTCCACGAGGAACTTTGAAGGAAAAAGAGGGAAAATGGCAGATAAAACAGATGAGAAGTTTACTTGCTTGGAAGACCACTGTGCCCTCTTCCCAGACACTCTTAACACTTCTCTGAGGGGCCATTTCACAGATTTCATATACCTGGTTGTTCCAGATGCATACTTTGCAACAAGCTGCAGCCAGTAACCTTTGTGAACCTTGCTTGTTACATCCAATTTTCCATTGTAAGGTGTATCCTTAAAAATCTATGGATGAGACATTACCCCCAAACACTTGCTTCTGCAAGTTCTGGGAAGAGTAAAAGAAGACAAGTTGAGTAGGATTTCAAAAATAGGATTGTCTATGTTTGTGGATAAAATGAATGAGAAGCCCATTATTTTCCATTACCAGCAGGTATTCAGAACCTATCATTCACAAGTCAAATCAGTATATTTGCTAAAAAAAAAAAATTGGACTTGACCCAAAACTCAATCAGATTTCCTCCCAATGAATGTGTTTCTGATGATAAGGTTAAACTAGGACAATGGAATATCTGACCAGCAAAAACCCTCACACAGCAGTTGAAAGTGAGTCACACCCTAATAACTGTATTCCATGCTGAACTTGCTCCTGAGTAAACTGTTTTACTGGGGCTTACATCCCATCTACACTGTATTTAGAACTGCATCCCTGGAAAGTACTGTGCAATTTACTGGGAGAGGAAGGAGAATATCAAATATTATTTGAATATGATAGCTTCTACAACTTCTACAATACGTTTCCAAAAAATACGTTGGATTTTATAGACTTGGGTAATACCTTCTACTGTCAGAATTAAGTCACTGGTGACCCAGAATGCTGTTTTTTGCTAAAATCGACTTCACAGCCCACCCTCCACGTTAATTCCCTACAAGAACTGTAACTTACCAGAACGCTGAACAACACTAGCTCACCAATACAGGGCTTTTGTACAGTATTCTAATTCTCTCTCATACACACCCAAGCAACAGGAGTGTAAGAACCCTCGGTAATTTTGCACCACGAAAATATCTTAAACTGGATGCGCTGTTCTCCAGAGATAAGGCTCCCGGCACCAACAACCAAAGTAAAAGCTATCCCCTGTTTTTTCCGTTACTGAACATTTTTTTTCCCGGTACACTTTTTGCCTGGGAAAAAGCCATAAGAAAATACAGAAGGGCTATAAACTGAATACGCAGGCCGGACTGCGCGTAACTGCGGTGAGGTGGTGCAACTGTATACTAACAACCGCGCCCGGAAGCAACAGACTCTCAGCCGCATCAGGGGAAAGGCGATCTTTTTTTTTTTTAAAAAAAATAACTTTTACAAACCGGATGAGAGCTATAAAAATAAAAGTTGGAAAAAGGATGACTTTGCTTCTGCCTTTTTGTTCAGGGTAAGACTAACGACTGCCCAATCCCAGCTACGCTAAAACCCTGGGTGTGTGTGTGTCTGGTGTTTAATCTCAATCTCTTTAAATGAGGCAGCACTCGCTGCCCAGGAAGACAGAAGTCAGCTCCCCACAGAAAGGCTTTTAAAGCGCAATACGCCGTTCCTCCCCGAGAAGGCGGGAGGGCCACTCAGGCCATGTCCGCACTAGGCTGTTCTAGCGCTATTATTCCACTTTCAACATCCTGTGGAATCCTGGGGTTTGGCCTCTCCCTAAACTGCAAACCCCAGGATGTTGAAAGTGGAATAATAGCTCTGAAACAGCCTGGTGTGGAAATGGGCCACAGACGTTGGCGAAAAGGCAAAGCGAAGGATTGTGGGAGGAGACGCGAAGCTTTTATGCGAAACAAACGGCAAGAAGGGCGGCTGCCCATTTCGCCTGACTCAAAGTGAGATAATTCGGTCTTTTCCTACACCGAGGTTCCCGTCATCTCCAAAACGCTCCAGTTCCAGAGAACGTCGTCGGCTACTTAAAACTTAATTGGCGTGTTGGTCTTACCTTTTCCACACAGCAGAACCCGAGGGGAGCCTCAAACTCCACCCCGCGCCCTGGCCCTTTCGGCGTCCGTCCCGTCACGTACTCTCGAGGCCACGGGCACGGTTGAAAATGGTTCCCCGTTCACGTATTTGCCGGTTCACAGGCTCCCTGGCCCAGTGACATCATCCCGTCGAGCCGGCCCTTCGTGGAGTTAAAGGGACCGCATCAGGGTAAACGCCTTGTGGTGCGCTGCCTTATCTTATTTGCAAACCGCTTCGTCTGGCTTTCAGGCCCACAATTATGCGAAGTATTTTTTTTTTTTTAAAGGAATGGTGCTGTGTCCAAATGGAGAGCGAGTTCTGGCTTTTGGACACCCGGTGGCACATAAGTGAAGAGGCAAAGTCTTTCTTCAATGGCGAGGTCTTTGTCTGCCTGCAGAAAAGGAGCCGAGAGGGACCGGCCAAGCTTGCAGGAGAGGATTAGAGAGACTGGGATCAGCCACCAAGAAGGTTCTCTCCCATGTCCTATGATTGGGGTGAAACCAAGGCCATTTCCGCACTAGACTGTTACAGTGCTATTATTCCACTTTCAAAATCCTATGGAATCCTGGGGTTTGCAGTTTAGGGAGGGGCCTTTGAGGAAACGGCCCAGGAAAAAAGCCCTCCCCTGAAGATCTTAACACTCATTTGGGGTCGTGTAAGCAGATATGTGGGAGCCAGCATGGTGTAATCGTTTGAGCATTGGACCGTGACCCTGGAGAGCAGGATTCGATTCCCCCCACTTGGCCATGGAAATCCACTGGGTAACCTTGGGTGCATCACACTCTCTCAACCCCAGAAAACCCCATGATAGGTCCACCTTAAGGTTGCTGTTAGTCAGAAACAACAGGCACACAACAATAACAATGGAGGGAGGTTAACTACATAGCTTAAGAGTGAGCATTTAGTGTCCATATTTCTGCAATACAGTATAAACATTTTCCATGCAATTTTCCTTAAAATGCAGTTTAATCTGTTAGCTGTTTTTCCCAATATATGAATTTTGTATATAATGTTTGAGCCAAGAAATGCTTTACAAAATGCATAGATGTGGGCCATGCTTAGAATCAATGTGTTTCAGCCCATATATTAGCCCAGGAAGTGTGAATTACTTTAGCTGATACGCTTAAAGCCAGTGATGTAGACTCAAGTTGATAGACTCGGACTCAAGTCGGACTTAAGTCTTTTCAGTGCCTCGACTCGGATTCAGACTCGACTCAGCCATAAATGATGCACTGATTCGACTCGACTCAAGACTTGTATATTTTTAATTACTGACTCGATTCCCTTAGTTCAGTAACATAATACATTCGTCCAGAAGCCTTACAACTTTGAACAACGTCTCCATCTCTTTTTGCCTACTAGCCACATGACACTCTCTCTCAAGCCCAAAGAGTGGGTGCATTTCTCAGAGGAGAACAGCAAACAGGTTAGGCAATGGGCTTAAGGCAGGCTTGAGGTCTGCTCAGCAGTCCCCACTGCATATCGGAGGAGCCTTCTAAAACGTTTCCTAACAGCCAAAGACAAGACTCGCCGCCAGAGTGCAGGGTGCATTTTTCAGAAGGGAATAGCAAATGTGTTAGGCTGGTTGCTGTGGAGATGATGCCTAGCAGCAAGGAGGAGGACAGCGTATTCCTGCAGGAACCCAACATCTGTATGTCAACAACTATGAATATAGATTGGATTGGGGAATATGGGGATAAGTTATAGGGACTGGAATAGGCCAGTTGCTATGGAGATGAGGCCTAGCAGCAAAAAGGAGGACATTGTATTCCCTCAGGAACCCAACCTCTGAATGTTAACAACTCTGAATAAAGATTGGATTGGGGAATATAGGGAAAATTTACAGGTACAGAAATAGGCCGGTTGCTATGGACACAAGGCCTACCAGCATGGAGGAGGACAGTGTACTCCCACAGGAACCCAAACTGTGTATGTAAATAACTCTGAATACAGATTGCATTGGGAAATATGGAGCAAAGTTACAGGAAATGGAGAAGACAGTTTGGTGAGTGCATAAGAAGAAAATAAAAACCGCCGGCAACACCGGGTAAATACACTAGAAAACTCATAAATCTTAGAGTTGGAAGGGCCTGCAAGGGCCATCTAGTCCAACCCTCTACCATAAGATTCTCCCAAAAGATGCCCATCCAATCTCTGCTCAGAAATCTCCAAAGAAGGCAAGTCTACCATCCTCTGAGGCAGTCTGTTCCACTGTCTGACAGCTCTCAAGACAAAGTTCTTTCCGTTGTTATATAGAATTTCTTAACTTGTAATTTGAATCCACTGGTTTGTGATCTAGTCTCTGCAGCAGCAGAAAACAAGCTTGCTCCATCTTCTACATGACATCCCTTCAGATATGTAAAGATGGCTGTCATATCATCTCTCAGCCTTCTCTTCTCCAAAGTCAACATCCCCAGTTCCCTAAGCCATTCCTCATAAGGCTTGGTTTCCAGAGCTTTGATCATCTTGGTCTTCTCTGGACACGTGCCAGCTTGTTGATATCCTTGAACTGTCATGCCCAGAACTGGACACAGTCTTCCAACTGAGATCCGACCAAAGCAGAACAGAGTATAGTGCCTCTTCGATATATATGGGGGTTCTGTTCCAGGAATTGCTGTGTAAAACAAAACAAAACAAGAGATTTTACTGTAATGGGAGCAACACTTCAGGTGACCTCACATTCATGTATGCAGAAGTTGTGCCAGAAGAGGCTGCACTGTACTGCTATTACTTCCCTTGAGCTGGATACTATATTCCTGTTTATGGAACCCAAAATTGCACTGGCCTTTTTGGCCGCTACATTATGCTATTGACCCATGTTTAGCTGGTGGTCTGTTAAGACCCATAGATCTTTTTCTATTTTCCCCACCTAATATAGTGCCTTATGTTTATCTCTTTTGAAATTTGTTTTATTAGTTTTAGCCTAGTTCTCCAATCCGTCAAAGTCATTTTGCATCCTGTTCCTGTCCTCTGGGGTATTTGCTACCCCCCTGCAAATGTTTAAGGCCTCTATCTCCAACTGCAGCTTCCTGTTGTTGTTTTCTTCATCACTCTCTTTTACCCATTTCTCTGTCTCCTTCATCTCCCAAGTTACAATCCTATTTTTCTCCTTTACCATTTCTGTATATTCTAAGTAATGAGCTAGAACTCTTTGGATTTTTATTATCCTTTATTATCCCTTATTACTCTTTGGATTTTTATTTTTATTATTCTTTCTTTTATTATCCTTTTTTCTTTACTATCCATTCTTTGTCTGTACCTTGACATTTTGTCAACATTACTTTTAAATCATCAATATTTTTTCCCTCATATATCAGGTTCGGCATCGTGCAACTTGCATCAATTCCTCTTTCTTTGAAGCCAAAACTTCTGCGATTTTTTCCCTCTCACCTTCTGCTTCAAACATACACTAATGTTTAAAATCATACTTCTGTATTTATTACACCCTTTGGCTTATAGCCTAGACTTTATGGTTTGTATTATCACTTTGGTTTGTATCCCACTGCTTTTTCACCACATGTGGGGATTCTTTTGGTCTCTCTATTGCCATCATCTGTGAGGACTTTGTATCCTAACCACAGCCACCAAATATAATGTAAGGACCTCCTCCTATTCCATCACTGTGGTGTTTCTTTTCACGAAATCCCACTGCTACCAGGAAATGTGAGAGTTTCTATCTCTTAATTCACCAAATGTGAAGACTCCAGTGCAATCACCAAGAGTGAGAGTGTTACCCACAAAACGGGTCCATTTCCCTGGCATTTGAACAGCAAATATTCTACGCATAAGGGTAGGAGATCTGATTTTCTTCCTTGAGCAAACGGGTACCTGGGGATAATTTCCACAAAGTAGGCACATTGAACAAAGGCATTCACAAGTACTTATACATTTCCACAGGTTAATGAGCAGCACTTGAAGATTACATCATATCTACATAATGAGGGACATCAGGTACTGGGGGCATGCATATTTGGCCTATCATGTACTCTACATCCCATAATATTTGGGACAATTTGCACGTCCTTGCTGTTTTCTTTCAAGTTGGGATGTTTATGCCCTTCTTCCTGAGCCTGGTACTTGTCCTTCTTCTATCTACTATATAAAAATCATGTTTATCTGTGAGTTTGTCTGTTTGTCTACGTCAGGCAGGTGAAGACCTCATACAGTTGGCTGAGTGAGGCGAGAAGACCTCATATGATTGGCTGGCAGTGAAGATTCTATGGAATCCTGGGGCTGGCAGTGTAGGGAGGGGCCTTTGGAATTCTCAGCCAGAGAGCTCTTGGGCCTTAGGCCAGTTGCTATGGAGATGAGGCCTACCATCAATAAGGATGCCGGAAAACATTTGGGAAGCGTATGCAAGAAAAATTAAAGTGACATACACAACATTAGTTACAAGGTCTTCTCGCCTCACACAGTAGATTGTATGGGTTCCATAGGTAAGGAATCTTAAAGTGGAAATTCAAAACAAAAAAAATGCTTCCAGAAAAACGTAAAGCCATTGCACAATTCAACAGAAAACAAAAACAAAACAAAAAAGCCAATACATCAACGTCACCAGAGAACACAGATTGGATTGAGGACGATGGGGGAAAGTATAGGTACTGGAATAGGCTATGAATACAGATTGGATTGGGGAATATGGGGAAAAGTTACAGGTACTGGAATAGGCTGGAGGCTATGGAGACGAGGCCTAGCAGCAAGGAGGAGAACAGTGCATTCCCTCAGGAACCCAAATTGTGTATGTAAATAACTCGGAATACAGATTTCATTGGGAAATATGGAGCAAAGTTACAGGTACTGGAGAAGACAGTTTGGTGAGTTCTTAAGAGGAAAATAAAATCCCGGGCAACGCTGGGTAAATACGCTAGTTATCTATATGGCACATTCCTTTCTGCCAGTCTTTCTCTTTGTATAATCTTTCCCAGACCAGGAAGTACCAAATCAAGGCCATTTAGGCCTGAGGCCTCAGGAACCAGAGAGCAGGACAAGCAGGGTGTTCATTAAACAATTGTTAATCAGGCAGGCAGATCAATGATTTCTAGAAATTTCAGTGTGTAGATTCTTTTGATGTGACTCCAAATTCCATATTGGCAGTTCTTACCTAACATATAGAGCCCCTTCCTGAACCCCAAATCCCTCCAAGAGGGCGGTCATCTTTGTTACACAAAACTTTGTTTTTAGGGTAGAGTATGATCCTCTCCAAGTTTATCTTGGGACCACAGACATGTTAGTGCTAGTTTGCATTTGGGACACTTTACATTTTGGGGGTATCTCTTAACAGAATGAAGCAAGGCAAATGAATTGCATGGAGTTTTCTTAAGCAAGGAATATTCATTAGTAGTTTTGCCAGATCCTTCCACTGAAATATAGCCTCCAGCAACTAGTAATCATTGGATGACTTCCATCCAAGTACTACCCAAAGCTGACTATAAAACACCAGCTATCTGTCTGCAGACTTCATCATGTTTCCTATTTTCCTTCTCATTTTTTCTTTTAACCCGTTAAAAGTAAATCAGATGATAAATAACTCCTCAGTGTAACTTTATGCTAACATTGTCCTAGCCCCTTTGTGCTGAACTAACCCTTTCTGCTAAGTTCACAGAGAAAACAGCAGTTACCTGTTAGAAGAATGTTCTATATTTATGCTTCTGCCTTTGGTTCTGATTCTGAAAAGTCTAAAAGAGATCATTGAATATTCCTGAAATCCTCCCTTTGTGCCCTGACTTTCAAAGTGTTCCCTTATTAGCTTATCTGAGCAGACTGATAATTATCATAATTTTGGCCTGCCGGTTGGCCTGTTCCTCTATCTTGCCTTTAATTTTGTTTTCTCCATTGAATAATTTAAACTCCTTTATTTCTAGAATACTTGATAGGCTAGATCCTTTTCAATTTTGACATGTTTTAATAACATCTATCACACCACCATCTCCACCACACCATGTGCTGCCGTAAGGTAAGAGTTGTTGTTCAGCTATTGTGCAGTTTTGCAACACACTGCCCACCACATCTTCCATCTGCCTCCCCCCCCCCCCCAATATGGGGACAACATTGCATTGTCTGAAAATCTTTGTTTCTTATTTATTTGTTTCAGATATAGGATTTCTCACAAAATTGACAGGATTTGATATTTAAAAATTGAAAAATGTGTCTGTTTAAATTATGCAATGTATACATCTTGCTCTTGTGTGTGTCAGGAGGTTTGGCTCCTGTCATGTTGGTATTAGAAAACGATGCTTAGCTTAGTTTGTAGGAAGAAAAAATAGAGCTCGTTATTGCTGTTGCAACACTGTAACCATGGCCGGTTACCATTAGCAACAATGTATTGAATATCAATTGCTATCTGTATGGGTTCAAAGGCTTTAAGGTGTCCGTAGAAATACCAGAGGGCATCTGGCAAGGGAGGGGGAAGATCAGCGGAATGAAGTGTGATATCTAAGGAAGACACTATGAGAACAACCAGAAAGGTAGACATAAGAACACAGGAAGAATTTAGGTTCTCAAGAGAAAAGTATGTAAACATCCAAGAAGCCTGGGAACCCTCAGTTTCTGGTGGAGCAATGCAACATTTATGGCCCTCACCAATCAATGGCATTCATGCCTATATTTGTATGTTCTAGTATAAAACCATGCTACTAACCAATGTACCTCAGCAACTTTTATCAAGCTGCTATGTTGCTTGCTTTATCTCAATAAAATGCTGATGCTGCACTCTTGGGTGTTTTCTGGAGAAGCTAGTTAACCAGCACATGACAGTGTGTTGCTTTTTAGCATGAATGATTTCTAGTTAAGAGTTTTTCTAGGCTTGGAAGTTTCCCAGAAAGAAGTTTCTCTAAAACTCCCAGCTTCCTTAATTTGTAAATCCAGCCATGTTGGCCTTGTGTGTGCTGCAGTAAAGGCCCCATATTACAACTCTCTGTTTTACTGATCTATCTGCAAATTAAACAGTATTGTCTTTTTATAGTCTTGCTCTTCAGGTTTGTTACCAGACAGTACTTTGAACATTCCATGATTGTACTTTGCAGAGCCTCCATATTTTTTCTCTGCTGTGGGAACAGAAAGTTACAATCAGACGTGGCACTGGCCAGTCGATACCACTATCAATACCCTTATCCCATACACATCTCCACTGTCCTCAGAGCTCATTCCAATATCTACCCAGGAGTATTTTTCATAGATTCCACAGGACTTTCTGGCTAGACAGCTTGCAGCAATTGTGGTGTGTGGTCTGGATCAGGGGCCGGAGCACATATACCTCCAGTTACATAGCATTGCTGGGCTGTTACTAACTTCCTATGCACCCATTTGGTAAAAACAGAGGCATGTGTGTATAAGGGTGATCAAGAACATGTGTGCTCTGCATGTTTGGGAGGGGCAAATATGCTCCTACTTAATGACAGTAGTGGGCTGAGTGCATAGAAGAGTCACACTCCATCTAATACTTGTGTGAGGGAAAACAAGAGCATCAATTCCTGTAAAAGGCAACCAAAAAAATTGCTGTGGAAATGGGGCATGTCCCTATCTCCCTAGGCTGGAGGGTGAGGAAACACAGACCAATTGGCAGTACTCAAAATTCCTCCAAAATTCCTCCATACTGCCCCAACTCCCAGTAAAGGACACCATATCTTATTATTCCATCTTCAAATCTGTGAAGTACATACATAATCATGTCGCTGAAAAAAACATTCAGATTCCTTTCAGAGAAACATCCCAAGTGAAGGAGATGTCCCACTTGGCCCCATGCTCATGGAAACCTATTCCTATCAGTCGAGGACAGTGGGTCCTCTCTGCAGACAGGACACCCAACCTAGAGCATCCATCCATGAACAGAATAAAATGGAGCCTGTTTGTAAAGGAAAGGTACTGCTGCGAGAATATGGAAGCATGTTGTGAACTGGAAACCACTTTCTAGTGGTTGAGGGTGGAGGGACTAATGCACAGAAGGGTCACACACTACCCCAAAATGCACACTTGTTCAAAAGGAAAAAAAGATAAGTGTGATTTGCCAAAATCAAACAAATTCTGCTGTGGAAACAAGGAAAGCTGTCCCTCCTGGTCATGGATGGGATGTTACCCCAAAACACAACTTTGTGGGGGAAAAATGATGAGATGGTTCTCAGTTGTAACCCAAACGCTACACTACACTAGCTCCACCCACCACATGAGACACAATTTTGATGGGCAAAGTTAAACTAATACTGGACTAATTCTGTAGCATAAACCTATACCCAAATATTCAGTAAGCTGTCCTGTTATTTTTTCCAGCTGTTTACCTTTCCTGTCTCTTCTTCATGTATCTTTTGCAACTATTTGTTTCCAATTAGTTTCCCTTTGCAGACTCAACAACTGATGTTCCTCTCCACACTTCAACTGGGGTTGTATATATTCAACTCTTCTTTCAAAAGGCTGCACTTTCTGAAAGTGTAGACCTACTTTTGCAGCATTAGACTTTGGGGAGGTCAAGGAATTGTTTGGGCCACTGAGCTTTATGGCTGATTAGTCAGCATACCTCTCATCCCACTTAAGATTTCACCCAAGGACTGTCTGACATCAAGAATCCTCTTCACACCCATAAGTATTAGAAAGTTTACCTCAGGAGAAACAAAAATGAACAGAATATTCACAGGATGAGGAATTCTGTACTCAACAGTAAACACTAAGCTTAAACTCTGCAGTCACAAAACACTTATACTTCAGCTACTCATGGCTTGTATCCCCAGCTGCAAGAATAGCACGGTACAGTAACAGCAGAAAAAGTTACTTTTTTTGTAATACAGTTCCCAGAATCCCCTAGTGAGCATAACTAATGTCTACGCTGAGAGGATTCTGGAAGTTGCAGCCTCCAAGAGTAACACATCCAAGCTTTGGGCTTCTCATTATGTTTGACATAACTTATGCAAGAGAACATTAAACAGGAAGCAGCATGCATAGAAAAGGAGGTATGAGGTTATCTAAATTTTGTGCAATCACCCTCTGGCAATCTTCATTTGGACAATTTCCCAGTACCCATGCTGACGCCAGGGGTCCCATTTGAACTAAAGAATTAGTGCAATTCTAGTGCAGTGCTAAGATGGCACTGAAATATGTGATTCTGCATAGAGAAACCTACAAAATGGAATGCAAACAGTAACAAAGCATTGCTTGCTTCTTCTTCTTTTTTAAAGGATGGTATTACATAGTCTCCATAAGGTTGCCTCCACAGGTAGCATATACTAGGGGTCAGCAATACCTTTCGTCTTGAAGATTTCCTTGAGACTCCCTGAATACTAACTTCAGTTGAAGGACAGAGCTTTGCATGCCACATAGAATCATAGAGTTGAAGAGACCCCAGGGGCCATCTAGTCCAACCCCCTGCTATGCAAAACATTCCCAACAGATGGCCATCCAGCCTCTGCTTAAAAACCTCCAAAGAAGGAGACTCCACCACACTCTGGGGCAGCATATTTTACTGCTGGAGAGCTCTGACCATCAGGAAGTTCTTCCTGAGTTTCAGGTGGAATCTCCTTTCCTGCAGCTTGAATCCATTGCTCCTTGTCCTAGTCTCTGGAGCAGCAGAAAACAAGCCCTCTCCCTCCTCGACATGACATCCCTTCAAATATTTAAACATGGCTACCATTTCCCCTCTCAAACTTCTCTTCTGCACACTAAACATCCCCAGCTCCCTAAGCCGCTCCTCATAGGGCATAGCTTCCAGACCCTTCACCATTTTGGTTCCCATTTCTCTAGACATGCTCCAGCTTGTTGATATCCTTCTTGAATTGACGTACCCAGAACTGGACACGGTATTCCAAATGAGGTCTAATTAATGCAGAATAGAGTGGTACCATTACCTCTCTTGATCTAGACACCATACTCCTATTGATGCAACTAAGAATAGTGTTGGCTTTCTTGGCTGCTGCATCACACTGCTGACTCATGTTCAGCTTGTGATCTCCTAGATCCCTTTCACATGTACTGTTATCCAGCCACGTGTCCCCCATCCTATATTTGTGCATTCCATTTTTTCTGCCTAAGTGTAGGACTTTACATTTTTCTCTGTTGAAATTCATTTTGTTAGCTTTGGCCCAGCTTTCCAATCTGTCAAGGTCATTTTGAATTTTGATCCTGTCCTCTGGCGTATTAGCAACAACTCCTAATTTGGTCTGCAAATTTGATCAGCATGCCCTCTATTCCTTCATCCAAGTCATTGATGAAGATGTTGAATAGCACTGGGCCCAGGACAGAACACATGGTCTGCCCTGTGCCCCTTAAAGCAGAGGTTGCCTTCAGCTGTGGCTGAGTAGATGGTCCCAGTGTTACTGCTGTATTAAGATTCAACTGCAGTTGTTGCAGTGCCATGTTGTTGTTGACTTCGGGCAACACAACATCTTGCACTGGTGCTGATGATTTGCCCTGTTGACTGAAATAATATAGGAACCCACTGTCACTCTACATTTCTGAACACAGAAGCCTGAAGATAACAATTTTGCATTACTGCAGTTTGTCAGTAGATGGGGTAACTGTTCTGGTGTTTACAGCTCTTTATAGATTGATTTTAAAGTAAGTCTCACTAAATTCAAGGAAATTTAATACAGAGCAAATATGTTTAGGATGGCACCTCTATTAAGTACACATCATATCCTGTAAATCAAATTATTCATTTACCATAAAGTTGTCTTAGTATATTTACTAGAAAGAGATTAATTACTCTCTTGAGTTTTCACACCTTTAATTCCCTGTTAACCATTCTGATTAGTCTGATTATCACAGATATATTTCAAGGTTGAAAGGTGCAATTTGAACAAAACAATTTCTACAAATGCTGTATTCATTCTTCTTTTTACATTACTGTTTTGCAGTGAAAGAGATGCTCATGCAATGAAAAAATCATAACAAAGGAAGACAGTCTTTATGTAATGAACTACTAGATAAAACTAGGGTAAGAATTAGGAAAGTCCTGTCACATTTTGTTCTCATTTTAAGGAACAGACCCAACAGAACTGCAACTATGGAAGAAATTTGTGGCAAATTTTCTGTAATTGTTATTAATTTATGTCCTACCTTTCTGCCAAACAGGGCATTCAAGGCATAATCTAATATATAAAAGTCAAAGTTTGTGATTTTCTCTGTGTCAGGCAGGCAAAGACGTCATATGATTGGCTGCCTGTGAACTTCTATGGAATGCTGGTGTTTGCAGTTTAGGGAGGGGCCTTTAGAATTCTCAGCCAGAGAGCTCTTGGGCCTCAGGCCAGTTGCTATGGAGATGAAGCCTAGCAGCAAGGAGGAGGAGGGCACCGTATTCCCTCAGAAACAAAACCTCTGTATGTTAACAACTCTGAATACAGATTGGAATGGGGAATATGGGGAAAAGTTACAGGTACTGGACAAGACAGTTTCGGGAGATAGAGACACAGGATCTCAAATCTTTCGAACAATATTACCTATGAGAAAATAAAATCCCAGGCAATGACAGGTAAATATGCTAGTGGTCAAATAAAAACAGAAGTACCGTAGAGTTAGACCTGAAAAACAAGCTTGAGGGAAAAGTGGGGTATTGATAAAGTGATTGATAGATTGAGCTATGACAGTCCCACAGAGCTGATCAATAACTGCTGAGTGGCTGTTTTTTTTACAGCCTCAGAAATGGAAAGACTCACATGGTCTATCAGCTTTTCCTCTCTCATAGACAGCAGTTGGATATTTCTGCACACAGGCTGCTTTGAACCAAAAGCCCCACTGCACCTTCAGTCAAAACCAGATTAAAGCACTCATAGAGAACATCAGGCTATGCATGCCAAATCTGGCCTCCTGGGTTTCTCCAGAGGGCCACAACCCATTCCCCAATACACCATTTTTGGTGGTTTCAAAACTTTAGTACAGGGTTTTCCCCCTCAGTCTAAAGGCTGAAAAGTTTCTAAGGCACTTAGTGCACTATTGGCACTAATAACTTTGAACTAAAAATATGGTGGTGTTTCTTGTTTTAACTTTTCTGTCTCTACCCAGTGCCTCCAGTTTGGCTAGAGAAATTATGTGAAATGGAATTTGCCCTGGTCTAAAAGAAGGTCCCCACTTTGGTCTAGAGCAGGTGTTGGCAACTTCCAGAGGATGGCTGCATCCACATCATCCTCTATACTGTCCCCCCGCAAAAAATTGGGGGGAGACCAAACTCTCTTTGCCTTAGAATAGTCCATAGCATCCCAAGGAGAGAAGTGAGTAGTAGAGTGCCACAGGGCTTGGTCCTAGGCCCATGGTTGTTTAACATCTTTATTAATGACTTGGATGATGGGGTAGAGGGCATACTTATTAAATTTTCTGATAACACCAAATTAAGGGGATAGCTAGTAAACAGATGATAGGATCAAAATTCAAAAATACCTTAATGCTTTTGGAGAGCTGGGTAGAAACTAAAAGAATGAATTTCAATACGGATAAATGCAAAGTATTATACTTAGGCAAGAAAAAATGAAATGCACAAATGTAGGAGGGTGACAACAGTACATGTGAAAAAGATCTAGAGGTCTTAGTAGACCACAAGCTTAACATGAGTCAACAATGTGATGTAGCTGTCAAAAAGGCCAATGCAATTGTAAGCAGCATCAACAGGAGTATAACGTCCAGATCAGGAGATGTAACAGTACCAGTCTATTAAGCTTTGGTCAAACCTCACCTTGAGTACTGTGTCCAGTTCTGGGCACCACAGTTCAAAAAGGATATTTACAAGCTGGAATGTGTTCAGAGGAGGGTAAACAAAACAGTAAGGGAATGTCCCACGAGGAACGTCCCACAGGGAATGACTTAGAGAATTGGGAATGTTTAGCTTGGAGAAGAGAAGATTGAGAGGTGATATGATAAGCCATTTTTAAAAATTTGAAGGGATGCCATGTTGAACATCGAGCAAACTTGTTTTCAGCTGCTACAGAAACTGAAATACAAAACAATGGATTCAAATCACAATAAAGGAGATGCTGCCTAAACATTAGAAAGAACTTCCTGAAAGTAAGAGGTGTACCACAATGGCCTTGGAAAGTAGTAAGTTTTACTTCTTTGGAGGTCTTTAAACAGAGGTTGGATGACTATCGCTTGGGACTGCTTTGATGATATGCCTATATTCTGTGAGTCTAAGCCCTTTCAGGAAGTGTTACTTATTATGCTGCCACATGTTCAGGATTTTTGGCTCTCTCACACATTTTTTAAACCCATACAAATCTTTTTACATAAGGCTTCCTGTTTCTGACTTCTTTTCGTTTTAAAAAACAACAAAAGGACTTCTAGAACATAACAAAGTGGTATATAGCATCTACCAACTTGGGGGGAGAATTGGCCATTTTGGGACAAAAATGGCCCTCCCCCAAATTTGGGAGGTGGAGACCGTGGGGGAAATTGGGGGCCACAAAAACAGCCTGTGGGGCCACACGTGGCCCATGGGTCTTGTTCTTTCTATGTCTAGGCTAGGATCTCCACATCTTCAACTGACAGACTTTTTTTTAATGATTCAGATGTTGGCCTTAAATAATTATAACAGCAATTCAGAAAAAGAGAGAACAGCAATGCACTCAGTACAAATCTAATGGGGGAAAGAAAGGGTTTTTTTTTCTAGTAGTACTGTATATGAAAGTACATACGGTAGACACCGCTGCTCCATACAGAACATAGCTTGTAAACATAGATGCAATGCAGTAAGGAAGCACATAGATGCAACACTGAATATTTTAAACTTCTAATTCTAATTCTAAAATTTTAAAATATTAATATTGTTTTGCAAATAATATTGTTTTGCAAAAAAACAACACTCTGTAGCTTACAATTTCCTCAACTTTTGAGTGTTACCATAAAGTACTACAGCTAGAAAAGCTCACATTGCACTGAAAAGCTGTAGTAGAATTTAAAAACAAAACAACAGTGGAACTTGAATTCCCCAATACGTGTCCCTTCTTTTGAAGACACTTTGACTTTTAGTGGAATTTTACAGTCCTTAGTACCTCTGCAAACAACTTTTATCATAAGTGTGCTTCTTCCCTGAGTTGGTATTAAGTGAAGTAGGCTTACAAGTGTAACTTCAGGATTTTTTAAAGCCTCATTTTAGGCCTTCATTCCTCAAAGTACAGTTTATCACTGGCTCATTTTGGAAGCACACATATGATAAACTAAGCCCATTTTATTTTCCTGCATACTCTGTTTCCATTCCCATTTGTAGCGATTTGTAATGTAGTGTTGTGATTTTAGTCTTTCAGTTGGCGCCCTGCCACCATTGTATCACACTGCATGAACCAATGCATATTCTCTGAGCCAAGTAGTTCTAATTAATCTCAAAGTTAATTTCTGCAAAAATAGCTCAGTAGTATCACTAAAGTTTACTAATAGATCTGTCATCATTGTTACAATAACATTGTAGGTCTAAGTGCTTTGTAACAGCCTGCTCAAACACTAGTTCTCAAATTGTCTCTGAAAACATGTCAGAACATATCTTCTAATTGCCACAAGGAATGAACAGTTCCAATTAAGGTAATCACTCCTAAATTAGGAGTTTAGGAATTAATTCAAAGCAAGTAAAATATCTGAAATCATAGAGATACTGGCAAACTTGAATATTTTGGAACAATCAAACACTGGCCCTTGATCATTCTTTGTGAACAAAATAATTGATTTCTTTTAATCAAAATTTAGGATTGTGTACCCTGAAGGTGGTGGTTTGTGCAACACAAACTCAGTTAATAACTATGTTGTTTATAACTATTCCTCTGTTACTTTAGAAAATGTTTCCAAACACAGAGACTGTTCCAAACTTGAAAAATCAGGGTCTGCTTTTATTAAGCATGTTAGAACTTGAGAGATCTGAATGACACCTAATACTCAGAAGGCAGCAGAACAAAAGCCAACCTGAAGTCAAGGAAATGTATTTGTTGATACATTTAAAGGCAACAGCAAAAAGGATGAGGCAATTTTCGATGTCATCTACTCAGTCCAGGGTCTGCAGGACTGAAATTTACACTCTGCTGAAACAAACAAAGCTTAAAAACACTGGGATAGTCTCAGTTGTCAACTACAGCAAAGATTCTTAACCAAGGGTTGATGGATGCATTCAGGAAGTCCATGAACCAAGTGCAAAGTAGTATTTTTCTTCTCAAGTTCTTCTTATTACTTTGGGATTTACCTTCATTGGGGAAAACATCTTTTAAATGTCAAATTAGGTTATTAAGGTATTGCTTCTGTCCAAAAAAGTGTATGGTGACATGGAATGCTACTGTATATAGGCACCACATCATCATCATCATCACCCCACCACCACCACCACCATCAGGTTGAGGAGCAGGTCCATAGTTTTCATCAGATTCTCAAGGGAGTCCATGACCCCAAAAAGGTTAAGAACCACTGAGCTAAAGCAACATTCTCTAAGGAAGCCTTCCTCCCTGTTGTAGCCCTGCTTCCTTGTCGTAATTGTTGTTGCTGCTCATTGATTTACACCATTCCTCTAAGTCACCCAGCTGGCAAGAGAGAGAGAATAAGCTGAGTTCTTTCTCCTTGTTCCCACCATTGCAGATTCACTTAGAGATGGCAGGTAAACAAACCAGCAAGAAAAGAGAACAGCAGGACTGGGGGCTCTGGAGGTTAGCAGTGTTGTAGGGGGGCACCTTGGGAGATGCCCAATACCACATTTTGCCAGGCTGGCAATCTTATATTGAGTTACTGAGAAGTACATAATTGACATCAGTACGGTTCACATAAACCTGTAGGTAGAAAAATATATCCACATTAAAATGAGCCATTTTGATCAATCATGTGAGCATCTCTCTACTAGTTTCATTCTGGCTTGCTTTCTTCACTGATGGTGAGCAAAACCAATCTGGGAAGGGTGGAATAGGCCCTAAGCACAAGTGTGGACATGAACTCCTTTTTTAAAAGAGGAATCCAAACTCCTACCCTCACTTTAAATTTCACTCTCTGTGAAAAGAATACAGTTGCTAGAAATACAAGAAAACATTCATTAAACAGAAGTGACAGCTTGTACAGACAGCCTAAGCCCTATTTTGTTAGTTTGATTTTGTCACTAAACTCTGTTTTGTGATTTTGTTCCTTGTGCTGCTACTCCAAAGAATCTATGCATTGCATATAAAATATGGAAGGTACTTGCATGAGACATCAAATTGTTTGATAATTAAGGATCATCTTTGTCACTACAAAGGCTAGGTACACAGATACATTAAACATTTTTATGTTGTTAAAAATGAACTTGTGTCTCCTTTCACTAGCAAAGAACAACTCCATATGCACACCAATGGCAAAGTAAATCAAGGCCAGCTACTGTCTCAGTTTATCACCATGGAAATTTTTGCTCACTTAGAAATTATTCTGATAGGTTCCATGCCCTCTCTTTGGCCATTCTTTCTCCACCCACTTGAGCAATAATTTCTCAATATCAACTCTCTGATATAATTTACAGAGATCTATTAGCTGTTCCACAGTCCTGTCACTGTTCCGTAGCAAAAACTCAAGGGTTGGACTTTGTGGCTTCTGTTCCAGGAAACACAATTCATCATAGGTCATTCCCCATTTGCTTGCAAAGTTTCTCCAGTTTTTCACTGTTGGGTGAGATGGATCCAACTTTATCCTCATCATATACAGTAAGTCCTCATCATTGAGCAAGTCACTGATCGTTGGCTGGTGAGACATACATAGGGAGCAGGTGCCATTTTCTGGACATGATTTCTTCATGGCTAGAATTACAATTATACGGCAATTACAATTATATGACAGAGTTATTTGCTGGCACATATAAGTCAATGGTATGGATGAGGCATAACAAGCCTGGTCCAATAAACAGTAGTTTATCAAACTGGGATTGTTTTCTGTGCCCACACACTTTTTCCTCCTTTCATTATTTGTTCTGTTGTGAAGCATGCCTAGCTTTAATGGTTTCTTAAGCCATAATATCCTATGACATCAAAACTAAGAAACTGTCATTTGAAAGGTTCCTCCAAATCAGTATATGATACTGTCCTGAATATGAATATGTAATCATTACATCTGAATTGGACTAATTTTGTAATGCTAAGAAAAACAAACTATTTCTGAAATAAACTGACATATTTGTGGATACTTTGATTTTACTTTGAAAGAGCATGAAAAGCATATAGACATATGAAACTGATTTATCCTGATCTTGACCAGTATTGTCCAATCTCACTGGTCACAACATCTCCCAATATTTCTGCAAAGGATCCTTCCTAGCCTTCCTATGCAAGTTCTTCTTAATTGGAGAAGACAGGAACTGAAACACGGAGGCACTAATGCAAAGCACGTGCTCTACCACTAAGTTATGGCTACAAGAATAAAACAGAAAGCTGTTTGCACGATGTTGCTTGGTGAACACAAGATGTCTTTCTTGTGTGGTCATATGAACACATGTTGGTGATAAATATGTATCAGAACTGGCTGGGGGCAGGACCCTGGACTCCAGACTCCAGACAGCAATTATAGATTCATCCCCAAACAAGTTGTGTGGACAAGTCAGCCCAATGGCACTTACCTGCATGCATCCACTTTGTAGGATCACTTTTAGAAGCCATCTTGAAATCCATCACAAACCATTTTGCCAAAGTCATTCCCAAGGAACTGAGCTAAAAGTATCTCTTTCATCAATTTTAACATGACTTTAAGTCACATAGCACAATGGCAACTCTTTCTTAGGGGTTTCTTGGCAAGATATGTTCAGAGGAGATTTGATCACTGCTTTCTTCTAAGACAGTATGACTTCCCAAAGTGTGGGATTTCATGACTGAATGGGAATTCGGACTCTGGTTTTCTGGAATCCTAGCTCAACACTCAAACCACTACAGCATACCAATTCTCTTTTGACAATCAATATAATAAAGAAAATTCCCTTTGTATACTGACAGTTCTAAATATCATGTCAAGAATGCAATTAACACACTACATACATTTGGATATAGGCCCTGTGTTACCTGTAGGTGATTCACCAGTACTGTTTTGACTGTCATCTTCTTCTTCTGGCTAGAAACAAAGTAATCTTGCATTAAAGTCATGTTCAAAAGAAAGGAAAGGAACTTTAATTTATTAACCTATGAAACCTGCATCTATAAAACAAGTAACTAGCCAAGGTTTCTCTGACCAGAAGAGGATTCATAGCAATTAACCACCATATCCCATGTTCTAAATGCTTTGTTCAAGCTCTAGGAATTGTTTCTGGGAATTGCAATGCAGCACAAAAAGGCGATCAGTTCATTCCTAAATGAACTGATTGTGATAGGGTACTAAGATTTGAAACAGCAGCAGCAGCTATTTTTGTGATCACCAAAAGGCTAGATACACTTTCTCCACTTTCATTACAGTTTCCAAGATAAAGGAAAGAGGTTTTCTCCCCCACTTAGACATTTTCAGTAAAGTACAGTTGGGTTTTGTATAACGTCATTCACCTGAGCATTATCATAGAAAACTCCGGAGCAGATCATGAGCTGTGCATGCAAATACAGGTAAACTATGCAGTTATATAATACACTGTAATCAGACACCTTTACCCACCTTAACAGCATCAGCAAATCCATTCCAAAAATAAGCTACATAACAATTTATGTGATATGGTCATGGCAACAGTACACACAATGTCTCGTCTGTCTGATCAGAAAGGAGGAGGTGCAAGTAGAATCTCCCTACCTTATCTTAAACAGAATCATTTGTATTCAGTGTTGACTGCACCATACCCAGTGTTTCTCCAATACAAGTGAAGCAGACATGTTGTCTTTATATCTGATATGTTTCTAAATTATACAGGCTGACATACATCTGTCAAGAGGCATTTCCTCAAAGGGATTTTCATTTCCAGTATTATGTTACTGTTATTTGTTTTTGTTTTTATCAGAGCTGCACAAGTAATATCTATTACTCAGCTTGGGTCTTCTTACTCCAGTCCTCCGAAATGTCGCCTAGCTCAATGCTTCTTAAACTCTCTGTGGGTGACTGGCAATTTCCCCCTGCCTCCCAATTGTATCAGAAACTGGCACCATATCTGTGTCTGTTGGCTATGACTGTTCCTTTCTTTTCTGGAAGCTCTCCTGGGACTATGAGCAGATACTAGGGGACTGGCACCGGTTCACAGACCACCACTTTGAGTAGCAATGGCCTAACCATTATCCACATTCAAAAGTGGGGTGGCTTGAGCTGGAAAGCAGCAATAACTATGATGAGAGGAAAGAGAAAATTGATTACTGTCTTCCCTGCTGCCTGAAAGTTTATCTATCTATATCAAGGGATGGGAATTTTTTTTCAGCCTTGGGGAAGAGAGTCACACCCTTCCCCTGCCATTTAAATTTCTGCCACTACAGAAATCCCTGCAAGTTCTCTACAACTTCAAGTCCAAAGACATCCCCTCAGAAAAAAGAAAACAAGAACTTGTGGCAACATAATCATTAATGTAATGTCTGAGGTATGTAATAGTGGAAATGCTGAACCTAGACTAAAGGGGATGGATAGGGATGCCACAAGTTATAGAGACAGAAATGCAGAAGTCAGTAGTACAAAATCGCTCTCTGTTTCCAGTGTTCAGTATGACTCCTGTTGCTTATGTAGGCAAAACCATTCTAAAACCGTACAAAAGAAGGATCTTTAAGGGCTGAACTCCCTAGAAGAAGAAACCCCCAAAACAGCTCAGCATTGATTGTGATCTGTAGCCAAAGAACACTGACTTATAGATGGGGAAGGACACGTGCACAAACTGGAATGGAATCAGATATCTAAGAAGGGCATGGCAGACTGCCAGGAGGCATGAGCAGCAATACTCCACACTACAATATGTTGTCGCAGGTCCCACTTATTGTTTAGAACAGATAAAGAACTCCAGACTGCTTTCCTGTGAATTGCCTGAAAGTCTGAGGATCCCAGAAAATGCTCTGCAGCCATAAATTCTTTGCTAAAAATATGAGAACTGATCAACTGGATCAGACCTGTCTAGCATTATGTTTTTCAGCAGTTGTCTGACAGATCCTTTTGGCAAGCTAAAAAGTAGTGAAATTCTCAGTTGGGGGCCTTGAACAAGGCACCAAAAATAGGCATCACCCACTTAACTAACAGAAGATAGCCATCTATCTGTCCTGCAATGCTGGAATAAATGTCAGGTGGAACTCCTATTTAATGGAAAAAGAATTGTCCATATGGAATAGGATAACAACATCTTGCAAAGCGTGCTGGGATTGGATGCTGTTTTCCAAATTCATGTGTGTCACTGGCTCACTCAATCTTTCCCACAAATATAATATCTAATATTGATCTGTTTATGGTCAAATGAAAGTGACTTGGGAGAATCCTTGAAAAATATCAGTGGGCGTACTGAAGAGCAAGAATTAGTCTAAAGCAGGATGAAATCAGTGTGTGGTATGCATACGTTTTAGAGAGAACTGTGAAAGGACATAAGATTTTACTTTGTTCATTCTAGTAGTAGAGTTCCAAATTCTGCATAATATCAAAAATAACCCTTTCGAAACCTGCAAATGGCACCCATTTGGGAGACCATGGCACCACTAAACAGCAGCATGAGGATCTGCCTCTAGCATGTGTGCTTCAATATCCACGCAGACCTTCCCTGTGCCTTGTAGCAATCAAGCTACTAGTCTAATGAACCAGGAAGTAGGCAAGTGTTGCAGTGACAGGGAGAGAAATAGGCCCAGTTTGATGCCACAGCCATGTTCATAGGTTCTCCTGCCTGATGTGTCATGAAAATTCTTCTGTCTATGCCATCTATGGTACCTGGATTGGAAGCTGGCCATTTGTGCTTTAAAGCACAATTTTAAAAACTATCATGCAATTACTTCTAAAATGTCATTTTCCTAGACAATTGCTTATTAATTGCTAATTACTTGAATTTCCATGCCATCCTTCAACTGGATTATCAGATGCCTAAAATATAGGTGTGAAAATAAAATTTCTTTTCATTTGATTATTTTTATGCTTCCACAAATACTGGCAAAAATACATAATGAAAGGAAAGCTAAATTTCTACCTCTAGGCTTTATCTATTAGGGTACACACTATATACTGTACCTTCATAGCATAAAGGCACTCATTGTAAAGTATTGCCATTTAACAAGACTATTTTTATTGCCTGTTAATAAATTGCAAGACCAGACAAAACTATAAATTTGTCTTGCACGTGATGGAAGATGAGAAAAACCAGTATATCCTGAAGGCAAAACATGGGTTCTGCAAATCTAAATATAGTGAAACATTTGTATGCAGAAATACCTTTCAGTGCTTTAAAAAAGTTAACTGTAGGCAGACTTCCAGTTTAATATGATGCAAGACACAATCATATACTTTTATTTCTGCCAGATGAGAGGCCCAGCTACAGTGGTGGAAGTCACAACTGGCACAAAAGAGATGCTGGTGGAATACCTCAGATGCACCGGCTTAACACTCCACTAGGGTAGACATCCCACTGGCGAAGATACAACAATAGAATGGTCAAAATGGGGCAGTCATGAAAGGGGTAGGATGGCACAAGGCAGAAGCACACACACAGAGCACCTTTTCCCTGTTTCTCTCAAGAGGACTCATATTTCAAGGACTGTAGTCTAGCTCTGGACTATTACTCATTACTTTGTCCACAGCCCACTCTTCTACTCTATACCACTTTCTGGGCATGCTGTGATAGAGAGACCTTGCAGCCAGCAGAAGCAGCCCAAATGCTCCAGGGTGTTCTTTCTTAAGGTTTCAAGCCCACAAAAGGCTGCTAATTAAACCAGGAATTACAGTATCTTGCCAGCATTCAATTAACTTTGCTGGTTGACACTCTTTTCCTGGCACAGTTTTTGCTGTTAACCTATAATGCCTTGAATAGTGTGAACTCAAGCTGCCTGTTGGACCACTTGCTCCCATATAAACCCGCCTAGATTTTTTTAAGCTGGTTTTTTTTTAAAGCACACTCCGTTTTTGAGGGACCTGCTTGCCTTAAGATCTGAGATAGACAGTACCAGTAAATAGGGCTAGAGACTTCTCTGATACACAAACACCTCTTTTCATTTTCTACTTTTGCACAGCAGACTGAACAAACAATGCTTCTAATGGGAACTCCCAGGCTGAAAAAGTATAAGACACAATTATGCATGAAGTCTTCTGAACTTTTTGTATCAATTAGATTTCTAATAGGACAGTTTAATACTGAATAGTTTACCTGTTGTATGAGGCCTGAATCTGACGTTAGGCTCCTAATATTAATAGATGCTATTTCCAATGTCACTTTTTCTGTTTGGTAGTCCTCATCTAAAAGACAAACATTCAGAAATGTTTAGAAACTTGCAGCTTTCTTGATAAAAACACTGTTTCCTAAAATTCTACAAGATGCTGATAGAAGAAATAGGCGGTAATAATGAAGGCTAAACCAAGAAGAGCTGTTGGTGCCTCTGTCTGCAGATTCCCTTCTGTGCTAGAGTGGGAGAAATCCCACTCTCATGTGAGTCCTGCTACCTATGTTCAGCCTTCATGGCACTTTCAATCTGAGACAGGTCCATGTTTGTTATGATAGCTGTTAAATTCTGCTGACAGCTACCATTCCTCCCTGCACTACATGACTATTGGACTATCATTTCTGCTACACCAAACAACTGGGCATGCTGGCTGGGATTAATGGGATCTGGAGTCTACTCATGTTCTAGAGGCTTCATATCTCCCTAAAGGATATCTCTGCCTTCATTCAGTCAGGTTTCTATTATATAAACTCAGTCAGCTCATCCTTCCTACATGAGATTACAGATGACCACCACATTCACCAGCGGCACCATGAGTTTAAAGCAGGGGTGGATAACTGTGGGAGGCTGGAGCCTATATAAGCTGCCTTGAAAACGCTGGTGGAGTGCACCCTCACCACTCCCCTATTGCAAAAAAAAATAAAATCCCCCCAAATATCCCCAAAGACCTCCTAGAGGGCATAGGGGCATTTTCGTCCTGTTTAGGTCTCCCTGGGCCTAAGGAGAGACCTTGTTTTTTAACAGAAAGTGATCAGAAGTCACTTCCAGTTTACTTTACTTACTTTACTTTCCAGTTTACTTTCAGCGCCTCTCCTAGCTCTAAAATGGCAGTGGAGAAGGGTAAATTGTGGCAAAAATGCTCCCTATACTGCCTATGGAGCACTGGGGGGCAATTTTTGATCCCTGGAGGGCTCTAGGGGCCACATATAGCTTATGGGACATACTTTGCCTATCTCTGGTTTAAAAGGATTGCAGTAAGGTTACCAAGTGCTATTCAGGCTGGAGGACAGTTTGGAAGAGGAAAGATAGCCCTCCCCCTGCAAACTGTAAACGGCCAATTAGACTTTCCATCAGTTTCCCTTTCTCTCATAGGACTCTGTTCTGCACAAGGAATAGTTGGTATTTATTCTAACTGAATACTGTGGGCTAGTATTGAGCAAATGGTTATAACACAGTAGTGAGTGCTCTGGAGCCTTGTAGTAATATAAAAAAGGAAAAGTTACATTTATTGTTTCAGAATCCATTTAGGAGGAAAAGAAAATCAGAAATTTTATTAAAGAAGCCTCAACAGTGGCTTCCATGCATGCTGGTGGCCATCAGGGGCCATTTCCGCACTAGCCCCTCCCGAAACTGCAAACCCCAGGATTCCAGACGATGTTGAAACTGGAATCATCGCGCTATAACAAGCTAGTGCGGAAATGGCCAGGGAGAGAAGAGCCATCATACATGACCACGATCACCATCATGCCCCAAGCAAAGGGAGAGCAAAGGCTAAATAACTTCTTAGGAGGAGGAAACAAGACTGGGAGCAGCAATTTACATATCAAATGAATGGGTGCTTAGCAAATGATCATTTAACAGCCTATTTAATCCAATTAACTAATAATAGCCTCAATTTGTAACAATCCAAAAGCCAATACAAACACAAACAAAGCAAAGCAAAGCAAAGCACACCTTCCATCCAATGAGGGACACTGGAAAGAAAGAAAGAAAGAAAGAAAGAAGGAAGGAAGGAAGGAAGGAAGGAAGGAAGGAAGGAAGGATAGGGCCCTTGTCCTTGCTTGAAACAGGTCTCAAATGTAGGCAACTCCTATGGAGTTGGTGGCCACTCTTCAGGTTAACCACATGCTAATATGAAACATCTTTCTTTCTTTTTTTTTCCTGTTGGTTTTTTGTTTTAAAGTATATAAAATTAGCTACAGAAATTCTTACTAGTTGTGTTTTTAAACTGATTTTGTTGTAAGTCACCCTAAGATCTCCAGATATAGGATACAATATAAATATTTTGATTAATCTATAAGAATGAAATAAAATGATATTGAATTTAATATGACATTGAACTAAGAAGAACTAAATTGACTAAGATATTGATTAGTGATCACAATATATTTTAGCACTTTGCCATCAAGTTTTGGCAGCAAACCATAACACCAATTCTATTTTAAAAAAAAACCTGTCTGGTCAACTACAAAAAAGAGCTTGGTTACCCATCCCTAGCCCAATGAGATAATCCTATTTGCTACAGCCCAGTTCCAAACGTCCTCCATGAGAGAAGTAAAATCTATTTTAGCTTCTGCACTGGGTATACAGTATTAATAACATGTATTAGAAGCATATATATTAGCTTATATGTATAACACATATTTTAGATATATTTACGCATATATTTCAGTATATTTTATATTTGAGCTTCTGTAATACACTAAGTCTAAAATAACAGCTTCCTAAAAATTGGCAGCTGAACAAAACAGGGCCTCTAAGACCTTGGATCTGTAGGGTGGCAGGTGTGTTTCAGATAACAACAAACCAGACAGGACAAGGCTGTCTGTAAGGAGCAAACTGATTGATAGGGACATACCAGAACACGCTGATAAGACACCTTGAATGTAACATGAGAAACAAAGATACACGAGGGGAAGACATGAGCAGCTCATGATCATTCCTTTTAAGGAAAACTGTAAATATGGGGAAGGGGAAATGTAACTTCTTAGGCAATCCTGATAGGCTGTAACCTTTCGGGTCCTATCCAATGGGATCCTAGGAGAAGGAAACCCTGTGACAGGGACAGGGGATAAAATATGAGATATTCAATACTGGGGGTGTCCTTCTCTCTGGGGAGCACCCACTTCTGCAGCAACGTACTTTTAATAAATGTTAATGCTTCAGCCGATCCTGTGCTAAATTGTTTTATGAGTCTTTTCAGCTATTTCTCACAATCCATGGAACTGCCCAGAAGTTCAGCAAGAGGAACAAAGGCAGTGGATGCAGACACATGACATTTACCCCAGCCTGTATTAGAAAATTCTGGGACAAGAAAAAAAAAACCATACTCTTCATTGGCTTCTAAAAGTTGCTGCTAATACTAGAAATCCACAAGAAAAATACTGAGACAGGAACAATGTCATATGGATACCAGGAAAAAAAAATACCTACAATGTCCCACAGTGTCAATAAGAAGCAGCTACCTGATGTTATGTTGATTTCTGTATACAGTCAGCTCTCCGAACTTGCGGATTTCACTTTTGCGCATTTGATTATTCACAGATTTTTTGCTGTCACCTCTGCTGCCCCCCTATGCCATTTTTAATACTGACTGCAAGCCTCATGAGACTGAGAAACTGCAAACAAGGCTTGTAAGTCCCTCTTAAAAATGGTGTGGGGCAGCAGCAGAGGTGGCAGTAAGCCCCACCAGCCACCCACTTCCACCTTATGAAGGAACCCTGATGCCTCAAGGGAATCCACGGTGGGTTGAATATGGTGATCATACTCTTTTTGTGTATTAAATATGGTTCGGGAGGGTCTAGAGTTATTCACGGTATTTCTACTTTCACAGGGGTCCTGTGCCCCTAACCCTAGTGAATGTGGAGGGATGACTGTACCTTGTGGAACTGTAAATTGCCCTTTAAAATAATGTCATTGTTCTCATGTTGGTTATGAACTGAAACAAAATGGTTACAATTTGTTCCCATTCACTATCCAATCCATGCACAAGCAGAAAAAACTTCCATACATTCCAGGTTTCATTTTTGACAACATTGCCCTCACATTTCACTGAGCCCAAATCCTGCCCTCATGGGTCCTCCAACCTCTTTGATGGTACCACAGTAGAAAAGGAAGAACCAGAATAGCCCTGATGCACACAGTTCCACAAGGGGAGGGTACAGTTCCTAGTTAATTACATATTTTTTTAAATGAACTCTTCTATATTAGATCATTGAGAAATTATCTAGAGGCATTCATATGTTATTACGTTAAAAAAAATAACAATCATGTACTTTTGCACTTACCTTTTGGTAGTGCTGTATCTTGAACTGGGTATTTTTCTGTCTGTCCAAAAAACTGGAGGGAGGGAAGAGAAATTATATTGGATGCATTTTGACCAAACAGTTATTTTCATTCCTACCTACTGTATCTGCATAGCATGCAGCCAACAAATCAAATACAGCCCAAAGGTATGTGCTGTGCTTACCAAGCTCAACAGTCCACCTGCTATTTCAGTTCCAGCCAGGAAGTGGGAGGGGGAATGGACATTTATTAGTTTTAGTGGGGTTGTTGATGGGCTGCAAGTTCTGAGAACAAGACAAGAAATAACTAAAACATGAGACTGTCACTAAAAATAAAGTCAATCCCAGGCCAAATTCTCCCCCTCACCAACTATATAGGGGAATTTACTCCATATCCTGATTTTGTTATGCTGTGTTTTCTGCCTCAACTTCACATTATATACAAAGGAGATTGGCACAGGGTAACACAATTAGAATATTGAAAAGGAGGCCTTACATATTTTGACGACAGAAGTGGAGAACTCTTTGTGTTGGTGGCAGCCCACTGTCTTTCAGAAGTCAGAAAGTTCCATCGTGAATTTCTCCAGTGTACAGTTGATACAGAAACATTTCCCCCAAATGGCCAAAGCTTCACCCCAATAAGGCTTTGATGTGAACGTACATTTAAAAAATCATCTGCCATGGATACATATAACTTGCATGAGAAATGACTGGAAAATTGCTCTGTGCCAGAGATCTTGGTGAGAACGGTTTTAAAAGAAGGTGAACGATAACAGCAGTGATCATTACGCAAACCCTTGTTTGGAAGGTAAAACGAGAAGGCCAGAAATTATGTCAGGGAAAAAAAACACACTTTGGAAAAACAAAAAAGTTCACTTGGGGTCAAGAAAGACACTGGTAAAATTTCTACAACGGTTCTTATATATGTATTTTTCTGTGGCCAAACCTTGCATGGTTGCTCTAAGTACATGTCCTATCAGTGGTTCTTCCAATCACAGATATGTGTTTTGTACAAGTCAATAGAGCAGATATGGAGAAAAGGGAAGCCTTCACTTCTCTGTCCGCTTCCCAAGGTCAAGATGGGACCAAGTCTGATCCTCTAAATATAAATGGTTCTGAAGCTACTACCACAACCATCTCCTACTGTTCCTGCCATCTAACTGTATGCTGCATGCTTCCTTTCTAGTTGTCCCCAGTTTGAGTGGTTACATCAAAAACCCTGTTGAGAAACCATGTTCTACCACACCACATCACTATTGCATATTACTTTGGTACATTTAAATGCACAAAATAGCCATTCAGTTGTAAGGTTGCACTAACTTTCCATCACACTTCTAGGTTCCTAAGATGTATACCACCATTCCCCAAATCTCAAGGGCCTCAAGGACATTGTTTGCATAGCTAATTATCCAAAAGTAAAAGTGGAGCAATTTTCATAATCTCTTCCAAATAATTACTTAGAAGGAAGGGCACACCGAGATGGTAGTGTGTATACTTCAACCAGCAACATCCAGTAGTTGATGCTCCTGCTGGAAATATTAAGAAACTACAAAATTATAACTAAAATGTATTAATTGGATTAACTATGACATTCAGGTTGTAACATAGTCAAGAACTACCTACTTCTTCTGAGGATAAAGTGCTAGGATCAGTATCTTCTACTGGCTCTTTAGCTTCCTGTTCTGCTGGAAAGAAACAAAAAGGGATTTCAAATTACTCTTACTTTATACCTGACCATAAAAAAAATTGAGTGTAACATATCTGTATATCTCTCTATATAAAAATGTAAATATATAGACATGAGGCAGTGTATACACACACACAGGAGCTAGTTATAATATATCTAGGCCAGGGGTAGGAAAAGTGCAGTCATGGGTGGCATGGAACCTCTCTGCCCTAGGCCAGAAAATGAAAAAAAGAAAAAAGCATTCTCTCCCTCTCTCTCTCTCTCTCTTTTTTCTCTTCGAAATGCCCTTTGTGGGGAGTAGAGGGCATTCCTCCCATGTTTAGAGGTATCCTGGTCCCCCGGGGTCAAACAAAATTTTGCAAAAATTTCCAAACTTTGTTTGCCACCAACCGCTCTTCCACAGTTGCCCACTCTTGATCTAGGCCAACATTAATATATAATACAAAGGTGTATTACACATTCTGACCTTGAACTCTCATGCATGTGTCCCTAGAGTCACACTTAGTATTGGAATTCACACAGGGAACTAGACAGAGGCATTTTATAACATTGCTATTTGTAAACAATGTCCTCAAATTTCCATCACAAAGATGTTTTTTTAAAAGATAAAAATAGCTGGACAAAAATTGTTTAGATTTGTGTTGGCTACATTTAAAAACTTTATTTTGCTAAAAAAAGGAGAACAGATAGCTACTCAGAACAAATGCTCCCACTCATCTGAACATTTGCTTTCTGACTCTGGCTATCTTGGTATTGTATCATTCCCTTGATTCAGCATTCACAAACAAACCTGTGGAAAGGAGAATTTTTACAGTCTGCAACGCATTGGAATTCTCAGTAGGGTCAACCCAGACTAAGGCATAGAACTGAGGTTTTTAATATGCCTGGATGAGGGTTAAATGTTTATTTTAGCATATAAATTCTTATGCAATTACTTTTATTTCCATAATAGTTAAAGGTTTCCTATAACATCCTAAAAAACTGCCTTAAAGGCTTCATAGAAATCAGGATTAGACATTGGAATTAGAAAACTCCTCAGTTTAAATCTGAGGTTATTATAAGATTTAAATCACATGATCTATAAAATACTAGTTAAGATATATAAGCTGTACACACTTTGCCAAAGAAGGAAGTTCCCAGTCTTAATACACTATTCATTACTGTCTTCTCAAAATTTGCAGAATAGGAACCCCTTTTTTCCCCATATATACATCGATCTATATGTTCATTTTACAGTTTCTCATATAAATTATCAGCCTGGATTTCCATAGCCCATGATTTATCAAGCCACTCTCCTTTAACTGAAATACAGATTCCAGGTTTTGCTGTATTCCATCATGGAAACTGGAATGTTAATTCATTATTTTCTTTCTAATTATATACACAGTTCAACCAAGTTTAAATCTTACTAGTCTAACAGTCAGCTTTCTTACAGTGTAAACTTTTGCTTAGCCACAAATGGCTCACATATGGTATGTTTTCTAAAAAAAAAGGGGGGGTAGAAGAAGAGCATTTAGATCTCTCAGTAGTTTATAAATTAAAGTTACATCAATTATTTTATTTGTCTTTTCCCAATTACATTTTGGCTTGGTTTGGTTCTGTTCTACAATGTGTGTGTATGTGTGTATCTCCTTTTTATTCTGATAATTCCAGCCCTTATCTAGAACTTGTACTAATTTTGCTCCACATGATAGCATACATGAAATATACCAGAAATTTAAAACAATTTCTTGAACAGTCATATGTATTTTATTTATTTTAATAGTACCCCCACCTTTCATGAAAAACATTATTAAAAATAATCCTTAGAACTGTTCTGACTTTTTTTCAATTGTGTATAATTTAACTTTATATTTATTCTAGAGTTATCCTGGTCCTTTCATTTCCCTTGACAACCTATTAGACAAATGATATGCTTGCCAATAAAATACCTTGAAATTATTTTTGCAAACTGGATTGTAAATAAAGTTTCACATTGTTTTATAAAGTATTAATTTATTTATGCAATGTAAGATAACAATAAGGCCAGCACATACTTTTTTGTATAAAATTTTGTATACTATAGTTCTTAATAAGCTAGATATGATCAGCTTAAGAATAAATACTGTAGTTTCATTAAAAATATTCCATATGCACAAGGTCAGCAAGTCAGGACACATACAGTATATAAATCTACATGGAATGCTTCTTATTAAACTAGATGGGATATTGTTAAGTCTCTTCTGTTCTGAACAATTGTTGCATTTTGATACCACTTTAACTGCCATGACTACCTCCTACAGAATGTTGTAGTTTAGTGGGGCACTAGAATCCTCAGACAGCAAATTCTAAATAGATCTCAAAACTGCAAGCAATGGCCAGTAAGTGGTATCACAGTGCTGCAAATGTGTACTATGAAAGAGACTTTTGGAGCATGGAATCAGTTGAAGAGAAAGGCTGGGTGGGAGAATGAATTGAGGCAGTCCCAACTGCAAGAAAAGAAGTGCTTGAAGAGGGAGGCCTCAAACTCAAGTACCAGCAGAACTGCCACAGCCAACTCTAAATACTAAACGCATCACATTAAACAAACAAAAAAAATTAAAAAACACTATCAGCAGTGTGCTTTGTTTATCAAACCCTTACACAATTGCTTTTGTGATTTTTTTCTCTTTCATCTAACACTTCAAAAGTTATATTCTGTTTTTGTTCTGTTCCTTCTATTGTGTTCAACAAGGCAGATTTTACATCTTCATTTTTATTTGTAGACAAGAGGTTTATTTAATTCAATTTACCTCCTGCCTTTCTTGCAACATAAGACCCAAGGTAGTTTACAACAAAGACTAAAAAAAAGAGCTAAAAACCTAACCATAAAAAAGTTTTGAAACCATTAAAATATGCAGTCCTATAAAAAAAAACTTATTTATAATAATTTAAATGAATTTAAAATAGAATAAACATAATTAAAGGACACCTGCCCAATTAAAAGATCCTCTTGCCACAAACAATTAGCAGCAAAAAACCTGCCTAAAGAAGAGTTGTGCATGTGAGCATGTGTGCGTGTGCGCATGCCTTCCAGTCACCTGTCAACTTATGGTGACCCTATTAATTTCATAGGGTTTTTAAAGGCAAGAAACAGTCAGAGCTGGTTTTGCCAGTTCCATCCCCTGAAATACAGCCTACAGAACCTGGTTTCCTGCTGCTCCAGAGACTATGATTCAAACAGGAAAAGAGATTCCACCTAAACATTAGGAAGAACTTCCTGATGATAAAAGCAGTTAAACAGTAGAATAAGCTGCCTTGGAGCGTGGTGGAATCTCCTTCTTTGGAGGTTTTTAAACAGAGGCTGTATCTGTCAGGAGTGTTTTGTATGTATCTGCTTGAGAGGAGTTTGGACTGAATGGTCCTTGTGGTCTCTTCCAACTCTATGATTCTGTGGTATTCACTGGCAGCCCCCCATTCAAGTACCAACCGGGGCTAACCCTGCTTAGCTTCCAAGATCGGGCAGGACCACCTTTAGGGTGTTTAGGCTTTGCCTGTCAGCAAAAAGAAAGCAAGGAGGAGGCCACCTGATCCTTCCATGGAAAGATATTCCACATTCTGGAAACAGCCATTGCATACTCTCCAACATTTTACAGATTAAAACTGGGAAATGTGTGTCCAAGCAACATCAGAGTGTGGTTGAGATGGCAAAAGTTATTCACGAGGAAGAACAAACAACTGAGGTGAGTTTATTTTTGCATAATCCAACAGGGAAAGGCAAAGTTCAAGCCCTTCTCTGAGTTAACTGAGTGCAAGCTACTTTTGCACTTCCAACTCAGCCTGTAGCAATTTAAGTAAGCTGAGGGCAAAGGTGGGGGTGGGAAGAGGAGAGAGAGATTAGACCATTTTAAAAACAGCTGAAGAAATGGGATGACAGAGGGCTACTTGGTACTGTCCCAGTCAAATTGAGACAGTTGAAGGGTAAGCCACTGAGCAAGCAATCTCCTGGGTCCTCACCAAAGATGCCTGTAATGGTGGTGGGAGCACGAGAAAAAGTTCCCCAAAGATCTCAAAAGTAGGCCTACATAGGTAGGTATGGTCTTTCAGCTAATCAAGACTCAAGTCACATAGGGCTTTACAGGTCATAACCATCCCTTTGGAAACAGACCAGTAGTCAATGAAACTGGTTTAACAAAGGAGCTATATGTTTCCTGTATCCAGCCCTCGTCAGCAGTCTGGCTGCAACACTTTGGACCCACTGCAGTTTCCAGTTTCCAAAGGCAGCCCCACCTACACTATATCACAGTAATTCAAATAGGATGTAACCAAGGCACGTGCCACTGTAAGCCAGATCTGGTATCTTTAGGAGCTGGTGCAGCTGGCACATTAGTTTTAGCTGTGCTAACACAATCCACACCACTTCTGAGCCTGGAGGCTCAGGTCTGAGTCCAAAAGTACAGCCTTGATACAAATCTGAGATTTGAGGGGGAGCACAGTTCTATCTAGATCATGAAAAATTATGGATCACTCTTAAAAGAAATGGGTGTGCCACATCATTTGATTGTCCTGATGCACAAGCTGCAGGCAGGCCAAGTGGTTACTGTTAGGACAGAATACAGAGAAACAGAATGGTTTCCAGTTGGCAAGGGGGTCAGGCAAAGTTGCATTTTATCACAAGCATATAACTTGTATGCTTAACATATCATATACAAAGCAGGATTAGGCTCAGAGAATTGGGCCATGAAAATTAGAGACAGGAGCATAAAGAATTTAAGATGTACAGATGACACTGTATTACTAGCAGAAAACAGCAAAGACTTGGAATGATTACTGAAAGAAGTCATGGCAGAAAATGCAAAGGCGGGTTTACAGCTGAAAACAAAAATAATGAGCACAGATGACTTACACAACCTTAAAGCAGACAATGAAGACATTGAAACAGTTCAAGATTTTCTTTACATTGGCTCAGTCATTAATCAGAATAGAGACTGAAGTCAAGAAATCAGAAGAAGACTAGGACTTGGAAGGAAAGCTATGAAGGAACTAGATAAGATCCTGAAGTATGAAAATATATAATTGAATACTAAAGTTAGGATTGTCCATGCCATCATATTTCCCATTTCTATGTATGGTTGTGAATGCTGGACAGTGAAGAAAGCTGATAGGAAGAAAATTAAGTAATTTGAAATGTGCTGTTGGAGAAGAATTCTATGGATACCCTGGACTTCTAAAAAAGACAAACTGATGGTTCCTGGAGCAAATCAAGCCTGAATTCTCCCTAAGAGCCAAGATAATTAAACTGAGGCCATCATACTTTGGCCATATCATGAGAAGACATGACTCCCTAGAAAAGTCAATAATGCTTAGTAAGGTAGGAGGCGAAGAGGAAGAGGAAGACTGCATTATAAAAGGGCAGAGTCAATCAAGAAAGACATATCCCTGAAACTGCAATATCTGAGTTGATGACAGAGTGGCCTGGAAGTCTCTCATCCATACTGTTGCCATAGGTTGAGGTCAACCTTACAGCAGTTAACAACAGCAACAAAACAGTTGTCTTTCACATATATTGAATCCCTATCCCTGAATCCCTGGTCTGCATTTTCAATTATCAGGAGCCCCTCATCTTGTTTGGATTAAGCTTTGCTGTTGTTTTTATTAACCAGTTTCTAAAATTTCTTACACATGCATGGACTTTCTATCTTTAGTGTTGCCATTTTGGTCACTGAAACAAAGCAACGCTGTGTTCCAATTACACTCAGGGGACAGACAGACCACAATGAAGCTGTAATGGTGTCAGAACAGAAAAAAAGGAAGGAAGAGATATATTCTAGCCTTCAGCAGAAAGCAGCCAACACTCTTATCTGTGACAAACTTAGAATGAAGCTCCTGGCACACAAATATACTTTCATAATTGTTACATTTTTCTATACAGGAAAGGAGGGGACAGATTTGCACAGCAAATTCCCCTTGCTTGGGTAGGGAAAAACCTGCCTCTCTAGCAATTCAGCACATTTCTTCCGCAACCCTCTTGGCTGAGACTCACTCGCCACACTAGGAACTACTGTTATTTGGCTTATGTTAGCACTACACTGAGGTAATTTAAATTTTTTACTTCTCCTTCTGAAAAATACAAAAGGCTTAATTCTTCTTATGGAGGCACTAGATTCTAGAAGCATATAGGATCACCTCTAATAACTCAGATACACACAAAAATGCTTACTTGTTTGAAAACATTCCCTTGTCAAAATGTCTAGTCCAGATACAGATACCTGGAAGCCCTGGTAAAGAAACATGCCCTCTCTCTCTCTCTCTCCCCCTCCCTGTTTTATTGTCATTGTTGCTCCATCCAATATCGAACTGCTGTACAAATTCACAAAGCAACTGTATCTTATCCTTCATAGCAACAACACAACTGCAGAGTATGGAGACAGTGCTTCTTTATAATGATGAATCATGACCATGTAGAGTCTGGTTTGAATCCCCATTCAGCCTTGCAAAAACCCTCATTAACAGTGCATGTTTTGTTGTTATTGTTAGGTGCCTTCAAGTCAACACCGACTTATAGCTACCCTACCACTGGGCTTTCTTGGCAAGATTTATTCAGAGGAGGTTTGCCTTCCTTTAGACTGAGACAATGTGATCTGCCCAAGTTCACCAAGTAAGTTTCTATGGCTGAGTAGACAGGTCAAATCCTGATTTCCCACAGTCCTAGTCCAATATTCAACCATATTTTGTGCATATTTACTCAGAAGTAAATGTCACTATGTTCAAGGAGGTTTCTTTCCAGGTAATTGCCTAAAGACAGAAAGACCTTCAGCTAGATACTTTTGTTTTTGGTCAGTTTACCACATTGTGATGATAAAAGACGTATCAGTGGGGCATCATTCTGAACTCCTTAGAGGAACGGCAGGATAAACATAAAAATTTTAGGAAGAAGTAATCTCTTAGATATGCTGAGTCTAAATGTGCAGAGAGATTTTAAAATGGGAAAGCTTCAGACTGGAAGATCCCATATACACTGATCTGAAATGGCAACTTTCTATAAGGACTATACCAATTCCTCTGTTCACTGTCTGAATTGCCACCATGATCAGATCTAGTTGCTGTTGAAGGGCTCACCATTGCTTTGCCAAATGAAAGCCCAGTTTTATCCATATTAAATATGCTATATAAAATATATAGGGCATCACAAGCTGTATATTTCTGCTCTGGCTCTGTTTATTTGTAACAGTTCTTTATATAATTGTAGAGTGTGGCCATTTTTGAGTTGAAGCAACTGAAAGCTTCTTTCTTGGAAAAGAATCTATTATTTTCCAATCTCTGACAAATCTAAAGTTCTGAAATCTAACTTCAAACCAAATAGATGGATAAGAACCAGTGGAAAATGTTGAAAGTACCAGGTATTTTCCCAATTCCCAGTTTCCTTCCTATTTCTTATTGCTTTATGAAGCTTAAAATGGTTTTACCTCAAGGGTGTGTGAAAACAATGAGGAAAGAATCATCTTTGCAGCACTGCTAAGATTCTCAAACAAAGGAAGAAGAGATGGCAGTCCTTAGTACCAGTACTTGCAGTACACAAGTTTTAGTGGGTTTCTTTTTAGTTTGTGTGTTTGGGTTTTTCTGTTATTTTGGGGTTTGTTTGCTTGTTTGTTCTTGTTTTCTTTTGGAAATTTGAGCTTCGTCTGCAGGAAGACTGGGATTTATTTATAGATCTTAGTGATCTGTAGTAGCTTGTTAAGAGTTTCTCACTCCATTTCCAAAGACCAACAATAGCAACAATTAAAACTTTTTCCTCTGAAATTATGCTGCTGAAATACCATTTGGGAGAAAACCAGGAGTGGATTTTTGTGCACAGGGATTTGATTCTGGTATTGATCCCAAATTTCTGAGCAGAGCATATGCTCAAAAGCATTCTGTTTCTAAATTCTTAGCATATGTCTTCCCATCTGAGGCACTACTTTACTTCTGACTCCAAATAGTAGACCTCAGCAGAAAAAATAGATCCTACAATCCTGATATACCCAGTCCTGCTATATACCATGGCATAGAAAAGTTGCCTTGTGCTATGTCAGAGCTCTACACTGCCCTCTCTGACTAGCTGTGGTCCTCCAGGAGTCTCCAGAGATCTTTCCCATCAAATGGTATTTGAACTTTCTAACTAGAGGTACCATAGATGGTGTGTGAGAGACAGCATGGTGTAATGGAGTGCAGGGCTAGGGCCCATTCACACTACACAATTATAACAGTACTATTTCACTTTAACTGCAATGGCTGCATCCAATGAAATCCTGGGGTTTATAGTTTGGTCTCTGGTTTATAGTTTGGTTTATAGTTTGGTCTACTAGAGGTCTCTGCCAGAATTCTAAATTGCCAATCCCAGGATTTCACAGGATGGAATCATGGCAGCTAAAACGGCATAAACACACTATAATTTTGTAGTATAAATGGACACTGGAGTCTTGGAGAACAGAGCTCAAGTCTCTGCTTAGCCACGGAAATCAACCAGATGACCCTGGACAAGATAAGAGGCTTAAGAGAAAGGCAATGGCAAACCTCCTCTGAATAAATCTTCCCAAGAAAAGCCTAGTATTGGCATAAACTGGAGAACGCGAAGGCACCTAACAATAACTATCACCACTGCCACCATCCATGGACTGAAGCCGGGACCTTCTATATACGGAAGATACATTCTGCTTCTAAGCTATGGTCTGTCCTATTTTGCTAACGGTTTTTCTAAGATGAAGCAGATAAAACAATTATTTTGACTTTATTCAGACTGACTAGCACAAGGGAATTTTATATATAAATAAAAATAAAAATCTAGAACATGCCAATTTATAATTTATCTCTTCACGTATAGGATGTCATTATCAGTCTCGTTGAGCTCCTGGGGCAGATCTACTGAGGTTTTCTGCAATCCTAGTCAGAATTAAGTTCTGCATCAACCCCCGAGATTTAATTGAGAGTAATAACGAAAAACACTGTGGCCATCCTGCCATTAAAACCGGAGTCTCCTTGTTCAATAAAAAGAAAGAAAAGAAAAAGGGAAAAAAAGTTGTTGCTGGACATCATGCCTGAAACGTCTGGCCTCTGCAACTGTCTTCTGGTTCTCTGTTAATTTCAAAGCGCTCGTTTAAGCCAAATTACGCTTGGGACAGGTAGAAATTTGTTCCTGCTGAAGGATGAGAGAGATGAATTCCCAAGAACTGCAGGATAAGGCAACTGTCGGCAGTAATCTTGCCGTGCTTCAGAGGGATGCTGCAGGGCTTAATTTATTTAGTGTCTGAGCGAGTGATTCATCAAGTCCTTTGAGGGCGAGGTGCTCCCGAAATGCCTTTTTTAATAGCTCTCACGAGACAATACGCACACAAGGAAAGGAGGAAGGGGAGCCGCAGACGCCCTCAGAAGCGCGCGTGTGTGTGTGAGAGAGAGAGAATAAAGCCGAAGCAGCCGAGCCTCGAGATGGCTGAGGCGGGCGAGAAAAGGGACCACCGCCAGGTGAAGAAGGACCAAAAGGCGCAGGGCTCCCAGAGCCAAGACCATGAGAAAAGCCACAGAGCCAAGCCGGCGAGACTTTGGGCGACGGCTGCCGCCCCCGCCTCCCCGCGCGCTCCCGGAGTGGCCCGGAGCACGAGGGGGAGGGACGCTGTCCACCCCGCGAGCCCGCCGGCCCGTCAGCCGCTCCGGGGTCCGCCTCCCCCGCTTTGCCCCGCCTGCTCCCGACCGCGAAAGACCGACAACCTCTCCCGCTCGGGCCAGAGGCGGGCGGCCCGGTCCTTCCACGCGCGCGCGCGCAAGCACAAAGCAGGCAAGCTTCGCTCTTTCGATACCTTCGGGCAGAGGGTCTCCGCCGGGAGAAGCCATAGGGCGGAGGAGGAGGAGGAGGAAGGAGGCCGGGAGAAGCCGAAGCGGCCCTGGCGGGCTTTCTCGCGCGTTCGAGTTGGCTCCGCTTTTGCGCCCGGCCGAGCGCGGCAGCCCCTTCCCGCCCCCGAGTCGGACGAGTCCGCAGGGCTGCCTTCCGCCGTCCCTCCTGTTTGCCGCCTCCTCTGCCGCTTCCTAGCGGGGTGTGGAGCGAAGCCCTTGCGCTCCGCTCCCTCCTGTAGGTGAAGAGCCTCTCAGGGGAGCGGAAGCGGCAGGTAGAGCCCAAACTTCACAGGGAAAGAAGCGTCTGCGGGGCGGGGGGAGAGCTGCTCTCCCCACCCCCCGAGCTATCTATACTCCGTGCCAGATCTCCCGCCCCCCCCCCCCGGATTCACGTTTCGTTTCTTTTTTTAAAGCGCGTCCCCAGCCAGGTAAGGATAGGGATTATCAGAACTTTTCGAAAACGAGAGGCTCCTTAAGAGCCTGATCCTCCCAACAGCAGTCAGTAAATGTGTAGAACCCTCCCCCACCTTGAAACAGCAGCCTGTTTCCGAAATAGCAGCATTTACTTCGGGGAACTCCTGTAAAACGTATAACAAATCCAGATTTGAGACTCGCATATTAGAACATTTGGACTGATTTCTTTAAGGACCAGATAATGTTATAGGTCAGATTTGTTTAGACTGCAGTCCTATAAACTAAATTTTATCGAAAGACGTGAATCAGCTCACACAACTTTTTGAAAACTTATGGCCAGGGTCGAAATTTGCATCTTTCTGTATCCTGTTATATGCAGCCCCACTGCCACATCTGTGTAACTGTGCTTAAAAACCAGTGGCTTTAAAATCACTCTTTTACTGGTAAGAGTGATTTTAAAGCCACTGGTTTTTAAGCACAGTTACAGTTAAGAGAAGAAATGGATTAATATCCAGGAAAGGTCATGCTAAAAAAAAAGTCAGTCTTGAAGGTGCAGCTAAATTTGTATTCTCCTTTTTATGCTGTGACAAACTATCACCACTATGGTTTCAAGTTGACTCTAACTTGTGGCATAGGATTTTTCTCACAGGGTTTTCTTGGCCAGATTTCTTCAAGGCTCAGAAAGTGTGACTGGTTCGTCACCTGGTGGGCATCCTTTGTTGAGCAAGTTTCAGACCCACTTTGCCTGAATCCTAGTCCAGCACTCAAACTACGGATATCAGAAAATCCCAGTAAAGTTACTTGGACTTACTTCTGATTAAACTTGGGGTACCTCCAGATGCAGGGCATTGGCAAGGCATTCTTGTTGCCTCCTTAACAGATCATTAACAAAAAGACAAGTGGTGTAACACAAGAGGACTAAAAGTCAATGACATTGCCATCTGGGTATTTCTGTCTACAGAAATCCCTGGGTGATGGCTGGCAACCAAAAAAAGGACTGATCTGGAAGCACTCAGATTGGATTATGCTATGAAATGAAGACTTGTTTGTAAAATTTACATTAACACAACAACAGAGTTTGAAAATATTATATAACGCTATAATTTTGGAAGCCACTTGTATATTTTTTTATTTATACTCCTGAACCCATTCAAGTTTCCCACCCCCACTTTCAAGCACTTGTTTAAGCATCTCCCATTGAAATCAACTTATTTAACACTGCTTAATTTTGGATTATGCACATATTAAACAAAAACTGCTGCTGGCACCTTTCTTTTTGCTATGTTTTTAAATGTAGATACTTTTACAATTTGAACTAGAAGGATCATGGACTTGGATCCTAAGAGAAATTAATGGAAAGAAGTTCATGCAGGAAATCTTCAGCAATTTCCCCTCTCTGGTAGCTTACTACATGATATTCCACATAGTTTTAACAGCTCCCACCCTCAGTGCATTAAAAAGACTTTCCACGGTCCAAGCAGCTATGTTCTTACCCAGGTCAGTCTCAGTTTCCTCAGTGGATTGACATTCTTGGTTGGTTAACAGCATAATCTTAGGCATGTTTACTCAGAAATTCAATGAGCCATGGTTTCAGGAAGGAATATGTAGGACTGCAAACCTAAGTGAAATTTCTCAGAGATCAGTTATTGTATTTATTGTATATTATTAAGAGAGGCCTTCATAAGTTGTATCTGCCCTTATTCTCTGAGTTTCATGGATGACAAATCAAAGGAATAAATAAAATACGGATTCCTAACATGAATGTAAGTTTTTATATTTCTCTTGATGAACATCAGCCAATAGAAATGTGACTTTAATTATTTCTGTACATTCTGTTCCTTCCAAACCATCAGGACGTTCATTGATCCTTGTCATTTCCACTTCATGGTTGAAATATAGATCCATAAAACACAAACTTTCCTAATCAAATCATTTTTTACCTGCAAATAAGCTGTTTCTGCATTCAATTTATTTCAAATTATGATAGCTTGTGCTTGAACTCTGAACAGCTGAGATGTAGAAAGTGAGGAAACTTCCAGATAGATGCCTTCTGGCTCTGATTCATAGAATATAAGATGTAGATCAGGCCAGAAAGCTTTTTGGTCCAGTATTCTGATCCTCAAGTATCCAATAAATGCCATGGGAAAGTCCATAAGCAGAAAATGAGTGCAATGGCACCTTTCCAATTGTGTTCCCAAGCAACTGATTTTGAGAGGCAGGCTGCCTCTGATTCTTGAGGTACCATATAGCTATCACAACTAGTAGCCATATATAACCATATTCCCCATGTGTTTGCTTAATTCCATGTTAAAGCCATCAGATTTGTTGTCCCTTACTACAACTTGTGTAGCAAATTGTGCTACAATTTGGGAATTCCATGGCTTAACTGTCAGCTTTAGGAAGACCTAAAGCCTGATGCACTCTATGAAAAAAATAATCAGATTTTATCTATTTAATCTATTCAAATGTAATCTATTATCTGTAACTGGGAAAATATGTGCTTTAGTATTTCCTGAAATTTCAGTCATATATGAATAATATATTGTTGTTGTGTGCCTTCAGGTTGTTTCCAACTAATGGCAACCCTAAGTTTTCTGGGGGCTGAGAGTGTGTGATGAACCCAAGGTCATCCAGTGAGCTTCCATGGCTGAGTGGGGAATCAAACCCTGGTCTCCAGCATCGGAGTCCAGCGTTCAAACCACTACACAACATTGGCTCTCTGTGAATAATATATAATATTATATGCCATGGTCTAATTAATTTGCTAGTTTTAAACAGAGTAGACCCACTAAATCACTGAAATTTACATAATTTTGATTTTCCAAATTACCATTGATTCAGTGGGCCTGTTCTAGTTGGGACTAGCAATTGGATTTAGACTTATAATGAAATGTAATACAGCTGGGATGGGAATCATGCAGCCCTCCAGATGTTGAGCTGCAACCACCAGTATTCCTACCCAACATAATCCACAAAACAGCAATGCCTTTTTTGGGCCCATTAATAAGCACACATGCAAAAAAATGGTATCACTGTTTTGTGGATTTTGTTGTATTTTGCTGCATGGCCAACACGCCTGCCCCTGAAAATGCAACATAGGTAATGTTGTGGAATCTTGAGAAGTGCAGTGTAACAACATCTGGAGGACTGTATGATTCCCATTCATGCAGAACAAAACAGTTAATTTGTAACTATGAAATTCATTTGTTTACAATTTATACAGATTAATTAAATGTGGCTTACAAAGCAGATACTGATTTTTCAGACAAATATTGTGAACGAGATTTTAAAACTGTTTTTCATGCTTTAAAGCAGGGGTGGAAGTCACACAAACCATTTCATGTTGTTAGATTGCAACTCCCAGCAGCTGTAGCCAGCATAGCCAATGATGAAAAGTGGGGGAAGTTGCAGTCCAACACCATCTGCAGGGCTGCATTAAAAAAACCCTTCAAGCTTCCCTTAACAACTCAGAAAAAGAAAGCATGCCCTCTGCTGATTCCCGTTGTTACCCTAATTCCTGGGGGTCCCAGGAGGGACACCTAAATGCGCTCTCAATGTTATAAGTTGGGGAAATTAGTCAAGAGCACTGCCTAGCAATACGAGAGGCAGGGTAACATAGCGAGATCTTGAACCCTATGTTTACGGGGTCAGACCGAGTCAAGGAGCACACAGAGGTTGAAATAATAAAGGTTGTTTTATTAAAACACAATCAAACAGTGTATGCAGCACACTCACACAGATAACTAAGGAAATAAAGGTTGGAGTGGGATAGAGGGATTTTTAGAGGAGTTGTTGGTTAGGGTGATACTTCACCTGTCCTGAAGCCCGGTTGGAAGCGGAGAAGCTGGGGAGTGTGGATCTCAGCATGTGGAGCTGAGGGGGAGGCTCGCTGGACAAAGTGACAGCAAGGCGGGATGGAAGCCAAGAGCGATCCAAGGAAGCGCTCAAAGTCAGGGGTTTTTATAAGGAGAATTGTGACCGCAGGCTAGTTCGGACTTGGGGAAAACAATGAGTTTGGGGCTGGAGGCAAAGCCTCCGAAAGGTCAGAATTTGAATGATTGAGTTATAGCCAAATTGTCAATAGAGTAGCCAGTATGCAAACGTGGAGTACTTGAGCGTTGTATAGTCAGATCATCAAGCTGCCAGCGCGGGGCAGAGGATCTTTTGAAAGTTGCGTGCATACCTAATTGAGGTACTTGCCTCGAGGTCTCCTGAAGCTGTGAGTTGGCTATTTCTGGCCTGCCTGTATTGTATTGGAATATTACGGCGATTATCGGCCGAGCCTGTATGCGTGCTTGTCTGGGGGCCTCGCAAGCACGTGGAGGGGAATGGGTATGTGAGGCCGAATTATTGATATCAAGAGATATCTTTATATCCCACAAGCTTGGGTTAGCCAGGGCAGTAACAATCCCCCCCGAAAATGGGCGATGTTGGGGACAATATCGAATATTTTCCAATTAAAAATCAAAAATCATTTTAGAGCCGAATAGGGGCTTACAGGTTGGGTGATAGTATTACTCCATGGGAAAAGGGAAAGCAAAGGGTTCCTATCTTATAACAACATTTCTAACTAAAACCTAAACCTAAACACAAGCACACAAACAACAATCAATAATTAAACAATAATCAATGTCAAACTGTCCCGTCAATAGGGAACTGTCAAAGTTCCCTATTGAGCAATGGTTGTAAATAGCAAATGCAGTCAATGAAATAATCAATGGAATACTGTAAATCCAATGCAGGGTCTGGCAATGAAGGCAATTCAAGGAGCAATCAGTTCAATGTGGATGATGGGATGAGAGTTCATAGTCCGGGCGAGGTGAACTGCGAGCAAAAGTCTCTGCACCCCCCCCTTGCAATGGGAAAAGTCTTGTAGCTGGGGCGAGCGAGCAAAACATAAGTCCATCCAGGCAACGGAGCAGGAACAGCAAGAAAATGTCCAAGTCAGTGAAGCTTAGCTGGCTTGCTGCAAGTTCAGGAACAGTGAGGCTTTGCAGAGTTGGGAGCTTGGAACAGTTCATTGGGTTTTCTCGGGCGAGTAAATGGTAGCAGTACTGGCAAAAGTCCATCTTGGCAATTGGAAGGCTGCATGGTCACCTTCCCTCACGGCCTCAGGTGTCATCGAGGAAACAGGAATCTCCGAGCACAGGCCATCAGATGGAGCGGCAACCTTCTTCGTCACCCCCCCCCCACGATACTCGGGGGCGATGGTACGACCTCGGGATCTTCCCGGTCCTCCGGATCAATTAACCTATTAGAGTTTTAACAGAAGAACTGACACGATTAGTAGCCAATGTATATAATAAATGCAAATTGCCAGCTCAAAGCCTAAAGGGAGTTCGAGCTGAAATTTGAAATTTTGCTCACAATGATCTGCAAGGGTCTGTGGGAGCGAGGATTCAAATAGCTCCCACGTATAAAGCAGTTTTGGTCATAGGAAGGCCAAGACTGTAGCGAGACCGCTGATTCGGAGCCCGCATCCCTCCATCGGTCCCAAGAGGCCACTCTCCCGACGAGAAGCCATGCCAAACCGACCATGCCTGGTCTGTCAACACAGTCTCCCATCTGCACACCGATCCCGAGGCTAGCCCATCACTGGCCAGCGCAGGACACCGAGCACCCCTCTCCCGCTTGCTCAGACCCAGAGCTGAGGCTCCAAGCCCAATGATGTAAACCCGAGGGCTTGGGGCCGTTGCCGGTACAGCACTGATGGCTAGATGCTGGCTCCGAGTGAGCGGTATCTCTACCTCACAAAGCTGGACTCCGAGGCAGGCCTGAGAGATGGTCGCCTTCGGATAGGCTTTTGAAACCAATTGGGACATTACAAATCAAAAACACTGTACCTTAACAATAAACTATTTACAAACACCAAAGTACGAGCCTCGGAGCTCTCAATAAAACCAGCCAGCTTGAAGCTGGAAAATCTGTTTCTTGACCCACAGTGCAAGGCCAATTAAGCATAGGGCGAGTATGACTTGAAATACAACTAGAATGATCAAAGGGTGCAGGGTGAAGTGGGCGATCTCCTGCCCCGTGGACGACCAAGTGAAGGTGTCCCACCAGGATTGTCGTGCTGCTGTTTCCAATTCTTCGGATGATTCAACGATTACCTTAGCTGAATGGTTAACTGTCAAGGCAATCTGGTAGAGGGAGTGCGAAACCTCCAACACTCTTTGGGCTAGGCGGGTGAGATTCTGTAGCCATTTTGACATGGGGATCTTGTCTTTGAGGTGGAATCCGACTAGTTCGGACTCCGTGGGCACGTATCCATTCTCTAAAATATAATCGCTGATCTCCCGCCGGAGATAGAAGTTTGTTACTGCCCTGGCTAGGCCGAGCTTTGGGGATATTAAAAGATACCCTCTTGATATCATAATTCGGCTTCACTGCTCTATTCCCTTCCATGTGCTTGCGAGGCCACCGGACAAGCACGTAAACAAGCTCGGCCGTTAATAGCCATAATATTCAAACTACAATACAGGCAGGCCAGAAATAGCTGACTCACTGTTTTAGGAGACCTCCAGGCAAGTACTCTAATTAAGTATGCACGCCACTTACAAAAGAGCCTCTGACCCGCAATGGCAGCTTGACTATACAATACCCAAGTACTCTGCGTTTGCATACTGGCTACTCTATTGGGAACCGCTACGATAACTCAATCATTCAGATTCTGACCTTTCGGAGGCTTTGTCTCCAACTCCAAATCTATTGTTTTCCCCCAAGTACGGCATAGCCTGCAGTCACAATTCTCCTTATAAAAACCCTTGATTCCGAGACCTTCCTTGGAACGCTTCCGAGTTTCATCCCGCCTTGCTGCCGCTTTGCTTGGCGAACCTCCCCTCAGCTCCACGTGCTGAGCTACATCGCACCCCAGCCTCGCTCTCTATTTTTCCAGGCTTCAGGACAGGTGAAGTATCACCCAAACCAGCAATCCCTCTAAAAATCCCTCTATACCACTCTAACCTTTATTTCCTTTAGTTATCTTGTGTGAGTGTGTCGCATACACTGTTTTGCTTGTGTTTAATAAACATCATTTATTATTTCAACTTCTGTGTGCTCCTTGACTCGACCCGACCCCGTAGACATAGGGTTCAAGATCTGGCTACGTTACCCTTCCTCTTGTATAGCTAAGCAGTGCTCTGAGCTAATTTTCCCCACTTTAGTTGAGCACATTTTGGTGTCCCTCCCGGGACCCTCAGTACACAGGGTAACAAGTTGTTACCACGACAATCCTAGACGTGCTGAGAACAAAAGCAAGGGTTACCAGCGGTGCGGTTAATGCTTACGGTCGCACCACTAGGCAGTACAGTTACATTTGAGCATGGGGTTCTTAAGCAAAAGCACTCACTGTTAATTTGGGCCCTGACTGTATAATTAACCGGTATACTATGTATTCAGAGATGTTGCTGTAACTAAAACTGTCGATATTCCGAAAGCACTGTGCCCAATGTTGGTGAAATAAACAGCCAGAAAGGTTAAAGGAGTGTGTACCGTTGGACCAATGGTACATTTGTCGCGGTAGTAAGGTGGCATTGGCGGGTATTAAGGGTAGTCCGAGATGGGATAATGGATGTAGAATTACTGGATCCAGAATCCTTTCGTGCACGACTTCCACCTTGAGAGTTAAGCTCTCCCAGGTGGCATGCCGTACTTGCGCCAAAGCGGCAGGGTGTTCCAAAGATTCCAGGTAGCACTCTCTCAGCAGGCTCAGGATCTCCGGGTGCATTAGTCCCATGAGGCTGGCCTGAATCACCTGAGCGGCAAAGGTGATTATGTTGCTCTGGTTGCAAAAGAGGAAGAAACTCACAGTCTACTACAACTATGACTAAAATAAACTATATACACAAAAAGGGGAAACTTTGCTGGAGCGTGTCTCTTCAAGGTGGCTGCCAGCCCATGAAGGGAAGTAAGGCAGTTGCGTCGCTCTTCTGCTGCACAAAGGAGGGGGTTGCCCAGTCTGGGGGCTTTCCCTTCCAGTCCTTGGATTGTGCTGGTTGGTGGATCTCTGACATTACTTGCAAGAGCAGCAGTGCCCACTCATTGCTTGAGACCCTTTTGTCCAAATCAAAGGGGAGGCTGGTGTCTGACCCAAGTGCCTCCCGAAGTAAGGTCTTTTCTCTTGGTATCATGGTGACTGAGACAAAGCCATGGACTGCCTTGGCCCATCTCAAGATCACCAGAATAAAAAGGTATTGGGTGCCACTGAATATGAATGTAAACTGGCACCAGTATATCTCTGTGGAGGGGAAGGCAGTAGCCACATCTACCTCCGTGTGGTATTTGGGACTCACAGTCGTGTTTGTTAGGGTCTCCCCTGATGGAATGCAGTTAAGGGGAGTATGTAGGATCACGTCAGGGTGTGCCAGTGTAAGTGCCTGTGCTAGCCCGTGCTCTGGTTGGGCAGGAGCCTTTTGCTGCTTGAATCCCCAGTCCCGCAGGAAATTCTCTTGAAAGAGGGCATGGAGAGGGAGGACTCTCTCTGCCAAGGTTTCAAGAAAATCTCAGGGGAAACTGCAGGTCTCTAATAGGGAGCTCAGAGAGGGAACAATGGCAAGCTCTGGAAGCTTGGGGCTGGCTTCCCCTGGCTGTGTGCTCTCCTCTTCCTGGCTCTTACACATGCTGGCAATGTTCTGTGACTTGTCAAACTTGGTGGGGGCTTCCTCCTGAACCTTAGCCTGGTGCGATCCTTCTCGGTGCTCTGAAAGCACCACTGTCTCAGAGGTGGTTGGATTCGCACTCGGGGCTATGTCAGGAGGAGGGGCAATCTGCCTTGTGTTAGTGCGCACTGAGCACTCATGTCCTCTAAAGGACTTAGATTGGGTTCCCCTCCCCCCGCCGTACCCAGTCAACCGGATAGCGTCTGGGGTGGGCTCACCCTGTCTTATCAGGTTAGGGAGGAGCACTTTTAGCGCAGCTCCGGAGTCTGCAGGAGGGGAGGCAGGGGTCTTTTCCCTATCGGTCCTAGTGCCTGCCTTCACCCTAGATCTACCCCATTTGTCGGGCTTCAGCTGAACCACAACCCTTTGGGGGAGATCCTGGGACCGAGGGCACCCCTATTCTTGCAGATCCAGGTTAGGGTAGTATCCAGCCGGAGGGGGGCCGTTGGTCACCGCCTGGACCGGCTGTTTACCGCCAGCCTGGAGCTGGTTCTCCAGAGCCTCAAGTAGTTCAGACGTGGGGCATTTATCGAACCGGCTCGTGTCCAGCCCGAACCTGCGTAACATGCCCCAAAGGCGTACTCGATCTGATGAGTACGTTTGGGCAGTTGGGTCGTAGCCTCCAGACGTCTCCCTAGGAGCGCTCAAGTCTGGGGACTGTTTTGGGACAGTAGGCTGACGCGCTGAATTCCCTGCCCTACCAGGCTGGCCTCAGGAGTCCCTAGCCTGCCAATGCTGGTTGTCTTGCCTAAGATTGGGGTGCGAGTTCCAATTCCCCTTCGGGACGGAGTTCGGCACTGTCTTCCGATGTTGGGAATGGGGCCCATAGTTCGAGTACCTTACCTCGGCTATGGGTTCCCAGTTCCCGGGGTCCCTTCGGTTTGGCTTGGTGGGAGGTTTAAGAGATCCTGCCTCACGGAGCAGGTCGGAGACTCTCCGGAGGTTATTCCCAAAGTCCTCCTAGTTGGTGGTGGCTGGATCCACCAAACCTAGAGCCATCTTTGTCTCGTGATTAAGACCTCCATATAGGAGCGTCTTAAATTCGAGATGGTTGAAGTCATATCCATGGGGCATCAAGGGGATCTTTTCGGCCAGAATGGTGAGGAGTTGCTTCTGTGCCATGTAAGCCTCAGGGTTCTCACGAGGACCCTGCTGCTCCATGACATAGAGCACGCTCGCACTCTGTCCGGGCCACAAAATTCTAACGACCTCCCTCATCCAGTCATGGGCCTCGAGCCTAACCAGGCCCCGAGCCGCCACGGCCAATTCAAGAGTCAGAAGCTCGGAGGGGGACATGCAAAACTGAGCCAGTTGGGTCAGGTCTTGGCCATTGGCCGTGGGATGGGAATGTATGACTGCATTCAGCCACATGATTCCCGTTGCCCAATTTAATGGACCCAGCTGGTCCACTATTGCTTTGGCCTCAGTCGCTCGCCAGGGGACCCTAGTCTCGGTGACCTACGTCTCCTGAGTCTCTGCCCTATCAGAACTACCTTCGCCAAGGGGGGTGGTCCGCCTGGTCATGGACCTAGTCTCCACAGGTTTGACTGGGACCTTAGGGTCACTCCAGTCGGGATTGTGGGGAAGGGTTGCCCGAGCATCCTCTGGCAGCGGTTCCCCAGAAAAGTCCTCAGCGAATGTTGGGAGCAGCTCCGGGCACACAGCCGAAATTAAGGCTTTGCGCGTTTGGAGCTGGCTCTCCAGCACCGCAGTCTGTTGGTGGCAAGCTACATGGCTCACAGCCTCCTGCTGCTCCTTCACTTGCCCTACCATAAACTTGGCTGCAGACCTGGCGTGGACAAGCTCAGCCTCTAAGGCGTGTGCTCGTTCCTCCCAAGTCTGAGCCAGCAAGGTGGCATTATTCAGCTTTTGTGCAGAGGCCTGCGCGACGGATGCGAACGTTACTTTGTCCGCGCGCAGTGCCTCCATCTCAGCCTGAAGCTGGGCATTCTCCCTTTCTACTTGCACTAGTTTTTCTCTGGTCTCAACCAGGGCTTTTGAGGCATCTCGGGCAGTCAGCCAAAGTCCCCAGGCTGCCAAAGCATCCTTTGACGGCCCAAACGGGTTCTTTGACCGGCGTGCCTGAGCGTACGCCTCCCTTAGGGTGGCAAAGAGGTCTGCCGTCTGGAAGCTATACTCCTTCCAGGGACATTTCCCTTTGCCTACCACCCACTTCTCTAGTTTCCCTCGGACCTCCTTTTCCAACATGAGGTCCTTAACTGCAACCTTACTCTCAGCCATTCCTACACTACAACCTACCAAACTAGCAGGACCAGGAACTGGAGTGACGGGTAGGATCACCTAGACCCCTGTGGGATTATAGGGAGACGAACTCGGTGGAACTTTCTCTAGGAAAGAGGGATGGGAACCTATCTCCAGCCTGCCCAAACAAAGTCACTTTTGTACACCTAAGCCTGGCTTTCCACTTCAACAGCTTAGGGACAAAAGGACGAGGTAATGGTTTGGGGACAGGGAGGTCACCTAGACCCAAGGAGACCCTCAGGAGTACTCCGCCTACCTGAAGGGGGGAAACGAACACTTTGGAACTTACTACGCCACCTGGCCAAGCAGCGGGGGGAAACGGATAGGAACCTAAGCCAAAACCATTCCTAACAGTTTTTCGGGTGAGGGGGGCCCTTCCTCTACCTCAGGACAAACTTCTTGAAACCCTACACAAATCGGGCCGCACCCGAAATTCAAACAGCCGGGACGCACCCGCGCTTTCAAGACTATCAACGGGACGCACCCGCACTCTAACTTACTAACAAAGACGGGACGCACGCGTATACTACTCTGGGGGGGGGGATTTCTTCCCTAAGTACTGTTGCCTTGCCGCTATGGTGTTAGATGGATGTAGACTTTTCCTAACGTATCTACACACTTCGGATCCCAGCCCACGATAGACCCCAAGTTAGGGAGGTACTTCCCAGGACAGCTTGTGCACACCCCTTGCTATCGGACAATGATTCACTGCCCAAGGACCAGCAGTGACCACGCTGGGGCGGCTGACATACACAAACCAAGCAAGAAAGGGGGACAGATTCCCAACCCGATAAAGTAGCTCTTAGAGCTCACGCACACAGATTTCACACACACACACGTGTTCCTGCCTAACAAAAGCTCTAGCAACTTGACCAGCCGTCACCTAAGTCTGTACCAACCTGATTTGAGAAGGTTCACGACTCCTACTCAAATTAGGGGTACAGGGGCTGCCCGCGTTATTCCACCACTCTGTTACCCTGATTCCTGGAGGTCCCGGGAGGGACACCTAAATGCGCTCTCAATGTTATAAGTTGGGGAAATTAGTCAAGAGCACTGCCTAGCAATACGAGAGGCAAGGTAACATAGCGAGATCTTGAACCCTATGTTTACGGGGTCAGGCCGAGTCAAGGAGCACACAGAGGTTGAAATAATAAAAGTTGTTTTATTAAAACACAATCAAACAGTGTAAGCAGCACACTCACACAGATAACTAAGGAAATAAAGGTTGGAGTGGGATAGAGGGATTTTTAGAGGAGTTGTTGGTTTGGGTGATACTTCACCTGTCCTGAAGCCCGGTTGGAAGCGGAGAAGCTGGGGAGCATGGATCTCAGCACGTGGAGCTGAGGGGAAGGCTCGCTGGACAAAGTGACAGCAAGGCGGGATGGAAGCCAAGAGCGATCCAAGGAAGCGCTCAAAGTCAGGGGTTTTTATAAGGAGAATTGTGACCGCAGGCTAGTTCGGACTTGGGGAAAACAATGAGTTTGGGGCTGGAGGCAAAGCCTCCGAAAGGTCAGAATTTGAATGATTGAGTTATAGCCAAATTGTCAATAGGATAGCCAGTATGCAAACGTGGAGTACTTGAGCGTTGTATAGTCAGATCATCAAGCTGCCAGTGCGGGGCAGAGGATCTTTTGAAAGTTGCATGCATACCTAATTGAGGTACTTGCCTCGAGGTCTCCTGAAGCTGCGAGTTAGCTATTTCTGGCCTGCCTGTATTGTATTGGAATATTACGGCAATTATCGGCCGAGCCTGTATGCGTGCTTGTCCGGGGGCCTCGCAAGCACGTGGAGGGGAATGGGTATGTGAGGCCGAATTATTGATATCAAGAGATATCTTTATATCCCACAAGCTCAGGCTAGCCAGGGCAGTAACACCATCCCACTAATTTTGTCAAAAACGGGGTAGGGAGTTACAACATGATGTATGTATACATGCTTTCAAGTCACCTGTTGACTTATGGCAACTCCATGAGTTGCATAGGGTTTTCTTCGACAAGGAATACTCAGAGGTGGTCTTGTCAGTTTCTTCCTGTGAAATACAGTCTACAGCACCTGGTATTTCGTGGCAGTTTCCCATCCAAGTACTAACCAGAGCTGACCCTGCTTAGCTTCCAACATCAGACAGGATCTGGTGCCTTTAGCGTATGCTACTTGCTCTCAAAGTATGCCTTTTAAGACTAGCTATTAAAAATAGATTCAGTACCTATATGTGATTTTTAAATAAGCAAAGGTGATTTTCTCTTATTTCTCCAGGGAAGTTTTTCATACAGCATAAATTGACAGAATAGGGTATGCCCTTCCAAACAGACATTTTAAAAAACAATTGCAAAATTGTAATACTTTGTAATACTTTCAATTTTTGTGAATTCCATTTACAAATGTACATGATAGTTTGACTTATCTTTAAAATGATTTTTTTTTTGTTAAAAATTATTTAGTCATTAATTTAGAGGAAGGAAAATCACCTCTGAGTATTCCTTAAGAAAGCCCTATGAAACTGATGGGGTTGCCACAGTTGACAGGCAACCTGAAGGCACAAGCACACACACGCACACACACCAAAGTTAAGTCTTCCTTTCTTTTAATAACAGAAAACAAAGCATTTTCTCCACTGTTTCTTAGTTAACACCCCCCCCCAAATAATCTAAGTAACTATGCTGTTCCAAAAGGAACCATAAAACAATGGCATTATTTATTGGAAGCAACTAAAAAGTCAACTCGGTTTGACATTTTACTTGGAGATAAAAAGCTTGGGCTTACTGCTTCTGATTGTAGTAAAAAATTATAATGCTTGATTGTGCCCATTCCTGAAGGGTAGAAATATATTTGTCGAGTTAACAAGCCATATTGAAACAGATAGTTCAGCAGCCACAAGTTCTACCTATATTTCTAGTCTGGTAATTGGACAGTTTGCAAAATATGTGCTGTAATTTTCAGATTGTTAACATCCACGTCAAGTCAGCACAGATAACAATGGCTGTGAAATTCTGTATGAACTGTCTTAAAATTAACTTTCAAACTGTAAACTGCCATTTGTTACTTTTATCAGTTGACAGGTCAATAAAACCAAAAGTTATGAGACAGGTCCATAATTCTGATTGTATCTTACAAAGTAAACACTGCAAGGTAGTTTCATGGTGCAATGTACACATCCTTAAACAATGCAGTAATTTATCAAATGAGACCATTGTTTGTATCTTACTAATACGGTGATTTCAATCTTGGATGACTAAAGATACAGATCTAAATGCAGCAGGTTGAATTTAGGATCTCCCATTTGCTGCAGAAGGGTTCTGCTGGTGCCTCCACTGAGTTTTCAGAAATCTTTCTTTCCCCTTTGCACCAAAGCTCATCCATTTACTGCAGGTCCCTTGGCCCTCAATGTAGTATTTTCAGTGAGCTGAATGAGCATGGAAGTCTCCCTCTATCCCATCTAAATCTATATCCATATCCAATCCAGTTACTTAAGCCTCATTCACCCAATGGGACTTTACTGCATTCATATGTAAGTATGGAACTTGGTTCAGGGTAAATACACATAGGATTGGGCAGCCATTCCCTTTGAGGGGTACATAAATATGCATGTGCACATACAGGAAAGCAATTCATTAACAGCCTTATCCTGAAAAATCTTGAATTCTGCACTATCACTAACTTCAGCAGATGAGTATTCAGAGATATAGCCGTGTTAGTCTGTTTGAGCATAAAAAGATATAGAGGAATCCTGTAGCACCTTTGAGACTGAGAACCACCTAATTCTGTGAGTTTTAACTATTTCTTTTTTATCGTTGTAAGCTACCTTGAGTCCTAACCTGGGAAAATAAAAGAGGAGAAGATGATGATGATAAAGATGATGAAGAAGAAGACATTTTTAGCACAAGCATTCGTGGATTCCAGTCTTCTTGCATCTGATGAAGTGAAGGGCATCTTAGGAAGTGGACTTGGATCCATGAAAGCTTATGTTCGAAATTTATTTTTCTTGGCTTCAAAGGAACTACAGGATTCCTTCGCATCTTTCAATAAACCAGTCAAGCAAAAGTATTGTATTTGAATGCTTTGTAATTAAACCACACAAACTGTTTTAAAAGCCACATCAAAAAGTCAGCACATAGAACAAGCTCCAAAATTGTTGTAAATAATCTGAGAAAATGCTTTTCACTATGTGCTAAAATTGAGAAAGAAGAAAATGGCAATTAGTTTTGTCTGATAGCTCTTTCTTGGAAGTTCAAGACTTTATTACTCACATCTTAACATTTCATAGCAAAGTAATGGTCTCAAATAGTTCTTAGCCTACAAACTCCAAGGCTAAAATATAGAGATACAGATGTTTGAATTAAAGTAAATTTAATAGATGCAGTTCCATTATTTCCATGTGGGACTGAGTTTGTCTCCATCTAAGGGTCCTTTCAAACTATGTAATTACAGCACTTTTAATTGCTGCACCTGCATCTTGTGGAATCCTGGGTTTTGTAGTTTCATGAGGCACTAGAACTCACCAGATGAGAATTGTAAGTATCTCTCCCTACACTGCAAATGAGGGAGCCAACATTTTGTAGTAGTTTGAATGTTGGACTAGGACACTTGGAGATAAGGGTTTAAATCTCCACTCAGCTACGGAAATCCACTGTGTGATCTTGGGCAAGTCACACTCTCTCAGCCTCAGAGGAAGGCAAGGGCAAACCTATCTAAACAAATTCTGCCAAAAACAAAACAGAAAAACCCTATGATAGAGTTGCCTTCAGGCCACCATAAGTCAGAAGTGGCTTGAAGGTACACAGCAACAAATACTGCAAAATCCCACGTTCCATAAGATGGAACCATGGCAGTTAAAGTGGAATCATAATGCTATAATTGTGTAGTATGTAAGAGCTCCTGAATTTGGAACCAACATGCAGAGATTCCACTTGTAGTGTATGCCACCATCAGAGACAGCATTGCTTTTCTGATGCTCTTCTGAGTAAAACTGGACATGGAGTTGAGCAAATACTTAGATCTTGAAGGTGATGCAAACTTTCAGTGTTGGCAGAATGAATGATGGAGTGCTGCCCCTTGGCCTACTTGCGTAACATTCAGACTAGCAGTAGCATGTGTAGTGGATTTTAGGAAAGAGGCTTCTTGTTGTTGTGTGCCTTCAAGACCCTTTAAATCTTGCAGGCTATAAATTAATAGATTTTATATTGTTGATACTTTTGTTTTGTAGCTGTTTCTGCTGTTTTATTGATAGGATTTTTTTTTAACCGCCATTGGTTTATTGTGTTTTTAACTGAACTTTTCATTTTTATCTTCTTTGTGGTCTGTGTGACTCACATAAATGAGTCATCTGCACCTGCACAATGCGTGCTTTGGAACTTTCTAGAGCACAAGGACATGCATTTTAGCAGTAACTCCACCCACTCCCCGGGGCGCCTATACAGCACACTTCCCGCCTATATCCTCAGTTCCTTTTCATCCACCACAGCAGCAGTGTCATTCAGGAGCCCTCTGGGCATGATTTTTTTCTGCTTTCTGGCCACAATTCTCTGTTCAGCTAATGGTTTACAATTTCAGGTAGCCCTCCATATCTATGGATTCTGTATCCAGACTGTCAATTAACTACAGCTTGAAAATATTCCATAAATAAATCATTATTGTTATTACTACTATTTATTATTAATTTCTTACCTGCCTCTCCCCATGGATCGATGCAGGGGACAACAATAGATTAATATATAACAGTTAAAAACACAACATTAATTAAAACAGTAGTTAAAATGTATATCATCTTTTAAAAAATGATGATATTATAGTATTAAAATTCAAAAATTTTCAAATGGTGATATCAGATATTGTCAAAATTCACAATTTAAAATAATCAGAATAGGCCTGCCAGAAGAGACTGGTCTCTAATGCTGTTTTAAATTCAGACAGCGTACTCAGCTGTCAAATCTGTTCTGGAAGGTCATTCCACAGTCTAGGGGAGCTGAAGAAAAAGTTTTCCGGGTGACTGTTGCCAGTCTAGTCCTGGTGGTTAAAGTAAGTGTTCCCCAGAGGACCTGAGTATGCAGGGTAGATTATATAGGAGGAGGCAATCCCATACTTAACCTGGACCCAAACCACATAGGGCTTTAAAGGTAATAACCAACATTTTGTACTTTGCCCGGTAACTAATTGGCAGCCAGTCGGGTGACTTTAATATTGGTCTAATATGCTTACTCCTAGATATACCAGTAATCAATCTGGCTATCATGTTTTGAGCCAACTGAAGTCCTCCAACTCTAGGAAGGGGCACAGCTGGTATATTAGCTGCAGTACGCACTACTGGCTGTTGCATCTATCTGAGCTATCATTTGGAGTGATGGATCCAAAAGCACCTGCAGACAGCTAACACAGTCTTTTGGGGGAGTGTAACCCCATTCAGGACTGGTTGACACACCCCCAAACTGAGAGTAAGACACTTGACAGTAAGCACTTCTGTCTTGTCTGGATTCAGCTTCAATTTGCTTTTCCTCATCCAGCCTATTACCTCCTCCAGGCATTCATTCAGAGGAGACACACTACCCTTACCTGAAGGATAGTTTTTAGGAGAAATATATTTGGTTGTCATCAACCTAATAGCACCTGCCCCATGCCTCTGGATAATCTCTCCAAGTGGTTTCATGTAGATGTCGAATAGCATTGGTCATAGAGTTATGCCTTGTGGTATGCCGTATAGCAGCTCCTTTTTTTGAGGAGCAGCTATTCCCAAGCACCACCATCTGGAATCTACCTGAGAGACAAAACCAAAACCACTGAAGCACAGTGCCTCCAATTCCCAGATCCTTCGGGCATCCCAGAAGGGTATAATGGTCGATGGTATCAAACGCTGCTGAGAGGTCCAAACATCAGCTGCTACACACTCCTCTTGTTAATGCTCGGGCAAAGATCATCCACTAAGGCAACCATAGCGGTCTCAACTCCATATCATGCTTTGAAGAGCCAGTTTGAAATCAGTCTAGATAACTTGTATCATTCAAGACCACCTGGAATTAGGAAGCAACTGTCCTCTCAATCACCTTTCCCCAAAAAGGAAGATTCAATACTCATTTATAGTTGTTTAAGTCCAGAGGGTTCAAAGACGGCTTTTTTTTTAGAAGTAGTTGTACCATTGCCTCTTTTAAACAAGATAGCAAACTCCCTCCCCCCTCCTGAGAGATGTAGTAATAATATATTGTAATTGAGATCTAATTGCATCTCATCACTGGAAGACCAGCCAAGAAGGACAGGGATTAAGAGGACAGGTTGTTCTCTTCTTGTCCCAGCAGCTTGTCCACATCAGTGATAATCACCAGCTGAAACTGATCCAGAATAATCCTATTTACAGAGTCGCTGGACACCCCATTGTCAACTTTTGCTATAATGACAGCATCTTTCTTACCCGAGAGATTTTATCTGTGAAGTGATCATTAAAAGCATCACAGCAAATTACTGAAGGCTCTAAAATAGCTTTCAGGGGGAAGGGGCCTGTGTTAAAGCTCTCACTACTCTGAATAATTCAGCTAGAGGTGAATTCACAGACACAATACGTATTGCCACCATATAGAGACAAAGATATTCTCTTATACTGCGCACATTTCCACACGACACTATTATAGTGCTATTATATCACTTTTAACATACTGTGGAATCCTGGGGTTTGTAGTTTAGGGAGTGACGTTTAGAATTCTCAGCCAGAGAACTGTTTGGCCTCAGTAAACTACAAACCCTAAAATTCCACAGGATGTTGAAAGTGAAATAATAGCACTATAACAATGTAGTGCGGAAATGTGCTGTGTCTTGTCGGATATAAGTTGAGTTTTCCACCATCTGTGCTCTAGTTGTCATCCTTCCTGTTTCAGCCCCCTAAGGTCCTCTGTGTACCAAGGGGCCCAATTAGTAACAGGTTGGAGAGGATGTTTAGGAGTCTATAGCCCTGGTCAGATTTTGTTTCCATCTACTGATCAGGGCTTCAACAGAGTTGTTGGTGGTAGCAGCCATAAAACCTTTCCAGAATCCTAAAGGATCCATTAGCCTTCGAGGGCAGAGCATCTTAACAAATCCACCACTCCTGCAGGGACATACATACATAAATGAAAAAGCTAAGTTTGATTTTGCCATCTTATATAAAGGGACACCAATTTACTACACCATTGTACATAATGGGACTTGAGCATCCACAAATGTTGGCATCCACAGTAGGGGCGGGGGGGTCCTAGAACCAAACACTAGCAGATCCTGAGGGCCCACTTTTCTGGCTTTGCATTTTGACTTGTCAGTGAATTATGGTTTACTTACCTCAGCCTGTTTCGAATCTTCCCCAACTATGCTGATGTGTCTCCATTGTTCCCCAATGGATGATGTAAGGTTCTTTACTGGTCACCCAAGCTACAGATTCAGCAAGCATGTACAGAGGTCAGTAATGAATTATGGAATGCTGTCTTTTGGCCTGCTCAACTGGCATTCGGACTAAAGAATTTTAGTGAAGAGGCTAAGATCCTTTTAATCTCCTAGATTTGATATTGTTGTTATTTTTGTTTTATAGTTGCTTCTGCTGTTTTATTGATAGGGTTTTTTAAACAGCTGTTGGTTTACTGTGCTTTTAACTGAACTTTTATGTTTCATCATAATAAGGCACCATTTTAAAAAATTCATAAATAAATTCTATGGAGTTGGGACTTTCTTGCTAAGACTGTATGTTTGGTGGGGACAAAGGCCATTTCCACACTAGACAGTTATAGTGCTATTATTTCATTATTTCACTTTCAACCTCCTATGGAATCCTGCGGTTTGCAGTTTAAACTGCAAGCCCCGGGATTCCATAGGATGCTGAAAGTGGACTAAGAGCACTATAACAGTCTAAGGGCAGAAATGGGCAGAAACTCATTTTCTTACTGCCCCAGTTCTGCCTGTGATGGGAATGAACAGGAGCAAATACAGGCTGGTGCTCAGTCTGGGAACAGCTGGATATCTTGGGTCCAGGGGTATCATTGCTTTTGAAGATGTTGAAGGGAAATAACAAGAGATGGGAGCAGAACCAGTTGGGGACGCCTCTTCAGAAGCAGCTGAACTTTGAAAAACTGGCAATTTAAAGATACACATCATCACAATTTCCCAGCTTGTTCTTTTCCTGTGTATCCCACTCTGTCAGTACAGAACATTCTTATTCATGGCTACTCAGTGTAACACTCATATTCCTTAAAAAACAATAGATAACATACTCCATCTCCTAAAGCTTAGCTTAATTCTCATAATCTTTTTTGTGACCTTGTTACCCTGTTTTCTGGGGGTCCCGGGAGGGACACCAAATTGCTCTCAAAGTTATACAAGTTAGGGGAAATTAGTCAAAGAGCACAAGTTAGCACTGCGAGAGGCAGGGTAATGTAGCGAGATCTTGAACCCAATGTCTACGGGGTCAGGCCGAGTCAAGGAGCACACCAGAGTGAAATAACAAATGTGAATTTTATTAAAAATACAATCAATCAGTGTATGCAACACAAACACACAGAGAAACTATAGAAATAAAGGTTGGAGTGGGATAGAGGGATTTTTAGAAGAGTTGTTGGTTTGGGTAATACTACACCTGTCCTGAAGCCCAGTCGGAAACGGAAAAGCTGGGGAGCGTGGATCTCAGCACGTGGAGCTGAGGGGAAGGCTCGCTGGACAAAGTGACAGCAAGGCGAGATGGAAGCCAAGATCGATCCGAAGAAGCGCTCAAAACCAGGGGTTTCTATAAGGAGAATTGTGACCGCAGGCTAGTTCAGACTTGGGGGAAACAATGGATTTGGGGCTGGAGACAAAGCCTCCAAAAGGTCATAATTTGAATGATTGAATTATAGCCAAATTGTCAGTACGATAGCCAGCATGCAAACGTGGAGTACTTGAGCGTTGTATAGTCAGATCATCAAGCTGCCGGTGCAGGGCAGAGAATCTTTTGAAAGCTGCATGCATACATAATTGAGTACGTGCCTTGAGGTCTCCTGAAGCTGCGAGTTGGCTATTTCTGGCCTGCCTGTATTGTGTTGGAATATTACAGCAATTATCGGCCGAGCCTGTATGCATGCTTGTCTGGGGGCCTCGCAAGCATGTGGAGGGGATAGAAGGCCAAATTACTGATATCAAAAGATATCTTTTTAATATCCCCCAAGCTCGGGCTAGCCAGGGCAGTAACAACCTGCTTAACTTTTTTAAAAAAGTTATTTTTTTTCATTTGTAATATTAGTTACTATTTCCGCATCTCTTAAGTTTACTCTCTTCGTCCCTTGTTTTGCATCTGGTCTTATCTCTTAATAGCCCTTCTATTATTGTATGTTCCTTCTGTTCTGTACTTGTATTGCATTTTCCCTTTTTAACAAGGAGGTTTAATTGTGACATATTTCCTTATAAGCTCTTACTTCATGAGGTGGTTAAAAATTATTGTGAACAGCAGGATGTTAACACATTACTGTTGCTTGCTGCTTTTAACGATCACTGTGCTCCAATGATTTGTTAGCTTGCAAGAGGAATCAGAAATGCATTGATTCCTACTGTTTACTAACACTGAAGGTGAGAGATTGAAAAAATGCATTTAAAATTCAAATAAAGTTGAGTAACCTTCAGAGCCCCAAACAACAATTACCAGTTTTTAGTCCTTGCAAAACTGAACATGTTACAAAAGTGAAACGGTTATGGAACACAATACTTTGACAGACTCTACTGTACAGATAATAGTTCAATATCAGATTTTCCAGAAACTGGGGGCTTTATCACACCAGCCTGTTTTCTCACAGCAATTACATTACTTAAGGAAATGAAAACATACCGTTATAGAAATAATCACTATCACATCATCTCTGCAATAACACTATGCTGCTAGTTTGCTGATGCACGTTCCCACAATTGGTCTGCCCATTTTCATTGACCTCACCTCCTTTCCCCTGTCCACACCAGCTAGTGTATGTGCTATGTTTTTTATTTTTCTTTCTTTGCAAAATTTCAGCATGTTTAGAGCCTTCCTCATCGTCATTTCAGCATTGTGTTTTCTTGTCATGCTGTCATTTCAGCATTCTGCTCTTCCAGAGTCACAGTTGTCTGTTTGTGGTTAATAGTAATTGCAGCATGCTGGCAACCACCAGAGCAGCAAGGGCGCAATCACACCAAAAGTCATTTTAAAAAATACGGGCAAACAGAATAAAAGCAATATTGTTCACTTGCACCATGATGTCCTCTTTGACAAGACACTGGAAGTGCAATGAGCATACCCTGGTTGGGTATGGGGTGGAAGGAAGGGGAGACCAATGTTCCAAGGATACCACATAACTACTACAGTATCAGAACTGCAGTGGAATGACACCATCAGACCAATACACAATAGTGGAACTGTAGCATTATTGGAGCCATTCATGGCTATTTCCCATGAATTAAACGAGACAACCCAATAACTATTAGAATGCAGTTCAGCAATGGAAGAGTGATGATCTCGTGTGTAAAAGAGAGATCAAAAAAGCCTGTGCAATTACGCAACAAATACTGTGTCTGTATTGAGAAATGTAGATTAACCACTGTGTGATAAAACTCTGGGAATGAAACAGCAAACTGATCCATGTGAATTTTGGTCAAAGTATAGATACAATTTTGGAACAAAGCATGTGAGACAGTCACTTGGTCATTTATTTTCCTGATCAGGCTTAGATCCAAATTCAGGCTTAGATCCAAATAGTTAATCAATGAAAGTTGGTAGTGATTTCTTTGCTTGTATGTAAAACACTGGCAGAAGAATGGATTAATCTTTCCCCATGTTCATTTCTACTTTTTCAGAATTTATTGCACTCCAGGGAGAGTGAACCAGGGCAGGCAACAAAGGAAGTTACAAAACATTTTCACAGGAGTAGCCTCATTAATTCCTTGGACATGCACCTAGGAGACAGAAATGCATATCTGGACAGTCTTATCCAAGACAAAACAGGAGGTGTGAAGATCCTAACCCATATTAAATACAAAGCAATTCGCTGCTAATCCAGCTACAGGAGAGAGATACACCATGCTGCATTTGACAGCTGCTTGCCTTTAGATCCAGTCATAAACCTCAGGATCATATTAAATCCAACATATCCAACACATACTATTAACTACATATTAAAGCCAACATATCATTATAAGACACGACAAGTCTTGCATGCAGATCACAGATCTGAATCCTTGATGCAGATTCTCACTGAAAATTCTTGAGAGCACCTTTCCAATACAAGTGTACCTTAAGAGTGTGATGCCTAACAAAATCAGTAGAAAGGATTTATGACACTAGATCTGCCAGATTTTAAGCTCTTTAAATGTTATGGAACTGCAACTCCAAACATTATTCTCCATTGGCTGTGCGGGGTAGAGCTGTTGAAAGTTGGAGTTCAATAACATCCGGAGTACAACATTTTACCTATCTGTGCCTTTTCTGAAAAATGATTTAATTAGAGATGAGAGTTGCTACTGGGTAAGTATGCCAGAAAGAGGTGGGTGAATGGATGCACAAAATATAGTCATGTATGCCTATGCAGAAATGAACCAACAATTTAAAATTTGTCTTGGAATAAGAATTTATACTCATAATTCAATTTATTTCAAACTATACATAAAATTTCAGTTTTTCTAATTTTTAAATTAAAATTCATTGCAGAAGTAGTAGGATTAAAATGCCTGAAATTTCCCAGAGATAGTTTGGTGATTTGGAAGTTTGGGGTTTGTACAATTTCTTCTTTCTCTATTTGAATGGGACTTCACATTTGAAAAATAAGTGCAAATTAACATTATCCAACTCTTATCAAAGGACAGTCCAGGAATTTAACAGAAAAGGCTTCAAAATTATTTTAGTTCAAATGATAATGCTAAAAAAAGCCTTATAATATTTCTTTAGTTATGTTCATATCAGTCAGAAACACTTTAACATTGTTTTAGATCTAAATTCTCAAAGGGTTTTTAACAAACAATCATTATTTGAGCCTCATCTGTGAAGTGGGTAATTGAGATTGTGCTATAGTTATACAGTACAAGTAACACAGAGAAAGAACATTAAATATATCTACATTCTTGAGGGAGTTTTCATTTTAACTAGCTAGGCATTAGGGACTACAATTGTTTTGGATAACAAGGAAATGCAGATAACCAAAGCTTATATACTGATGGCGTTCTAGCAGTAACTGTTAAATTAAAAGTTCTGCACAAAAGCAACCCACCAACGTTAAAATATGGAGAAGAACCTAGTAGTACTATCACCTAATGGTGACTAAGTTCCAAGTTCTGTGACAGCTAATATCCCGCATGGTAAGGCACAGCTTGAACTTCCTAAATATCCTAAAGGCACCAGATCCTGTCTGATCTTGGAAGCTAAGCAGGGTCAGGTTTGGTTAGTACTTGAACAGGAGACCACCAACGAATACCAGGTACTGTAAGCTATATTTTGGAGGAAGGAACTGTCAAAACCACCCCTTAGTATTCCTTCTTTGAGAAAACCCTATGAAATTCATGAGGTTGTAATAAGTCAACAGGTAACTTGAAGGTACACATAAACACACACCAGATACAACTTATCTCATGTCATCTTATTTCAAAAGGGAAAAGGCTTTGGCTTATAATAAATAGTTCAGCTGTAGATACACCCTGAAAGGAAGAAAATTCAGATGACAAATGACCCTATCAATGATGTTAACTCAAAACATGGATACGTTTGCAGAGCTTTTTTGTACCTTACATTAGAATTGCCAGCCACAGCTGGGTAATTGCAATCATGTTATATATTAACTTTATGGGGATTCTAAATGCCATAATTGCATTTTGCATACAGTAGCTGAGACTTTAAAAATGAAACTGGCAGAAATCCACAATACTTAATTTGCATGTAGAAACTGTTACTACCTTCTAAAATCTTCCTTGAGTCTTTGCTAATTGTGAATTACACGTTTTTAGTACTGATCCTTTCTGTTTGCTTTTACACTCCCAGTAGCTCATGTCAGTGACCTTGGCAGGTTATATGTCTGCAAACAGTTTGAAATACGCAAACAACTAACTGATTTTTCCCCCAAAACTGAGGTAGAATAGTATATTTTCTGAAGATCTTGATGCTGGCAGCCAACTAGATTGCATTGTTAAAAATGTGATCCAAATCTCATTGACTGCAAGATTAAGATTGGCAAGACTGCCTAACAATGTAAGAATCAGTTCAGAAATGCATTCAAATATCAGGCATTTAAGAATCAATCAAAAAATGTTTGTTGCAGTGCTTAGATTTTAACAAGTCTCCAAGGACAAAGGAGTTCCAAGGTTCTGCAGCTGCCATTAAAAATGCCTATCTATGACTTTGTTGTTCAGATTTATGTATTTATTTAGCTATCCTTCAATAACACAGTTTTCAGGCTGTTGAAGTGAGAATACAACAAAATTGCAAGAGTAAAATAATAAAGCCATAGGAACAGTAGCAAAATCCACTAAATTCAGAAAAAAAATATAATATGATACAGAAACTAGCTATAAAACAAGCAGTAATGTTCTGGGCACATAAAAAGAAATTTTTAAAAGTATGCTGATACCAAGAAACTAAAAAAGCTGGCACAGAGGAGCTTTTCTGGAAGGAATATTAAAGCCAAAGCTGTACATGGCGTCCTCCGCCACCCAAGCCAGTTCAGTGTCCAGTGATCTTTGTATTCATGGGCATCCCCAATCTATTCACCTACTTTTTCAGAAGGAAGGCAACCCCATCTAGCCTAGGTTTCTGATGTGGGAACCACGTACAAACAGTGCTTCTAAATAAGTTAGGATTCAGCTCCAACTCGTTGGCCTTCTTCCAGTCAGTTACCAAATTCAGCACCCCATTTTTCATAGGACAATAAAAATGGAGCTGAGTGCCATCATCATACCAACGACACTTCACTCCAGATCCTTTGCAGGATTCCACAGCTCAAATGCTATCCAGACAAGACTGCCTCCCTACATTAAAACTGATCCCAGTTGTAAAAGTAGAACTTGGTCTACCAGAGGAGAAAAGCTATTATTGGTCTAAACTTTACCAGCAAATGGATCATGACAATGGGGTAACAGAGATTCCCTACCACCACTGTAAACCTCCAACCTCTTCCTTCAGCAATACTCCATGAAGAGCAAGTCCTGGGAGAGGTGTTGAACTCATAATATTGGCAGATCCATGGTTGTCACAGGTAGGTAGCTGGTCGATCAGCAAAATCTCTGATCTTTCTGACCCTACACCAGGTACCAATATTCGGAAGCTGACTAAGAAAACAGTTCAAACATTCTAACTAAAAAAGACACAAAACATATTGCAGGGCAGATAAAAGGAAGACTATTAGAATAACAGGATATTTATGGACAATCGGGAAGAGAACAAGTGCATGCTTCACAAGAGACTTACAAAAAGAAAAACAGTCTGTACTAATATCTTGACATGGAGCCATTAGGTCAATAGTACACTTGCTCCCAGCAGGTTTGAAGCAAAACTAGAATTGGAAAGTTCACAATATTCCTATTCATTTATGCATTGCCTCCTGCAAAAGTTAACTCAGCTATAACTGAATTGTCACTCTTTTTTAAAATGACACCTGTCTTCACTCACACAATTACAGGTGAGAACAATAAACAAACATGTCTCCGCAACCAAAAATATGCACATATACATTTTAAGCCGCTGCAGCCATTTTGAATGTATGAGGTGGGCAACATTGAAGGAATACAGCAAGTGCCTTTTACATGAGATACACTGCTTGTGGAGAAAAATGCACCCTTAAAAGCGAAAGAGGGCCTAAACACCTTAAAGACACCAGATCCAGCCTGATCTTGGAAGTCAAGCAGCATCTGCCGTCCTTAGTAGCTGGATGGGAAGCCGCCACTAAATATGGGGTGCTGGAAGCTGTGGCCGTTTCCACACTAGACTGTTATGCTATTATTCCACTTTCAACAGCCTACGGAATTCTGGAGTTTGCCGTTTAAACTGCAAACTTCAGGATTCCATAGGATGTTGAAAGTGGAATAATAGATAGCAGTCTAGTGCGGAAATGGCCTGCATTTCAGAGGAAGAACATGGCAACATCGCCTCCTAGTATTCCTTGCCTAAGAAAGCCCTGTGAAATTCATAGGATGCACAGGTCTACAGGCTACTTGAAGGCACACACACACACACACGGAACTGACACAAGGAACCAGCGTGGTGTAGTGGTTCCAACATTGTATTTGGACTCTAGTTATTTTTCCACACTAGACTGTTATAGCGCTATTATTCCCCTTGCCACATCCTATGGAATCCTGGGGTTTGCAGTTTCGGGAGGGGCCGTCCGGCCCCTCCCGAAACTGCAAACCCCAGGATTCCATAGGATGTGGCAAGCGGAATAATAGCGCTATAATAGTCTAGTGCGGAAATGGCCTAGGTGACCAGAGTTCAAATCCCCACTCAGCCACTGAAAGCCATTGGGTGACCTTAGCCAAGCCACACTCCCTCTGCCTACGAAGAAGGTAATGGCGAATCTCTGAAAAAATCTTGTCAAGAAAACCTCATGACCGGGTCGCCATAAACTGAAGTCAGACTGCAGGCACTCAACACCAAAAGGTACAAAAGCATTTTTAAAGGCAGCCTTTGTTTTTGTTTGTCCTTTGCACCCTCTATTCCTTTTCCTGCAGACAGTAACGCGCTCACTCAGCCCACTCGGGGGAATAACCTCCCCCCCCCCAAAGATTTAGGCCACCTCCCCCGCTACGGCTATCCACCGCCTCCTCTTGTTTTGAAGGGGCGCGTGGTTCTTTCCCATTGGCTACAGCGTTTGTCCGTCCCCTTTGGTGATCGGAGTCCGAGGCGGGGAAGTAAAACGACCACAGGGAGACGGTGGGGGAGAGAACGCGATGACGCGATAGGACTACATTTCCCGAGACGCTTTGCGCGACTTCTTCGAGGGCTGGCTCTGTCGCCGTAGCCGCCGCTGCCGCCGCTTCGGTGTAATAAAGGGAAAGCGCTTGCGATTGGCGCGCGCCCGCCGCTCACAACAAGAGCGGGGCGAGTGCGTGTGGGCTGGCGCGAGGCGGCCGCGGCGGGAGGTGAGCCGGCGCTCGCTTGACAGGTTCCCTTCCCGGCAGAGGCGGCGCCGGGGGCGAGCGGAGGGGCCGGGGGACGCCTCACCCGCTCGGTGCCGGTGCCGGTGCCCACCCCTCCCCGTCCTCCTGGCTGCCCGGAGGCGGCGGCGAGGAGGGCCACGGGCCCCCCAGGGCGAGCGGCGAGAGGGTTCTGCAGCATGAGCAGCGGCGGCAGGGTCGGCCGGAGAACTGCAGCGGGGAAGAGGCTGGCGGCGCAGCTCCTGCTGGCGGCGGCGGCGGCGGCGACTGTGGGCTGCTACTGTGGTTCGGCGGAGGCCCAGGTGAGAGGGGTCGCCCTTTGGGAGGGGGAAAGGGCTGCCGGGTCGGGGCGTGTTTGTGCCCCAGTTTGCCTTGAGGCCGGCGAAGCTCTGTCCTGTTCGTCCAGCCGGCTGCTGTTCCAGCTGTGACCGGCGAGGACGGTTTTAGTTTCCCTTTAAGTGGGAGCATCTTTCATAACGGCTTTCCTTCCTTCCTCTTTCCCCTCAGTGAGACACGTTGGAGGTCTTCCTTAAGGAGATGCGAAAATCCGTTACGTTTTCCTCTGGCTGGGGCGAACAGATATTGAATGCCGGCTTGTGATCCAGCCGGGAGTAGGTCAAATGAGATTATAGTGTATCAGAAGGAAAAGCCACGTATAATGTGGGAGAGATTTTTCTTCTTTTATTCAGCAAGAAGAAGCTTTGCTCTGTTTCATTGTAAAAAAAAAAATGCAAAGTTTTCCTAACAGAATCTTAAGTATCTTTCATTTTTTCTAATCCCAGTTTGTTGGGTTCCAGCTTCTGTCCTGGCACTGACTGTAATGGAACACACTGTTTCAAATCAGTTTTCTTTAAAAGTTAACTAGGGGGAAGAACTGTGTGGGTGGGTAGGAGAAGTATTATTTCCTAAACTTTCTCAGGGGGAGCAGGAGAACAGGTGCTGCCAGGGAGTGGTTTCTCTCCAAGACAGCCTGAACAAGCAGAAGGTGACAAGTTTGTTTCTTTGTCCAGGAGTGAAGGATCTGTATTTAAAGCTACTGAGCTTTGATGACTCTATGAACAACTTCCTTCTCTATATATACAAGGAAAAATACTTTCCTTAGATACTAGGAGAAATGATAACATAGCCTGGGAAAAAACATGAAATATTAGGGTGTTGTCACCAGTAGGTGCCAGTTGTGAATGTGGAATGAAAAGAACCCCTTCCCTCTAGCCTTCTCTATATAAACTTTTCAGAAAGTGTTGAGAGTGATGAATAAATATGTCAAACAAACACTGGTGTTATGTGCCTTTAAGCTGATTCTGATCTATGGCTATCCTGTCACAAGAGGCAGAGGAGGTTTGCCATTTAAGCCTTCCCTTAAGTCTGAGAGAGGGAACCCAACTTGTCCAAGGTCATCCAGTGGTTTCCACAGCTGAACAGTCTATCAGAGTCCTAGTCCACCCTACACCCCTTACACCACACTGTCTGTTTATTTAAATTTACACAGCTGGCTTCATAGGATTTGTTAACGGTCTTATTAATTGTCTAGAGTCTTCCTTAATGTCATACCTTTCTATATGTATTTGAAAAGAGGTATGCCATGGATGAATACTGAATGTATCTCCATATGTGTGTAGGCAAACACTATGCAGTATGTGAAATGCCTGTTAATTTTGCATTTTAAAAAGAATCACTTAAAACTTTAAATTTTGGAAGAGAGCTTTGCAAATAAAAGAATTATGTGATGTGCATCAGTCTCTACTTTAAAGGCATAATCAAAATCTTGCGTAGCAGCTCCAGTTTACCTGGTGAAAGGTCGGTTAAGGATGAGAGAGACCTAACTGCACAGTTTCTCTAAGATGGGCTGTGCCGGTGACACCACCACTGACTTACTGTTCCGGTTTTTAGGAATTTTAAGAGGAAAAAGATGGGAGTAATGAGGAAAATGGAAATGAAAAGAAGAAAGGTTTGTGAGTTTAAAAAGTTAACTGGGTTCCATATTTCAGGGTGGAATTAAGAGTGAGCTGTGAATGTGAAGAGTGTGTGGAGGGGTAAAGATTCTATGTTCAAAATAACTGCGTCATTGCAAGAAAAAGTGAGTTAAAAAATACTTTCTTTAGGTACTAGGAGAAATGATAACATAGCCTGGGAAAATCATGAAATATTAGGGTGTTATCACCAGTAGGTACCAGTTGTGAATGTGGAATGAAAAGAGCTCCTTCCCTCTAGCTCTTTATTTAAAATCATTATGGTTTGGGCTTTATATATTCCTGTATTAGAAATAAAATCCAATATATTTTCACAGAAGCACTCAGTTCTTTGTAATTTCAGTTCAGATTGTAGGTTTCTCTTAGAAGCTTTGTTGCCTGTGTCTCTCTTTTTCTGCTTCTCATTTCCTGCAAGAGTTAATATTGCTTGGGGTAAAGCACTTACCATGCACACCCCAGGGGAGAATGTATCCAAGCAGTTAAGGCACAGCAGGCTGAAAATGAGTGTTTGTGTAACATACAATCATATCCTACTTTATTGATCTAGATAACTGGTTATAAGACATAAATACCTGCAGATTCAAGGAGACAAATGTTAATTTGATCTTGAATAAGATTTTTCCAAAGAATTGAAAACTCATATGGAAATAGATATTTTACAGAGGTTTATGATTATTTGGTGAACCGTAAGTTCCATACTTTCCAGTTTAATGTGATATGTGCAGAGGAGGTATTTCCAGTTTATAACTATCTGGATTACATTGCATTATTTTTTCTTTTTCTTTTTAAAAAGGTATGTATTGTTGCTTCAGTTAACTACTTTACAACTTCCTATAGAAAATATCCAGCTGGTTTGTTAAAAACTTTTTTTTATTTTCACTTTTTTTGATACATACTTGCTAGCCTGTGATCATGTTTGCATGGAATAATTGTGGTTTATCATTATGGGAATAAGCCACAGTGAACTTGAGGTTGGTGTAATAGGATTGATGAAGGCCAGTAAACTTGAAAACAAAACTAAACAGACATAGGCTATGTGGATGGTGTTTTTTGAGTCCAGGCACTGAGTAAGGGACCTGCTCTAATAGGAGTTTCACGTTCCCTAAAGGAACAGATGCATAACTTGGAAATACTCCTAGGTCTCCTTCTGTCACTGGAGGTCCAAGTGAACTCTTGTGGTTTTGAGTACCTAGGGCCAGCTTTGACTAGCCCACCAGCTACTGCCTTTTGTCAACAGGGGTTACTTAGCCACAGTAGTCATTGAGCTGCTAAGTTCCTGGTTGGATGATTGCAGTACGCTCTCCATGGGGCTGCCAATGAAAACAACCGGGTAGTTGCAGTCAGTGCCAGATGCAGCAGCTACGTGGCTGACCAGAGCATAGAGTCTTGAATCATAGAGTTGAAAGGAGCCTCAAGGGACATCAAGTCCAACCTCCTGCTGTATGCAGGGTCTCTAGCTAAAGCATGCCAAGAAGGTAGCTGTCCGGCCTCTTTCTGAAGATGTCCAAAGAAGGAAATCCCACCACCTCTCTAAGCAGTTGGTTCCATTGCCAAGCCGCTTTTACTGTCAAGAATGGTCGTTCATTCCATTCTAATGGTCCTTCATTCCATTCTAATGGCCCTTCAAACCATTAGACCTGGTCCTACTTTCTGGGGCAGCAGGGAACAGGCCTGCTTCCTCTCTGTCTTTGAAGTGTTTAAAGAGTACGATCAGTCTTCTTTTGAGCAGATTCCTTCAGTCTTTCCTCATGTTTTGTTTCTATACCTCTTATTATTCTCATTGACCTTCTCTGAACCTGCTCCAACTTGTCTATATCCTTATTAAAATGAGGTCCCAAAACTGAACATAGTACTCCAGATAAGGTCTGATCAGTACACAATATAGTGGGACTATTATTTCTCTTGACTTGGAAATTCTGCTTCTATTAATGCAGGCTAAGATAGCATTTGCCTTTTTTGCTGCAGCGTCACAGTGCTGGCTCATGTTCCATTCCTAATCAATAATTCCTGGTCCTTTTCACATGTAATAGTGCTGAGCTGTGCATCTCCCATTCTACATCTGTGTATTTGATTTTTTGCTCTAAATGTAGAATTTTGCCTTTGTCTCTATTAAATATTATTTTATTAATTTCTGCCCCGTGTTCTACTTAGATAACTAGAAAATTGAATTCTGAATCTTTTTGAGTTCTGTTGCTATCCTCCAGTGTGTTAGCCACCCCTCCCAGTTTCTGTCATCTACAAGCTTGATAAGGACTCCTTCCATCCTGTAATCTAAGACGACTGATTAAAATGTTGAAAGAGTAATGGCCCTAGGACAGAACCCTAAGGCACTTCACTCGAAACCTCCTTCCAGTTTGAAGCATAGCCATTGATTACCACTCCTTGAGCATGGTTTTCCAACTAATTATGTATTCATCTGATGGTGTTCCCATCTGTTCCACATTTAAGTCAGTTTACTGGGCAAAATAGTTTGAGGGACATTACCAAAAGCTTTGCTGAATGACTTCAACTTCATATAGCAAGCATGTAACACAGGTCCTACAGGTACTGTGTGGTTGCCAGTATGCTTCCAGTCCGGCTTTAAGGTGCTGATGATAATGTTTAAAGTCCTAAACAGCTTGTGTCCTTGATATATAAGGGAGCACCTCTGTGCATGCATGCTTGCCTGAGGACTGGGATCTGCTGGAAGGTCTGTCTTTAGCTAGTGGAAGCAGAACCTTCTATGAGGATGTGGAAATGGCCTTCCGTTTTTTTTTTTTTTTTTTTTTTTGTGGCACCCTTACTCTGAAATACCTTCTGCTGGGAAGGATGATTGACACTGGTGTTGGCTTCATTTTAGTGCCAACTAAAGAGATGTCTCTCTATTAAAGACTTCAGGGTCTAATTATTTTATTCATTTTCTTCTTATACAGATTGGCTTGGTTTTAACTGTTTTAGCTAGCTCTAATGTGATAGTTGGTTTAATATATTTTTAAATTGTACTGCCATAAACTATACTACATTTTAAATTGTCTGAATTAATTTTATATTACACTGCCCTCATATCTTGGGATATGGAAGGATAGAAATCTTTTAATTAACAGTGGTTGAGAACTTGCACCATCCAATATAGCTGTGATGACAGAGCTCTATCATCATAGTTACATCTGAGGATGCTTCCCCCCAAAAAACTTTTTGAGCCTGGCTGTGCCTTAATCAAAAGATTTCCAATGTGCTTAAGACTGAGGTGCTAGGAAATGTCTGTAGTGCTCTCCCAGACACAAGGAGCATTGAGAACAGGTAACTGAAAAGATCTCTTAGGATCCTTCTGCGACTTCTTGTCTCATTGCAGCCCACAAATGGGAGAGTGCTGCACACATAATTTGCCAGCATACCAATCTGCAGCACTTTGGAAACTTTTTTGTTTGGGCTGCTGCCTAGGCTGACAAGGTAGATTTTGAGGGTCATGTCCAGTCATTAATGACCATAAGTGTAAATCCTAGAAGTTATAAGATCAAAAGTCCAGCTTATGATCTTGTAACTACTGAACTGAATGTGAGTCCATATTTTGTACTGATGTTGTTTTGTGCCTACATAACCATACTTTTCTGGTGTCCTTCCAACATTCAGGCCACTTCCTTAAACTTAAATATATTGAGCCTTTTCTTTTTTTATTTTTCTGCTGTGTCTGTAGTTGAAGGCAAGTGCCTTTAGGCTTTTTCCTTGTAATGATGATGCTGTACTTCTTGTTTTGAAAAGGCGCGTGGCTCTCTCTTATTTGTTCTCTTTTAGACACGTCAGGTAGTTTGTAAAAGGCTGTCATGAGCAACTCTGAAAAAACATTCTAGAAGTCAGGATAAAACGTGTACTTGGAAACATTCTACAAAATACAAGATGTGATATAATTCATGACCACTGGCCAGGTATCCAGTCAGCCAGCTAGCCTTCTAGTACTCATAAACTGCTTCCTTTACTTTGAAGAAAAGTTTGTTATAGAACATATTGGCATTTTTTTCAGATATTGTGATAATAACTTGAGATAGTAAGATTATACTTAAATGTCCAAAGTATTTCCATTTTTGCTAGAGGCATTATTTTCCACTTCAAACTAACTGCTTAAATATGTGGATACTTTCTTCCTCCTCTGTCTCTCCGTCCCTTTTCTTTCTTTTGTTCCTTTTTGACCATATTATATTATAATAATATTTGGGATCATTTTTCCTGTTCTTCATCTGTCTTGTAACTGTGGTCATTGGTTTACAGAGCCTAATACAATCCTTGTTCTGTGTTTTGCAAATAGTCCTAGAGCAAAATGATAAAATAGTTTTAATGTGTGTATGATCCAATAAGGAAAGATCAGTTTCTAAAGCACTATCTTGTATTAGAGAAAGTAAAGAGCCTTGAAAGTTGTTTCTTTGTAGATTCTTTGTCTACAGATCTAAATTTCACAGCACAGCCCAATGGGTTTAATCAAATCTACAGTGGCCCCTCCACTTTTGCAAGGATTCGAGGCATAGAACCCACATGAAAGTGGAACAAACACAAATAGTTACTGCTTCTCCTCCTATTCCCTTGACTTTTGCCCCGGCAAACATGCCTTCCTTCTCTGTGTGTGAGCAAAAGGCAAAGGAATAGGAGAGGAGGAATGTGAGCTTTCCCACTCATTCCCTTGCCTTTTGCCTGAGTGAAGAGAAGGGAAGCATGCATGCTAGGACAAAAGGCAAGAGAATGGGGGGGGAGGTACTCATGTGCCTTCCTTCTCTGAACATGGTGCTCCCCACTCCCATTCCTTTGCCTTTTGCCTCAGCACAGCGAAGGAGGGCGCAGTGTACCCAGGCAAAAGGCAAGGAAATAGGGGGAGGAGAATAGGGAAGAAGGCACAGAAATTTAAATTCGTGACGCTCTCACCTGCAAATCAAGGGGAAGAACTGTAGGTTAAAATAGTGTAAGTATATATAGCCTGAAATATGTAACATATGGTACTCTAGTTCCTTGAAGAACCCATTGCTACTTCTTAATATTGCTTGCTATAGAAATAAAATGAATAATATTACCACTTAGACTAAATTAAATATAAAATGAATCCTGTGCCTTTAATGGACAGAATGTCTCATCTTGTACATAACTCTGCCATTATATAATAGGACCAGATATGTATTTCCATTGTTCCCAGTCTTCTATAAGTTGGAGAGGAATTCTTGTTTTCACAGTATTCAGAAATTTAACAGTAGTGCCAGATTCTTGGTAGTTGCCAATTTCAGAATTCAGTTTCTGTTTGCTACATAGAGCTGATTCTTAACATTTTGTTAGTTATCACTGTAATGCAGGGATGTCCTTCGGGTACATCAAATGTGATTTAGCATGTCATGTACAAAATCATTTAGTTCAAGTTGTCATTATTAAAACAGAATTCTATCCACATCATGAACAGTGTAAGTGTATAAAGGTATGATGGTGCATATACTGTGTTCAATAACTCTGCTGAGTTTGTCTAGTTCAAGTTAATTCAATGGCCCTAACAATGAGTAGTGATGAGAAGTACATTAAAAATAGGTATATGTGGTTGTACAGATCATGTACATTACTAGCATGTGTGGTTATGCAGTCAGAGAAACCCATATATTTCAGTTGTTATGATTGTATGTACATGGTTCATGTACATTCCTTCATGCAGATGCCATTGAGGAGAAATTTTGTGCCATGCAGTGTGAATAACTAGATTGCTGTATGTGTTGTTACTTTGGAATGCTTTTAAATATTTTTTTCCTGTCTGTTCACTCACTCACTCAAAAGCCATCTTGGGTAAGTGATATTTTCACTTAGTCTATGTTTTTTTTCCCTCCCTTTTGTTTATAGCCAACAGGACTTCTTGATGACTGCTTATGTGACATAGAGAGCATTGATGAGTTCAACAATTTTAAGATCTTCCCCAAAATACAGAAACTTCAAGAACGGGACTATTTCAGATATTACAAGGTAATGTAGGAATGGTATATTAGTCTGTAGGTGAGAGAAAGCTGTCATTCTCCTAAGCAATAAAAGGAAATAAAGGTGTTCTTAAGACTAAAGTAGTGTTTTCAAAGGTACAGATAATTGTGAAAGGAAAATGGATTAAAGGAAAGAATGACAAGATTTTGAAATGCTGTCAACTAATACAAATTTGTTGCTTATTTAGAAAAATTACTTATGAGGGTGTATCATTGCCTCAGAATTTGGATTTGTTTAAAAAAACTATTGGCCTTCTCCTCCCTGCCCCGAAATTGGTTGAACATTCAAGGGTATTCTTGAAGGAATAAATAAAATGCAAACAATTTGTTCCAGTAATATAATCTTAAACTTGTTTGCAAATAATGATAGCCAGATGCCACTGATGACCTTCAGCATTGTTCTGATTCCAGGTGTACGGTAGTGAAAATAAACTGAAGTTAGATAAGCTCAGTGGTTTCTGCTGATGAGAAAGGAAATGTGTACTACATCTGTTGCTTCTGGAATTTGCCCTTGATAAAACTGCTAACCTGAAGGTTATAGCATTTTAAAATGGGTACTTTTGTTTGAGAATATCTGATAAATAATGGTGTGCTTCTGGTTCACAGCTAGTTTTTAGTACCAATTTAAGTAGACCCATTGAATCAATGGAAAATTGGTAAGTCAATAGATATTTAAGTTCCATTTATTTAGTGGTGCACTCTAGTTGGGGCCAACAATTGGATTTAGAAATATTGTTCATTGTAGAATATTGTAAACCCAGGTGACCAGCATGATTTTTTCTGTTATAGTACAAAGAGGATTAAAAATATCTCGCCTGAGAAATTATCTTTCTAGTGCACTCATAGTACAAGTAATAGCATACCAATCTGAAATGGAGTTTGGTGCTTCAGAGTTTAAACTTCCTGAAGGACTATGATTGCCATTTAACAAGGATCTGTTGAGTCTCTGCAATTGCAAATATAGTTTGTAAAATTTTATGGAATTCTTCTGCTGATTTCTTTTTAACACTGTTTTGTGTGAAAGCTTGTGCAAACATGTTGCACAAAGAATCACCTGCCAGTTAAAAAGACATACAAACAAACTTTGGTTTAGCACTATATTTCTGGAGATTTCCTATCAAATATTAGATTAGTGTTGACTGCTGACCATATGTTTGTTACTGCAGTTAACTTGTTTGTGTCTTCACTAAGGTTTGATTCATGACAATGGATTCAATTTTTTTCAAAATACAAGAATTCCATTTTATTTTATATTTATTTTTATAATTTGGTAACAGGAATTATTGGCAGAACTGAAAAAATAGATTTTTCCTTATCAACAGACACAAAAAACTTTTCAAAATTCAGTGGATACAATGTATTAAGTCTATCAGTCTGTTAAGCTATCTTCACTTTTATTTTTTTGAGTTTTCAGGATCTTCTGGCTGAAAGTTTTTTGTGGAAGCAAAATAAATTCATGTGAAATGACATCAATAATAGAAAGAATGAAGCGGGTTTCCTTTTAATGCTAAAAGGGTTGCTTCATATCACTATATTTTTTCCTCTTGTGTAACAAAGAGAATTCATGTTTAGCAGCTTCTGTGGGGTTGCTTTTTAAAAAAAGAGGCATACTTAAAGAATCCAAGGAACTTGCTTCACTTGAACTCTGGGATCCTGGTTCATTAATGATCGTTTAGATGAGGTGAGAGGAAGAAACATAGGTAGCATGTATTATTTGGCCAGTACATCTATCATTTCCTTGAACTATGGCTTTAAGAGGAATGGCAATCTTATATTGCCATCATGATTAGTAATCATTTTCCTCCTTGAATTTGTCTCATCCACTTTTAAACCATCTGAGTTGGTGGCATTTACTACATCTTATGGTAGCAGTGTCTGATGATGTCAACATATAAAACAATAAAAAATATGACACAGGTTCTGAGTATTGTCATGTTAGAGAAATGGCTTAATATATAAATTGAAGATACTTCCAATGTGTGCTTCAGTTTATTTCTATATGCATAAGAGATGCATTTTCCGCATTGCAGTTGGCTATTATATTGGAAAAATGTTTTAAGGTGAACTGAATAAGCAAACACCTCAGCTTTGGTTAGTTTTCCTAATCTCATGTTTATATTGAAGAAATGATTCTCTACTACTTAGTTTCTACAGCGGAATTAGTTGACTGAAATCACCTATATATCTTCTTAACTTTAAGGTTAATCTGAAGAGACCATGTCCCTTTTGGGCAGATGATGGCCATTGTTCTATCAGAGATTGCCATGTAGAGCCTTGTCCTGAGGTATGTTTCAAAAGAAAAGAAAGGCAAAAGAATATCTCTTTTTTTTCTCTTTTGAGGTAAACTTAAGTTTATTGTCATGTACATAACATTAAGCTAAATCTAATGTTGGGATTACCTACAATTGAACCCTTGAATTGAATGGAAGATGTGAGTCTAAGTTAACTGAAGTCCCATTGATTTCAATGATGCGTTTGTAGGTAGGGCTAACCCATTGGTTTGAGCGTATCTAAGCAAGGTTTTGGGGGTTTTCTAGCAAATGTCTGAAATTGTGACAAATGTTACTTTTCAATGGTGTCTTGGTATTACAGTCTCTGCTAGTGGGAAGATACTTGCTAATGAGATTTTTTTCATCTTTGTAAACAAGCAGTCAAAGTTCAGTTGAAGTTGTTGTCATTGTTGTATGCCTTCAAATTTTTTAAGACTTTTGGCAACCCTAGGGTAAACTTATGATGGGCTTTCTTGGCAATATTTGTTCGGAGGGTTTTGCCTTTGCCTTCCTCTGAAGCTGAGAGAGTGTGACTTGCCCAAGGTTACCTAGTGAGTTTCCATGACTGAGTAGGGATTCAAACTCTGGTCTCCAAGTTATAGTCCAGCATTCAACCGCTATACCACCCTGGCTCTCAACTGAAGTAGCAGATCAAATAATTTAAATATTCGAAGCTCAGCGTAATTGCTTTTTCATTGTTAAACCTATGAACCTGCAGTACCTTAAATCACACCTCTGACTTCAGTAGCGTGTAGATTTTGTTCATAATATGATGAGTGACTCTGTTTTGAATGCTAACCAAATTGACAAGCTTATCCTTAGCATTTTACAGAAAAGGCCCGTTGATTTAATAGAACTGCAACTTGGCAACGTTGTCAAATCTAATCTGAAAGACTTCCAGGCTTTCAAACAGCTCAGCTCAGAATAAAGTTTCAATGCTCAACTAGCTTCCTGGTGGTTTGGCTCACCCATTTAATTGAGCCAGTGTGGTGTAGTGGTTGGAGTATTGAACTGAGGCTTGTGAGATCAAAATTCTAATTCCTATTAAGCTGGTTGACTTTGAGTAAGTCGCTCCTTGTCAACTTGACCTGTTTACTAAGTTGTCATAGGGATGAAAGTGGGAAGGAGGAGACCATGTATCTTACCCTTGAGCTCATTGGAGGAGAAGCAGGATGTAAATGATACTAATAAAATTCTGCACTTTCTTCAGTTCATTTAGTTTTGGGGCCAAGAATAATTTGTGAAATGTAAGAATGAATAATTACATCATCTGTATGTTTCTTCCAGAGCAAAGTACCAGTTGGAATTAAAGCTGGAAGTGCTAACAAAGTGAGTAATTTCTCCCTAAATTTATTTTTATCTATTTTTACTTTTTTCATTTATATCACACGTTTCTCCCAATAGTGAGACTCAAGGCAGTTGAGAACACATTTAAAAACAGTACAGATTGAAACTATACAAAGTCATTAATAAAAATATAAGTTATTTAAAGAGCAATTGAATTATTTATAAAGTTAAAACATTAAACATTAAAAATATTAAAATTCATTAAAAGACCATGTGCAAACCTTAAAACAGGACTGCGCAACTTTAAAACCCTACTCCAGTTAGTTTTTAAAAGCCTCCCAGCGTAAAAATGTTATCACTTGCTGCCAGAGGGAGAGCAAGGATGGGCTAGTCCTGGCCTCCCAAAAGAGGGAGTTCCAAACTTTAGGAGGAGCCACCAAGAAGGACATCTTCCTTGTTTCCACCAAATGAGCTTGAGGAAGTGATGGGGAAAAGAGAAAGGTGTCTCCAGGTAATCATAAAGCTTAAGGGACTCATAGAGGGAGCTATAGTCCTTCAGATAAACTGGACTCAAGCCATTTAGAGCTTTATAGGTCAAAACTAGCACTTTGAATTGTGCCCAGAAATGGACTGGCAACCATTGGAGCTATTGCGGCAAGAGTGCTCCCTGTAGCCAATCCCTGTTAACAGTCTGGCTGCAGCTCTTTGAGCCAACTGAAGTTTCTGAGCACTTTCCAAAAGCAGCCCAATGTAGAATACATTTCAGTAATCTAAACGGGATATAACCAAGACATGTACCACCATGGCCAGATCTGACTTCTCCAGAAATGGGTGAAGTGGGTGCATAAACTTTGCTGACCAACCCATGAAATGAAGAGACCACACACAGGGCTTGGATTGAACTAGGGCAATTCATTAATGTATGCCTGATTAACATGAACTGGAACTTGAACTTGGGCTTGAACTTTCTGACATGAGAAAGGGGGAGGTCAGCAGAATGAGATTTGCTAAGGCAAGGGATCACCGCCCGATCTCCCCCCGGCCTCCCTTGGGCAAAGTACTGGGTCCTGAAGTGGACACATGAAACTAGATTCTGACTTCGGCTGACCCTTTTCTGGAAGGCGAGCCCCCCTGCCGAGCCCCACTTTGTCTCTCAATCCCTGAAGTGAGGGCCAACTGTGGGCCCACCCCAAGTACAACTCTATCATCGTCCTTTCCCCATGTCTGACAACAAGACAAGAGGGCTCCAGAGGCTTGTCCTACACCAAAGAGTGCCAGAGGTACCCACCGAAGCCTTCCGACCCCCCCACCTGCCAGTGTGACTTAATTAAACAGCCTGTTTAAGACACCACCCTAAGTAGCCAGTTGCCTGTCTCCCCTGGTGCAGTGTAGGTGACCCCCCCCCCCAGAGGGGAGAAAAATTCCTACCTGGCCCCAAAGTCACAGCAAGCTTACATTGAAACCAAAAGGTGGCAGGGTGGGTCACCGCAAAAAACAAAGAGGCTGAAGAGGGGGTGGCGTGGCCCTAAAAAGGGCTTGCTGGATCCGTCCCCTTCCCAGCCCATTGTGTGACCCCGGTTGCACAGCGATTGTGTGGTCTTCCGTCATGAGAGGCTAACAAAGGCATCTCCCCCCTGCTTGCGCTGTAGCATGGGCAGGGGGAAATGAGTTAGCTGTAAAAATGCACTCCTAATAATTGCTGAAACTTGGACCCCCAGGTTCAGAGCTGAATCCAGGAGTACCCCAAACTGTGAACCTCCATTTTTTAGAAGAAACATAACTCAATCTATCACAGGCTGAATCTCTATTCTCAGATCTGTCTTTTGAGTGACCAGGAGTACCTCTGTCTTGTTTGGATTAAGCTTCAATTTGTTCACCTTCATCTGGTCCATTACAGCTGTTAGACACCAGTTTAGCCCAGGAATAGCTTCTTGGGAATTATGTAGAAAGGAATAATAGAGCTGGGTATCATCAGCATACTGGTAACACCTGACCCCCAGACTCTGGACAGCCACTTTCAGCAGTTTCATGTAGATGTTAAATAGCATAGGGGATTCCATGGGCCAGTGGCTGAAGAGTCAAGCAAGAATCCCCCAGCATTACCCTCTGAGAATGCCTCTCAGGGAAGGAATGGAGCTACTGCAGAACAATACCTCCAAGCCCCATCCCAGAGAGGCAACTCGGAAGGATACCATAATCAGTGGGATTCAGAGACACCAAAAGATCCAGCAGAACCAACAGGGACGCACTCTCCCTGTCCAGTTCCTGGTGTGGGTTGTCCACCAAGGTGGCCAAAGCTGTCTCTATCTCATAACCAGGTGTGAAACCAGACTGAAATGCATCTAGATAATCTGCCTAACCCAGGAACCCCTTGAGCTGAGAAGCCACTACACACTCTAGTACTGTGCCCAAATAATGAATGTTTGAGACTGGCCTTTGGTTATCCTGTATAGCAAGATTCAGTGAAGACTTTTTCAGAAGAAGTCTTACCACAGTTGTCTTCAAGAATGTTGGGAGTGTGCCTTGTTATAAACAGGCATTAGTCACTTCCCCTCCCCACTCAGGTAGTCTTCCTGTTTAATAAGCCAGGAAGGGTAAAGGTCTAGTACACATGTGGTGGCTCCTGCTCTCCAAGGATCCTGTCCACATTTTTGGGCTGCACAAATTGAAAAGTATCCATCATCACTGGACAAGCAGGGGTCAAGGTTAACCTTCATCAGACCTGTATCAATTCTGGCCTCCAAGTCAGAACAAATCTGAGTGATTTTATCTGGGAAGTGGTGGGCAAATTGTTCACAGCAGGGTATTAAGTGTGGCTTACATTTTCTTTCGGACCAGTTTGTAACAGTTACCTGACTGCTTGAAACAGCTCTGCTGGACTGTTCTGTGCAGATGCAGTAGTGCTAGCCAGAAAAACCTTTTTTGCTACTTTTATTGCCTCACCATATGCCTTCAGATAACTTTTAGCTGATTTTGGTCAGACTTACTCTGATTTTTCTGCTGCTGTTGCTCTAGTTTCCACCTCACTCATTTCATTGCTGCTAGCTACTTAGAAAACCAGTGGGCTGGTTTAGCTCCATACCTTAAGAAGGGGTACTTAGGAGCGATTGTGTCTGCACTCTGGTCATTTCCCCACTGCAAAGATCAATTAGAACTTCAACAGGATTGCCTACTGAAGTAGCAGGAAACTCCCCAAGAGCCATCTGGAATCCATCCAGATCCATATGCTTCCTAGGGCAGACTGTTTTGATGGGTCCTTTGCCCCTGCAGAGGTTCTGAGTCCCAGTAAATCTAAAACTGACCAAGAAGTTATCTTGCCATGACAACGGAACAATAGAAGGCTCCTCCATTCCCAGATCACCATCATTCTACCCTGTAAAGAAAACGAAGTCTAGAGTGTGCCAGCTTCATGAGTGGGGCCAGATGCCACTTGGGACAGAACCATAATTGTTATGGAAGACATGAAGTTCTAAGCCACACCTGACAGGGTGGACTCAGCATGGATGTTGAAGTCCCTCAGCATTACAAGCCACAGGGAATCCAACACCACCTGCAAGACCACCTTAGCTAGCTCAGGAAAGGAGACTGTTGAGCAGTACACTAACAAAATCCATAATCTGGCCTAGCCACCCACTTTAAATAAACACATTCAGACCCTGCAGACTGAGAGATGGGGTGCCTGCTCATGGAAATATTATCCCAGTAGACCGGTGCAACTCCCCTTTTCCCCAGGTCTCACCTACTGTTGCACAGAGAATCCTGGTGGGCATTGCTGAGAGAGATTATCTCCCCAGCCTCATCCAACCGGGTTTCTTTAAATAAAAAATAAAATAGGATAGTGTTCTCCCCACAACCAACAAATGGCAAAGTACAGTTGCCTCAGTTACTGGAGCTTGCTGCCCACTCTTGCCATTTCCATGAGTTGCCACCGCATTGTGCTGTGTTTATTCAGTGGGGAAGCAGGCAAGGGTGTTCTCATTGCTGTTTTGTATGTGTGTGCATTTTTTTTTCTTTTGGAGAGGACTGAAACAGACAGTTGACTCAGAGTCTCACTGTGCTTCCTTGCCATGGAAACATAGTTAATCATTCTCTCTCTTTTTCTTTCTGCTTTTCAAGGTGAGCAGAAGCAAAGTGGATCTAGTTTCAAAATGGGCAACTTGATCAGCAAGCATTCATAATATAGCTTCTTCCTAAAAGGTCACTTCTGAAATTACCTGTAGGGTCAAATGTCAGGCAGGCTCTGGAGAAAAGTTTTTGTTTTCTTTTTCTGTATGTACGCATGTCTTTGGTACTAGATGTTTGGATACGGAATCTTTTGCTACCTATTTCCTAAACACAATAGGAGATTTTAGAAGTTTGCGTAGGAATTGAAATGTTTTTGTTCCAGAAGGGGCAATGCTCTGGAAGATCAAGTATATTTAATATTTGCAAAGAGTACTGTCCCCATTGTCACTATTACCTTTAGTAAAAGAATCTGTGTTGTACATACAAAATATTGTATACCTTTTCTTAACAGTATGCAAAAATAGCAAACCATACCAAAGAACTTGAAGACTGTGAACAAGCTAACAAACTGGGAGCCATTAATAGTACATTAAGGTAAGCCTTCTTTTTAAGAGTTTGAGTAAGAGAGGAAGATCCTAATGTTTATTGGATACAATTCCATATTCCTATTCTTATAGGTACTGTGGAAAACATTATACATATATTAATCACATGTTATCAACTGACTTGTAACATTTTTATCCAAATATGATGAATACAAGAAACATAATAATAAGGTAGTGCCTCTTAGTTTTCAGAACTGTTCTGCTGGCAAGATATAGTCATGAACCTGAAATGTATTTTCCCGATTGTTCTGATTTTCTCCTGTTCCTTTTGAGCAATACCTGTTTGCTAGTGTTAAGTACACAATTAAGGATATTCTCGACTCTTGAGTTAAGAAATTTATAAAACAGTACAGTAAGGAAAAGAAAGATGTCCTTTAGCATTTGAGATCTAAACATAGCTCCCTAAAATGTTACTGTGTTTGGAGTGTAAGTATGGAATTATAACTAAAATCTCTTGTAAGAAAGCAGTTGCTTGTGGATAATTTACTTCAACTGTCATAACATGAAAAATACGGATCTTATATTTTGTGCTAATATTATGACATGGCTTTACATACTTGATTTTGATATACTAACTTTAGTGCTCTGCCTTGATGTTCTTTGGGGGCTGTAACTGATGATCTGTTTTAGCCTCATTTCAGTTGTGATTTGGCTTTTTTATATGAAAGCAAAATGGTTTAAAAATATAAATGAATGCATTGTCCATTTACAGAGAGCCATTGTGGTATATTGGTTTGAGTGTTGGGCTACAACTCTGGATACCAGAGTTCAAATCTCCACTCAGCCATGGAAACCCAGTGGGTAACCTTGGGCAAGTGATACTCTCTCAGCCTCAGAGGAAGGTAAAGGTGAATCCTCATCTGAAGAAATCTTGCCAAGAAAACCCCAAGATAGATTCACCTTCAAGTCATCATAAGTTAAAAATGACTTGAAGGCACACATCAAGAACAACAATAACAACATTTTTCAGTTACTAACACTATTTTTTTTCTTTCACCTTTTCACAGCAACCAAAGTAAAGAGGCTTTCATTGACTGGGCCAGATATGATGATTCACAGGATCATTTTTGTGAACTAGATGGTAAAACTGTTTGTTCTTTTAATTGTGTGTTTTGCAACCCATAGTTTTGAACCAAAAAAATTATTTTATTTCCCATACACTTGGAAAGTTTATCCATGTACTTCACAAAGAGAACACATGTCCAAATGCTCTTAGAAGAACAACTTGGTTCTAATGATCCTTCAAACAGAAGTAAGCAAGGGTGTCATGTACTTCACCTCTCACAGTTTTCCCATTTACACTTGATCACTGTGCATGGTTTGCCAGAATGTACAAACCAAACTATGCTGACCGTCATTTTCCACTCTACATACAAATAGCAAACTCACTTTTAGAGTGCCTGTCCTTACGCACACGCATGCATGTTACATGTATAAGGGAATATTAACCAGGCTGGGAAGCCAAAGTTACAGGTGAGTAGCCTGTGTTTTGCAGATGAAAACATGCAGGTGGTGGGCAGCTTCCCAAAGCAGCCAGTTAGAAGTGAACATGTTTATGGCCACAAAATCGAGGAAGAAATGGGATGGAGTGCCCTGGAAGATGGCATGATCATGTAGTTGGCGGTAACCACTGAAATGAGGCATATTTTATTGCAGGTTCCACTTATTATGTCCAGATTAACAAATTATGATCACTGCTTACCTTTTAAACAAATTTAGATTTGTTGCAGCAAACCCTGGCTTTGGATTTTGGTTTGAAGTGTAAGAACATACCATAATTTGCCAATTTGTATGTAGTGGCAACCTCTGGTTAACATTAAACTAATGTGTGTCTTGTTCATAATCTTCTACATTATGATTTGAAGGATTCTTGTATTTGTTGTATTTGTAAGGTGTTTCCTGCTTCTGCTATTGCCTATAAGTCACAACCCTGCCTCTCAAAAAAATTTCATAACAAGTTAACAACATCTTAAAAGTGTTAAAATCTTTTCTTTGAAAAAAAGACTAGTTCTGAAACAAATCATAAGCCCACATATATAGGTGGATTGTTTCACGTATTCAGATGTTTTCATCTATTACAATTGATGTTGAGCAAACATAGCAAAAGAAATTGTGAAGTTACCAAATTGGGTTCCACTTAATTGGAAGCTAGTTTCCTTCCATAAAAAAAAAGTTGTTGTTGCATATCTTTAAATGTTTATAGTGCAACTAACAAAATGTCCTGGTACCACTTTCCTGGGATATTTTATTTTCCAGCATTTTGTGAATAAAAGCGAAGTAGCACCTGCGTCTGCTGTAGAATTCTATTTAAAATTTTTCTAACCCGAAGTCCCCTGTTTGAGAGTTTGAGGGTACACATGTGGTTTAGAGTAAAATTTGCAAATTGTTTTTAATCTCCCATTCATATATATTTCTATATAATGTGGTTGTTAATAGTAGTAATAATAAATTACTGCATAAAGCAACCTATTTGTCTCCTTTTTGTGTGGCAAAGAAACAAGCCAAGAAATCCCCTGAAATGTTTGTTTCCTTTAGATGAGAGATCTCCTGATGCTCAGTATGTGGATTTGCTGCTGAATCCAGAGCGTTATACTGGATACAAAGGGCCCTCTGCATGGAGAGTATGGAACAGTATCTATGAAGAAAATTGCTTCAAGTAACTGGGGAGGGAGGGCAAAATTAAAACATTTTAGTTTCTTTGAATTGCAGAAAAAGAAAATATATCTCAAATCTTTTCTTTCCTTTAGACCACGATCAGTGTATCGTCCGCTAAATCCCCTGGCACCAAGCAAGGGTGAGTCACTGAATACTGTATAACTTAATAATGGTTTGAAAGTTGAAAGTTTGAAGTGACACATCCCTGAGCCATTTGAGAAAGTAACAAGGACTTAAGGCAGGAATTCCTCCTATATAAATTCTCTGGTGGTCCTTTTTGGTGTCTGTATTTTATTTTTCTGTTTTCTTGATGTGCATTCCTCTTTTGATGAGTCCTGTCAAGCCTGTTTACAAAATGAGTCCATGTTTTAAAAAAGTATCTAACATGCCAAATACACTAATAGAAACCACAGAAGAATAAAATAGTAAACAAGGAGAAAGTGAAACAGCAGCTAAAGCTTCTGCTGTTGAAAGCATGTGTGAACAGAATAGACCTCATAGGTAAAGTATGCATACATAAGTGAAAACACCAGGATAACAATTTTCATACAGAGTTTCATGCTCTGGCCCCTACCATAGAAAAAGCATTCCATTTGTTAGCTCCATGTCTAGCATGTGTACGTTTATGCGCATGAGCCTCTGAAGATGATCTGAACGAACAACACCATAGAGAAGGAGAGTGTTTAGTTACCCATGCTGGTCAAATCAGCAATCTGGAAGTCTCTAAAGTCTTGTAATACATGGTTGCTATGGTCACAGCATACAGTCCCGCTTAAAAATCTGGCCATCCCATTTTGCATCAGCTGAAGCTTCTGAATACTTTTCAAACGTGCCACAACTAAACTCATTTTAGGAGACTAGTTGAGGTGTTTCCAGAGCCTACATCCAATTGTGTGATTCTGTGATTACGTTTATCTCCGAGAAAGAATGCAACCAGTACAGTTACCATAGGTAGTGAAAGGTGTGGTGAGCTATATATGCTGATCATTCAATGTATGTATATCCATCATCAATGCTGGTTCTAAAAGCGTGCGTGACCCCTGTAAAAAATGAAGTGCATGAACTTGGTTTGAATAGAATTACACATCCCTTACAGATCTAATTGGATGCCACTTCTGTTGTTTAACCCATGTTTAAGCTTGTGTTTTCATACAGTGTGACTATTTTGAGATTACTGCTTTAATCTTTATATTCTCAGTACTAGAACTGATGAACTGAATAGCAAATAAAAATGTTGTGCATTTTTAAAAAAATCAATGAATTTATATCTAAGTTTAAAATGAAATAAATGAATAGAATAACTTATTACTAATCTCTTAAAACTTTCTTTATTTTCAGGGGAGGATAATGGTGAGTTTTCATAATGTAATATTATTTCAGTGTATCTCTTAAGTTTTGGAGCAAATAAAAACACAACAGTTAAATATGTGAAGTCTACAACTTAAACTAATAGTGTGCTTAATGTAGCTATTGAGTTTCCAGAGGGGGAGGGAAGGAGGGGAAAGAGAAGCCAGATCGACAGATCAGGACTTATATTAGTCAGGCTTTGAAATGTGGATGCTAGTTGTTCATCCTTTCTTTGTAGCTAGTAGAAGTAGTACTTTGATAATTATTACTAATTTGTCTGGATAGATATTTCTATACTAACCATTGTGGAGAAAGCGGATCAATGAATCTCCGGAGATCTGCACATAAATTTCAGTATAGCAGATTTGGGGCTTTTCATGTTGTCCAACTGGTTCCTATGCATGTTAATACAGATTTTTTTTTAACTGATATAGTCTTGAGTGTTCCTTAACTGATTGAGGAATTATTTTAGTTCATTTCTTAGGATATTTTTAGACTATTTAGCAGTTTAAAAATTCTAATCTGAATTTGTTTTTGTGTTCCCAGGAGAATCATTCTATACATGGCTAGAAGGTAAATAAATTACCTAGGAAAAATGCTAATGAAATAGAAGGTAGCCATTTCAGTTCAGCTATATAACCCAAGAGACCTGTGGTGCCTAAAAGACTGGCTAAGTTATCTCTAGGTCAAGAAAATTCACACCACAATTAACTTTCAGTCTTTTCTTTTCTTTTGTTTTGTTTTGTTTTGTTTTGTTCCATAGGACTCGGCTATTTGTTTCTCAAAGACTGTAATGATGAAATCATAATGTTGACATCATAGGTCAAGGCCACCTTATCCAAAAGGTGCAACAGGGCAGATTTAATATGTCCAATTCATGTTAAATGCTTGAAAAGTCCTGTAAGATTAATAGAATGGTTAGAGCATAAGTGTAGGAAAGTAAAATCTCTCCCACTATCTACATGAACACAGTGCCTGTTATCATTTGATGCTTCTTACCAATGTATCTCTGCTTATGTTATCCGCTGTGTGCAGCCCCCTGTCAACTTCATATGTGCAGTTCTGGATCTAACTTCTTCATCTGGCTCAGTTATAATGAGCCTTGGCAATGATCAGTTGCAGGGCCAGGGAAGTTAGGATAATACCTCTCTGTTGTCCTTCCCCCTGAAGCTGAAAATCCTTTTAGCATGGAAAGCCTTTAACATGCAAGTGATCTGTTGCTGAAGGGAGTTTTAATTGGATGGCTGTCTTCTTTATTGTTTTCTTGTTACTGTGTTTCACTTTATATTAGGTTTTAATTCAAGTTTTGTTTTTTAATTGCTTTTTACTATGAGCTGCCTTGAGTGCCATTTATGGTGGAAAGGTAGGATACAAATTTAATAAAACCATGGATTTCCATGGCACGAATGAACTGCAATGTGCCTTAGGTCTGTGCACTACCCACTGCAAACTGGAGGAGGACATTAACTTGTAGGTTTGAGCACACTGCATTTTTCTAACTAGGGGAATGAATTAGTAAGAAATACTCAGATTTAATCCTGGTTCGTTATTTATTGCTTTAGTTATATTTTGAAACAGAAGGGCTTCTTCTCCACAGAAACCTTTTGATTCTGTGAGGGATTCTGTTGGTTGGAAGGGAAAAGAAGCTGTTTTCATCCATTCTTACTACCTCCCATGCTGTCACAGGAAGTCTCTCAACTCCCTGGAACAGAACTTGAGAATGTGCAAGGGACTGTAGATAGAAGGAGAAATTGACCAGACTTGTGTTTCCTCCCTTCTGCTAGTGAAACAAGGGCTGGATCCTAAGTCTAATTTGTTTAAAATCTGAAGTAAAGCTTCCAGACTCTGCATCGGTGTGAAAAAGAGTGCATGGAAGGAGGAATGTGTGAGCACAACGCTTAAGGCAGATCACTGGCAAACTAAGAAACATAGTGTATTATTACATATTTATTTTATTTATATTGGGCTTTTCTCTCACAGTATGAGACTCAAGGCAGCTTACAGCACAGATTAAACTAGACCATGCTAAATTCAATCATAATAGAAAAAATTGATTAAAGAATCATGTTAAAAACAATATAAAACATAACAGGAAAAGAAAACAACTGAGGACTCCTGATTAAAGAACTGTTCTGCAACAACCAGGCCATGGCCAAAAACCTGTCTAAGCCAAAAGGTCTTTGCCTTCCTGCAGAAGAAGAGCAAAGAGGGGACCAATCTAACCTTCTGTGGGAGGGGATCCCACAGTCTAGGAGGCGTTTTGTTCTGTGTTCTCATCAGACATGCCTGTGATGTTGATAGGAACAAGAGAAGGTGTTATCCAAGGAACTCAATACTAGGCTTATATAATAGAGAGATGTGATCTTTCAGATAACCTGGACTGAAGCCACCGAAGATTTTATTGGTCATAACAAATTGTGCACATAAGCAGATCACTGGGCAACAAAGCTGTTGTGAGGGAAGCTATATACTTTTGAACCAGACCATTGAGTCATGCTAAGTTGATACAGATGGTAACTATTTTTTTCCCCTTGTTTAGGTCTTTGTCTTGAGAAACGAGTATTTTATAAGCTCATTTCTGGACTTCATGCTAGTATCAACTTGCATCTTTGTGCAAATTATCTACTTGAAGGTACTTAGTCCATCTGTATTTGTTATTGTGGGAAGTCAATTGCTCATAGGGTATTTTCAGAGAAACTTGGAAATTTTTCAGTTGCATTTTATTGTTCTAAGTATAGTTTTAATCACTTGATATTGTGAATAATTTAATTCCATTTTAATGTTTATTTTTGGTGTGTATTTTTAGATGTATTCTTTTTTTAATTGTAAGCCACCTTGAATCCTAATTTGTGGAGAAAGGCAAGATAAATAAATATAGCAAGATGAAGAAAAAGTTGAGTTGAACAACGTAGCAGAATTACTTCAAATATTGTTTTTCCAGAAACTTGGGGGAAACCACGTTGGGGCCACAATGTTAAGGAATTCACTCGTCGGTTTGACTCTGCTGAAACAAAAAGTGAAGGTCCAAGGCGGCTAAAAAATTTGTATTTCTTATATCTGGTGGAACTGCGTGCGTTGTCAAAAGTTGCATCATACTTTGAGCGTTCAGTTGTAGACCTTTACACTGGAAATGCTCAAGAAGATATGGAGACAAAGTCTCTCCTGTTAGAAATCTTCAGAGACACAAAGTAAGTATGCCTTTATCCAGCCCACAATTTAATGACAGCTAGATGTAGTCAAACACACTGATAAACATATAGGATATTGCATAAAGATGAAAATATTAAACAGACTGTGACAATTAGTCAAAGGGATATGAGATGGCAAAAACATTTCCTAAACTTTCCTTCAAGGACAGCAACTGCTAGCAAGTGAGAAAAACAATTCCATCTGGCTGCTGTTACGATCTTTAAGCAAAACAGGAATTCTCCTGTTCTTCTTGTGTGTACAAAATGAAAAAAAAATGTTGCTTTGAAAAAGCCACCTACTAATCCTCTTATCCACTTAGTCCTGTAACCAAAACTTGTGGTTAAGGGGGCCTACATAATCTGGAAATAGTTGCCAAATAGCATGAACATGAGTGGAATTGTGTTAAATAGTAAAAAATAATTAAAGCACTTTAAGACTGAGCTTTCTGAAATTTTAAGGGATTTACCAATTCTGTACTGCTACTGGTATTAGAGACCTTTTGTATTTGAGTTTGTTTCTGAATTAACACTTGGTTTTCTCTTTTAAGAGGTGTTCTTTTCTCGTGCTTGATATTATTGTAGAATTGTTCACATAATTGGAAAACATGGACTTATGCAATAGATTTTAAAAATTTTGATATAGCTTTATATATAATTCACTCAGGTCTTTTCCTATGCACTTTGATGAAAAGTCTATGTTTGCTGGAGATAAAAAAGGGGCCAAATCTTTAAAGGTAGGCACAATGATTTCATATATTATAATTCAAGTTGTGTAAAGGAAACGAGCTTAAACCTGTGAAAAATAATATATTGATACTTTGAAACAAATGGAACTGGTTTGATTAGGTAACGATTTTAAAAAGATGATTTTAGTAAAAAATATATATAAATCTAAAAGTCATATTAATATTGTTGACTAACAGATATGTTGTATACTTTCTGTTCAAGATACACTGATTATTTTTTTACACTTTAAAACTGAAATGGGTGTTATCGAGAATTACTTCAGCGAAGCAGAATTTACTCCAAATTGCCTAAAAGGATTGTAATGCTGCCCTATCTCAATCACAGTGTAGACATTTGGACTACCTAGATGGCTTGCACCTTTTTACGTGCTTGTGTACAAATCGCACTTTTGCTTCCCTTTTCAGATTTGTCAAGCGCCATTGAAATTGGTACGGTACCCACAGTTAGCTCCCAGCCAGTTTGCAACCATGGTTAAAAGTGATTTTGCAGATTGGTGAAAGCACTGGTAGAGAGTTATGATGAAGTATGGTTTATCACTGCAGAATGAGTGATGAGGATGAGAGAGAAGCAGAACTTGTACGCATGCCTAACCATGACTGAGAGCGGGGAGAGTTACCTCTGCACCAGGCCCAAGAATTTTTGAAAATGCAATGTCTCATTGTCTCAAAGTAGAAATTTCAGAGAATCTGTATCGTTTACATAGGTGTTTCTATTTATTGATAGGAAGAATTCAGGCTGCATTTCAAGAACATATCCCGTATCATGGATTGTGTTGGCTGTGATAAGTGCAGGTTATGGGGTAAATTGCAGGTATGTGGTGTCGCTATTCATTGTGGATTTACTTACTCTTAGATTGCAAAATGACTTTGAGTAGGCCAGCTGCCAAATAGCTCTGATGATAAGAATTTGGAAATCTTTCTTGAAGTAAGCCTTGAGCCTGTGTGGAAGGTCCACTGCATTTTATGGCTGGTTCACACCTGTCTTACTAATCACAGTCCATGCCAAGATAATTCCCATTTTATGCATATTAAATAATTCCTATTGATGATTTCTAGCTGGCCTAGCTGTAGGAAACATTGTTTTTTTTCACTGTCTACAGTATGTATATTCAGAATGATAGAATATGTTTTTGTTGATTATGAACAGTATAGCACTTTAGAGGTTATATTTGCAAAAAAAGTTCTTAATTTGACACTTTTGGTAAAGAAGTTCATTTAAAATAGAATTTTAGTTTTTCGTTTACTGCTATGGATTAAAATTATCTGAAAACAGAATGCTGTTAAACTGCAAACATGGACAGGGAATCAATACTGTACTGGTATATGTGAGGGGAAAAAATGCTTGTTCTCTCCCCTGCAGCCCTTGGTGCTGTCTAAAAACCAGCTCAAGCATGTTTCTCAGCTTTCTGAAACAGGTATTCAAGATGAGAAAGCTTCAGTGAGGAGGCAAGATTTCCCCTCTCAATTCTGCTGATGGAAGCAGTTCCATCTGCGAATGCCCCCTCTTGGCTTTTGGCCATGATTTTGTGAACAGGTTTATTATTGGTTCATAGTCTTTGGTCTTAAGTTTCTGTTAAGTGCTGCCTGCTGTTGCCTTGCTGTTTAACAAGCTGTCTCTCTTTAGACTCAAGGATTAGGAACTGCTTTGAAGATCTTATTTTCTGAAAAAGAAATAAGAAACCTTCCTGAACATAGTCCATCAAAAGGCTTTCAACTCACACGGCAAGAGATAGTTGCTCTTCTAAATGCCTTTGGAAGGCAAGTGGCATTCTTGTTACTGTAGCAGTGTAGTTATCAGCTAGTCTGCTTATTCTAATGTGGCCTTGAAATTGTTCATTATTATCTTAAATATTTATATATTGCTTCTAAACTTTAGAGTCAAAGGACTGTGTAGTCTTCTCAAAACATTTTGCACAGTCACACAATTCACAGTAAAACAATATTAACATAAAGGCTTTTTATTCATTTGCTAGTCCCAGCTAGAATAGACCTATTGAATTATTAAGATTTACACAAGTGTCCACTTGCTATTCAGCACTTCGATTCAGTGAGTTGCTACTAAAAATATTTTAGGCATGTGAAAGGTACATGTCAACCCCCCCCCCTTTTGCACAATGAGGATAACAGGTATCTTCTTTAGCATTCTTTGCCTTGCCTGCACAGCGCATATAAGTATTAGTGATAATGAGCAATTTAACAACATCATTGGATTCTGGGTGAAATTTATTAAATTATATCCCATCTTTCTACAAAAAAATGACACCCGAGGCAGCTAACAACAATAATTAATATTTAATATTAAATAATCAAAAGAAAAACAAATTTTCAGTAAAACTAACCAATGCCCAAGCTGTTAAAGTCTCTTCAGCAGCAAATGACAAAAGTCTGTCTGAATAAAAAGTTATATTCTTTTCATGTACTTTTCAACAGGAGGCTGGCCTCGCTTATGTAGCGGAGAGCTCCAAAGCCTCAGAGCAGCCCCTGAGAAAACCTTCTCTTACCTGCCCTCTAGTGTCAGGAGATCCAAACAAGCACTTCTCCCAAGTTTTTAATATTGAGGCAGGCTTGTATGGGAGAATATGTCTTTCAGGTAGCCTCATCCAAAATTAGATAGGGCTTTTATAGGTCATAATTAGCACTGTAATTTGTACCCATAAACAGACTAATATCTTGTAATGCTGTTGTAATATGTTACACACACACACATACACCCATAAGTGATCCTAATCAATAATTTGGGTAGAGCATTCCCTGCCACCTGAAGTTTGCAGGCATTTTGAAAGGCAGTTTCATGTAAAGTTCAGTGCAGTAGCCCAAACAGCATATAAGACTAAAGCATTCATCACCACAGTAAGATACAGTTCTACAGAAATGGATGTAGTTGATTTTGTGGTTATTTGCCATAAAGTCAGTTTTGCTTTGAGGAAACCCTGTGAATAAGAATCAGTCCATCTGTAATCTGGTCTTCCTCTTTTCCTATCATATAGTTGGTTAGCTTTAAGTAATTTCATTTTCTGGCCACCATAAACATCTGGGCATTAGGGTTCAGGGATGAATCTAGGAATACAGTGGAACTGTATTTGATATAAAACCATCCTTACTCCCTGATCTGACCATGAACTGTTCTGACTTGTCTGGATTAAGCTTCAATTTGTTTGCTCTCATCAGTACATTACTGGCATTGGATAGTAGTTCAGAACTGCATCTTTAGGTTCAAACTGCAAGGAACAAGAGAGAGCTGGGTTACAGCATACCGGGCAGTGTTCTGATTTGCATAAGGAGCTGCAAATGAAAGAATTCAGTGAACCATATAAGAAATATTTCTACTTCCAGACTGAATGCAATATTAATACCAATCTCTTCTGTCCTCTTCCCTACAGACTTTCTACAAGTATACGAGAACTGCAGAATTTCAGAGTTTTATTACAACAGACAAGTTAACGAAGGTTTTTTGTACCAACTGCTAGAAGTGGTTGATAATTTGACACCAAGCAAAACAAAACAATATTTATACAGAACAGTGCTAAAGGAGGGAAAAATTGTAATATCAATATCAACTTGAATATTTAAAGTAGGAAAGGTTAGCCATTGGGACAGATATTTATGAATGAAATATCTAATTTTAAACATGTAAATTATGCTCATCTTCCACTTTTTTTCTTACTTTTTGTACACCTCTTGTACCATCACTTGAAACAAACTTTTTTTTTCTACTGAGATTCTCTTACTTTATATCAGACTACAAGTAGTTTAATCTAGACATGCATTCCACTGTTCAAATGGAAAAATATTGCAGTGTTGCCTAAAAATAGCTGGTGGTGATATTTTAAACTGTTACATTTATTTGAAGGACCAGATGCTGTTAAACAAAATTTCTTTGGTGTGTTATTATAGATTGGATTTGTTTGTAACAAAAATAATCAGTAAGGATTTTACTAAAATGACCACCTCGATATCCAGGGAAGACCTTCTTATCTTTCTTTCTTCACTTTGCCCTTTTCTTGCCAGCTCAGCCCTTTAATTTTGTTCCTATTACAGTTGCCTTCCTTATGAGGAGAGGAGACTGCATCAACCCTACCCCAGAGTTCATCAGTTCTTGTTCACATCTGCTGAAGGGGCCCTTAACGTTCAGTGCTGTTAACTTGACTGTTAACAGCTCTGTTCCTTACTGTATAGCCAGTTTTTCTCTCCCTGTTGATATAGAGCTATGAGCATTTAAAATAACCCCACTTACAGAAATAACGCTGATTTCTCTCATTCTGGTGGTTCTGTAATTCAAATAATAGTGGGAGAATAAAAGCAAAACATGCCTTTCCCAGATACAATGTCTCCAAAAAGGGACCCTTCAAATTCAGTGCTTCATATCCAGCCTATGCAATTTCCAGTCAGAAAAGTAACATCTATAATGAAACGGGTATTCTCTGCATAAATTTGATCCTACCTATGAAGGTGAATCTAATTTGTTCACAGAACATTAGCAAACAAATGGTTTTTAAATTTTGCAGTAGGAAAAGTTCTGTCAATTGTATTGGAGCAGCTTACTTAAAAGTTGTCTCATGTAATATTTGTATTTAGTAAGGGATGTTGAATACAGCATGAATGTCAATGTTGGTATATAGTATACAGACTTTGTACATATGTTTTGCTTTGAAAACAGTCTTTACAGAATGAATTAAAAGTGCTCTTAAACCCTTTTAATTTAAGAAGACTTTGCTATTGTGCATATGTACAGATATATTGCTTGTTTTAAGCATTATTGTTCCAGCACTTGATAGTTTTAAGGAAAACATTGGTTGGGGGAGCATTGTTATCATCTGTGCTTTTGTGCATAATTGTAATCTTATTTACAAAAATTAGAGGAAGAAAGTTGTGCTGGGGCATCTGTCAATATGAATAAGCACCAGAATCCTTTCACTTAAGGATCTACTTACCACCTTTTACTTAACATAACTTTTCATATACTGTAACTAAGTAGCACAGGCCCTAAAAACTCCTATTAGTGAATTGTGAAGATGACTGGCAAGAGTGTGTGATGCACGTCACTTACTTGCTGGCTCTGCTACATAGTAACATAACAGCAGCCCTTTACAGTATATGGATGTTACGAAACTGATCAGTTCTAATTCCTGCGTATGTAAGTTTGGTTATGAAGATATAACTACCATACAGGATTCCAGCCAGGATCTTTAATGTATATAAATATATATTCAAATAAGGGGAGAGGAAATTGTGCTCTGTTTACTGCATTCAACTTAAAATTTCTGTTCAGTTTTGAAAACCTTGTCCATCAAAAAAGTGAGATTCATATTTTGTCTGCTTGTAGAACTCTGAAAATGTGAGCACTTGTGGTAAGTGAAGGTGAGGATTGGAAAGCTGGTACTATTTCATGTGGTTCTGTCTTGCTGGTCAGAACAACAATGGGGTTTGTTCATCTAGTTTGCGATACATTAAGCATACAGTTATATACTCAGTAATATCCTCTGCTGCCAAATACTCTTCAGTCCAGAGAAGAATCTGGACAGAACACTATTAGGATGTCCTGCTTTTAAGCCATTGGCAATATAATATAAGGAAGTATCCAGTAACCTCTTGCGCAAGCAGTTATCCACTCAGGTACAGTTCAGCAATGTGCAGGCTCTGTCCCCCTGCCAAGAACAGCTGAGAAGGTCCTGACCACACCTACAGCTTTATGCTCTGTGGTTGAACAAGTCTCTGCCTCTGTCTTAATGAAGCTTTTAGCTTCTATGCTTGCAAATGCCATCCCCTCATGGCAGACCACACTGGTTTTGCAAACTGAACTTTGTGCTCTCACACATCTCTAGGTGTGATTGAATAAGAAAATGTATTGACCAGTATTCTGTATCAACTAGCTTGTTAAGTATACTAAGTAACAGTTGTAATTATGGAACTGTTATGGATGACTGTATCTAGGTAACAGTTCCATATTCACAATTACTACTTAGGCACAATCATGACATTATTTCCATAATTGTAATTCACCTGGAAAAACCCTTACCAACATCAAGTTATATGAGAAGGAGGTCCATTTTGCTGGTGGGGGTGGAGGGATTCAGCTAGGAGTGGTTATTTCATTAATTGCCTACAGAATACGGGCTAGAAGAGATTACTTAGTTACACAGAACCAGAATACTGGCCATTTTCTTTATGACTGCAGTAGGTTAGAGAACAGCTTTCTGTGAATACAGCCACTCACTTCTTTGCATCTGTTTCTTTTTCCAACGAATAGTTGTGTATCTGATTGTCAACAACTACCACTGTCCGTGAATACAGTCCAGAAGGAATGTCACTGTACCTACATCTTTGGACAGAAAGTGAAGATAGTAATTTGGGCAAGATTTGTTAGTCTCATGATTAACTGAAAAATTGTCTAGCACATAAAGAACAGCAATCAGAACCCAAACTTTGGATGTCCTTATTTTTTTCTTAATTCCTTATAAAATTTAAATATTCCCTAGCCACTGGCTTGGGACGATGGAAGGTAGTCCAACCGATCTGGAGGTCACTCAGTGGGAACAGTGGCTGTATTCCAAATGAATATAGAATTTACCTATTCCATCACTAATATCAGGATTTCATTGCAACAGAAAACTAGCTGTTTCTCATTCACTGCAAAGGGGAAAATTCAGTTGCCAGTCATTTCATTCATGGGTACAGATTACAATATAGGTCCTTTTATAAAATAAACAAACACTTTGCTGAAACAAAAAGTTTAATGATTTATATTGCTGATACTGGTTGAAAGACTTGATGAGATGCACACAACTTGAACCAGCACGATAGTTATACTGTACACTATACTTCATAAAGTGAAATTGGCATTAAAAACATTACTAGTTCTGTACACGTAAAAAGTGACAATGTAAGAAAATGATCCTATATATGAATTACAGTATCTTTCCACATAAAAAATAAGGAATATAAAATTTATCCCTGAAGCTACAATCTTGTAAAAACATTTTTATATTTTAACTTTGTTACAAAAGGAGATTCACTGACTTCATCATCAGTTCTCCTGTTTAAGTCTTCATTATAAATGAGGACTCACTGACTTCAGTGGGAGTTCTCCTATGTATGATTAAAGTACACATGGAAGTCTTTGCAGGATCACAGCCTAAATGCCACTTCTTGTAACAAGTATATGTAACTATTGTGTGGCTTTATAAAGTAGATTTTTTTCCCCACTTACACTTTTCCATGAGCTTTACAAAGCCTGTGTAACTTGTGCCCCATTCCTCATGCTGAATAAAAGGAAGATTAACACTGGTTTGGTGTTATATTGGGCTTGGTCGTTCAGTCTCTGATATATAATCGTGCTGCAGAGATCCAACATGAGCCATGAAACTATTGCTTTGATGCCCCCAATCATAGTACTCGGGGGAGAAACTAGAAAACAAAATGAAAGAGAAATTAACATCATAAAACACGAAAGATAAAACAGTATTTGAGGTCACATATTCTTGTGAAGCTCCTGGCAAGTACTTGACTAGACAGAATTTGGATCAAGGAACTGTGTAGACATGTCTGCTGCAATCCTGTGGTTCTTGGAATGAATGCCAATAGTGTTTGGCCAGGAATTTGCTAGAGGGCCTGGAACTGTAACAGAATGTAACACTGTGGCTTGGCCTAAATTTTATACTTAGCTGTTAATCCAGGTCATTAAGAGTTCTACAGCAACAATCTCCAATTGTATCGAGAGAAATCTGAGTAGAGTTTTTATTTACAGACAAGGTATTTTGATGAAACAAAGGACAGAAGATTGCTGACCTTTTTAACTTATCTATCTATGTCTTACAGCATCTACAACCTGTTTGACTAGTTGTCTTCCTGGTTTCTGTGTAGAATAATGCTTTAAGAGAAGTAATTTTTTATTTTTCTGGTCCTGCCATCTTGTGCTATTTAAGGGTAGATAGTGAACAAAAACTGAAGTTTCACTGCAGTGAAAAAAAACAAGACTAGATTCACACAAATTTGTATAAGGAATTTCATGCATCCTTAATATGTGGCCATAAAGTGAAAGTGGCTGTTATGCATAATCCAGCCAACTTGTGTACTTTCATCCTGTTTGAAATAATTGAGGCCTAAAAGTTTGATTCTGTAACTCAAAAATACTGAACAAATTGATTCTGCTTCTATTGTCAAGTGAACATGGAAGCTTTCTAAATGTTTAATTATATGGTCAAATCTTGAGGGCAGTTGATACTGTTACTAGCTTTGCTGTCATTGTTGTATGCCTTCAAATCATTTCTGACTAATGGTGACTTTAAAGTGATCTTATCCCAGGGATTTCTGGGGCTGAGAATGCGTGATGCACCCAAGGTCATCTGGATTTCCATGGCCAAGTGGGGAATCAAAACCTGGTCTTCAGGGCCATGGTCTATCATTCAAACCACTGCACCATACAGGCTCTCATTTTTGACTACACCCGTTCTCCTAACTTGCCTTGCTTGAACACTAGCCAGAGAGAACTCTCAAATATAGTTCTTCTTTTCTTTTACGCAGTAGCACTGTGCATCAGCTTGTCTCACCTGCTATGCACGCTGTGTGGTGATATGCTCCATGCCAAATCATCATCACTGTCATATCTGCGAGGATTGTCAAAGAAGTAAGATCTTGGATTGAATGCATGAGATGGTACTATTCCTGGGTTTGTCTAGGAAAGAGAATAAGAGGGTTCTTTGTACTGGCCCATTTTTTTTATTGGTACTTTGTGATTTGATTTAGCTCTAAAAGAGAAATGAAGAGATTCTTCTACCAACACACTTCTGTGAGAGCCTCATTACTTTTCTCCCTTCCTGCTCTAAATATTGTTTCTTTACTTACAGGTTGTTCACCTCTCATCCCTGCCTTCTCCACCCCTCTGTCTTATCTCTCAAACTAGAGAGTGGAGATGCAGTCAATGGGAACAGGCAAAATGGAGATAAGCCTTACATGGTTTTCACATCAGAATAGGGAGGGAATGACTGACAGCAAAATGATTTGCCCTAGCACTGTTTTGCAAGTGCAGTTCTCTGTCAGTCCAGCACCACGCTGTCATACTCCCTTTAGCGGTAGTAATCTGACAGAACTTGTACAGTACTTCCAGCCAAGTCCTCTTTCACTGGAAAGACTCTTTATGGATTTTCTGTCCTAATCAGTGGAAACTCAGCATCACTCCTTGTAGGTACTTTCTACCTATTCTTCCAGAGCTAAAAAAGGCCACCACCTCTCCAGGCCATACATACTGAGCTAGGTTTGTGGTGCTGAAAAAATTCCATGTAATTACTGTGAGAAGAGGCACTTAGGGATTGCATTAAATTATGTATTACATGCAGAGCTTTAGACTGCAACTGGTAGAATTTCCAGCCAATAGTGACCACGCTGCTTATAAAAAATTCATGGATCTGTAGCCCCAAAAGGTAACTTCTCTAATTACACTTAAGTAAACAGTTTCCCTTACTGATATAGGAAATATTTTATCTTTGACAGACACCTTTCCAACCCTCTCTTGAAAATCACCTTGTCTGTTGCTGAATTGCTTGTGAAAATGTTTTAATCAACCACTTTCAAGAATAAACACTCTGATTTTGTGTCTTTATCTCCAAAGGGGAAAATCAGGAATTGTTCTAGTACAGTGGTTCTTAACCTGTGGTCTACAGATCCACAGGGGCCATGATGTCCTCACAGGGGGCCTGCGAAGGCTTGACAATATGTTGTGAACTTTCCCAGTTAAAACAGAAAGAAAGATGGATGGACAGATGGGTGGTAATACATTGATCTCAAAGAGTGGGAGTCTTTTGCTGGTGACAGACATCAATTGTACACAGTTTTATAATATCTCCAACCATTTATAAGTTGTGAAAACAACTGTTTGATAGCAAAAAATGTACTCAGCACTTGCTACTTCTGCATGTGGCAAGAAAATGCAAGTGAATGATGCTGAGAGAAAGAACATGACATTTCTTGCTACCACACATACTGCCAGAAGCTACCTTAAATTACGTGCTGGTGGTCCATAGCAACAAAAGATATTTAAAGGGGTCCGTGGTAAAGAAAAGTCTAAGAACTGCTGTTCCAATTTATAATGTGTTTTTAAAATGTTGAATAACCATTATTCCCTTTTTCTGCTTTGAGGCACACCCAGATCCTTTTATCTATTCTTAGATTTTCTCATCTAATGTTTTAATGTCTGCTATTTCAATTCTGGTGTCCCAAACTGAACACATGAAGTCTGCACAAAATCTGGTCCTCAGTGATTAGACAATGAAAGATGCAGAGAAGATATTACATTGCTTTTAATTCATCCTAAAATGACCACTGTATTTTCTCACAGTTACTCACAAACACTGGTGACCTTGGCATTATTTTGGCATTTTGAAGAAATGTGTCCCTCCTCACCTCTTTACACCTGGAATGCCTCACTTACTGTGAAGAATCTTATGGAACCCCAAATCTTAATAACTGCATAAGGTTTTGCAGACTACAGACTATTGCCTCAGATAGGATGGCCCTGAAAGCTTGTGGCATTACTTGCACTGGTCTTTAAGATGCTACAAAGCTTCCTGCTATTTTTGCTGCAACAGGCTCACTGGCTCCCTATCTTATGGTTATTTATTGGGGTAGGATGCATTTTATCTTCACAGAAAAATTACATAAATTATATGCACTATGCATTTAGATGAGGAAATTATATTAATTAAAGAAAATCCCTAGTTACACATCTTTTGCAAATTGTTTTGAAACAAAGAAGCAATATCTTAGATTTTCCTGTTGGTGCATAGGTTTTGTTTGCATTTGTACATATAAGCTTCCTGTTATGCACAGGTACTATTTTCTTGTGTTATTACTCCCTCTGGTGGCTAAGTGTCGTAGGATCTTATGTTACTTATTTATTTATTAAACAGAGAGAGCTGTTGTCTTTGGGGTGGAGATACTTCAAATGCCTTTTACTTGTCTGATAGTGTATTCTTAGGAACAGATTTGGAATCTTGAAACTCTTCTGCCTTTTTTGATACCATAGTTGCAATTCTTTCAACTAACTTATGTTATGCAGAAACAGCAATGAGTGCTGAACCAGTTCACTATGCTTTCTCTGGAGATCACAGGAGTGCTTTATAGAGGTATATGTGCTATACAGTATTCTGTACTTACTTTCATCTTATACATACATCAAAAGATGTGAAGGAGATAATGAAAAAGCAATGTAATGTAATAATTAAAAGCTAGAGGGGGCAACTGTGGAATGTGAGGGGTCACATTAGCCCCCTAGGAGACCTTGCAGGCTACACATATCTCCCCCCCTCCTCCCCAAAAGATAAAACAGTTTTCACCATGTTTTGGCTTTCAAAAAATGTGTGTGTGAGAGATCGATCGATCGATCCCTGGGAGGCCCTGGGGGCCACAAAGGCAGCCCATGGGCAGCACTTTACCCACCTCTGATTTAAAGCCTATATTGCCCTATTTAATCAATCTATTAATCTGGGTTTTCAAGGACCATTAAATAGGCCATAAAAAGTAGAGTATGGCAAATCTCCAGACTGAATCATTTATGAAGGAAAATGGTGTGGTGCAGCCGCAAATGTGCACCTAAATGTTCACTGCATGCATGTTTGGAAGTTAGTTTCTTTATACAAAGTTCAGCTGGTAGACTGGGACATGCACGAGGAGGAGAATGTTGGGCGTAACTGGAACTGATATCTGTGAACTGATACCAGACTGGCAACTAGAAGCATGCCACGGTAAGGCTTTCTGAGACGTCATCTTACCAGCCCACTATAGTCTTCTCTACCATATCCCCAAAATGTGGTGAGACTGTAAATATTAATATATTGGCCATGCTTTTTAAGGGTTCCTGGCTGAGGCGGTCCAAAAATGGAACATTTACAGCCTCTGGGAGAATGTGAGGTCTCTTGGTATCACAGAAGTAGCTGTACATGGGAGTAGGGGGTGTTCAATCCAATTACTAGTCTCAACTGGAATGGGCCACTGAATTAATGGGATTTACATATATGTTTACCACTCAGCAGTTGAGTCACTCAATCTAGCAAATGGATTTAGGCATGGAATCATAGCCTAGAAAGCTGTCACTTCACCTTGACAAAGTGTTCTTTATAACTTGTTTTGTGTCCCTTAGACATCAACATAATATCATATCTCTATACAATAGTAAGTGATAATGCTGCAGACATGGTGTGATGTGTTCTTATGTGAGGTGGAAATCAAATTGGTTATGCTTATACATAAGCTTCCTGTAAGCTGCTTGCTTGACAGTAAGAGTGGCTTGGCAATGGAACCCATTCTCTAGAGAGGTAGTGGGATTTCTTTCTCTGGAAATCTTCAGAAAGAGGCTGGACAGCTACCTGGAGATGCTTTAGCTGGAGATCCTAAATTGAGGAAGGGTTTGAATTTTATTTCCCATGAGGCTCCTTCCATTCTATGATTCTATACACACAGACACACACATGCATGTTTGTTCATCATATTTCCTCAGTTTTCTAGCCTGGGACAAGAACAGATTAAATTCCTTAGTTATAGTTTCCTCACTAGTTGAAGACAAATAGTAATTTCAGTTGGGAGAGGCTCTCTGGGGTCTTGGCAGGAAGCGGTATGCCTCATTTGGACAAGCCCTTGTAACTACTAAGAATTAAGAGAGACTTCTTTTTTAAAAAAAATAGAATGTGTCATATGAACACATGTCAATTGAAAACAATAAATATAACTTACAAGGTCTTTTGCAGGGTTTCGAACACGGAAGAAAAACACCACTAAGGAAGTAGGCAGCAGCTCCCATACAAACAGGACTATTCCGAATACTACATACCCAGCATCACCCAGCTGACATTTCAGATCTGCCTGTTGCAAAATCAAAGTGAAAAAGGTTTAAAATAAACAACTGCATTCAGTATTTGCCAGTCACCATGTCAACTCAACCATCTATTGCAGACCATAAGAGGAAAACATTGTAGTCATGCAGAGAAACCACCCTTGCCAAATCTCTGTGAGAATCAATTATACGAAAGCCATCCCTGTGGGTTTCAGAGATGGTTTGGGTGCATCCAGAAATCTCTTGGCCTTACTAAATCAATATTTATTTGTCTAAATGAGCAAACCAGTTTCAGAGAAATTTTCCAACCAGCTGATTTGGTGACATGTATTTGGAATGTGCTGAATGGCTGTGCTTCTAATTCACAGACATAATGTTCGACGGGTTTTACGCCAAGTCAGTCAGGCATAAATTGGTGTGCCTCTGGATTTCTCAGATGTAACCACATCACTTAGAAATAAGCTGGGTCCATAAAGGGGCGTGGGTGGAATTTTAAGCCTTCCCTCCCCAGCTGCAATCACAATGAAAATCCCCTCTGCTGCTCACATTTCCATTAGCCTTCCCAAGGTGAAGGAATGCTAGCGTGGATATGAGATATGGATATGAATTCATGGGGCATGTGATCTTCAATCAAAACCTCACTGGGCAAAAAATTGGCTGGCATGTAATAACCCCTTAAGTATTAAAACTACAATATACCTAAAACGCAAGCTGTGCCCATACATTTCTATGAAGCTTTGTCATTGCGGAGGGAATTAAAGCATTCTAAAGTAGTTTTTGTCACAGGACGTTTTTAAAACTTGGAGTAAGGTGGCTATGTTGCTTCACAACACTCCCCTAATGCTAACGGACACCATAACACACATTACAATAAAATTATATATAAACAGATGAACAGGTCCAATGACTCTCCAACTCAATCCTACTGCCCCTTTTTAATCTAAAGAATAGTTATGCTTTGCCTACAACATTTTTTTAAAAAAAGCAGCAGTTACAGTTGAAGTTCTTGATTGCACAGTGAAGAGAATCTAGCTGAACTCAGCCCATCTGTGGCAGATGATTTTTACCTGCAAAGTTTTAGATGTGGGAAGAGGGGTTTTTACTGTATGCCAGCAGGTATCAGCACATGACTTAATATTTATTGTCAGGAAGAAATGTTGCACTTGCCTGATCAGATACATTGTACCAATCATAATCAAAAGAGTTCACTGTCTTGCTTTGAGAAAATGACAAAATGACCAGGTTGTAACATGCCCTGGAGGTATAAAGTAGTATAACAGTCACTCCTATGGTTGTCAGTTGACATACAGATGAACCCTGGAGAAGAGATTAAAAACACATTTTAGCATACTTGCATTGGGGTTTTGAAAGTGGGTACTGAAAGGCCCCAGTTCTGGTTTCAGGGGGAAGTATAAATAATTTTTATGCTTTGATTACAAAACTCTATGCTACGCTCTAAGTACTGAAATCTACTGCAAAGGTACTCTTTTCTGTGGAAGTGAGGGGAGAGTGAACTCTTCACTGCTTGTTCTTCTCCAATGTAGATATTGGCTGCAAAGGGTAAAGAAATGAACCACCTTCAGAGATGTTTTTTAAGTAAAACATGGTTTGAAGGAATGGGCTAGATTCATTGGTGTGGCTAGGGCTGGATGTTGAGATCTGTAGTTGAGGTCCCACAACATTGCCTTCTACAGATGATCACCCAAAGAATCAAGTGATGAGGACAACTATAAATACCCCCAACCATCACAGCACAATTCTTTCTTCCTATTTCTGAAAACAGGTTCATGCAGAAGGGCAAATGTTCTTTTAAAATACATTATATTTCTACATTTCCAAGTAAATGTATTTAGTATCAATGTATAAATACAAAATCTCAGTCTATGCCTGTAGTCACAATGGTGCTACACTTAAAGTGAATTCAAACCACACAGAGAGACAACATTCCCTTAAAAAAAAGTCTTGTTTTTGTTAATGTATTAGGAATGCAGAAGTAGTTGCAAAGCACAGAATGGGAAGAAACCATGTACTTCACAACATAAGTATATGCATGACCACATGAACTATCTTAGTCCAGGGTCTAAAATGATCTAGCACTACTGTGGGCCCTCCTCTCATGTGACTTCTGCATGCATGAATGGAGGTCATGTGATGCATCACATCTCATTATAATCAATGGATGCAGCAGGCACGCGCCCTCGCTGCCATGGGCATGCACACATTGCATCCATTGATTATAATGGAAATCAACACTTTTTTGTTTTACACAGGAGTTCCTGGAACAGAATCCTTGTATTTATGGCAGATGCACTGTACCACCAGCTAGATTAGTTAGTGTTTAAAAAGGAGCTGGAATTACAGGGGCATCCCTGAGTATCAGTGAGACATCTGAAGAGTCTGATTTCCATTAACAGTGGGCAGCATCCTATTGTTGATATAGGAGACATAACTTCCAGTCTGTTTTTTTCCCAGTTCCTGTGAATGAAAGTATTGACGATCTCCCACCTGCAGCCATGTGCTGTTCTTTCACTTCTGCAACTGGGTCACCCCCAACAGCCAGGGCAGGATGGGGGGACGGCAGGCAGGCAGGTAGGCAGTCTCTAGTTATGTTTCTGCAGTTGGATGTACAGAGCAGCAGGCATCCTGAACCTCTGGGGGGTCCTTGGAGTACCCAGAGGAGAAGCAGGAGCATGGTGTCATCCTTGTGCCTCCAGCTCCACCAATACATCTAAATGATTCATGCACATCCTTCCCGGCCACTAAACAGCCATGGGGGTGTATGAACCTGGCTGGGCTGCAGAAACTGCAAGTAAAGAGCACAGGAAGGAGTGGAATTATGCCTAGCAGAACTTTTATGCTCCATCAATGTGATATAGGATCACAGCCCTTTTTTAAAATTTGTAAATTAAAAACAATAGTGCAATCATGGGATGCGTTGTTCTTTACTCATAATGACAGTAGTTCCGCATGATAGATGCACAACCATCCTTCTCAAAGTAAAGGGAAGTACTAGCTAGGAAGAGAAGTTGCAAAGAGAATATAATTTTTCCAAGCAACAGATACTGCAATTTGAGATGTGGGTAAATGTGGTTGCTCTCCCATAGATAGGTGATTAATGACATTTGTGTCCTGTATCATTACTAAATGAAAAAGCGATGGGCTGTAGAGACCCAGGGCTGTTTAGAAAAGGCTGACTTGTTACCGATCTAAAAACTAGAGGAGGAATGGGACTACCAGACTTTCAAATATATTACAAGGCTGCGGCATTTACGTGGATAAAAGACTGGGTAGACCTACAAGATAAGAGAACGCTGGCATTGGAGGGAGCAGACCTGAGAATGGGGTGGCATGCCTATATGTTCTATGATAAAGCAAAAATAGACAAAGATTTCACACATCACTATATCAGGAAATCGCTTCTAAAAATTTGGGAGGATTATAAAACTAAAAACATACGGCAGCTCCCCACTTGGGTTTCACCTCAAGAGGCCTTTTTTGGACGATGGACAGATACAGATAAATGGCTGTGATACGAAGATATATTGGAGAGATCAGCGTTCAACAATTTAAAGGTTAAAACAAGAGAAAAATTAGAACAAGAGGGAATAACACTGAGTTGGTTCCCTTACAGACAATTAGTTGAAAGGTTTCAGATGGACATAAAAACATATGGAATAGAACAAAAAGAGAAAACTGGAGTAATTAAATGGCTGTTTGAAAATCCTCCTCATTTACTAGCTCAAGTGTATCATGAAATAATACAACAGGAGAGGCAGGATGAAACAGTGAAGACAACGATGATTTCATGGGCCAGAATATTGGATATCCAATCCAATTAGAGTCCTGGGAAAAGAGCTGGCAAATAACACAGAAATTTACAACAGTTCGAAATTTGAAAGAGAACTACTATAAGCTTTTTTATAGATGGTATATGACACCTGACAAATTGAAAAAGATTTATAAAACAGGTAATGGGCATTGTTGGAAATGTCAGAAAGAAGTTGGTACGATTTATCATATGTGGTGGACTTGTCCAAAAGCTAAGAAATATTGGAGTGTAATACATAATAAAATATATGCATTATTGAAAATTCAATTTGTTAAGACACCAGAACTGTATTTGTTAAATATGACTGATGTAATAGAAGATGTTGATGTAAAGAAACAATGGAGAATATTGCTTTATATGATAACAACAGCACGGATTGAATATGCTAAGTTGTGGAAAACTCAGCAAATACCTACAGTGGAACAACGGTGGGGTACGCTTATTGAAAATAAAAATGCTGATATGGTCTCTCAGAGACTAAAAGGGAAATCAGACGATGAGATACAAAGAGAATGGCAAATGGTAAACGGAAGTGGGTAATTTCTGGGTATACAGATGGAAATTAGTAATTCATGATATAAGACAAGATAGGAGTGGGCGGCAGGATATATATCATGAGGCGGGAATATAGGAGGGAAAGGCAAAAATCAATGAGTAAAAATAGTTGTAAAATGTAGTACAATATTATATGTCTGAAAAATAGTATGTAAAACTAGATCGGAGTGGAAGATCAGAAATATGTCAAGTAAATTGTCAGTTACTATGTTTGTTTTTATAATGTGAAATTGAATAATATGATTAAAAAAAAAAGAAAAGAAAAGGCTGACTTGTTCTGGAACTCCGCAAAACCACATAGAAAGGTAAGACGTTCAAAGAGACTGTTGCCTTAGTGTTTAAGAATAAGAGAGACCCTTATTTTGTATCTAGGAAGAACATAAGAAAGCCCTAAGGTCTATCTAGTATATCTATTTCCTAATAAGATTGAAATGATAAAGCTGGATGCTAATCATGATGATTACATGCCACCATCACCATCAGAGGTAGTATGCTTCTGAATATCACTTGCTAGTGAACATAAGCAGGAGATTTTCCTCTCATGTCCTACTTACGGGTTTTCAATCCACTTGGCTGCTTTGGGAATCAGGGAGAAGGACTATCCAGGCCTTTGATCTAGAATAGCTCTTCTTATGTTCTTCTTGAGGAAATATCACTTTCGCCAATTTTAAATATGTTACACTGATTTAAAATATACAAATTTGGGATTTTAGAGAAATAAGTAATAGATGATGGCCACAGTTTGACAATTTAACTAAATTGTACTATAAGTGAAAACATAATTGTTATGTGCCTTCAAGTCATTTCTGACTATGGCAAACATATCATGGGGTTTTCATGGCAAGATTTGCTCAGAGGGGTTTTTGCCTTTGCCTTCCTTTGAGTCTGACAGAATGTGACTTGCCCAAGGTCACCCAGGGTTTCCACAGCCAAGCAGGGACTCAACCCTGTCCTCCAGAGACTCAGTCCAACACTCAAATCACTACAGTGCACTGGCTCTCAAAGCACGTCTTTATTTCTTGAGTATAGTCAGTTTTCATACAATATTCTTTCGGTACAATCCTATGCATATTTATAAAGATGCAAGCCCCGTTGTGTTCCACGATAGTGTGCATAGGATTGTGGTCTTGTTATCATTTCAACTTTTATGGGGTGCTTCCATTTATTCTGGATGGGGGGCAAGATAAGCTTATGTGTTTTTAAGAGTGATATTAAATGCTGCACTCCTAGATATTACAATGTAGTCTAATTTCCTGGATCTGAACACACTGCTTTATAAAACCTGCACCCTGAATAATTTTGCGGAACTAAAGGAATCCATAGTAAAAAAGGTGGTTCCATTATGTGCTCGTCATCAGTTGTCTTTGGTTGAACTAAAGAACTCTGGTATTTTGAGAAGAACTGAAACTCAGAAGTAGAAAAGGGCTCTGAAACTTGTGGTAGGACAGTTGTATGAAGCAGGAAATACTTAAAACAGGAAATAAGTGCTACATATGTCTCCAATTGCCTCTGAACTAGAGATGAAATACTTGTTACCCTGTGAACTGGGGGTCCCGGGAGAGACACCAAAATGTGCTCAATTAAAGTTGGGGAAAATTAGCTCAGAGCACTGCTTGGCGTTATGAGAGGCAGGGTAACGTAGCGAGATCTTGAACCCTATGTCTACGGGGTCGGGTCGAGTCAAGGAGCACACAGAAGTTGAAATAATAAATGATGTTTATTAAAGACAAGCAAAACAGTGTATGCGACACACTCACACAAGATAACTAAAGGAAATAAAGGTTGGAGTGGTATAGAGGGATTTTTAGAGGGATTGCTGGTTTGGGTGATACTTCACCCGTCCTGAGGCCTGGAAAAATAGAGAGCGAGGCTGGGGTGCGATGTAGCTCAGCACGTGGAGCTGAGGGGAGGCTCGCCAAGCAAAGCGGCAGCAAGGCGGGATGAAACTCGGGAGCGTTCCGAGGAAGGTCTCGGAATCAAGGGTTTTTATAGGGAGAATTGTGACTGCCGGCTATGCCGTACTTGGGGGAAAACAATAGATTTGGAGTTGGAGACAAAGCCTCCGAAAGGTCAGAATCTGAATGATTGAGTTATCGTAGCGGTTCCCAATAGAGTAGCCAGTATGCAAACGCAGGGTACTTGGGTATTGTATAGTTTACCCATCAAGCTGCCATTGCGGGGCAGAGGCTCTTTTGTAAGTGGTGTGCATACTTAATTAGAGTACTTGCCTGGAGGTCTCCTAAAGCAGTGAGTCAGCTATTTCTGGCCTGCCTGTATTGTAGTTTGAATATTACGGCTATTAACCGCCGAGCTTGTTTACGTGCTTGTCCGGTGGCCTCGCAAGCACGTGGAGAGGAATAGAGAAGTGAAGCCGAATTATGATATCAAGAGGATATCTTTAATATTCCCAAAACTCAGACTAGCCAGTGCAGTAACAACCCCCCCCCCGAAAATGGGCGATGTTGGGGACAATATCGGACATTTTCCAATCAAAAAGCAAAAATCAATTTAGCGCTGAATAGGGGTTTGCAGGTTGGTAGCCGTATCACTCCTCAGGAAAGGGAATTTTGGGAAAAAGCAAAAAGGTTACTATCTTATAAAGACAATCCTAACTAAAACCTAACCCTAAACACATACACACCAATGTCAATATCGCAATAATAAACAATAAAACAATAAACAATGTCCAATGTCCCGTCAATAGGGAACTGTCGAAGAATGAGTAGTGGCAGTAAAATAGCAAATGCAATATGAAGCAATCAATGAAATAATCAATGGAATACTGTAAGTTCCATGCATGGTTCGGCAATGAAGGTAATCCAAGGAACAAACAGTTCAATTTGGAATGAAAGTTCGTAGTCCGGGGGAGGTGAAGTGCAAGCAAAAGTCTTGGCACACACACCCCTCGCAACAGGAAAAGTGTTTTAGCTGGAGCGGGCGAGCAAAGCATAAGTCCATCCAGGCAACAGATCAGGAACAACAACAAAATGTCCAAGTCGGTGCAGCTTGGCTCGCTGCAAGTTCAGGAGCAAAGAGTCTTTGCAGAATTTGGAGCCTGGAATAGTTCATAGGTTTCCTTGGGCCAGCAAACGGTAGCAGGAATGGCAAAAAGTCCATCTTTGCAATTGGAAGGCTGCATGGTCACCTTCCCTCACAGTCACGGGTGTTGTCAAAGAACCAGGAATCTCCAAGCCTCGGCCATCAAATGGAGCGGCAACTTTCTTTGTCACCCCCCCCCCCACAGTACTCGGGGGCGATGGTACAACCTCAGGATCTTCCCAGTCTTCTGGATCAATTGACCTATTATAGCTTTAATAGAAAAACTGACAGGATCATGTATACCATAAATGCAAATGGCCGGCTCAAAGCCTACTGGGAATTCGAATTGAAACTGGGTCATCATGACTGAAAAGACTTAGAGTCGTAAACAATATATATATATATGTTAGAAATAACACCACTTCCCAAACACCCAAATATAACCAAGAACTATGTACATGAGCGGGAGGTCGGAGAGTTGGACATCTCTCTCCATCCCGTGCAGACAATGTCAATTTACCCATTGTCATACGCTTCATAGATGGACGCAAATGTCACCAACAAATTAATGGCTGGCACTTCCTTGCGACTCAAGGAAGCCTGGCAAATCATGGAGCTCACATTGGGTCTTTGGGCACCGGGATCTGCTGGCTCGGGGATGACCACCGATGCAGGATCAACCGGTTGACCCTTCCATTCCTTTTGCAGGGTCTCCGGAATTACCAGCAGGAGTGGCAGCGCCCGCTCCTGGTTCGGGACCCCTTTCTCCAAGTCAAGGAGGAGGCTGGTCTTGGACCCGTATGCCTCCTGGAAAACTGCCTCTCCAGGTATGATGGTGACCAAGATGGAGCCGTAAACTAGCTTGGCCCCACTCATGATCACCAGTGTCACAATGAATTGGGTGCCTCAAAGTGTGAAGACACACTGGCACCAAAGCAGCCGTGCGGTGGGGAAGGCAGTAGCCATGTCCGCCTCCGTGTGGCATTTAGAACTCTCCGTTATCGAAATCTCCCCAGCTGGACTGCAGTCAAAGGGAATATGCATGGTCCATGCAGGGTGCGCCAGGGTGAATGCCTTTGCTAGACTATGCTCCGGCTGGGCGGGAGCCCCTTGCTGTTTAAATTCCCAGTCTCCTTTGAGATTCCCCTGAAAGATGGCACGGAGAGGAAGGACTCTCCTGGCCAAGGCTTCTAGGAAATCCCGGGGGAAACTGCTGGTTTCTAGCCGGGGGCTCAGAGCAGGGACAATGGCGAGCTTCGGAAGCTTGGGGCTGGCTTCCCCTGGCTGTGTGTCCTCCCTTTCCTGGCTCTCACACATGCTGGCAATGTCCTGTGCCTTATCAAACTTGGTGGGGGTTTCCAGGTCTCCCAATTGAAAGAATGGTGCTTCCTCCTGAACCTTAGCCTGGTGCGATCCTTCTCGGTGCTCTGAAAGCACTATGGTCTCGGAGGTGGCTGGATTTGCACTCGGGGCTGAGTCAGGAGGAGGGGCAATCTGTCTATTTCTAGTGCACCCTGGGAGCTTGTGTTCTCTAGAGGGCTTAGGTTGCCCCCCCCGCCATATCCAGAAAGCTGGACATGCTTGGGCATGGGTTCACCGTACCTCACAAGTTTGGGGTGCAGCATGTTTACTGCTGCACCAGAGTCTACAAGAAGGGTGGTAGGAGTCTTATCCCTCTCGGTCCCTATGCCTGCCTTCACCCAGAACCTTCCCCACCTGTCTGGCTTCAACCTAGCCACAGTGTTGCGGGGAAGTTTCCTGGACAAAGGGCACCCCTATCCTTGCAGATCCAGGTTAGGGTAGTATCCAGCCGGAGGTGGGCTGTCGGTCATGGCCTGGACTGGCTGTTTACTTCCCGCCTGAAGCTGCTTATCTAGAGCTTCCAAAAGTTCCGAAGTTGGCCGCTTATCGAACTGGCTCATGTCCAGCCCGAACCTTCTGAGCATGCCCCAGACTCTTTCTCTATCCGAGGAGTACGTCTGGGCCGTGGGATCATACCCACGAGATGTTTCCCAGGGAGAGCCCGAGTCAGAGAGCTGTTTGGGGGCAGTTGGCTGCTGTGGGGGACTTCCTGCCTTGCCAGGCTGGCTGCGGAAATCTCTTCCTTGCCACTGCCTGTTGTCCTGTCTGGGAGCTGGGCGCGGATTCCAGTTCCCCTTGGGAACCGAATTTGGCGCAGTTTTCCTGTGTTGGGAATGGGGCCCATAATTCGAGTACGTGACCTCGGATATGGGTTCCCAATTCCCGGGTTCCTTCCTATGCATCTTAGTGGGAGGTTTTAGGGATCCTGCCTCGCGAAGCGGGTCGGAGACCCGTTGGAGGTTGTTCCCGAACTCTTCCCAGTGGGTGGTGGCTGGATGAACCAATCCTAAAGCCATCTTGGTCTCGTGATTAAGACCTCCGTACAAGAGCGTCTTAAATTCGAGGCCGTTAAAGTCGTATCCATGGGCCGTCAAGGGGACCTTCTCAGCCAGAATGGCGAGGAGCTGCTTCCGTGCCACGTAAGGCTCAGGGTTCTCACGAGGACCCTGTTGCTCCATGACACAGAGCACACTTGCACTCTGTCCAGGCCACAAAATCATCACTACCTCTCTCATCCAGTCGTGGGCCTCGAGCCTAACCAGGCCTCGAGCCGCCACAGCTGATTCAAGAGTCAGGAGCTCGGAGGGGGACATACAAAGCCGAGCCAGTTGGGTCAGGTCCTGACAATTGGCTGACGGGTGAGAATGTATCACTGCGTTCAGCCACATGATCCCGGTGGTTCTGCTCAATGGACCCAACTGGTCCGCTATTGCTTTGGCCTCAGTAGCACGTCAGGGGACCCTAGTCTCGGTGACTGCATCTCCTGCATCTCTTGCCTATCAGAACTGCCTTCTCCAAGGGGGGTGGTCCATCTGGTCATGGACCGTGTCTCTACCGGGTGGACTGGGACCTTAGGGTCACTCCAGTCGGGATTGTGGGGAACGGCTGCCTGAGCATCCTCCAGCAGTGTCTCCCCAGAAAAGTCCTCCGCAAACATTGGGAGCAGCTCTGGGCACACAGCCAAAATTAAGGCTTTGTGCGTTTGGAGCTGGCTCTCCAGCGCAGCAATCTGTTTCTGGCAAGCTACATGGCTAACAGCCTCCTGCTGTTCTCTTACTTGCCCCACCATGAACTTGGCCGCAGACCGGGCATGATCCAGCTCAGCCTCTAAGGCATGGGCTTTCTCTTCCCATGTTTGCACCACTACCGTGATGTTATTAAGCTTCTGTGTGGACGCCTGTGCTACGGATGCAAAAGTTACTTTGTCCGCACGCAGCGTCTCAACCTCGGCCTGAAGCCGGGCATTCTCCTTCTCTACACTCGCTAACTTTTCTCTGGTCTCTACCAGGGCACTACTAGCATCTCTGGCCATAAGCCAAAGTCCCCAAGTGGCCAAAGCATCCTTAGACGGCCCGAATGAGTTCTTTGTCTTCCGTGCCAGGGTGTACGTTTCTCAGAGTGTGGTAAAGGGATCGGCCATCTGCCTTCCAGGGGCATTTCCCCTTACTCAACACCCATCTCTCTAGTTTACCTCTGACCTCTTCCTCCAGCATGAGGTCCTTGATGGTGACCTTACTACTCTCTGCCATTTTTCACACAAACCACAACTATCTCTAACACTACCTACAAGCTACAAACTACAAACCACAAACGGGACCAGGACCTGGAGTGACGGGAAGGATCACCTAGACCCCTGGGTGGCCTGAAGGGAGAGGAACTCTGCGGAACTTCTCTAGGAAAGAGGGATGGAAACCTATCTCCAGCCTGCCCAAACAAAGTCATTTGGTACTCCCAGGCCCGGTTTTCCACCTTGACAGCACTGGGGATCAAAGGACGAGGAAACGGTTCAGGGACAGGGAGGTCACCTAGATGCAGGGAACCCTCAGGAGCACTCCGCCTGCCTGAAGGGGGGAAACGAACCCAGTGGAACTTACAGCGCCACCTGGCCAAGCAGCGGGGGAAAAGGGGCAAGGAGCCAAACCGAACCATCCCTAACTGGTTGTCTGGGTGAGGGGCGCCTACCTCTACCTCAGGCAAAACCTTTAAACCCTAGGCTAGGTCAGGACTCACCACCCGCACCTAGTCGGCTAGCCAATCGGGACACACCCGAAATTACTGCGGGATGCACCCGTGCTTTTCACAACTACTAGCCGGACGCACCCGCACTCTCAAAGCTACCCAACAACAACAACTGACGGGACGCACCCGTGTACTACTCTAAGGGGGGAGATTTCTTCCCTAAGTGCTATTTTGCCTTGCCACTATGGTGTTGAATGAGTGTAGACCGTTCCTACTGTGCTAACGCTCTAACACTTCGGATCCCAGCCCATGATAGACTCCAAATTAGGGATGTGATTCCCAGGACAGCTTGTGCACACCCCTTGCTATCGGACGATGGTTCACTGCCTAGTGCTAGTGACCACGCCAGGGCGGCTGACATACACAAACCAAGCAAGAAAAGGGAACAGATTTCCACCCAGATAGAATAGCTCTGGAGCTCAAACGCACAGACTCCACACACACGTGTTCCTGCCTGACTGCACTCTAACGACTTGACCGACCGTCACCTAAGTCAATACCAGCCTGATTTGAGGAGGTTCGCGACTCCTTCTCAAATTAGGGGTACCGGGTTTGCCCGCATTGCTCCACCACTGTTACCCTGTGTCCTGGGGGTCCCGGGAGGGACACCAAAATGTGCTCAATTAAAGTTGGGGAAAATTAGCTCAGAGCACTGCTTCGCGTTACGAGGGGCAAGGTAACGTAGCGAGATCTTGAACCCTATGTCTACGGGGTCGGGTCGAGTCAAGGAGCACACAGAAGTTGAAATAATAAATGATGTTTATTAAAGACAAGCAAAACAGTGTATGCGACACACTCACACAAGATAACTAAAGGAAATAAAGGTTGGAGTGGTATAGAGGGATTTTTAGAGGGATTGCTGGTTTGGGTGATACTTCACCCGTCCTGAAGCCTGGAAAAATAGAGAGCGAGGCTGGGGTGCGATGTAGCTCAGCACGTGGAGCTGAGGGGAGGCTCGCCAAGCAACACGGCAGCAAGGCGGGATGAAACTCGGGAGCGTTCCGAGGAAGGTCTCGGAATCAAGGGTTTTTATAGGGAGAATTGTGACTGCCGGCTATGCCGTACTTGGGGGAAAACAATAGATTTGGAGTTGGAGACAAAGCCTCCGAAAGGTCAGAATCTGAATGATTGAGTTATCGTAGCGGTTCCCAATAGAGTAGCCAGTATGCAAACGCAGAGTACTTGGGTATTGTATAGTTTACCCATCAAGCTGCCATCGCGGGGCAGAGGCTCTTTGGTAAGTAGCGTGCATACTTAATTAGAGTACTTGCCTGGAGGTCTCCTAAAGCAGTGAGTCAGCTATTTCTGGCCTGCCTGTATTGTAATTTGAATATTACGGCTATTAACGGCCGAGCTTGTTTACGTGCTTGTCCGGTGGCCTCGCAAGCACGTGGAGAGGAATAGAGAAGTGAAGCCGAATTATGATATCAAGAGGATATCTTTAATATTCCCAAAGCTCAGACTAGCCAGGGCAGTAACATACTGCAGCTCTATAAATCTGAAAAGGAGACAAACTGATTGAATTCTCCTATAACATTACACCTGAATCCCTACTGTTTCTAATAACAGCCTAATATAAACGGTAGTTTGCAGGATGATGTCCTCAAGTTAATACACTGAAATGTGTGGCTTTAGGCAACATTACTGCACCCTTAGTGATTTGTCTAACATACTGAGTAACTGTTTTTAGTTCAAGTCCTATACTACATTATAAACATATCTTAGCTTCAAACCAATCACGTCTTCCCTCACAGAATCCTGAGAATTCTGAGGAATTCTAACTCGCTCTCCAAATACTACAGTGGCACTTGTGTGTGAGAATATCTGGTGTGGGTTAGTCGGCAGAGTGTGAATGATGCTCACTGGGCAATCGTAGTCTAGTCACAGAACCTTATCCGTTGCAGAGTTACTGTGAACAAGCTAAAACAATCAAAGTTCCCAAAAATGCGCTTTCTGGATAAAAGGAGGGATATTAAAATGATTAATAAATGTTATCTTGCACTATAGGGATGTCCTATGTGTCATTCACTGGGCAGGCATATGGGCTGCTAATGGGAGTCTGTGCCATTACTGAAGGATAGAAGATTTCCTGCAGGAATATCACTATTAGTACCATAATCTTTATGTATACCCTGCCTTTTTCATAATACCATGACTCAAGGCAGCTTACAAATTAAAACAAATAGAATATTGTTAAAAATACAGAAGATCAGTATAAAGTAGAATTAAACTATCAACAGTATCAAAAGCAATTTAAAAGAACAGACTTAAACTGTTAAAAAGTAATTTAAAAAACAATACAATTAAGACAGTACAACACTGTCTTAAAAGCCCTTCCTTTAAAAAGCTTCAGTTTTCGAAACTTGTGGGAATAAAAAAAGCATTTGCCTGCCAGTGGAATGACAGCAAGGTGGGAGTCACTCTATGCAAGAATACACAACTGAAGCACTCCTGAAAGGTAGACTCCAACCTCTGTTTAAGGCCCTCCAAAAGAAGCAGAAACCACCGCCAACAATGGCGAAGTCTCTTCCGCCTTTGAACAGCCTTGACTGTCAGGAAGTTGTTCCTAATGGAGCTTTCTTCCACTGTATTCAGGCATCCTGGCTCCTGCCTCCCAACAAGACAGAGAAAGAAACCATAATACAAGCATGGATTCTCTCCCTGGCTTTTCAGGAGACAAACACACCATTTTGATGAGAGAAACATGCCATTTGCTGCCGGGTTTAGACTACTGTTACTCAGAGTTGTGGTACATGGACCAGTGTCCATCCATAAACCATTGGCTGTCCCTGTCAAGTTTCCAGAAAAGAAACAGGTACCAGTCCCTGGCACAATGAAGAAAAATAAGACATCCCACCCATCTTTTTTCAGCCATGACATGGACTGGATCTCCTGCATAAAATGCGCAATACATCATCAAATTGTTATAATAAATTACTGATTGGAAATTACAGCAATTAATTATCTAATTTTCAGTTCCTTTGTTTATCACTTGCTCATTTTTCAACTTTATAGAAAGAGAAGTTAAATATCTAACAAGTGAACTTGCTTTTTTCTTGGACTGCATTATACTTTTGTAAATATATGTATGATCAGAGAGAAGAAAAGTGAATGTAATTTATGAAAGTTGGTTTCTTGAATGGCTCACTTTCACAGACAATGGCTCACTTTCACAGACAAACCACACCTTTCTTTATTGACAGTCATACAAATTGAAGCAATTAAATCCACATGTAAGGCTGCAATCCAACATTTACCTAGGAGTATGCCTCAATGAACACAGGTGTAGTTACCTCTGACCATATATATGAAGAGCTGCATTATAACAGTACTGTTCCATGCAAGTTTACAGAGAGGTAAGTTTCACTATGTTTGGGGGTATGGGCAGGGACCTGAGCAGAACTCTTAGTTCAGCCTTTGATTTTTCTATGTTTGTACACTGTATACTAACATAACAATGACACAAATTACAGAACAGAAAATCTTAACTGTTTTACCTGCTTCAAAATATAACAACCCACACAGTAAGTAGTACTGGATGCACAGTGTGATGTAATCTCCATTTGCCTACACAGATTAAGTGGGTACTTAAAAGGCAGCATTGCTAGGGAACCTAGTTGTGGCATTTTATTTTATCACACTTATATGTTGCATTCTACTTAATAAGAACCCCTGGGTTTTACATGAAAACCCTTTTCTCCTGAATGTTCCCATATATTCGACACCGTGGTTCTCCATCATGGAATTCATTATTCAGTAAATGAGTACCACAGCACCAGCCCACTCAGATGAAATACGTGTGGGAAGAGAAGGCTGGTGTGTGAACCTGCCAAGCGGAGAAGAAGAGAAGGTATACCAAATGAATTTACCAACATAATGCCTTCCCACTTCAGTGAACTGAGGAGGATCAGGTTCTGCAAATGTTTCTTCTGACTCCCACCCACATCCCCATTTCATGTTAGCAGTAGAGGAAGTGGCCTCCCTCCCTCCAGAAAATAATGCTGGTGGGACACTACTGGACTAAAAACAAGAAGTATTTAGAGAAGAACTTTTTTCTGAGACCGCTTCCTCTTCTCCCTTTCCCCTCCAAAATCATCTCAGCCTCCCTGTATCATTTGGGGATAAGGAAATGGGATTCAGATAAATGACACCCTTTTTTGTGGAATCCATTTCTCTCCTTTGATTATTTTGGGGACAATCATCTCCTTTGTAGGATTGCCAGAGTGAAAACTGGAGAGTTCTCGTACAATTAATGTGTAGAAGAGGGAATTTCAGCAGGTGTTGCTTCTTACCTAGTTGCATGACTAGTAACACTAGTAACAATTCTGTCTTCTCCACAACAATAAGAGCAATCCAGTTTTCACTCTGGCAACCCTACCAAGGGCTTTAGCTACCATAGTGGGGGAGGAAGGACAGAGTGTCAGACTCCTCTGAGTTCTTTCACCAGGTATCCCTTTGTTTCAAATGAAAATAAACATTCTGAACTCTCCTCTCCTCCATTAAAACCACTGTCACCTAAGCCAGAGCCAAGGAGTTACTACAACTCCCAGAATATCCCACCCAGCAGAGCCACTGACCATGCTAGCTGGGGTGTTTTGTGACCTCTAATCCAAAAAAACCAGAAAAGTTCCAAGATGCTTTCTGATGGTGTCAGGAAAATGTGCACGTACCATCCTCACTGGGGGAAGGAGGTATCAGAGCAAGATGTTACAATCCAAGCTATTTTTCTTTGGTGGGGGCAGTTCCTACCACTTCCAGGGATGGCTCATGCTACTTAGCCTTGCAAGTCTGGTGGGTCAGCTTTGATGTCTACACAGAAGACCTCTGCTTTAGAAATAGGTGAATGATCCTTGTTTCAGTTTTTCAATGCCTATTTTCACACTAGTAAAATCAACTCCACATTACAGTTGAAAACATGTTTTTAAATTATCTTATAAAGAAAGAACCTTAAGCCCTACTGAATTCAGAGGAACTTACTCCCAGGTAAGTGTGTACAGAACAGCAAACACAGGCCACAATCCCATTCAATGCAAGCAAACTTACACAGATGCAGGCAACAACAGTGGCTGTTACAGGACAATCTGGTTCCAGCTCCAGATTGTGGGGAGACAGAGCTGAAATAAACTACAAAAGTAAACTGCCTGCCTAAGGAGGCACAGAATACTCCTTATGCAAGCATGTGAAAGTACACCCACCAGCCTACAGCAGAGTTACACCACAAAATGCCCCAACTGGATGCCAGTCATAAAGGGACATGTATTACTGCATGATGCAGATAAGCATTTTAAATCAGCTTTTTAATTTTATGTATTATTACTGAGTTTTAAAACTATCTCAACTAGATTTGTGTTTTTAAACTTATAACCAGCTTAATACTATTTTAATATTCATAACACCTAGGGGTTTTTTTTAATAGATAAGAAGTCCCTTTGGTACCCTTTTCTGGGACAAAGGCAAGATAAAAATCAAACATATATATGTATATATCCACTTAATGATGCAATTTTTAATTCTAAACTAGCTTTCCCCAGCCTGGTGCCCTCCATTTTAACCATTCAGTTAAAAGTCCAAGAATATGCCATCCAGCTATGCTGGAAAGCACTGTTCTAAACCATGAACTGAAATCATCTGCTTTCATCTTGGCTGAAGGAGGCTAGTGGACAAGATGGGAGTGGGTGGGAACATTTATTCTGCACTACATATCACTCACTAATTTTCAGCGGGGTACCATTTCCCCAGAAATTTTTAAAACATCTTAAGATATACTTTACCTTGGATTCCAAGTAAATATTTGCTAAAGACATCTTGGAAATCTTGTAGAGACAAATGGAGAGCGAGATGGCACACAGCACAAACAATGTGTCGTTTATAGCAACTCTCACCAGTACGATGATCTTCCTTTCTGAATTTTCTATTCTCACAAGCACAGCACATGTGAGATTCACCAAGAGGAAAAGGAGACTGACGAAGAAGGAAACTAGGTAGAGAGGCAACCTGGATGGCAAAGGAAAACATTATTTCAAAGATTATTATCCTTCAGCAAGTGTTCATAAAATGCTTTGTATTGTCCAAAAAGAGAGACTCTCCATGACAAATTACATAAATAAAAGTTACTCTATAAAGAAAAAAATACTCCATGTCTTGTTCCAGGAAGCACAATACCAGTCTGGGATTAAAAGTTGATGGTTTGCTGCTTAAAGCAAGGTGAGCTGCTTCTCCCTTTCCAACCTGCAGAATTCCCCCACTATACCACTCCAGTTTCATCACAAACAGCTCTCAGTTGAGTCTTAACTTCAATGGTATTAGCCAGTTCACATAGGGGGTATAAAGTAGACTTTGTGGCATGTGCATGTGTGTGTGTGCGCGCGCGCGCACACGCACACACACAGAGTTCACTTCCTGTTGCTTACTACTCTGCCTGACTCCTGTTAAATACCCACTCAGACAAATAGCACTGCTCATATGTAACCTAAGTAGAGAACAGGTCCACATGTGGTATCTGTTGGAGTGTGCAGGAACAACTAACCACTTCACTTCTGCTCAGAGAGATAACAGATACTGAAGAGCAGTCAGGCGCTTCTTCCAATAAGTGTTCTCTGTGCCACTGCACTGGTGAAAGTGATTAAGAGAGAGACACAGACAGTAAAGACTAACAACAAGTAGAGGAAGCTTGGGTGCAACTAGAGTACAGACACAGATGTGGGGCTTAGAAGGAAAGGTTAGGCTGAGAACTCAAGAAGAATGGGAGGGCTGCTATTCCTACTTCCTAAGCATTTGCCACCATGAGGTAGCTTAGTGGCAAAACTGGCTCTGGTCCAACATCCATAGCTAAGGATCTGATCTGATGTGTGATGGTCATGCCATATCACCAAAAGAATCCTAGCTTCTATCACAGGGAACCTGACATCACACTGAGGATCATAGAATCAGAGCTAGAAGGGGCCTCATGGGCCATCAAGTCCAACCTCATGCTCAACTCAGGATCTCCAGCTAAAGCATCCCCAGCAGGTAGCTCTCCAGCCTCTTCTTGAAGATGTCCAGAGAAAGAGACCACATCGCTAGGAAATTGGTTTCATTGCCAAACCACTGTTACAAGCAAATAGTTTACAGGAAGCATATGTGTAAGCCTGACAGATCTGACTTGCACCCCACATGAGAATACAACACATCATGTAAGCAGAATTATCGTTTACTGTTGTACAGAAACACAATACTGCTTTGATGACTAAGGACATAAAACAAATTACAAAGAACTCCTTGTCAAGATGAAGCAATAGCTTTCTATGCTATGATTCCATGCCTAAATCCAGTTGCTGGATTGAGTGATTTAACTGTTGAGTGGTAAACACATATGTAAATCCCGTTAATTCAATGGCTCACTCCAGTTGATACTAGTAATTGGATTTCACACACGTATACACACACCCCACACAAAGCCTTATATAGCTATTTGTGTGACACTGGAGATTTTACATTCCTCTCAGAGGCTGAAAAAAGTTCCATTTTTGGATTACATTTCCCAGAAACCACTAGCAGGCATGGTCAACATACTAACATTTACAGTCTCTTTATGTTTTGGGAACATGGCAGAGAAGACTACAGCAGGCTGGCAAGGGGGCTTCTCAGAAAGCCCTGCCATGATAGGCTTCTAGTTGCCAGTCAGAGATGGCAGTTTTATAAAAATATTTCACAGAAGTATTCCAGTTCAGACCAACATCATCCTCATTATGTACACCCCAGTCTACCAGTTGAACTTTGTATGAAGAAACTAAGCTTTAAGTATGCATGCAATAAACATTTAGATGCTCATTTGTACTGCACTGCACCAACTTCCAAGGATTCAGCATGGAGATTTTGCCAGTAATGCTACTTTTTATGGCCTACGTAATAGTCCAGAATAAACAGTTGAAAACATAGATAAATAATGCAAAACAGGCTTTAAATCAGGAGAAGATAAAGTGAGGCCTGTGGGCAGTCTTTGTGGTCCCCCTCTGAGGGGTCAAAATTATACACAGTGGGCCCTCCTTACTCATGACCTCCACACACGTGATTTCTAGCTCATGCAAAACATCACCCCCCTATACCTAAAATGGCATGACTGCAGACTTGGTGAAGTGTCCCTGCACACATCACTACCATTGAATATAATGGGATGCAAGCATTTATGTTTTTCCTTATTCATGAAGGTTTCTGGAATGTACAACCTGCACATACTTAGGGCCCACTGTGTGCATGCGCATGTGTGTGTGTGTGTGTGTGTGTATACACACACATACATTCCCAGAATGTCCCCAGATGCACTCTAGAGGGTAATGAAGGCATTTCCACGTTTGGAGGCTCTCTGTCGGTCAAAAACAATTTTTGTATAATTTTCCAAAAAACTTTTTTCTGCAAAAAATGTCCACTGGGGACATAGGGGGCATTTCCACCACATTTTGTGGGGGCCATGGGCCAATTTAGGTCAAAGAGAAACCTTTTTTGAAAGCCAAAATATGATGAAAATAGTCCCAGACTACTATAGATGTTTGGGGGCATTTTTTTTTTTTTTGGAGGGACCATGTGTGCCCTTCAAGGGGGTTAATGTGGCTCTCTCGCCTTCCATAGTTGCTTTCTTCAGCTTTAAATTGTTAAATTACACTGCTTTTTGTGATTTGGTTCGCATGTCTCAGTGTCTATATATAGAAAATGAAAGTCACTATGGAATACTGTACAGTACACGCACACAGACCTCTATCTAGCACTCCAACTATTTCCAGAGTAAGCTGGTTTCGAAATCATTAATGTTTTTGCACAACACAGTTGACAGAAGTCCAACTATGCTATCAATAATACAGAAGAGTTGCAGGACACCTCTTGACAAGAAAAAAAACCCTCTGGAAGTCCTATGCTTTGAATCAATCTTATGTGACCCATGACCGTAATTAAATTGCATTAGATCTATTCCTAAGGCAAAAAAAACAACTAAAAGGCATGTGCAAGAATAAACCACCAGATCCATAAGCATTGCTTGTACAAACTCATTTTATTCTGATGATCCATATGACATTTTCCTCTTCCCGAAGTATTTCCTAGGAGCATCAGAATTTCATTCCCACTCCCCAGGGTGGTTTTTAAGTTAATCCAAAATGAAATGTAACTATACTTGTATTTGTACTGTCTCAGAAGCAAAAAAGGTGGGCTGGAAAGTAAACACAGCAGTTGTTTCCAGGGCACACATTCAACAATGATGAAACAAGCGAAAACAGAATGATTAGTGAGAAGAGGAAGGGGTACGACATAAGAGAGAGAGGGAAACCTGGCATATCTCAAGAAGAAGTTTCGATGCAAACCTGTGAATATGTAGTTATGAAAAGAACTGGAAAGTTTTGAAAGTTCCACAGATTGTCTTACCCATGTGCAGACACTTGCATTGGTTTACCACCAAGCTCAAATTACTTACAGCATGCAACACACACATGCAGAGAGATAGAGAGAATGAGAGAGAGAGCACATCCATTTGAATAATCTTAACTTGAGAGATATGTTTTAAACATAACAAGAGAAGTGAAGTGGGTTCTGTGGCTAAAAAGCAATTTTACATATGCTGTAATATTATTACAACGAGAAGTGGTTAAATGACTGCACAGTCATTGCACTTATATTCCTTTGTTCCATTTTCATGAAATGCTGACTATGTATCACAAGTTCTCTTAAGGTGATTCCAGAAGAGGTTTTTATTGTGAAATCATTCTGATTCACTTGTGGAATTCTACAGGGATTCTCAGATGTTATCATCTTCTATTTGCAGTCCTCTTATGTTTTCCCACCACTCCTTCCTTCCTTTTAAACCACAAAAATCTGCTTAGGAGAGAATGATGGGATAGCAAAACAATGCCTTTTGACTGGTGGCACTAAGAACAATGCTGAATTTATACCTGGAGTAAGTAGGTTACAATTTAGGGCCTCTGATTACGAGGGGCCTCTATTTCAGACACAAACAGGCACATCTGAAAAATCTGTTAGAATACCATATTTTTTCTAGTAATGCTATGGCATCCCATAGTTTAGGGCACATGTCAAACACAAAGCCTGCGGGCTGAATCTGGTCCGCCAAGCCATTTCATGTGGCCCTTGCACCTCTCCTGCAGCTGTGGCAGAAATAGGCACAGAGAGGGTCTGGGGAGCAGAAAGTGGCACACTTTGGATACACTGACCAATTCTATATCACTTGACAGAGTTACAGGGACCATAAACTATGATCAAATAGCCTCAAAATGTCCAAGAAAAGAAAAGTTGATGCAGAGGGAAAGCAATTTAAAAACCCGTAATAATCAAATGCAGAGGCAATTATTTAATATGATAGAAGAGTAGATTCATTTATATAGTCTTACAGATACAACCAGCCCTTTGAAGGCAATCATAATGCTGATGCAGGCCAAAATGAAATTGAGTTGGACACCCCTGGTTTAGGGCCTTAACCAAGTTTTGGTAAAAAGCTCCCCTCTTCAAATCTGGAGGCACTCTAAGGCCCTTTCCGCATGACGGGGCTCAACAAAGTCCTTTCATTGCAGCCCTGGCGAGGAGGGAAAGTGCACCAAGAATGCTCCCCTCCACACCTCGCCTGGTCGCTGCGGAGGGGAGTGCTCTGGCCCCACCTCTCCCTTCTGCAGTGCAGCCGGCACTGGGGAGGGAGGCACTGCCAGCGCGCTTCTGCCTTTCCGCATGGCTAGGAAAGGCGGCAGCACAGTGTGATTGTAAGTGTAAAACCAATTTTTTCTGTTTTACAAATACCACACTTGTGCAGCGCACGGGAACAAGATGGCGGCGGTACCACAACAATGTCGTGCAGAAGCACAACCCACAGAGCACTGCCATCATGTCCCAACTACAGGGCAGCCACAGCGTGCAGAAAGACTTGAACACTTCAAGAAATACTTATTGTATACAGAAACAGGACACAAGAACCCATCATGAATGCACCTGGCCAGTGGGCTGAGTACATGGAACTGAAGACACTCCCATCAAATTTTGAAAGAGAAGAATATTAATTCTGACCTTACACATTTTGCTAATTTATTATTTAATTACTAACTCATTAATCCATTAGATTTCTACTCTGCCTTTCTGTTGGGTATCCCTCCATATTTTAGTAATGGGATATGTACTAGGAGTTAAGTAGTAGCTTGCTTGTAACAAGATATGGGAACCAGAGACCGTTAGATAAACAAAAAGCTAGGAATGTATTGATAAGCACAGCCAAACTGCACCAGAACTTCAAGGTCTCTTGTGGGCGTGAAGATGAACTCTTTGCCTTTTATGTTTTGTATTTTGCTAATTCCCTCCAGTTCATTCACTGAAGTCCTGCACCATGTATCATGCTCCTAATAAATTGTGTTTATGCACTGTTCTATTTGTGCATGTGAATTCAGTTCCTGACAGAGTGAGTGAACTTCCTGTAAAAATATTACAATATGTTTCAAAAAATTGAGGAAGAGCCTCAAGAAGAAGGAGCATCCAGCGGAGACGTCGAAAATCCAGGCGATGGAATTGTCGAAAGAGATGAGACGGATCCCAGCTGGCCTCCTGATGCCAGACTCAAGACCCAGCCCTCGATTCCTCCAACCACCCCAACTGGAGGTTAAACCTGGGCCTGGGGGGAAAGACCTGAAACTGCTCTGCGCTAATGTCACCAAGCTAAAAGATGGAACAACTTCTCGCCAGGGAAGAAGAAGTGGAAAAACAATGAGAAGAAATTTCCAAACTGAGAGCTGAGCTCCACGACTGGAGACTTCTGGTGCCTCAGGTTGGGTGTGCGCCACCCCAGATTCCAGCAGCAGCAGCAGCTGCTCCGGCGGCCGCAGCACCCGCGCCTCCCAGAATACTGGCACCACAAGTGGGCCCCAGACATTTTCGAGAATTGAAGACCACTTATGATGGTGATGGAGCCACCCTAACTTACTTCCTCAACATGGCCTCTAATTACATGGTTGATTATGGGAACAGTTTCCCAGATGATGCCGCCAGAGTCAGGTACCTGAGCCAACACCTCAAAGAGAAGCAGCAGAGTGGGTCGCCAGCCTGTTTGACTCATGAGCTGAGGAGACAGCCGATTTGCAGCTGTTCACGCATCGCCTCAGAGAAAGGTTTGAAGATCCCTTCTTCCAGGAACAAGCCAGATACCAACTCAGAAAACTACGCCAAGGAAAAGGGACCGTCAAAGAATATGCCGTGAATTCAGAAAGTTAGCCACTAAAGTACCAGAATGGAAAGATGACATCCTCAAGCAATTTTTCCGAGATGGATTAACCCCACCATACTAGATCGCTGCCTGACACAAGGAGAACCTGCCAGCCCTTTGGGATGGATGAAACTAGCCGGAGAAGTGGAAAGCATCATGGAGAGCGCCCAGCTCACCCAGCAGAGACAAGCCCAAGAAAGCGGACGCTGAACTCCGGCATCTCGAAAAACCAGTTTCCTGAGTAGCGAGGAAAAGAAAAAATGCCTATGAGTAGGAACCTGTTTCCAATGTGGGAAAAAAGGCCACATTGCTAGCGAATGCCAGGGAGCAAAGAAACCCACTGAAGAAAAATCGGGCACCACCACCACCCGGCCCACAAGAGACCAGCCCGTATCCTGCAAAGCTGATACTCTGAAGCCGCCAACCAAACATTCCGCTGGCGGAACCGCTGCTGGAACTTGCGATGGCGAGGACAGCCCACTGACCACCTCTGACTTGGAAAGTGATGAATGGGACTCTGACCAATCCACTAATGTAAGTACAACTAAAACTCATCATGTGTATGTTACAGTAACTTTACAAGGCAATGATGGGAAGTTACAAATGTACTGGGCCTTAGTTGACTCAGGCTGCACCACTAGTTTATTGAATCCTACGGTAGCCAAAGAACTTGCAGTAAACTTTGAACTCCTTAAAAAAGCCGTCAATTTATCACAAATGGACGGCTCGCCCATGGCAGGGGGCCCTGTATGGGAAAGGACCAAGCCTAAACCTGGTCAAGTAGGAAACTTACAGGGGTGATTATGTTTCCTAGTGCCTAACAAAATTGGGTTTCAAGTTGTTCTTGGGTACGACTGGCTAAAAAAGCACAATCCCCAAATTGACTGGACCCAAGGCTTACTCAAGCATACCAATAATGACAATTCAGTACCCGAAATAAAATCTCCCAACACAGCACTTGAATTGAGCCCTGAAAAACTACAGAAAATCCCACTGGACTACCAGGACCTGCAGAAAGCTTTTGAAGACCACAAAGCAGACAAACTGCCCCCACACAGAGACTTCGATTGCAAGCTGAGATTGATAGAGGGAGCGAAAATTCCCAAACCCAAGATATACCCTATGAACCACCAAGAACTAGAGGCACTAAAAAAATTCCTGAATAAAAATCTGCAACGCGGATTCATTAAGCCCTCACCAGCTCCCACAGCAAGTCCCATATTTTTCCGTAACAAAAAAGATGAAGGAGACCCTAGACTCATTGTAAACTATAATTTAGTGAATCAGGCAGTATTGCCTAATGCATACCCAATTCCTTTAACTACGGATATACTAAACCAATTGATTAAAGGTGAATTTTTCACTAAATTGGATCTCAAGGAAGCTTTCCATAGAATACGCATAGACCCTGAAAGTGAATGGTTGACCACATTCTCAACCCCCCTGGGTAACTACCAATGGACTGTTCTCCCATTTGGATTACAAGCTGGTCCCGCCGCATTCCAAATATTCCTCAACTCTGTACCACAAGACCTCCTCTACGAAGATGTTGTTGTTTACCTAGATGACATTTTGATCTACTCAGAAAACCTTGAACAACACACCAAACTCGTGCGTACTGTATTACAAAGACTCATAGACAATGAACTTGTTGTTAAACTTTCTAAATGTCAATTTCACACTCAAACCTTTGACTATTTAGGGTATCAAGTTTCCAATAATACCCTAAACATGGACCCCTCCAAAACTGCTACAATTCTAAACTGGCCCGCACCCAAAACTAGAAAGCAACTGCAACAATTTCTTGGTTTTGCAAACTTTTATCGTAACTTCATAGAAGGATTTGCTACAATTGTGCTCCCTCCCACTGATCTTTTAAAGAAAGCTCCAAGTGGCAAAACTAACTGCTGCAACCGCATCACCTGGACTGAAAAATGCCAAGTGGTCTTTGATGCCCTCAAAAAAAAATATACTTCCGAATGACTATTTCTATTCCCTGATACTAACAAGGAATTTATAATTCAAACTGAGGCCTCCAACTTCACCATGGGAGCCGTTCTCCTCCAACAAGACACAGCCAGACACCTCAAACCATGTGCCTTCATCTCCAAAAAATTCTCTACCCCACAACGTAACTGGCCAATTTGGGAAAAAGAAGCCATGGCCATCCATTTCGCACTTTCCACATGGCGACACTTCCTTGAAGGTGCTAAACTTCCTTTTCAAGTATGGACAGACCATCATAATCTTGAAACACTTAAAACCACCAAAAAACTAACCCCTAAGCAAGCACGCTGGGCTGAATTTTTCCAACGCTTCAGATTCAAAATTATTTTCAAGTCTGGGAAAACTAACACTTTGGCAGCTCCCCTCTCAAGACTTCCTTGCCACTAACTGCCTTCCATCTCTACTCCTACCAAAGAAAAAACCCTTTTTTCCCCAGACTCTTTTGGATTATAAGTCACCACACGAGCTCAACAAAAAGCCCATGCATCAGCTTCAACGCTTCTTGACTCTGCCTTCCAGGACTCTCTGAAATCTGCCTATCCGGCAGACACCTGGCTACAATCACATAAAGACTCAGTTACCTGGTTCAACGACTTGGCTTTTGTTGGGACTAAAATATATGTCCCCCACGCTCTCGAAATGAGATTTTGAAAAGATATCACAACTCCAAATCTGCTGGCCATTTTGGTTTCCTTAAAACTCTACATTCAATCAGGAAACTTTTACACTGGCCAGATCTTACCAAACACGTCCAAGAATATATAAAAAACTGCCCTGTTTGCAACACCTGCAAATCTTCTACATCTAAACCACATGGACTTCTCCAACCGCTTCTTGTTCCATCTTCACCTTGGGATACTATTTCATGGGACTTCATTGTTGGTCTACCCAACTCCCGCAGTTTCCATACCATTTGGGTTGTCACTGACCATTTCTCCAAGCAATCTCACTTCATTCCAATGAAGAAGATACCCACTGCTGAAAAACTAGCCGACCTCTTCATCACTAACATTTGGAAATTACATGGACTCCTTTCCACAATCATCTCAGACAGAGAACCGATATTCACTTCTAAATTCTGGACTTCACTCCTCAAATCCCTCGGCATTTCTCAAAAACTCAGCAGCTCCTATCATCCCCAAACTGATGGACAAACTGAACGCACCAATCAAACCCGGGAACAATACTTACGCTGCTTCATCAATTCTAACCAAAACAACTGGACATCCCTTCTGCCTTTTGCCAAATTTGCTTACCACTGTTCTCTGCACCCCTCCACAGGCAAATCTCCATTTGAAACTGTCTTTGGCACCGACTCAAAGCCCTTTCCAGTGCTCCCCAACACCCTCTCTACTTCTCAACTTCCCTCTCTCCAGTCTTGGATTACAAAACTCTCTTCTACTTGGACTTCTGTGCGTTCCGCTCTTGAGTCTTCCAAAGCTTCTCACAAGTGCTTCGCAGACAAAAAACACCACCCCAATCCTGTTTACAAGCCTGGTGATCTTGTCTATCTCTCCTCCAAGAACATTGCCACTGACAGCCCCTCCAAAAAACTCGCACCCAAATACCTTGGTCCCTTCCCAGTCAAACGGGCCATTAATGATGTCACCTTTGAACTTTCTTTACCTGACACTTACAAACTTGTTCACCCTGTTTTTCATCCCAGCTTACTGAAACCAGCTCCTTCGAATTCTTCTTCGGAGACTGACCCGACTACACGCAACACTATTCCTTCATCACCAGTTTCACATCTCCCTACTTAGCTAATGCTTTTCATGATTGCATTTCAGTTTTTGGCCCCCTCCCTTTTTCTTTTCCCTTTCTTTTCCATATTATCCAACCTTCCCCTCTTTCCCTATTCATTGTTTGCTCTACTGATTCGAATTGCTAAAAGCTGGTTCAGATTTTTTTTCGGGACGGGCAGGATGTCGGGTAGCCCTCCATATTTTAGTAATGGGATATGTACTAGGAGTTAAGTAGTAGCTTGCTTGTAACAAAATATGGGAACCAGAGACCGTTAGATAAACAAAAAGCTAGGAATGTACTGATAAGCACAGCCAGGCTGCACCAGAACTTCAAGGTCTCTTGCGGTCGGGAAGATGAACTCTTTGCCTTTTATGTTTTGCATTTTGCTAATTACCTCCACTCACTGAAGTCCTCCACGATGTATCACATTCCTAATAAATAGTGTTTATGCACTGTTCTATTTGTGTGTGTGAATTCAGTTCCCGACACTTCCCCTCCCAAATCAGATTCAAGCAGCTAACAATAAAATACAGTTTAGAAATACAAAACAGCTGCATAAGGGTTTCAAACAACTTTAAAAGTAGTTAAAAGCTAATGAGTTTTAAAAGCTTGGATTAACTTAACCCAGTTTTAACCACCAAAGGCCTGTTTAAATGGATGGGCCTGTAAGTCATTGCAAGATCACAGCAATGTCTACCTGTGGTTGCCTTAAAGTTGAGAAATATTTATCTCACATATTTCCTACAAATATAAGTGGGCATCCTGTTCAGCAGGACTTAATGATCTTGTAATTTTAGAGATTCACATTTATGGTTGTGAACAACCAAATATGATTCCCCAAACTCTATCTTTTCAGCCAGACAGCATCCCAAACAAAAGGCTTTCAAGGCACTGCAAAAAAATGCAGGGCACTGGAGAGTGCAGAGTAGTTCCAGTTGCAGGGTGCAGTGAGACAAACAGTTGCAGTAGGATCCCAACGGGTCTCTCCAGCTGCCTGTTCTCAATGTGCACCTCGGCGAAGAGAGCAATGCAAATGTCATTTGCCAGTGCTCTCATCTGCAGTGAATTGGAAACTATTTGGCTGCCAGACTGAAAGGGTGGGGTTTTGGAGGGCATTGTCAGTTGTAGCTGTTAACAACAGAGTTCCATCATGGCAGTTGTGTATGATAAGCAAGGATCTCAATCATAATTTCTCTATAGGAAATGATAAATGTGCACATGGCTGTCTGTAAGCTTCACACATGGCTGCTTGGACACTCTATACAATCTGCACTCCGTATCTGTGGATTCTGCACCCACAGATTCAACCAATCATGACTTCAAAATATTCTAAAAAAATTGAAAAAGCAAAACTTGATTTTGCCATTTTATATAAGGGATGCCATTTTACTACACAATGGGACATGAGTATCCCCAAATTTTGATAGCCACAGGGAGCACTAGAACCAAACCTTACCAGATACCAAAGGACCCACAGTATAGTGGCAGATTCCTGCAACACACATATCTGACAAAAACAAACACCTGTGTGTTCATTACACATAACAGTATAGCACATATGTGATAAAAGCAATTTGTTATACCTAAGTTATATCAAAAAAGGAAATGCAGCATCTGTGGAATAGCTCCCAGTTCCAAGGATGCTGACAAAATCTGGCAATGGATCAGAATATTTACATCGGACTTATTAACAGAAATATGTACAAATTGGTCTAATGCTATCATTTTTATCCCTGGACAGGCAGACCAGTACACCAGCTCTAATGACAACAAACAATGGTTATAGCTCAGATAGTTTATTTTTGCAAATGACTCTCATTTACCTAGCAGTCTGCTCTCAAAAACTTAAAAATTATGGGTCATGTAAGATTGCTTCACAATTACGTTTGTGAGTTTTAAAAAAAATCTGTGGTGGTTTTTTACAAATTAATTCTTCCAAATATTTAAAATGTTTGAGCCCAGTGTCTTCACTTTTGGAGTCTTTCTACTTGTACACAGTCAAGGAAATAAATGTTGTCCCTGCTGACTTTACACATTGATCCAGCAGTGAAGGCCACCTTCTCACCTGTTTGCCCATGGTGGGCTGCACAGGTTTTGATTTAGTTTTATTTATTTATAACACTTGCAGGTTGATTTACCCTTATTTTTAAATGATTTATTCCATTTGGGGACAGCTGGGGTCATGGTATAGGTCACTAAAGCACAACTTTTTTGTTTCTTGGATGGCAATTTAGGCTATTTGTAAGCGATTTTTCCAGAGGCTTTGAAGATGTCCTGGGGACGTGGTACGAAATAGAGGGTGGAGTCCATGCATGGTCCAAGGACCACACTTTGGCCACTTTAGCATTACAGTTCTCCCTCCACATTTGCAGGTTTTTGATCTTTGCAAATTTAATTATTCATGAGGCATGTGGGTGCCTTCCCCTCATTCTCCTCCTCCCATTCCCTTGTGTTTTGCCAGGTGCAGAGAAGGAAAGCAAGTGCCTAGACAAAAAGCAACGAAATGGGGGGAAGGTACACACATGACCTCCTTCTCCCTTCTGGGGCTCCCCCTGCCATTCTCTTGCCTCTGGCCCCAGCACTGAGAACTTGTGCCAAGGCAACAGGCAAGGGAAAGAGGGGGGAGGCACATGCAAGCCTTCTTTCTCCCTTCCAGAGCTCCCTCCTCCCGCCACTCCCTTCCTTCTGGTCCTGGCGCTGAGAACTTGCACTGACGCAAAAGACAAGAGAATGGCAGGGGAGGCTTGCGCAAGACTTCCTTCTCCCCTCCAGAGCCCCCCTCCCATTACCTGGCCCCTGTTACCACACTGTAGACCCCCACTCTGCAGGATCTGCTATTTTCATAATTGGACATACTTACGGCTGAAACATGCTTGAAAGAGTGTTGGCATGTTGCCAGGTCAGGACAATCTCAGACATCAACAGGTCATAAATTCAGAAAAGATTAGGTGGGAAAGCCTGATGCCGATGGGCTTGTGATAATCTTTTCAAAAACTGCAAGCTACAAGCACCAGGTGAAACTGCCCTGGTGAAGAAATCAGGGACCCTACTGTGAGCATATGCTACAGAGACCCTCCCTATTCACACTACCTGACTAAAATATTTAAGAGATTGTCAGGACTCCCATCAATGTTTAATCACCTAGAGTTAAGACAATCAGGCCATTTCAGACACCTTTGTAAGCCCCGTGAGAAAGCAATTACCACTTTGTCTATGTACCTCCCATCAGGGCAGGAAACAGGGTACAAAAACCTCAACTTTGGGCCCAGCAAATGGTAGTACTAGTAATATGTGGCGCTCAGATCTCTGTGCATTCTTGCTACCCTCAGACATGCTGTCTGAACCACTCTGCTTCAGGACTGGTAACTATCACCCTTTCCACCCAATCTCTCTCTATCCAACCTTTCTTACCTCACTTTCTGATAGCCTTGTATGATTCTTAATTCTATGTTTGTGAATTCCAAATAAAAACACCTCATTTAACTTTTAACTAGAGTCCTCTCTACAGTAAGTACTGGTATACACAGGTGAAAAGATCCTGCCATTACCCTCCTCTCGCAGGCCTCCTTTGAGTAATAATTCCCCAAATTCCAAGGAGAGGCTGGCATTGTGGGTGGATCTCAAAGTCCCCTGCCTGTTAGGGTAACTCCCCAGCACTGAGAACTTGCACTGAGACAATAGGCAAGGAAATGGGGGAGAAGGCTTGCACAAACAAGCCTCCCCCCCCCCCATTCTGTTGCCTCTGGCTCTGGCATGCAAAAGGCAAGTGAATGGGAGGGGGATCATGGGGGACAATCATTCACAGTTTTTCCACTTTTGTGAGGGTTCTGTGCCCCGAACCCTTGCAAAAGTGGAAGGACCACTGTAATCTGTTAAACTGCAGTTTGAAATCCAGGTGCTGAAAACAGATGTCAGGACTGATTTTGCATAAGCATGCCAAACTTAGTTCCCATCTTCAAGCTTTAAAATGAAGCTATAACATAATATTAAATTGCAAATCTTGCATGACGTCCTGCAGTGACATCAGTGGGATTAAAGATAAATTAAACCAAGCACAGGGGACCCTGATCTGGATCAGAACCAAAAAGCACAAGGAAAGGAGAGGTTACTCTTCTATCTGCTGTTATAACCTTGAAAAGTACTGTTGGTCCTTTTCTACAATTTGCAAAGGGGAAAAACCTCCAGCTGACGACTGCAGAGCCCCTCCATTCATGTTCGTCATGACTGCCATTGCTCTGGTCTCTGGGGGAGAGAAGAGGAGCCAGGCAAAGTTTCAACAGGCTCGGGCCCCAGGAGCTGGAGAGTGCCCTCCCACCATCCCAGCTGTCACTGCTGTCTCCTCTGAGGAGGAAGAGAGCAGCCAGGAACTGCTGAACTTAATCCCACCCCACCATCCCATTTTCCTTGTGTTTCCTGTCCTAATTAAATTGTAAGCCTGAAGACAGGGAGCTGTCAAACTAAGTAATTTGTGGTTGGATGGCTGAGTATCAATACTCTAAATCAATTTTTTTAAAAAAAAAAAATAGAACAAGTTAACTGCCGTTTCAGCTACACTTGAGCAACTCTCTGGTACTTTCCAATCTTTCTAACTGCTGGAAATGACTTGGCACCATGTGGGTAAAAGCTTCCTCCCATCTCCTCTGAGAAGCTTCCCTCAGATGCCTCCTAGTGATTTAAAAAAAGGGTATTTGTAGCAAGAAGAGCAAAAGATTCTGATTTTGAGGTGAGGCAGAATCAACCTCCTAATGTGAGTGTTTTGGAGCTTTCAACATGTAAGTCCATTCTTAAACTATCTATCAGTATAGCATGCACCTACAATGTATTTGGAAAATACATTTCCAAAGCATTTATAGGCTGAAGTGTGTCTCAAAGGCACTCGATCAACCAAGATTTTTTTAAAAAATATAATTAATTAGTTAGGAGATGAACACAATTCTGACTGGAAGTATATTAAAGTATTGGCCAACAATCAATTCCTTTGTTTTGTTTTTTGACTCACAACAAGAAATGTGGTTTCTTACCTGTATTTAAGTAGTTCTGGGGAATATTTTGATTTAGCTTTGAAAATCACCTGTAATAAAATGAGAGTGCATATTATACTTGCAACAGGCAGTACAAATACAGTCTGCATTCTTCTGTATGCCAGATGAATTTATTTTATTTCAGATAAACTGTTAGGCCATATACATTATGCTGTTGAGCAATTCTCATTTACAGTAAAATGAAAGGGCTACTTCTAGGCGGAAGGTATCTTTACACTGCTGATTTGCAAAGATAGGTATACCTGAGTTAACAATGTGTATGTGTTCCTGAGCATTACTTCCTTGACAGAAAATTTGGTACTAAAGGTAAAAATAACATGGAAAGAATAGGGATAGGGTCCTACATCACAAAAAACAAGAGCAGTTAAACACGTTTCAGCAAAGTTTTTATTCAAAACTAAACAACATGCATATGAGAAATGAAACAACCAGGTTAGGTAAGCCTTGCATATGTAAACAAAATTTTCTGCACCTACTAGAGATGACCTTAAAGCATTTTTTTTTCAGAACACACCCAGCAGAGATGTTTTTCTTTCATCAGCTTTCACTTTTCATATCATTTATATTTTGGTGGCCAAACTTCATGAGTTATTTAAAAAAAAATATGTTGGGGGAACTACTGAGGAAAGCTTTCCCTTCTTCTCTATTATGCTGCTCATGCATGTTCAGTAAGAGATTCTGAAGGCAGCTGTTTTTCTCTTGCCTGTGTAGGCAGGCACACACACAGTGACAATAGGATTGGTTGAAGTAATAGTCCACTTTTTCCCAGATTGAGCTTTATTGCACTGTTTACATCAGACACACCACTGCAACATGACACCGTAGGCCTGTATTTCTCCAACCATCCTTCACCATCCCCCCATGCTGATACTGCTAAAAAGACTTCCAGATAGACACAGGACAAGGAGGAAAAGAGGAGCTGGGTAGGCATAAAAAGACTTTGTAAAAAGGCTTCTTTGCGGGAGGCTTTGTTAGCTTAGGTATATCAGATTCTGTCACATGTCACATGGCATAAAACATGGGCTTATGACTGAATACACAGGCACTGCAGATGGCCCCTAAACAATTCAATTAAAAAAAACTATTGCAGTAAAAGTAGCCTTAGATCATATTAAACCGGAGAAAGCAACTGAATAAAAACACCAGTCACCAGTCAACCATTAGATAAATGGGGACAACTGGTTCTCCAGAAATCATTGACTATCACACCCTTGCTTTACCACTGTTCCTGCTGGCTAGGCCAAAAGGAGTCGTAATCTAATACACATATTTGCCACTCCTGCACTAAAGCTCTTGGAGAATTCTGTGTGCGTGCGTGCGTGTGTGTGCACATGCGTGCGTGTGTGAGTGAGTGCATGTGTGTGTGGGAGAGAGGGAGAATGAGAGAGAGAGAGAGCATGAGAGAGAGCGTTTACCATGCCTAGGGTCAGTATTCCACCAACTGAGATACTACCATTTAAAAGCCCCTCTCCCTAGTCATCATCCACCTAATTTTTAAAGTGGGCGTACCTCCAACAGAGAAACCTCTGGTACAGATCTCAAATGCCAAGCAGGTTTCACACAGGAGAAAGTGGTCTTCATTTACCCATCCCCAATACATACAGGGTGATACAGTTTAAGAGCAGCACTTTGAACTGGGCTGAGAAACACACCGACAATCAGTGAAGCTCTTTCAACACAGTTGTGATATGAATGGTCATCTAGCATGTTCTGGTTCACCATCAGGCTGTTGTACTCAGAAGCAGCTGACATTTGCCAATAGTTTCCAGAGCAACTTTACACACAAGACATTGCCTGGGTGTCACAACAACATAGATAACTTAGCAAGATGGGGGGGGGGGGAGAGGGAGAGAGAGAGAGATTCAGAGAGAGAGAGAGAGAGATTCCATCTAAACAGTAGGAAAAACTTCCTGACACTAAGAGCAGCTCAACAAGGGAATGGACTGTCTCAGAAGGCAAGTCTTTAAACAGAGATATTTAAACCTCTGGAGGGAGATCTTTAAACAGAGTTGGGATGGCCATATCTTGGGAGTCCTTTCTAAGACTTTAATTGTCCCTAAAAGCCTGCAGTTGGTCAAAGGTGGTCTACGCCTCAGCTCAGTAGCACACCATTTTTTGCACGCAAAAGGACACGGATTCAGTGACACATCTCTCCAGGTAGATTGGGAAAGGCTCTTGTCTGAGAGCCTGCAGGGGCACTGCCGATCAGTATAGCTAGTACAAAGGTATGTAAACCAGTGCTGTGACCTGATATAAGGCAACTTCCTATGTGCTGACTGGGCATCTGATATAAACATTCAGTTTTTGCTTTCCTGAAAGACGCCTATCGCTCCTTCTGATTTTTAAGGGCTGCTTTACACATTGGAGAAAGAGGCTCAAGCTGAACATTTACCCTTATACCCACTCCAATACAATACACACATCAACCTGCCCCAGCCTGGTACCTTTTTGATATGTTTGATAATAACTTGTATCATCTCCAGCTGGTATGGCCATGATCGGAATGGTACCACAGTACATCTGGCAGGCACTATTAGATATTAGCCATAATGCTGCATCAAGAGATGGCAGAATTATGCCTTGTCTCCCCCTCTTGCCTCCCTTAAAATAAGCCTGTCTCTTTTTGTTCCCTGACAAGACGGCCACGTACTAGTTGGTGGAGAGCAGGGGAAAGCCAAGAGGTATCTGGCTTTGACCCTTTACCCAGGTGCACCATGTTAATGTCATCATCTGGGACTTCCCTGAAACCCTGGGATGTCCTGGAGGATGCCTTCATTATCAAGCATCAGGTTATGTCCATATAGCCCCCGTTCACTGGCCATTATATGAGTATGTGGGACAGGGAGCAAGAGAAAGGTAGATTTTGCAGGGATGGGACTATTCCACCTGGGCAATTCTAGAATGAGGGAGATGTTGAGTTTCTCCCTTCACAACAACCAAAGAAAGACATATGGCATTATGTTGGTGTATCTAACTAACAGGATGCCAGGTTTTTTGTTTGTTTGTTTGTTCCACTTTAAATAAACTACAGAAATATGCTCTGAAATGCTGAGAACAGTGTAGTTTTCCTGTGTCTCTCCAGGGTACACATGGTGGAAAAAATAAAGATAGGATTAAAATGTGAAACTGTGGATGTAGTAGGTGGGATTTAACCAGTTACCTACTAAATGTTTAATATTATTTAGTATATGGTAGGTAGATACTAGCTACTAAATACATTTTTTTTGGCGGGCCTTCAAGTTGTTTCCAACTTACGTTGACCCCAAACCTGTCTTGGAGTTTTCCTAGCAAGGTTTGTTCAGACAGGGCTTGCCATTACCTTCCTCTGAGACTGAGAGAGTGTGACTTGCCCAAGGTCACTCAGTGGGTTTCTACAGATAAGCTGAGAGTCAAACTCTGACCTCCCAGAATCCTATCCCAACACTCAGACCACTGCACCATGACATATCCATTTCTATCGTAACATATAAACAACCATGACTAACCCTAGTAAAAACAGCTGCTGTAAGCATTTTATGGCAGTATTTTAAAAGACTTGGTATATTCTTTAGTCTAAATATATCCCATTCCACTTCCTCATAGCTTTTTCCTCATATATAATATGTTCCAAGCCCATTAATCGTATTCGTCACTGTCCTCTAAATCTTCTCCATTTTGTTTCCAGCCTTTTAAAAATGTGATGATCAAACTAGGCTGAGTAGCCCAATAAAAGTCAATGCACACCCACTTAAAGGAAAGAGTCTTCAGTGCTATGCCCAACAGCAGAGAGATAAGAAAGTCCACATAGACGCTCTCTTTGAGCTGCTTTGCTGCTTCAGGTTTAAGTCAGGAGCACAGGAAGTGGAAAAAACATACCACTTGGGGGAAAACAAAGATATTTGCACACTCATAATATGAATACCACATGACCTATTTTGATGCTTATAATATGCTGTCTGCAGTGTGGGATATACAATCTGTTTAATTATTTACGGTCTACTTTTCCTTGAAGGTGATCAGCAAAATGCAGACTTTACCTTGCTTTTGTCTTTAGGATAAAAGCTAGATTGAAGGTTGGTAGGTGATCCAAAGTCACTTGTGAATTACATTGCTGAGCAGGGAATTGAATCTAGGTCTCACTAGTCTAAAGTCTCACACTCTACCAATAACCCACACTTAGGGTTGCCAGTTCATCCCAGGCCTCAAGAGCTCCAGGCCAACACCTGAGAAACAGGGATGGCCTCGATGATACTATTAAGCATTATGCAATAAGTTACGAGCACAGTTGCCTTTATTTTTGTCATTCAAACACACACACAGAAATGCAAACTGTATTCTGTCTGGAAATTAAGACTCAGCTAAAGGGTTGTTTCTGAATCAAGGTAAAATTTGGGGATTATTCCTTCTCACTTACTTGGGGGAACCAGATAAGGAACATTTAATCTAGCCTGCTTCCTTTTAGCCACAAGGTTGATGCAACACAGAGAGGCGGGTGAGCCCTGGTGCTACAATGAATGAGGGAAAAGGAGGAAACTAACAAACGCAGTGGTTCTTAACCTAGGATCGAGGAACCCCTGGGGGTCTGTGGAGCCCTTACACGGGGTCCCTGAAGCTCTGCTGCTGGACACCAACAGCAGCAGCAGCAGCAGCAACAAGGACACGACAGCAGAGAATGTGTGTGTGCACGCCCAAACTGCTCGCTCATGTGCAAATGAGGGAACAGTTTGGAGCGGGTGCATACACCCTATTGCCGCATCCCCAACAAAAGGGACACAGCAGCAGGCAAGTGGGTGTGCCCAAGAAGCTCCTTCATTTGCAAACAAGGGAGCAGTTTTGGCATCCACCCTCCGCCCACACACTGCCATGTCCCGATGGAAAGGACACAGCAGCAGGCGTGTGCATGCACCCAAACTATCACTCTGGAGACCACAGCCTGAATCCCCACTTGGCCATGGAAACCCACTGGGTGACCTCAGGCAAGTCACAATCTCTCAGCCTCAAAGAAAGGCAAAGGCAACAAATTTTGCCAAGAAAACTCTCATGATAGCTTCACCTTAAGGTCACCCTATGTCAGGTTTCAAAGGGGAAAGACATGACGGCTAGAAAGAACCTTCCCTTGTCAGCACGACTTTGTTACTGTGTGCCTTCAAGTCACTTCTAATTTATGGCAATCCTAAAGTGAACTCATCACAGTGATTTCTTCACAAAATTTGTTCAGAGGGTTTTTTTTTGTCTTTGCCTTAGGGCAAGGTCACCCAGCAGGACTCTAATTCCTTGTTTCCAGAAGTCTTTAACAAATAAAATAATATTTGAATATTTCAGAATAAATATTTGAATCCTTAAATCTATATTTAAATACTTAAATTTTGAGTTAATTCTTGGGGATCCCCAGCAACAAATTATTTTTACAGGAGGTCCCTGGTAAAGAAAAGGTTAAGAACCACTGAACTAAATAAATACATAGACTCCCAGAGAATCCTAGCATGTTGCAGCAACAAATCAATTAATCCTTGAAAATTATACAAGTGGCTGCTCTGTTAGCTGAGCTGAAGATTTACACAAAGCCTTTCCTTTTTCCTGGAGCTGAGCACATTAAAACTGCAGAATTTGCACCCTCATCTACTATCTCGATATGATGCATGAAAACTGGAGGATCAAGGCCAGGCCCCGAGATCTAAGAATGCTCATTCTCAGTCTATAGATGGGTTTTAGACAAATATTTGTTTATTTTTATAGGCGTCCAAGAAACTTAGAAAGGCTTCCTGCAAACACAGCACCAAGTAGGTAGTCTGACAGATTTTTGTCCCAACGCCTTTTAATGTTAGGCTTTTCAACACTGCAGAAGGCTCTTAAAGCCAAACTGAAAAGAATGCACAATCAACACAAAGCAGCTTAAATATAACTTGCACAAGCAAATTAATTAAGATTCTAAAGATTTTCAGCTCATTCATCTAGATTATGTTTTAAAAATGGGGCTTCTGAACATCAAAGACCTGCTGATACGGTGTAAACAAAATGTTAGGGATAGCTGCAGAAAGAATTCAAGATTATTTTCCTGATCTAGCATTCTTATTCATGTTTCTTTCTAGGCAGGTATTTAAAGAACTTATCTGAGTTCCCTTTGAGGGTATCAAAGATGGAATGCATATATGACAATGTAATCAGGGCATTCAAAGTTTACAAACACAGTTGGAGAAGTAGAAACCTGCAACAAAATGTTGTTGAGTGTGGTCCAGGGTTCCAGTCATTCCATGTTTTTTCTCCATTATTCTTTTGAAAAAATAGAGAGTGGGTGGAATGGGAGTGGACAAACTCAACAATATAATTTAATTTGGGTGGATAAATTCAACAGAACACTTTAGTAGTACTTATATGATAGGAAACAATATCCCACAGAAACAACAACAGACAGATGATACCAGTCTAGACATGCAGCTTCCATAAGGTTTTGCCCAGTAAAGCCAATTTAAAAGGATAAGAGCAGGTCTCTCAGGCCTCTCCCACACATAACAATGGCTCTTCTACTACATGCTTCTCATGATCCTAGCACCCCAGAGAAATTAGTAGCTGTAGTGCTACACAAGTCTGGGCCTTTTCATCATCTCCCAAGCCAGAGTAACCTGGCTGGATCCAGATAAGTCCACTGATGGGAGGTCAGCATAACTCAGCTTCTTTAACATCTCTAATTTCTTCACTGATCTCTGTGGGCAGCTTTTATTTCCATCCCTGTGGACATCTTAAGATGGAAGCAAACAAAGAATGTCCAATCCAAAGAATGAGATGGTTCAGTCTTCTTATCTCGGTATGTCCCTTTCTTCTTCGTCCAGTTGGTTTTCATCTCCCTTTGTCCTCGTTTGCTCATGTACAGGAAAAGTTGATCTCATATTAAGACAAGTTAACATACTGGTACTCCAAGCTACTCAAGAATGCTTGTGTCATTTTTATATAAGTATTATTTTCCTCGCCTCTGACAAAATGGGAACGTTGTCCCAGTGATCCAAAATGTTGTTATTGTTAACAGCAGTCAAGTTGACTTTGATTTATTGTGACCCTATTGATAAGAGACCTCTGAGTCACTCTACCATCAACAGCCCCATTCAGATCTTGCAGACTTAGGGCTGTGGTTTCCTTGAATGAGGCCCTTTTTTCCCCTACTACCTTCCACCTACCAAGTGTTATTGTCATATCTCGTGAATCATGTCTTCTCATGATATGTCCAAAGAATGACAGACTCAGTTTAGTTATCTTGGTTTCTAGGGAGAGTTCAGGTTTGGTTTGCACTAGGACTCATTTATTTGTCTTTTTAGCAGTACATGTTATCTGTAGAAGTCTCCTGTAGCACCACATTTCAAATGAGTTGATTTTCTTCCTATCAGCTTTCTTCACTGTCATACATAGAAACTGGAAATACAATGGCATGGACAATCCTAACTTTAGTATTCAATGATATATCTTTACACTTCAGGATTTCATCCAGTTCCTGCATAGCTGCCCTTCCAAATCCTAGTCTTCTTCTGATTTCTTGTCTGCAGTCTCCATTCTGATTAATGACTGAGCCAGCATCTGGAAAATCTTTAACTGCTTCAGTGTCTTCATGATGAAGACATTGATCCAAAATAGCTGAACTAAAACTGCAGGTCACTGACTGCTTTAGGGGCTTTTCAAACACAAATCATTGCATGATTCTTGCTCTGATTCATTTATAAGATGAATACAAAGCCTCTCTTCATTCAGAATCTCAATTCGTATTACAAATGCCTCTCATTTGCTTTCTTTTCTGCTTTAACAGTGGTATTTACATAAGCAGGAAAGCAACCCTCAGAGGAATTCTATCTTTGACTATGAAAACACACTTGTGCTGTGTTGGGCCAGGGTCACATTCTAGATTAGCCAGATGTAGAACAGAGGATGAGAGCACATAACTTTGGAAGTCCTGAGAGGAAAATCCAAGCTACATTATGACAAAGCAAAGAGGAGAAACTTCAAGATCAAGAGGGAAATTAAACTCTGATCAGAAACAAAACCCATTCTTTTTTAAATAAATTGTGCTTAGGGAAACTTCCTTTAGAGTGCCCTATATGTTTGTCCTTCTGCTCCAGCCCTTCAGTCTTCGGGGCAAAGTAGAAGAATCTCAGGTCAAGAACAGTGCCTCAAAAAGTATGTATCTATTTCCTTATTTGTTAGACCTCGTGTTTTATATTTGAATGATGTACTTTGTGCAACTGTGATTGACATTTAATGTATCATACTTAGTGATAACACTTCCTGTGCAGCAAACCCTAGTATTATCATTCCATCACAAGGGGTTGTCCCTAGATGTCAAGTTTCGCCCTTGAAAATTTTAGGAACTGGGATAGTCAGGGGCTAGGGAATGTTTAAAGACATTGTAACTGGTTGTCCCTTCTCCCATTCAAAATGTCCATGAGCAGACACTTCATTATATTCAGATTGCGCTGACTGCACTGAAAGTGATTTTTTTTAAAGGAGGAAATCAGTACAAACCTGCGAATATATTTCCAGTATCCTAGCAATTTTTATTACCCTAAATTTTTACTGTAGTTTACTATCTCAGAAAACACCTCAGTTAAAAAGAAGAAAAATCTCTTGAATGTTATAAAAAAATTTTTAAAATTGGTTAAATACACAATTGATCTGGAGTTTCAAAAGATACATATTTGAAAATGGTTTGCTGTGACTTGCAGCAGGCATTGAAACACAAATGGGAATCAGGTGGTTCACTGATTAAATTGTGCCTAATTTCAGTGTGCTGTAGGTGAACTCTGACATGTATGCATAACGGCTGAGGATCAAGTTTAAATAAGACAGGAGGTTTCTGTGTGTAACTTTGCACAGGTTAGTTCTTCTTCCTGTCTCATACTGAAATCTGACTAGACTTCAGATATCTCAGACAGAGAGTAAACATACATACACACCTCTTAATCCAGTAGGTTAAAAAAAAAAGAAAAAGCCCTGACTTTAGGGGTGGGGATTAACAAAATGCTCTCCACCCTGAAAACAACGAGTCTGTCTTCTACTCAGACAATTCAAAGCCTAGGCAGAATATCACAATTTTCTCTTCATGTGCCAATTGAATCTTGCTGTTCTTGTTCCATTGGTACTGCCGGCTTGTCTACAACCACCCTACTTTGACCAAATCTATCTACTCAATTCCAAGCTCAGAAAAGTTACTTCTAGAATAGTACTCCTTGAATCCCTGAGCCAGCATGGTTATGGCTATCCAAAGTACTATGAACACTTCAATAATTACAGCGGTTCAAGTCAGAGTTGTGTTTGTTGTTGTTGTTGTTGTCTGCTGCCCACTCAGATTCAACGTATGGCAGCACTAGGAATGTGAGACTTCTAAGAGCTGTGATCAGGTCTGTAGACCCAGGACTGTGGCTTCCTTGACTGAATGATTCCATCTGTAACATGACCTTCCTCTTTTTCCTGCTGCCATCCACTTTACCAAGAATTAGCATCTTTTCCAATGAGTCACATTCTCAGAGTTATCTATACAAATAGAGCCAGATAGGGGAAATGCACTTTTAAGCGTAAGAAGTAGTGTAGATGTGCCATGGTTTACTTGAAGTAAATCAAAGCCAGACAAGACAAAATGCTTTGATTTACTGGCTACAGATAAGTCACACAAGACTAAAGTCTACATTTACAAAATTTCTTCCTCCTAGTAGGCTGTAGTTGTTGATATAGCTATCTCTAAATATTGGGTGTGCTTATGAGAAAGATGGAAGAATGCAATTAATTCATCAAATGGGTTAGGATATTTGATATCTTTTTTCTGAGAGTAAACCATATCCCAAACTCTTCTTGTGTGCATGAGAGTGACTTTCAGGAGCACTCTTGCAATTCCCGGTGGAATCACATACTTAGTAGTACTTTTGCAGGCTCCTCAAAGAAATAAATAACCCATTATTTGTTATGAAAATCTAATGTGGGTGTGGGGCATTGACAGGAGACAAATGTCAAATAAGAGCAGGTTCTCTTTCGCATCTTCCCTATAATCCCTTTCCTGGTCAGCTCTCCTCCATTCGCGCAGCTCCAAAAATAAATAAATAAATAAATAAAAATAGCCAAGGAGGTACGGGCTGGGCAGGGAAGAATCAGACTGTGGGAGTTAAACAACCTTTTCTCCCTGCAAATGCCCCTGTTCCATTACCTTTAAACCAGAAAACACATCTTTGAGAAACAATTTGCACTGCCACCCTTAAAAGTAGGCATATAGGGACTCAAAACAGATTTGCACTAGGGTTCTTCTCAAGATATGTCCGAAATATAAGAGTGCCCGAGTGTCCTGTTCTCAAACATAGGAGACTTACTAGAAAAAGATTAATATGTTTACTTAATCATTAACAAGCACAAAAAATGGATTGCATTTATGATAGCGGGGGAAATATTATTATGGTTACGATTGATTATTTCTATGATTATTATGATTACTATTATTATTATATTTATTTATATCCCACCCTCTTCTCAGCTGGGGAATCCAAGTGGTTTACAACAGTTAGCTTCCAGGCTCAGGATTGAATCCAGCTGTACATCCAGGCTGTGGACCAGCATCTTCAGGGGAGTGTAACCCTGTCTAGCACAGGCTAAATTCCTATTCTTTGATCTGTCTTTTCACTGACCAAGAGCACCTCATCTTGTCTGGATTTAAGTTTCAATTCATTTGTGCTCATCCACTTCATCGCTAATGGCAAGCGCCAGCTGAAGACTGAAAGAGCTTGCTTGGATTTTGGTAGAAAGAAGTAAGAGACATCTTCCACATACGGATGGCATCAAACTCTAAAACCTCAGAAGACATCTTCCAGTAGTGTCTCATATATACATACATACATATGTATATACATATACATAGATATAGATATAGATACATACACACACACATACATATTATACAGCCAGAACTGAGGCCAGTGACAGAACTGAACAGGAGTCCCCTAACACCATCTTCTGGGTTCAGCCCTTGAGGAAGGAATGAAGCCACTGTAAAACATACCTCCAATTCCCATCCCAGCACAGTGGTCCAGAATGATATCATGGGTGATGGTGTTGAAAGTTGCCAGGTGGTCTAGCAGAACCAACAAGGACACACTCTCCTTGTCCAGTTCCTAGTGTAGGTCATCCACCAAGGCGACTAAAACTGTCTCTGTCCTATAACCAGGACTGAAGCTAGACTGAAAGGAGCTGGGAGGCCACCACACACTCCAGTGCTTTGTCCAAAAATGGAACCATGGAAATTGGCCAATTAATGTCCAACATCATTGGATTCAGAAAGGGCTTTTTCAATAATGATTTTCCAATGGCCTCTTTTATACATGCTGGAACCCTACCTTGATATAGTGAGGCATTAACCATTCCCTGTACATCCTCAGCTAGTCCGCTTGCCCCAGCATTTTTAATAAGCTGGGAAAAGTAAGTATCTAAATACGTGTGGTGGTTCTCACCTCTTCACTAATCCTGTCCACATCCTCACGTTGTACAAAATTAGCTACTGTGTTCATATTAAATTGCTATTTAAATGTAAGTTAAATGTCTGCACTTAAAAGCCTTACCAGAATGCAGCTGAAAATTACTATGTATTATTCTTTATTGCCCCTATTCCTCTTTAGAGGTTTGACGTGAAGGAAATGGATGCATGACTTTTTGAAAAATCCATTTCTCATCCACCCCACCAACCACTTGAAACCCAACAAAAGTCCAGGGTTAAAAGGTTCAAGAGCCTATGCTATTGTGCCTCTTCTTCTGTTATAGAAAAAGATGAAGTGGATTGACGCTAGCTATTCTACTCACAGTTGCTGCTCACGTAAGAGTAGGTCCAAGAGAGCATAGTCTCTTGTTCTGGCAATTATTCTGGAGCATTTGCTAGTTGTTAATCTCTTGGCACAATTTCAGTGGCTTTCCTAGATTATTTATTCTGTCATGGTAACAAATGCTGTGGGCTTTTTCTTCACCACTTCTATAGTACTTCCCTAGCAATCACACCAAACAGCCTGTGTTTTATGCAGCAGGGCATAAACAGGTTGCATTTTCTTCTTTTTATTTCAGTGAAAGTTTCAAGGGCAGGGGAGATTTCCTTTCCTCCCCTTTAACATTTGCCCTTACTTGTCTGAAATGGTAACATACGTATGATTTTTGAGATGGCAATCTGTGACAGTATGTTGAATTACGAGCCAAACATCCCACCTTAGGACATCATTAAGGATGCTTACTTAGAACCAAGTCCCATTATATTCAGTGGGATTTACTTCCATGTGAGTATATATAAGATTGCAGCTTCTGTGTGATTTACTATTGTAGGTTTGGGGTTATTCTATGGAGAGCGCTATTAGAAACTATTCTTCAGAAGTTCTTCCCATATTTCTCAACTCTTTTTAAATTCAGGCCCTTTCTTTACAAGCAAAATGTCTCACAATTGTATTTAAGCTTTTGAAAGTCCCCTTTCAGTAGCAATAAATATCTGCTCTACACTTACAAAGAATTAGCAGACTTGCTAATAAAGCATCATTTAAATGTGCAAATTATGCTCCATCCTCATTATGGTCCATCCTCATTAGTCAAATTATTTTCAATGGGAAACCAAAGCCAAAGCTTCCACAACATTAACTTGGGAATAAACGCCATTGGAATAAATGGAACTTTTTTGCCCACTTAAAACACAGAAACAGATTGTAAGACACACTAACAGGCCCAAACCATTTTGTGAACTTCAGAATGAGTGGATTTGAAAACAGGTCTCCCATCTGAATACCAACTCCAGAGAATCCATAAGCAAAGCCTCATTTAGTATTGAATATGTGGTCCAAGGATCAAATTGCTCACTTGTACTAGCAACAGTATAACACTTTTCTGTATAACACATAAAGTATTTTATGTGAGCTTTCTTTCATCCGTCTTCACAACAGTCCTGCAAAATAGGCCAGGAGGCAGGCTGAGAAAACATTAACTAGCCCAGTCTCACCTGGCAAGTTCCCAGCTGAAGTGAAACTGAACTGAGGACTTCAGTGCTCACACTTTTAACTCTTAACACTTCACAAGCGTTCAAGAAGGATTCTCCTGCACCTATTTTCCCCCCGTTTTCATGTGAAAGCAAGCATGATGTTAAAATGTCCACCATAAAACATTTTATTTCACTCAGGTCTAGCTTTGTTTTGGTTCCGTATAGACAGAAACAGTCGCACTAAAACAAGCAGCCATAAAAAGGCATGCATCTATTGGATATATCCAGCTATTTCTTTATTTTAAAAACGCAACCCATCTCTCTGGAAGTGAGGCCAACCGAGTTCAAGGGAGAGATACTCACTGCTAAGCACGCATGTTTAGCATGAATTGCAAAATCTGATTTTGCACTGTTGGGAAAACCAGCCCATCTGCTTAGTTTGCTGAGTCAGATATTCTATACCTTATCTGTTTGACAATCAGGACTACCAATTCTGTATTTTTTTAAAAAAACATACCCCTCACCCCTCCAGTACAAGGAATATTTAGCTGACTGCACAGAGAAGATACTTTGGACACAGTTCTGTTTTTGGACACTTTGACCAGCCTTCCTGCAGCTCTTCCTGCTTCATTCAACAATAACAGTGCACAAAACATATTGCCTTCGCACCTTTTCCAGAGATGAAGAATCGGTAGGAAATCCCGCCACGGCAAAGTCCTTCGCCACTCTAAACGGGAAAAAGGACCTTTCCTTACCTGAGTGAAGTACAGATTCATCAGTGTCAGCGTGAAAAACTGGAGACACACCGGGAAGCAGTAAAGAAGCCAGAAGGCGAAGGGGCTGAGAGAATTGGCGGTGACGAAGTCCTTGAAGTAAAACGAGAAAAGCACCGTCCGCAAAGAAGCCCAGAGGAGGCACAGAAATAAAAAGACAGTCTGGTAACTGAACCTCTTGTGCCGGTAGTGAAGGACCAGCCAGAGCTGAATGTAGACGAAGAGGAACAGGAGGGAATAGAAGACCGTGTAGACAATGGTCAGCCCCAGCTTCACGTAGGGGGGCACGGCGGGGCTCAGCGTCGGGGGGAAGGTGTCGTTCTTCAGCGGGTCCCACTCCAGGGCCTCCATCTGACCTCCGAAGCCAGGCACCACTTTGCCCGGCTCAACTTCGCCTCCGGCTGCCGCTGCCGCTGCCGCCCCCTTCGCCTTTCATCTTCTGCAGCAGAGGAACCAAGAAAAAGAAAACAAGCCGCACTTCCTCTTTGGCTGCTGGCTGACGGCTTGGAGCACATGACCGGCCCCATTCATTAGGGCTGCCTCCGTCAGCACTTGGCAAGGAGCGGCTCGCAAAAAGCAGCTCTTCCCCGGGGGGTGTGTGTGTGTATTCCTCGACCAAACGGAATAGTCCGCCACTCGCGCCCCTCTTTTCAGGCGCGACGTTTTCCCTTTCTGAACCAACATCACCTCGAAACACTTTCAAAAGGCTCGAACCAAACGTGGCCGCATACAAACCAGAACAGGACTGGATGAATTTTGCCTAATTACCTCCGACATTACCTAGGGCCATTTCTGCACTAGACTGGTACAGTGCTGTTCTTTCACTTTCAACATCCTATGGAATCCTGGGGTTTGAAGTTTAGGGAGAGGCCTCAAAGGCTAAACTGCAAACCCCCAGGATTCCATAGGATGTTGAAAGTGGAATCATAGCACTGTAACAGTCTAGTGCAGAAGTAGCCTAGAACTCTTGTTTTAATGTTGACGCGTTCCAAAATGCGTCAATATTTTAGTGGACCTGACCCAAAGATAGGGGAAGCGGAGCGTTATTCGTTAGTTGTTTTTTTTTTTTAACGTGGTGGAAGTTGGAAGGCAGTGTGTAGGGAGAATAAAGATTCTGCCTTCTTAATTCTGCCATTAAGTGCGTAATTATTGGATGGAGTTCTCAAAGAGGAATTAGTTCCTCCATCATTACAGCCGCCTGGATCTTTCTGAAGGACTGCCTCGCAGCACTATGAAAAACGTGGCAATTGGATACTATGAAAATTCGAAATACAGAACAAAGATCTCTGCACAGAATCACTGCTGTGGGAAGACTGGAAGCCAATATGTGAGGCCATTTCTGCACTACGCTGTTGTAGTGCTATTATTCCACTTTCAGTATCCTATGGAATCCTGGGGTTTGCAGTTTAGGGAGGGGCGTTTAGAATTCTCAGCCAGAGAGCTCTTTGGCTTTGGTGAACCGCAGACCCCAGAATTCCACAGAATGGTGAAAGTGGAAGAATAGCACTATAACGGTGTAGTGTGGAAATGACCTAAGACTGATCGCTAAAGAACCCCATCTCTCTTTCTCTCTACAAGGTGCATCTCAACAGGTAGAAAAAAAGCGTACATTAAGTGACCCTCCTTCATCCCTGACATCCTTTGTCAGTCTGTGGGGAGTGCCAGATCAAGCTGAGTGCGTGCGTGCCTGCTTGAATGCGTGAGAGAAGGGATGACAACAGACACTGTGGGAGAGGAAGCTCAAAAGTTAAAGATAATTATTTTTTATTATTATGCGGTCTTCCTTTTTTCCCACCGCCTTCCACTTTGCCAAGCATTATTGTCTTTTCTAGCAAGCCATAGTCTCTCATGATGGTACAAAGCACAACAGTCTCATTTTAGTCATCTTGACTTCTAGAGAGAGCTCAGGCTTTATTTCCTCTGTGTGTGTATGTACCTTCAGGTATGCCATTGAGTTATGGTGACCCCATGAATTTCATAGGCTTTTTTAAGGCAAGGAATACGCAGAGATGGTTTTACCAATTCCTTCCTCTGAAATACTGTCTTTTTGGCAGCGTGGGGTATCCACAGATATTTCCTCCAGCACCACATCACAAATGAGTTGATTATCTTCCTATGAATCTTCTTCACTGTCCAGGTTCCATGAATATACATAAAAATTGGAAGTATGATGGCGGACAATCCTAACTTTAGGATTCAATGATATATATATTTATACGTCAGGATCTTGTCTAGTTTAAGAACCAAAGAGGCAACTATGCACATGAACATCACCTGATGATGAATATAGAAATCATATAGGCGACATAAATGAAAGCAGAAGATGGAGAAACTCCATTCTCTCTGCAAAAACAGGAGCAGAAGCAGGTTGTGGAATAGACCATGAACTGCTGATATCAAATATCAGAGTAAAGCTAAAAAAGAACACTAAACCAACCATCATGCCAAAATACAACCTGAGGAACATCCCCACAGAATCTGCAGCCAAAACGAAAGAGAAGCCTCTACAAATGACAAATGAAACTCTTTAAGCAGTTAAAGAAAGATGAGAAGCAAAAGTAAAAGGGGATGAAAATAGAGTCAAAATCCTGAATGCAACTGTTCAACAACTTGTGCACAGGGACAAGGAGAACTACTGTTATAATCAATGCAGAGAAATAGAAGACCACAACAAAAGTTGTAGAACAAGGGACCTCTTCCACAAGATTAAAGAAATCAAAGGGAAGTTTAACCGAAAAGTGGGAATGCTCTACCATGAACAGGGAAACACATGATGCATGCTAAAGAAGAAATAAAAAGGCAATGGAAACATTACACTGAAGAACTATATAAAAGAGATGAAAAGATGACAGATTCATTCCAGGAAGAAATATTTGAAGATTAATGCACAATTTTAGAACATGAAGTGAAAACCACACTCAAAGCACTTGAGAGAAATAAATCAGCAAGAACAAATGGCTTACCAATAGAGCCATTTCAAGCAACAGAGACAGAATCCATTAAAATTCTTACTAAAATCTGTCAGCAAATATGGAAAACATAGCAATGGCCCACATATTAGAAACACTCAATATACATTCCAATCCCCAAGAAAGGGGACACCAAGAATTGCAGTAACCACTGGACCATTGCATTACTTTCCCATGCAAACAAACTGGTGCCCTAAATTCTACAAAAAAGACTTTCACATACATGGAGTGAGAAATGCCAGATATCCAAGCTGGATTAATAAGAGGAAAGGACACTAGAGATCATATTGCAAACATCCATTGGATAATGGAGTGCCCCAAAGAATTTCAGAAGAAATTAGCCTTTGCTTTATAGACTATAGCAAAGCTTTTGCTTGGGTAAATCACAAAAAAATTATGGGCTGCTCTTAAAGAAATGTGTATACCACAACATTTTATTATCTTGATACATAACCTGTACTTGGGGCAAGAAGCTACCGTCAGGACAGAATAAAGAGAAACAGAATAGTTTCCAAGTGGCAAAGAGGGCATTTTATCACCCTACCTGTTTAATTTGTCCGCTGAATGTGTAATACATAAAGCAGTAATAGACTCAGAGGAAAGAAGTTATGAAAATTAAAGGAAAGAACATCAGCAATATAGGATATGCAGATGACACCAGACTAATAGCAGAAAATAGCAAAGATTTGGAATGATTAGTGAAGAAAGTCAAGAAAGAAGGTGCAAAGGCAGGTTTAACAGTTGAATGTTCAGAAAACAATCATAATGACCACAGATGATTTACATAATTTTAAAGTAGATGATGAAGGCATTTAAATGGTTTGGGATTTTCCATACCTTAGCTCAATATTAATCAAAATGGAGACTGCAATCAATAAATCAGAAGAAGACTTTACCTTGGAAGGGCAGCTATGCAATAACTAGACAAAATCCTAAAATATAAAGATATATCTTTGAATTCTAAAGGAAGGATTGTCCACGTCATCATATTTCCAGTCTATGTATGTTGTGAAAGCTGGACAGTGAAGAAAGCTAGCAGGAAAATAACAATCTCATGAGAAATGTGGTGCTGGAGTAGAGTTCTATAGATACCATGGATAGCCAAAAAAAGACAAATAAATGAGTTCTAGAGTAAATTAAGCCTGAACTCTCTGTAGAACCCAGGATGACTAAACTGAGACTGTTGTATTTTGTACGTATCAGGAGAAGATATGACTCACTAGGAAAAATAATAATGCTTGGCAAGGCGGAAAACAGCAGGAAAAGAGGAAGCCTGCATTACAGATGGATAGACTCAAACACACTACATAAAATACCAGACAGTAGACTAAAGAATCCTTAAACATTAACCTGTGAAAACACAAACTTACTAATGCAAATAAACAACTAAACACAAACATTAACTTATTTATACACAAAAGAACTCTGCCCCCCTCAACTGTAATGAAAAGGACATAATGGAAAAAAGACAGGGTAATATTATCCTACCCTTACAGATCCAACTAAACAAGCTGCTAATAATCATATCCACAAATTATTGCAGTGTTTGGTTTCTTATGCTCAAAGGTCTATAAACGGTTTCCAATTTTTCACACACACACATCTTCAAAATCTTCATCTTTTAATTTGGCTATCTGGGATAATTCAGCAACCTTAACTTGTTCTGTCTTATTGAGAGAAAAACCAACATTAATAAGCCATGTCTGAAAAAACACTTTACAGGAGAGTGGTGGGTCTGAATAATCTTTTCAGGAGCCAGAAAAGTCCAGAGGATTCCATGGCTAGAGGGAAGTATGGACAATTCTTAACCAAGTTAGATTTTTTGTAACGCTCTAAATTTTCTCAGTCACTTATATTAAGTTTCTGGAAGAAATCTAGTGTGTGTGCTGCTGAATTGACATATGCAACATCATCTATCAATAATTCAGCTCCCTACTTTATGGCCATTGCTGTACAGAATCAAAAAGAAATCAAGTTCCCCAAATTCTTTGGTGTGATTTAGAGTCTTCAGTAATTCCTTGGAAGAAGAGAGCAAACTGGGACAAGCTATTTACTGTATTTATTGTATATACTGTACTGTATTTACTTACCATATGTTCCATTGATTCAGTGTGAGTTTACTCTAGCTGAAACTAACGTGAACAGAAACAAGAGTTTCTGTTTTTCCTAATTGGTTACAGCCATTTGCCAGTCTGCTAGACGCTTGTAAGTTGGTGTAATGTAGGGGGAATGAACTTTTAACACAGAAGCTTAAACCATGCCATCAAAGTTTGGGACCTGATACATCAGAGGCTCCCCATCAGCCCTTCATTACCAAGATTCTCACCCTTGTGGAGGGAATTTTCCAATCTCTGGTTGGAAATAGCAGGGACTTCTTGTTCCACTGTCACCTGCCACTTGCAGCAGGTGTTCCATTTTAGAGGTCAGCTGACTGAAGAAAGCATGGGCTTCTGAATTTCTTGGGAAAGAGGAGTGCAAGCAGTCTGGCAGGTTTTTGGGTCAGAGTCCCAGCGATCTGGGGAGGAAGAGAGCAAGCCATCTAGTCATCTTAGCAAGCACTGCCCACCTCCCAGCAGGAAATTCCTTGAAGTGCCATCTGAAAAGGGTTAGATCCATCTCTACCTTGGAGAAAGAGAGGTGCACAATAGGCTCGCAAGCTTATTGACAAGCACTTATGCTTGCATTTTGCAGCTTCAGTGTTACAAGACTGAGATTCATTGTCCAGCTGCATGGTTCAAATTAACAGAGCAATGTGAGCAAGGGGTTAAGGCAAAGTTTATTAATTTTTGCACCAGACTGGTACACATTTTGTGGAGATCCAAAGTGAGACAAAAACATTTCTCAGCACCTATCTTATATATACTAAACAGGTGGGTTTCTTCACATAAACATCCTCTCTGTCTGGCACCTGTCATTACAGTCAGCCCTCCACATTTGTGGGTTTCACTTTGGCAGAGTTGATTATTCATGGATTATTTACTGTTACCTCTGCTGCCTCCCTATGCCGTTTTTAATAGGGACTGCAAGCCTCATGAGACTGACAAACTGTGAACGAGGCTTATAAGTCCGTATTAAAAATGGTGTGGGGAAGCAGCGGAGATGCCAGTAAGCCCCACCAGCCACCCCCTTCTGCTTTCTGAAGGAACCTTGATGCCTCAAAGGAATCCATGGTGGGTTTAATGTGGTGATCATACTTTTTTGTGTGTTAAATATGGTTTTGGGAAGGCCCAGAGTTATTCACAGTTTTTTACTTTCACCGTGATCTTGCAGTTGCCCCCTTGGTAAGCCCTGTCCCGGGGTCTACAACTTTGATATAAAATTAATCGAACCCATCAGAGAGGTCACTCGAATGTGCATGTAGGCAATAACGGTCATACAATCAAATGAACCAGATCAGGCCAGTAAAATCCCCAGTCACGTAGCAACAGGAGACCTCGTGTTGTGATAACCCATGGTGGACAAAAGGTCCTTAACCTTTAAGGAGTCCACTTGAAGGGAGTAAAAGTGTTCCCGGAAAATTGGCCACTGGAAGCAATAAAACCTTATCAAATCCTTCTCCAGAAACTCACACCATAGCCTCAAAGTGGAGGAAGATCCTGTTACTGGGATGACACCTTGTTATCTTCCGATATCAGAGAAATGCCAGGTGTGGAGTTGTTTTTCTTTTCTGTCCCTGTTTGTCTTCCCCAGGAAAGGATTTGCCTTCAAAGTAAATTTTTCCTATAAATAGTCCCTAGTTTTGGGCTAGTTAGGAAAGGAGAGAAAGGAAAGGCAAGGAGTATGATGCCTCCCGGTCATACCAACTGACTGGTTCCCCCCTCCCAACAGCTGCACATCTCAGTGTCTCTTCACTGAGCTGCTGTTTGATCGCTGCTTCCCGGACCAAGGACTTCAGAAAGAGGTGCAGTATCACCCAATCTGCAAATTCCTCGACAATCCCTCTATCTTATTTCCACTCTTTATTTCTATTAGTCCTTGGATGCGTGTGTGCGTGTTTGCGTTAGTGCGAACTATTACTATTCAATAAAGTCATTCATTGGACCTTTTTGTGTGATTTCTGACTGAGCCTGACCCCGTAAGCATTGGGTAAAGATCCTTAATTACCCTGCCCTCTCTGCATTGCTAAAGCAGTGTTCATAGCTAATTTTCCCCACAAGTGATAATTTTGACAGGCGTTGGGAACCCTCCTAAGGGAACCCCAGCAAGCAAGGTAACATTGCGCCCCTAACCTTAGTGAATGTGGAAGGATAACTGTATTTCCAAACTACACCAATTTGTTTATCATTTTCATATAGCATGTGATAATTCAACAGGAATTTAGGTCTTTGCTTACTTCAGAGAGTTTGTCACCTTAAACAAGGAATGTAACAGTTGCAAATCAAGGTGGAAGCTTACCTTCTTACCTTGGTGTTAAAAAAAAACACAGGATGGAGCCAAGGCCCTTAACCCACTGCCCAGCCCATTGCTCAACCCAGTTTAAAACAGATCCTGGAAAGTTACTTTACAGAAGAATGAACATAATGATCAGACCTTGAAAACTTATTTTAATTACTTATTGTTAGAGTACCAATGCCTGGAAAGTAATTATTTTTATTTTATTTTTTAAAGTAACAATTACTTTACCTTTGTTCAAAAATGACTGAGAGTGGCAACAACAACACTATTAGCAACCGGCCTATGGTACAAAACATGCCTAAAAAGTGAAGGCATGCCTACTTCAAACATGTGACTTAAATGTATTTTTTTGTAAAAGGAACTAATAGCCAGCAACTAATTATTTGCAAATAATTACTTCCAGACTAGAAGCATTCCACATTCTAAATGTAGTTGAGGCTGTCATTCATGGATGTCTTTCCTCCTTTCAAATACATCTTGCAAGATTGCATATTAATCTTGATAAAAATGGTCAGAAATAATATGTTGCTCTTTATTTGGCCAAATCAGTCAAATTCTCCAGTTATGCCAACTGAAAAAGCTACTTGAACTGTCCTGTGGCCAGTCCTATTGAGGCCGTTGGTGAAGATTAAATGCATATTTTCTCCATTTAAGAACAGAACTGTTGTATTGTAACCTAATGTTTATACCTTGGAATTTTCCCTAAGTTTCCCTATGAAAGAACGAAATAACTAAAAGCACTTCTGCAGTTCTGATTATGAAGGGAAACATAATGTTCATTTCATTGTAGTTCCAAGAAAAAAAATGATCCTGCAGTTACGTTCATTTCTAACTCAGTTCTCACTGAAATTACTAGGAAATATATTGTTTTTGAACACATCAGTATTTGGCATCATAGAACAGGGATAGAAATGGTAGACCTCTGGCATCTATCAGGTATATTGACATTGCATTGCGGTGGCAATGATAATTATGGAAATAGCAAACAATAGTAGATCTTAAGAATATTTGTAGTACTTGGAAAAATTACTTTTTTTGAAGTACAACTCCCATATTGGCTGGGAGACCATGGAGTTTTATTTCAGAAGGTAACTTTTCTAAATATAGATGTTAGTACTTTTGAATGAATGTTATTTTATAGAGTTCTGTAAACAAACAAATAAACAAGGCAGATCTATATCCCAAATTAGCATCTAATCCAAACAGGACTGCAGCACAAGAGAAAACAGAGTAAGAAGACACACAATGACAATAAAGGATTTGTGTGGGCAAGTGTAGTCACAGCTATTTAAATTTGGTTCTAATGGACAGTGATGATGAAGAGATTGTAAATAAAACTCTGTGACTGGATTACAGCCATGGACTCATATAGACCACATATAGACAACTTATCACCATCCAGATATATTTGGATTCTCACTGCCTCTTGCCATTAGCTGTGAAAGCTGGTAAAGAGCCATCTCTGCTTAAATTCCCCACTGCTGCCTTAGACCATAGTCCAGCATTTAAAGTCCTAACACGGGTTCTGTTTGAGCTACTGCATTAATTGCCCCAGATGATGATGATGATGATGATAATGATGAAGATGGCATTCTTGTAACTTATTTCTTGTTGTTCTTGTGCACCTTCAAGTCATTTCTAACTTATAACAACCCTAAGGCAAGCCTATCATGGAGTTTTCTGGGGCTGAGAGTGTGTGACATGCCCATGCTCATCTAGTGTGTTTCCATGGCCAAACAGGGAATCAAACCCTCATCTCCAGGGTTATGGTCCAGTGCTCAAACCACTACATCATGCTGGCTCTTTGTAACTTATTTACTATCATGTAAACCCAAAGAATATCTGAGCAGTGTCACTGAAGGAAATCTTGGGAGTGTTCCATCAAAAGGAGATTTTTCTTCACTTGATCAACTCTACTAAATAAATTCCATCTTTAGGACATTGCTCCCCCGACCTTTTGTCTGTGTTGTTTGCACCTTCAGGAAAAATCTGGCACACCCTTTATGTGTGAAAGCCTTTGAAGAGTAGTTTTCGCCTCCTCCAGAATTTGAGAAGAGTTTGAGTCTTTCTATGATTTTGCAAGAGCCAAAGGAACTGACATTTCTAGGTCATAATAATTGCAGGGGTGCTTCCAGATGAAGCTTTTATTATGCAATTACCTTACCTCATTCTTGGAATTTTAAAAGGGTCCATGTGAAACATCTTCCATCTTCTTATGTTTTCACACCACTTGACCTCTCTTGTCTTTTTCCTTCCCAAATACAAACAAAAATATATAAGGAGGAAAAAGCTGGTATTGGTGTTCAGTGCTAGGTCATCCATCAGTCAAGATGTACTGAAGATTGATTGACAGCCTGCTTAAAGAATTTTGCAAAGCACAGTTTGCAGACCATTGTCTTGTTGTTGTGTGCCTTCAACTCTAGGCCATTTCCACACTACACTGTTATAGTGCTGTTATTCCACTTTCAACATCCTGTGGAATTCTGGGGTTTGCAGTTTTGGGAGAGACCTTTAGAATTCTCAGCCAGAGAGCTCTTTGGCCTCAGTAAACTGCAAACCCCAGAATTCCACAGGGTGTTGAAAGTGGAACAATAGCACTATAACAGTGTAGTGTGGAAATGCCTAATACCAACCTATCACAAGATTTGTTCGGGCAGGTTGCTTTGCCTTCCCCTAAGGCTGGAAGAATGTGACTTGCCCAAGGTCACCTACTGGGCATCTGTGGCTGAGCACGGATTTGAACCCTGGTCTCCAGAGTTATAGTCCAATATTCAAACCACTATACAATGCTGGCTCTTTGTCATTCTTTTAGACAGGGCAAATGTAAAAGAAAATGTGTAGTCAAACTGTATGCAATAATAAAAAGGACCAGTAGGTGTCTCCATTGTTTCTTTTTACGTGCAGAAAAATGGGGGATGGGGATCCTCATATTTTAGACTGTGACATTTTTATGTCTCCTGTAGAGATTCACAAATGAGTGTCAGTTTCTTTGTGAACATTATTTGAAGATCGTCATCCTAGGCGATGGTATACTGGCATAACAAACTGATGCAGAGAGCCTCAGGACAGTTTGGGGAGTTACATCATTATATACCAGAAGTAAGAAACCATTGACTTTCTAGATGTTTTGGCCTACAGTCCCTACAGTCCCTCACTACTAGCAATGCTGTGTAGGGTTGCTTGAATTTGGAAGCCAATGTGTGGATGGCCAAAGGTCCTGCTGTCCAAGACAAGTTCTCCATGCTTCCAATTTCAGTGACCAATCCTAAATACTGATTTCCTAACTGTCATGTGGATCCAAGATCAGACAAACTCAAACATATACTATACTACCAGCAAAAGGAAATGAGAGGGCTTTATTGACAGTTACTAACTGTCATATCTTTCTGAATGAAACGGACTTAATTGATTTGCTTGTTTCAAGATATGTACCCTGAATTTAAAGAGGTTTACCCTTTTTTTCTCTATATTGTGATACTCTGGTCTGCATTCTGCCAATCAGCTGACCTTGCTCTCATATTCTCTAATGGCTTATCAGCTGTAGTTTCCATGTTTCACTATGAGAGCCTGTACACATGTACCTTGGCTTCTAGGGAGAGTTCAGGCTTAGTTTGCTCTAGTACCCATTTATTTCTCTTTTTAAAAGTCCGTGTTATCCACAGAACTCTTCCCAAGCACCACATTTCAAATATGTTGATATTCTTCCTATCGGCTTTCTTCACAGCCCAGCTTTCACAGCTATACCTGTACATAGAAACTGGAAATACGATGGCATGGACAATCCTACTTTAGTATTCAGTGATGTATCTTTATACTTCAGGATCTTGTTGAGTTCTTTCATAACCACCGGTTCAAGTCCTAGTCTTGTTCTGATTTCTTGACTGTAGGCTCCATTCCGATTAATGACTGAGAGCTTTATCACACTGCTCCTTTATGCCATATTATTCCCTTTAATATCCGCTCCAGCCATTCTCATGAGGGTAGTTGATTGTTCACACTCTCTATTGCACCCTTGCTGCATTTGTGCTTTAATACTTATGAGGCAACGGAAGTTGAAAATCAAGGCTGATATAAAATTGTAAAGGAGCTGCTTTGTTGACTTGCTATTATTAGCATTAGGTGCTAACAAGTTAACAAATGCTTTGCTGTAATATTCTAAAATACTGAAAATATTCCATCTGGGAACTGTAGAAATGAGCTCATAGGGATGACAATAAGCAGGACAGGTCAACCTAGAGACAGGAACTAGCTAGAAGGCTAAAGAACTTGTACTGCCAAATGGACACCTGGACAGGTAGAAAATGGATAAGGGTTTGACTGAGTAAGGAAAATTGACATAACTAAAGAAAACTGACATAACTAAAGAAAGGAAGCCAACATGTCAGCTTGATCTGGGAACATGTTACAGAAGAGGATGTAAGCCAAAGATGATGAAGTAGCATATTAAATGTCTTGACCAATGACAGTGAATTGTAAAGAACCAATCAAATGATGAATCTTGTAACCAATGAGATGTTACTGGCAAAATATATTTAAAGAATTGTAACCCTTTTGTCTGGATCCTGGATTTGCCTAAGGCCTAGGACCATTACCGTACAGCAATCAATAAAAGCCTCTGTTGGAAAGACACTCAACTGGTGTTGGTTCTTTTGAGCATGCCAGGCTTGGACCTGGGAGAGCTTCTGTCTATTTGGGCATGACAGCTTCACTGTTTGTTCATCCACGTTAAGGTGTCATTACTGCCTCCTGTACCCTGCCCTTCCCTTCGTGGTTGGGTCCTCTAGCTGTTATAGTGTAATGAGACAATGCTAGGATGCAATGACACTTGAGAGAGGGATAACCTGGCCAAACCCACGAATGGACCATTGGTGGGAGAAAACGCTATGAAACACCTACATCAGGACTGGTTACAGAATTGTTGTGGGAGAGGGAGTCATTAACGGATTATTTCCACTGTGAAAAATAAATGCATTTTGAACAACTCTGTAGTGCAATAGCACCTGGAGAGCAACTACAGTGTACAGTAAGGCTAAGGCAATGATGGTATGCTATGATGGTATAACACCATGCTGTGATAAGGCTTTGAGCCAAGGAATGGAAAATCTTGAACTGTTTCAATGTCTTCATCATCTAGTTTATGTGGTATCTGTGGTATCCGTGGTAATTACCTGTGGTAATTATTTTAATTTTCTTAATGTTCAAATATAAGCTTTCCTTTGCACTTTCTTCCTTGACTTTCTTCAATAATCATTCAAAGTCTTTACTATTTTCTGCTAGTAGAATGGTGTCATCTCCATATCTTAAATTGCTGGTATTTCTTCCAACAATTTTCATACCTCATTCCTCAGAGTCTAATCCTGTTTTATGTATGGTATGTAGAGCATACAAGTTAAACAGATAGGGGGACAAAATGCAGACTTGACTGACCTCCTTACCAGTTGGAAATCATTCGATTTTTCTATATTCCATCCTAATGGTAGCCTCTTGTCCTGAGTATGGATTGTGCATGAGGACAATCAAATGTCGTGGCATACCATTTCTTTATGACTGATCCATAGTTTTTCATGATCTATACAGTCAAGGGCTTTGCTATAACCTATAAAGCACAGGCTGATTTTCATCCTGATATTCTCTGGTGTGCACCATTAGCCACACAATATGATCCTTTGTGCCACTTCCTCTTCTGAACCCAGCTTTGACATCTGGCATTTCATGCTCCGTATATGGTAAAAGTCATTTTTGTAGAATTTGGAGCATCACTTTGCTTGCATGGGAAATAAATGTAATGGACTGCTATCTCTTTCTTGAGGGCTGGAATGTATATTAGGCATTTCCAATCTGCAGGCCATTCTTTTGTTCTCCATATTTGTTGACTGATTTTAGTTAGAACTAGAGTAGATTCTGTCTCTGTAGCATGAAGCAGTTCTATTGATATGGCATCTGTTTCTGGTGATTTATTTCTCCCAAGTGCTCTTAGTGCAGCTTCCACTTCACTTTCTAAAATTGTGAATTCATCTTCAAACAGTTCTTCCTTGAATGACTGTCATCATTTCATCTCTTTTATATAGTTCCTCAGTGTATTGTTTCTATCATTTTTTTAAATGTCTACTTGGTCATATAATATGTCCCCTTGATGATCTTAGAGCACCCTCATTCTTGGTTTAAATTTCCCTTTGATTTCTTGGATCTTGTGGAAGTAGTCTCTTGTTCTATTTCTCTGCATTGATTATTATGGTAGTTCTCCTTATCTCTGTGTACAAGTCATGGAACAGTTGCATTCAGGGTTCTGACTCTAATTCTACCTCCTTTTACTTTTGCTTCTTGTTTATTCTTGACTGCTTGAAGTATTTCATCTGTCATCTACTGAAGCCTCTGTTTCTTTTTGGCTGGAGATAGTATCTTTTTGCATTCCTCCTTGACAATGTCCCCTCAGCTTCAGTACAGAGTTCTTCTGGCTTCCTGGTCTATTAGGCTTAATAGTGCAAATCTATTTTTTGTATTATATTCAAATTCTATGGGTATGTTCTTCAGGTTGTATTTTGGCACAATGACTGGTTTAGTGTTCTTTAGCTTTACTTCAGTTTTTGATATTAATAGTTCATGGCCTATGTCACAATTTGTTCCTGGTCTTGTTTTTCCAGAGAGAATACAACTTCTGAATCTTCTACTTCCAATTATGTACAGTCAGTTCCCTACATTCTCAGGTTCAGCATTTGCAGATTTGATTATTAATGGATTATTTTATTTTATTTGTATACAAAGGTTTTACTGTATTTGCCCCACCACTGAAAAAAATCTGTTCTCTCTAGAAAACGCTAGGTCCTCCAGCATGATTCTATAGCTTACTTCTGCTAGAAGTAGACCATAGAGGCACACTGGAGAACCTCGAGATTCCTTGAAAGAACACTTCTCTAGATGTTGATAGGTCCTCCAGCATGACTCAGTGGCCCACTTCCACCAGAAGCTGACCATAGAATTGTGCTGAAGGACCTAAAGATTCTTAGAGAAAAGTTCTTAGGTTTAAAAAATGCATTCATGAATTTTATTTTTATTCATGTTTTTTCCATTTTCATGGGGGTCTTGAGCCCCTAACCCCTGCAGAAGTGAAGGGATGATTGTAGTCTATTTGTTATCTATATTGGCTATCAGATGATATCCATTTATACGATTGCCTCTTTGGTTGCCTGAAGAATGAACAAAATGCTGGCTTCACAAAATTCAATCAGTCACTCTCCTGCTTCATTTCTTGATCCTAGGCCAGAATCTCCTATAATATTTGGTCTGTTCTGTTTCCTACTTTCGCATTCCAATTGCCACATCTCCTGTTCTAGTATGTGATCAGTTTCCTCCTGGACTCCAACATAGAAACATTCAGTTTCTTCTTCTCCTGCTAGCTGGAGCATAAACTTGGATTATGGTTATATTGGTGATTTTTTTCCTCTGAAGTCTTATTGAGATTCATTGGTCAGACATCGTCATTATCATCATCATCATCAATACCCCAAAGTGACTTTGCATTATAATTCTTTGACTGCTTTTGCTATACCTTGCCTCATTTGCCACCCCAATTCTGCTTAGATTTTCATTTCCTGAGTAAAACATAGTGTAGTTATCTGTCTCAAAACGTCCCATTCCTATTCACTTTAGCTCACTCACCCCAGATATTGCAATGTTTATACATTCCATTTCCTGTTTTGCTGTGTCTAGCTTCCCCTGATTCATGCTTCTCACATTGTTGTGCAGCTTTGGACCTTTTTTTCACTTTGGAGCATGACAAAAACTGAACATCCTTTTGGATTGAGTCCAGTCACATCATTAGCTACAGTGCTACTTGTCGTTGTTCTCTACTGTACCCAAGTAGGTAACTGAGTGCCATCTAATCTGGGAGTTTCATCTTCTGTTACTATCTCTTGTTTCATTTTGGATGGTCTCATCATATGTTTTTATGATGTGATACTATTTATGGTGTTACTTTGTTGTCTCTGAGAGATCTCCCACCTGTTTCATCTCCCACTACTGCGGCTGCTCAGTAGCTGCTTGTCACGTTTTGCTTTGCTCCTCAGCAAAAGGCTGTCTGACAGAGGAGACCCTAACAACTGAACTGCTGCCATCAGCATGATTTATTGCTTCACAGGAGTACATCATCTCACCACTACAGAAGGGTAGTGCCTTTGGTGGGGTACATATGTGCATGCAATTTTAAAGTAGTCACTTTATGTACAATAGACATGGCAGCACCTATAGAATGGCCACATACAGCCTATTTTATCAAAAGCACACATGTTAACTAGTAAAGTGTTTTGTCCTACAGAGCTTCCTTTATTCAGATTTTGTGGTCATGATACTGCATCTGCAAATTCTGCTTAACAGCAAATCCATTCCAGTGTTAAGCCAGGAGAAGAGAAGATTAGGAGGAGACTGTAAAAATGGTTTTCAGTTATTTGAAAGGCTGTCACACAGAAGACAGAGCCAAGTAGTCCCCAGAGGGTGGGACTACAAACAAATAAAATCCAGGGAAGCAGATTTTGATTACAAACATGATGAGAAACTCTGAAGCACCAAGAGCTGCTTAGAGGCAGAAACACACTGTCTTAGGAGCTGTGGGGTTCTCCTTCACTGGAGGCATTTAAACAGAGACAGGATGGCCACTTGTCAGGGATACTGTAGCTGTATCCTGAATTATAGAGTCAGCATTGAGCAGATTGGATTAGATGGTCTCCAAGCTACCTTCCAATTCTAAGAATTTATGATTTCACATAGACACCAAAATGATTTAAAGCATGGCAGGATTGGGTCTGCTTTTGTAGTACTGTCACGTACACATGTATGATTACAGTGCTGACCCCCCAGATCTACTTTTCCACAACAGAAGTGCTGTTCTTGTATCCTGCTTTGATCTTCAATCCATGGGACATTGTATCCAACAAGTCAGGCCCTCTTTTAGCAAGAGTGAACAGCTTTTATAACATTTCTGATTCTTAATTCACTATTCCCACTTTTTTTTCCTCCTAGAGGGAACTATTTCTGCTGTACTGGTCTCAGCTTTAATTTGCAATAGGTTATAAATTATGCAGCTTTGCTGCAGAAAATAATTGAGATTTTGTAGAAGTGACTGTAATACTGTTTATGGGATTCAACATTATGGGATTCAACAAAGTTGTCAAACACAGGCATAATCCTAATTGTGCACTTCTGGGTGTCATAACTGGAATGACACCATCATCAAACATCTCATACGGAACATGTATCATATTCAGAAACAGAACAAACATGAATATACTTAGCTGATGTTACAAGCTCCAGTACTTCAAAGATTCGCAGTTATGAATTCTTTCAATTTTAAGCTCTTTTTATTTAAAATTTCAGGGATGGGTTGGTGTAGTTAGGGAATCTCCTGCTGGTAATTATCTCTTGCACTTTCATTATTCTTGTGCCAAATTTTAGTCTCTGAATAGCTTTACAGTTAAATTGTTTGGATATTGCCTCCAATGTCTCAAGCTTCCTTTGACGTGCATTTCCATCCTGGCAAACCCTGCTGTTTGTGCAAGGAAGCATCAAGTTGAGAAAGAAATCAGGAGATATCTTGGTCACGCCTGGATTTCCTTGATAAATGCAAGGAAGAAAAAGTATGAGTCCCTGGAGGCAATGTAGCATTTAAGGACCAGCAAAGATTAGATTATTATCATGAATCTGCAGTTAGGTCTGGAGCTCTGAAAATATTTTTTTTTTCTAATTTCAAAGAGGAACAGTATACTGATTAAATCATATCAGTATGGTATGTCTGGGTGTAACTAAATTTGACATTGAAATCTGAATCTGTCATGTTTGTTTTTTAGTATTGCTCTTGCTTCTATTATTTTTTGGTTACACTTATATATCTCTTTTCTTCCAATGAGTTCTCTTTCATGTTTGTTTTTTAGTATAGCTCTTGCTTCTATTATTTTTTGGTTACACTTATATATCTCTTTTCTTCCAATGAGTTCTCTTTTTCCCTTCTTAATCTTCATATCAACAACCCTATGAGTTAGTTTGTCAGGCTGAAGGCCTTTCTGCACTATACTGTTATACACTAGCAAACAGGATATTCTAAATAGATGTCAGTGCATGCTGAAATCTCAATATATGAAATTAGGCAAAAGAGGACATGTGAGACAAAATATAATGCTCCTCCAGACTGGCCAAAATCCTGGTAGCTGTAGTTTTGGGAATGGCAGTGGAGGTGGGAGGCTTATATCCATATAGGATTTCCCGTTCTATCTTTTTCTCTTAAAACTCCAGGACTAGCTACAACTTTTTATATGCACTGCAACAGAGCTTCCTCCCCTCTCCAGAGGATCCTGAGGGAGGAAGATGTGGAGAGGATAAAGGGTAACCATGCTCACACCACAGCTTAACCAGACCTCATGAAGGAGAAATGAGTAACATGCAAATGGGGGTAGCACTGAAATCCAGTAGAACCACCAACAAGCAAGGGTAAAATTATTAGGACATGGCTTGATATGGGAGTGGAAACAACCATTGTAAGGTCTTGCTTGCTGAAGATCCCAAAACAGAATAGCCCTGTTCTTACTGGAACTATGGGCAGACTGAAGAAGACCTCCCTCTCGGTTCTCTTTCTGCTCACAGGCAAAGGCCATTTTTATTTTGACAGGCCTTTGATCTTAATTCTCATGGCAGGAAGGGATTTTAATGGGCAATGCTATGTTTTTATCCTTTTCTTAGGTTTTAAGTGTGTTTTAAATTGTTTCAACTTTATGTTTTCTAACAGAATTGTTTGTCTAATTGTTTTTTAGCTGTACTTTGTTTTAATTTGTTGTAAACCACCTTGATTCCTGTGCTGGGAGAAAAGTGGGATACTAAATAAAGTAACAAATTAACAGCTGGAGAAAGAATGTTAGGAAGAAAAAAAAAGCTCTAAAATTTGTATAGTTTAAATATTTCAAAGCACTTCATATACATTTATCTAGGAATCTGAATTCTTAACAATGACTCTGTAAGATAAGACAGAATGTTATCCCCCATATTGGGGTGGAGCAGGGTCTGAGTTTGGGAGAAAGCGCTTGCTTAAGACCACCAAGCAAGTTTATGGCAGAGTATCAGCCTCCTAATTTGCAGCTGCTTAACCACTATGCTGTATTCATTCTTCTTCAGAAAAGAAGACTGCAGATAAAAGAAAACAAGAGCAATCTTGGAGATGAATGGTGGGACAACATGCAGTAGTGCAGTGTAACTTTCTGAGCAAACGGCAGGTAGGTCATGTGTATTCCTTCAATTTACATTGTGGATTTTTCTTTCTGATAATCATTGTTCTTAAATCAGACAAGAAAGGGTTAAATACCCTTTGGCTTCAATAAGAAGTGAATATATATATTATTTGTGTTGATTAACTGGCATCTATAGATATAGATGGTGTCATTGGCTACACTGGTTTTAAAAAGTGAACTTGAAATATAGGCTACTTCCCCCATCTTCAGAATCTTCAGACATTTCCTTCAGCATGATGTTGTCCAGCTCTAGAAACGAGTCCATAATTCCATGAGTTACGACTATTTATCCTTCTTGACCTTAGTGCAGCCTTAGTCTCAGATACAATGCAGCTCAATCCACTTAGAACCTACAAATTAACATAAGCACCCACGCATTTCTTTCCAAACATGGTTTAACATTTGCTCTTGGACTATACACATTGTACGTTTGTCAAATGGCACTTGTCAAACATAAAAATCTTGCCAGGTCAAAACAACAGTTACTCAGTGATCAACAGCTGGGGGGAAAAAACTCAAGGTTTCACTGGCTCTACTACAAGGCTGTGTGAAGTAGTTATCTCAAGTAGCTGATTCTGCTGTTACTAAAGAGCAACAAATAGTCAGTTACTTAATTCATTTTTTTTCTTTTTCTGCCAGATAGAAGGAGGTGGAATTTTGTCTTGTTAAATACCAAAGTAATTTGAGTGATCTTGTATGTTAAGGACCTTGATTGGAGGACAAGGTTGCCACAACAAAATTATTTGGGTCAGCGTTGCTGAAATGAGGTGGCTCAATTAATTTTGTTTGGGGGGAAGTTTTCGGTGCTGCTGTATACTTCAAGAAATTGAAATAACTAGTCTAAGACTGAACAGGAAACATATGTATCCCCTTGTTCTTGTAATTCTTTGCAGTATAGTCAACATACAATGCCGTTCTCACCAAGCAAGCTACTCAAAGACTTATATTCTGCCCTCTAGTATATTGTTAGATTATTGTATATTATTTTGTTCACAGAAGCCTAGGTATTTGCTTCTACTTCAAAATATTTCAATCTCAGTTTGAGGAAGTTGTGATCTACATTCCATTTATGGGTTAAATGCTATAGCTCAAATGTTAACATATGGCAGTAAAACTTTTTAATCCCTCGTTACATCTTTGGGTAAACAACAATGGAGAGATTTCTAGCAGGAATGCTGGAAAATATCCTGCCTTGTAATTTTATTTTCCGGTGTCCTGTGTTAAAATGTCCCCTTTAATGAACAAAATAAACTATCACTGATTGTGGTATGACATATTGTGGAAATGTGCTCTGTTACCAAGTATGTACTCAGAGCGCATACACAAACTCAGACACAAGTACATGTGTGTTATGCCTTCAAATCATCTGTTCACTTAGGGTGACCCTATGAATTTCATACGGTTTTCATAGGCAAGGAATATTCAGAGGTTTTTTGTCATTCCTCTGAAATATAGCCTACAGTACCTGGCTTTCTGTGGCAGTCTCCCATCCAAGTACTAACCAGAGTTGACCCTGCTTGGCTTCCAAGATCAGATGGGATCTGGGGCCTTTAACACTTCATGGATGAAAACTGGGACTCCTGCAGCCAACATCAGAGTACAGACAACATGAGAAAAGTTATTAATGAGGAAAAGCACACAAACTAGGAGAGTCTACAACAGTTAGCTTTTTTCCCGAGCCCATTGGAAATAGCAAGATTCTGCCTTTCTCCTCTTTCCCCTGCCGCGTTGACTGTGTCCAAACTACTTTTTGCAGCATTTGAAGTATGCTGAGAACAAAGTGGGAGGAGGAGAGAGAAATCGAGATCTTGTAAAAGCAGCTGAGAAAATAAATGAGGTAGAATAGGAGTGATTTAGTTGTGGGCTGCTGCATGGTACAGGGTTGTTTTAGATGCTCCTTGTGATACGTGGTACCTTGTGGTAACTCTATTAATCTAAGTGGTACGACAGACAGTAATCAGGACAGTCCACGGCAAACTGGGACAGTTGGAGTGGAAGTAAGTTTTCACACCTGCAAAGGAGCCTTCAACCATGGCAGCAGTGCTTCTTAGACAGATTGGAACCAACAACGCTTACCTGCACAGAGCTGTCTAAAGAGGAAATTTATCTACTATATAAAAGTGAATGTTTGTCTGTTTGTCAGTGTCAGCATATGATTGGCTGTGTGAGGTGAGAAAACCTCATATGATTGGCTGGCAGTGAAGATTCTATGGAATCCTGGGGCTGGCAGTTTAGGGAGGGGCCTTTGGAATTCTCACCCAGAGAGCTCTTGGGCCTCAGGCCGGTTGCTATGGAGATGAGGCCTACCATCAATAAGGATGCCAGAAATTTTTTGGGAGGCATATGTGAGAAAAATTAAAGTGACATATACAACATAATGACAAGGTCTTCTCGCCTCACACAGTAGATTGTTCCATACGTGAGGAATCTTAAAGGTGAAATTCAAAACAAAAAACGCTTCCAGAAAAAATGTAAAGCCATTGCACAAATTCAACAGAAAGCAAAAAAAATCAAAAACCAGTACATCAACATCGCCAGAGAATGCAGATTGGATTGGGGACTATGGGGAAAAGTTACAGGTACTGGAATAGGCTGGTTGCTACGAAGACAATGCCTAGCAGTAGGGAGGAGGACAGTGTATTCCTGCAGGAACCCAATCTCTGCATGTTAACAACTATAAATACAGATTGGATTGGGGAATATGGGAATAAGTTACAGGTACTGGAATAGGCCTGTTGCTATGGAGACAAGGCCTAGCAGCAAGGAGGAAGACAGTGCATTCCCTAACCCAATCTCTGTATATTAACAACTCTAAATACAGCTTGGATTGGGGAATATGGGGATTAGTTACAGTTACTGGAATAGGCCGGTTGCTATGGAGATAAGGCCTAGCAGCAAGGAGGAAGACAGTGTATTCCCTCAGGAACCCAACCCTGAATATTAACAACCCTTGGATGAATAAAGGGCATGGATTTGTTATTGTTAGATGCCTTCAAATTGACTCCAATTTATGGACACCCTATCACAACACTTATTCGGAGAAAGTTTGCCACTGCCTTCTACTACGTCGGAGTGTGCGTGACTGGTGCAAGGTCATCCAGTGGGATTCCATGGCCTGAGCTGGAATTCAGATGCTAATTTCCCTGTGTCTGGGTCCAGCACTCAAACCAATACACCATGTGGCTTGCCCAGACACAGATAAGGGCCTATAGATTCCCCCTACACACACACACACACACACACAAGTCTGAACTTGGCTGTGTCTGGGGAACCCTATAGACTGTGGAAGACCCTATTCAATATACCCTGGCCTTTCAGATTTCTAAATCATGCAGCAATCCTACTCGAGTAGAAGATGCCCCAGGTTGCCCTCGGCTGCTGAGATTCATCACTCAACGTACGTAAAACTACAGGAATGGTGGGAGCACACAGGAGGTGGAAGTGCAAGTGGAGTTGTTCCTGTCTCCCCATATCCACAGACCTTGGAAGTAACTAGTTGCACATACCAGTTCCTTATAATCAATTCCCCTTTCCAATTGTGATGATACAGTATACTGTACTGTGAATGGAACCTTACTTTTTATGGTTCACTGTAACTTTTTAGTTACTTTTCTCATGTTAAACAGGAGAAGAAGGCAGGCAAATGTAGCTTTGGATTTGTCTCTTCAAGGCATAGCACTTTGAAGTGAATGGGACTGTCTCTCCCCTTTCCTTCTTTCAAGGCCACGGTTTCAGAAACAGGCTTCTACCAGGTCTCTGGAGCTGGATCTGGCCCTTAAGAAAGACGTTTCCCATCCCTGCTCTAACCCATAGATGCAGCTACAGTCAGGCCTTCACACTGGCTGGTTTGATTTTCATGGATCTGATCATTTGTGAGTTTCTCCAATCCCTGCCCCCTCTTCAGATGCTTATTTTCGGGGAGAAACTTCCCTCTCGGCAGCTCTGATCAGACCACGCAGTCCTTGAAAAATCCACCTCCGGTCCTCCTCCACCAGCAGTTGCCTGGCCAGTTAAGGACAACTTGCCGCCTGTTTTCTCAGCACCACAAACCCTCTCCCAATGCCCTCTCCACACCCAAGGAAGGAGATGGGCAACAGAGTGGAAGTATAGGACCACTGTGCTGATCTACACCACTTCCCTCTCCTTTCCATAACCTGCTTTGGACCTGGGTGCCTGTTGTCCCCAGTGCCAGAGCTTGGAGTGTGTGGAGGGGGGGCGGGAGGGGCAGGGCTACGGCGCGAGCGGTGTTGCCACCGTCTGCGGAGGCATGGCCGCAGCACGTGGGAGCATGACCACGGCACGTGAGGGCATGGCCAGGGGACGTGGGAGCATAGCTACAGGCCGGGATGCCCCCAAAACATTGCCGCCCAGGGCGAATCACCCCCCCCGCCTCCCTGCTGCTACGCTTCTGGTTCTCCCCACTATGCCTCAGACAGGCACACACACACACTTTGATATTTGCTATTTTCCCACCTCTGTGAGGGTCCCGCACCCTAACCCTAATGAACGTGGAGGGCCAACTGTACAGTGTTTCAGGCAGAATCTGGAGGATTTCTGAGTCTCTGTTCCTTCATATTTCAGGATTACTGATATAGACAATATATAGAAATCATAAGACTCTAAAGAAAGAACTTTTGTCCTCTGGCTGCAGACCAGGTTGCACGTGTTTTTTTGAGTTTGTAAATAAGCATCTTGTTCACATACACCCCACGAAAGCATGCAGGAGGGAACAGTTTTGAAAGAATGTGCTATCCTAAAAGGGAATGCTGGAATGTGATCCCAAGAGGCATGCTCTTTCCCCTCCCTGTACACAACTCCCAAATAGACATCTGGAAATGAAGAAACTTTTGCCAGCAATCGATAAATTAGATCAGAACTTGGAAAAGTTAGTTGCTCAGTCACAGCTCCCAGAATCCCCTAGCTAGCATGAGGTATTCTGGGGGTTTGGGCTCAGAAAAGTAACTTTCCCAAGTTCTGCAATATTGCACAGATAGAATCTCCTAGCCAGCAAGACAAGATCCTAGTAGTTCTGGTCCAAAATTGTAACTTTCCCATGCTCTGCATATGTTGGACGGCCATTCGACAAGCATTCACAGACATGGCAGTGTACATAGCTAAATTTCTCTATTACGACACAGAGTAGGAAAATATAATACAGAGAACATCTATTTGTAGCTTCCAGCTGTAAGCAAGAGTTAGATGTTAGTTTCTCATGTTTCTGATCTTCCAGCAATGCTTCCATGGTGGTTTCCTGTTCTGAAGCATGGCCCTGACCCACAACCCATTGAACTAGTAAGAGTGAAATGCATGTGGCTATTTTTCTTATTGTACAGTGTAGAGAGCAGTGGATCCATGCATCAAACACAGTTTTTCTTTCAAGTGAGCTGGTGCCCAGTTTCACAGGGATTTGGCAAAGCGGCCACATTTCATCCAACTTAAATGAGAGGCAGGCCTGTTTTTGTGTGTAACAAGATAAATTTCTGTAGCATTTCTTACATATTTTTCTACCAGCTCAGAAATAAAGGCATTTCCATCCTCAAAATAACTAAATAATAAAGTGGTTGTTGTTGAGCAGCAGAGACCACTTGATGAGAGTTGCAAATGTACTTAACCACTGTTAAGTAATGCAATCTAGTTGGGTTGTGATTCTTCTTGAATTGATGCTTCCTTTTTTATTCTGCCAAATTATACTCAAAACATGTGGGCTTTACTTTTAAAAGATCTAAATATATTGGCAATTAGCATAATGGCAGGATAGTAAAAGCAATGTGTATTGCAGAAGACAGGACAGCAAGGAGTTTGTTCAAAACCATATGCCTCTCCTGTACAAAGTTAAAGTTGTGTGTGCCCATGGGTGACAGAGTAATATGTCCCTTTGGGATTATCTGGTAAGGGGCAAAGGGAAGGGGGGAGAGAAGACTGGGGGAAAGGTGAGATTTAGTCCTTAACTCTATGTTTGTAACTTAGATCAAATTGTTCTGGTGATGTAATCAGTGACAAAACAAAGTAAGTATTCCCATATTATCTTATCCTTCAGAATAATAAGAAACTTTCATCATGATACAAACTTGGAATGATGTACTAGATTTACTATTGAAGTTCTAGTCTATCACCAGAGGCTTGCATTGTGATAAACTGTAAGTGTTGATTGGCTCACCTAATGCCAAGATGTTCTGTGTTTTATCAGCAACTGGTTTTGCAACCAGGCAGTGTTAGTAACATAATTGTTACTATCAGTACTTTGTGCATTTAATTTCTATCTGTGTACTGTCCCATCTCTACTTCTAATCGTGTGCACTGTACATATACATCAGTAATTTTGAACTGGAGAACTGCAGATTGAATACGTCCAATTAAATGTTGTTCATGATACTGTATGCATTTGGAAAGTTGTTCTCCCACTCCCCCATATACACTCCTTCCAGCAATAGACTGACATGGTTTTGTTGTTCTGTGCCTTCAAGTCACATCTGACTTATGGTGACCCTAAGGTGAATCTATCATGGGGTTTTCTGGGCTGAGTATGTGGGATATGCCCAAGGTCACCCAGTGAGTTTCCATGGCTGAACAGGGAATCAAATCTTGGTTCCAGGATCATAGTCCAATACTCAAAGTACCACACCATGCTGGCTCTCATTAACATGGCGCTCTCATTAACATGGCTCTCTATTTACTCATCTGTAAATAGAAGAAACATGCCTCTTGTTGACAAAAGCCATTGCTATGTATGTGAAGCTTTTAAATCTCAACGGTTACAATTTTGAATGTATGAAAAAATCGCTATTAGATTCTTGATTCTCAAACCATCTATATGGTGCTCCTTCATAAGAAAAAAATTATGGGTATTCAAGATGGAAAGAGATCAATATATGCATTTTTCCATGTTTAGCTATTACCTGGATGGCTTAAAATAATACACAGCATCTCAAGAACACACACACTGATACCTTGATTATCACTGAGTCATATCTCTGTCTGTGTTGCACTGTTGTAATAGCGCTCAGGTGTTTCTTACCAGTGCTATTCGTAAAGAGTACAATCCTAAGAATGTTTATTCAGAAATAAATCTTTGTTGTACTGTGTATAGTGGGGCTTATTTCCTTTTAAGAGGGCTTAAATTAAAGCCTAAAACTGTTTGCAGTTCTGCCTTTCTTCTCTTCCTTCATTGCTCCAATTGGCATTTCAGTTTTATAGAGAATTTGGGGACTTTACCTCCTGCATTCTGGGAACTGTTATCAAAAGATTCATTGTTCAAAGCTGTACTCCTATATATTGAATTGGTTGTAGGAATCATCCTCATCATCATCATCATCATCCTGCTTTAATGAAAAAGTCAGGTTTCAACTCTCTAATAGGTACAAAGAAAATGTGTACCTATTCTTTCTTTCTTTTTTATATTGATTTACATATGTCATTCATGATGTACCTAAAGTGCAGTAATGCCCATCTTTGAAACTCCTCTTTGAATTTAAGAATAACTACACCATAACTACAAGTAATATGGAGTAAGTCACCCAGTGAAGTAGATTTGTCATTAAGGACCAGCATGCATAGCAAAAGAGTTGTTTTAAGACATTTTTATTGCCTGAAACAAAGGACAAGATGGTGCCCTGCATTTCTCATATACAAGCTCACTTTACTGGAGGTGGAAGCTTAGTTCATCATTGGTGATGGGACTGCATGATACACTTCAAAATAAGAGGTTAGTTTGTGTCTAAGGCAATTGGGTGAACTGTGCAGTTGTTAAATTGCAACTTTCAGCATTCTTCACCACTGGCTATGTTGGCTAGAGCAGATGTGAGCTGCATTTCAACATCTGGAGGGCGGTGAGATTCCCACTCCCAACTAAAGAGTGCAGGACCAGCCACATCATTTGTGTCTTCCATCAGAGGGGAACACATGGGCCTCCTAGAATAGTAATGGTCAGAATGCTGTTGCTACAGTATCTGTTACTTGAAATGTTTGCCTCACTCTGTCTACTGGTAGGCCAGCCTTGGGTACTTCTTTGGTAGGGCCAGCCCTGCCATGTAATAGAGGGAGGCGGTTGCTTAGGCAGCAGGTGGAGGGAGACAGCAGCAAGATGCTGGGAAAAAGAGATATGTACCACACAGTTTGCCTTGTGCTACATTCAGGCATGGTAGAGGATGTTCTCCTATCACATGTCAAAGAAAGTTTCAGCTGCTAGCCCAGTCTGCCTTTGTACAAGGAATGGAAAAAGGCTACCACTTTGTTCCCTATGTCAGGCAGCATTTGCTCTTCCAAATGTCTAATCAATGTATGGAATATATTATTACTAAGTAGCCATTGTTATGGGGTACATTGTTACTTTTTTAAAAAATATATTGAACTAATGAATTAAGAACAAGTTTATCAATTGCTTTGTCTATTATAGCTACAAGCAGCATATTTCAGAACACCACATGCTGGGGACAAATGACAGTGTTATGAAGATTGATCCCTACTGGATAGTCTTGAAAGATCTTGATCCCTGGAGGATGATCTTATGTTAACTGGGGAATCTTATCCATGTTTATTTATACACACAAATGTCGAAAGCTGCCTTGTATAGAATGAGCCCACTGCTCTGTCTACCCCAGTACTGTCAAACTCTGATTGGAAGCAACTATCCAGGGTTTCAGGCAAAATTCTTTCCTAACCCTACACAGAGATCTGTGGTATAGTTTAGTGGACTTCTGTCTCAGTATTATTCAGGTCAAATCCTCTTAGTTTCCTAAATTCAATTAGTTCAGGGCAATATAGTAATAGAGAGCCAACATAGTATAGTGGTTTGAGTGTTGGACTACAACCCTGGAGACCAGGGTTTGATTCTCCCCTCAGCCATGGAAACTCACTGGGTAACCCTGGGCACATCACACACTCTCAGCCCCAGAAAACCCTGTGGTAGTTTTGCCTTAGGGTTGCCATAAGTCAAAAACAACTTGAAGGTACACAATAACAGCAATATAATGATAATTCAGAAGATGGCAGGATGAAGGTATAAATATTAATATGTATGTATGTGCTTTCATATCACTTGTCAACTTACAGTGGCCTCATAAGTTTCGTAGAAGTTTCTCAGGCAAGGAATATTCAGAGGTGGTTCTGCCAGTTCCTTCCTCTGAAATATAGTCTACAGCTTCTGGTATTCGTTGGTGGTCTCCCATTCAGGGATTAACAAGGGCTGATCTGCTTAGCTTCCAAGATCAGAAGGGATCTAGTGCCTTTAAGGTATTTAGGCCAAGATTTAAATATAGTGAGATGGAAAACTATGCCAAGATTAAGAGGACCCCTCTCTCTCTGCCCGCAAAAAAAGTGTGTGTTGTTTTAAAGAGGTGCATCACATTTACTTTTATCAACCAATAGCTCACAAGGTTAAAGGGGGGGAACACCGATTCCTAGTTATTTATTTGTTTGCTTGTTTTTACCATATAAGTGTGGGTAGTAATAGCATGTCCCACACGAAATATACGCCTGGAAAGGGGGCAGGAAACGACTCGGATTCTGGAGGCTGGAGATTCAGTCATCAAAGATTAGTTGCTGTTTGCTGGGATATTTTTTTTTTTAATGGCTTTGGAAGGTGGGAGGGAAAGCAGCATCCGAAGCCCGTCCCCTTCTTCCCATAGGGGGACTGTGAAGGAAAAAAACCCCCGCTCCGTCCATTGGTTGGGCCCCCCTCCCGGGCGAGCGTCTCCCCCTCCTCCTTTCTTTCCCCCGCAGCCCCGGCGGGGTTTAAAACTTGTTCCTGCTTCCAGGCTGCGCCGCCACCTCACCCGGGAGGAGCTGACTGGGAGAAGCAGGCGCTTCTCCGAGGCGGACCATGCGGAGCCTGAGCGTGTGGTGGGCGCTGCTGGCGTTGGCGGCGCCCGGGGGCTGCTCCCCTGGCGGCGGGCTCCTCTTTCCCTTTGGCTCGGAGCGAGGCGACGCGGAGCTGGAGCCCGGGGACGACGCGAGCTCCCCGCCTCTGGAGCTTCGCACCCCACTGCGCTTCTACGGCTCCGGCGTGGACTCCCTCTATGTAAGCGCCGGGCGGTGAGGAGCGGGAGGCTTCTCTTAGGACGGGCGGCGGGGCTGGCGGGCGGGCGGGCGAGCGGAAGGGGCGGCCGAGCCCAGCGAGGAGGACAGCTTGCGCGGAAGGGGCGCTAAGGGAGGAAGAGGGGGCGGAAGGGTCGCGGCGTGCGGGGGTCGAGGCTGTGTCACTGGGGCAAGGCGGAGAGGCGGAAGGGCTGCAGCTGCGCCCAGGCTGCCGTCTCGGGAGGGGGGCTGGAGACGCGGGAGGGAGGGAAGGGCTTTGCCGGGGCTGCTCGATTCCTAAACGGGAAAAATTGTTCCCTTTCTGCGGGATGCGGTTCCTTAGAGTTGGGTGCCCTTTCCTTGTAATTCCAACTGTGTGACTGCGTCTGGATGCTGTTTCCTCCCTTCGGGGGGAAGAGCCATCTGTACATGCTCAGAGGGACTGTTATGCCTGTGATGTGACTTCAGGTCAACTCTGACTGACGGTGACCCTGTGCTAGGATTTTCTTGGCAACATTTCTTCGGAGAGGGTTTGCCACGGCCTTCCTCTAAGGCTGAGAGAGTGGGACTTGTCCAAGGTCACCCAGTAGGTTTCCATGGTCAGACAAGGATTTAAACCCTGGTGTCCCAGTGTCTTAGTCCAGAACGTCGTGCTGGCTATTGACACTGTTTTCCTCTGTGAGAAAGTGTTTGCCCCTGTATATGTGGTAAGAGAATGGCTGAGATGGTAGTAGGAGGTGGGCTCGCCACAATCACGTGTAGAGTTAAGCTGAGGAGATGAGAGAGGGCCTTCTCTCCTTTGGTTCCCCTTGTGGTAAAGACGTAGGAGCAGGCTTCCTGTGCTGAAAACTGATTCCTCAAAAATAATCAGACTCTTGTTATTTATTTATTTATTTTTATTCAATAGCGTATGTTGTGTGGTCGTGTGCCTTCAAGTCATTTCACGGGGTTTTCGGGGCTGAAAGTATGTGATCCACCCAAGATCACCCAGTGGGTTTCCGTGGCTGAGTGGGAAATTGAACCCTGGCCTCCAGGATCTTAGTCCAGCACTCCAACCACTACGCCACAACTGGCTCTCGGCATTTATGTGTCCAGCCCTGTATCTCAAGATCTCAGGGTGGTGTACAGATAAAATCAGCTTAGAATAAGTTAAAACAGTTAATGAGTAGTTTAAATAATCTAAAAGTATGTTAAACAAAAGAAATAAAACAGCTTCAAACAAATTAAAACAGTTTAATGCTGAATACCTATACAGATTTAGGCAAAATATTTAGCTCACAAAAGCTCTGATAAAAAGCCATGTTTTTACTTGGTGCTGGAATAAAGCCAGTGTTAGCACTAGTTGGGCCTCTAAAGAAAGGGCTTTCCACATTAGGGCATCACAGCAGAGGAGGTTTTTTCTCATATCCTCAGCCAGTATATTGCTCCCAGGGAAGGGCCTCCCTGACAGTCCTCACTCCTTGGATAGGCATATACAAGAATTAAATTCGAAATCATTCCAGGTGCTCGTGTAAGTCTGTAACAATTAAACAGAGCAGTCTCATGTTAATTTCAAAGATATCAGTGATAAATAAAAATTCCAAAGATGCTGTGTTACATCTGTAGTTCTTTTACAAAGCGTGTTTTAAACAAAGCAGTGTCCCTTGCATTTTGAGGCAGTGGCATATACTGTTCTTAAAGAAATGAAAAAAACGGATTCGTTCCATAACAGTGGAAACTCCTGACAAAATGCAGTGCTTATCAGGGGAAGACATTATGCAGGAGCACATTGGGAAGATGTTTGCTAGCTGGAGAGGGGAGGAAAGTTCCAGATCATTTTGGCAACTAAAGTATAGTTTTGCTAATTCCAAACAAACAGAAAACAGATGGGCTTTGTCCTTTCCAGGACTTGCAATTCCCACTGGAAGAGGCATTGTTGCTGTCATTGCAGCCGTTTACTCCACTGGACTGTAGGTCATGCAAATAAATTTATGCCTGTATGTTTAAGTACAAAGGGTCAGATCCTGTTATATTCTAAATACTTGACATTCCACTTCTAACACTATATCCTCCAGGAAAGATTTAGTCTATGGGGATTCTGTTCCACTGAGATCTGCTTATTTGCATGGATTAGTTTGTTTGCTTTGCTACTCCAAGCATGACCTTGCTCTTTTTCAGTATGGTAGGGGATGGAACTGAGAGAGGTGCAGGTATCCTTGCTATGTTCCTGGACCATCTTCTCCAATATCAACATACTTTTTCCCATATTAATGTCAGGATCTCAAACTCTTCTTGTGAGACCTCTTCCACTTTTAGGTGAACTAGGTGTGAGAGAGGATTTTTTTTTTTTTCATTTATGGTGTCTCGCTTGTGAACGTGTCTTTCCAGACAATCTTTTCTGGGTTCCTCGGTTCTCTTTTGTAGACACTTGTTGTGTGCCTTCAGGTTGTTTCCAATTTACGGCAACCCTAAAGTGATCCTATCACAGGTTTTTCTGGGGCCAAGGGCGTGTGACATGCTGAAGATCACCCTGTGGTTCTTTGTGGCCAAGCAGGGAATTGAATCCTGCTCTCCGGGGTCATAGTCCGATGCTCATATGGTTTTAAATTACAGTTTACATTGGCTGTAAAGTCTGATGCTTCCTTTAGTGCTCTATTGTTTGCCATCTTACTCAGTATGGCATATTAGTATTATTGGTGATGTATTTAAGTCTTTTACTCCAAGTCACAAGTCAGGTCTCAAGTCTCTACCTTCAAGTTTTAAGTTGAGTCTCAAGTCCTTGCAAGATACTTTCAAGTCAAGTCTTACATCTGGGAGCCAACTTTATTCTCCAGTCTATATTCCAAAATTTCTGGACAAAGTCGGATAAAGTCAGTTTGAACAATTTAAACAGAGCCCCCCCACATTTACGATTTTGCTATCTGTAGCTTTGGAAGGGGGGAATGGGATCCCTCTTACTCTACCTTCCTGAAGCTGGAGGCTTTTGTGCCAATGGGCATAAAATAGTTTGCAGCTTCAGAAGTGGGGAATAGGGTCCTTCTTACTTCCCATTTCTGAAACTGGAGGATTTTTCAGAAATGGGGAATAGGATCTTTCTTAGTCCCCATTACTGAAGCTTCAAAAGCTTTAAAAGGAAGGATCCTTCTTCCTCAAACCTGTTGCCTAACACATTTGCTGTTCCCCTCTGAGAAATGCGCCTTGCATTCTAGGGGGGCGAGTCTTGTCTTCTGCTCTTAGGAGAAATTTTAGAAGGCTCTTTTGATATGCAGCAGGAACAAGCTAGTGAGCAGACCTCAAGCCTGTTTCAAACCCATTGCCTAATCCATTTGCTGTTCCCCTCTGAGAAATGTGCCCGCACTTTGGGCTTGAGATAGATTGTTGTGTGACCAGAAGGCAAAGAAAGATGGAAGCCTTGTTCAAAGTCATAAGCTTTCTAGATGAATGTGTTAAGTTACTGAACCAAGGGCAGCAAGTCAGTTGCTAAAAATATACAGTCTCAAGTCGAGTTGAGTCAGTGCATCATTTATTGCTGAGTCGAGTCACTGAAGTGACTTAAATCCAACTTGAGTTCGAGTCAGTTAGCTCAAGTCTACATCACTGAGTATTGTTATGCAAACTACCCTAAACATTTTCAAATTGGAGAGAAATTATGAGCCTTTGTGCATTTGTGCCAGTTTCCAAAACCACACTGTATTATATCACGCTATTCTGATATAATTTGCAATAATTGTACTGTCAGGTAGCTTTGACAATATAAATAATTAAGCACAGCAGATTATTAGCAGCATGCTTTGCCCCCTTCTTTTTTCCCCCCTTTCTTCCCTTATAAATGAAAAACAGGCCAGACTAAACTTTGCAGGGTAGAAAATAACAGTAGTGTGTTTCGTCAGTAGCAGGAGGTAGGTCCCATGTCAATAGGCCAGTGTCTGCTTTGGCTTTTAGTTTGAATGTTGGAAGAGCTGTCCAAAGTGCTATTTTGGGAACACTCTGGACAGCTCCTTTAAAGTTTAAGCTAAAGGTTGAAGTGTATTCACTGTAACATTGAATGGAAGCAACTAGCTGGTAGAGAAGAAGAGACTGACTACTTCATCCAGTAATGCACATAGGACTAGGCCAGACATGTGAAATATGTCAGGAGGTTGCAGTATTTGTTGCTTTATTTATTGGGTTAAAAAAAAAAGAAATAGCCCAATGATGTTTCTTTTGTCCCAGTTTTCCAAGGACCAGCTAAAACATTTTATTCCCCCCACATGTTTTTTTTAATTCTGAGTTACATCAGAACAACACACTACCCTTTGCTCCTTTGTTTTTTTTTGTTTTTTTAAAGAATTATCATGCATTAGTGAAATCACAGTTTTACACTATAGTGCTAAAAATGCTTTTTAAAAAATTAAGGTGGATAAAATTTAGCTTTCAAATCATAGGATCACCTCAGCAAACCGTACCCCAGTTTTAACAAAAATCTTTGGAATAGCTCTGGTGCAGATCCATGAAATTGCTACAGACAGCTGCTGGAATGGAATGTGGATGCGGAGGTGACAACAATTTAGTAAAACCTGGCAAAACCCAAGGAGGTATATTGCAAGAAATTATGTTTCTTTGGACCAATCTGGAAGAGTCCTCATTTGGCAGCAGATCCTCGTTGCCTGTAGTGACTAAGTATAGTTCAGTACAAGATTTCCAGAAAGTATACTATGTATGGTGGGATAACATTACATTTAATATGATGGGAAATTAGAACTCCAGGTCATCTATGCTATGTGACAATGCAAGAATCTATTTTTTGTTCAGAAGAAGATATAAAAACATTCATTTACCAATACAACCTCAGTCACATTAGTGTTGCCTAAGCATTCAGCCTGAGATATGTATAACTTCCCTTTTTAGCTTGTATTCTTAAGTAAGCTTACTGAGCTGGTAGGGCTAGATCATAGTTTAGTGTGATGAGAACAAACCATGATGAGCCCTGGGCTTATATGCTCCCTCCCTTTCGAGGTATGGCAATGATGTTTTGAAGCATCTGCTTTTATTTATATTAAACATGGTTTAGCATGTCATCTAAATCCTAACAGTGTAGTTAATTCCAGATCTTGGAAATGTTACTTTTGAGGCCCACAGTTCCCAGATGGCCACTAGCCATACTGGCTGGAGCATGCTGGGAACTGTAGTCCTAAAAAAGCAAGATTTGCAAACTCTGGTTTGTCATACCTGTTTAATTTAGACAACATAGCAAAATATGATTGATGTGAAGCAGAGGACAAAACTTCTGAACTCCCTGTGGCTGTGCATGATACGAGGGAGACCATATGAGCCTGAGGGTTACTGAAGTTCAGCGTAGTTTAAGCCAGAATGTAATCATATTTAGCATTACAACTTATATAACTCATTGAGAAGTATACACAGTTGAACTTGTGAGACTTACCCTAAGGACAAATTTTCAGGCTCTGCCATGTATCTGCCTACTCAGAAGTGTCTCAAGATATTCAAGTGTGAAATAATTGTGAGAATGTGTCATGATATACATGTACCCTCAGGGGTTAATTTCTGTCTGGTTTGTTTAGCCTCATACTGCTATTGGCATGCCAGAGTGTTCCACCAGTGAGTATGTCAAAGATATACCCGTATCTGTGCTTACTACTATCAGTGAACATTTGTAGATAAAATACTTCAAAAGCATGGCTTTCTACTGGCATCAGAAAATTTCTCTCATTTGGTTTGTTTGGAAGAGTAGAAAAGAATATATTCACCTATCAATAAGACTTTTCAAGTAATAAAATACATTGGATCACATACGTGTGGTTGGAGCAGCACAGTTACTATGGTTTTCTGTGGTGCTGACTGTTTTGATGGCATTATGACTTGACGAGTTGTAATATTTAGTGATGCTGACTTAATTGGAATCCTGTTCCTTATTTATTCCGTCACTTCCACTAGCTCACTATTCTCAGCAGATTTCGTCCTTGTGCATTTCTTGAGATTTCAAAATATACTTTAAAAACATATACTATGAAATATACACATCAGATCTTGTGTTTAAACAAACTCAGTCAGGTAGTCAGACTGATTCTTTTGCAACTCTTTGAAAACCATGGGAGGTTGGAGCCAGTATACGTTGCTGTTATTGCTTTGACCAGCTTTGTGGTATGTTTGTTCTAGTGACCTAATTCCAGTGCATTCTTTTATTCTCATGAATTGGATGATCGTTCTAGAACAAATCATTCTTGCAGGATCCTACTGATTAAATTTATTTGAGTGAAAATAGCACAGATAATCCATTGTGGCATACTATTTTTCTGTACAGATTCATGGTATCGTATGACCTCATTAGACATGCATGATATGGTTTAAGTTAGAATTGTCCTCTCTGCAAGGTTAACTTGTGGAATATGTTCTGACCTTAGCTTATGTACATTTAAAAAATGTTTTCAGGGAAGTTGTATTCTGATTTATGCCATTTGGATTAGGTAGAATAGAATAAAAATTCGAGAAAACAAACACACTAGGATCATTAGGATTAATAGTCAGATTGTGGTAAGATTTCCGTTATATTAAATTGTCTTGTTTTAATTCTCTTTATCAATAGTCTAGACTTTCAAAGAGAATTTGACCATTTTTAGAAAAATATAATGCGCACTTGCGCTTTGAACCAGAGTGATCCATGCTGAAATATGTTTGGAAAGCATCAGGTAGTTCAGAATTTTAGCCGCAGTTGCAACTACTTGTGTTTCAAGTTCTCACAACACTAGTCTTGTATGAGCTTGCTCATCTTGTATGAACATAGGAAGCTGTCTGGTACTGAGTAAGATTGTCAGTCAGTCTAGTCTTTACTGTTTGTTCTGACTAAAAGTAGCAATTCGTAGTCTTAGGCGAATACCTCGTGCAGCCCTATCTGTTAATGGAAGATTCCACAGTTTGAATTTGGGGCCTTGTGCTTGCAGAGTGACTACTGTATTGTCTATGCCTTATTGGCATAACTGCCTTGAGTCCTTTTCCAGGAGAAAGGCTGGATATAAAACAAACAAACAAATATCCTACCTGCTGCTGAACTAGGCAGTTCTGATATTAATTGCACACATGTTATAAAGCAATTAATACCCCTATATCAAGTGGCTGATCCAGCCCTCTACATTTGTGGGTTTAACTTTCACAGATTTGATTATTTGCAAGTTCCTCCAACCCTTGCCCCCCCCCCCCAGCACTTCTTTTCAAGGGGAACCTGCCCTTTCAGCAGCTCTGATCAGGCCAGGTGGCCCTTTAAAAACCTGCTTCTGACCTTCCTCCTCCTCCACCAACCACTGCCTGGCCACCTAAGGATGGGTCAGAGCCCAGAAGCCCTCTCCCAATGTCCCCCCACACCCAAGAAAAGAGATAGGTAACAGAGAAAGTATGGGGTCACCATGCCAACCCACCCCCTTTCCCCTTTCTCTGACTTGGTTTGGACTCTGGGTGCTCGTTGTCCCCACCATACCTCAGCCCCCTTCCCACAGACACACATTTTGATATGTGCAGTTTTTCCACTTTTGTGAGGGTCTGGGCCCCTATGCCTGACAAATGTGGAGGGCCTACTCTAGTTTCCTTTTCCTGTAACAAAACTATACCCCACCACATGCCAGTTGTAACCTAATGAAGGAGAGCACTACTCCTTCTAATGTGTAACTATAACTTGAAGTTATCTTTATAGTTACGGGTATGTGGACTCACTAAACGGTAAAGGAACAATATTACATGGTTCAGCTGTTGCCCTGTATTCTGTTGTGGATGGTGAGCTGTAGACAGGAAGCAAGTATGTTTCATTCCACAAGCTAGTACCTTGTAGCATTTGGAATTGTTTTCCCCAAAAAAGCAACAAAATGGTAACTCTGAGTAACTTTTGAGAAGTGGGGAAGTGAAAGCACTAATTTTAAAATGCAATAATAACTAAAGAATCTGGAGGCAGTAGGAAAAGAGTAAGGCTGCATTGCAACTAGACTGAGGAAGGAATCAATCAAGGAAACCATCATCCTGAATTTGCAAGGCCTGAGCAGGGCTTTTAATGACATGGTCTTTTGGAGTTTCTGAATCATAGGGCCACCCTTATGTAAGCAATAATAAACAACAAAAATAAGCAACAATAAAAGGGGTTTGGGGATAGCAGTTGCTTTGGAGTTATAAATGTAATGTATTGCTTTTGAAAAATTGGCTACCGAGCGCTTAAAGGGCTGAGAATGTCATTATTTAAAACATTGGACGTCTTTTCCCAAAATCTGGATGAATTAATCTCCTTTATCTTCAGTACTTTTTTTTCAGCTTCTTCTTCTGCCTTTTATAAATCTCTAAATGGGGTAGAACTATGTATAAAGCATGTGGATGTTTTCATACATCCCATAAATGTAAACCATCTATGTAATTCAGAAGTACTACATCCTAAAAATATAACAAGGGGTTGTGTTATGTCAGATTAAATGGACTAATACCTTAAAAGGAAATGATGAATTATACAGTTGTTATTGTCTCCACACAATGACTCTTCTTCCATTTTTTTTGCCTTACAGTTCATATAAATATTCTCTAATAATGTGACCTTACTGTACTGTGAATATCCTGATTTCCACTAGCACTTAAATTTATGTTCACTCATACTTAAGCAGATGCACACAGGCTTAATCAGATCTTAACTACATGTCCATATTTGGATTCAGTCGGCAGAGTCATTCTTTAGTGTACTGAAGTCAACGACAAAATTTTTGCCATTATTTAAAATCTGGACAGTAGCTTTAATTACTCAGTGATGTTAACTCTAACATGTGTATTAATTTTATGTTAATGCATATAATCACAAATATATAAGTTAGGGGATCACATAATCAAAAGGCGAGGCCTCTTGGTTGTAGCAGCATTTCCACTGATACTAAACCATTGGCTAGGGCAAGGCTGCACAACATACAGCCTGGAGGCCACATGTGGCCTACCAAAGGATTTTGTGCGGCCTGCATCACTTGTGAATGTGAGGGCCGAAAAAGGTAGCAGCAATTACGTTGCTGATAGTTTTGAATGAACCCAGCTGGACCATTCCCTCCTCCTCCCCTCCAGGGGGCAGCAGAGATCCGAGCTAGTGCTACCTTTTGCCCTTGCGCAAGATGGCGGCAGTTGCTTCTTCTCCTTCCATTTCCCTTGGATGGGCGGTGAGGGCAGAAGTGCCTGAGAAAAGGAGAAGACCAGCTGGGGCTGGAGGGGGAAAGAAAGTAGGTAGTCTCCTGCTCCCTGAGCAAGTCAACACAGTGAACTGGGACCCTCTGGGGAAGCAGCTTATTATAGGTCAGTGTCCTCATTCACCCCCATCCGTCCTAAATTGCATTGGAAAAAATTAAATTGCATTTGAAGATCGCATTTTAAAATGCAATTTAGGTCTATTCTGGCATGTACCCTCATAAATTCCACCCCCCACCATCTGGAATTCCCCTTGTTCATCCTCCAAATCTATTTTCTTCCTCCTTCCTCATAAATAATACTTTTCTTCTGCCACTCCAAATTGTTCCCCTTGCCTTTGATCTTTTGCAAATTAGACACTGCTACATTTCTTAAGGCATAGCTCTCTTGTCTTTCCAATAATCCTATTTACTGGTTTTGTGTAATCACAACTTGCCAGATCTGCGTTATCTCAGTCGTCCTGACAACAGGTCAAGAGGGTAGAACAGTGGCCATTTCCACGCTACACTGTTAGAGTACTCTTATTCCACTTTCAACATGCTATGGAATCCTGGAGTTTGCAGTTTAGGGAGGGATCTTTAGAATTCTCAACCAGAGAGCTCTTTGGCCTCAGGAAACTACAAACCCCAGTATTCCACAGGATGCTGAAAGTGGAATAATAGCACTATAACAGCGTAGGGCAGGAATGGCTAGTATTTGTCATTCCCCATGTTGTATATTGATGGTGGGTGACATTTAAGGAAGGAGATTTCCCTAAGATTGCCAGGTGAGTTTGTAGCAGAGGCAAGATTTGAACTTTTCAGCCATGGAAAGCCACTGAGTGACCTTGGATGGATCACACACTCTCAGCACCAGAAAATCCAGTGATAGGTTTGCCTTAGGGTCACCATAAGTTGGAAACCACTCAAAGGCATACAACAGCAGTAATTCACTGAGTCTACTCTGGTGAGATAAAAGCTTACCCAGAGTTTGAAAGCATTGTTTTTTAAGACTATAACTCCCAGAATTCCCCAGTCAGTAATCATGCTACCTGGGGTTTTGGGAGGTTGTAGTTCACCATAAGGAACTTTTGTGAAGCTCTTATTTGAAAGGATGTCATGTAAAAGATGGAGCAAGCTTATTTTCTGCTGCCTAAGAGATTGGGGCCTTTCTACACTACACTGTTTTGGTGCTTTTATTCCACTTTCATCATCTTGTGGAATCCTGGATTTACAGTTTAGGGAAGGGTATTTAGAAATCTCAGCCAGAGAGCTCTTTGGCCTCCAGAAACTACAAACTCCAGAATTCCACCAGATGTTGAAAGTGGAATAATTGCACTATAACAGTGTAGTGTGGAAAGGCCCTAGGACATGGAGGAGGCTTCAAACTGAAGAAAAAGAATTTCTACCTAAACAGGAAAAACTTCTGTAATTTCCCTTTTTTTATAATATGGTTTATTTTATTTGCAAAATAGTTTAATCATTAATTACACTATAACTTATTTTGCAAATAAAAAAACATTATTATACCATTATTATAACTTTACTTGGAAAGTGAGGTGCTAAAATCCTATCTGCAGCCCAAAGAAGTTTAGCCTATTTAATTTCGGCCCTTACCTACTGCCAAGTTGTGCAGGTCTGGGCTAGAGGAAAATGAGCTCTTCAAGAAAGGAGATTTGGTCTATGGCAGAGAAGAATACAGAGGAGTTGGAACAATTTACTGGCCAGTAGATTTAAAAAGGCAAAATTTCATATCCTGAGAGAGCATTCATGTCCTGAATGAAAGTTAGCCTCTGCCTATATGCAGCTGCCAGAAGAACTTTGGTTTGTGGGAAGTAGACTTAGTTCAGTCAGCTATCGGTGGTCAAAGTACTTTTCAAAGCTTTTAAAATGATCTCTAACCTCATCTGTAACAAGAGATGCTCACCCTCACTATTATGTTTAGAAACCTTCTTTCTGCAGAGGTCAATCCAGAGAATGCTGCAGAAAAGACATGGCAGAGGGGAAATTAAAAGGAGGATGGGTATAAAAAATGTGGGAGAATTTATGTCAATTGTATTTTGTAATGAACGAAAGAAATATGAGAGTCAAAATCGACTTCCCAAAATAACGTAAATGTGATTTCAAATAGTGACATTATCAAAAGAGTTTAAAAGTAGCTGTTCCCTAGATTGAGCAACCTCTTATCTTCTAGATCTGGCTAATGAACAACAACCAGATCAGATCACTGGGAACTTCTCTGATAATGTCATGTTATCTTAGCAGTCTGTTCCTATTCCTTACTCAAAGTAAAGCAGATTACATGATCCAGATCAGGACTTTAGTGAAAAGGGCAGAGGGTCTCATAAAACTGTAGAGCTAGAAAAGGTCACAAGGGCCATCCAGTCCAACTCCTTGCTGTGCAGAAATGTACAGAGCAGTCCTGAGAGATGTCCATTCAGCCTCTGTTTAAAAATCTCCAAAGAAGGAGACTCAACTACGTTCTGAGGCAGCTTATTCTACTGTGGAACTGCTCTTACTGCCATGGAGTTCTTCCTCACGTTTAGGTGGAATCCCTTTTCTTGTACCTTGAATCCATTGTTCCATGTCCTAGTCTCTGGGGCAAGAGAAAACAAGCTTGAAACCTCTCATGTGACACCCTTTCACTCTTAACCTTCTCTTGACCAGGCTAAGCGCACCAAGTTCCCAAACCACTCCTCATAGGGCATAGTTTCCAGGTCTTTTATCACTTTGGTCCCCTTCCTCTGGACATGTCCCAGCCCATCAATATCCTTCTTGAATTGTGGTGCCCTGAGCTGTGATTCTTGATTCTGGCTGCTGTGGTCTCAGTCTTACCAGGACCTCCCAATTTCCCTTTCCAAGTTGTATGGCACAAAAGCTTGTAAAAGTGCTATTCCAATGCAATCCTCAGTGGCCTTGATCTGAATCGAACCACAGTGAAGGAGAAAGGATTAAAGTCTCCCTTTGCCCCATTGTGGAGTCCCAATCAGGTTGGATCTCCTGTTCTTATTTCTGAGTAAGAAAAAAGACAGAAGGTAACTTGTAGTTTCGTTTCAAGTATTTCGCCATGAACCAGTGTGCTGTAGTAGTTTCAGCGTTGGACAACAACCCTTGAGACCAGGGTTTGATTCCCCACTTGGCCATGGAGGCCTTGGCTCCAGGAGGCCTTGGGTGCATCACACATTCTTAGCCCCAGAAAACTCTATGATAGGTTTGCCTTAGGGTTGCCTAAGTTGGAAGTGACTGGAAAGTACACAACAGCAACAATTATTTCCCCAATGTGCTTCAGTCAGATCAGTGGCAGAGCTTGGAGTGTGTGGAAAGGGGGTGGGAGGGAGGCGGGAGGGGGCAAGGCTACGGCGCAGGGGCCTGGCCGCGGTGCGCTGGGGTGTGGCCGCAGTATGTGGGGGCATGGTCGCGGTGCGTGGGCGTGTGGCTGTGGCACATGGTGACACAGCTACAAGCTGGGATGCCCCAAAAACATTGCCACCAGGGGCAAACCACCCCCATCACCCCCTCATTCCTACGCAACTGAATCAGATCAAAGGTAGAAGTCCCAACTGTATGTCTCAATTCTAAGGATGGTAGCTGCCCCAAATACAGTTTTATTTTTTGCCAGCAGGTAAAGAACTTTTTATTTAAACAAGCATTTGATGATGAACAGGTTATATAAAAGGCTTTAAATGGGGAATGTCCTGCATTTTTAGCTTTCTCATTACGTCCTTGAAGTGATTTTGGTATTTTTACATGATAGCTAATTTAATTTTTTTTTTAAACTGTCATATTATTGGGATTCTAGTTGTACCCTGTTTTAACTTGATCAGGTGAAAGGCAAGATATAAATTGAAAAAAAAAAGTCTGGGTGTACACAGCATTTATGCAGAAAATTCTGCATCACAGGCTATAAAGCACCTGTGGCACTGTATAGACTAACGAATGTACTATGGCACAAGATTTTGTGGGCTGTAGCCCTCTAAGGACTGTAGTGAACTCAATCGGAGTGAGAATTTGTCTAGTTTTTATTCTCATTCTTGAACTTCTTTAGTCAGCCATGAATTACAGTACCCCATAGTTTCAAAGGCCAACCCCTTTTGATTGGTAGTTTCACCATTCTTTCAAAGTATACAAAAATATTCTAGTGGGCTCTAGAATATCTATGGATTTATGTGCCTCTTTTGCTTATCCTTTCCATCCTCTCAAGAGCTGGAGATAATACATAGAGCTATTTCATTTAATCCTACCAATAACTCTTTGAAACAGTTAGGCAGAAAGATTCATTAATTCATTTTTCAAATTTACACTCATCCCTTTGATCGTATAATCTCTAAAGGATCTCACAACAGATTATAACAAAACAATAGAAGATAACTAAATGATATCTTGGTGGTGGCAGCCAAGAGAGATGTTGGTGTGAAATGTCTTAAAGCCAGCTTCCTCTTATTATTGTTGCACATCACTCCCAGAGGAATCATTCTCACCTCTCAAGATTTACAGTGAGATTGATGGCTGGATAGGCAAAACTGGATTATCAATGGCATACTTGCATCTTCAGTAGCTGTATTGCTGCTGGGCAGTGTATACCTGCACCTCTTGTACTGTGATGGTATTCAAGACAGAAATGCTGTATGTCTGTGTAATGGATCCCCTCTCCTAGCTGGCCCTGCAGTCCTAGCTCTTGGAGTCCTGTCATTTACTGTGCCCTTTTACCCTCAAAATCCCTTCCTGGATTGGGTACTTGGTCCTCAAAGTGATCCCTATATGGTCAAGTAGATGTGTTGTTCTGTGGGTTCACTGTGATAAGTGTGAATAGACTCTATTAAAACTTAACAGGAACAGTCAGTCACAGTTGTAAAAAAAAGACTAAATAAGTAGAAGTTTGAGACACATGTAGCTCACACATTAATCCCTGAACTATTTAATCATTCACAGCTTTCCAAAACCCTATTCAATTCTTCCTCCTGACTGACAGTCTTATCTCTGTTACACCTTTTCCCTACCTCTAAGACACCTTTTTCTACCTCCCTTCGAATCATAGAATCATAGAGTCCCAGGGGCCATCCCCAGGGGCCATCCAGTCCAACCCCCTGCTATGCAGGAACACCCATCAAAGCATTCCCAAAAGATTGCCATCCAGCCTCTGCTTAAAAACCTTCAAAGAAGGAGACTCTACCACACTCCGAGGCAGCATACTCCACTGCCGAACAGCTCTGACTGTCGGGAAGTTCTTCCAGAGGTTTAAGTGAAATCTCTTTTCCTGCAGTTTGAATCCATTTCTCCTTGTCCTAGTCTCTGGAACAGCAGAAGACAAGCCCGCTCCCTCCTTGACATGACATCCCTTCAAATATTTAAACATGGCTATCATGCCCCCTCTTAACCTTCTCTTCTGCAGATTAAACATACTCAGCTCCCTAAGCTGTTCCTCATAGGGCATGGCTTCCAGACCCGTCATCATTTTGGTTGCCCTTCTCTGGACACGTTCCAGCCTGTCGATATCCTTCTTGAATTGAGGTGCCCAGAACTGGACACAGTATTCCAAATGCGGCCTAACCAATGCAGAATAGAGTGGTACCATTACCTCCCTCAAATTAGACTCCATACTCCTATTGATGCAACCAAGAATTGCATTGGCTTTCTTAGCTGCCGCATCACTCTGCTGACTCATGTTCAGCTTGTGATCTACCAAGATTCCTAAATCTCTTTCACTCGTACTGCTATCCAGCCACACATTCCCATCCTATATTTGTGAATTCTATTTTTTCTGCCTAAGTGTGGGAACTTACAGTTGTCTCTGTTGAAATTCATTTTGTTAGCTTTCGCCCAGCTCTCCGATCTGTCAAAGTCATTTTGAAATTTGATCCTGTCCTTTGGCATATTAGCAACTCCTCCCAATTTGGTGTCATCTGCAAATTTGATCACCATGCCCTCTACTCCTTCAACCAAGTCATTGATGAAGATATTGAATATTGAATGTTTGAGTGGAATCTTTTTCTTGTAATTAGAATCCACTGGTTAGTATTCTAGTCTCTGGAACATCAGAAAACAAGCTTGCACCATCTTCTTCAAGGCATCCCTTCAGATATTGAAAGATGGCTATCATATTACCTCTCTCTTCTCCAGGCTAAGCATGTCCAGCTCCCTATGGCATTCCTCGTGAGGCTTGATTTCCAGATCTTCGATAATCTTGTTTTCCCTTTTCTGGACTTATTCCAGTTTATGAATATCCTTCTTGAACTGTGGTGTCCAAAACTATACATAATATTCCATGTGAGGTCTGAACCAAAATAAAATAGAGTGACACTACTGGTTCCCTTGATCTGAACACTATATGCCTATTAACGTAGCCTAGAATTGCATTGGCTTTTCTGGCAATCACATCACATTATTAACTCATGTTTATCTTGTGATCTACTGAGTCCCCTAGATCCTTTTCACGTATTCTGCTTTCAAGCCAGAAATCACTTATTCTATATCTATGCACTTCATTTTTCTTGCTTCAGTGTAGTAGCTTATATTTATCTCTGTTAAAATTCATTTCGTTAGTTTTGGCTCAGCTCTCCAATCTGTCAAGGTCATTTTAAATTCAACTCATGTCCTCTGGAGTATTTGCTACCCCCTCCCAATTTGGTATTATCAGTAAATTTGTTAAACATGCCTTCTGGTCCATCATCTGAGTCATTTATGAAGATGCTAAAAAATATGAGGACCAGGACAGAAACCTGAGGCACCCCACTGATCACATCTCTCCAAGATAAAGTGCAACCATTGGCGAGTACTTTCTCGATTTAGTTGTTCAACTAATTGCTGAGCTACCTAACAGTAGCATTGTCTAGCTTGTGGTTCACCAGTTTGCCTGCAAGAGTATCACTAGGGCCTTGTCAAAGGTTTTACTGAAATAAAGATATGCTACATCCACAGCAGTCCCCTGATCTACCAAGATTGCAACTCTGTGAAAAAAAGAGAGATAATATTAGCTTAGGATGACCTGTTTTCAAGAAGTCCATGCTGGCTCTTAGTAATCACAGCATTCTTTTCCCAGTATGCACAGACTGACTGTGGCAGTCCCTTTTTTCTACCAGACTGGTGTAACAGTCCCCCAATCTGATAAGGTGTCCTGTTTTTGCCACATAGCTCTACCTTCTCCCTTATAACACCACCTTTGTGTAAAAGGATAAGGGTTTTCAATGTTTATTTAGAATCCCTTTATAGTTTTATGGTATTGAAAATGAAATTGATTCATGTGATTAGGATGTGTTTGTTCACTTACTTTGTCATTTTTTTAGGGATAGTTCATTTAAATGTTATATATAGTGACCCCTTTACCATTATGAGTACAAACTAATTATTTACTAGCCTTTATAGGTTTGAGGTAGCAAATTGTTAACTACTTTGATAAAGTCATTATTTAAGCTTGGCACAGGCTGTTTGTTTGACTGGAACACCAGACCAAAACCAACAAGATAAAACAGATAGTTTATAAATGCAGGACAGTATGCCCACAGACCAATAAATAGATCAATGCACAGGAGGAGGGAGGCCTGGTTGGGAATTGTATATCTGAAGAGGATCTAGGTATTGTACTTGGGGTTGTTAACAGTTTCTATCTAATTTGGTCCTTTTAAATACTTTGCTATTTATTTATTTTTTAATAGGTTCTTACTAATGGCATCATTGCAGTGAGTGAGCCTTCAAGGGAAGAAGATTACCTCGGCCAGTTTCCTCTCAATTTTGGAGGTATTGCTCCCTTTTATGCTGATTTGGATACTACAGGTGGACAAGGGAGTGTGTATTATAGAGAAGAGTCATCCCCTGATGTTCTCCAGCTTGCTGCCAACTATATTAAAAGGGGCTTTCCAGAGACTACCTTTGAGCCAAGTAGTGTTGTCATTGTTACCTGGGATTCTGTGGCTCCTTATGCTGGAGCTGGAGAAGATGCCATTTTACAAGCAAAGGTGAGTAATGTTGCAACAGACAAATCAGAGAACATAAATTTAGTGTCCTGCTTCATGAAATGACAAAACTGTAGCAGAATGAATAACAGTACATGTTTATTTGGAAGTAAGTACACTGATGCCTATAGGGTTTTATCCCTTTCTCAAGTTGATGTCGTCCAGATGGTTTATATTCCAGTTCCACAAGCTTCAGTGAGTATGGACAGTGTTCAGAGTTATGAGAGTTACACTATAAAACATCTGGGGTACAGCAAGTTGTGAAAGATCCCCTAGTGAGTAGGTCTGAGATTTGCAACCATACATGCAATTCTATATAGTCCCCTCAGAGATAAACCCCATTAGGTCCTATAGTAAGAGATTCCTCCTAGGTAAAAATTGCTCACCTATAGGGGTTTTCAAGAAAAACAGATTGAAGAAAAATGTAGTTGCAAAATACTGTAAACTGTTTTTCAGTATGCAGAATCAGAGCTATTGGTGGCCCACATTCAGAGCAAAAGCCAGAGTACAAGCTGCTGACATTCAGAAGTGTAAATGTCATGAGCCAGGCTGAGCGTGCTGCCGATTCAGACTTGGACTCCGATTTAGACTTGGACTCCCAGCCGGGGGAGGATCCCTTGGAGGGGCCTTCGGGAAAGGGGGCTCCTTCAGAGTCTAGGGAGGAGTCTGCCAGGAACCCCACAGCTGTCCCGGGCACGGATCCCGAGCCAGTACCTGCAGCAGATGTTTGTGCTCCAGAGGCAGGGGCTAGTGCTTCTGACTCGACAGAGGCTGGTGTTTCTGACTCCAGCCCGGAGTTTGCAGCAGACCCTCCACCCACGTTCCTCCAGAGGCGGCTGGAAAAGGGGGTGGTTCGGAGGTCTCAGCGGCTGCGGGAGAAGCGTCTGATGAATCGGCCCTGAAGTCTTGAGGGGCTCCAGCTGTGAGCTGGGCCAACGGACATTTGATCAGCCCCAGCTGGGCTAAAGACTGTGTATTTAAGACAGATGCTGTTGGAGTTGGGCACGGGGCAACAACCGTCTGTCAACCGGGAATCTGCGTCCTGGGCTTTCTGTTCCAGGCTAAACCTTGCTGTTTGGGTTTGCTGCTCCTGGGACTTGGATGTTTGTTTTGGTGGCGTAACCTCTTAATTTCTTTATTACTAAAGCCATAAACTCAGCTCCTGCCTCTGTGTCTGCTTAGCTGCCGGCTGACATTGACAGTAAATGATAATTCATACTTACCAAACAATCTTGAGATATAATTTATGAAAGAACATGGATATAATATTGATACTGTTTGTTGCATGCAAAAAGAAGTATTCCATGTTCCACTGAACTCTCAAGATGTTATTCACCAATTCCTCCATCATCTCAGAGTATTACTTTACGCATTGGCCATTTCCACAGTACACTGTTATAGTGCTATTATTCTACTTTCAACATCCTGTGAAATCCTGGGGTTTGCAGTTTAGGGAGGGACATTTAGAATTCTCAGCCAGAGAGCTCTTTGGCCTCAGTAAAACCTCAGAATTCCATAGGATGTTGAAAGTGGAATTACAGCACTATAGCAGTGTAGTGCGGAAATGGCCATTGTTCTAGAGGGTCCTCCAAAACTCTGAAACAGCTTTTCAGGAGCCAAAAGAGGCTTTGTAAAGGAGGAAGAATGCCCCCTAGCTTCTCTACTTCCTTCAATGAGAGTGTCTGTTTTTATATTTATATTTATACTGTGCCTTTCTCCCAGTTTTTCTCACCTGTCCCGCAGTAAACTCCCAAGGCAGTTTACAATGCAAGTTAAAACAAAAATAACACAGAAAACAATATGCAGTACAAACATCGGAATAAATTAATAGGCAATCCTAACAAAGCTAATTTTAAAACATTTTAAAATATGTTTACAACATAAGAGTTAGAAGTCCAGCACACCCCATTTTAAAAAGCTCTTTTGTACAGCCAATTAAAAGTTGAAGTCTTGTATGAATAAAAGGGTCCTTGTCTTCCAGCAAAAAGAGAGCAGAGAGGAGGCCAACCAAACCTTTTGTGGGAGAGAATTCCACTGTTGGGGAGCAGCCACTGAGAAGGATTTTTCCTCACTAAATGTGGCTGTGATGTTGGTGGGACTGAGAGAAAGCCTTCCCTCAAAGAGGTTAAAGCTTGGGCCATTTAAGAAAAGTTGATCTTACAGGCATCCATTCCTCGCAACTCAGTGAACAGAGCTTGGTTCAGTCCAGGAAATGTAGCACTGGGAAATGCTTATTGCTTGTTCTTATCCAATACTAGCGTATTTACCCGGCATTGCCTGGGGTTTTTATTTTCCTCCTAAGAACTCACCGAACTGTTTTTCCCATTTCCTGTAACTTTGCTCCATATTTTTCAATGCATTCTATATTCAGAGTTATTTACGTACACAGTTTGGGTTCCTGAGGGAGTACACTGTCCTCCCCCTTGCTACTAGGCCTCGTGTCCATAGCAATGGGCCTATTTCTGTACCTGCAAATTTCCCCCATATTCCTCAATCCGATCTGTATTCATAGTTGTTAACATACAGAAACTGGGTTCCTGTGGGAATACACTGTCCTTCTCCTTGCTGCTACTCGTTATCTCCATAGCAACTGGCCTATTCCAGTACCTGTAACTTTTCCCCATAGTCCCCAATCCAGTCTGTGTTGTCTGGTGACATTGATGTACTGGCTTTTTTTCCCCTTACTGTTGAATTTGTGCAATGGCTTTACATTTTTCTGGCAGCATTTTTTGTTTTGAATTTCAACTTTAAGATTCCTCACATGTGGAACCCGTACAATCTACTATGTGAGGCAAGAAGAGCTTGTAACTATGGCCATTTCTTCACTACACTGTTATAGTGCTATTATTCCACTTTGAACATCTGGTGGAATTCTGGGGTTTATAGTTTACTGAGGCCAAAGAGCTCTCTGGATGAGAATTCTTAAATGCCTGTCTTTAAACTACAAATCTCAGGATTCTATAGGGTGTTGAAAGTGGAATAATAGCACTATGACAGTGAAATGTGGAAATGGGCTATGTTGTGTATGTCACTTTCATTTTTCTCACATATGCCTCCCAAAAGTTTTCTGGGATCCTTGTTGATGGTAGGCCTCATCTCCATAGCAACCAGCCTGAGGCCCAAGAGCTCTAAAGGCCCCTCCCTAAACTGCCAACCCCAGGATTCCATGGAATCTTCACAGCCAGCCAATCATATGAGGTCTTCTTGCCTAACACAGCCAATCGTATGAAATGAGGAAAAAGACAAATGCGCAGACAAACATTGACTTTTATATAGTGGAGTTTCAGCCATAGTTTGTTGACTTGAATGTGCCATTTCAGTGGTTGTGAATTGCACCTACCTTTCCATCTATACAAGCTGCTGTGCAATAACTGGCTGAGTTAATGACAAACCTGGAACAAGTGTAGTAACACGAGTGTGTTTTACATGTACCCACGCTTGAAAACTTTCCCAAATGCATCACTAAATGGTGTATTTCCCTCACCCTCCTTTGCATCTTTAACTTCTCTTTATAAATACTTCAGTAGGGGACTATGACAAAGGTTAGTTAAACTACTTTGTTGGCAAATGAGCAGTAGTCAGGATATTTACTTCCAGATAAGCCTCTCTTAAATAAATTTTTTAAGCAAACAAACTTTTCACTGAAGAGCAGAATTCTTGTATTTGGAATTTACAACTCTGTTTTGTGTGCAAACATTAGTATGAAAATTGTATGCAAACAATAATATGCCATAATGGTAGATTTGTTCTAAAAAAAAATGTTAAACTGCTAGTGTTACTGAAACCATGCCCTTTTACAGAGCAGAGGTCCAAAGAATCCATAAGTAGTTCCTCATACCTGAAGGAAAGAGTGTCATAGTGCTGTATTTCCCAGGCAGCATGCTGCCCTGTGCTACAATGTAAATTACTTTTGAAACCAGGAGAATTTTTCAAAAGCTATTCATGATATGGTATGAAATATGCTATTCAACAGAAGGTTGGGGTTTTTTTAAAGTCCTTTTACATCTTCCTTGGTGTCTGTGGACATACCTAAAGTAGAACTTTGGATCCCAGTCTTGGGCATTTTCATTTTATGAAAATTCTGCAATATTTACTATTTACAACACTGCTGGTTTCTGCAAGTTGAATTTCAGGAGGATGTTTCTAAAATTAATTGAATCTATATTCCATAACAAATTATCTTCTATAAATTGGGCTTTCTAAGAAAGAGCAAGTATAATCATGATCTGGTTGTGCGTGTTTCTTCTACAAATACATTATTTTAAATCTTCCTTGCAGAGAAACACATTCCAAGCTGTTTTAGCCTCTTCCGATTCCAGTTCCTATGCAGTTTTTCTTTATCCAGAAGATGGCTTGCAGTTCTATAGTACATATTCTAAAAATGATAAGGAAATTGTTCCAGCTACTGTTGGCTTTAGTCAACCCTCTACAAACTACTTCTTATGGGTAAAAGCCGGATCATACAATATAATTGCTGACAATGAAGAGATTCTTGGTAATCTGCACAGGTATGGTTTTAAAAAAATATTTTCAGTGTTATTCAAACTTATATATTTGTGTAATTGTCATTGTTATTGTTGTCATTGTTATTAATATAGCACCATCTAGGTCAGGGCTTTCCAAATGGTGTGCTGTGGCATGTTAGTGTGTCGCCTGAAGTGTGTAGGTGTATTGCCTACAATCTTGGAAATGTATGCTATTGTTTATAAATCATATATTTTAAAAAATATGTGAAACGTTTCCATGAGATATGTTGTGTCCTCATACATTTTGTTATTACAATTTATGTATGTGTCTGTATCTCTTATAAGGGGTTAGTTTAACCTCCGGTTTGCTAGTAAAACTGAATTAGTGTGTCGCAAAATGATGCATGTCTAAAAAAGTGTGTCACCAACATGAAAAGTTTGGAAAGATCTGATCTAGGTGCATGGTGCTCTACAAATAAAACAACAACAACAAAAACCAGCCCTGCCAAAAGTGTACAGTTTTAAATACACACGCAGACAGAGAAGGGAAGGACAGAGTAATGCAGGTGTATACAATACAAATTATAAAACAGATTATCCAAATATAATATATAAAACTATACAGTATAAATGAAGCAAAGTGATAAATACATACCATAAGATAGGAAAACAACATGAAACTAAAATTTCCAAAGCTCTGGAAGACAAAAATATTTTCAATTGGGATTTTAAAACAATGAGGGAAGGAGCAGTCTGCAAATGTTCAGGAAGACAATTCCAGAGCCATTTCCACACTAGACTGTTATAGCGCTATTTTTCCACTTTCAACATCCTATAGAATCCTGGGGTTTGCAGTTTCAGGAGGGGCCACCTGGCCCCTCCCTAAACTGCAGACCCCAGGATTCCATGGCATGTTGAAAGTGGAATAATAGTGCTATAACAGTCTAATGCAGAAATGGCCCAGGAGCATTGAGCAGGGAATGAGAAAGCCAAAGGAAGTAAAAACTTTTGATTGAATGAAAAAGCCTTCCCAGAATGTAGATCCTGTGCAGGTGGGCACAAAGGAATGAGAGATGAAAGAAAGCTAGGCCATATAGGGGTTTAAAAGTTAAAGCAAGAAGCTTGTACTAATCCTAGAAGAAGTAGGCAACCAATGAAGTAATGTCAGAAGCAGGGCAACATGATCAAAATGATTATCAAAAAAGTAATCTTAGCAGCAGAATGATGAATGGAAACCAGCAGGCTAAGATGGATAACAGAAGACCAGTCAAAAGATGATTACAATAATCAGGATGGAAAATGATGAAGGCATGAACTGAGGGCATAGCAGTGGAAGCAGAAAAAATAAGTCTGATTTTGACAATGTTATAAGGGAAAAAAACAAGATGACTTCCAATTTGCCTTGTGTTGTGTACAATCTGTCTTCTTGAGCCAGTGTATCTGCACAATTAGGTAATCAGTGGTGAAGAAGTTAACTTTTAAAGTTATAAAATGTAGACTGATTGATCTGCTTGTTTTGCTGTATAGATATAATATTCTTGCTTTCTAGGAGTAGCAATTTGGGAAAACAAGGAGTCTGGGCCTTTGAAATTGGTGGCTCAGATAATGTCCTGTCAGCCAAAGTGACTCAGAGCCCTGCCAGTGTTGATTATAGTGACTATGATCAGTCCCAGGAAGTAACTACAGAACCCTCCATATCACATAAGGATTCCAGTGAGATAAGCCAGCCAGAAGTATCCTATGAGATTTCCAGCAGAGGAGATAACATACAGACTAGCTACAACATACCTGATCCAGCAGCAGAAGAGGGTTTCCAATCTCCATATCAAACTTTAACAGAGCAGCCTCCAGCTGTGCCTCCACTCCCAACAGGGAAGAACCCACCTCTACAGTTTCCAGCCCAGCAGTTTCCCCGGCAGCATGCTCAGATTATTGATGTGGAAGAAGTTGATGAAACTGGAATTGGTAAGATCATTTGGGATTACAAAGGTCATCTCAGGAGCCACAGAGTGAGTTATACCACGATCTCATCTAAATTCAGTAGCTGATTTTATCACATGTACCAGCAGACACGAGTGTGTTAATTCCTATTCCCCAAGAAATGTTAAGCTGCGAGCAGCCTATTCCTCTTAGACCATAACAGATCATATAGAGGTTAAAGAAAATACACATTCTCCAAAGCCAGACTTTTATTATCGTCTTTTAAAAAGTGGTTGGTGGTAGTCGTTACATTCATAAAGGTAATACATTACTTGTTACTTTAAGAGAAACATATTTCTAAATGTTTTTGCTTTTCTGTTCTTGCCCTCACAGTCTACAAGATATTACTGAGTGACATTTTAGAATTAATGAGTAAATGTTGCTTGTTACTTATTACACTTTTTAAAAAGTGCTAAATTTATTTATTTATTTAATATCCCGCCTTTCTTCTTTGCAAAAATAGCATTACTCCTGGAAGTAAGATATCATAGGTAAAAGTGTTACTTGTTACTTCTTGCATTCAGACTGTGAGAACTCAGGCCCTTTTAGCATGGCATTTGCCATGCGAAAGGGCCCTTTGAGCGTCGCACGATTGTGAGGAGCGATCTGCACGATGCACTCACAATCGCATGATGCTCCAGGGTCAGGCAGGTGCTGCTCATGCACTTTTTCATTTTTGACTTTCAGCCGAAAATAGTGCGCGATTGCGCATTGCTCCAGGGCCCCACGCGCACTTGCCATGCACGCGGAGCCTCCAGAGCTGCGGTGGTTTCACTTCCTGCCCCAGCGCAGCCTGGGAAACTCCCAGGCTGCGCTGCAAAAGGAAGAGGCGGGGCTCTCGCGCTACCTGCTCGGGAGCAGGCAGCTCGTGCGAAGCTGAAGCAGTGGGGACACGAGAGCCTCTCGCTGGAGGCTGCTCACGTGATCCCCGCACCCCAGCACCGACAAAAGGCAAGGTGCGGAAAGGGCCTCAGTTTCCAAAAAGCCGACTGAAGACTGAGCCGCAGGACTAAATGGCTGAAAAACAAAAATCATGTGGGAGTGAGTGATAGAAATGAGTTTCCTGAAACTGGACATGGCTGGGTGAAACACTGAACAAGAGTACTCTACACTGCAATATTTCATTGCAAGTCTTGCTTCTGTATTTTTCTAATCTCCATGTAGTTTGGCCACAAAAACAAATTAGTCTTGACCCAGAGAAAGAGAAGCATTATACACCAATAAGTGGAAATTAGAACAGCCCTTCACTACTGAATTCAGAATTGTTCTGTTTCACCATTAGCAAAAAGTGGGTGTTAGAGAACTGAAAACATAAAGTACTTATTTTGGAGACATCATTCCTACAGCAGGAGTAGTATCTTGTGTCTTCTAGTGTTCCTATATTTCATCGTCTTGCAAGCTTGCTGCTTCATAGCTGCCAGGCAAAAGGAGTGGGCAAAAATATACTACAAATGGAATTCCGGTTGTAACAGAGCCAAAACTTCTGAGTTCTTACTGAAATGCATTACGCTATGAATGTTTCTTCTTTTTTCCTCTCTGTAGTGTTTCGTTACAGTACAGATGTCCAGCAGAGCTGTGCAAACAACCGTCATCAGTGTTCAGTTCATGCTGTTTGCAAAGACTATCCAAATGGTTTCTGTTGCAGTTGTATTGCTGGTTACAAAGGAAATGGCCGGCAGTGTGTAGCAGAAGGTAATTTTTGAATTGTTTCGTACTAACAGTTCTGAAACAACACATTTGTCAAAGACCTTTTGCTTTGCTGAATGCAGTTGTTGCTGGTCTGGGACAGTGCAAGGATCCTGAAAGCCTGATACAAGATTTCTAATAAAACACAATCCAAGTGCCTCAGTGAACATTCTATAGCAGTTAAGGAAAATATTGTCAGATACCACTCATTTAAAATTAATAGTTAGATACAGAAGTTTTCAGACTAAAATAAGAATGAAATATTTGTTTCCAGGTTGTCCTTAAATCTTGTACCGAAAGAAATCAAGAAGTTAATAAGTTAATCAAGGATCTTGCATTGTTGAGCAACTAGAACAGTAAGATTAGCTAGTTTCCACCCCTGTGGAAACCCTTTTATACTTAAAATAGAGCTAATCTCCCTTTTCCTGGATTGTATAGTGCTCAAATCATAGGGTTGGTTTTCTTTCATTCATATGTTATGGAAAACTGGTTTAGTGAGGAAGCCTTAAGCTGACTGTCCACAGAAAAGGGGAATGAGCACATAGGTGTCATGTTGTTGATCTAGATGTGATGTCTGAACCAAAGAAGAGCGTTGAACTTGAAAGGGGACGAGGAAATTTGTGCACAAGAAGGAAGGTACTGGGGATGGATACACATCATCCTCAAACCTAGTTAATTTATCAGTCCAGACTGGTAGGAAGTGGTGATTGATGATTGTAGTCTATTACATTAGGAATGGGCAGAAGGTAAGCTAGGGTCTACTGGTAGATCTCTGGATAATTTGAAGCAGGCTGACAATACTTTATGACTTCCAATAATTTAAAAATGGTTGGCCAGCACTGTAGCCACATTAATCATTCATCTCTTATCCTCAGTGTTTCTCATTTGTAAAGTAGTAGGATTAGAGTTATGTAAGATTGCCTGATCTGATGTTATTGGGATGTAGATTTGTATATACAGGTTATGTTATGTATATACAAGTGATATATACAAGGCTTATATGCTGTGGTTGATAGGTTGGCTCTACTGGTTTCACCAGCATCTTGTACTTAGTTTCTTTCCCTGCTACTATTTGAATCAAGTTCTGGTTCTTAGATTTTGGAATTGTGATGAAAACAGTACAGATCCCATAAGCCTGAAGTCTGGTCACCTCTTTTTTGCATTATTGGAGACATATGATAATTTTTTATATGTGAAATCAACCTCAGGCTTATAATACATATCACAGGGTATTTTGTCTTATATCTGGGGCCTTAGCTCAGCTTCAAATAAAATAATTAAACTGAATTTGTTGCTCATAATCTATTACACTTAAAATAAAGCTTTATTTTTTGGAAAAACAACAACATTGGGCATTTGAATAATGATAAACTTTTCATATTATTTTAGGGCTTATTTTTGCAAGCTTCTGGGCTATATTTAGTAATACTAAAGAAATTACAGTCCTATAACTTGCCTTCTTTGGTTTTGTTATATAAGGTTCTCCTCAGCGAGTCAATGGGAAAGTCAAAGGACGAATCTTTGTAGGAGACAACCCAGTACCAATTGTCTTTGAGAACACTGACCTCCACTCGTATGTCGTGATGAACCATGGACGTGCATATACTGCCATCAGCACAATTCCAGAAGCTTTGGGTTTCTCTTTACTTCCTCTTGCCCCTATTGGGGGTGTCATTGGATGGATGTTTGCTGTGGAGCAGCAAGGATATAAAAATGGATTCAGTATTACTGGTAAATTTTATACTTGTTCCTGAAAAGTTGTTTCATATTTTTTTAACCTACTGTTTTCTCCACTTATCTGATAGGTTAGAGATCAGAGTACTGTCAAAAGACAGAATTGGTTGAAAAGTAGAACACAGGTACTATACTGTAGGGAGCATGAAGGACTCACAGAAGCTCGCTTGGAATGGACCCCATGCGTGCTGTTTGCCTGGTCACTCCGCCAGCTTAGTACCTTTTTCCCCCTTTGAGCTTGCTTTGGAAGCAGCACATGTGTGTGAGTGGTTCCAAGCAAGTCTCCATAGGCAAGAAGAACTGATGAAAGAGCAGAATTCCCATTGAATTAGTGGAACTTGTCTTTAATTTGGAAACACTTAAAGAGCAAGTCATCAAATAATGAGGTGTCAAAGGGTGGAGATTTTCTGTAATTTGTAGGTAATTATTCCTAGTTAAAAAACAAAACCCACCAGCAATCTTTGCTACAGAAAAGAGGCCTCAGGAACACAACACAATAATGTCATTCCATCATGGGCTGTTTTGTGCAACCTTGCTGCCATCCATTTCTTTATACCTTTGAGACAGGAGAGAACAAGTTACAGCAGAGTCATCAGATGTGGTCAGTAAGGAAAGTGTGGTACAGAACATTTTTCAGGGCACAGACATCAAGCCAATCATCATACAACATAGCTATGTGAATGGAAGGAAACCCTGCATTTTTTGGTAATAAGAAAAAAGGCTAAAAGAAGTGATAAGTACAAAGCAAGTGGGCAGAAAACTCTCCAGCTAAGACAAGCTTCAGACTTTTGTTGAATTTATTTGCATTTTTTCTTTTTAAAATAGCTGCTACCCACCCATGATACCTCAGATGCTCTTTTTAACAAGTTCTCAAGGGAGAAAGTTCACGAATTTCTTAGGTTAAAATATTTCACTGATATCTAGGAACAACACTGTCTACTCCAAAATTTCTTTTAGAAGAATTAAGGCTGTGCAAAGATGTTAATTCTGAAATACTCTTTTCATTAAAGATGAAACTGTTTGTCACCCACTTCCCACTTCACATGGGAAGAAGTTATGAAAAATGTTGATGTTTTAAAAAGTCTGTTTTAAGATAACAAATGCAACTAAATTGTCTTTTCTTTTTTCACTGACAATATTCCAAATCTTCCTGGTTTCAGTGCAAGTTGCAAAAATTTTACAATTTTTCAGAAGGGATAACTCTGCCAAAAAATCCTTTGCCCACTGTTAAATAGAATACATGCTTCTGCTTCTAGGGTAACTTATGTTCGTTACTCCTGCACAAACTGGACACTCATGTAAAAAAAAAAACTCTAGTGCTGTGATTGTTCCTGTTCTAGGAAAGGGCAAAGTAGCTTTCCCTTAAACAGAATTCTCATCTGCTGATGTTTGGGACATAGGTTCCATTAGAGCTTGTGTGTCATTGCTATTGTTTAAGTAGGTGGAATAGACTAGAGGATGATCAATTTCACCTCATTTTTCAAGATATGGGAGGGAGGGCTCTATTGATCAATTTCACTTCTTTCCTCCTCAAAATCATGACATATACACCTGCTAGTGCAAAGTGAAGTATATTAAATATTTAGTTATTTAATGGCAACTTAAGCTTTCCCTCTTTATCTCTTATCTAGTTTCATGTCATCCTTAAAGCTAGTTTCACGAGAAACTACATAAAATACAGCTTATATTTTTAGAATAGGCTATGAGAAAAGCGTGGCTAGGAAATGAAGGAAGGTGGGCGCCACTACAGTTTCTTTAAACATATGACTGATTTCATTCATTCTTCTAGGTGGTGAATTTACTAGACAAGCTGAAGTTACATTTCTCAACAACAATGAAAAATTGATCATTAAACAGAAATTCAGTGGAATTGATGAACATGGACATCTTACCATTGACACACAACTTGAAGGCAAAGTGCCAGAGATCCCGTTTGGTTCTTCTGTACATATAGAGCCCTACACTGAGCTCTATCACTCTTCTAGTTCAGGTGAGTTAAAACTCTGGCAAAACTTTGCTCCTTCCACTTAACATGTTTTCCAAACCTGTGGCAGGCTTTCTAGACATTGCATGATGAGTCCTCTATGTTGTCGTGGATTTGACAAGACTAATATAGTTACTTCCTGATCTGGAGGAGGTTCAGTACAATATCTGAAGAGTATCTGTATTTGGTTAAACATTTCTCAGATCAAGTGGATCATGGCTATTATTTATTTAGACAGTGGCATGACTGAACTGTATTATAACTTCTCATCAGCCACATGCCAACTTTGCAGGTTAAATCCAACATTTCATGTAATGACTTCTGCCTGCATAACTGAACTTTCCTTCTTCTCTTTCCCTCCTCTTGAAGCGCCTGTGCCCTCTGACATCTGCTCCAAAGCCCTCCCCTCACTTTTTAGAGCACATGAATTAGAAAATGTGATGAAAAAATAAAGATGTATCAGTTTAAGATGAAGATTCCAATTCAAGCAATGGCTTTTTGTGCTTTAATACATGTCAGCATTTAACAAAGTCAAATATGATTTCTGATAGTTCATGCTCTTAGCAACTTAGTCCACCCCTGCCCTATAGAAAGCAGTGAGCTAGATCCAGAAGACTGTTTAGTAGGTTAGACTCATGCTGGAGGAAGGGGGCAATGAGACAATGTCCATGACTCCTTTGTTCTCCTGCACTTCATGGAAGGCTGTACCAGAGGACTCAGGGAGCCTCCAGAGCAGCAGGAGAAATGTCATGATGCGGAGGAGGGGGAAATTGAAAAAGATTTCCTCCCTACTCACTTGCTGCATTAGTGACCCTCTGCTGGATCCCAGTGCTTTCTCTGAACAGAAAGAGCCCTTCTAGTCATGGAATGATCAATCTTGATCTGATCCAAAAATTGTAACTTAGAGTTGTTTTTTTGTAATATTATAATAAATCATATAATAGTGTAATTTATATATCATTTCAAGGATTTAATATAAATATATTTATAAGCTTTAATTTCTTTCTTATTAATATAAGATTTTTTTCTTTGTTTCAGTTATCACATCATCGTCCACCAGAGAGTATACTGTGACAGAACCAGAAAGAGATGGCGTGTCCCCTACTTACACTGTTCCGTATCAGTGGAAACAGACAATCACTTTTGATGAATGCATTCACGATGACTCTCATCATCCTGTTTCAGCCACCCAGCAACTGTCAGTGGATAGCGTCTTTGTCTTGTATAACAGAGATGAACAAATTTTGCGATATGCAATGAGCAATTCAATTGGCCCAATTGGTATGTCCAGTGGAAATTACTTTGGTTTATTGACTGCTTGTTGTTCCAGGGTTTGTTAAGACCCTGCTTTGTTTGTCCTGTGATTCTGTTTTTGTGTGCTCTCGAGCGAAAGAGGGATATCTACCAGCTCTTTTGTGGCAGACCAAAGGCCCATCTTATCTTTTTCCTAAAAAAGCTAGCCAGAAATCTCAGGGAAGCCCACAAGCAGAGGCTGGAGGTGGTGGTTGCCCCTCTCACCAGCAACTGTGAGAAAGAACTACCCCTGAACATGGAGCTTCTATTGATAGATCTACGCTCTATGAATTTGACTGTAGTATCTTAATACCCTAATAGCATGATCCAGCCTAGAGCATATTCCATTTCTGAAAATTTGTCATTAATTCTGTGAAAATACCACACTGAAATCCAAAAATGAGGTTGTGACTAATTTTATGATCGGATGCCTTTGCGTTTAACTCCAGAAGACAAAAAATCATTACGTAAAACAATTTAAATAAATAAATAAATAAAAGTACACTATAATACAACAAAGTACTAATAATATTGTTAATCTTTAAAAGTCTACTTTATAACCTAGTCTGAATTAGGACTAAAAGCATTAATCTATCAGTTATGTATGGCGAACCTAAAACATGGGTTTGAAATTGGTTGTATTTGAAACTATCCTACTTTTAAAAAAAAGATGTTTGCAGATGACTGTTGTAAACCTTCTAGATATACCTCTTAAGTCACATCATTTAGACCAGGGATGGTCAACTGTGGAAGGTTAGAAGACCACTCTAGTCCCCCAGAAGACCTTGGAGGACTGCACCTCTCCACTGCACGTGCTCCCACAAAATGATAATTTTTGCCCCCAAATGCCCTTTAGGGGATAGGAGTGGGATTTTCACTGTGTTTTGGGCGGTTCTTGGGCTGTTTTAGGTCAATTTAGGATCAATATGTTGGGTCAATTTAGGCCTGGGTGGCATCTTTTTAAAGACAGGAAGTGAGCAGAAATCATTTTCTATTCACTTTCTGTTTCAAAAAAGGCCTCCCCAGGATCTAAATTGATTTAGGATGCTACAAAATATAGTGCATAATGCACTCTTTGCCCACAATAGAAATTTAAAGACAGAACATTTTTTTTAAATGGCAAAAAATTGTTTTTGACCTACAAATGCTCTTCACACACACCCTGGAAAAAAGTTCCCCCTGGGGAACACAAAAATGGCCCTGGGGCTTCATGCGGCCTATGTGCCAGATTTTGCCCACCCCTGATTTAGACAGTGAACTGGGAACATCTTTTGCCCAAAACTTGTTACAACAAAAATAGCTTGGCAAAGAGTACAAAATACAGTATGTTACATATTCATAGTAGGGGATTATTGAACATATGGTGAACTTCGTATGCTATCGTTCCTACAGACTTTCCAGTTAAAATACCATGGCTTTGGACATGTACTTAGCATATATTATCATGGTTTGTAATTTGACTGTAGTAGGCCATGAGCAGTGAAAATATTTTTGCTTGAATTGGCAATGCAGATTCTAAGCATTTCAAGAACTCTCCTGCTCCATATTTTACTGTCATCAATATTTTTGTTGATGAAGTAGTAAGAGTACTAGTGAGAGTATTACATATAGTGCTCTGCTAATATCTTGTGTGCCCTCTTAACAGACGGATCACATGATGAAAGCCGCAATCCTTGCTATACGGGCACCCATGGCTGTGATACAGATGCAGTGTGTCGTCCAGGAACAGGCAATCAGTTCAGCTGTGAATGCTCTGTGGGATTCCGAGGAGATGGACGTACATGTTACGGTATGAAAATATCTTTGTAGAAAAACATCTGATTTCATAGAGAATGAGTTTGACATCTTCCTGTCCAAGTGTATTTATTTTTAGCTTCAGTGTTCCACTGTTCAGTATTGCCTTTGTTGTGAATTCCTAAGAAGGTATCATTTCCAGAGATGCAAAGTCACAGTATCTATCATGAGGGCAGCTAAACTGTGTCTCTGTAGAAATAGCAACATGATGGGATTATTCTAAAACTGTTCTTTCTTATGGTAACCCCACCTTGAACCCTAGGGAAAATTCAGGTCAAACTAGACAGAGTATTACTCATATAATATGGTTGTTACCTGCTTGTTTTGGTAGAAAACTAGATGCAGGCTGAGAACTCAGTGTTTAGTCCCTTGCTTTCCATTATGGTCCCAGAGTGGGTTTGTGACTACTGAAGCTACTGTCTGTCCAACACTTGTGAGACCCCAATCTAGATCAAGATCACAGCAGGGAAAAGGAAGTATTGAAAGGTCAACTCACATGTTTAATGTTAATTTATTTTGGTCCTTATTCTCTCAGGCCAAACAAGATATGATGTCTACATCCATCATATACACACATTTTTTTAACCCAGTGTCATTTTATAGTTTATCTAGATGAATTGTAGGAAAGATTGTCTACTTACTCTTTCTTCTGTAATCATTTATCTATTAAGAACTGCCCACTCATGAGGAAAAAGTATCTGGGGGATGATATCCAAGGAATAAAACAACCCCACCCTTGTACCACTTCTCCACTCAAAGTTGAAGCGTACTGAGGCTACTTTGAGTTGAAAATAAAAATCCATAATGGGAACTGTTAGCTGCAGCTGCATCTCCACCTATATTAGACCTTGGCATTGTCATGTTGCTACATTTACTATTTTCAATACCAAAGAATCTGACTGGATGTAAATGAATCAATATCCTAAAGGAGCAAAAGCATGTATTGTGTTCTTTATCATCTATTCTGCCAATGTATTGTTTGGCAGTTGCTTCCAATCTTTGTTGAAACAGGCTTGAAACACGTAAGCATGAACTAAAGCCGTGTTACAAATATATCATGTTCTATATTTCAAAAACTGTATTATTGACAACTGCCTGTCCATATAGATATTGATGAATGCTTAGAGCAACCAACAGTGTGCGGCAGCAATGCTATCTGTAATAACCAGCCGGGAACTTTCCAATGTGAGTGTCTAGAAGGATATCAGTTTTCAGCTGATGGGCGAACATGTGTGGGTGAGTTTATTTTCAAAACCTTGCTGTGTTGTTTTTCGGACAATGCGGACTGCACAAGAAAGTACAAAAGAGTACTTTTTAAACATTCCTCTCAATTTGTGGCTGAACAGTTTTATTGTGTTCTGTGTTGAGAGAGAATCGAAGATAGAAATAATAGTTTAAGCTATATATTTACCTCACATTTTCTCCTGCAAAATATCAGGAATGTCAAATCTGATCTTTCTTTTAATTTTGTCAGGTGAATGTTTTGATTCTGTAAACAAATGTAGTTGGATAGAAGCTGCAGACTTGATCTGCTACATGAATGCTTTGAGTTTTGGACGTAATGCAAAGTATGCATCTATTGTCCTAATCTAGGCAAGGGTCTTCTTAACCCCTGTAAAATTCTGGTCCATCCCCTCTTGACCCCAAGATTTTGCCTGCTGGTCCAAGTCAGCAGGAGCAGCTGAAAAAAATTGCTTTCTGGTATAGTATCTCCCACTTCTTTTCTGCAGCAACCCATATACTCACCCATCACTGTGGGAGAGTGATATATTGTGTTTGTAAAACTAAGCAGAAGAAGACACTTGGATGAATATCTTGCTGTAATAGAGGAACAGGAGATACCAAGAGTGGTTTCTGTTGTGATTTTGCCTATGTAAACAGTCACAGATTCCCCTCTCTGGTCAATGGTTAATTTGATGAAACATTTTAAAAAAAATTGTCTGCTGTTATATATATATGTGAAAGTCTTACACCCAGTATTGCATCAAGACAGGATTTGGGTGGTGGAGGTTCAGAGCCCCAGCTGGTAGAAGGAGAAGGAGAACCTTCAAATGCAACAATCTCATTACAATATTTTAGAGAAACTAAGGCCATTTCTGCACTACACTGTTATAGTGCTATTATTCCACTTTCAACATCCTGTGTAATTCTGGGCCAAAGAGCTCTCTGGCTGAGAATTCTAAGACCTCCTCGCTAAAGTGCAAACTCCAGGATGTTGAAAGTAGAATAATAGCAGTATAACAGTATAGTGTGGAAATGGCCTAAGAAAAGTATAATGCCATTCACAGAGTGGTGCCTCTACCCAGTTAAATCCAGTGTCTTAAATTGCTTAGGTGTACTTGCTCTGGGTAGCCTTTATAGTCCATATTTGATCATGTGTTATTTGAAATGGAATTCAAATGCTAGTCCTTCAGTTTTTTTTTTTTAAATAAAGACTCAAGTTGCAATACTATTAAGGGTCTTTTGATCTCATTAACTACAGAAGATTATGTTATTTCCTTTCTTGAAGAGTGGGATGGGATCAGTGCTTTAAGGCTACGATAGCTATGCTGTTTGCTTTATTAAAATTGTTCCATCTGTCAGTTCAAGTGAGTGAGGCATACAGAGGAAAGAGGGAAGGCCTTCAGCTGTAGCTGATAACTTTCTCCAATATATGAAGACAATTTACATTCATAGTGCAGTTATGTAACATGAGAAGGGCTTTGGAAGCTTTAAGTTGCAGCTTTGCTGGATTTGCAAAACAGCTGTATTAAACATTTCCTTTCTTGCATGTTGGTTGTTTCAACATCTGTTTGGATGAAACTTGAGCTTAAAACTATAGCCAGGCATTTCCTGTATGATTTCTTTCCCTTTTTTTCTTCAGACAGACTTGGTTAATGCACTCTTTAGGTAAGAGTAACACTTAACAGGTCCATACAGTCATGACTACCCTAATGCCTTCCAGATGTATTGCAGTGCAATATACTCCCAGTACACCTTGGCCAGCTGAGGATGATGGGACTTAATTGTTAACAGATCTGGAGGGAATTAGGGGTGTCTATTTTAGAGAACATAGGTTTTTGTATAAAAAGATTTAATAAATATGATTACCTGAGATAAGTTTCCGGAACCCAGCAGAAACTCAAACCTCTTGTGTCAACTCCTTAGATTCTTCCCCATAGCTTTGTTCTTAAGTGTCTTCAATCCACCATGCCAAATTCTATTCAGGTCTCAGAACTGAGTAGGTCTGGAGACCACTGATAAAGCACACAATTTGCTTGCAATTTGCTTGCAAATTGTCTCAAGTTTCTGGCATCTCCTTGTAGGCCTAGAAAAAAAAAACAGTCTGAAATCCCAGAGTTACTGCTCATTGAACTAGACATAGAAGACTTGGGAAGGGAAAACATTCTCTCCATTCTCATGTATTATATGGGTCTTGAAATGTTTGGTTCTTTGGAACAGTAGCAAGTTGATACAGTTTTCTGACAGCAACATGAAAAAAGTACTTTTAACATACAGGTGCACTTGTCCAGGGCCTTCTATTTCACTTTACATGAGCTACTTCCATTTCGTAAGATCATTTGTTTTTCCATTTCTGTTTTGAACACTGTTTTCCATCTCCATAATTGTAACACACGTGTCCTTCTACCATTTTTAAAGTATTGTTGTTATCTGCCTGCTTAATGCAAATCTCCTTTAATGAGATATTTCTGCCACCATGACCCCTAGTCCAGAGAAACCTTGATAGAAAGTTTGTTAAGCGGAGGATCAGTGGTACAAATTAGTAACAACAAAGAGTAAAGTACTCTCAAAATCAACACATCCTTCTGTGAATTGTTTGAGTTGAGACCAAAATATATTATTTATCCCATTTAGACTGGATATTCCATTCTGACATAGTGGTGGGATCACAGAATCATAGATTTGGAAGGGACCACAAAAGGCATCTAGTCAGTCCCTTGCCACACAGGAATGTATAATGAAAACACTCTGAGACAGTCTATTCCACCCTTGAACAGTTCTTACAGTAAAGATGCTCTTGCCAATGTTTGGGTGGCATTTATTTTCTTGTGATTGGAATCCAGTGGTTCATATACTATCTACAGAGCAATGGTAAAAAAAGCTTGTTCCATCTTCTGTATATTCCTTTATTTCAATATTTAAATCCCTGAAATCCTTGGAAGGAGATTTAAATATTTAAATCCTTCCTAATCTTCCTTTCTCTAAGCTAAACATACTCAGCTTCCTCCTAGGATGAATTTCTTTTTTCTATTATTATTGTTTTTATTAAAATCAGTCAGTGTTTCCAAGTATACCTTCTAATACAACATATTTGATTTTCAGTTGCATAAAATACAATACAATAAAATACAATTCTTTCTTTAAATTACTTTTCTCATGCTAATGTGATATGATAAGGATCTAGTATATCTTTACTAGGGTTGACTAACTTAGTCTTGGTTTCTTTAAACAATCCTTAATTACATTTCATAGTACATATTTCCCACTTCCCACACACTCTTGTTTGGATGCGTTACTTTATATCTATAAGTTTCCTCTATTATTGTCTTATTCTTGATGACCTGCCCACGTCTTATGCAATATGTATAATTCATCGATTTCTCCTAGGATGAATTTCTAAAGGGATGTGCTTTGAAGATCATATAGGAATCTTTGACCTATATACTTTAGTGCCTATATTGTTGCCAATGTTATACAAAAATATTTCTGGGAGGAAAAATGGTATTTTCTGTTATATCAATTTCTAGCTGTTCTCCCATCCCTTAGAGAAACAAAGGGAATAGTTTTAGGCATGGGAAACTGGTTGAGTGCTTTTATTGCAGAAAAGGTTAAATCATACTGAAGTTTTACAGGTTGTGGAGTAAGATATTGGGCTTTAAGCTCTCAAATGCCCTCTTTTAAACCATCAAATGCTCTCATTAAACAAAAAGTTTAGTGTGCCACAGTGCAAATATGAGTTAGGAATAGTAGAAGTATTTTTTTCTACTTCAGACATGTTTCAGAGTCATTCTAAATCCCAGTTCCCAGAATGTAGTGGTGACTGTTCAGTCTGGTATTGCTCTCTGTTATTTGAAACTCATTAATCTGCCAACATGCTGATCTTACTGAGTTATTGCTAAATTACTGCTATAACCAAATTATAATTCTGGGTCATTTGTGGCTTTGTTTTTAGTAATCATTCCCTGTGTAAATAGCAAATAGTTCAGCCAGTTTATGGGAGGCCTGCAAGGGTTACATTCTCTCTGTAAATGTGTTATTTGTTTACTCTTGTAAATACACTACTGTTTTTGCCAACTTGTAGTTGCACAAACAAAATGCAAGCTGTGTTTGTGGAATAAGGGAAGCTGAGAGAAGATAATAAGATAGGAACACTAAGCAATAAGACTTAACATTTTGACAGCATTACATTGAACTGACTGATAGGATCAGCATACAGCATACAGGCCTCTAAAGAAAATTTTAGCAAGAGACACATTAAGAAAAATGCAGATTTTATTTATTGCTATCATAGATTGGCTGTGGGGGAGCCAAAGTGCTTATAATCGGAATAGGTATAATATTATATGTAGATGTAAAAGATTCTGAATATCAGACTAGGATTCTGGAAGACCAGGTTCAAATCCTTGCTGGGCCATGGAAACTAGCTCGAGTAGTCACACTTTCTCAGCCATAGAGGAAGGCAGTGAAAAACCCATCTGAATAAATCTTGATATAGAAACGAAAAAAAACCCATCAAGATAGTTCATCTTACAGTTGTCATAAATCAGAAATGACTTGAAGACATATAACAACAAAAGATTTATCACCCCAAATGTTATGCCGTGAAGATGAAGGATAGGAAGGAGCACCCTTCTAGTCCTATCTGCCCAACAGCACCTTTTCCATCACAACCAGCCACTTCTCTCCCATTTCCCTCCCCTGTCCCCGAATTCCACCTTTAGTTGGACAGGAAGATATTCTAGCTTGCAAAATTTAATTAGATTGCTAGCAAAATAGTCAGAGGAAATATCCAGTTCACATTTCTGTTCTACCATTAGAGTTTAAGCTGCTGCCCCAGATATTGGATACTGGGGGAAATGGTGGTGGCAGCAACTCCTTGCCATTCTTGAACAGGCAACTACAGTGGTGAAATTTCACAGCTGGTCTAGGCTGACTGGTTTTTATGACAGATTCTTTTGCTTCATACATCACAAACAGTACTGTTGGACCAAACACACTGGCAGAGAGACTGGCAACCTAGCCTGCACATTTCAGCAGGTGCTGCACATGCATTACTCTGCTCATGTGATCCATGCTATTGCATCTGCTGTTTCTGTTGCACTGCAGTGTATGTTTAGGTGGGCAGTGAGCAAGCCCCGTTTGGAACTGTGAGTGAGCAGCAATGAGGTGCTGGAGGACAGAGTTGTTTGTGCCACAGAGCCTGTCCTATGCCCTGCAAGTCAGTCTGCTGCTTTCAGGAATGGGAGAGGCTGAGTCTTCAAGTAGATTTGTGAGTCAGAACACACTAAGGAAGATTGTGAAAGCTAGGGATTCTGGGGATGGGAGGAGAGAAATTAGGGACAGTGCCTGGTGCTGTTGGATGATGTGCAGTTGGACATGTAGGACCAGAAAATGACTCTGATACTGAAACACAAACCGTCAAATGGGACAGAAAGGATGTAGTAATAGATTTGGGGAAGAAGAAGAAGATTAAATAGAGGTTAGTGGTGACATCAGGTTTTCTTAGGAGCCCCAGGTAACTTGTAAGTAATATTATTGCTACAGTTACTGTCATCTGATTTCTTTCCCCCAACTTTTAGATATAGAATTTAATATAGATATTTCCTATAGTTACTGAAGGAGTCTACCAAAGGTTCTGGTTGATTGTCTCTTAAATTTCATTTTTTATCCTCTCCATTTCCTCTGTTCAAAAATGTTAAAGTAAAGGCTTAAAACTGTCTTTGTATATGTGTTTCTAATTTGTAGCTGTTGAGCATGTGGTCAACCATTGTGTGACAGGCACACACACTTGTGATATCCCTGTACGTGCTCGCTGCATATACACTGGTGGCTCTTCTTACATTTGTGCATGTCTGCCAGGATTCTCTGGAGATGGGCGTTCTTGTATAGGTGAGTAATACCATTTGCTCCATTTTTCATCTTGTCCTTTTTGGAAAAACTATGTTTTGGACTGCAGCTCCAGAATCCACAGCCTGCATGGCCACTGATCATGCTGACTAGGGAATTCTGGAAACTTGATTTTCCCACGTTCTTCTTAGAAGTCTTTGTGCAAGTTGGTTATCTAATTCTTTATCATTTGTTTAAATTCCAGTTATTTATAACAGTTTTAAGCTGTCAGTCTAAAACCTGAACATATCAAGCTTTTTAGGAGAAAGCTGACAGAGAGAGGCTTCATCCATGACCATGCATATTCCTCCACATTTTAAAATAGATTATTGTCTGGTATTTAATAGTGGATGTCACTAGTATTATGACTGATATTCTATAAAAATGACCATTGTGAATGATCCAGTACTTACCTGAACTCACACAACAAACGTTGCTGCAGGGGAAGGTGAGCTTTTGAATGGTCCCCATGGGTGAGATCAGAGTGTTTTGTTTGATTAGTGCTAAGTGCCAAATCAAGACACATGATGGGGCAAAGGAAATAGGGAAGCAGTTCTCCCCCTGTACGTGTCATTTGGTGCTCGACATTGACCCACCCTCCCACTTGCAATGCAGTGTGAGTTAATCTGGTCACTTCGGCTCTCAGTAAGAATTTTTCCCCCTTTTCTCAGTTTTTTCCCCCCCTATCCCATACTATATTTGATGGAGTTGGGAAAACTGGCTCTGGGTGGTGTCTTTAAGTAGCTTGTCCTTTGGCAGATAATGGAGGATAATAAAAAATTGATCACCTTTTGCACCCCTTTGGTGTAGGACAGGGCTCTGAAACCATCTCTTTAGCACCCTGCATCGCAAGGGCTCAGTAAAGAAGGCTCCCTTTGAGGTTAACCTGGGAAAAGGGCTTTCACTTTAAGAGCCTTTGAGTGGGAGTCCCTGGATTACCTTCCAAGATGCTGGACTGGGGAGCAACCAAAGCTATTTGGATTGCCCCTGGAGCTGAGCTATGTTATCACCCATGAGTATGCTGAGCAGATTGTCATGTTGTGACTCTGGCATCACCTGGATTCTTATCATGTTGCCTCCCCCCCCCCCCCCCAATATCTTTCAGGTTAACACAATTTAAATAAAACAGATCAAAATAAAATGGCCCTAAGTTAACCCAACTTTGTGTCTGGTCTCTTTATTCCATGGTTGAGCATCAAAAGAAGTGTGTCAGAAATGAACCTTATAAGAAATGAGCCAAAGAAATGAGTCAATATCCACCTTTTCAGAGGTTTCCAAGATGCCTCTGGAATTATCAGCATTCTCATGTGCATCAAGGGCAGGATCCAGTGATGGACTCCCTCTGGGTAGGTGGTGGCTGTCAGTGGAATTGGGAGGAGAACAGTCGCTCTGTTGTATTCATATAACTCCTCATACACCTCCAAAACCAGCTTCTAAACTTGATAAAACTCCAGTAGTGGTTTCTGAATTACACCAAAGGTTGATGGGGTGAGAATGAGGGTGAGAGTGAGGGAGGAGGTTCTGCATGTTTTACCAACAAAATGTTTGATTTAGTTTACTTTTTACAATGCACAATCTTTAAAGAACATCTGACTGCAAAGTCATAGGGGAATTACTATTAAATAGAACACCAGTGTGCAACATTATTTTGATAGGAGTATCATTATCATTTTGTTTTCAGGCTAAGCATGTTACATTTGGTCCTAGATCATGACCATATTGCTGGTTGTTGTTTTGTGTGCCTTCAAGTCATTTCAGGTCATTTGATTTAATTAAACACAACTGGAAAAAATACTTAGCACACAATAAATGAAGTCTATACCTATAACAATAAAACATTCAGTGCTGGCAAATTAGTTCGTTCTTGTTTAGTATCCAGTTGTTTGTATTCCTTTGTTTTGTTTGTTTTTGACCACCTTTTTCCTTACCCTTTCATTCTCTTAATTGACTTTTTGGTAGTTCATCTTGCTATGTCTTTATAAACATTGGAACTACTTTGTGAATCCCAACCAATTCACACTTAAGTAATTGTTTTGGAGAGATATACAGTTGCTAAAACGGTATGTTAGTAAACACTTAGCACTCTTTATACACTAAATTTTGGCTAATATCTATGGTCATGGCAGGGTACATATTGGCAGAATGAAGTATTTCTTTTACCTGGCAGCTTATGAAAAAAGAAAAAGAGTGAAGACCTAGGTCCTTATACAGACCAGAAGCTGGGCATGTGTGCATACTTCTCACTTTTCCATATCTTACCATAACAAATAACTAATTTTAATTTTTTTAACAGATATAGATGAATGTCAGCAGAGGCGCTGTCATCCAGATGCTTACTGCAACAACACACCAGGGTCCTTCAGCTGTCAGTGTAAGGCAGGCTATCGTGGAGATGGGTTTCAGTGTGTGCCAGGAGGTAAACCATCAGAATGTCTCATAAAATTCTGATAGAGGCAGACAGTTGTTAAATAGCTTAGGGTGGAATCTGTTTAAATGAATAGAGGTTTGTACAATAACGGTATATGGTATTCAGACTCTGGTCTCTGGTCAGACAGTAATTATTTGATATTGGCCTTTCAATATTTATCAGTTTGGTATTTTTTTTTAACTTCACAATCTTTCATAATGCAATTTATGCATGACAGATAAAGTGAGGGTAACACTCTGAGATAAAAGAGTGAAAAAATTCGGTCAGACAAATACCCTAAAGACACCATATCCCATCTGATCTTGGAAGCTACACAGGGTCAGGCCTTGTTGGTACTTAGATTGGAGGCTGCCAATGAATACCAGGTACTGTAGGCTATATTTCAGAGGAAGGAACTGGCAAATCCAACTCTCAGTATTCCTTGACTAAGAAAAACTATGAAATTTACCGTAAGACGACTTGAAGGCATATACACACATAGCAGTCTCAAGGTAGAGGTGGGTGGGAAATAATGTACAGATTCCTACAATCAGCTCTACTGGTTTGTTGACAGTTGCCTAGTCAGTGAAGCGCAGCTTGAATCTTCTGTACCTTTATAAATACTCAAGTTAGAAGTGGCTTGTGAACCACTGTTTGGCAGTAAAGGCCCAGTAACAGGCATAACAGCCAGTCTCCTCTATACAACATACACCTTTTAAAAAAAAAATATTTTAATGTGATATTTGTGTAACCGTGTTTTAACTTTGTTTCTCATTAGGTCTTTAGCTTATCTTGTTTTAGCCTTTAGTAGTCCGTCTTGGGTCTTACACTAGGGGAAAGGCGGCATGGAAATACAATAACATTAAACAAAATATAAATAAAGTATATTTCAAGGCAAGCCTTATTTCAAAATGCCCTCTTTTTAATCCTGTGATGGCGTATGACACATCAGATTATTTACTCTTGTTGTGGCCTGTGACACATCAGTTAACAGTCAATATATACACATAATGTATTCTGGCCCACATCAAAGGTGGTTCTCCAGAGATGTTCAGATAAATCTCTCCCATTGACATTGAAGGGAAGGAAACCTCAGACTTTTGTCTTTTGCATTAGTAATTACTGTTTAGTCGGGCTTCAAATCACTGCTCAGTGGATCTTCTCTGGAACTTCTAGTGGTGGAGGCTGCATTGTTTAACTCTAGAGAAAGAGAGGGTGGGTCTGTCATTGCTTTTAGTCCCATTAAGGAGAGAAATGGAATACAAAACAAATCAGATCAGATCAGAGCAATAAATAAAATGAGATGCGTAAGTGGAAAGAGAGAAGGTAGGAGAAATTTGACCCCGGTTCATATCCCTTTGTGAGCAATGAAAGTAGCAATGTTCCAGACTGCAGTGGCAAGGAAATTTCCTAAAGCACATGTGTGTGTAATGGCTTACAGAATTCCAACAAAAATATTAGTAAACCCATAATAAACATTTGTCTCTTGATCTGCAACCATCATCGCCCCTCAAAAAACACAAAAATGCCTTGGCTAGTAGAGGATGAGGTCTTCAGATAAAACTGGTTTGTGGCACACGCTTATTAAACTAGTCTTATGAGCAGGTAGCCCTTTATTGAGGTGCCTCAGATCAGATCCAGATTCACTTTTGCTGTTGTTCAAATCTTTTTATTAAAAAAGAAAATAAATAAAATAAAAGATAACAAAACAAAAGATTCGTCTATACATTGCCATAGATTACGGAGAAATCTATAATTGAAAACTTAAGCTATTAACAAATTGTACACCTTATCTGTTTTTTCTTATCCAATTCATATAATTCTTTATAATTATCTATACAATAAATAACTAACTTAGAAGATTTCCCATATTCTTCCTTACAAAGTCGTTTCTTTACTCCTATGAATTTTTACACAATGCCAATATTCACATAGTATCCGTATGTCTCTTATCCTATTTCATATATCTAACTTCTTGACTTTCCTTCTTAAAAACTACTTCCCTTATTTGCTTTCCTTATACATGTTGGTTGTTCCTTAGATCGAGTTTCCCAACGATAGATAAACCATTATATTCTTTACTCTTAAGCTCTGCCTGTTCATATCATATAAGATTGTATCTTATTATATTCTAATTTTCACCCAAGATCAGCAAATTCATCATTAGTGCTTACGATTACCTTAAGTGGTCTCTTTCATTATAGTATATATCTGTATTTTGATTATCTTATTTTTGTAATGTTTTGACTAGCTATTTTCTTATAGCTCAACATCCATATTATTCACCATCACCTTAGAATTTTTATTATTGCTAATGATATTCATTTTTCAATACCTTTTATAGCTAGATTACCCCACTTGGTTTTGAATATTGATATAATTGGTTCCCAATCTTTGTTAAATTGTTCCAGTGAACTTTTGTGCAATATTGCTGTCAGTTTATCCATTTCTATTAGGTCGTATAGTTTAACTAACCATTCTTCTAACTCTGGTGTATCTTCTTGCTTCCATTTGCTTGCGTAAACCATTCTTGCTGCTACTGTCGTATAAGTTAATAGCTTTCGCTGAGATCTATTTTTTATTTCTTGATATATATACAGTAAATATATCTCTGGCTGCATTGAAAATTCTAATTGCATAGTTTTTATTATATTACTATGGATTTGTACCCAGAACTTTTTTGCTTTTGGGCAGGTCCACCATAAGTGGTAAAGAGTTCGTTTTGAATTACATTTCCAGCAATTGTTTTTGTTTGATTTAGTCATTTTCACTATCTGTGCTGGGGTGTAATACCACCTATAAAGGATTTTATAATAGTTCTCTTTTAATGGCACACTTTTCAATATCATAAAAGGTATCCTCCAGGAACTTTCCCAGCTTTCAAATTGTATTGGACGTCCAATGTTCTGCGCCCATCTTATCATGTTTTCCTTAACTGTCTCTTTTTCTAATTCTAAATTTAATAAGATTTTATATACCTTTGCAATAAGATGTTCTGTTCCCGGTTTCATCAGTTTATCACAGTCATTCTCTTTTGTTTGTATTCCTATTGTTCTTTGATCCATCCTAAATCTTTCCGCCAGTTGCCTCTGTAATAACCAGTGGGTGGAGAGTCCACTTTCGATCAATTCTTCTTTATTTTTTAATTCAATTTTATCTCCTTGACATTTTAGTATATCCTTATATGTAATCCAGTCTTTTAGTTGTGGTTTCTCTCTCCTGTGGTGATGCCCATAACGGCAATTTCGGATAGAATTTGTTTTTATATATTAACCAGATTCGTAATAAGGACTTTCTGATAAAATGATTATTAAACTCTTTATTTATACTTACCTGGCAGGGGAGATACCTTGATCCAGATTCACTTTTGCTTGTCCAATACAACGTCTGCTTATATGCCTGAACTTGTCAAATGCTGGCCACGCTGGCTGGGGAATCCTGGGAATTGTTAGCCCTCCCCAAGTAACTTTGCCTAGCTGTGGTACATATGACTGTTCAAAGTGAGCTTGAATGTTGCAGTAGTACAGAACTAGACTCATGGAACGCTTGGCTGGCAAGAACAGCTGTTGTGCCCCAGAGCACCGAGAGGAGCTGAGAAAGTGGAAAGCCTTGTGGCACAGCAGCCTAACAGCTTTTCAGTCTTAATGAGCAAATTAAAATTTGTCTCTGTCTCCTCCAACATTAAGGAATAGAATATGATGCTTCAGCTAGCCGGGGACAGAGCCAGCTAGCTTTGGTTTACGTATGGCACCATACTTTTGACTCCTGCTGTTGCAGACCCATAGAACTGTTTTACATCTTTATTTCCAATTTACTTTTTAGTTAATACAAATATTATAAATGTTACTTTCAGTCTCTTTCAATCTTTGAACTAGAAGATTAATTCTATGAATACAGTTATTATTTTTATATAACAGATCCATCATTTGAAGCAGCTGTGAAAATTGCATGGAATTTTAACATACATTCAGCACATGGCCAGCTTGTTAACAAAAGAGTTTCTGCTGTAAGCAGTGACATTCCAGCAGCTATTAAGAATGTCTGTACTTCATTATTCCCTCACGCTCCGTTGTTTCATTTCAAAAAGAAACAGATGTCCAAATCTTGTCACCCCTTCATGTCACATTGGCTATGTTTACCAAACAGAAACATACCCAGACGGTCTGGCTAGGGTCTGTGACCACTAAAAGTCATTTGCAAAATGGTTAATAAGTGTAATTCACAGGAAGAGCAATTGTGGCAAAAGCCTATATATTATTTGGAGTGCTCCATGAAAGAAACAAAATTGAATCCACTGCAACAGCAACTGAAAGTACATGCATCCCCAACTCCTTGTGCTCCCTAAGTCCCGTAAGTCCCTTCTGAACACCCATTGCTCCCAGATTGACATAGCACCCCAAAATGGTTCGAACCAACGTCTAGAATGGCAGTAGCATTAAACACCCCACATCCTCTCTGATTGCCAAGCTCTCCCCAAAATTCATCCAAAAGTTGAAAACTGGAAGTAGTTTTCTGATCACTTCTGGAAATGATTTACCATTGACAGATGTGAGGTGTGACCCACCAATAGGTATGGGGGCAGAAATTGGCCACAATCGCAGTTGACCACCCCAAACTATAAGACCAGCATTCTAACAATAATGTCTTTATCTGCCGTCTTTAAAACTGTCTACATACATCACTTAAAAAGCACAGATTACTTCCTTTGACATCGTGAACTGATGAATCACAGGACAAAATAAACTGAATCACTGTACACCTTGTGACCATTGCATATAACCTATTTTATGCCACTTGAAAACATGGCTATCATCCAGAAAATATACCTTTTGGATGACAATTTCTGTAATCTCCCAGCCACCACAGCTAGTTGAATTATGAGAGCTGTAGTCCAAAATAACTCCCCCCCACACACAAATGTAACTTCTTCCAAATTGATGTCATCATATGATAGCAATTCCAGCATCTGTACCAATCTCCACACCATGACAAATAATAATATTAGTTATTATGGTAACTTGGAGGAAATTTCCTGTGTACATAATAAACACATAGAAACTGCTTACCATGTGATGACTGCTACATTTGGAGCAGTTCAAATATAGATCTGCGAAATAGTTTTAATATATCTTCTGTTCCCTTAACTGTTTAAAGTATTTGCTATAATCATAGGCAACATATGATGACTTAAATAAAATATATTAACTTTTCTTTTCAGTGACTGATAAGATTAGTCCCCTGAGGTTTTGGTTTCTGGCAGGCTTTTACTAGTGTTGAATATTCAATAAAGAGATCAGAGGTTTTTCAGCCCATAAGATCAGCAATAACCTAGAGGTTGCCATTGTAAATATCCATAGCCAAGGAGGTCCTGCTACAACTCTGGGTGTTGCAATTCTTGAAGTCCATGAGTTAACTTAAAAAAGTTCTTCTGGACTTGTCTTCATCTGCTCTACCCCAAACTAATTTCAGTCAAACCCTGGTACAAAAACCGTTTGATATCATTTAATGTGCACAATTTTTACTGAACTGTGTCATCGCTAGTTTCTGATACAGAAGAACTTTTGTTTGTATATTGGCTACAATCGACTTACAGACACTCACACTTTTCCTCTCCTTTTCATAACGTCTTTTATTTACAGAACGAGAGAAGACAAAATGTCAAAGGGAACAAGAACAAATCGTTGCTCTTGGATCAAGAGGACCCAGGCCAGTTGGCCAGTTTATTCCTCAGTGTGATGTCTATGGGAATTATTTGCCAACCCAGTGCCATCCCAGCAGTGGATACTGCTGGTGTGTAGACAGAGATGGTAATGAAATTGATGGAACCAGGAGTGGCCCAGGAATCCAACCTCCATGTAAGTCACAACAATTTACTCATTTAGATTCTGATGAATTGGTCACTTAGATCACAGACTTCTCATACAGCCTCTTTCCATAGTTTCCTATGCACTTAGACTATCCTTGTTAATAAGTTATGTTGCAAGGATTAGAAGAGTTACTAGTCCATGAAAGTTCTTACTAGCCTACTTGTGCATAGTAAGACTGTCGGTGGTGAAAGAAGCAGCAGAAAATGCTGGTTATGTCAGGACTGCCACTTGGTTGATACTTATTTTCCACATAAAAAGTAGGAAGGGATGGGGGGTGGGAAGGAATGTAGCAACACCTTTAAGGCTGACTTTTATTTTTGCATGAACTGTGGATATAAACCCACTTCTTCAGATGCAGGACAGGGTACTTTCCAGATATTTTCAGTCTGATGTCTGAACCAGTTTTGGAACAGACCATCTCAGTCATTCTAGTTGATGAATTGGTGGTGTTAAACGAGAGACTGTGTCTTTGTTGGCTTAACTAGATCTTTTGTTTGCTTTTGATATCATTAGCTAGAAGGGGCAAGGGTCTCAATCCCTTTTCTCAAAGCCTCCACAATGATACCTCCAAAGTCTCCATTTTTTATATCTTTTTTTTTAAAGTTGGGTGAAGAATCCCCAAAACTAAAGCCACTGCCAGAATACCCTAAGGCACAATGGTTTGGCCTGACTTAAGACCCCATCCACCAAACCGGACAGACAAAATATTGGCCAAAATTAGCTATGGAAAGTACTCAGAAGCTGAGTGTCCAAACTGAAATAATCAACAAGAGACACAATTAATCACACAGTCTTATCCATATGGAACAAGATGTCATCCACAGTCTCAGAAACAATCCTAACGTTATTATACAACCAACTAACAAAGGAGGAGTTGCAGTCATCATGAGCAAGTCAGACTACATACAGGACGGTGCAAGGCAACTATCCAACAGTACATTTTGCAGAATCCTTTCTAAAAATTCCACTTACAAATATCTGAAGGAACTACACAAACTGCTCAGGGAATTCTATACGAATGAACAGAATTGAATTCAAATGGACACATCTGAGGAGCCCAAACTGGTCATCTTCTATCTACTATCCAAAATGCACAAACAAGGCAATCCAAGAAGATCCATTGTCTCAAGCATTAAAACTTTTATTATTGGCTTATCAGGATATATGGAGTCAGTTCTCAGACCATATACATTGAACACTCCAAGCTATGTGAAGGATACAGCTGATTTCCTGAGTAAAATACAGTCCACCTACAACCTCCCAGAGAACATCATCCTAGCCACTATGGATGTAGAACGCTATACACCCACATTCCACACCAGGCTGTACTACAAGTCATCCAGAATACCATCTTGGATAAAGCTACAGCACATCTAGCCACTAAACTCTGAAAATTTGTACTCATAACTGCTTCGCTTTTGAGAGTAACATGTACTTCCAGGTTAGTGGCACTGCTGTGGGTACCCATAGGACACCACAGTATGCAGACATCTTCATTGCTGACTTGGAACAAAACTTTCTCAGCACATGCACCCAAAAACTTATCCTCTACCTATGATATCCTGATCTACTACAAGACAGACTAACAACACAAAATGACAAAATATATGTAGTGTTCACCTACAGTCCACAGCTAGGATCTTTCAAACATGTTATCAATGAGCTGCAACCAAAATCTTATTACCCTGCAGACAGCCTCCAGAGCTTAAACAACTACTCACAACAGGATACACAACATGGGTGGTAATACAGGGACAAGACCCAACCACAAACCCAAATACCAACTTTGTCTCCACAACTACTCTGTGAGTAATATTACAAGGTACCTCACAACATCAGAGGTACTTCTACTTGTTCTTTCTCCAGTGTGATATTTGCCATCCTATGGCAGCAATGCTGTTCTGCACACTACATTGGACAAATAGAACAATTTCTACACAAGAGGATAAACCAATACAAATTGGACATTAGAAGTGGCAATACCCAAAAACCAGTTGCAGCACACATTTCAAGCTCCCTGGACATATGGTACAGGATTTAAAACTTGTAGTCTTTGAGCAAGGAAATTACAAAGGAAGGACCAGAAATACAAAAAAAGCTGAATTGTATTCACAAATTCTGATCCATTAACAGGGGTATGAACAAAGACTGTGGCTTAATGGCACAATACATGTGTTAATATGAGAGTCTTTGCTAGTACACATGTAACAAAAGGAATCCTCTCAGAGAAGAGTTTGAACCCAAGGAACCTGACTTTTGATCACACATCAACACTTACTGATCACTATAAAGATCTGAAAGACCTATATCACCTCACTCAGCCTTTTGAAAGTTTAAGGCAACGGTCATGATTAGCATCTTTCTGGATCCTGTTACATTCCATCCTGCTCCTACTCCCACAACAGTATCCTGAGGCCTGGATATCACTCTGTACTGCATCTGAAGAAGTGGGTTTATATCTAAGAAAGCTCATGCTAAAATAAAAACAGTATTAAAGGTGATGCTACATTCATTCTTTTCTTCCCCTCCCTCTCCTTTTCTCCTTCTTATGCTTTGAGAAATTAACATGGCTATTTCTTCAGAACCTATCAGTAATTCATAATATGGCCACCAGATGTGGATTAGAATGGACTGCACTGAGCACATAGAATACTAGTTTTATGGCATCTTTAGTGGTTTCCAGTTGGTTTCTAGGCCTACCAGTCCCAGCACTTTCCCTACTATGCCAGCTGCTGATACCGGTCCTGTATTTATTGCTTTGTAAACAGATGAAGTAAGACATTTGGTACTAACAGAAACAACTGAGGTATTTAGTAATGTATATGAGTAGTACAGATGGGGAAGCATTGTCTTTGATATGTCTCATTCTTTCTGGAAAGAAAATATAGAAAGCTCTCCCCTAATACATTTCTTTGTTGCCATATATAATGGGATGATCCAAGTCAAGATATTCTCATTAATTTAATGGAACAGACATTCGATACAAACCTATGCATGCTTACTCAGAAGTAGGTCTGTGGATGTCAAAAGGAGCTTACTCCCTCAAGTAAGTGTACACAGAATTGTAGTTACAAGCATGTGCTTCACTGTCTCCTGTTGAATCTAAGATAATTTGATGTGTTAAATTTTGGCTGTGTTCTGTGTATTTTAGTGTACTCTCACCTTGCAGGTTGAGTTTAGCCTCACTGCATTTGCACAATCTGACTGCGTATGTTTTTTTTTATCATTTGTCAATAAGGTCTGGGCACGGTTGCTCCCCCTGTTGTAGTTGGTCCCTCCGTAAAACCAGATACAATTCCTCTGCCTCCAGGGACACATTTACTGATTGCTCAGAGTGGAAAGATTGACCATGTCCCTCTAGAGGGAAATGATATGAGAAAACTGGATGCAAAAGCTTTGCTATATGTGCCAGTAAGTATCCCTTGAACATGATATGACCATTTGCTTTAGTAAAAACAGAAGTTTTTAACTGAAGAGGTAAGAAATTACATTTCAAATTCAATATCAAGAATAATGATACATCTGTAGTGTTTTTTTTTATGTAACCTGGTTTCCTATACATTTTGAGAGTTCAAAATCCTTTTTTAGGGCTTAGGTTTAGGCCTCAGGATGCAGTTACTAAAACAAAAGACCCTGAGATCCTGAAGTTTGAGTTATAGCCATATTTATAATTTTAAGGAAGATCATTCCCCCCAAAAAGTATGTTCCTCTTGCAAAATATTTTTACAACTTTTCTTGCTTCCAGGATAGGCTCTCAGAGGTGTTATAAATAAATTGTAGATTTGTATGTAGATTTATTTTTTATTGGCTTTCTAAGCGAGTCCCCATAACTTTCCAGTGCTTTTAAATAGCATTAGAGACTCTTGAGTTTTAGCAGCACATACTAGCTATGAAACTTTAAATCTTTATGTGGCCTTTAAACTTCCTCCATGGAGCTCTTCATCTTCCTCTACTTGATGCTCTCTCCTCCTTTTCTAAAATGTAAAATCTTTCTTTATAATTTCTTGCACTCTAGTCAGTCTCCTATATTCTTCCGTGTGTTTCTTTTCTAGCCCTTTCTCTATGCCTGGCCTCAATGAGTAAGTATTTCATTTTCCAATGCTTTCATCTTTTCTTTCATTTCTTCTTTCTGTGTAATGGCCCCCTCATATTTTTCATTTTGTCATGCCTTTTGATTCTTATTGGTACTTCTGATGCCTCAGTGTCTTAGCTTTATTATTTTCTTTAAATTTGCATTTTGGCCAAAGGACAGCTGCTGATGAAACTAATTTTGTCAGGGGAAATCTGTTAGAGGAGCAATCTCCTCTGCTAAATACAGCCTTCCAGTCACCCAAAAACCTGCTCTGTGAGGCTGAGAAATCCTTCAGAGCAGGTTTTCAAGCTGTGTCAAGGGTTGAAGATATCATGGAATTCATTTAAGAAAATAACCAAGGTTCAAGGAAATATAGGGCGTGACATAGCTGATGAAGATATGTGAAAATGTAACCATAGCGTGTTTGTAACGTTTGTATATAGAAAATAAAAGGGAAACATAAAGGTAGTAAAAGTGAGGGGCAGGGCAGGGGAACTGAAGAAAATGTTGAAAACACCAGAATTTCAACAAATGAAATTAATAGGGGCAATGGAACTAATCAAATGTTATGCTAAAATAAACTCACAGCTCTTCAACTGTTCCCCAAATTTATGGGAATCTAATTTAGAACATGGGTGCAGGAGCATCATTTTGTTGCTGCTGTCGTTAAAAACTGAGTACTGGAGATCTTTGTTAATCTATTCCAAATCATGCGGCAATCTACCAGTAGGGTCAAATTTACCTTCTGCTCACATGTAATTTGCTCTGTCCTGCTGCAGCTTTCTAAGGCCTCAGACACAGGAATCTTTTAGCCCTGCTGCCTGGGCTGAGATTCTTTTTGACTTGAGATGGCTGGGACTTCTGGATGCAAAGTGTATGCTCTGCTGCTGAATCACAGCCTGATAGTGAATCATAGAACTATGGTGTTAGTGATCTCCAAGAGTCATCTAATTCAGCCTCCAGCAGTGGACAAAATCTATGTTAAACCATTCTTTGCAGATGCCTGTCCAGCCTCTATGAAAAAACCTCCAGTGTAGGAGAGCATACTGTTTTCCAAGACAGTTTGTGCCACTGTTGAACAGCCCCTACTGTCAGGAATTTCTGAAGAATCTTGATATTGTGTACATTAATGATATAGTACTTTGGATCTATACTATGAGGTTGGATTGAAAGAACTGAGAATGGACTTAAAACAGCTACCAGTGTTATTCTGCAAATAGAGTTAGAAGCCCACATCAGCCCTGTAGTTTCCATTTACAGCATTTATGGTCATAAATAGTACCTCATGTGGGCCATTTCCTCACTATACTGTGACAGTGCTGTTACTCCACTTTCAACATCCTCTGGAATCCTGGGGTTTGTCGTTTACTGAGACCAAAGAGCTCTCTGGCTGAGAATTCTAAATGCCACTCCCTAAACTGCAAGCCCCAGGATTCCACAAGATGTTGAACGTGGAATAATAGCACTATAACAATGTAGTGCAGAAATGGCCTTAGTTTCCTGTGTCAGCTATGACACTGTAGTGTGAAGGATAAAACAACCTTGGCTTCAGCTTTCCATTAGGTGGTGTAATCTTTCTGTGCAGCTACTACCAGATTATTTTCAGTAGGTTCTGAACCTGTAGGCTTAAAAGCTGCTTCTTTCTCCTCTGTAACAAACTTGTTCGTTTTTGCACCTGGCTGTCACCAGCTTATATCGTGAATACATTTTCTCTTTTAACATTCACTGTAGACATTTTGCCTAAGTATTTTAACCAGTTTAACCCTAAAGCATTTCTTCTAGAATTGGAAGTGTGATATATTTTGAGACTTTTAATAGTCTCTCTAACTTGCAGGATAAAGTTGTTATTGGAGTTGCTTATGACTGCTTAGAGAAAATGGTTTATTGGACAGACATCAGCAGTCCATCCATCAGCAGAGCCAGCCTGGGTGGAGGAGAGCCAGTATCCATCATAAAGACTGGTAAGGTTGCATATATTTTAATGATATTGGATTATATCCAGTCCATGACTCTTTTTCATCCATCAGTTACTTCCATCAGCAGAACAGAGTGAAGAAGATTGTAGGTCATCCTCCTTCTTCCTACAACATTCTCTCCTACCTTCATTCCTATTCTGAAGATTTCTCCAAACTGTTAGAACAAATCTGGAATAGTGGAGCAAGCAAGAGTGACCAAAATTTGCTGCCCTGTCCACATAGCTGATAGAACACATTGCTGGATTACCAAAGGGACATCATTTGGATACATCCCGTTATTTCAGGCATTAAAGTGTTTTTCCAGTGTCAGAGCTTCTGTTCCACTCAGAACAAAATTTTGGCAAGAAATCAGATTGAGAAAGAAAGAATTTCAAAAACAAGTTAAACAATCCAAGTCAAGAGCATATTTGTGTAAAGTTGGTTAGGAGCAAGGGGGCATGCGTGTCTCTCAGCTGAGTTGATGGGTTCTTTCTTAATCTTATGAATGCCTTTCAATATCAGTTGATGCCTTCTAGGCAAGTATCAATAGGAGTAGACTGTGAACTTGTGTATTGATTAGGTATAGCCAGCTGCAGATTCTTGTATAGGTTTATAGGGGCATGATGCTGTCCATTGGATTTTCCTTTTGTATCTTTTCTTGAGTCCAGATACCCTTATTTTATTGATGAGTGTCAGCAGGAGGAGGATAGGTTTAAAAATGAAGTTGACCTTTAGATTGATTTGGCACTGAACTATGTGATGAAATATTCCAATTTGAATATTGTTTCTTTCTTTAGAGTAAATAATTTTAAACAGATATAACTTTTTCTTATGACTTAGTACGAACATATTATGAATTTTAATGGTAATAGAAAGCAAAAGGAATCTGACTCCCATTAAAATCTAGTGTAACTAATTCTGATTTTGATGTTGCACATTTTGCTTGCAGGAATACAATTCAGTAGTATAGCTGTCCATTATATAGCGTTATAGCTGCATGTCTACTCAAAAGTAAATGCAAAGGCATTCAACCGAATTATAGCTTCAGTGGCAAAAATGACCCCACAGTCTGGTGTGTGTGTGCGTGTGTGCGTGTTTATGTGTAATTATATATTTATATAAGTGCAATCGATGCCCTATCCCTGGAATAAAAAGACCACATACATTACCTTGGAATAAAAAGGGCCACTTTATTTGACCAAAACTATTTACAGAATGTTGTGGCAAAGGGGAGAAAGGCACCTTCTGTGAGTCCAGCTGAGGCCAGGAATCACTCCCTTGACTATCTCCTCAGCCCTCCTTGGGCAACACACAACTTTTGGGGTTGCTGCACAGCTGCCCTTAGTTGGAAAGAAAACTGGTTGGGTTCCCATCAAAGTCCTAAGACCTTGCAGGTGAGAAGCCTCAGAGTCCAGGTTATCCTCAAGGGCAGCCTCTTTCCTCTCCCTCTGAGTTCTCAGGACCTTAAAGAGAAGGTTTGGGAACCATACCCTACACCCAAATTGGTGCCAGCAGTGTATCCCAGAGCCGCCTTCTCTCCTCCTCCACCAACCAAATCAAACTTGTTGACACCACCTGAAGCCAATTCCCCTTACCCCATTGGCTATGGAGTAGGCAAAAAAAAAATCAAAAGATAACAAGCGGAGGGGGATTCCTACCTGGCCCTGAAGCAATCTGGATTCACACACCGTACCAAGGGCAAGCTGGTGGGTCATGCCACTCAACAAAATGTGGCCACATGTAGGGCAACCCAGGCTTAAATAACCCTGCTTCCTGCCCCCATCATGTGATCCAGCAGTGCACACGCACCAGCTGCTAAGCATGTTGGTCTCTCCTGGAGGGGCATCAAATCACCACACTCCTCCACAGCACTGGGATGCGTGGGTCCAGGTACACAGTGTGTTTATTTAGCCATGGATTATTGCAAACTTAGCTGTACAGTAAAGGAGAAAAAATACATGATCTAAAATGTATCATAGGACTAAAGAGTGCATTTTACATATAACAGATGAAACAACTTCACTAAGTTTGTTCCTAACTGCAGTATATTATCACACTGCATAAATTTTGTGTGATGTCTTTGTGTTGATCATTTAAAATTTTTAATGATAGTGTTGTTATAGTACATAGTTGGATTGTTCTGTGCTCTGTAATATGGCCCCTTCCAGCTATTATCTGCCTCTCCAGCTGCATTGTCTATGAACTGTATGAGCTTCCCAAATTCCACAGCTGCAGAGGCTGCTCTACAGGGAGAAATGTTCCCCCTTGCTGCAATTTAATCAAGTGAATCAGTTGATGAAACTTCATAATTCTGCCTATTGCAAGGCTTTGAGCCTCCAATTCCGTCCAGGCAGTCTTGCAGTAAGACTAATAATGCAATCAAATTGCACAAAATTACGCTGGAAATGGGATTTGGGATGCTTACAGTATGCGTTATAAACTTCATAGCATCCGGTATAGGCAGAGTTTATGTCTGGCTGCCTTTCAACCAGCCTGGAAATACATTTTACTCTAGGCCACACTGTTACATTAACTTTCTTGACTGATGGATCAAAGATAAAAGACAGCAAAGGAATAGATTTTTTCTGCTTTCCTCAAAGCATCTGATACTCTGTCAAAAAATATTTGTAAATATCGTGAGCCCTATGAATCTGCGTAGGTTTAGTTCCAGGACCCTCCTGCAGATGTCAAAAAGCACAAATGATCATGTCCCATACTATTCATTGGCAACAACACACACATGGATGCTTCAGCGTGGACACATTCAGATTGCCACCATTTTATGTATAGGATGTGACAATCCAGTCACTGGAAATTGCAGATCCAGATCCAGAGGGTCCACTGTACTTGAAATGAGGACTCCTGGTGATAGAAGCAGTTATTCTTAGACAATAACAGCTGGAAACTCCTGTTGTACATTGTTTTCTTGAAATAAGAAGGAATAATTTAAGGTTATGTATTAAAAAATACTGTCTCTAGAGCAGAGCTTTTGGCTGAAAGCAAATCTCTTGGCTTTATGCAGGGCTTACATTGATTTCTGTTGTAATTTATACTGCCATTTCCTGGAGTAACACATACACACTTAATAAGTCCTTAGATGAGTCCAAATAAGTCCCATAAATAAGTCCTTTAATAAGTCCTGATCCATAAATTGTTGGTGAGGAGGAGTGCATATTTAGAGACCTTTGTAAAGAAAAGAAGAAACTATCCCCCACTCTTAAAATGAAAAGTGAGTGGAGTATGGATCTAGCCTCTTGCATGTTCACATTGAATATGTGTGTCTATGCATATATGCATGTATATATGAATTACCTAGAGTATGTGTAAATGTATATTCCTACTGTACAAATCTTGGGAAAATTACTTCTTTGGAGTAGAACTCCCAGAACATTCCAGCCAGCATGGTAACTGAAACAACATATAAGCTCTGATCTCTGTAATAACACATAGCTGAATGTGCATGCACACATGTGCACACACACAGAGACACAAATGCACATATCAGATAGAGAGAGTGTGTGTATAAAGTAAGATTTATGTTGTGTGTGTAGTATACATGGAATTGTATTGAAAGACTTGCCCTCAGTTCTGAATTCTTTGTCCTTTAAAGAACCAACGGAAGAAATAAAGAAAAGTCTGTGCTCCAATTAAAGGCAAGGGATGGGGGAGAGAAAATATTTTTCCCCAGGTCATGTTTTTCCAAGTAGCATTTCAACTTATATGGTTTCTTTTTAATCATTTATTCCTCAGCCTGTGTTTGAGCTCAGTAAACCCCCAGGGCCAGGATAGCAGGTCATTATCTGCTATTTCCTCTTGTTGAGATCTGGTCACTGTCCAAGAGAAACTATGTACATACATTTCTTAGGATTGTTCCAGACTTAAATGTGTTCTCCAGGATCTTTAACCATTAAGTCTACATCCAGAATTTTTAGATCAGACCAAAAATACTGTTTTTTAAAGTCTGGTTACTTTTCACAAATGCTTTTTAAAAATAGATCTGATTTTAATTCATAGTCTGATTATCAGAAAAATGTGCTGCATTTTCTGCTGTTTTTATTAACATACTTTAGATATTTGTAAGTCTACCCCAACTCTTAGCTGTCCTATTTTCTGAGATGGTGAAATGCTGTTGTATATAATGGCATCTTTGTCTTTTGAAATCAGTGCTTCCCATAGCAAGCCCCACATGCATATATCCAAACAAAGCCAGGCCACTTTCAGACTGTTCAATGGAGGAACAGAGGGAGGCTGAAATGTACGCCAGTATCTAGTTGCTAGGGCTAACTCTCTCCTGCAAGCAGCATTATACATTTAATAGGCAATACTTAAAGTGGGTTGTATGAATGTATAAACTAGGTTCAAATCTGGTTTGATGCAGTGTAGTATAGTGGTTGGAATGTTGAATTATGACCTTGGAGACCAGGGGTTGATTCCTTGCTTGGCCATGGAAACCCACTGGGTGACCGTGGACATATCACACAATCCCGAGAAAACTCTCTAATAAGTTCGCCTTAGGGTCACCATAAATCGGAAACAACTTGAGGGCACACAGTAACAATGTTCATGCTATACAGTTCCACAATGTTGTTTTTTTTCAGAAGTGAAGATGCTTAAGACTTGCACCCGCAATATGCTTTTCTACAAGGTCATTTCTGAAATGGGATATGTAGTCAGGGCTGGTATTTTTTCAACCTTAACCTTTGAAATTTTTCTGTCAGCAATTCCACATGTCACCACTAATGTACTTGCTGGGCATGCCAGAAGAGGAAATAGAATGGAAACATGGAGAAATCTTATTTTATATGGCAGTTGCTGCAAGAATTAATTATTCTAAAGCTTGGGGAAAAAAACAGAAACTCTGAATGAAGAAGATTGGGAAACAAAACTGTTTGATGTTGCATTAATGGACAAATTAACGACATTGCTCAGAGAGATTCCCCTTGGTAACTTTGTTAAGAAATGGGACCCGGTTATATCCTACTTTAGAAGCAAGTGGGGGGACTTGATGATAGCGAGTTTTGTAGATTGAGGACTAAGATATGATAAAACTTTATTTTAATATATACCAAATATAAGAATCCATTCTTTCTTTTGTTTCTTCTAATATCAATAGTATATTGCAAAATGTTATAAATGATGTAAAAAATAAGTAGGATTCTATTTTTGCTTGTGGTCGTAGAGCCCTGTTGTGTTTAAATGTTTGGTGAAAGTAGATCCTCATTTGCATATGCAGCATATTAATGTAGGGACAATCTAGTGGGGAAGTCATGGGAAGATGATGAAGGCTGGGAAATTGAATGTTAGAGAGAATGGTTGTTTGTATGTATGATTGTATGTATGCATGTTTTATATGTGTGTGTGTGTGTGTGTGTTTTCTGAGACTTCCTTTTTTTTAGTCTCTAGGTTTATAAACTTTAATTAAAAAAAAACAAAATAAAAAAAGAAACTTTTCTGTCAGCGTGTTCTTCCTGCCATGTTTCACCATACCTCTTCCATATCTAGTTTGGTAACTCTTGGGGAGACGTGGATTTGACTCAGAATATTCAGGTCTTTAAAATTCCTTTTTACTTGCCACTGCTTTGACTTAAAGGGGGATGTTTAAGAGGTTGCAAGCAAAACTGATGCTTTATAACCTAATCTTCTTCTTTGTGGGTATTTTTGTTTTTGTTTTGGAAGATGGTCAGTCATTGAACTTTATTTGGAAATAGGCTGAAATTGATCATTTGATGTAATTTTAACCCATTCCCTCTCCAAATAAGAACAGTGGTTGATATATTTTATATGGACATTTAAGGATTTTGTGTCCTCTTTCTCCTCCTCCTCCTTCTTCCTCCTTTTCTTCTTCAGATTTGGAAAGTCCGGAAGGAATAGCCCTTGATCACCTTGGCCGTACCATCTTCTGGACGGATTCTCAGCTTGACAGAATAGAGGTAGCAAGGCTAGATGGCACCCAGCGCCGAATACTGTTTGACACTGATCTTGTGAACCCTAGAGCCATAGTAGCAGATCCTATGAGAGGGTAGGTAAACCCTTTCTGAACATGTTATTTTTAGAATGCATGTGTTGATAATCCATTCGATTTCAGTACCCTTTTTCAGATTCTTTTCACCTACTGATGTGATTGCAAAATATCCCAAAGGATTGTTGTCTCCCTTGGTTTCCAGTAGAGTTATTGGTTTTAAAAATCTCAAAAATTCTAATTGAATTGTTACATAAACTCTGAAGCTTTCTTAGCTTTTCTATAATAGATCGTGCATGCAGCAGCTGTCTAGTATAATTAAGGAGCATTAACATCAGTGGCTATAAAAAAAAATAATAAACTGTTATAGGAACTCCATTAGAGATAGGAAAGCTTTCTAAGGCTAAGCTAGACTAGAAGAAGATAATTATGTTAGTTTTACTTTTCGAGCAGTGAAAGACCATAAAGGAGACAGAGAAGAAGTGGAGTGATCCCTAAGAATATCAGTCTAAGCGAGGTTAGGATAGGTGGATAAGACATGAGGAGACTTTAGGTCACAGAAACACCCATTAACTCTATCACAGCTGCTCTCTCCAAGACAAATCTACCTCTTTAAACACTGAGCATTATTGCATTTCTTTCTGTTCATATTGCTTTGAGTGATTACTGTCCAAAGAATATTTTTTCTCTTGAATAAGTAAGTCATAGTAAGAAAAAATGTGTTTGATTTTGTATAATAAAAAATTCTAGAAGTCTCATACCAAAGAGTTCTATGTATACAACTTGGATAATTTACCTTAATTTTGATTATTGTTGAGATTTTCTTTCAGCAGTTTTCTCTAGAGAACTTCCAAACTGCTTTTTGAACTTTCTTTAGTTTAAAGAGCAGCTTGGGGTTTGGTGTGAGAGATCTTTGCTCAGAGAATAATACTGTGCATGCACAACCAGCCATTAATGATGACCAAAGCTCTGGGGGTTCACCATCCTGCTGAGACCATGGCCCACCAGTAGCAGACGTTGCCTTTTCACTGTGCAAAATTCCAGAGCTATTTTCTAAATCCAGGGGGAAGCCTTTATGGGATCTCTGTCTTTAAAGGCAGTTGCTCAGAGAGATAACCTCACGCGAAAATGGATTCATATGAGGAAACTCCACTTTCTGGACCATAACATTGGGTTATTTTATTTTATATTATTATGTTGCATGAAAAGGCTCTAGTCCTATTTCTAATGCCTACTTATATTAATAAATAAGGAATTAATTTTTTTATCCCAGGGCTAGATATTTGTAACTTGTATTTTTCTAGGATGGCACAGCATGTCCAGCCCTGTCAGCTATAGACCAAAGTAAGGGATTTTCCAACCTGTGCAAAGCTGGGTACTTCTGCTAGTAGGCTAATAAAACAAATAAAACAAATATTGTTTAATGTTTAAAATGTTTCATAAGCAGACTGAAATTTATCTTTGCACTTCTAACTACAAAAGCAATGTTTTAAATCTGTTGACCTCAAATACCTTAATTGACACTTACGGGGAACCTGTTCAAAACAGGATTTTATTTAGCTGGTAGTAGGCCTAACTGGGACCATTTATTGCTGAAAGGCTTTTGAGCCAACTGGAAGTTTATTTCCCTAGAACAGGGCTTTCCAAACGGTGTGCCATGACACGTTAGTGTGTTGCCTGAAGTGTGTAGGTGTGTCACCTACAATCTTGGAAATGTATGTTATTATTTATAAATCATATATTCTTAAAAATATATGAAAGGCTTTCATGAGATATGTTGATCTCCATACATTTTATTACAATTTATATATATGTCTGTATCTCTTATAAGGGGTTAGTTTAACATCCCATTTGCTAGTAAAACTGAATTACTGTGTCACAAAATGATGCATGTCTAAAAAGCATGTCACCAACATGAAAAGTTTAGAAAGCTCTGCCTTAGAATAAGTAGAGTGAAGGCAAAAAGGCATGTGTGGTTTTTCTTTCGGCTGAAACAAGAAAATTGTGTGCCTCTCTGTAAAGTCAGATTGTGCAGGCATAGAAGCATGAGCTTGCAACAATGTTTAATATGTTGATATTAATGGATATATGCTTTGAAATTCTAAATACTTGTTCCTGACAATAAGCTTCTTGCAAAATTTATCTTCAATTTTTATTATCCTGCCCGTTACCAGAAAAAAACTGAATTCGAAAGAAGAGCTTAGAAAAATTGGTTAAAAACACATCTGGGATTGCAAAAAATATATATTTCGGGATTGTTTTTATTTTTACTTTGCAATAACTTGCAGAAGACAAGGAAACAGGGATTTACTGACTAAATTGTGTACATCCATTTGTCTCCACTGGGTGTCCAAAAGCCAGGATTGATTGTCCATTGGGTACACAAGTATTATTAAAAAAATATGTTGATTCTAAATGAAAGTATATAGCGAGAACAAAGCAAGAAGCATGTGGTGCCTAGTTGGCCACTTTCCTCATAGTGTATCAGTCCCAAAAATGAGGAGGAAGGTGCTAAAAGACAGGAAATGTACAAAGGCTGTTTGTCAGTTGAGCACATAAAGTGAGACTGTAGGGTATCCTGACATGAATCCTGTTGTTAGTCCCAGCTAGAGTGCATCCATTGAAATTGAGTTGACCTATGTGTTGAGTTCCAATTCAATAACTGAGTCAGTGGGTTTACATGAAATGGGATTAGCCAGTAGGGTTCAGGACATTAACTGTGCCTGTGTTTCTTTCTGCATGTATGAAATAGGAACTACAGAAAAATCAAAATTACATTTAGATTTACAAGGTTCATAATTTCTGGTGGATGAACAAATGTGCAAGCAAGACAAAAGAGTTTTTTTTAAAAAAAAATCATGGTGATAATCAACATTTAAATAATATTAAAAAATGAACAGTGAAATCCTAAACATGTTTTTTTAGACTTAAGTCCCATCAAATTTAGTGAAACTTTAGTTAAGTTTGTAAAGGAATACGGCCTATATAACTTCAGTGACACTGGCTTAGCATTCAGGTTGAGTATATCTTCTATTTACCTAATCAGTGTGTGTTTTTTTATTGGCATCTTTCTTCCAGCAATCTTTATTGGACAGACTGGAACAGAGAGGCCCCTAAAATTGAAACTTCATACATGGATGGAACAAACAGAAGGATTCTTGTCAAAGATGATTTGGGGCTACCAAATGGGCTGACATTTGACACTTACTCTTCACTATTGTGCTGGGTAGATGCAGGTAAAGAATTATCCACACTGTAAGATCAACTCAGTTGAATTTCTTGCTTTAAAAATGCAACAGGAGACTCCTTGGAAAATGACAGTGATTATTCATGGTTTTATTGTTCTGTTTCAGTATAGAAAGTGTTCTTCAGTTACCTTCTTTGAAAATTTGCGATAAAAAAGAACTGGAATCAAACAGAGTTTGAACATTTTGACCTAGAACTTTGACCCATGATATGTGACATATTGTGGGGAGCTGGCATATGCCAGCTTCACCAGTTATGTAGGTAGATGAGATCAGGAGACAAGAGAAAATCACTTTGCTGTGCCCTCAGAGCAGGAGTCTGTGGGTTTCATCCCTTGTGTTTATTGACATTACTAGGGGTCATCCTTCTGTTTGTTAGTTGCTGTTTATTCCTCTAGTGATTCTCATTTTGAACATGCCTGGCTCTGCTTCTGTCCTCCTTTGATTTACTGTACCAAAATCTTGAAAAAAAAGAGTGGATTCAGTCATCTGTTTTTGTTTTCTTTTTAAAAGTATGGAGAAATCTGTTTAGAATCCATCTGTTGAAAGAACAGACAGGCAAAAACCAGAAATGCTGTGTTTTCTACTGTTAAATTTGCATTTTAAAGTGTGATGGCCAAGATGCTATAGAAAACTAGGAATCAGGTTATGAAGGACTGTCACAGAACATACAAGGGTTCCTGTTCCCAAAACAAAATAGCAGTTTCTAATAAAGCTTGAAAATGTTACTTTTGGAGGACTGTATGGCTACTGAGACGTTCTGGAAGTTGTAGTCCCAAACAGGAAGTTTTTCAAGCTCTTATTTTAATGCTTTTTGAATAAGTGCAGCCCTTAATACTAAAACTGATAATTTTGTTGTAATTACAAAAGTATCTTATCGTAAAAGATGGCCAGCAGATATCTTACTGTTATTGTATCATGTCATATGAAGTACATTTGGCCCTCCACATTCACTAGGGTGAGGGGTGCAGGACCCCCGCAAAACCACAGATATCAAAATATATATATATGTGTCCATGGGAAGGGTTGCTGGCTTCTAACTGGAGTCCTGTTTAGATAAAGAAGGGTGGGAAACTGCTGAGTTTGGGAGGCTGCCCTGGACTCCCATGGGGTCCTGGACAGCTGCACCCTCATTGTGACTTCCTTGCGCCTCTCCCTGAAATTGGATAAATGATTGAACACATCAGACCTGTATACATAGAAGTGTATATATGTGGATCCCTATTTGAATGTGACATCAACATGTCCAAAGCAGCTCACGGGAATGCTTTAACAGTGGATTCCTGCACTGGCTATGAGTTAGACTAAATGACCCTATTTATTCTCTGTTGCATGACATCCAACTTTCTCCATTTTATTTAATACCTTTCTTTCCCTGCTGAGAGATAACACTTGTGAACTAATGTCATAAATAATAATTGCTGTGAGTAAAGAAATAAAGTTCCCAAACTCTCCTGGATGTAATTCTTGCAAAGATCCCACAAAAATCTAATTCTAATGGATGCATATAAAAGACGCACAGAAAAATATCAAAATATGTCTGCAACTGACTGTTCTGCAGATAGTTGTTTATCTAGAATTTTCGTGGGGTGGCAGACTTGGTGAAGGATCTGATTTGTAACTTTCAAGGTGCATTCTGGACCAAGCATTTCCTTAGGGTGTCAGGTAGCTGCTGTGGCCAGGAGTGCCTTTTCAGGAGATATTCTTGGTCACACTGACCAGAGTGCTTTGCTTTGAGGATATTGGGCTCCAAAGATCACTTCTGTAGCTGGAAAGCAGTGGGGATCTCTGAAATGCGGGAGGGGATAGATAAGCTGCAGGGCAGAACTCTGTAGGGAATTCTTTAGCTGCTCCTCCTCAAGATAGCCAGCCTGGCTGTTCTTCCACTGGAGCAAATGCAACAGCCAAAGAGCAATAATCAGGAGAGGAGTGGCATTGATTCAGGGGATCCAAATTTGGGAAGTGCATGATTTTCTGACCTTGGTCCTTTACTGTATGAAGCAGTTGTCCTATTCTGCCTAACAGGTAAGCATTCCTGCCTCCTGTATGTCACACAAACAAGAATTAGGAAAAATTGTTTTTCAGTTAATAAAAAGATATTGAGATATCTATTTGAGCCCAAAATCAACTAGTTTATAAATAAATAAAGATTTCAAAAAGCTGTCATGAAGGAGCAGTAAGAGAAGAGAACAAATATTTAGGAGAGGGATGTGGCTCAGTAGTGGAGCACATATTTTTTCATGCAAAGGGGTCTCAAGCTTGATCTCGGGCAACTCCAGATTCACCTGAGACGGATTGCTTTCTGAAACCGCAGAGAGCTGCTGCTGATCCCTGATGATGATACTGAATTAGATGGACCTACAGTTGATTCAGTGTATGGTTGCTTCTTGTGTTCCTAAACATGCCTACACAGGACATCTCTTTACATCAAGCATAGGGTGGGTGAGGCAACACTAGGATTTCTGCTGTGGATTTCTGTATCCACTGCAAAACAATGAACAACAGAGTCTAAAAACTGAACTGTTCTTGACATAAATGATTGCCTGGAAGAAATATGGAGGCTTGGCATGGATAAGCATAGTAGAAGCTTAGAGAAAAACTCTAATATCATACATATTCCATTCTTGCGTCATTGTACTCTTTCTCCTACAAAAGGCCTATTTGTCACATACAAAGACCAAATTGTTTTATTGCATGCAGGCACCAAAAGGGTTGAATGTATGGATCCCAACCAGCTTGGTCGACGAAGGATCCTTGAAGGAATTCAGTATCCTTTCAGCATCACAAGTTATGGCAAGAATTTGTTTTATACAGACTGGAAAAGGTACAAAGATCTGTGTTGAAAAGCACTTGAGCCTTACTCAAGTCTCCCTACCCTACCCTACTGTGGTTTCATAGAAACTTCATTAATAATTTTTAATCTACAAGGGGTTTTTTTTTAGGGATTCACCCCTCTCTCCAGATGTAGAACTGCAGATTTTCTAAGGAGGAGGTATTTTTGCTAAACTTTCAGTCATTTTCCCTGAACATGTACTTGTTCTTGTGTGCAGTACAAAAGCTGGGAATTTGAAGCCTTCCTTCTTCATGCTAGTCAGTATGTTGATGTTGAATCATCATTTTAAAAAAAATCTAAATTTTAGTTAGTATGTTGAAGTCTAAGTATTTAAACCTTTATGATAATTCTGGACAAAAGTACACTTTGCTTTCAAGCTACAACTTCTTGTATTTTGAAAACAAGACAAGAGTTGAAAGTAAACAAACACTTAAGCATTTCAATGGTAGACTCACATCAATGCAGCAGAACATATGTTAGCTGTATACAGCTGTACAACTACTACCACTTGGCTAAAAGCTTCATCAGGGAACTCAAAATCAGTGCCATTAGAAGTGATCATCTGTTTATGGGCAGGGAGGAGAGAAAGGAGGTGACTTGAATCTCCCGTTACATTCTCATAAACAGAAAAATTTGGGAAAAGGTGTACGTGTGGCGGTCATTTGGGATGCGTCCATGCACTCTGTTCCTGGCGAGAAGTGGTGTGAGTGAAAAACAGATAATCATCCAGAAGATCCTTTAATAATATTCCCCACCTTAGGTCTGGATGTCTCATATCTGAATATTCTCAAGATGTGCTTTTATGCTCCAAACATTAAACTGGCCATAAAAATAAGATTGGCTCCAATGACTTATTTCATAAAGAAGATAGTAGAAAAATGGAAACATCTTCAACTTATGGAACAGAATGTACTGAAACCTCAAAATGAGCTAAGAACAGCCACATTTTTTTTTGAAAAACATAGATATAGAAAGTCGAAACTGTGATCGTATCCATGGATAAGACTGGGACTCATACAGAACCTGTGATATCTATCAGTGCATTTCTTCCTTCCAGTTCTCCTCATAGCCACTAAATTGTTCCCTAATTGTAAAATGCTAACTTGTGAAAGTCAACATTCTGTAACAGGCCTCAGGCCTTTCTTGGTATGGAGGGCTGTATAGAAGGCTGTGTGACCTATTTCTAACAATCTTTCCTTCTGTTCCTCTGATTTTAATTTTTTTCCTTTTCTTTTCCACCTTTCTCTTTTCCTCTGTTTTTGTTGTTATTTACTGTTGTGTGTGCTATAGAGATGCTGTGGTAGCTGTGGATCGCACAATCTCAAAGGAAAATGATAACTTCCAACCCCACAAGCGCACTCGTCTTTATGGAATAACTACAGCCTTGGCTCAGTGTCCACAAGGTAATTTTAGGTTCCTCTTTTATTTACAAGCAGCCATAGAATTTGAAACGGTAAAGAAATTGCTTACCTGGACCTGCATGTCCCGGCGGTATGGGGAAGGTGGGATTTGATGCCTCCTCCCTGAAGATACCACCATCCTTTAGCAGCTGGCACGCATGTGCTGGGCTGGGTCACGTGATGGGGGCAGAGAGCAGGGTTATTTAAGCCCGGCTCCCCCACCCATATGGCCAGATCTGCGGAACAACACAACCCGCCTGCCTACCCTTGGTACAGCGTGTGAATCCAAGTTGCTTCAGGGCCAGGTAGGAATTTTTTCTCCTTTTTGTCAGAGGGGGTACCTACCCCATACTGGAGCCAAATAGGATATGGGGATATGGGGAATTGGCTTTGGCTGGTGTCAGCAAATTGGAGCTAATTGGGTGTGGGAGAAGGGGCAAGGCTCCAATGTGCACTGTTGGCACCTATTTGAGTGTAGTTCCCAAACCTCCTCTTTAAGGTCATGAGACTCAGTGGAAGGGGAAGGAGGCGGCCTGTGAGGATAGGCTAGTTTGGGGCTTCTCACCTGCAGGGTCCTGGGACTTTGGTGGGAACCCAACTGGTTTTTCCTCCAACTAAGGGCAGCCGCACAGCAGCCCAAGAAATTTGGGTTGCCGAATGGGGCCCAGGTGTGTTGCCCGGGGGGCTGAGGAGGTGGTCAAGGGAGTGACACTTGGCCTCAGCTGGACCTTCAGCAGGCACCTTTCTCCCCCTCTGCCTCTACTTTCTGTAAATACTTTGGTCAATAAAGTGAGCCTTTTATCTCAATGTAATGTGTATGTTCTCTTTATTCTGGAGGTGGGGTATCAAAGAGTTATCCCACATTTTCAGAAAGTTATTTCAGGCATAGCCAGAATCCAAAGGGGTGTGTCTGCTGATTGATTACATTCCATCACTTGAAACAGGAGGGAAGTGATTCCCTCTTTTCCTGCTGCAGCTCCCCTCATACAACCCAAAGGGTGATCTGCAGGGCTGAGAAACAGAATCCCTCTGGAACTGGTTTTCATGCAGTGCAGAGAGCTGGAAGGGGTGGGGAGGGAAGTTCCATTGTGCTAGTGGTCAGCTGTCAGCACAATGTTGATTTTAAGCCCATGGCCAATAAAGATCAAGTTCATTACCCACCCATAGGTATATGCATAATGTTTTCCCTTTATTACATGAGAATTGGTGATTTTTTCTTTTGCAGTTTACTGGACAGATAAACATTTTGGGGCTTTCAAAAGGAGACTGAACTAATCTTTGTATTAATGTGGTATTCATGTTTTACAAAAATGTTGCATTAGTCCTCTAATACATTGATCTTGCTTTATTTTGGAAGCTAAGAAACACCAATTGCCCACACTGCCATTCCAGTTGTTTAACAAATAGAAAATGAAGCCATTTTATGAATATGTAAAGTGCCTAGTTAAACAAACAAAGATTCAGTGCACCACATGGACTCTGAAGCTGGAAAACATTGAAGATAGTTTTGCCCAAAGATTAAAATCCTCCTTTGTTAGATTTATCAGCACACTGTGTTCAGAAAAGGAGTCCCACTTGCTTAGTTTATTATTTCTGGACTGACTGGCTTGGCTAGAGCTTGAAATCAGGTTCCCTTGTGCTAGGTGTAGAATTTTGAGATGCAAGGTAGGAGTGACACTTTTCCTAGGAAATGCAGCCTGTGCATACCATCATAGGCTCATCAAGGGGCTAACATCTAGCTCTGGGCAAGTTTTATAAGACTGTTCTCTAAGCATATGTAGAGAAAAGGAGACAGTAAGAGAGAAAGAGAGGCTGCTTCTCTTTCTCTGGAAAATTCTAACATGTTCCATTTTGCACAAATATCTTTCTCCCTTTTTGTGTCCCTTAAGATTTAGAGATATTGGAGGTTGCCTTCCACTCAGACTTCTAGTCCATTTAGCCAAGTATTGTCAATTCCAAGATTTCTTAGCAATGTATGGAGATCTTTAGGTATCCCCTGGAAGTTCTCCTTTCAAGCATTAATCAGACTTGACCCTGCTTAGCTTCTAAAATCAGACAAGACTGGGTTTGTTCAATGTGGTGTGGCCATTTCTGCTGCTTTGCTGTGTTTACTCCTCCCTTAGGTTTGTTGTAAGAGGGCAGAATTACATCATACAGGACACTATGGCCAGAATACTACAAGTGGCTTGCAGTGACATAAACCTCAGTTATATTAGCACAAATGCTTTTCAGATGTTGCATGAGGAAGTATTCTGTAGCTCTCTCCACAACACCTTTGCCCCAGGAGTTGCTCCCAGCCACTAACTGGCCATGGGAGTGTACCCAGGAATGGTTCAGCTGTTCTTGCCTGCTCAGGAATGAAAACTAAAGAAACAGGTTTTTTCCCTTTCTTGAGAGCGATGGCTGCTGTCTCCTCTTCCTGGATGCACCCTCACAGCCTTTTGGTGACTGGGAGGAGTGGAGCTCTACTTGAGAGCCTCTAACTGCCCTTCCACATCTTCGTGTTAGTTAATTACTGAGCTAACTAAAGCTACCTAGCTCACTAAAGGACAACAGAGTTGCAACCAGAGGAGTTTCTTTGTTCTGTAATTGGAGGGCTATTGCTGAAAAGGCTGTCTTTGGTACTGCTCCAGTGCATTCTACACAGGGCTGTTTCCAAAACCAGCTACTGCATTCTCCAGTGCCTGAAGCTTCCAGAGTTTTAGCTGACATGGCTTGCTTGCATCATCACTTGGTATGACTTAAAAGAACTTCACAGGCGATGTGATTATGAGCCCAGGTGCCCATTTTTAGAGGGATTGGGACCCAAGAACTTGAAAGACCACCACCTCCCCTACTGAAGTCATCAATTGATGCCCTTCTCCAAATACCTCCTCCTTGAGGGGTATGATGAATCACAGTAACCAAGAGTGGGGTTAACTAAGAGTCATGATCTCCCATGTGAGAAGGATTATGCTGGCTTGTGCATATAAGCCAACCAACCTAGAACCAAAAGTGTCTGAACTGCCCCAAGATTTTTCCTCTCTACTGCTTTCATTTAAATATACAAAAGCCTAACAGAAACATGTAGTGAACATGCTCTTTTATTTCCTTTACAGGGCATAACTATTGTTCAGTGAACAATGGTGGGTGTACTCATCTATGCCTGGCTACCCCAGGGGGCCGTTCTTGCCGGTGTCCTGATAATACCATTGGAGTGGATTGTATAGAAAGAAATTGAGAGGAACAGCATGGAATATGACAAGCCACCTTTTGGAAAGGTACAGTAACTAGCTAAAGAGTCAGTCAGTAGAAAGAAAGATCCCAAAGAGAAGATTCCCATACTGCCTGCAGATAGAGGTCGTGAAGCACACGTACAAGAACCAGCAGTGACTGTATCATGGAATATTGTCATATCTGTGCAATCATCTGTTGTACACTTCCTTCTCCTTTTTCCTCCATTCCTCTCTCTTTTTAAACTCTCGTAAACATCTGTATCTATGCTAATACCTCCTAGACCAGAGCTTTCCAAACTTTTCATGTTGGTGACACACTTTTTAGACATGCATCATTTTGTGACACAGTAATTCAGTTTTACTAGCAAACAGGATGTTAAACTCACCCCTCATAAGAGATACAGACATATACATAAACTGTAATAACGAAACATATGGAGACACAACATATCTCATGAAAACCTTTCATATATTTTTAAAAATATATGATTTATAAATAATAACATACATTTCCAAGATTGTAGGTGATACACCTACACACTTGAGGCGACACACTAACTTGTCACGGCACACCGTTTAGAAAGCCCTGTCCTAGACAATTTTTTGTGCAAATTGTAGTAAGGATTGAAAAGAATTAGAAACTAGGATCCAAAACATTCTTGATTTTTTAGGGGGGCACATAAGGCTATTTTGACAATCCATTTACCAATTAACTTTCTACTGGTGCAGCTAATTTTTTAAAATCTGAATATTGGGCAGTGAAGCTTAGGGACAGAGTAGGGTGAAGTGGTTGAAATTCCACTTGTAAAAGTTTTTTTTCTTTTCTTTGTTTTTGTAATAAGAGCAAGTCACCTAAGCAAAGGGAATCCCATATTCAGTAGATCCTTCTCCCAAAGGTTTTAACTGTTACAAACACTTCTGTGGATTTTTAATATCTGGTGATATACTACTATTGCAGTGCTTAATTTGAAATGATTAAACTAAACTGGTGCTAGAAATGGTTAGTTTGTCCATTCAGGACTAGTCTTAATGTTGCTTTTAGTAGAGTTCCTCTCCTCCAGCTTTTTCATTGGGATTTTCCAAAAGAAGTTATCAAAGGGTGATTCTTTCATCAGCCACTAATACTGGCTAGTTTCATCAGGACAATAGTAAGATAAACTAGCCCGCTGCTTGCCTTTGTCTTTCTAGATCTGAATGTCTTCAGTTAAGCATAAATTTGAGCTGACTTTTAGGTAGATCTAGTCAAATATTCTTCACTTTTAAGTCCATTTCTTCAGACAGTTCCTTTCTAAATATTACACAACCCCATTTTTGCTGTAGTTTTAGATATACCTTACTTTTGCATATAGCATGAGCAATCAGGATGGTGAAGCAATCTTTCAGGTAGGCAGAATGTTTTCAGTGTTCGGTCTGATGTCTTAGGCCACTTCCACACTAGACTGTTATAGTGCTGTTATTCCACTTTCAACATCCTATGGAATCCTGGGGCTTGCAGTTTAGGGAGGGGCTTTTGAGGACACTCCCTAAACTGTAAACCCCAGGATTTGATAGGATGTTGAAAGTGGAATAACAGCACTATAACAGCCTAGTGCGGAAATGGCCTTAGATATTCCCTTCCTGAAGTAGTGTTCAGAATTAGCAAAATGTGCTGTATAAGCAGGATATAGGTTTTAAAGCATTTCCAAATTCTTCTCCTATTGCATTTTTAAGAAGCATGTTTCTGCTAGAAAAAGAAGTACATCCAAGAAACAAGCAAAATCCATTGAGATAACAACTAATTCTAAATACCCATTTTTTTGAAAGGACACAGAAGGTTAGACTTCAGAAAATACTGTTCACAAGACTCCATTAGTATTAAAACAGAGCCAGTTTTGAAGCTTCATATCTGACAGCTTTTTTTCTTTTTATATTTATCACTAAAATATCAAATGCTATATTAAATCTTTTAATTTTTGTATAACTCTTGTATAACTTTAATGCATTTAATTCTTACACTCTATTAGACATGTCTACAAAAATGTAAATACTGAAAATTGTACTGAAACAAAAGGTGCTTTTAATAAGTGTTCTTCAAGTGTTATTTCATTTTCAGGTGACAACACAAAAGGTTTACGCATTGTACGGCGACTCACAGCACTGCCAATAAAATGATTGTTTTGTTTTTTATAAAAAAAGAAAGTTGTACTTGGAGCATAATACAATGTCTTCATATTTTTTTATATAAAAACAAAGTTTTAGACTCACTTTTTCCACCATTCTGTGTCTGTGTTGCCATATAGGTCTGCTATGCTTTGTAATATGTAGTTTAGCAAACACAGGCAGTCCCATGAATTACTGCCAATCTTACAGACATGTGGATACATTCTTAGCACATGATTTATTTGCAGCGCTGATCAAAAAAATCCTCAAACTGTTCATCCAACATTCAAAAGCCATAGTATAAAATATTTGGCTGTATAAGAACACAAATCACAATCCCAGAGAAAGATAAGGAACATACTATTCCCCAGTGCAACAGCTTAGTTCAGCAATGGACCGTAAAGAACAGAACTTCATGGTAACAAAACAGTTGGGGTTGTATGTTTTTCTTGGGGGGGATTGAGTTGCAGCTCCTACAGTTCCTCATTATTGGCCATGTTTTCTATGGCTGATGGGACATATAAGCCAAAAAACCCAGAGACCTACAGTTGCTCAACTCGGATCTGTGGTTTCCATCAGGTTGTTGCTTTTGATGACTCTGTTAGAATCCAATTATCACAGTATATTCTGGAAATATGTCTGGAAATATTCTGGAAAGATGTCTTTTTCAAGAAATGTCTTTTTCAAAGTCCAGACATAATTAAAGGCATAAAAGAAGCACAGACCACCAAGATATGGAATATAGAAGACCTTCAATACACCACTAGCATAAAGGCACTTGAACAGGATTTTCCTTCCCTCATAAATCTAGGTGAAATTAAAAGACCAGACCTGGTGAGTCAAGGGATATAACTTTATGTAGGGAAAGAAATACACGTCTGTCTGCTACCCCTACAGGCCAGAATCTAAAGAGACTGGGAGCCCTGAACCATGAGCTTGTGTACTCTAAGGTAGTTTGTCAAGGTTGCCAAGTCACAACTGGAAAGTGCATATTCTGGGAAGTTCTATCAAGCTCAGAAAATGTAATGAAGTTTTGACTATAGCCTAAATGTTAGTTGGCCATATACAGCCTCTTTTCCCCTATCCTTGCTACATAACCCATTCTCTAGTTTGGAATTGAAATATATCATGTAACCTTTACAGTGCCAGCTTTTTCTTTTGGAGGAAGGCCAAGGCAATACAAAAGCATTTTGCTAGGGCAGCCCATGAGAAGCCATGTTAGTTTCCTTTTTAGCACCCTAAAGTCAGCCTCTGCAAATGTCAGTCTGTTCCAGACTAATTTTCTCACACAACAGTCTCATGCTTCTATCAAAGAATTCTAAACGGTATACATCGGAGTTGTCTAATTTTACTCGTACAACAATTCTAAAGTAGGTTTAGCCTAGGAGGCAGTGATTTGTCCAAGATCACACAGTGAATTTCATTGTTTTGGAGGGGTCTGAATATATTTCCTGAGTTCAGTGCTGTTCAGCTCTGGCTCTCAGTATGAATTAAGCTAGATCTGATTTAATCTGTTGCAATAGAATCCATTTCCTATTGAGGTGGTCCCATACTGCTCTGGTCATATCTAGGAAGAAATCACACAAGCAAGACCAAATGATACGTTTACTCCCAGCCCATTGGTGCCAGCCACTTGGATAGATACAATGCTGGTATGGAAGGATCCATGACATATGAGTTGGACGATGCAGCAATGACACTCAAGGCCTTGTATGAATTGGAGCTGACAGACCCACTGTGAAACCTACAGAACCAGGAAATAAATGCTTAGATAAGAATTAAAGACTAGCCCTCAGTAAAAACCACAATATTACATGCATCCTACAGTTTTGGGCCTTGTGACATGACACTGTAAGTTCCTCCTTGCTTTCTCAGATATGCAAAAGAGATGCTACTCCATTGCCTATGTTTTTACAGCTGTGAAGAATATGAAGCTGTGAAACTGTGCCTTATCTGTGAAGGTGCCCAATGGAGTATGTTCCTATTGGAAGCACCTTTAGACACCTTTCTTCTGGTATTTCAACAATTAAAACCTAGCTGTTTAGAGAGGTGTTTCATGTGAGGTGAAGATGATTAATTTAGGACTTTTACCATCAGCAACTGCTTTTTAAGATACTCGTACGAGCAAATTTTATGTGCATTTGCATAGGCTTAAATCTCATTGTTAGTCCCAGCTAGAAAAGACCCATTCAATCAATGGAACTGACATAAGTGTTGATTTACTGAGTTGTCATTGATTAATGGATCTGCTGTAATTGCAATTAATAATTATTTATTAAAACTTTTTTTCTCTTTTGTGGTTTGTATTGTTTTTAGTATGTCGTGCACTGTATCATGTACCACTTTTAGGCAAGTGAGAATGCAGAAAAAAGATATTTGAATAAAAATAAATAAATGCATGCTGGCAGAGTGTTGTTCCAGGCAAATGTGTCAGTGGAAATGCTGAACATTAAAGTCTTCTTAAATCCCACAGGTTAAGCAAATGATAGCCTGCAACTGACACTGTTGATAGTTGGTGTATCTCAAATTTCAGAGTGCCTGAAAATTGCCCCAAGAAAGAACGGAAACATCCAGACTGCTATAAATTGTTGGTCTGCTGCATTGGAGAAATATTTAGCAATAAATGTTAACTGTGTTATATTAGGTTTTGATTCCTGTGATTTATTATATCCATGAGATTCATTCCTCGGGCTACTGCTGTTAGCTCAAGAGAACCTGAAAAGTGGGAACATCCCTGGTAGGAGTATTCGAACTTAGAAAAATGCTTATCTGGCATTTCTCTGATTACACAGTTTTGTCACAAAACACTGGATGTTAACTTGGTGGAACATAATTAAGAATGACAGGAGATTATTAGAGGATAAGAGGATAAATGGCCCCTCAATTACAATGTCATACTTCATCAGTTTAATTTAAAGTTAAACATGGTCTGATTCTCAATGCAAGCATTTCATGGTGTATTGCTCAGGTCTAGAACTTGTAGCAGTAGCAAAACAATGTGAAACATCTGAAGAAAAGGCTTGGAAGTTGGGAAAGCAAACTTTTAAAATAAAAGCTTGCTAAATTCCAGCCCCACAGACAAATTTCATTTTATATGGGTGTGCCTACTCAGACTACTATTATACTACTTCCAATCAAATAGTTGAGGCAGTGCCAAAACACAGTTCCAAAAAAATTTTGAAATAAGGCTGCCTCAACAAATTCTGGGGATTGTTAATTGCTAGAAGTGTCTCTATGTCTTTCTCTGTGCAATAATGGTAGCTATCATCTTTAAGCTTGGCCATTATCCTGTGCTACAAACTGCCACAATACCAGGAAGGGAGTAAAATGACATGACTGGCGACCAAAGAGAATTTAGTCAGCCTTGTTGTGGGATCTTTAAATTAACAATTTGTTTTGCAGTCTAAGGGAAGCTGAAGAGCAGCTACCTTCCAGAGACTCAAATCCATTGTATAACCAAGAGAAATCAGGAGAGAATGACTGTAATGGGTATTTAGAGAATATAATTGGGCATAATTTGTTCCTGTTATGTGCTGCCAAGTCATCTTCAACTTACGATGACACTAGAAACGAGACCTCCATGAGCTCTGGTCATCAACAGCCCTGTTCAGGTCTTACAAAGACAGGGCCATGGCTTCCTTTATTGAGTCAATCCATTAGTAATGTCTTCCTCTTTTCCTACTTCCTTCAAATTACCTGCCTATTATAGTATCCAAATATGTATCCAATAATGTATCCAAAATATGATAGCCTCAGTTTAGTCATTTTGGCTTCTAGTGAGAGTTCAGGCTTAATTTGCTATTAGATATTTATCTTTTTGGCGGTCCATGTTGTCCATAGAACTCTCCTGTAGCAGCAAATTTAAAATGAGTTCATTCTCTTCAGGATATTATTTTCATGTTTCTCTAATAGATATTAATGTTTCAAAAATACTGGCACATGCCTTCGGTCTATGTTAGATAGAGTCAGGAAGAGGTGCTCTGTAACATTCTGCAGTCGTTGTAAATGTTTATGTGTATATATTATGTAATTTAAGGTGTGATGTAATGTTTTATACTGTAAATATGTTGCATGATTCGTTGTATGCCTTTTCCTTGGCTACACTAGAGGTAAAGATATTTTCACATACATAGTACCTGTGTAGCCACAAAACGTAAGAAGGGTTTCACCGCAAAATAGAGGCCTAGCTCATAAACTGGAAGATTGAGAGAGTTACAGGGGAGCTGAGTCCTGAGGTTGGAGCCAAATGATATCATCCCCAAGGAATATAAAAGAGAATCCCTGAAAAACAGTGTTATTTTAGTTTGGAAAGACAACTCTCCTGTCCAACATCCTTATATCTGTTGACAGAAGGGTGTGATGTATTTCTGTGAAGGTGCAATGTGCTTCTGTGATTGTACATATAAATATATTCTTCTAAGGAGTGTGAATTTACTTTTTCCCATATACAAATAGTGAAGAAAGCTTAACTTCTTTTCAAAGATCAAAGGCTTCTTCTAGCTGTTTTAGCTATTCATCCATACAACCAGAGAAGGGAACAGAGCTGGATAATAAGTGTGTTTTTTGTGTTCCTTCCAGTCATTTCTAATTTATAGTGACCCTACGGTGGACCTATCTATGGGCTTTCCTTGGCAAGATTTGTTTAGAGGGAGTTTGCCCTTGCTTTCTGCTGAGGCTGAGAGATTGTGACTTGCTTAAGTTCACCCAGTGGATTTCCATGGCCAAGTATGCATTTGAACCCTGGTCTCCCAATGTCCAACACTAGTCCAACACTCAAACCACTATGCCACACTGGCTCTGAATAATAAGTGTGTCTTCCAGTAACATAGGAATGGCAAACAAGTGGCCCTCTGTATGTTGCTGGATAGCAAGTTCCAGCACTGCTAGCCAGCATAGCAAGAAATGGTGGGAAGTGCAGCCCAACGCAATCGGGAGGGCCACATGTAATGTGTAATACATGTAACTGTGTAACCACAGTTGTAATGTGTCTTCAAATCGTTTCCAAACTATGACAACCCTAAGATAAAGCTACAATGGGATGAGGGGTTTTTTTGCAAGATTTATTTAGAGGAGGTCTGCCATTGCCTTCCTTTTAGGCTGAGAAAGTGTGAGCTGCCAAAGGTCACCCAGTGGGTTGCTATGGCTGAGCAAGAATTTAAACTCAGCTCTCCCAGAGCCCTGGTCCAACACTCAAACACTACACCATTTTTGCTCTTCATACTATTAATCTGCATAAAGTGCCAGGCTTGTATTTGAAGACAGAGTGCAGAACTCTGGCAGCATGGCAGCATGGCAGTCATAAGAGTAGTGTATATATACTTGCAGAGAGGTATCAATAGAGAGCCAGTATGGGGTAGTGGTTGGACTACAACTCTGGTGACAGGGGTTCAAATCCTCACTTGGCCATGAAAACCCACTGAGGGGGACCTTGAGCAGGTCACACACTCTCAGCCTCAGAGAAAGGCAAATGCAACCCCCCCAACAAATCTTACCAAGAAAACCCTGTAATAGCTCCTCCTTACTGTTGCCATAAATTGGAAATGACTTGACACCACCACCAGCACCACAATGAGGTACCAATAGGTATTGATTTTTTGCTTTTATTTTCTTGCAAGCAAGATGACTCATTTTCTCTCAGTGTATGATATTAGGGTACATTTTAATGTATAGCATTTCGTGTAGAGTGCTAACACACACACTCACAAACAGCTTTGCTAACATTCTTTTCAGTTTCAAGTTCCCTCTGCATGAATGGAAAGCTTTTGAGTCCTGGTGAGAATGGGTAAGGAAGGGTGAGACAAAAGTAGTTTAAAAACTGTCAGCTCAGGGCTAGGTTGGGGATTTGCAAAGATGAGCTGGGATAGGATCACCCTCACATTTAAGAAAAAATAGCTGGTGCTATTGTTGATAGTGGTACATCACAGAAACAAGGCAAAGTGAAGTTCTGTGAGAAGTAGATACACTGTACATTCAAACAATGAAGAAAAGCAGTGCTTGAAAGACATCCTTCTGAATAGCCCCACTCAGTCTAGGGATGTGTATTGGAAGGAGACCCAATGATTTTAGGTCACTCTTTCTGTGTATCCATGTAAATATAAGCATTTTTTTTTTGGTGGGCAGAGGCATAATTATTTGTTTCTTGAATAACGTCTTTGCTCTCTGAGGCCAAATCATGACAGTTCAACTAGTCTATAATGTTCGTGTGATGCCACAAGGTTTTGATGCTAGCTTTGAAATTCACAGGTATCTTTATTCCTTGCAGACTTAATTCTGTATGGAACAGAAACTTTTTGACAAGTAAATACATTTACAAGGAACTCTTGAGAAATTGTCTGCTAGTTCTGGATATATATGTACTGGATAAAAGTCAAAATGCATTTCACCTTTTGCATCAATAAATACAATTACTTAGGATATGAGAGGAGTTACACTTCCATAGCTCCTTCAACTTTTCACCAGATCTTGATAGATTAGATTTCAAAATTAATTTGTTAATGTTTGATCATTAGAAATGGGATTAATCTGATGCTATTGGCATAAGTAACTGAAATCACTGAATTATGTTAATTTAATGCTCAATTCCTTGGTCATGAGATTTTTATAAAATGTGTGTACACTGTTGAAGAAGGGGATGGGCAAAAAGCAAGAATAAGGAATGAAGAGAAAAGGAGGACAAAGAAGGACATGGGGAGGTGAAGGAAAAGGTTTCACTTACTAATCCAAGTGCCCAGCATGGTGTCTGCAATGAAAACACTGAAGGAGAATAAAGGAGTTCTTTGCAGTGATGATGATCATTGTAATGATGATGAAATCAACAAAAATTGAGAAGTGAAGAGAGTCAAAATACCCTCTCCTTTCACCACCTAGAAGGATTCCCAACTACTTCCATACATGCCAATAAAGTTGTAATCTTCAGTTCTGAAAGCATTCAGTTCTAAAAGCAAGGCCTGGCTGCTGGAAGACCTCTTGCCAAGCAAACAAGTTATTTCCCCTTCCAACTTCTCCCCCCCCCCATTCCATTCCTCCATCTAATGTAGGGACTCACTACTTTTTCTCTATTCTTTTGCTTCCAGTGGGGGCTCTTTCCTCTGATGTCTATGGAGTGGTCAATCCACTCCAGATTTTAGCCTGAATTTTAAAGGAGCTAGCCAAACAAATTTGGGAGGATAGGATTCAGTACCTTGGAAAGCTCCATTAAAGTTGATATAAGTAAGTAAAGTAAGATGTAGACCAGACTGACAATCAGCTAAAGGATAGGAATAACTGCAGTGTTAATCAATTTATGAAATTAAGCCATGTTACGGGACAACAATCTAACATATTTACAATATAATATATTAACAAATTTTCCAACCTCTTCTTTTCATGCTCTTATGCCACAGACCTTTCTCTTCCACCCATGCTCTGATACCCAAATTGATTTGTGCTGAGGAAAACTGGCAGCAATGGAACACAGGAAAGTAAGACTTCACTGCTTCTCTGATGCTAAAATTCAATTTTATTGTATATAGAGTTCTTGTTCATATGTAGCGAACTCTGCCTCTTGAAACACAACATTCTGGTGCTTGAGTGAGAGCTTCGTATGGAGAGCTGTGGGTCACAGACTAGACCTGGTTACAACATGAGAGGTATAACCCAAGGAACACGACTCATGGCATACGGACATGCCCATATACATTGCAAACATACCCTTTTGTGCATGCGCGCTGCCATTCCCCCCATAACTATGTACAAGAGAGGCTTAACAACTGTAGTGAGCTGGGCCTACACTACCAAGCAGACAGGATTTGGAGTCCATGTTAGCATCATGGCCAAATGTCAACAACTGGCCAGAGGCATGAAAAGGTTCGTTCATGTTAGAGACCTTGTTGGATTCTTTTTTGTGTTCGCTTTGGTATTTCTGGCTGGGAGAAGATAGAAGACTGAGAATGGAGTAGAGTAGCAAATTTTTCTCCCTTGCCAACCTGTTTGTTTGCTTGCTTCCTTCCGTGTTATATAGCCTTTTAATGTCCCTTTTGTGTAGGCCTCACCTTGCAGGGAGTGCACCCTACCTCAGGAGGTCCCCATATATCTAGCTATGAGGGATGTGATCACCAGCCAAGAAATAATCTGGGTGAATTTATTTGGGCACCGAGGTCTACCACTGGCTGTGAGGATACACTGGACTCTTATCAGCAAAAGGGCTGGAATTCTTCTCTATTGTGTACCTTCAATTGCATCATTTACTACCACCAGTTTATTCTATAGCAGTAACATGTGTCAGTGCTGAAAGAACTCTTGGGGAGGTCTGAAAGTACACTTATTTTTGAAATAAAACCACAGCCTCCCCTCCAAACACACGAAGAAGCTGTGATACTGCACAGGCCAGGGGGATACCTGTTTAGAGCTCCTCAGGGTCACTGAGCACCCAGACGAACGAAGAGTTTGGCCAGAATGAAGGAAAGAGGTGCCAGGTACAATCCTACATCTGCTCTCTCAATATATGAGAGCAATGCCGTGAGCATCTCCAACCGACTTTCTTGAGCTTTCAGTCACACAGGCTGTCCATTCGGCTGGTCCGGCCTATGCCTCTAGTAAGTACGTCGTTCTGCTATATGACCTGCTGCTTCCTTCTAATCCTTCTGTCTTTATGTTGTTTTTCTGACCTCAGCCAGCCAATGTGACTCCATCTTCCTCTTACCACAGCACAAAGCCAGGCTCCAAGTTGTTTTGTTGTCACAGTTTACTCCACTACAGTAACGCTGGCACTACCCACCACAGTTTGGTATTTAAACAGCATGGCAGCCCAAGGACAATTCCTTCTTCCACTTCTGATTGTCACCCTCGCCAGGCGTAGCCCTTTCAAATGTGAGTGTGTGCACACACCCACATTCCACTGGCTTTCCCTGCTGAGATGTAGCACACTAGGGGTGGAAGCCATGTGTCCCTCTAGATGTTCTTGGATTACAGCTCACTAGAGTTGCAGTTTGACAACATCTGGTTGTTATGTGCCTTCAAGTTGTTTCTAACTTACAGTGATCCTAAGGCAACCCTATCATGAGGTTTTCTTGGCAAGATTTGTTCAGAGGGGGTTTGCCTTTGCCTTCCTCTGAGGCTGAGAGACTGTGACTTGCCCAAGGTCATCCAATAAGCCTGATCTCCAGAGCCATAGTCCAGCAGTCAAACCACTACACCATGCTGGCCCAGTCACATGATTCCCACCACTGCAGTACACCAAGTACACAAGTGCAAAACAATCAACACAATAAAGAGGTGAGGATGAAAAAAACGTATTGGAATCTTCCTCTTCACCCTTTCTTTTTGTGCTTGAAACCACAATACAGCTGAACTGACAGTTTGCTTAATCCTTAGCTTGAAAATCATGTCTTACAAGTAATATAGTCACTGGGATAGTTTTATGGTTTAACAAGGATATAATATTGCTACATGTCAAATGTAATCTGATGAGTAAGAGCACTGTAGTTGGTGTGATGAGTAACAGTTTGTAGTTCCAAAATTTACTTTTAAAGAATATTTTAGAGGCATAGAGTCCCCTCAGGAAGAAAAGCAGGGTAGAAATAAAGAAGATGATGATGATGGAGATGATGATGATGATGATGAAGATGATGGTAATCCTCCTATCAGTCTTAAGTTCTTTCCCTCTTAAAAGAACAGCACACCACAATAACACACCAATTTAGTTTCTCATCATCACAAAGAGTAATTGTCACAGTTACTTCTCAAACACAGCCACTACCAACAGGAAAGAATTAATTTTAAATAGCAACTTGTTTAAAATTCTGGCATGACCAGACATGAACGACTAGTCACATCAATAAACTGTGGCTGATACCTGTTGCTGAAATAGGTAGAATAGCCAATAGAGGAAGCTGTTCATGACATGACATCTCCTCTATTTCCCCAAACACTGCTGTTTTTCCTAAACAGCTAATAGCCAGCCCCTCCCTAAACTGCAAACCCCAGGATTCCATAGGATGTTGAAAGTGGAATAATAGCGCTATAACAGTCCACTGTGGAGATGGCATGACAGTACAATTGCAGATGTCGTGAGGCCTTGTAAGCTTTTATATCTGGCTGGCTGATAATGTTTCTACATCTATTTACCAACCTGGCCACTGTCATCTCTTGAAGCAATAATCTGTCTGGCTGATGCGTGCATCTGGCTGCAAGACAATACAGCACTGTCATCATGTTTCAATCAGGGAGAATCAGTGGCAGGAAATGTGATTAGGTACAGCCTGCAGCAGCGCCTCATCTTCTTCGTTTAGTCTAGACTCTACACAAATGAGTTGTCCAGACATCCCCTCTATTTCCCCAAACACTGCTGTTTTTCCTAAACAGCTAATAGATCCTCTTTAAGGCCTCTGGGCTTGTTTCAGACGTGCCCTTCTTAACATTATGTCAAGGATAAAAAAAATGTTATGATGCCTTAAGGATGACAGATCTTAATTCCCCTCTAGCCTTCAATGTAAAATGGCAAAGAAGAGAGGAGCTTTCTCATCACATCCACCTCCATGTGAAGAGCTGCCTGCTCCATTTGAGACTTCTAGATCTCTAAATCAGGAATTCTACACTAAATTCTACACTAAATCAAGTGTAGAAGGGGGCCATTTTTTTTACCCCTTCAGCCCCCTGATGGGCCACAATGGCAACCCTGACATGACTAGTAGTGACATGATGTCACTTCTGGTTTCAAAGTTGCCTGGTTTTCAGCCAATTTTTCTGTTTGTTTCACAGGTTAGAAACATGGGGGGTAGGGTCCCAATCACTCCATTTTGTAGTAATTTTTACACATTTTGAGCCATCTACCTGATTTTTTTTAAAAAAAAAGAGTCTGGGGCTCTTGGGGGGTTTCAGGAATTGCACTTTGTGGACCCAAGGGCCACCGGTCGCCCACAAGCCATGACTTTTCCATCCCTGCTATAAATGATCACAGAATAAAAGTTCTACTGGGACAAGAAAACAAGACTATGCGGAAAGGAGATATATATTTCTCATTCTTTTACCAGATTCATGGCTGAGGTTGGAGATAAGGTATAGGAAGAAGATTTGGATTCGGCCTCGTAAGCACAGGCAGTTGAAACTGATCATGGCATGAAGATACAGGTGTTGGAAAAGAGGATTCAGAAGCCAAAACAAATAGTGAAAATAATCTTTATCTATTCTATTAGAAAGATAACAAACAATATATCTATATCAAAGCAATATTCAAAACAAATACAGTCAAAGTATTAGAATAAACAAAAACAATAAGGCAAGCAAAATAATACAAAATAGCAAATGTACCAAACAGTAAAAAAAGAACCACACCAAAACAGAGTCAAACAAAATGCATTGTGAAAAAGGAAGCCACCAAGTTCACCGTAAAAAGCTAGCCTTATAAAGGCTCTACAACTGAGTTAGATATTACATACAGCTGAAGGCCATTTCAATCTCAGCAACACACCATTAACACCATAATGACCAAAGTTCCAGTTCTTGTCCATATTTCAACAAGAGGAAGCTGTCTTTCTACTGAGTCAGAGCAGCCATGGCCCAAGACATTTTGCTGCCTGAGGCTGAGACACCATCCCCCCCCCCCATGTATTGAAGGTGAATGAACTATCAGATGAACTGCACTTTAACAGAGGCACTCAGATAAGGTTCTCTACTATGCCTGAAGGCAGCAGGAAAGTTTAGGAAGCGCAGGACAGGCTGTGTGGCATATACAGCTTTAACTTACAAAAGAGGGGTAAGAATTGGGATTTCGGGAGGAATGAGGGGGATGCTGTCCCTGCCGCTGAGGCAATTGCCTCATTCTGCCTAACAGTAGGCATGACCCTGTGTCAAAGCATTGGTCCTTCTGGCCCAGTCTTGTTCGTTCAATTGGCAGTAGGTCTCCAAGGACTTTTCCTGAGACTATTTTGACTGAACATGGCAGAGATTGATCCTGGGACTATATGTGTGCCAGCTTCTTGCTTTTTCACAGTTACGGCTTTATATGTGGATTACAGCAGGGTGCATTTAGTTAGTGCTTTTATTCCAACATTTGGCAACTTTTTGAACAAAAATTTCCTGGATTTAGACACCTTGAAGACTTGAGTTGAGCACCACTGAAGATAACATTGGATCTAGAACACACCATTCCAGATGATAAGCATGGCACAGATTTTGAGGCGATAGGGCCTCCCTTCTTTCTCTTCTATGGACAAAAATGGACTGTCAGCAGAAATCTATTCACAGATCTTGAAATTTAACCACATTCAACATGGTTGGTATGGCAAAAATTAGACTATTATTTGGTGGATTGCATCATCCATTGTAAAGAATGCATGCATACTGGCTTTCAGGTGTCTATTGTTAAGTCTTTGGCAGGTGTGTCCTCCAGGAGTCTACACCAATTAATTCGACTGAACTGAAATCTTAAGAGGCAAAAAATTCCAGAGGTGAGAAAGAATTAGGTCATCTTGATCAGCTCTTAACAATAGGATATGGGTGAATTCCTTGTTGGTTTCTGCACATGTTTTTAAAACTCTTTTGCAACTACCCTGATTGTTTCCATAGGCCAAAAAAGGTTATTGGCTTCTCATATTTTGCAATTGTTCTTCCGTTTCTTCACTTGGCCTCTTTTGCTTTTGTTCTAACAACTGTCTTTATGTCTTTCCATACCAAGTCCTCATGTGTTGACTGGATGTTTCATTCTTGTTTAATAAATCGCTCTTTTCTCCACAGTGGGTAGAAAATTTCCTCTACCTTAATGTCCATTTACTGAATATCCAGATACTTTCACTACTTCTACCACGAGGGGGCTCTGTGGATCCATAAACTCAGTTTTCCCCTACGGCGTGCAGCCATTTGCTAAGGACTGGATTTTCTATTTTCTCTCTACAGTATTATTTTTCACCTTCTGCAATAACCTCTGAACTCCCTGCAATCCTCTTTTTACCCTGAAGTCCAGCAGCTGCTCAAATGAAAGTAGTGGTAGCACTTCAATATTTCTATTGTTGTAAGCTAGCAAGTTTGGAGGGTTTAATAACTCCAAGAATATCGTTACAGACTGCCTTAATTAGTAATTTAAATGGTGGTAAATAGCCCACAAAGACTAAGAAGCAGCTGGAAACTCTTCTGGAAGATGAAAACGATTTTGATGAAAGGACATGATGCCCTTTCTCCATTTACTCCTATGTATTTGAAGGGAAAAACAAAACAGGAAAATGCCAATGTTGAGGGAGACACTCTGTAAGAATCTGGCTTACTAGAGATCTGATGTGGGAGCCCAGGCAAGGGCAATGAGAGGGGAGTGGCCAATTTTTACCCCTCCCCTCATGGACTGTACCGCAGTGTTGGTGATACAAAAAAGGTGATAGGTGTCACAGCATTTTTGGCTGGATTTGTGAATGAAAATCAAGGGTTTTTTTGTGGGGTGAGGGAAGAAGGCCAACTACCACATCTGCAAACAGCTGGGTGGTTGAGTGTTTTTGTTTGTTTGTTTTTTGTGATGGGGGCAAAAGCTGCCTGAAAATCATGCACATTTTTAAATTTCGGGGCGATTTGGGAGCTGTGAAGAATTGCCAGGGGCCTTCGGGGGCTGCAAAAGTGGGTCACAGGAAACGCACATGGCCTGGTCCCAGCTCTTTCCCCACTGTGGTGTGGGCTCTCTTTTCTGAGAGTTTGATCCATCCTTCCACCTAGGCTCAATTCCTATATTTGCAAATAAATGCCAAACTTACATTATACAGTAAGCCTCCAGGGTCTTTTCTGAAGAAAGCCACATGTTAGTAATCGCAATTACCCCCTTCTGCTAAGAAAGGAAGATGGGCAACTTTCAGGGATTGGTAGGCTGTGTTGCCCCCCAGCAGGACCTAAGAGGACAAGTCCCTGCCACACACCCCATCAGATTTTTCAAAAAAGTGTTCCTCTAATCTCCCCTGGTTCTATAAAGGCCTAAAGCTTACTTCAGTCACTGCAGACTGAGTTGAAAGGGCAGGAGCAGTTTGCACTTTATTAACTCAGCATGGGGAGGAGAGGAAAGGAAGAAGCAGAATCTTGCCCTTCTCAGCAGGCTCAGGCAAAAACAAACTGCTGCAACCTCTTCTAGCTTGTGTGTCCTTGCTCATTACAGCTTCTTCCATCTTGAACATATCCTGATGTTGTTAGGCCATGTGTGTCATGGTTTTCATCTGTGGCATGATATAGCCACTAGGAGGTATGGGGGCATTTCAGTAAAAATCTTATAAAAATTAATTAGGGGCTGGGGAGACCCTTCAACACCAACCTTGGAAATGCATATGGTCTACAGGCAATCTTTCATCCATCACTGGGTATCCAGTGAGTATCCAGATGTTGGAAGGAATGAGGGCTTTTAAAAGCAGAGCTATCTTTAAAGACTTACTCCTCTGTTTTAAAATTCTTGTTGCAACAAAGATGTGACAAATTCAAAAATAATGTAACAAGAAGAGCTCAAGTTACCCTGATTGTTACACAAATGACAAAATGAGTAATGCTTTCTAGTTTTAAGAGCTTTAAAGCAGTGGTTCTTAACCTGGCGTCCAGGGATCTCTGGGGGTCTACAGAGCTTTCACAGGGGTCCACAAAGCCCAGCTGCTGGACACCAACAACTGAGGCAACAACAGGGACTTGTCCAAAGTCACCCAGTGTCTGAGCAAGGATTTGAATCCTAGTCTCCAGAAGACCTAAATAAACAAATAAATATTTGAATATTTAAATAAAAAATTGAATAGTTACATCTAAATTTAAATATTTAAATCTTGAGTTAAGTCTTGAGGATCCCTGGCAACAAATTATATTTACAGAGGGTGCCAGGTAAAGAAAAGATTAAGAACGACTGTTTTAAAGTTTAAACTACACTTTCAGAGGCATTTTGAGATGAATTTGCATGCCATTCCCTAAGTAATGAGAGTATAGTGAGCAATGGAACAATTGCTTTGAAGCACTCTCATGAGTAATGGGAACAAATAAATAACGTTTCAGGCTCAGAAGGAAACGATATCCTTCCACTTGCCATTAATGATGTGTGAACGAAATCCACTTTTATAGGGCTCACAAAATGTTGCCCAGTCTCCCCCTACATATTACACCTCCCGTGTGACAGAGAGATGAGATCATGCCCTTAGGGCTCCCATGGCCTGTTGCATAGAGCCTGTTGCACGATTGTTGCATAGAGCCTCTGTGCATGCCTGCAGTATTCTGAACACACAGTTGGAAACTCTGGAAAAGTTGTGTGCTATATTCTGGAGAGCTGGATTACTGAAAAAGCTGCACAAAATATAGCTTGAAGAATCTCCCTGGCACTATGGCCAGTGACTTCTATCCCACAAATTAGTACGAACATCACAACATTAATAATTGGACACAGGACACCCTGAAGGGTTGATCAGGTTCAGCTAGGAAAAAATGTTATCAGAGGCCACTAAAGCATTGTCAACATTGGTCCTGAAGTTCTGAAAAATGTATCATTTTGTGGTGGTATGACCATAGTACAGCTAAACTTTAAGCAGCTGCTGACCCACCTCCACCAGTACTTTGCTGCTGATGGCTACCTCCTGTAGCCTGTATTACAATAAAGAGAAGAAACCAAGGGACTACACAACGCCAGCTCCAGATTTTGGGGATGAGGAGGTCTTGGGCAAGGGCTGCCAGTGAGGCCCTCTCTGAATGGGCCCTTGTCCTTATAGCTCTCACCACTGAACATGTCCTCCTTCACCTCTGGGCTGAAGATGTAAATGCATATGGAAGTCACTTCTCTGTCTCCCCACTCTGTAACCGCTCCTATACCTGGAGAGTGTAGGTGAAGAGCCAACAACTGGAAAGAGGAAGGGTTCCACGGCTGAAGGGCTTTTTTGGTCAGAATGGGACACCCCCGCTGAGGTGTGGACTGTAACAGATGCTCCATTACACCAACCCTTGCTGTGGGCCCTAAGATTATTATATACTTTTCTGTGTAACAGCCCACATGTAGTTAGGTTAAAAATTAATTTTTTCTCCAGTGGTTCATGAGTGCAACATGAGATTTGTCAACTAAGATGTAGGCTGCACTGAGTTCAATGTGATTCACTTTCTAGTAAGCAAGTATAAGTTTGCACCCCTAATCACATGTGGAATCACAAAGAATCACAAACATGCAGTGGATTCATTGTATACAAGAAATAAAATGGCTCTAGCACAAGGGAAGTCTTGGCGGCAATTCTGTCATGTTGATTTTGTTGACTGCTGGCCATTCTTTTTATGTTACTGGAACCAGTTCTTATGTGCTTTTTATGTTATCATTTTGTTGCCATGTAAAAATCAGTGATGTGTTAAACAATAATATAAAATAAAGCCATCCAGATGATGAAATCCAGCTAAATAGGGCATCCTTTTAAAAAAAGAGAAAGAAAATAGCAAGTAGACATTCTGCCAGCCCATCTGTTCTGCCGTCTTGCTCTGTTCAGTGAACGCTATCTCTGTGTGCGTCATTCAGAGGCTAGGTTGCCCAAAGGAAAGCCAGGAGGAGAGTTTGTGAAGTATATCCTTTTGTGGATATATCCTCTCTTTCTTTATATTGTACTTACCCATATACCAATGTTAATGGCCACAGAGAGAGAGAGAGAGAAAGAAAGACGGAGGGAGAGACTACCTTTGTATCTCAATGATATATCTGCAGGCCATTTGGGTGCTCTTTGCCACCCTCTTGCCAGATTATACTGATTCCATATACTTTTTGTTTTTCACTCAAATATATCTGTGCTTCCATGCATCCTGCATATGTCATTTCAAAATGAATATGTGATCATCACCCTTCAGCATAGCAGTCCTAACAGTAAAAGGATGAAATCTTTAGCAGGTTCATGCAAGCATGGCAGAAGGGAGAGGGGAGCAGCTTCCATCCTTCCTTTGATGATTTCCCTCCCAATGGGACTGGTGTATATTTTTCACCATGTTGCAGCCATATCTGAGGACTATGGGAGCAGAGATTGAGCTAAAGCATCTAAATCTCCCCACAGTGTAGCTCCAAAGCTATCCCCCCCACCACTAGCAATATAAAAGCTCTGGTATTAGAGAAGCAAGGGCATATGAAATGTTAATGTGAGCTAGGAGGGGGCATCCGTGGTTTGACCTCCTCTTCTAAAAAATCTCTTTCCTCCTACCCTTGGAGGAACTGGGACAAGCAGGCTTTTACTGAGAGGCCAAGGAAATGTAAATCAAAGAAGGTAGATCTACCTTTACCTTTGTTTCAATCACTGACAGCGATACAGGCTGTGGCAACTTTTCTGATGCTTTAGTTCTGCTGTGAGTAAGTGGAGATTGTCCCAAGCAATCTGCCTCATTTCATACTCTGCAGTAAATCATGCCAGCTTTATTCCCAGAGGTCTGAAGCATTAGATAACTCACATAGCTCCATCTGCTTCAACAGGTGAGTCACCAGTAGCCATTGTTTCCATGAGCTCAACCTATTTAACTATTGATGAGTAATCCCTCAGGGTGGCTAATGAAAGCTAAGCAGGCTTGTTGAAAAATTATATCTGTGTGTTTGTTTGGGATGTGAAAACCCAGGGGAAAACATAATCCAGGCACAGCGTCCTGTCACAACATTCTACATCAAGTCCTATGTTGAACTGAATTCCGGTTTCTAAAGGGGGAGACATGTTGTTCTGCCGCAACAAATTCTCAATCATCATCATCACCATGATTATCATCACCATCACATTAATTATTTTATTCAATTATATTCCATCTTTTTCCCAATATTTGGACCAAAGCCAGTTTACATATTAAAACCTGAATGAATTTACTGGAAAAGGTTTGGGTCTGGCATAACCTGGTTCTTCCTTCATACCATTTTTGGCTCTTCTTCTAGCAGATTTAGGCAAAGGAACAGATAGCTCTACCAGCAGAGCTCTCAGATCAGCCAACAGGCTCTTCCAGGCACAGATCCCTGTCACAATATTCACAGGGCATTTCAGTCAGCAGAAGTGGCTCATCCTCTACCCCAAACCTACTACAATCAGCATATTTTGAGCTGGGATTGCACTGTTGATATTATGAAGACTTGCATAGTGATATATAGAAACATTTTGGCTTGTAGAAATAGGCTTAGGCCACAGGTAAACAAAGTGCAGCTCTAGAATTGCTTGTGGACCCCAGAATTTTTGTGTCCTCTGCCTCCACTGAACTGCCTTTTTTCTGGAGAAAGAGAATCATAGAGCCACAGAGTCATAGAATCATAGAGTTGGAAGAGACCACAGGAACCATCCAGTCCAACCCCATGCTATGCAGGAACACACGTCAAGACACTCCCAACAGATGGCCATCCAGCCTCTGCTCAAAAGCCTCCAAAGAAGTAGACTCTACCACACTTTGAACATTTCCGCACGACACTCTTATAGCGTGATGATTTCACTTTCAACCTCCTATGGAATCCTGGGGTTTGCAGTTCCGGGAGGGGCCAGGCAGCCCCTCCCGAAACTGCAAGCCCCAGGATTCCATAGGAGGTTGAAAGTGGAATCATCGCGCTATAAGAATGTCGTGCAGAAATGGCCTTTGAGGCAGCATATTCTACTGCTGGACAGCTCTGACCATCAGGAAGTTCTTCCTAAGGTTCAGGTAGAATCTCCTTTCCTGCAGCTTGAATCCATTGCTCCTTGACCTAGTCTCTGGAGCAGCGGAAAACAAACCCACTCCATCCTCGACATGACAACCTTTCAAATATTTAAACATGGCTATCATGTCCCCTCTTAACCTTCTTTTCTGTAGACTAAACTTCCCCAGCTCCCTAAGCCGCTTCTCATTGGGCATGGCTTCCAGACCCTTTACCATTTTGGTTGCCGTCCTTTAGACACAATCAAGCTTTTTGATATCCATCTTGAAATGAAGTGCCCAGAACTGGACACAGTATTCCAGATGAGGTCTAACCAAAGCAGAATAGAGTGGTACCATTACCTCCCTTGATCAAAACACCATACTCCTATTGATGCAACCAAGAATTGTGTTGGCTTTCCTGGCTGCCACATCAAACTGCTGACTCATGTTCAGCTTGCTGTCCATCAAGATTCCTAGATCCTTTTCATATGTGCTGTTATCCACCCAGGTGTCTCCCATCTGATATTTGTGCATTCCATTTTTTCTGCCTAAGTGTAGGACCTTACATTTCTCTCTGTTGAAATTCATTTTGTTAGCTTTGGCCCAGCTCTCCAATCTGTCAAGGTCATTTTGAATTTTGATTCTGTCCTCTGGCATATTAGCAACCCCTCCCAATTTGGTGTCATCTGTAAATTTGATCAGCATGCCCTCCACTCCTTCATCCAAGTCACTGATGAAGATATTGAATAGCACTGGGCCCAGGACAGAACCCTGTGGCACCCCAAAGTCTCCTTTTCCTAGAGACTTTCAGGAGCAGCAATTTAAAAAAAAAATAGCTTGCAGAGCATTTCTAAACTGTTGAACACTAAAACAACAAGAGCAGCAGCCTGTTTTTCAAAACCAAAAATGGATGATCATTTCTGGTTTGGATTTGTTTTTCATTTGGAGTCATTTTTGGCAGTCTATGTGTCCCCCTGAGGAGTATGAGGGACAGAAAAGTGGCTCCCCAAATCTGTCAGAGTTGCCTACCCTTGACCTGGACAAGGAGTCATGACGCAGGAGAAGGGAAAGTTACATTCCCTTTGTCTGTCCACTCCTCCTGCTCAGAATTAGGGCCTATGGTATACACTTTACTTGACTGTGCTATGCTGATAACTCTGGTTTCAAATGCTGGGGTCTGCCACCACTCCAACTAGTTTGGTCTTTTTCTATTCTGTGTTCGTGTTAGGTATATCTGTATATCCATAGGTGTTTTTCTGTTTTGTTTTTTAAGAACACCTTAGGCTTGATGTAAATCATGATTATTCAGGAAGCAAGTGTATTCATTAGGTAGAAAAGCAAAAGATATGATGAGTTTCAGTTCACGCTCACAGCATATGATCCTCAGGTCACGGGAATCTTCTTAAATATAAATAGCCAATTTTACAGAGTGCAGGAAACTTAGAATCTCTTTGTAATTGTTGCTTAATGGCATACAAGCGGAAGCCAACAGGAACATCTACAAGGCAGCAGAACTCAGCATCAGAAACACAGAGAAGGAGGCTTTGCAGCCCAGGGTGTGTCAGCTTCAGCTAACTCAAAGATCTCTGTCTTGATATATCTTTAGCTGTGTTTGCTCTGTGTGTAGAGGGGAGAGTTGTATTACATCCACTGGCCTTGGCCCTGGCTCTGAAGATGGATACTCTATCCTTTTGATACGTACCCATTCAGCATGGGGACATATGTGTGATCAGAATCCCTGTGTAGCTGTGGGGTTCCTGATTGTGTGAGATCTTGTTTGTTTCATGCAGCTTTACATATAAGAGGGGGAGGATGTGGCCCTCTGGACCCTGTTGGACCACAATTTCCATAATTCCTCATTGCTGGCTGTCTCACTGGGGAGCCAAGGCCAGTCGTCTTGACTTTACTTCACTTTCCACATTGTAGTAAACAGAGATGAGAAGTGCAGTAATCAGAGTAAACTCCCATCACTGCTGTCTTTCAAGCGACATCTGGAGTTCAAGCTAATTCTAGATTACTTGTGTACAAGATGACTGATTGTCAGCTATATACTAATACTGCTTGGCAGCACTCGTCCAGTATTGGCAAGGTATTTTTTTTCGACAGCAATACATCTTTTTCCACTAGACTATTACCTTTCCCTGTTGTTTTCACAAACTGTATTTGGCAGCACTCTGCCAGTGTTGTTGAGGGATTTCCTCATCACCCAGAAATCTTTTTCCACTAGACTAAAATCCATTCCTGTTATTGTCTTCATTGTGACCATCAGTGTTAATAGGAAGCAAGTCACCTTTCTACTCCAAATCAGAAATTGTAGAGGTACATTTAAAAGGAAAGAATTTAATGATATGCGGAAACTACTGATAACTAAGCAGTAACGGTAGGAGCCTGCCCTACGTCCCACATACAGTTCTGTACATGCTGGATGGCATTTGCATGGAGGACTTATGTTTAAAATTGTCCTACACTCAATGAAGCACTAGTTCAATGCAATCTTGTGCTGTTTTGTGCATGCTACAGTCCCAGAGCTATTGATATATGATTTGGGGTCAGAGATCTATGCAGACCTTGGTTTGAGGTTATCTTCCATTCCATATCAGTTATACATATTAATGTTTATATACATTGGATAGTATAGCATGTGGCAGTACACTTGACTGTGGTGCCCAAACAAAGCATTGGGCAGGAAAAAATGCTATACAGGACACAGAACTGGAGGAGTAGATGGTATCACAAAGCACTTTCTGATTCCTGTAATTTTTTTTCCTGTGATCTTGCTACCAGCAGATTAAGACATTTTAATCTCCTGCAGTAACATTTGGTTGTAGAATCCCACATAGTAGATTGGCATCTCACCTGACCACTGCCACAGTTCCGCTAATCTCCCTAAATTTAAGCCACTTGCCATATACAATATGCCTTTATAAAAAAAAGAAAAAAGGACAAAAAATATCCCAAGAAATCTATTGCTTCTTGCCACTGGGGTACTTTTTAAAAGATGTATTGAAAGGGGGCGGAGTCTGGTTTGTTTGTTTGTTTGGTTTTGTTTTGGGGAAAAGTATGTGCAATGAAGTAGGAGTGATGCACTCTGGTTGTCAGTAGGGCATGATTTCCAGACATTTTACCATTTTGGTCATCCTTTTCTGGACACATGCCAGCTTGTCAATATCCAAAATGTTGTCTATGGGTGATTGTGTACATGTATCAAGTTTTAACTAAAAGTGCATGGTTTTAGGTTTAATTGCTCTGCTATTTTTGTTTCTTTATCTTCTTGAAATTATACACAACATGTTGCATATAGCTGTGGATTTTCATGTTAAAAACATCTGCATTATGAAATACGTGCCATGAATATCTGTGTGGACATCCCACTCACTTCCACCTTCCACAAAAATTTGTTTGAACTTACATCAGTAAAATTGGCTTTCAGCAATTTGATTTGCTGATTGCTGATGTTAATCAATCATCATCATCATCATCTTCATCTTCATCTTAATTGATAGGTTTTCAGACTGTTTTAATTCAATCGTGTTAAATGTTATGACTTGTTTAATTCTGTTTTAAAACATACCTTGCTACTGTACCTTTTTCTAACAATAGGACCTACCTGAGACCCAATCCTGGAAGAAAAATGTGATATAAATCAAACATGTAAATATATTATTCTCTTTCAACAGAAATATATTAAACATAGACATTTTGTGGTATCAGCTCAAACAAAAATAGCAATAGGATGTCAGTTCCAATAAAGTATCTCTGAATGTGATGTAGCTACATCTCAATTAATATAAAATAATATAAATATCATACCTAATATAAGATCAGCCTGCACTGATTCAATATTTTCATCTCTGGTACTCTTTATTAATTGATTGAGTTGCATCTGTTCTCAGATGATTACATTGTGGTGCTTCTAAGAAGTCTACAAAAGTGTACATAGATCTATTTTTAGCAATAGCAATTGAATGAGTGAAAATCCACACATGTTAGATTTTCAAATAAATATTGGAGGAACATAAATAAGCTCCTCTGCCTTCATCCACTGTTCCAATGACACATTTCTACTTCAGGATACCACAGTCTCATCCTGCTGCATGTGTAAAGTTTGGCCATCAGCCACTGTCTTTCATGTAGCTGCCTGTCTTTCAGGATGAGTATTCTTCTTCCTTCCCCATATAGCTTAGGCAAATAATATACACCATGACTTGAAAGACCAACAAACCTGCAGTCTTATATATTAAAAAATTTGTGCACTGCTCACGATCCAGCTAAAGTAAGCTATTTTGTCTGTCATGACATATATATTTTTTAATCATTCTAGTACGGAGAAGCCCTTACATTTCAATAATTTTAATGTAATATTGAATTGTGAATTACTCTTTGGCTTTATTTTCATAAACAGTAGATGTAATCTCTTAGAACCATTGGTCATGTCAGTGTTTTAAAATGGATCCTATAAATGCAGCAAAACATAGATCAGGTAATTATGGACTTTTCAAAAACTTTCAACATAACCACCAGCAATTGTATGTATTCTTTTTCCCAATCCCAATGCGCTACTTCATTAAAATATTAATATGAGTAGTATTGTCTTTTACAACACCTTTTTTACCGCATTGCTAATAGACACTTAGATAAATTTATACAAAGGCTTAATGTTTCTCTCAAACCTCGTGTCTCTGGACATTAACTTGCTTAATAAAGTAAACAAAGGTTAATGAAGATATGCCTTTGGAATAAGCAGTGGAGCTTTTTTGGCTGTACAAAGTAATCTTGGCTTCCAATCCATTTCTGAAGGCAATTCAAGCTGCTGATTTTAAGCCAAAAAGGGTTGGGCTGAGTTCACATGAAGGATTACGTCCTCCCACCAGTACTTGTCCAGAAGACGCTGAAGTCACAGGTCATCTCTTCATGTCCAACTGTGAAATGAGGTACAGTGAGTGGCTCTCAGGGGGAGGTCAGTCTCAATGGTAGCATCTCCATTATAAATACTTGAAGGAAAGAGAAGCTTTTCTGCCATTCACTCTGTTATTTTTTTTATATATATGTTATTATTTCCTAGGCTCTAAAAAGAACTTTAAAGCAGGGCTTGGCAACTTTGACCATTTCTGGGGCTAATTCTGACCCATAAGGACCTGTTACTATTGGCCATTCTCTTCCATAAAGGTGAATTTTCCACATTCTCGAAGAACTGAAAGTGACCAGAAGCTCAAATCTTGATTTCCTGGTTGTGAGAGCCCAGAGCATACCTTGATCTAAAGGAATACTGTTGCCCCTAGATGGAGACAGAAATTTTTCCCCACAACACACATACCTGAAAACTAAGGCTTTTAAAAATTTGCCCGTGAGACTGGAGAATTCCACTGCCTTGGATCCCATTGATTTATTGGATTGGACCCAGATTTAGGTGCATGTGTCAGGGCTGACAGAAATGGATTTCCTTCCCAGCAGGCCCTACCTCACAGCAGCCCATCCAGCCTGTTACCGCCATTGCTAGCCCGAGCTTGGGGGATGTTAAAAGATATTTTTTGATATCAGTAATTTGGCCTTCTGTCCCCTCCACGTGCTTGCAAGGCCCCCGGACAAGCTCGGCCGAGAATCGCTGTAATATTCCAACACAATACAGGCAGGCCAGAAATAGCCGACTCGCAGCTTTAGGAGACCTCAAGGCAAGTACCTCAATTATGTATGCACGCAGCTTTCAAAAGATCCTCTGCCCCGCACTGGCAGCTTGATGATCGAACTATACAACGCTCAAGCACTCCGCGTTTGCATACTGGCTATCCTATTGACAATTTGGCTATAATTCAATAATTCAAATTCTGACCTTCCGGAGGCTTTGTCTCCAGCCCCAAACTCATTGTTTCCCCCAAGTCCGAACTAGCCTGCGGTCACAATTCTCCTTATAAAAACCTCTGACTTTGAGCGCTTCCTTGGATTGCTCTTGGCTTTCATCCCGCCTTGCTGTCGCTTTGTCCAGCAAGCCTTCCCCTCAGCCCCACATGCTGAGATCCACGCTCCCCCGCTTCTCCGCTTCCAACCGGGCTTCAGGAGAGGTGAAGTATTACCCAAACCAACAACTCCTCTAAAAATCGCTCTATCCCACTCCAACCTTTATTTCTTTAGTTATCTGTGTGAGTGTGCTGCATACACTGTTTGATTGTATTTTTAATAAAACAACACTTATTATTTCAACTTCTGTGTGCTCCTTGACTCGGCCTGACCCCATAAACATAGGGTTCAAGATCTCGCTACGTTACCCTGCCTCTCGTATTGCTAGGCTGTGCTCTTGGCTAATTTCCCCAACTTATATAATTGAGAGCGCATTTAGGTGTCCCTCTTGGGACCCCCAGAAATCAGGGTAACAAGCCCCCATAAATGTGATCTCTGGATTTGGGGTAGCAAAGAAATCAAAATTAAAAGAATGAAGTCAGACTCAAATAGTACAGGCAATATGATGTTGGATAACAAAGATATTTTCACAGGCTCCAAACAAGATACTGATCACTCAAGCAAGAGTGTTGCTTTATAATGATGAAAGCCTTTATGAAAGCAGCTGTCCATGTGATGAAAGAATTGCCTGGTTATTCAAATACATAGTTTTTGCTTGTATGATAGCCATACTTGGTTCTTATGTCACATGTTATTTTTTCACTGACCTACATTTATTGAGTCATGGGGCCTTCCTTGATCATGTTTTCAGCACATCCTTGCACAGTTGTTTCAAAGAAACTGGATATCTTTCCCTCAGGGTTATGCTGTTATGATGGGGATATTGGGAGTGCTTTAGTCGTGCATTTTCTCTGCCTCCTCCTTGGATTCATGGAATTTTGTATGTGTGTACAGGATCACATGCAGGGGCATTTTCTATCTGGAAGCCTATCAGATGTCCCCATCTCTGGTTCTAGATGGGTAACTCCAAACACTACCACTCAGAAGCACTGTGTAGCTCAGCATAGGAATCTTACAGATCCCCAGATTTTGGACTGTAACTCCCAGAACCCCCAGTTGGCATAGCCAATGGTGAAGAACATGGGGAGTGGCAGTTCAACACCACCTGAGGAGCAGCACATACTGAGGAGTAGCTATGTGATAGCTTTTATATGGGAAAAGAAGAAAAGACAAGAAATGGTGTGAAAACACAAGAGTGTTAACAATGGAAGGCAATGGTCTGAATCCCATTAATAGCCCAACTAGAATAGGCCCATTGAATCAAAGGGATTTCTTGAGTCATCATTCGACACTCGAGTCAATGACTCTATTCCAATTGGGATTAACTTAACAGAATCTAGTTCACTGTCACCTGATACACATATACACCTACATACCCACACCCTATAAAATTCTATGACTATAGCATTACAATTGCATGTTCAAAGTCTTGCCCAGAAATCTCCTGTGTCTTTCCTTCATCTAAGGCCTATACATTAAATAACTGTGAGCACAACGTGGTAGGTGATTGCACAAGTGCCATGGGTAGGTTTCAAATACCTCCTGTTATATCACCTGTGATGTGTGACACAGATCTGCAGAGCTCACACCTTATAACTGCAATATTTTGTGGCCTAACAAAAGCTTTCTAAATAGATATATGATAGAAATAGAAAGAAGCCAAGATCCTGCATGGGAGGTCAATTCCATACTAGACTGTTATAGTGCTATTATTCCACTTTCAACATCCTATGGAATCCTGGAGTTTGCAGTTTAGGGAGGGTCCTTTGAAGCCCCTCGCTAAACTGCAAACTCCAGGATTCCATAGGATGTTGAAAATGGAATAATAGCACTATAACAGTTGATATAGCTATGATCTGTTTCCCAATCCAACCCTCCCCAGCCATCTTAAAAGTCAGGCAGCTGCACCAACAAAAGAAGTTTGACTGCACTGGTGAAGGATAATGAGGCCAGCCCCTTCCCACCCTCAAGCTGTAGTGTTATGAGCAGCAGGGTTGCTGTCATGGTCCAGTTGTAACTGCTTGTTGCACCACAGCTCACAGGTGGAAAGGGGCTGGACATGTCATCCTTTAGTGTCCCACTAGCCAATGCTGTGGAGCTCCTTTAGTTGATGAGGTTGCCTGGCTTTTAAGGTGAATTGTAGGTGGCATTTGCAATTACAGCGATGGTGCCACAATTGTAAACGTGAATACCAAAATGAGTGAGTTTGTAAGTTTAGTTTACGGCATCATAAATACTGAACAGTATGACAGACTATGCCTTATGTATTCTAAATGCAACACCGTATGGTGGCCAGAATTTTCCATCACAGTGCACCTTACATAACTTCATGTATACTTAGCTACTTAGAAGAGGCACTGAGAAACTGCTAATGAATTGTGAAAATGCATAGTGGGACACCATTAAGAGCATCTCAATGTTCATCAGCATTCGGGATGTGCATCAGCTTCTCCTAGCCAGTGTTCCAATGCATAATGGGACTGATGCCCCAATGTCTCAAGCTAGAAAGACAAACATATTTTGGCGAGTTCATTTATGCTTTTAACAGACCTAATCATCTTCCTTCTCCAGGTACACTTTTTAAAGATTCCTAACTGCTAGGATAGAATAGCAAAACATTTCTTATAATAGGAACACAACTGTTTGGATAGAAAGTTTGGAGACTGTGTCTAATGATGATTTTGTGCTAGAATAAGAAGTTTGGGTGCCCTGCCTTGTGTGAGGAGAAGCACCTTATGCTAATGCAAAGGCACCACTGGATACAGCAATCCTTTAGGTAGAGTGTCTTTTGGGGGGGGGGGTACAGTTAATTCCAGGCCAAATTATTACAGGCAATCGATGCAAAAGGACATGGGATACATAAATGGGGTAAAATGGAAAGACATGGCAACAGAGGTTAAAATTTTTAATTGTCCCATGATGACTTCCATTTTTGCATTCATGCATACAAAGTGGACAAATTTTGCATGCCACGAGCTGATCACATGCAGCCTTGGACAATGCAGCTTGTTGTCTGAGCGAATGAATTTTATGGTCCCGGAGAATGACGGTAGCTGAGCTGCCCTTCATAAATGATTTACATGGACAATCTTGTCATGGTTGTTAACATGCAGTCAGGCACGTTGAACAGCATAAGGCCTCAAATATAGTCTTATGCTACAGTCTTCTGTTGTCCTCACTGAGACAAATGACTTGTGCTTCAAAACTAAGCTGCAGTGGAAATATAGAAAACCATCTCCAAGCTTTTAAAAAAAAATGAAGCCATGGGTTGAAATCCTGCATTGGGAGATGTACTTCGGGCACCTAACTACATCTTCATAGCTATGTCTCGTGGTGCTACTCCCATCCAAAAAGATGTTTCTGTGCTATTGCAGAGCGGGGAGATCAGTAGAGATGTGTCCAGCTTTTTCCTATAATTGGATGTGCTGCAACAGGCACCCAAAGAAACCCCTAGGGATCCTTGGGAGGTCCCTGCAGATGAGGTCCTTGCAACATGTCCAGCAGCACAAAAATAGCTGGATGCATCTCTGCTGTTCCTTCTGTTCTCCTATGACATGGAAACAGCAATATTGGAAAGAGGGGCTGTGAATCTGAAAAGGTATGTTTTGCAGGGGAATTTGGATCATTGCACCAAAATTTTGGTTGGTAAAGAATTCTGACCTCTGCAACAATGGAATGGAATGGAATGGAATGGAATGGAATAGATTCTGATAGTACCTGTTGTCATAACTCACTAGGAAGATGCCCCATTCATTCATTCATTCATTCATTCATTCATTCATTCATTCACTATCCTGCTTTTCTCCCAAATGGGACCCAAGGCAGATCACCATATGAATTAAAACAAGGTACATGAATTAAAACCTAATAATAAAAAGGGTTTTTTTAAAAAAATCTATAACCTATCATATTAAAACATCAGTCCTTTAAAACAATATAAAATTATTTTAAACATCACAATAACAATAAAAATACAATACACCCACTCTGATAAGGACCTTTCTGCATAGCCACTTAGTCACCAAATGCTTGTTCACAATGGTTCTCAAACTGTTCTTTGCCAGGACCCACTTAAAATATCTTTTATTGCCTCTCACTCAAGATTTAAAACCCAAAAGCAAATCAAATATTTAAAGTTGCTCATCAAGGATCTTCAAACGTGGAGAAAAGGAAGAAATCAGTAATGCACATGCTCCTATTCCAACATTTCTTATTGGAACGATTCCATACAAATCTGTCTGTCTGTCTGTCTGTCCGTCCCTCCCTCCCTCTCTTCCCGTTTAGACTATAAAAGCTCATAACATTTCTTCCAACCTTTGAAGATCCCCTGTGATGATCTTGTGGCTCACTGAGAGTGCACAAACACCAGGTTAAACACCAGGCTGCTTGTTCACATAAAAGGGTCTTTACCTGCCAGTGGATGGTATGTGGCATCATCCCAAACACACAAATGCCATTCTCCCTTGGAATGATATGAAATGTATAAATTGCCCTCACTTATTTACCAGGACTGGTCTCACCATCTGGACTCAAGGGTGGTAATGCCTTTCTAAGGGAAAACGTGATTCCCGCTGTACTTAAGGAAATACTGGTTGAATCCAGACAATTTTTAAAACTGATATTAGCACATTAGTGCATAACTTTGAAGGCATCACCTTAATGGTTTTATTGTAGAATCAAGTGCAAAAGTTTCCGTAATCCAGTACATAGCCAGAATCTTGTCTCAGCTACATCGTAAGTAACCTCTTTTGAGTCAGCCCCCCTCCCCCAAAAAACTAATGAAAACGTTATTCACTTGCTCTGCAATCACCAGCAGAATGGATCTCTTTCCCCACCGTGCAGCTGATGCCTAGTAAAGTAGATTATGGGGGACAGGGATTTACGATCATGGCAATACTGTCACAATCATGACCAAGTAGCAATTGTGAATACTTAACTAAGTAGCTGATAGAAGATTCCAGCCAAAAATGTCAACTATATTCAGTTGTGTCTTCTTTCTAATGAATATAACCATCTAATTAAAAACCTTCCTTGGAGGTTTTTAAGCAGAGGCTGGATGGCCATCTGTCGGGAGTGCTTTGAGGGTATTCCTGCATGGTAGGGAGTTGGACTGGATGGCCCATGTGGTCTCTTCCAACTCTACATTTCTATGATTCTATGATTCTATGATTCTAATTAAGCACAGTAACATTGAACATTTCAGTTTAGTTTCAATATACAGTTTGCTTGGTCTATGGTGTTTATTTTTCCTCTTTCACTACCAATTTTTTTTTGGACAGAGATGTAAGACTTGTGACATCGGATGCAGATACTGTTTTGGAAAATTCAGAAATTGAATCCGGATGACTGGAGTGAGGACCTGATTAACGGATAGATTTGACTGTCTTTGTTACTGCTATGTAGTTCAAATTACAGTTCAGAGATACCAGAGAACAGCAGAAACAACGGCACTCAGTGCAAGAGAATGTTTATGCCTACATCTGGCACAAAGGTTATTTTTTGTGTGTTTTTTGTTTTCCCGTGTGCCCTCTCTTACTATGAATAGGAGTCTGACCTTGTCAGGGTCTGGTGCTCAACTGCTGGACATCTTTGTTCCCAGAATACAGCTGGACTGTACTCCATTTCTGAGACATTCTTAAGAAGAATGTACATCAAACTGTTGGTCAGCACTTAATTTTCGAACACTCAGCCTCAGTAACAGCCACTGCATGTTAAGGGGACACTGATGATACTTACAGGGCTAGATCAGGGCCTAAGTACCCTAAAGCCACCAGATCCCATCTGATCTTGAAGCTAAGCAGGATCAGCTCTGGTTGGTACTTGGATGGGAGACTGCCAATAAATATCAGGTGCTGTAGACAATATTTCAGAGGAAGTAACTGCAAAACCACCTCTGAGTATTCCTTGCCAAAGAAAATCCTATGAAATTCATAGGGTTGCCATAAGTCAACAGGCAGCTTGAAGGCACATACACACACACTTCAGCACTAAAACCACTACACATCATGGTTGCTCAGCTACACCATGCTGACAGGCGATTTGATGGCACAAACATACATAGGGTTAGATCAAGGTCTGGAATCTCAGGACCTCAGATACTAGGGCCAAATCTTTCATTCATGGGACCTCAGTCTTCTCCCCCCCCCCTTTTTTTTCAGATGGCCAAGTTCCCTTCCCTTATGACATCATTATTTTGTGGTTCCCCACCTGTCTGTCATATGGCTTTTCTCCTCCAGTTTAAGAGGATGGAGTGACTCTTCTAAGGTTTTGTTACTGGCAGGGAGAACCTTAGGCTAAACTATGGTGGTCCTACCCTTTTGCCCTACAGCACTATGATTCCACTTTAAACGTCATGGTAACATCCTATGGAATTCTGCAGTTCAGGAACGGGCATTTAGAATTCTCAGCCAGAGAGCTGTAGCATCTTTACCAAACTACAGACCCCAGGATTCCACAGGATGTAGCCATGGCAGTTGAAGTGGAATCATAGCACTACAATTGTGTAGTGTGAAACGGCCCTAAGTCTCTGCCAGGGAAATTACAGGAGGTGGTGGAGGTTGTTCCTTCTATCTGACTGTTTCTTCCAACAGACAACAGCCAGTGGGGGTTTGGGTGGGTGCAGTTCCTTCTCCTTGGACACTGATGGATTATGAGAGTGTACCCAGGCTTATCTTGGCTGCACTTGTGCACAGAGGGAACATGTCACCAACAAAATGCAGGCCAGTATGTATGTGCAGGTTTGATCAATATGCATCTAACATTAGATTTTTCAGCACACTGCTTTTGTCCTTTTTAAAGCCAAATCATCCTGCCATCCAAGCGCTCAATATTTTGACATTCTCTGTCATTAAGGAAAGTTTTTTTTCCTGAGCTTCCATATGGTAGCTACCAGAAAATTCTAAGTAACAGATGGTTTGTTCCATTAAACAGTGTCACTTTCAGCTACTTGTCAACAACCATATCTCAAAGCTACAAGTTAATGCATCATAAACATTATTTTCATATTGGTTGCTAATAAGTCTTCATATTCTGAACTTCCATACTGGTGAAATATGATCACAAATACTGCGGAGGATATCCTAGCCTTTCCAGTTAGTAGCATTAGTTTACTTTTGCATTTCCCTTACTCTATTAAATAAGAAGATCATCAAGGCAGAGTGATTCATACATGTTATTAATTCAGATCTAGGTTACTTAAGTTACAGGGGTGGGAATCGTTCAGCTGTCCAGATGTTGTTGGACTGCATTTCCCAGCACCCTTCACCACTGGCTAAGCTGGTCAGGATGATGGGGACCTGCAGTCCAACATCTGGACAGCTGCCTGATCCCTGCCTCTGACTTACACAGACATGTATGTGGTTTTACAATTGTTTATTTTTTATTTTTTTTATTATTTTCAGAGTACATAAAAGCATATATTGACACTATTATGTATATCATTGTTATGATTCTTCTATTCCACCCCCACTTCTGTATATCAAATATTTCCAGTTGAATCTATCTTCCCTTTATACATATCTTATCAGATGCCAATATAGTCAATCTACAGACATTTACAGATTTAGCCAAAGCATAAACCTTTTCCATTCTCTTTCAAAATTTTGAACCATTTTGTTCTTAAGGAAGTTAGCTAATTTTTCAGTCTCTACCATATCTAACATTTTTATTTTCCATTCATCTAATGGAACTTCTGTTTTATCTTTCCAATGTTGTGCATATGTCAGCCGTGCTGCTGTGATCAAATACAATAATATCTTCTGTTGTTTTCTAATCTCCCGATTCTGACCTAATATATTCAATAAATAAAATTCTGGTACCGTTTATTTGTTGCACTTAAATCCAGCTTTCCTTCAAGCAGCTCAAGGCAGTGTACATAGTCATCCTTCCCACTTTTAATCTTCACACAGACCTCCATTCACAACATCTCTGGCCATTTCCACACTGGACTGTTATAGTGCTATTGTTCCACCTTCAACATCCTATGGAATCCTGGGGTTTGCAGTTTAACTGCAAGCCTCAGCAAGATAGTGAAAGATAGTGATTGCTCAATAGGTCAGACAACTGGAAGCAATTCTACAGAGATTGGCTGGCTCCTATATTGCAGTTATAGATTAGTAACCTAGAGTGACAGATCTATAACCACTCTGTATACAGTTATATTGCATATTCACAACTGTGGCACTATTGCTATGATCATAAACACCACCCCCTCCAGAACACAGTTTAAACTCCAGGGAGCCACTCCAAGCAATGGAGGTCTGTTCTGTTTGGTGAATAGGGTGCTGGAGGATAATCTTTCTGACCCCTTCCTGCCACCACCAAGACTGCAATGATCAGAAGCAGGACCCTTGTTGCAATTCCTTATAGAATCATAGAATCATAGAAATGTAGAGTTGGAAGAGACCACACGGGCCATCCAGTCCAACCCCCTGCTGTGCAGAAACACCCTCAAAGCACTCCCGACAGATGGCCATCCAGCCTCTGCTTAAAAACCTCCAAGGAAGGAGACTCCACTACACACCGAGGCAGCATATTCCACTGCCGGACAGCCCTGACTGTCAGGAAGTTCTTCCTGAGGTTCAGGTGGAATCTCCTTTCCTGCAGCTTGAATCCATTGCTCCTTGTCCTGGTCTCTGGAGCGGCAGAAAACAAGCCCTCTCCCTCCTCTACATGGCATCCCTTCAAATATTTAAACATAGCTATCATGTCCCCTCTTAACCTTCTCTTCTGCAGACTGAACATACCCAGCTCTCTAAGTCTATCCTCACAGGGCATGGTTTCCAGGCCCTTCACCATTTTGGTCGCCCTCCTCTGGACCTGCTCCAGCTTGACCATGTCCTTCTTGAATTGGGGTGCCCAGAACTGGACACAGGATTCAAGATGAGGTCTAATCAAAGCAGAGTAGAGTGGCACCAGTACCTCCCTCGATCTAGACACCATACTCCTATTGATGCAGCCGAGAATTGCATTGGCTTTCTTGGCTGCCGCATCACACTGCTGACTCATGTTCAGCTTGTGGTCTGTTAAGACTCCTAGATCCCTTTCGCACATACTGCCATCCAGCCACGTGTCCCCCATCCTATATTTCTGCATTCCATTTTTTCTACCTAAGTGTAGGACCTTACACTTCTCTCTGTTGAATTTCATTTTGTTAGCCTTGGCCCAGCTCTCCAATTTGACCAGGTCATTTTGAATTTTGATCCTGTCCTCTGACGTATTAGCAACCCCTCCCAATTCGGTGTCATCTGCAAATTTGATGAGCATGCCCTCTATTCCTTCATCCAAGTCGTTGATGAAAATATTGAACAGCACTGGGCCCAGGACAGAACCCTCTGGCACCCCGCTAGTCCCTTCTCTCCAGGATGAAAAGCAGCCATTGGTGAGCACCCTTTGGGAACGGTCAGTCAACCAGTTACAGATCCACCTGACAGTAGCTCTGTCCAGCCCACATTTTACTAGCTTCTTTGCAAGAATGTCACGGGGAACTTTGCCAAAGGCCTTACTGAAATCGAGATATGCTAAATCCACAGCATTCCCTTCATCTATCAAGCTAGTAACTCTATCATAAAAAGAGATAAGATTAGTCTGGCATGACTTATTTTTGAGAAATCCATGTTGACTTCTCGTGATTACCGCGTTGCTTTCTAAGTGATTAGAAACTGACTGCTTAATGATCTGCTCCAGGATCTTTCCGGGTACTGACGTCAGGCTGACTGGGCCATAATTATTTGGGTCCTCTTTTTTTCCCTTCTTGAAAATGGGGACAACATTTGCCCTCTTCCCATCTGCTGGAACTTCTCCTGTCCTCCAAGATTTCTCAAAGATTATAGCAAGCGGTTCCGAAATGACCTCTGCCAGTTCTTTTAATATCCTAGGATGCAATTCATCTGGCCCTGGAGACTTGAATTCATCCAGTGTGGCCAGGTATTCCTGTACCACCTCTCTACCTATTTTGTGCCGCATTTCCCCTGCTTCCTCCCTTGCTCCCCAACCGCCAGGTTGAGTGCTTGTATCCTTCTGGGAAAAAACTGAGGCAAAGAAGGTGTTAAGTAGTTCTGCCTTTTCTCTTCCCCCTGTTAGTAATTCGCCATCTTCTCTGCGCAGCGACCCTATCGCCTCTTTCTTTTTCCTGTTGCTGCGGACATATTTAAAAAAGCCCTTTTTATTGTTTTTAATGTCTCTGGCCAGCCTAAGTTCGTTCTGTGCTTTAGCCTTTCTGACCTTCTCCCTACATCTCCTGGCTACTTGCTTAAATTCTTCTTTGGTCGTTCCCCCCCTCTTCCATTTCCTGTACACGTTTCTCTTAACGCTTAGCTCAGCTGAGAGTTCTTTAGTCAACCATTCTGGTTTCTTCAGATGCCTTCCATTTTTCCTCCTTATCGGCACAGTTTTAGACTGTGCCTTCAGTATCTCCCTTTTAAGGAACTCCCATGCCTCCTGAACTCCTTTCTCTTTCACTATTCTTGACCACGGAATTTCAGCCAGCAGCTCCTTAAGTTTACAGAAGTCCGCTTTTTTAAAATCTAAGATGAGTGTCTGGCTACACTTATCTTCTCCTTCCCACTGAATGCCAAATTCCAATAGGGCATGGTCACTCCCCCCTAAAGATCCAACCACTTCTACCTCATTAACAAGGTCATCCCTATTGGTCAGGATCAGATCTAGAATATTTGATCCCCTTGTCGCCTCTTCCACTTTCTGGACCATGAAATTGTCTGCAAGACAAGCAAGAAGCTTGCTGGACCTTGCTGTCTTGGCAGAGTTTGACTGCCAACATATATCCGGGTAATTGAAATCTCCTATTATTACTGTATCTCTCCTTTTTGAATGTGCGGTCATTTGGTAGAGGGAGGCGTCATCAAGGTCCTCAGTCTGGGTTGGAGGTCTGTAGTAAACCCTCACCAGAATATCCCTATTGTTTCTCGCTCCCTTAATTCTTACCCAGATGCTCTCAACCTGGCTTTCTGGGTTTAAGTCACGGATCTCTTCACAGGTGAAAACATCCTTGACATACAAGGCTACTCCTCCTTTCTTGTTTGGTCTATTTCTACAAAATAGGCTATACCCCTCTATTCCTACATTCCAATCCTGAGACTCATCCCACCAGGTCTCAGTGATGCCTATCAAATGGTATTTATTTTGTTGTACTAGGAGTTCAAGTTCATCTTGCTTGTTTCCCATACTCTGCGCGTTAGTGTAGAGACACTTAAACCCCCGGGCCCTTCCTGCAAGTCCTGTACTATAGTTTCTACTCCTCCCACCATTGGACGCTTGTACTACTTTGTCAATATCATTTGGGCCTTTTCCCCCTGCACTCGCCAAGTCTTTGCCCTGAATAATATTGTCTCCCTCCCCAGCAAAACTTAGTTTAAAGACCTCTTAATCCTCCGTGCAAGATTGTTTGCAAAAACATTCCTGCCAAGTTTCGTGAGGTGCATTCCATCCCTTGCCAGAAGCCCACGTTCACGGAAATTCAGGCCGTGTTCCAAAAACCCAAACCGTTGTCGGCGGCACCATGTGCGGAGCCAGTTGTTGACCTCTGCTATTGCCCTTTCCCTTTGTGCGCCATATCCTTGAACAGGGAGGAGAGATGAAATGACCACCTGCGCACCAAGGTCCTTAAGCTTTGTCCCCATAAGCTCGTAGTCCTTATCTCACCATATCCTGGTGTACCTCAGTCACTAGAAGAACAGGCTTCCATTGCTCAGTGCATCTGCTCGCTGGTAATGTGGGTTTGGGAAGGAAGGAGATGATATTTAATTAAGCACTGTTAACTATGTTAGTGGTATAGGATGTCAGCCAGAGGTCTTTCCCATCATCTGCCACCCAGTCTTTTAACCTAGATCTTATAGGTGATAGGAAAAATTTGTCTGTAAAGCTACAACTAATAATCTGATTTCGCACAAGACAACTCTGCATGCTTTGAGGATTTTAAAAAAGCATGTAGTTTGCATAAAACCTTGGGCAGAGATTGCTAGTCAGAGTGTATGACCAGTAGCAGTTAGTGGCTTCTATTGCAGTGGGGTGGTGAATTCCAAACTTTAAAGGAGCTATCCAAGCTACCGAATCCTCTTCCTCTATATTTTTGACATCCTGAATAGCTTCTTTAAAGTTCAGACTGAATATCAGAGCAGATTCATGCTCCGCTACATAGAAGCCAACAGCTGCCATTTTATAGAATACAAGACTACTTGAATCGATACAATATACTGGCTTAATACAAGGCAGCTTCATATATATTTCACAGCTTTTTATCATGAAACTTTTCATGTAATCTCTCTCTCTCTCTCTCTCTCTCTCTCTCTCCATCTATCTATCCAAAGTTTAAATCTTATTATTTCATGAGGTTTCCTTCCATTGAAACAGTGCTGAATATACAGGAGAAAAAGAAAAGTAAGAGAGGGAGATGGATTTTTAAAGTGGGGGGCCTTAGAGCTTCTATTTATTGTTTTTGTTACAATTGTAGTTACCTAGTTCTGCAGAGCTCAGGGTGCATCATAACAATGATAGATCAGTAAAGCAAGGCATGACAAGAAAATGATATAGCCATAAAAATATTATTAGCTAACTCTCATGATTAAAAGCAGAAAAACTCCCAGGTGAAAAGTCCTATTTTATACTGGTTCAGTGAGAGCCTTTCTTTGCTAGGGAGTTTCTTAGACTGTGCGGTTCTGTTGCACCTATGAGACATATTGTTAGATATTAGGAGGGAGAGAGGGGGGGAGGAAGGAAGGGAGGGAGGGAGGACGGACGGATGAATGGGCGGACAAACTTGTATAAATGTCCAAACATCATACATTGGGTTTTTTAATAGATTTGGTTTGGTTCATAGTAGTAGTAATCCTGTTCATTACTACCATCTGTCCATTCAGATTTTTCATGTACCAAATAATATCTGTGAGACTGGAGCTTAGCATTTTAGCTGTCACATGATACAGAGTCCCATGCCTCTTAATCATAGCATCAAGTGATTAATTCAATGTGCTTCTTATTTCCTGCCTCAGCCTCTTGCCCTACAGCTTGCAGAGGCTGGCTGGGCTCACGTCAAAGTTCACCATCATCTTTGTGTGGTTTTTGTTGCCCTTTTCATCTTGCCTCAAGCTGCAAACTTTTCTGCCGGGGTTTTTCACAGAACGATGCCACAGAAGCAAGACTATTAATTTATCCTGAAAAGAAAGCAAAAGATGTTTCCCTTTGAGTTCCAAAGTACAGCAGGCACTCAAAGGACAATCATTATAATTAGTTACAAATGTAAATGTCAAAAGAAGCTAATAATTCTTATTTCATTATTTGTGATTATTCTGTGCTCTAAGGGATACAGTAGCTTTGTCTGAAACTACCTAATAAGCCAAGGTATCTTTAGAAAAACACAATGAAGAACTGTAACGTGAAGTTTAAGTTCTGCAGCAGAGAAGGAGCCTGTTTGTGTATGTGCCTTTAAGTTGCCTGTAGACTTATGGTGACCCCATGAATTTCATAGGGGTTTCTGAGGCAAGGAAGTGGTTTTGCCAGTTCCCTCCTCTGAAATATAGCCCACAGCACCTGGTATTCATTGGCAGCCTTCCATCTAAGGCCAGCGGTCCTTCACTTCCAAAATCAGATGGGATCTGACGACTTTGGGGTATTTATGCCTACACAGATTTTAAAAAAAAAGACTCCGATGCTATCAAACTATCCCAGTTTGGCAGGGCCAGTCCTGACTAATCTCTGTCACTCCCCTTTTTCAGCTTCCTTTCCCAGAAGTTTTGCCCTTCCCACTAGATTTGGGAAAAGCAAACTGCTTCAGTCTCTCCTCATGTCTGTGTTCTCCCTCATTAATGACTTTTGCCATCCTGACCACATTGTGATGTTGTTTGGCTACATATGTCCTGGCTTTCCTCTGTGAGGGTGTGGACTCCCCACTCCAGATGTTCACCCTTGATACATGAAAGGAGATGAGGACAATGATTGAAAGGAGCTATAATAATATGAATCATAGAATCATAGAGTTCAAAGAGACCACAGGGGCCATCCAGTCCCACCTCCTGCCATGCAGGAACACACATCAAAGCATTCCCAACAGATGGCCATCTAGCCTTTGCTTAAAAACCTCCAAAGAAGGAGACTCCACCACACTCCAGGGCAGCATATTCCACTGCCGGACAGCTCTGACTGTCAGAAAGTTCTTCCTGAAGTTCAGGTGGAATCTCCTTTCCTGCAGCTTGAATCCATTGCTCCTTGTCCTAGTCTCTAGAGCAGCAGAAAACAAGCCCGCTCCCTCGTCAACATGAGATCCCTTCACATATTTAAACATGGCGACCACGTCCCCTCTTAATCTTACGCTTGTCCTCATTTTTGTGTTCTAGGTTCCCTGAGCAAACAAAGAGTATGCCTGAATACTACTTAAAAGTTGGGGCTCTGTCCTACAGTGACATGTTGAGGGTATTAGTTGGCTTTCTTTAAAACAGGGATGAGCAATATCAGATCCTGAGGACCCACCAGGGCTGCACTCTATCCCTGATGCCAAATTTGCTTATTGTGTATGAGCAGTGCTAAAATCACCAACCAGAATCCTGTGGAGCAATTGCAAATATGTAACTTACAGTTGCACATTGTCAATTCCTGCTACATATTAATGATCCCTATGAAGCCCTAGTTTAGCGGCTGCATAGGAACTGTGAAGGTCCCCTTAACTCCATTTACCAATAAGCAGCTGCTGCAATCAACAGGGGTCTGTTCCCCTGTCTATCAAGAAGCAACTGTCTGACATTCCAACTCATGTGAGCAAACTCCAGCATAAGGGAGATTTACAATGGGGTCCTCTCACACTGGAAACCCCTTACAGGAAGGAATAGGACTGTCAGACAGCTGCTTCTCATTTGAAAGGGAAACAGAATCCTGTTGTTCCCAGCAGTTGCTTACTGATAAATTGGGCTTGAGGTGGTCATGCTGGAATTCAATAAGTAGCAATGTCATTATGGTGCTATGTAGTATGCAATTGTCATATAAGATTCCAGTAACCAAATTTTAACATGAGGTGTGAATGAGCAACATATCTTGGGCCCCTTCACATTACATATTACAGTGCTGATTCCACCTTAACTTCCATGTGTTCATCCCACAGAATCATAAAGTTTGCAGCTTAGGGAGGGAGTACAGTAGGCCCTTCATATTCATGGGGGATACATACAGACAACCCCCGTGAAAGTGAAATAACCGCGAATAACTCCCCCAGCACCCCTCCTTCTCTGCATACATGGCCATGCCAGTCATCGCTGGTAATGGGCAGGAGATGGGAGGGGGAGAAAAAAATCTTTCCTCCCTGTCGCCCCTCCCTCCGCTGCTGGGGCGATCGCTTCCGTAACTGTGGGCAGGCAGATGGCGACCAGGAGGAAAATATCTTTTCTGCCTCCCTCACTATTTCCCCTGCCCGCTGTAGGGCCAATTGCGCCGGAGCTGCAGATGGGCAGATGGCGAGCCTGATTGCACCAGTGGCAGCCGAAGGCATACAGAGAATGGGCGATCGCCCTCTCTGCATGCCCCTACCAGCTGCCGCCAGCGAGTGGAGGCCCTGGGACATGCAAGGAATAGGTGATTGTGCAAGACTGCGCTCCCTGTATGCTTCCCCCACCGCCCTGGGCAGGATTGCGCCAGTGGCGGGCTAGAAAAGAGCAAGGAGAGTGAGATCGTGCTCCCCACATGCTTCTTCCACCCACCCCTGGGATAATCACACAGGGTATGTGTGGGAGGAGAGCGAGGAGGTCAAGATTGCTCTCCCCACTTCCTGAGTTTGATGGGGGATTTTGATCTTTGAATGGTCAAAACAGAATTCCAGCCTATGCAATGACCATAAAAGTGAGTTACAATGGCCTAGGTATGAGTTAACACCACTGTAGGATGTTTCTTTTATTCTAATTACCAACATCTACACTGTCTAATTGCATCAGCTTGATATCAGTTTAATTGTCATAGTTTCATCCTACAAAATGTTGGGATTTGTAGCTTGGTGATATTCTTGGAAGTCTTTGCTAGAGAATGCTACTCTACTCTATTGGATTATGGCAATACAGGTCTCTAAAAGAGAATTCTAAATTATTGTTGTTGTGGTTGTGGTGTGCCTCCAAGTTTTTTTCTGATTTATGGTGACCCTAATCCATCACAGGATTTTCTGGGGCTGAGAATATGTGATGTGCACAAGGTCACCCAGTGAGTTTCCATGGCCAAGCAGAGAATCAAATCCTGATCTCCAGGGTTGTAGTCCAATGTTCAGACCACATGGGCTCTCAGAATTCTAAATACTTCACTATAGCTCCCAGGATGAAGCCATTCAATGGTCTGAAACTGATATAACTTGGTATTGTAGATATACTCTAAATTGGCAATAGGAACTATCTCATATACCAACCAATTCATTATACTGTATAGTGGTATGAATGTTGGACTAGGACTGTATGAGACCAGGGTTCAAATCTTGGATTACCTGTAGAAACTCACTGAGTGACCTTGGGCAAGTCACAATCTCTTAGCCAAAAAGGAAGAAAATGACAAACCTCTTCTGAAAAAAAATTGGGAAGAAAACCATAGGATAAAGTCACCATAGATCAGAGTTGACCTCCAGATCCATTACAATTGTCTCATTTTAACTGTTGTATGGTGTCTAGCTTATTTTTTGGTGCTGAAAGGATTACTTCTTAAATTCCCCCCCAACACACACACACTACTACCTCCAATCTATGTGGCTGCTCTTTTACTGATATCTGTGATCGTTTTTTAAAAAAATTGTTTTCTAATTCGATATTTGAGTACAGGCTTCCCCCGCTTATGTGGCAGGTTAGGGACTAGAGCCCTGTCTGAAAACAGAATTGATTGAAAAGTGGAACCCAAGTACTGCAGTGTAGGGAGCATGAAGGACTTATGGAGGCTCACTTGGGACCAACCGTGCACACACTGCTTGCAAAGTCTCTCAGGGGGCATAGCACCTTTTTTCCCCTCTCAGCTTGCTTTGCAAGCAGCATGCACATGCGAGCAGTTCCAAGTGAGCCTCAGTAGGAAGGAAAACTGATGAAAGTGCACAACCTTCATCAGATTAATGGAACTTGTCCTTAATTTAGAAACATCAAAAGAAGGGGTTGTCAGATAACAGAGCATCAAAAGGCGGCGACTTCCTGTAGTACCAAACATTTTATGACCTCCCTTCCCAGAGACACATGATCAGTCTTCTCCTAACATGTCAGAAGCCCTTTTTGCTGTTTAAAAAAATTCAGGCAAAGTTTCAATATTTCATTTTTTGGGGGGCGGGGGCTACTGTTTTGTGTCTTCAGTCTTGTGCTGCTTGCCTTCCTATTAATCTGTTACACCTCCCTCCCATACTGTGTAGAACGACCACTAATCATTTTATAAATAGTGCATGACACAGACTTCCATTGACTTTACCAGACTTTGCCTCCCACCTTTTAGTTATGCTTCTGGAGCCAGGCAATGTGTTCATTAAAACATCTGCCAACATTCCTTCTGGAAATAAAATCACATGAAAAATATTTTTGTAGATTCTGGAACAGTATGCTTCTGAGGAAACAAACATCTAGGCTATCTTTTTCGTCACTGTGTATCTGTATGGCTTTTTGAAATTTGCCTTCTTGCCTCTGCCTTCTTTGCTCCCTCTAAACACTGTTTAACTGTGAAATCCTTGCCGTGAATCAAGAGCAGCTTTCGGATTTGTGGGGCCCACAGCAGGAAGAAGAAAGGCTGCCAGCAGCTGCTTTTCAACAGCAAGAGGCAGATAGAGCTGCCTAATTTTACAATTAGCTAAAGGGCTACGTACAGACTGCAGGTGTTGAGGCTGGGGAGAAAGCTGCGGATGGTTGCAGGGGCCATATGACATTCAGTTACCCAGAGTTAGCTACATGCAGGAAGATCTAGCAAGTAAAATTAAAAGCAAGAGAGGGAGAAGTAACCACACTGCTAAGCAGATCTCCTAAGTCTACCAGGCTCTTCATTTTCTGTTATGTAACAAGCCCAATTTAATCCAAATCTTGGGTCATTGTATCAATGTGCTGTGAATAATTCTAAATTCTCTTAAAGCTACATCATCATACTAATACTAAGCAGAGGGCAGAAGGGAAGATTTGCAGGACAGATGAGTGCATTTAGGCTGTAGTGATTTCAGAAGTGCTATTGTGTGCCTGACTCTTATTATGATGGGCACCAAAACTAAAGAAGCCAGCTGGAAAGGCTGGTTACGTTGGAGTCGTTGTGGTACCATATGATTATGCTTCTCTCTCTATAGATATATAGATATAGATATCATCATTCCGTCTGGAAAAAAAAAGATATAACTTAACTACAGACAACAACATCACCATGTGTTGATGCTATATCGATTCCAATTAACTGCCATGTTGCTTGTGTGGCTGTTTAAGCAAGCCTCTGCATTTAATTTTTTGAAGGTGGTGTGGTGTACCTTTCTGTAAATTTGATCAATGGAGCATGTAAAAAAAACAAGCAGCATTACTAGAAGTATGAACTGGCTGTGCAGCTGGCAGATTTTATGAGATCAGGCACAATCTGGCAGAATGGTTGCTGAAAGCATTGAGCACAAATAGACTGTGCTGAAGGCAGCTGGTATTAACAAAGTGTGCACTGCAAAGTCAAGGCTCCCCTTGAAAAAAAAATCATAGCTGCAGACATCCTATATAGAGAAAATAGGATAAAAAGCCAGATGATGTATCTCTGCTTTGCTTCGTCTGCCCCACCACTGCCTAAGGTGCTGGAATATCCTGCAGTATCTATGGCGATTAAGTCTAATGCAGACAAGCAGAGATGCTCTCAGATGAAGCTTTTTCTCTGAAGTTGCTCAGCTGAGAAAACAAAATGGGAGGGTGATGATGTCAGAAGATGACATCTTCCATTTATACCTTCCTATGTATTACCACTCCTTCCAACTTTTTCCTTAACAAAAAGGAAATACTGATGATAGAAAGACAACATAACGACACAAGAGCAAAGTACTGTCAGATGTAACAACCACATTTCTTGAAGCATCCCAGGTGACCAAGTCAAGAGGGTTTCTTCCCATATTTACTAGGTCATCTGCATGAACTAAGTATAAAAAAGGTTTTCCCCAACACCACCTTCTATCATGCGGCAAAGGCTAGGGGCAGATCAAGTGAATAACACTTCCCTCACATGAACCATTTTGTTACTGCCCTGGCTAGTCCGAGCTTTGGGGATATTAAAAAGATATCCTCTTGACATCATAATTCGGCTTCACTTCTCTATTCCTCTCCACGTGCTTGCGAGGCCACCGGACAAGCACGTAAACAAGCTCGTCCGTTAATAGCCGTAATATTCAAACTACAATACAGGCAGGCCAGAAATAGCTGACTCACTGTTTTAGGAGACCTCCAGGCAAGTACTCTAATTAAGTATGCACGCCACTTACAAAAGAGCCTCTGCCCCGCAATGGCAGCTTGATGGGTAAACTATGGAATACCCAAGTACTCTGTGTTTGCATACTGGCTATCCTATTGAGAACCGCTACGATAACTCAATCATTCAGATTCTGACCTTTCGGAGGCTTTGTCTCCAACTCCAAATCTATTGTTTTCCTCCAAGTACGGCATAGCCTGCAGTCACAATTCTCCTTATAAAAACCTTTGATTCCGAGACCTTCCTCAGCACGCTCCCGAGTTTCATCCCGCCTTGCTGCCGCTTTGCTTTGCGAGCCTCCCCTCAGCTCCACGTGCTGAGCTACATCACACCCCAGCTCCGCTCTCTATTTTTCTGGGCTTCAGGACAGGTGAAGTATCACCCAAACCAGCAGTCCCTCTAAAAATCCCTCTATACCACTCCAACCTTTATTTCCTATAGTTATCTTGTATGAGTGTGTCGCATACACTGTTTTGCTTGTATTTAATAAACATCAGTTATTATTTCAACTTCTGTGTTCTCCTTGACTCAACCCGACCCTGTAGACATAGGGTTCAAGATCTCGCTATGTTACCCTGCCTCTCGTAACGCTAAGCAGTGCTCTGAGCTAATTTTCCCCACCTTTAGTTAAGCACATTTTAGTGTCCCTCCCGGGACCCCCAGTTCACAGGATAACAATTTGTTTCATTTATCCACAAAATGTTGAAAATCTGTGCAGCTATTATGAAAGCAGTGGAAGAACTATGTGACTTGGAGGGATGGAACACCACACAGAGCCTAAGGCAGTGTTTAACCAAAGTGCCTCACCAGTACAACTCAGCCAAAGCAATCATTAGGTTTCTAAATGGATGGTGACACCTCCATCCATGCAGAAACCATAATTCCAAGCTGTCATTACACAGCTCAAATGGTGCACTGGTGGTGGTGGTGGTGGTGGTGGTAGAGATCTGGGAGAAAATTGGGATGGGGTGGAGCAGGGGAGCAGAACATCTGAGTTTCACAGGATAAACAGAACCTTTGTCACCAGGCTGGTGGAACAGAGAAAAACATGGGAATGCCCTGACAAGTGAGCAAACTCTAGCCACAGGCATTTTAGAGCCGTGGGTGGGAGATGCTGCATCTCCACGGCTTTTTTCTTGGTGGAATCCTTTTTTTCTCCGGAATGCCTCCTGCAAGCACTGAGTACAAGACATGACCATATCGGGACCCCCATCTAAATCGTTAAAGCCAACCACTATAGAAAATTTACCTTCTATAAAAGAGAGATCCCTATAATAAATAAATGGATTACGTATAAAGATAAATTGAAGGTCCAAGGAAATACTACTCATTTCAGATCACAAGAACTTAAGACCCAGGGCTTAACGGCTCATTGGCTTCTACAAATTCAACTAGCGGAGAGATATAGGATAGATTAAAAAAATAGAAGATTTCGAGACAGAGGAGAAGGAATCGGAGCATAGAGTTAGTAAAATATATAAAATCCTACTGAATCTACAAACTGAACAAGAAGTGGTTAAACAGACTATGATAAAATGGGCCCAGAATTTCAACCATACGATCCTGTTAGAACAATGGACCTTGATAAAACCAGCTAGTTTAAGGGAAAACTATTATAAAATGTTCCACAGGTGGTATTTAACACCATCCCAGTATCTCTCAGATTGCAGATAATGCAAAAGACACCTGTTGGAAATGTGATCAAAAGGGCACATTTTTTCATATGTGGCGGTGCTGTAGAGAAGCAAAGAAGTTCTGGAAAATTTTACACAACAAAATACAAGAAACAATGAAGATAAAATTTCCGTTGTTACCAGAACACTACCTACTTAACATAACGGGTTGTCTATCACAGTTAAATAAGTCTCAAAAAAAAATCTTCCTCTATATGATGCCAGAATATGTTTCATTCAAGTGTGGAAACAAAAATCAATTCCCAGGATAGAGGATTGGCTTTTAAAATTGTATGACATAGTGGAAGCTGACATAATTGTGAATTCATTAAAAGATAAGACAAAGACGAATTTCACTGAAGATTAGAGTATGGTATTCCCATTATGGGAATCCTTTTGGGGTAAGAAAGCTATTATGAGTTGGATAGGTAAAGAAAATGGAAACCTGTTATAAACAAAAATCTTTTCTTCTTTTTTTCTATTCTTTTATTGTATTTTTTTTTCCGTATGCCAATAAAATAGAACTGATAAAGGTTAGGTGACACATGAACCAGCAATTATATTTGAGTATTTGATACTAGTATAGGATTTATTAAGGGAAAATCTAAATTAATAAGGCTAAATTCAACTCTGAGACTAGAAGAAGACTGAATATAACATGAGTGACGTAATAACAATCTTTTTTTTCTTTTCTTTTTCTTTTTTTTTTGTTAGAAGGTAAGGTGTAGATAAGTTGGCACTTTCTTCCTGAGGTTCAGAAAATGAAGTGGGGGGAGGATTAGGGAAAGAAAAAGGTAAAGAAAATACTGATAAGGTATGACACATTACCGTAATGAAGACGATAAATGTTATAGGTTATGGATTGATTTTTGGCTAAAAGTCAATTTATTTTCATACCTACTGTTAAGATTTTTATCATATTTTGTTATTGTTATGATTGGACAACCCTGTAATATTTCATTCCTTTCACTTGATTATTAATTTTTTTTGTTTTGTATAATTTTGTTTTGTTTTAAAATTAATAAAATATTATAAAGAAAACATTCTTAAAGGTGGTTGTCCCCAGAGGCGCATGTTGTTTACACTTACCTATAAACACATAAAAGAGAAGACTGACTGCTCAAGACTAGTAGCCTCATCTACAGTACATTTGGTCTCTGGGTCCTTGCTTAAAAAAGTCCTGAACAGACATTCTGTGGTGTTATCTCTATGTTTTAATTTAAGATATTTTCTAAGTTTAATTCCTGTCGTGAAATAGCAAAGATGACTATATAGTAACAACAACAATAATAAATAATAATTTGTATTTGTTACCCACCTCTCCCTAAGGCTCAAGGCAGGGCACAACACAGATACAACTAAAAACACACCATGGTTAAAATACACTAAAACACAAACCATTTAAATACAAATATACCACAATTAAAATACATCATAATTAAGAGCACAATGAAAAATAGAAGTACGGTTAAAAGTACAATTGAAAGTACAATTAAAAGTACAATTAATTAATGTAATGGAAGTTCATATCTATTAGGAAGGTGGAACCTACTTTCTAGGTAATTACCAGTCGACTACATTGAACAATTACATCAAACATGAGGTTTATTTCACTACTGGCTCAAAGTATATTTCAGACTGGCTTCCCCAGTTTCAAATTCACATAAGCATGTAAAGTATAGCCTTGGTGTTTGCTGTCCTTTGGGATGCTGTGAAACCCAAAAACTCACCCAAGAAGAAAGGGGGAGACTAAGCTGCCCTGGCAGCTGGGTTTGCAGTCTGACATTTCTATTGCAGCTGGATCAGGTATTGCAACATTTTAAACATTATCGGAGGCATAATCAGAGCTTGCTGACGGATCAGTATATGTAAGTTGCAACATTGCTGATTTTCTCCTTGATACAACATACTCATTTTTTTCAGCTTTGCAGCAGAAACAAAGTTTATTCATTCATCAAAGGCATACTTGGGTTAATTGTGATTAAGGTCAAAAGACATCAGCTCCATTGAAATATAAAGGCTCTGGAGGCAAACAGGAAACCTTGAACTTAACAAAATATTTGTGATTATACTATTGTGCTGCTCCTGCTTGCTAATCTGAATGAACATTGTTCTTTGGCTGTATTTCAGATGTCCCTGTGGGTGTGCGAAGCCAAGTTTCCCCAAACATCCAAACCGAACTCCTGGATCACAAGCCAGAAACTGGATATAAAAGAAGGAAAAGAGTTCCTAGACTGAAACAGGAATTATGCAGTTGTTCAGACCATCACAGGAATAATTGGCCCTCCAGACGTTGTAGGACTACAACTCCCATTGCCTATGCTGGCTAGGGATGCTGAGATAGGCATGATTACTACCCCTGCACTAGATTACGAATTTCTAATGGAATTGACTCAGATAATTTGATGGAATTTAGAATTCCACATATTCCTAGGTCCTTAGCATGAGCACATGTCATCCTCCACCAACCTGGTGCCCCTCTGATGTCTTGGATTGAAACTCCAATAATCTCTGCACCTCTTGCAGTCCAATGCCCCTGGAGGTTCGGAAGAGTGTAATATGTCATCCTTCTAACTATCTACATTGTCAGTTTTAGCTGGCTGCACTGCAATCCTGTTCAGCAGTACTGAACAGTACTCCAAAAAAACTGTCTATGCAGCTTGGCAGTGTTCCTGAGGCACTGGAGATGGGGCACTGGGAAATGACATTTGCACTGCTCTCCCAGTTGAAGGTCTCTTGAGACAAGCAGTTGCAGCAAGCTCCCGAGGAGTCTCTCCAGTTGCCCATTCTTGACATACTCCATGACTGGAGGAGGGCTGTGGATGTCATTCCACAGGGCCCCAATCCCTAGCACCCTGGAAATACTTCAGTCAGGATGCTACAAGGCTGCAATGGTATGTTTTTGGGGTCTGGCATTATCAGATGCAGTCGCATAGGGATGGGGGGATGCTTTGCCCCAAGCGGCAATGTTTTTGGGGAGGCCTGGCCAGTAGCCACGCCCCCACACATCTTGGCCATGCCCCCACACATCTTGGCCATGCCCCCACACACAGTGGGCCTGCCCCTCACACCATAGCCCCGTCCCATTCCCACTCCCCACTCCTCCCACTCCACTGGTCAGATGTAACTTCAGTGATGTTCCTCCATCACCCTCCAGCAGTGCCATAAATTGTTTTGTAAGTTAAGTGCCTATATGAAACTGAAAAGAAGTCAGATATTATTGACCAAAAAATATGGTCTTAACTGCCACACATATTTCACTGCAGAATGCTTTGCTGAGAGAGAGCATTGATGTTAAATGATCTATATCAAGAAGTATGAAGGACAACCAGGCAAAGAAGCTTCAGTACAGAGATTCTAAGAGAGGGAGCCAAGATATTAGCAATGCTTAAACTGTTACTGCCCTGGCTAGCCCGAGCTTTGGGGATATAAAAGATATCTATTGATATCACTAATTCGGCTTCACATATCCCTTCCATGTGCTTGTGAGGCCCCCAGACAAGCACGCATACAGGCTAGGCCGATTATCGCTGTAATATTCCTAGACAATACAGGCAGGCCAGAAAACAGCCGACTCGCCGCTTTAGGAGACCTCAAGCCAAGTACCTCCATTAGGTATGCGAGCAACTCCCAAAAGATCCTCTGCCCTGCGCTGGCAGCTTGATGATCGAGCTATACAAAGCGCAAGTATTCCGCGTTTGCATACTGGCTACTCTATTGATAAATTCAGCTCTAATTCAATCATTCAAATTCTGACCTTTCGGAGGCTTTGTCTCCAACTCCAAATCTATTGTTTTCCCCAAGTCCAACCTAGCCTGCGGTCACAATTCTCCTTATAAAAACCCCTGACTTTGAGCGCTTCCTTGGATCACTCCTGAGTTCCAGACCGCCTTGCTGCCGCTTTGCTTGGCGAGCTTCCCCTCAGCTCCACGTGCTGAGATACCCCAGCTCCACTCTCGATTTTCTCCCCAACTTCAGGACAGGTTTCGTATCACCCGAACCAACTGTCCCTCTGAAAATCCCACTATCTTACTCACACCTTTATTTTCCTTAGTTATCTGTGTGCTTGTGTTGGCTACATCGTGTGCCTGTATTTAATAAAGATCATTCATTATTTTCCAAACGGTTTGCCTCTTGACTCGGCCTGACCCCATAGACACTGGGTTGCAAGATCCTGCTAAGTTACCCTGCCTCTCGTTTTGCCAACTTGTGCTCTGAACTAATTTCCTCGACCTATAGCAATTTGGTGTCCCTCTGGGACCCCCAGAAAACAGGGTAACAAAACACTGTTGTGATACCTATATCCAGTTCTAGCTGCCATATTTCAGGACGCATATTACAGAACTGGAAAAAAGGGCAAAAGACGGCAGATAAAATAATCAGCATCCTGAAGTACTTTTTCTGTGAAGAGAAGTTACAAACTCTAGAGCTTTTTAGTTCAGAAAAAAATACGAACAAGGTGGGTGCATGGGAGACATCATAGTAGGCTATAAGATTATTCCTGGAATACCCAGTTTCAGTGCTATGATTCCATTTGAACTGCCATGGCTACATCCTGTCAGATCCTGGGGTTTCTATTTTGGTTAGGCACTAGAGCTCTTTTGCTGAGAATTCTACGTACCTTCCTCCCTAAACTGCCGATCCCAGGATTCCATGAGAGTAGAGTCATAGCACTATAAATGTGTTGTATGAAAGACCCAAGAATTTTGACTTGAATCTCTTGTTTCTTGGTTCCTGTGCTAGTTTTATGCAGTGAAAGGGCCCACCCATGGCATGGAGGAAATTATTAAACAGAAAGGTTTCTCCTTCTGTCATGATACTAAGACTCTGAGATTATCCAATGAAACCAAATAGCACAAGAATTGGGCCAGACACACACTGCACCTAAATTAAACCTTGGAATTTGCTACCACAAGATATGGCAATGGACATTAACTTAAATAGCTTTAAAAGTGATTTCTATGGATTAATGAAAGATAAGGCTACCAATGGCTAGTAGTCATAATGGCTATATGGTACCTCCAAGAGAGAGGTAGCATGCTCCTTAATACCAGTTGTTGGGAAACAATGGGAGGTTATCCCAGTGTCTTTCTTGTTGGTTTTTGCCAACTGGCATCTAGCTGGTCTCTGTGGGAAATAAGGTTTTAAACTAAGCAGGACTTTATTCTGATTTCACAGGGCATTGCTTGTGCTCTCATGTCCTAGTTAGCCCCTAATAGGCACAGCAGTAACAAAAGAAAATGCACAGAATTCAGGGACATTCATAGATGTTTCCTGGATAGTTGCATTAAAAATTAAGAGTCTACTTTTTTTCCTTCCTGCTGGTAGCACTTATTTGGCTTTATAAAAGCACACACACAAAAAATCAATAGACCAGCAAAAGAGAAAGAAACCTTACAAAAGCAAGCCCTAAGGAAAAATTCTCTTATGTCTTTTAAACGGCTCCTGTAGTACTGAAGCATTTAAAGAGAATATCTATGAGAACAGCCATTTGTACTGTCACTGTTCTTGATGAGATAATGCTAAAAAGCTCAGTAAGTTTTACCTGTGAAGTTCACTATGTGCTATGAGCATGAACATTGGCTTGCTTTTGCCTACTCAGAAGGAACTGAAATGCAAACAAATGGAGTATTCATTGACAAACCAACAACCCGGTTTTTCTCAGCTCTCCCAAGCAGTGGATATCTCTGTAGAATAATAGTTCTTCTGTGCATCTTCCTTTTTGGTGCTTGGAATGAAATATTGCAGTGAAATATAATAGGTCCTAACTGCTATGTTTAATATGTTTAATATTTTTAATATTAATGTGCTTAATATGGGGCCATGTTCATTATCCACAATATGCTTGCAGCATCTCCAGTGGCCACACACAATTATTGCTGAAATTCTCAAGACGATACAGGTTCCATAGACAGTTTAGAATATACCAGTTTATAGTACCTCCCTAAGAGGATGATGAGTTGTAGCATATCCTTCAAAAAGGCACAGTTTTCTGATGCAGAATGCCATTTTTCCTTCATTATACTGTACTTCATTGGAAAGCTAAAAAGCATTTGGGAGGGGCTCCCCCTCCCATGGATGCAACAGGGAATGCAGCCCTCTAAGAACTCCTGAGGAGCTAATGCAACCTCCTACCCTTCCACACTTGCCCACCCCTGCTGCAAGAACTTTAACTCCTGAAAGCAATGTTGATTTGTTATTGTTATGTGCCTTCAAGTTGATTTTAACTTATCACAGGTTTTTCTTGGCAAGATTTATTCAGAGGATGTTTAGGCCGAAAGAATATGATTTAGGATTGCCAAGTAGGTTTCTGTTGTTGAATGAGGATGTGCACCTAAATATTCCAAAAATACTAAATTTGCTAAAGGTACCAGATCTCCTCTGATTTTGGAAACTAAGCAGGGTCAGCTCTGGTTAGTATTTGGATGGGAGACCACCAAATAGACTATATTTCAGAGTGCTGTAGACTATATTTCAGAGGGAGCAACTGCAAAACCACCTCTGAGTATTCCTTGCCAAAGAAAATCCTATGAAATTCATAGGGTTTCCATAAGTCAACAGGCAGCTTGAAGGCACAAACACACACACTGCAACACTAAAATCACTACACAGTATGGTTGCTCAGCTACACCATGCTGGCTTGGCATTCAGATATTTGCTACTAAATTAATTAATTAAAATATATAATAAAACAGTTTAAGAGATACTAAAATATACTGAAAACTTCAAACCCTATTTTAACCTACCCTGAACTCTGAAGCATATCTGAACCAAATTTAATACTCAGCTATAACATTATATAATTAAGAGAAAGAAAAAAACATAATAGCAACTGTTGCCACATGTTTATGACCACTTCTGTATCTGTAAATGAATTAACGCACATGATCAACACATGATAAGTATCTTAGATGCTGAGCTACAGTCAAGACATGCCAGGAGGAAAGTATACTTCATACTTATCCTGAGGGGAATTAGTAGTTGAATACAGCCCATATAAAGAAAGAGGGGGCTTAATGTAAGAAATTTATCTATGCATGACTTTCCTATAGAATGGGAGAATTGGTCCAACACATTTCAGCTTTGAGCTGCTCACCAACAGCAGTTTATACTAAGTGCCAAACCAAGAAAATAATAGAGAAGACAGATAGACAGGGAAATTACTGACGACAAATAAAGAAATGAGGAGGATATTAAGGATTGGGAAGGTAGGGTCAATTACCTAGATGCCTTTTGGCAAACCTGAAATATGAAATAGCACAGGGCTGGGGAACGTGAGGGGAAGAATAAAGAGATGATAGAAAGAAATTTGAGAGAAAGGAAAAAAAGAAAGATTGGGTTAAATACAGGTATTTCCCTATTTTAGAAATAAAGGGATTTGGGACATGGTACCAAAGGATCTTGGAAATCTGAGATTTCTTCAGGTGGACTGGATAACAGGCCTATTGAGGCTGATGAGTTAATTATGGGGTCAACTGCCCGGCATCTAGGGCTTTTAACCCTTATCCATCTGAATCCTTGCTGAAACAGCTGAGTCACAAAGGCCAACAATTCCTGAAACTGGAATTTGTCTAAAAGGCACGGGCTTGTTCCCACTGAAAAGCAAACAAGATTGCTTATCATGGCAACGTCACAAATTATCTAAAGATGATGAGTAGCCTTGCTGAGTCATAAAAGATAGGTTAGGTAGTTAGGCTATTCTTGCACATATGGAAAATATAAGTTCTTAAGACAGGAGAAGACAAGGTTATGCTAAAAGTTACTGACCTGTTGTTGGATCAGATTAAGAAACTACATAAAACAGTAACAAATTTAAAATATTTAAGTTTATACACAGTTACTTTGATTTTTCTTATCATTCCGTTAGTGTACATGGTTCGTCACACTACTCATAAATTACAAATAGATCCATTCTCATAAGGAGGTTACAAAGTAAAACTGACTATGAGGAGGAAAGATGATGGAAGGCAGACAAAGACACAGGTAGAATGGTCAGAGCAAATGCAATTCAACATGCAATCTTATATATCAAATGTGAGAAATTTGTGATCTTCCCAATGTGCTTGGCTTGTAGCTCTCATCCTCCTGCTCATTACTGGCTGCGCTGGCTACCAATGGGAACCACAGTCCAACAGTATCTTCACAGGGGGAAATCCTGTTTAATACAATTGCATTTTTAACAGCTTTTGTTTTAAATATCCTCCTTATGTCTCTGCTTACATCCTCATTGCAAATTCTACACTGCTATTGGTAGTCATTTTTGAACTGTATAAATATTGTTATATACACTTATGCAAAGTTTATTTCTGAGTAACATGCATAGAATTCTTCTCTACTAGCACTTAAGTTTTATTATACCTGGAAATGTTTGAATAGGCCCTGTTATGATTAAACAGTATTGTGAGTCTTTGTGTACCAATTTGAATATCAAAACCAAACTATATTTAATGGGGGAGGTACGTAATTTGACCTCTCAACCTTCTCTTTGTTTAAAAGCAGTTGCCAGGGCACGGTTATTTGGACTGAGCCTGTGATGATGAGAGACGGAAAGTTTGTTAACAATAATAGGTGGGCTACCCCAGCTCACATATGTTTGGCTCTAAAGAAAAAAAAAGTCAAAAATATCTCTGCTTATTTCTGGAACAGTGGGAATCCTTTTCAGTGCTTGGAAAAATTGCTTTCATGATAACAACTCCCAGAATCCCCCAATCAGCATAAGCAGTGGCTGGAGGATTCTAGGAGCTCCTCCAGTGACAATTCCAGATTCTGGACTTTTACTATTATCACCCCTTCCCTTCCAGCATACTTACTGAACTAGGAGTACAATCCCAGCTAACAAACTCATGACCCTCCAGTGTTTTAAGATCTTCTGGGAAGGTCCTTCTCTCTGTTCCACCACCCTCACAGGTGACATGGGAGGAACATGGGAGAGGGGCTTCTCAATAGCTGCTCCTAAGCTCCAGGACTCCCTTCCTAGGCCATTTCTGCACTAGACTGTTATACTGCTATTATTCCACTTTCAACATCCTATGGAATCCTGGGGTTTGCAGTTTCGGGAGGGGCCATAGGATGTTGAAAGTGGAATAATAGCACTATAACAGTCTAGTGCTGAAATGGCTCTAGAGAGGGTAAACTAGTACCATCCTAGCTGTCCTTCCATAGGCCAGTGAAGACCTTTTGTTTTAGCAGGTCTTCGGGGACTGATTGCTCAGGGGGAAAGGGCTTTTGTAATGTACTGTATTGTCTATATCTGTTTTTCTTTTTAATGGTCATGCTTTTAACTTCTTTCAGAGTTCTACTGATAGTTTAACTTATGTTTTATGTGAACTTTTAGCTGTATCTGTTTAACTTTTGTAAGTCAGTTTGAATCCCAGACTGGGGGAAAAGAGGCAATCAATACCTTAATCATAATCATAATAAAAAAAAGATGGCTGGGGCTGTGTGGAATCTAACTTTCCCATTCGACTTTCGATTGCTCTGGCCTTCACTCAGATTTGTGCTGGCAAGGTGGCTCTGTCCCTGAACAGTGGGAAGCTTCGATCTGGAATAACTCAGTTCCTCCTTCTCCTCCATCGTCGTCATCATCATCATCATTGTCATCATCATCAATTTACATAGCATCATTGTATGTGGGGCTTTTCAAGTGAAAGACCAACAAAACAGGTCACTGCCTCAGGTTTATAATCTTCCTCCTTTTGCTCCTTCTCCACCTCCTAGTTTTGGCTCTTCTGTGGACTTATATAAGCCAGCAGAGTAGGTGTGCCAGCAGAAGCGTGATGCTGGAAGCTCTCTCTACAATCAGCCAACAGTATAAGGGCAATTCAGCCAGGCTCAAGCTTCTCCCTATCAGCACATGTCTGAGTTAGAGCTGCATTGTAATATAGCAGAGAGAGAAGATTAAGTTTCAAAAATCTCACATCTCACCTATTTTGCTTGTGTACATTTACAAATGAGTAGTCATTCCTTTTGACCTTGGTCAAAGCAATTTGGATTTTATGTTATTGCAAACATGTACAACTTGTCCTTCCAGGTTCACACTTTCCTACAGTGCTTTTAATCTGCAGTTTTGTATCAGCAAGTGTCTACATGTGTTAGAACAAGTTTAAAAGGCAGTTTAATAAAGAAACTATTTCAGTTTGTTCAGCCTAAGTACACTTACATGCCACTGGACATACTGGCACTTCCTTTTACTTCTGAGAAGACATGCATAGGATTGTGCTGCCAAACAATGCAAATGTTATGTTTATCAACCTTGTGTGTATTTTGGAAGAACTTTTCAGGTGGCCTCTCGAAGGTTCAAAATGTTTTTTTCTTGTGTGAGTCTTACCTCACCCAGTTGTTTCATTTCACATGTGCATCTTGTGAATTTTGAATAAAAGGTTTGTTGAAACATTTAGCACTGCCCCCCCCTTTTTTTGTAGTGTAGCAACATATCCCTACTCTTTCCATGTTATTCCTGACTCCTGAGCCAAATTTTCTGTTAAAGAAGTGATGCCCAGCAGCACATGTTAACTGAGATCTAGCTGCAGAGCATGATGTTTTCTCTTTAACTACCCTGGCTTCATCGTACAGCATCCTAGGTTTTACAGTTTAGGGTGGGTATTTAGAATTTTCAACCCAGTGAGCTCTAATTGCCTCACCTAACTAAACCATAGGATGTAACCATGGAAATTCAAATGGAATCCGAGTGCTATAACTGGAGAGTTTGAAAGGGACCCCAGTTAGTATGTTTATCTAATATGTTCAGTGGCTGAGCAGGGACAAAGCATGATCCTGTGCACATTTATTCACAAGTTCCATCAAATTTAAAGTGATTTGTTCCCTAATAAAGCTACTTAAGATTGCAACACTACTAGGTACACTTATCACGCAGCTATTTCGAGAAGTCTGCCAGTCTCCCCTCTAAATAGGGTTAATCTATATAGGGTTGTAAAAAATGACATTGCCAAGTCCCAATTGTTAATTCTATCAGTTATGTATCTTAAAACAGGACTCCAATCTCTCTTCTCTACTTGCAGTTTCATAAAATGATGCACATCTGCCCAATGTTATTTGTTTGTTACCTTATCTGTAGCAAATTCTATGTATTGAGCTTTTGTTTGCAGTCCACTTCCCACTGAAGTCAAAGGCAAAACTCACATTGATTATAACGGCTCTGGTTTGAGCCATTTGACCTTCATAAGACCATCTCTATCAGTTTAAAGAATGCTTTATCTAAAGTCTGTGGGATGAAGAAATCAACACATTTTTAAACACTGAACTGAATAGTATAAATGGTATTCTTTGCATGACTATATTGATTTTCAAGGAATTCACAGGTTTCCATTTATTCTCACCCAATGAGAATTGCATAGATTTATCATCCATTTTCCCTTTTATTGTGCACATTGCATGATCAGCAATTTATTCAGTTTATGCTTCAATTTGATATTTTTAGTTATTTATGTCGTATATTTTTATTTTGCCTTTAAGTAAAAAAATTGATTCCAAGGAATATTTTCACTCAATTGATAGAACTGCAAGGTATATGAAAATTACCAGGTTTTGATATCATCATAATCTATGACACAGTATTTGCAATTTCTATGTATGGTTGTGAAAGCTGGACAATTAAGAAAAACAAACAAACAAACAAACAAGAAAACTGACAGGAAGAAAATCAATTTCTTTGAAAGGTTGTGCTGAAGGAAAGTTCTTATGGTGGTCCACAGTATCCATAAAAGCAAATAAATGAGTCTGGGAGAAAATCAAACATGAACTCTCACTAGAAGCCAAAATAATTAAACTGAGGCTGTTGAGCTTTGGACACAGCATGAGGCAGCACAATTTACTGGAAAAAAAGATAATGCTTGGTAAAATGGAAGGAAGTAGGAAAGGAGAAATTACAGATAAATTTACTGAATAAAGCAAGCCATGAACCTGACTTTGCAAGCCCTGAGCAGGGCTGTTTATTACAGGATCACTTGGAAGTTTCTTATTCATAGGATCAGCATGATTCTATGAAGCCAGCTCGACAGCAAACAATAGTAACAGCATCATAGAATCATGGAGTTGGAAGGGGCCTCATGGGCCATCAAGTCTGACAAGATCTCCAGCTAAAGCATCCTCAGCAAGTAGCTGTCCAGCCTCTTTTTGAAGACATCCAGAGAGGTGTTACTGCCCTGGCTAGCCCGAGCTTTGGGGGATATAAAAAAGATATCTCTTGATATCAATAATACGGCCTCACATACCCATTCCCCTCCACGTGCTTGCAAGGCCCCTGGACAAGCACGCACGCAGGCTCGGCTGATAATCGCCGTAATATTCCAAAATAATACAGGCAGGCCAGAAATAGCTGACTAGCAGCTTTAGGAGACCTCAAGGCAAGTACCTTCATTAGGTATGCATGCAACTTTCAAAAGATCCTCTGCCCCGCACTGGCAGCTTGATGATCGGACTATACAACACTCAAGTACTCCGCGTTTGCATACCAGCTATCCTATTGACAATTTGGCTATAACTCAATCATTCAAATTCTGACCTTTCGGAGGCTTTGTCTCCAGCCCCAAATCTATTGTTTTCCCCAAGTCCGACCTAGCCTGCGGTCACAATTCTCCTTATAAAAACCCCTGACTTCGAGCACTTTCTTGGATCGCTCCCGAGTTCCAGACCGCCTTGCTCCTGCATCGTTTGGCGAGCTTCCCCTCAGCTCCACGTGCTGAGATACATCGAACCCCAGGATCGCTCTCCATCTTCTTCCGGGCTTCAGGAACAGGTTTCGTATCACTCGAATCAACTATCCCTCTGAAAATCCCGCTATCTTACTCACACCTTTATTTTCCTTAGTTATCTGTGTGCGTGTGTTGCTTACATTGTGTGCCTGTCTTTAATAAAGATCATTCATTACTTTCAAACTGGTTTGCTTCTTGACTTGGCCTGACCCCGTAAACACTGGGTTACAAGATTCCGCTGCATTACCCTGCCTCTTGTTTTGCCAACCAGTGCTCTTGACTAATTTCCCCAATTTGTGTAACTGCAAGGTTATTTAGGTGTCCCTCCCGGGACCCCCAGAAAACAGGGTAACAGAAGGAAGTCTTTCTAGCCAGTTGGTTTCCTTGCTGAACTGTTACGAAATTCCTTCCAGTGTTCAATCAAAATCTACTATCCTATAACTTCAAACCGTTAGACTTGTTCCTACCCTCTGGAGCAGCAAAAGGTAGGCCTGCCCCCTTGAAGTGGTGCAGTGGTTAAATGTCAGTACTGCAGCCACAGCATTGTGAGTTCGATCCTGCAGGGCTCCAGGTTGACTCAGCCTTCCATCATTCCATAGGTCAGTAAAATAAGCACCCAGCTTGTTGGGGGCAATTAGCTAAACACATTGTAAACTGCATAGGGAGTGCTTTGCACTGATAACTGGTATAGAAATATAACTGCTATCGCTATTCTCTTTGTGACAGTGCTTGAGGTACTTACAGTGTACTATCATGTCACCTTCAGTCTTCTTTTCACCAAACTGAACAAGCCCAGCTCCTTCAACCTTTTCCCGTATGTTTTGTTTTCCATATTTTTATCATCCTTGTTGTCTTCTCTGAACCTCCTCCAATTTGTCTATACCCCTCTTAAAATGAGGCACCCAGAACTGAACACAGTACTCCAGATTAGAATGAAATATAAGAATTGAATATAAGAAAGAACAGCTCTGGATGCTCCATTTGGAGTGAAAGTTTAGATTAAGCGATCTACAAGACCTTACAACTCTACATCCTCATGACTAGGCACTAGTAGAGAGAGGAGACTAGCCAAAATTTCTGATTTGATAATTGGTGTGCTAATGAATAGATCTGTAGATTACATTTGATACAATATTTGGAGCTCTAAATTTCCTATGGCCAGCCAAAAAGCATAGTCTAGCTTCTTGGAAAAGGTGGAGGTCAGATTGTGATTAGAGCAGTGTCATAAGACTTAAGTCATTGCCTGTGCCCAAGTGATCTCTCATTTGAAATCTGTTATGATCACATGCCTTGGAAAGAGTTTCCTTCAGTTTCAAAAGACATTTTCAATTATCCCTACATGGTGTAACCCCAAATGACTTGTTTATTAGTATGTTGCTGAATGCATTAGATAATATCAAATACCAAAAAAGTCAGTGTAGCAAATTGTTTAGTGTTACATCAACATACAGAAAAAACTGGGGAAAGGACAGGGAAGAAATAAATATGATGAATATGACAATGATGACAAACACAGTGTACTCCATATATTACTTAGTCTGAGGCGCTTAGGAACAACTAATCTAGGGTAACTGAAAAACATATTTCATCCAGATAAATTCCATCACACTAATTAAAGATTGTATTCCTCAGGCCACTTGGAGGGTAATCCTTTATGCATATCTACTCAGAAATAGTTGCTATTGAGTTAAATGGAACTTACTTCCAGCTAAATGTGTGTAACACTTAGGTGGGAGTAAGCTCTAGTGAAAAAAAAATCTGAGTAGACCTATACAGACTCGTAGGAGGTTAGACAGTTGTATCAGTCACTGATGCAACTATGTAATATTAGATGCTGCACTAATGGTCTTTCAGCCTTCAGACAGCCATGTGTATTAAATGAGATGCAAATCATACCAGTTGCATAGGGATGTGGGGGCAGGGGGGTGATTCCCCACAGGGTGGCAATGTTTTTGGGGCATCCTGGCCCATAGCCACACCCCCTCATGCCCTGGCCACACTCCTGCATGCCTTGGCCATGCCCCCATGCACCAAAACCACGCCCCCAGCTCATAGCCCCATCCCCTCCACACACTCCAAGCCCCACCACTGAATCACACAAGCAACTTATATATTACTTGAGATGCAAAACACATAATTTTTCTTGTTCCTGCTCCCTCCATACTGCCACTTCATATTTAACAAGTCCTTCTACATTCCTGATATGTCATAGCAAAAACAAATAAAAACCTATTTGCAAACTCCGATTAAAAAATAAATACTTGAAGAGCATGCAAATCCACATTGTAAACTTACTTAAATCGTAGTACTATAATGATGGTTTCTTTTCATTTGTCCCCTGATTCAAATAGCTTGGTCACCTTTTACAACAACCCTCTTGGGTTGAAAATGCTGCTGCTGAGTGCCCAGGCAGAGAACGGGGAAAACAGCAGCTATCCAGGATTTGATTTTGGACTGAACCTGCTGGTCTGGCTTATGACACAAACATCTGGCTGGGCGAGGCTGGTGTTTTCAGTCTTTCTTAATTTTGCTCACCAAGGTTCTCTGGGAAGTAGGAGATGAGGCTTATGGACAAGATGCAGCAGAACTGCAAAATATGTCCCATCTTGCAGTCTACTGGGGAATGTGTGTGCAATGGTGTATTTGAATGAAGATGGGTAGCTGTCACATAAATAGGGATTTTGTTGGTGCATGGCCCATCCTGCTCCTCAGTAGTCTCATCTCCTGAGATTGCTGAGATGATGTAGAACTCCCTTCGGCTTGTGGTGCTGCAGGACTTCAACTTCTGTGTTGAGACTGCCTTGTCAGGAGTGGCTCAGGACTTCATTTCTTCCATGAAAACACACATCAGCCTTCTGGACATACTGGACCTTATTTTTTCTGCTGGATGGGGTAGTGGTGATCTTGGAACGGAGAAGTTTTCTAGATTTCCATTTGTCATGGGCAGATTACTAACTGGCAAGAATCTGGACTTGCTGGAACTTGGAGCCCCTGCAAGAGTGGAGGACATTTAAGATAATTTGGCCCAAGAGACTGATGCATTTGGATGGGGACTTGAGAACTTTCTTGTTTTCTGGTCTGGTAATTTTCCTGTATCTTTGGTTGATCTAATAGCCAGAATAATGGGCACAATCACTCCTAAGTTTTTTCTCTTTCACAGTGGAACCAAGCTAGCCCCCTTCTTTTATAGGGAGCTGGCAGCTGTGAAGAAAGTGAGTCAGTGGGCAAAGTATAAACTCTGGCTGCCAAGAACAGAATTAAACCAGTTTAGCAGCCTGCTGTGAACTGCATAACACTTTGCACATATAATCATTTAGAACTGTTCTGACTTGGATGCTACAATTAATACAGGCATAGCAGATGTAACACTGATTCCTGCATATCTAGTGATCATGGATGCTTTTCAGAAAGTATGGACACCTGACAGGAAGCCTGAAGAGATGAGAACCATTATATAACACTTTTAAAAAGGTCACTATGCTGATGACATCCAGCTCTGTTTCTTCTTTGCACCTAAATACAGGAAAGAATTGGTTTTTGTTCTTTAACAGTGTCTGGTATCAGAAACTGACTGAAGGACAGATAAATTGGACCTTAATCCAAGCAAGACCATGGTATTCCTAGTTAGTTGAAAGACAGAGAACAGGGATTCAGCCTGCACGGGGTGGAGGTGTGGTCTCCCTGAAGTATGGATGTAGTGGGGTCTGCCAGACTCTTGGCTGCGGCTAGTTACAGGGACCATAGACTCCCATGCTACAGCAACTAAATGGGCTACTGGTCTGTTTCTGGGCACAATTCAAAATGCTGGTTATGCTCACTATAAAGTCCTATGCAGCTTGGATGTAGGCTACCTGAATATCTGCATTCTCTATATGAGTCTGTCTAGGTCCTGAGATCTTTGGGAGAGGTCCTTTTTCCTTTTCCAGCAACCTCACAGGTAGATCTGGTGATGAGAGGCCTTTTTGATGATTGCTCCTAGGAATTGGAACTCCTTTCTTAAAAGAGATACACCCCTCCCTACTTTCCTTTTGTCAGATTGCAAAGACTTTTTTTCATTTCAACATGCTTTCAGGAACTGACTACTGTGTATTTTTTAAAGAGTTTTTAATAGCGAGTTTCTATATTTCCTGTTTGTACCATAAAAAGGGAAGTGGTAAACAGGAAATTATGTAAGCACTTAAATTCTCTATCATGGATTCAGAATATTCCTGAGACGGCTTGTCTCGGGTATTTCTCATTTTCTACAAATTTTCTACAGAAATTTTCTACGGTTTTACACACATTCTCCTTGAGCATATGCATACATAGAGTTTTAACTTGTGGCTTGGCTCTGCATAGATGTCTATGTATAACTTTCACAACAGTCTGCAGTGCATGTTTGGGGGATGTAAAAAAGGGGATGAAGGCAAAAGTTGAAAAGTCTTACAAGATTTTGTCCAAGTAAACATACTACTTGGTAAACTTATAAGGTGCTTACTGAAGGCAACTATTGGTGGAATAGTCCATTTCCAAAAAGATAGCCATGGAAGTCAATGCAGCAAAACCAATGAAGGCTTGTGGCACTTTTAAGACTAACAACCACCTGATGAAGTAGACTGGAGTCCACAAAAGCTTCCTGCTAGTAATTTTAAAAGAAAAGTCTGAAAAGTGCTGCAGGATTCTTCTGTACTTCTTTATGATGAAACAGATTAACAGGGCTGCATACTTGATCATTATTATGCATACTTGAACATTATTATAAATTTTCATAGAATAGAATCCTCAGCCATTTCCGCACTAGGCAGTTATAGTGCTATTATTCCACTTTCAACGTCCTACGGAGGCCCCCCCCTAAACTGCAAACCCCTCGATTCCATAGGATGGTGAAAGTGGAATAATAGAGCTATAATTCCCTAGTGCGGAAATGGCTCTCATCACTCCAAGTGGGGATGAAGAACATTAGAAGACAGGGACTGAGGTTGCGAAAGACTAACATTCGGGCAAGAAGAAGAGTGCAGAACTTAGTAAGAAAAATAATAAGCACAACCAAACAGCCACTCAGCCTACCGCTGCAATAAGCGAAAACCTCCCCTGCTCCCCGGCCAAGGTTCGGATCTTGCCATCGCCCATTGGTCCTTCAGGCGCACGTGACGCAAGAGCGGGCCGCTGCAGGAAGTGAGCCCGCGCGGCCTAAGCGATTGGTAGGCTCGCTGTCGGCTTCCACTGCAGCCGCTGGAGAAGGAGAGGAGGGAGGGGAGAGGAGGGAGGGGAGAGGGGGAGAGGGTGGGCGGGCTCTTGGGTTTCCTTGGCGACTCGAGGAGAGGGCGGGGAGGGCTCGGAGAGACGGGCAGGATCCCTCTCTGACATGGGCAGCCGCCGGAGGACTCGGCCGCGGTCGCCGCCGCCGCCGCCGCTGTCAAAGGGATAAGAGCGGGGCTGGCAGAAGGCCGGGGCTGGCTGAGGAGGCTGCGGTTCTGCGCGGGCGCCCGGAGGAGCAGGTGAGGGACGGGGAGGAAGTGGAACGCAGCGGTAGCTTTGCGGGGCCTGGGGAGGAAGGAGCGGGGGGCGGAGGTGGCACCTCGCTGCAACTCGGGTGGCACCGGCGGGGCCGGCTGCTCTGCCACGTTTCCTTCTCCTTTCCTGTCCGCCTCCTCCGCCACATCTTGCAGTCTTTGTTGTCCTCGCCCGGCTCCAGAGCAGCTCCGCATGAACGCAAATGTAGGTCTTCCTCCTCCTCCTCCTCCTCCTGCTGCCCGGTGATCCGCCCCGTGGGGGAATCCCCTGCCCCAGCCTCGCCTGGGAGGGGTGCGTGCACGCGCCTGCCAGTTCACTTTGCCCCCCCCCCCGTCGTGCTGGTGTAGTTGCCCACCGTTGTTGCCTCTGCTGCCTGGCGGTGGAGGGAGAGGTTATCAAATGCTGCCCTTCTCGCAGGTTCGCCTTTTAAACCTTTGCCTGCCCTGGTGATGGATATTCCTTTATCGTATCTTGGGTGGCCACTCCAGACAATAGTAGATTTCATCACTGTGCCTTGTTTTTGATGGGGTTAGTTGTGGTGGTGGTGGTGATGGTGGGGAAATGTTCTGTTTTGGCAGCCTGTAGGGCAGGTGGTAACTTTTGTGTGTCGGTATGTGTTGGTGTGCAAAGGAGGAAGAACGGAAATGCGTTTGTACCACCACGGCTGAAGGAGTTCTTCCTCCCCTTCGCCTATTAGATTGTGCTCACTGCTGTTACATCCTTGTAGAAAGGTTCCAGCCTCCTCCCGCCTTGTGCGCTGCTGGCTCTGCATTATTATCTTGGGTACATTACTAGCTTTGATGAATACAGTACTTGCCAGGAGGCTGATGGTCTGGGCTGGAATGAACTCCCCTGCGTCTGTCTCTGAGCATCAGACAGGCTCCGGGAGGGTGGAGAGGAGGCACTGATAGTAATTAGCTGTAGCAGTACCCAAGTTGTGCACCAAAGAAAAACAACACGTTATAGCACTGGGCATGAGTCTCATTAAAGTGGCAGAACGCACTTGCAGTGTGAAGGAGAGGACCTCATTATTGTACAGGACAAACAAGCTAGATTATGAAGTGTATTTCTGTTTCCCTTTTTTTTTTTTCCTGAGCTGCTGTGGACAACTTCCTCATAATGTTTTCTATTGTCACTGTCACTTTTATTATCCTCCATGTTATATTTATGCTGCAGTAAACTTGGAATCTCACCAGGCCAAAAAAAATACACTTGGGGAAACCCGAAGTATTTGATATGATGCAGTGGTTTGAGTCAGGGGAGCTTACTCTGGCTCTCAGGCATAGGTGAATCAGAGGGATTGGGGCAGAGCATAGTCAGTTATGATTAATGTTGCAAAGGGAAGCAGACAATCTCTGAATTACAGAGGTGTCCATCGGTGCTCAGTATACACTGGATGGGAAAGGTGCTGGCAGACCCTCACTTTCTCAAACCCAGGACAAAGCACCAAACAGGCCAGAAGGGGCTTGTGCATCTTTTGCATTTGAGGAATTCTGAGCCTTTTCACAACTCTGTGCAATGCCAAATATGTTTACTCAAATGTGTCATGAAGTTCACTAGGATTTTCACATAATTACGTTTAGAATTGTAGACTTATGGTGGTATGCTCTGGAGCTAATGGTGATCCATTTCGTTATTTGTGTAAGTTGTAAAGATGAAATGTAAACTATTTTTTTAAGACACTGAAGGGACACTTAATCCTACCGTTGCATGATTGATTATCTTTGTGCATTCTATTTTTTATCAGATTTTACTCTTTTGTATTATTAATAATTATTTTATTCAATCCACAACTCTTAGTTAAGTGAAGCTGAGAGACAGTAAATTGTGCAAGGCTGAGTGGGAATCTGAACCTGTTCTCCTTTATGGAAACTGGAAATTTCGTCCCCTGCATCATTCTGCCTCTGGAGCTTGTTTTTTATAGGGGCTTGGAATACTTGAGTCATATTGTCACCTTGATAATATTTGCTGTTGCATGAAAAACACATCCCAACAATTTGAGATCATTTGAACAGATAATGCATCACTTAGCCAAGCCCTGGTGTATATCTTTGCTCCATATAGTACATTAAATTGCTATCTCTTCTGTCAAGTAAACATACTTAGAGAGTAGTTCTGTGTTTATTATCTATTATCTTTTCTGGACACATCACTCCTGTCTATTATTTGCAAAAGCAGCTGAGAACTGTTAACCTCTATAGATACATAAAAGTATACAGGGCTCTTGCTTTAAGTCGTTCTCAAACATTGGCAGATTTTTCCCAGTATTATTCTTGTTTGATCATTTTAAGTGGTTTGCTTGTTTGTTTTTTGAAAAAGCTGTTATAGTACCTACCTGCCTTTTCAGTGACATGAGGAAGGTCGAATCCTACATTGTGATTGTACTGCAGATTTAGAAAAGACTGGAGATAGAGGAATGACTAACATTTACTGTTAAAATTCATCATGATTCTTTCTTTATGGTCTTGAATTGAGGGTAGTGTTTGTTGTTTTTCTCTCTGTTTCACAAATACCTGTGCAGAATCGTGGCCGGAGTTCTTTGAACAACCATCTCAAAGACACTACAAACTAATGTGAGGAATTTCCACCAAATCCTGTGCTCCAGAAGCATGTGGAAGATTTTTCCATCTAACTTGGAATATAAGTTGATATCTAAATGTAGACTGTAAATTCCAGTTGAACACAGTGTGAATTTAACAAAAAAGACCAGCTAGAATCTGGTTTAAGTAACACATGTATAGATTCTATACTTTGTTCATACAGCAGTCTGTTTGTATTCTTATGCCTAAGAGGAAAAAGTAGAATTACGTCTTGTTGCTTCCTCAGTGAATGCAATGCTGATATTAGTGCTGACAAACAAAAGGTCTGGCATCTCTCCTCAGCACTGATGTCAACTAAACACCCTCCCTCGTTGCTTCTCCCATCTCCCTCTCCTCCAAGGTGGCTGACTGTCAGCTATGTTGTCGTTCAGCTGCTAACCCACCTACTCTCCATAATGAAGCAGCCGCATGACAGGCAACACGCGGGCCCAGCCTGCCAGACTGCTTGCCTGTCTGCCTGTTTTTGTCTTGGTTTCTGCCAGGTGGACACTCTGTTGTAGGAAGAAGGGGCTTCATGGACCCCCTGTGAGGGCATTGTGGATCACTGGGTTTGCACAGACCCCAGATTAAGAACCAATGCCATAGAGGGTACTACAGGTGGCCTAGCAGAAGTAATCGTAATTGGGGGTCTTATAGATGATTTTTACTTAAAATCTTAAAAGGTTATCATGTATGCCAAAAGACAGATAAATTGTATCCTTAAGGGTGCTTTTTCTCTATTTGCTCTAAGAGAAATGACTGGCTACTGTACTGTCTTAGGTGATCCTTGTCTTCTGTTTATCATTACTATATTTAACAGATGCCTATATAAATAATATTGAGAGACACCTTGCTTTGCAACCAGTTGTTAGTATCCTCTTGGTATCTTGATGGAACCCAAAGTAATGTTTTTCACCTATACTTATTTAAGCTTGACTGGAAAGACATCTGGCATGTTAGGAGACTAGCTGTTTCCACAGAGCGTAATACCACAAATTAAATGACAGTTCTACTTCATTGAACATCTTGCCTGATGAAGAGTTCTGGAGAAAATTTTGTACAGGATTTTGTGAACTTTTAAGTTGACCTAACTAAAGAAATTTTGTTAATATGTATTTTGATCAGGGTGGAAGCACTTTCTTTTTTGTGTGAAAAAGAAAAAGTGACACTTATACACTTATCATCAGAAAAGGTCAAACTGTTATCTTTGTCTGAGAAGATGATATGAAATGTCATTGAATTACCTGTCCAGTAGGCCTGCCAGTATTGTGTGCTAATGTACTTTTTCTTGTAAAATATACATTTCATCTGAAATAATCTTGAGGATAAATCAGCTGTTGAGATCCTCATCAAAGCCAGGTTCTCTATGTAATATTTTAAAATTAAAATAAGACAGGTGGGGCCAGTAGAAGAATTTCTTCTTGGTTAGCAAATAGAATGCAAATGCTTCCTTTATAAAACAGAAATACAGAGAAGATTGTGTTTACATTGTCTTACTGTTTCCTGGCAGATGGAACTAGTGACTGTGCATTCCTGTGCATAAGCAACCCACTATAGCTGTCTACTGCTCTGTTAGCCATCCCAGTATTTGCACTTTGATAGCAGCAGCACTGGGTCTCATTGTAAACAGCCATACATGATGAGCTTTCTCACTCATTGTACTTGTTACTTAAAGTATAGTAAAGGGCATGCATAGAGGTGCTGCATGGGTTGGGATGCATGGGGAATTGCTATGTGAATGTGAAAAGAGATTCATACCGTTCTCATAAAGTGAATAGAAAATGTTACTTTTTAAAAAAAATAGTGGATTAGGAAAGCACCTCATTTCTCTTGAGAGTGGTTAAAGCTAGCGAAGGGTGCAATTTGTACTCTGTATGGAGTTCTTCTAAAATTAAAGTAACTAATCCACTGAACCTCTGCTGTCTTGTTTCTGCAGATCAGAGAAGCATTTACTTAAAGGTATATACAGTTAGCCCTCCATATATGCTAGGGTTAGGAGCACAGGACCCCCACAAAAGTGGAAAAACCACAAATATCAAAATGTGCATGTGTCTGTGGGGCTGAGGTGTGGTGGGGAGAGTGGGCACCCAGGGTCCAAATCAGGGAAAGGAAAGGGGGTGGGTCATCATGGTGGACCTATATTTCCTCTCTCATACATCTCCTTCCTTGAGTGTGTGGGGGACGTTGGGAGAAATTGGGCTGTGATCTGTCCTTTGCTGACCAAGCAGCGGCTGTTGGAGGAGGAGAAGGATCACAAGCAGGTTTTTAAAGAGCTATGTAGCCTGACTGGAGTTGCTGAGAGGAAAAGATCCCCCAGAAAAGAAGCACTTTGGAGGGGGGACAGGGATTGGAGAAACTCACAAATAATCAAATCCGTGAAAGTTACACCTGCAAATGTGGATGTCTGACTGTACAGACAGGGCGTCTTTCCCATTTAAGTTGCTCTTGTACCAGTATGTCATAATGCTGCTTAGATTCTAAAAGGGCTATCTTCTGCTTCATTAGGTGTTGATTCAGCAGCTGTTTATCTTCACTTGCCCTTTATTACTCACATGTAGCCTGTGGCAAAGAAATGGGTGTATTCCAGGGACATGCATCAGTATGGATTCCTTGCTTGATTCATGTGGCATCCAGTTTGCTTTTCTAAGTCCTTTTGTGATCTGTGAGGAGGTAGGGCCAAGCAAGCTCTCATGCCTATTTACATTTTTTTTAAAAATTGCAAAGCAGACTTCATACTGCAAATCACTTGAACACAGAGCATTCTACCAACCATAAAGACATAGATTAAGAGGGCTGCCTGCTCAGCTCTTGTTGTTCTGTATAAATTCATGTTATATGTCTTATGAAGATATCATATGACGCTCAAGGACTAATCCAGTAGTTGTGTTAGAAGAGGAACAGACAGGTCATCTCTGTATCCCTTCTAAAACTATGCCAAATTAATATTACAGCAGCAACAACTCTTCTTTGCAAATCAAGTGGTGATGATATGGCAGAGCCTCTATGACAAAATTCTGCTGTGAATCAGGGAGGGGTGCATTCCAATCAATGTTTACCTCAACTTTTTTGATGCAAGGAGTAAGGCTGCACCTGTCTCATGATCTTGTGCCTTCCTCAGATGTTGTGCCTGATAGTTCTGATTCGTCAGGTAGGAGTAGGAGCTGCCCCAGTCTGAATTTCATTGGCTAAAGAATGAGATTATCTTAATGAAATTTAAATCCATTGGTTGGACAATTCCTATTTTTATTTGTAGACAGAAATTGGCACAGTAGTACTTGGTTTTCCCATATGTGTGTGAGATGATGTCGGTATGAGTATGTGTTTGTGTAGTCTTCATTTATAAACAAGTGATCAGTTGGAGTCACAAGTGAATTGAATATTCTTTCATTTAGCTTATGAAAATGCAAAAGATAATTAAGTTTATAAATCTGTGTGCCTTTGGGAATAGTGTACTCATGAACAGTTTATAATTAAAAAAAAGAATTTTGGTAAAGAGTAGATTTGTTATGACTTTTTCCTATACTGTTGCAGTTATGTATGGCGACGTATGAATAGGATAAATTTCCAGACTCTTTTATTCTAAATAATCCTCTCCCAGGTTAGTGATATAAGGTACGAAGAATCTGTGTGTCCATTTAGTACATATGCATGCGTCTTATGTGCTACTGTAGTAACATACAAAGGAGATGTTTCTACTGCTGATACAGGACTTTAAATTCAATAATTTAATTCTAAAATCATATCTATGATGGTTTGATTCAAATGGACAAAAAACAGAAACTGAGTTAAATTGGATTCCCCTTTACTGTTGCATGTATTTCCTAATGTTAGGAACTTTACGCCATCCTATGTAGTTTAATCCTCCTAACTTGTAGTCAGAACAGTTCATAAAGTTAATAATGAGAATATAAAGGCCTGCTTGTTGGACAATTTTATCTTCTTGTCATTTGGTTACTGCTCATTTCTCTAGCTCCATCACCACAAAAAGAAAGCTAGCAAAAATTATTGTCTAACTGGAGCAGGTGTGATAGCTACTGGGTAAACTGGAGCCGGTTATTTTCATTGGGCATGGTGTGTAGTGTATAAATATTCACATTTAAGAAATGATGAAATTGGTTCTTCATTCATATAGAAAGCATGGTATAAACTGTAATTCAGAAGAAGGAAATGACAAAGCTATCTCTTGAGTATTCTGTGCCTAAGAAAACTGTGAAATTCATAGGGTTGCCATAAGCAGACAGGCAACTTGAAGGCACATATGCACACACATTACACCTTGTGGAGATATTGTCTCTGTAGATTCTCCCAGATTGGTCTAAAGAAGTGTGACTTCTTGTCATAGTCCTTTGGATTTTGCTAGATATGCTGGTGGTTGTTATTGTTGCCTCTGTATCCACTTATTCCATTCTTTCTGAAGACTTTTTGTAGCGATTTCTTGATCTGCATTAGAGCTCTTCCAAATTTATTTAAAAGTGGGGTATCATGGGCTGAAATAATCCTATGAAATCATAGAGTTGGAAGAGACCACAGGGGCCATGGAGTCCAACCCCTTGCCATGCAGGAACACACATCAGAGCACTCTCAACAGATGGCCATCCAGACTCTGTTTAAAAATTATCCCACTATATGGAAGTCAGAGGGTGGGGTGGATTAGAGGATAGATAGCCACAATGTCTTTTTTCTTGTCTTCCCTTTTCAATGGATATCTTTTCACTCGCTTTTTTAGTTTCACTAAACTATGTAGTTCACTAAACTATGTAGACCTTTCTTTTTTACTCCTTTTCAAGTCCTGTCTAACTCTTGGACTTTCTTCTTATTATTACTACTCTTCATTACTTGTTTCTAGGTAGTTTATGTTCGTTTTTTCCGTCTTCTATCTTTTCAGCTTTTTGTTTGTTTGTTCATTTGGCTTTGTAAAGGAATGCTTATTTCTTTTCTTTTCTTGTTTCTTTTTTTTGTTATGGTTGATATATCTGTTTTTAAACTCGAGAAACATATTATATCAAAAAAATTATCCCACTATATGAAATGAAGAAATTATCCCACTATAGCATTCTAGTGCTATAGTGCAGAAGTACAATTTCATTGATGCAGTATAAAAGTTTTAAAAAAGAAAGAAAGAGGGAGGAAAAAAAAGCCTTTATTTGGGTTTTGATATGTCTTACAGTTAAAAAAGAAACCTGCTTGAGGGTGAGAATAAAATGTGATGCTGGGAATTGCCAGAAAATAGGCCGGGCCAACAGAAAGGTCATTTCAATATTTTAAAAACTCCCCAGAACTACAGGAACAGATACTGCAGTCTCCAAACATATTTGTCATGTCTGGAGGAACACTGTTCTCTTTTAATTATGTGATGGTGGTGAATCCCACCTTGGAGTGCAGTGCACAGAGAAAGGAGATGTGCTTCTCTCTTCCCCAATGGCTAGAACATTTAGAAAAAATTTCCACACATGAGCAAAGGTTTCATTATAATTGTGGTGGGGATGGAAGAGATAAGCTTCCTTTTCCTCTGCAACTTTCCGAGTATGGGTTGTTCCTGTAATCACTTGTTATGAAGAAGATATGAAGCTATGTTTAAGTAAACCTCTAACTTGGTTCTTAATGTATCCAATGCTAGCTGAGTTAGAGTTAATATATTTATATTCCGGTAAGTTAATATTAGACATGTTTATGCTTTGGTGAAAGTTAATGTTTCAATTAAAAATCCATTGATGGTGTGAAGGTAGATGAAAATCAATCTGTAATTGATGTCATCTTGGCTTCTTGTCTGTGGAATTGTATTAGCCCAAAGTGTTCTGTTGTTTCTTAGCTCAAAATAGAATTGCTCAGTCTAATGAAGGTTTATTTTTCCATTTGATACCAATCTCTTAAGTTAAACTTCCCTCTTGTTTTTGTTTCCAATCTAATAAATATTCCTGGGGCTGGTGTTCCTGGGATCATACACCATCCTGAGATCCTATCATGAAGCATGGGATATAAATATTTTAATAACTAAAACTCCGGCGAGCCTAGCTATAGCCAGTAGTGAGGAATGTTGGAAGTTGTAGTTGAGCAGTATCTAGAGGCCTGCATGATTCCCAGTCCTACTCTAAGAGACAGCATCTACATGAATATATTATAATGGCTTTTTGTATTACAGCCAGAATAAATAATGTCTTCATAGGAAAGGGCTTAATATGAACAACCTCAATTTATTTACTGTTAAATGAGGGGAAAGTAACAATGTTTCCAAAGGTCAATTTTCAATCAAAGAGCAAAAAAATTTTCTGAAATGAGAGTACAGTGAGCCTTCCACTTTCGCAGGGGTTGGAGTACAAGAGTCCTGTGAAAGTGGAAAAAACAGAAATATAATAAAAATTTACAACCACTTTTTTAAAGCTGAGAATACTTCTCTAGGAATCTTTATGCCCTCCAGCATGACTCTGTGGTCCACCTCTGGTGGAAGTGGGCCATAGAATCATGTTGGAAGACATAGAGATTCCTAGAGAGAACGTAGTTTTACCGTGGCAGGGGCAAATAGAATAGGATTTTTTTAAAAATAAATAAATAAATGCATAACCTGCAAATAATCAAACCTGTGAGTGCTGAATCCACAAAAGTGTAGGGCCCACTGTATATGCATATCAAACAAGATAAGTCCTTTCAAGTCCTGTTGACAAGCATTTGTCTAAGTCTCCTACTGTTAAAGGATCTTAAATATATTTGAGTGAAGCATATCCTTACCCAAATATGAGTAAGACTAGTATTAGATAGGGTTTCTGATACATGAGTCTGGTTCATATGATCATCTAAACCAAGAGTGAGAATCATGAAGCCCTTCCAGATATTGTTGGGCTGTAACTCCCAGCATTCTTTGTCACTGATTAAGCAGACTAAGGCTACTTGGAGTTGCAATGTAACAGTATTTAACTGGCCATCAAATTCTTTATTGCAGTGGTTCTTAACCTTTGGCCCTCCATGTTTTGGAACTATTCCCAGAATCCGTTATCATTGACGATGGTGGCTGGGGCTTCTAGAAGTTGAAGTGTTAGACACCTGGGGAACCAACAGTTGAGAATTCAGTGGCCTAGGTGACTTGTAATGAGTCATGGTGGAGCTGGTATAGTGTGTATTCCATTCACAATCGGTGAATGTGGACACTTCAGTTGTCGTTGTTTAAAGAACAGTGGCTTAGTCTGACGGTTTAGTTAAAAGAATCTAGAATATGAACCACTATTCACAGTCATCTAAACCATATTATTGCTCAGAATTGGGGAAGTCTGATACCTTGTGATAAAGGGTGAGATAGAAGTATTACAACCACAAGCCTGACCATTACTACCTCCAGATGTTTTGAACTTCAACTTACAGAAATCTCAGTGTGGTTAATGTGAACTGAGAGGGCTGAAGATGGCTTTAGCCATTTGTCTGAACTTATCTGGGACACTCTTTAATTTTCCCTGTAAGTTTTTGTGTTAATGTTGGATCAGAGCTGAGGCTTCAACTACACAGCTGAACTTTCTGCAAGCATGCATCTGGAATCCTGTAATGCAATAGGCAGTGAAAAAATAGTTTCATCTGTATGACATGATGAGCCAGTATTCTGTTGTTGGTTGTTCAGTTGGTTGGTGACAAGAAAATTTGGACTTTTCTTTCCTAAACACCATCATAAGCAAATCCAGCTTGTGTTGGGAGAGACATGTCAGAGTTTCTAGTTGTATGTCAGAGTTAAAACAAAAAATAGGGAAGATTTGTGGTTTATTTGACCTTTCATATTCGCAGGATGGCCCAAATGAGAATGATCAAACACCGTGCACTGGTATGGTAGTTCATTTATGATAATTATAGAATTCTTTAGAATAAAACCTGTATAGCCTGAAAGAGAAGTCATAGTGGAGAACTGTGTAGGCATGGTTAAAAATATCTTTTGCCACACTGCTTCTCTGTTCTAGATTTCCCTTTTTTAAAACTATTTTTCTTTAATAAAAGTGTTGTCTGACCTGAGTCATGGGACTGAACCTTTTCCAAATTAGGCTATCAGCATTCTTCTAAATGTTTTTTTTTCCTTTTTTTCTCACAATTTAGCCATAAATCCTCAATTGTGAATACACACACATCTGGGTGCCAAGATCACTTTAATTTTCTTTATGTTGCATTGTTTTCTTTTAATTAGTTTTGTTTGCTGTTAACATCATTTAGAGCTGCTTGTTATCATCTCCATGTAAAGGGCCATATGAGAGAAAAGACAAGAGCAGTAGAGCAACAAAACACGTACTTGCTAGCCTGTTCAGGCCTTTAGAAATTAATTGCTGGATTTTAAATAGACATGTATGCTTTAAAGGGACTTCTGACAATTTATTGCCACTCTGTATGCATTTATTTTGACTTCTGAATTTCTCTTGTTTTTATAGGGGCATAGTAAGAATACGCTATTTATAATACTATCAATGAGAGAAGAAGTATAACCTCTGGTGAGTCTTACATATTGTATACAATTCAGATAAAATTGTAGAGCTAGCACAACTGTCTGTCAATACAAGATTGCATTTCCTAAACATTAAAAAAAGACTCTGTTAACATCCAACTATTAATATTTTCGAACGATATTTTAAATTAAATTTGTAAAATATTGGAGTTAATAGCAACACATAAAAGAGACGGCCGACAAGATAGTGAATATTAAACAACAACAACAACAACAAAGTTAGGAAAAGTACAGTGGGATAATCCCCAGTTGGGGCGGGTAATGAAGAGAAACTTTAGAGATACAAGTAAAATTGGTACTAGGGGAAGTTAGGAAGTAATATAAGGTTAATAATGAGGAATTAAATAGACAGAAAATTTTATAGAAGATATGGTAAAAGTAAGTTATGGAATTAAAAGTACAATTTGTTAAAAAGGTACATATTGAATTTGTTGTGTAATGAAAACAGAACAAATGAGTAATGAATGGATGTTATTTTAATAATTGTGGTGGAATAAATATAATTATAATAAAAAAAATAGCAACACATAGGGGATGAGTTCTCATTTCTTTTCCCAAACATTTTAATGTTACAGTGAGTTTTCTCATGTGTGAAAGAAGATGGTCTTCCATTTTCATAAGAAGGAAAGCAATAGGTCCTATGAGCAAAATTGTGTGAATACACTTCTATTTGTGCAGTTGGAGTTTCTGCTCCTATTGGGGCCAGCAGATTTTGTGGTCACACTGTGAGCTGGTAGGGGCAGGAATCTTCCCTTCCTTGGTTTGTGAATGCAAATCTGTCAGTGGAAGGAAAAATGGATTCCACCCCATATCTTGTAGCGACACTGTTGTGCTGGTACTCTTAAAAAACTTTCGATCAAGCTTCCTTAGCTTTCTGCATGTTACATTCAGTTTGAAGAACTGAACAGTTTGAAATGGACTGACTTTCCTTATTTCGTGGTTTTCTCCCACTAGCTCAGACATGAGCAGTGCCAGTAACTCACTGGCACGTGAATTTTTGTCAGATGTCAGCCATCTTTGCAATGCAGTGGACCAAAGGGTGGAAGCCAGGGAGGAGGAAGAGGAGAAAACACACATAGCAGCACTTGGGCGATACCTCGTCAAAGGTCGTGGATTCATTTTGCTTACTAAACTCAATTCCATAATTGATCAGGTAATTTATTTTTAATAAATTTCAGTGTATTTTATATGTCAGTGTAATGTGGTTTGAACTACATCTGTTTACTTAGAATGATATGTTGATCTCAAAATGGTGTTCAGATCCAGATTGCTTTGAGTACCATGGAAGGTTGCATTTCCTCCATTGTATTTATGGTTCCAATGAGTGGTACGAGAAGAGGAGTAGAAGGCTCTTTAACTCTTACCTGCTTCTAATAAGATAGGTGCAGAAGAAGTCTAATCTGTATGCTCTTTTCGTTCCTCTTCCGTATGTTTACATTGGGTTTGTCCATTTTTCAGATCAGGTTTTTGTTCTGAGACTTTTTATACCAATATGATAAGAAAGCAGGCCAAATTGCCTCCTGCAACCACTTCCTCTTGGGTCCACTAAACCTCTAGAGATCAAGATCATTCTTATGCCCAAACCTCTAGAGATCAAGATCATTCTTATGTCTTTATTACTTTTGTTTCCTTTCCGTGAGATTTTATGTGTAAGAACTGTGAAGCAGGAGTATTTATTTCCGTAATGTCTGTTACAAAATCTGTTATAAAAAATTATAAACTGAAAAAGCAAATATAGGCAAGAAAACACTCATTATTTTAATTTGGACAAACGAGGATAGAGATCAATACACTGATATACAGCACAGTATTTAAGAAAAGAGAAAGTATTTGAGTTCTGGTATCTGGTCGGGGTTCTGGTATCTGATCATGTCAATGGCAGATGCAATCTAGCAAGCTCCACTAGATCGCAGACCTGAGAAGCAGTGTGCTGATGCGGGGGGTTCCCCTGTCAAGCTAGTAGACTTCCTGATATGTGGGAATTCTGAAGATTCCATTTGAGCCAGGATTGGGACCTGCTAAGTAGCTGCTCGGGAATGAAGCAGCCACAGCTGGTCCCAAGGCTTCAGGAGAATTGTGTGCTTCAGTGGAATTGGGGATGAGGGTATCACACACACACACCCATATGGATGCTACATTACCAGCGTCCAGACCTCTTGTATATAATTTAATCTTACTTACTCTTGCTTATAGAAGACAGGAAACCCTTTGTCTGCAGCAGCTGGAATTTTCCTATAGTCTTAGAGGCATCTTGTGCTACATTTAAAGTGATTGCTACATTTTTTGATTGCTGTTGGGAGTGTAGGTGACTCAATTTAAGTATTCAGCTTTCTCATTTTCTCTTTTTTCCTCTTACTTTATTTAGATATCTAATTTTCTTTCTTAGTTTTTTATGTGCTTGTATTTGGAGTTGGATGGTGAATTTTTTGGGGATAGTTTAAAGGCATTTTCCTCTGAATTTTGACTATCTGTGTTATTTAATTATTAATGAGACTTTTTTGCCTCTAATCTGGATCATATTTATATATGGTTTATATTAATTGAACAGGATTTTCTCTTTACTACTAAGACAGTCATGCTTGATATTATGAAGCTAGAATTTGTAAAGATATTTTCCAGCTTGCCTGCTGTGTAGCACTGTGTTAATTTTAACATCTCTGGGAAAGCTTACACAAGATCTCCTGTTATCTAATGTTTTGGGAACACAGTCCTTTTGTTTAAGAATACATTAGATATTGGATGGAATTCATTATGGCTCTAACTGTGGATTATGACATTCAAATTAAAAATGACCCAGGGAAATCTGATGATGTACCTGAATATTTTTTTGAATTTTTGGTTGAATTTAGACAGGTTAAAGCATCTGCTGAGAAAAAGGTTTGATGTACCTATAGAACAACTGTCATGATAGTTCAAAGATGGGCCAGACGTAGATAGTGGTATTAAAATACAGCAGGAGTCTGAAATGACATACTGGCAACCAGAAGAAAAAGAGGACAGAGCACAAACTTTACAAGTGTTAACCCAAGCTTTGGAAATTATGTTTATACAAGATGAGATAAACACTAAGCGAGAGAGAGAGAGTCAGTACAGCTGATGTTAGAAAGCTGAACAGCTTAAGAGATGTTACAACTCAACCTCCAACAATAAAGTTGAATGACCAAAACTTGGAACCTGAAAAGCAGAGGCAGATCTAGGGTGGGGCAACTGGGGTACATTCCCTGGACACCAAAGTCAGGAGGGTGCAAAAAAGAGGAACTCCCCAACTGTCCCCCCCGCCACTGCCGCTCACCCCTCCCCTACCCATCACTTGCCGCCTGCTGCTAGCCCCTCCCCCACCCGCTACCACTCACCCCTCCCCTGTCCACCGCTCACCCTGCCCCCGCCTGCCACCTCTTGCCCTGTTGCTGCTTGCCCCTGGCCCTGGGCGCCGTTGAGCCCCAGTACGCCACTGCTGAAAAGACATGACCCTGCAGAGTGTATGGCAACTGGTCTGTGATCTTGTTTTCTTTGGGGAAAAAGAGAATAACACTGTACTGATAGACTTACTGATGAACAGACTTCCCAGAAAAAAATATCCTTTTCAGCTGTGATCGACTTGAAGAACTAATTTTTACATACAAGGATGAAAGACACAGACTAAGCATGGCTGAGTTGATAAGAGATCTTTCAGGAATACTTAGATATGATCCAATTCTTGGAAAAAAAGATAGAACTTAGGAAGAAAGAAGAAACGGAAGAACAAAGCATCTGATAATGACATCTGGTGAAGAAAGTGGCTTATGATTATGAGGAGAAAAGTTATGAAAGAAAAGTTATGAAAGAACTGAGGGTATTTGATGAGGAGGAATTACAATTTTAATTCTATATTATTTTTGCTGTCACAAGAATAATTAGAGTTAATAGCTCTACTTTGTTGCTTTTAAAAGTTAGCTACTATATAATTATTATTTTAAGAATTACTAATTTTAATATAGAATAGAATGAGAATAAATTATGAATGATTTATAGGACAGAACAAATTAAGAAAGATTTATTTGTTAAAGTTAGTATCTAAAGAGCTAAGTTTACGAGTAATTTTGTTATTGAATGTTACCTTATGATGTAGTTACGAAGTGGTCAAACTTGACTTTCAGTGATTCAATTAGAATTATTATTAATTTTTACTAATTTTTTTTCTGTCTCTGATGAATTATTCTATACTAATACAAAATATGGAATGAGTTGGGATTTGATTGCATTTTACATATTCTATTATATGAGCTAACTAATGTTGTAGGTTCATATTTACTATGAAAATAAATAACAGGCAACAAGTATTAACCTTGAGCTAAATTTAAGAACTTAATGCTTACTTGTTACTGTTTAATTATTATTCGCTTTTTGCAACAAGGGTAGGAACCAATTTTTAGTTATTTTGTAGTTTTGTACTTTAGTTTAATATTTGTGACCATGTTTTGGCAGTGTATTGTTGTATAGTTTATTTTTTATATTACTCTGTTCTGTTGTAGTGTTGTGTTTTTCTTTGCTTTTTACTTAATAAAAAAAAGTTTTAAAAAAGGAAAGTGTTTAAGAAACTAGAAAGTAAAGACATTTGCTTTTATAAGCAATTTAAAAGTACAAAAATGGCTCACACTTGTACCCTTGCCTTCAGCCCCACTCTGAGAGAAAAACAGCATATAAATATATAAATATAATAAACAAATCAATAACATGTGTAGAAATATGTAGGGGAAGTCTGGAACAGGAATTTGTATGAAAGGTGAAAAGATTTAACCCTAACTTTGTTTTGGATCTAAGATAAACAACAGTGTTTAACTTCTCACAAAAATATGGAATGTAAACAAGTCTTGATTTCCTAACTAGGAACTGACCTGTCGAGAAGACCTCCTTACTCTCCTCCTGTCACTTCTGCCACTCGTATGGAAAATACCTGTAGAGGAAGAAAAGGCAATAGGTAGGTGGTCTTCATATACTTTATGAATGTTTATTTATTTATTAAAAAAGAGGACCCAAATAATTATCGCCCAGTCAGCCTGACGTCAGTACCCGAAAAGATCCTGGAGCAGATCATTAAGCAGTCAGTTTCTAATCACTTAGAAAGAAATGCGGTAATCACGAGAAGTCAACATGGATTTCTCAAAAATAAGTCATGCCAGACTAATCTTATCTCTTTTTATGATAGAGTTACTAGCTTGATAGATGAAGGGAATGCTGTGGATGTAGCATTTCTCGATTTCAGTAAGGCCTTTGACAAAGTTCCACATGACATTCTTGCAAAGAAGCTAGTAAAATGTGGGCTGGACAGAGCTACTGTCAGGTGAATCTGTAACCGGTTGACTGACCGTTCCCAAAAGGTGCTCACCAATGGCTGCTTTTCATCCTGGAGAGAAGTGACTAGCGGGGTGCCACAGGGTTCTGTCCTGGGCCCAGTGCTGTTCAATATCTTCATCAACAACTTGGATGAAGGAATAGAGGGCATGCTCATCAAATTTGCAGATGACACCAAATTGGGAGGGGTTGCTAATATACCAGAGGACAGGACCAAAATTCAAAATGACCTGGACCGATTGGAGAGCTGAGCCAAGGCTAACAAAATGAATTCAACCGAGAGAAGTGTAAGGTCCTACACTTAGGTAGAAAAAATGGAATACAGAAATATAGGATGGGAGACATGTGGCTGGAAAGCAGTACGTGTGAAAGGGATCTAGGAGTCTCAATAGACCACAAGCTGAACATGAGTCAGCAGTGTGATGCGGCAGCCAAGAAAACCAATGCAATTCTCGGCTGCATCAATAGGAGTATGGTGTCTAGATCAAGGGAGGCAGTGGTATCACTCTACTCTGCTTTGGTTAGACCTCATCTTGAATACTGTGTCCAGTTCTGGGCACTCCAATTCAAGAAGCTGGAGCAGGTCCAGAGGAGGGTGACCAAAATGGTGAAGGGCCTGGAAGCCTTGCCCTATGAGGATGGACTTAGAGAGCTGGGTATGTTCAGTCTGCAGAAGAGAAGGTTAAGAGCGGACATGATAACCATGTTTAAATATTTGAAGGGATACCATGTAGAGGAGGGAGAGGGCTTGTTTTCTGCTGCTCCAGAGACGAGGACAAGGAGCAATGGATTCAAGCTGCAGGGAAGGAGATTTTACCTGAACCTCAGGAAGAACTTCCTGACAGTCAGGGCTGTCGAGCAGTGGAATATGCTGCCTCAGAGTGTACTGGAGTCTCCTTCTTTGGAGGTTTTTAAGCAGAGGCTGGATGGCCATCTGTCAGGACTGCTTTGAGGGTGTTCCTGCATGGCAGTGGGTTGGACTGGATGGCCCGTGCGGTCTCTTCCAACTCTACATTTCTAAAACCATGTACACAAATATTTTGAACAGAATCATTTAGATCCCAAAGGTTCTAATAAAAAGCCGTTTTTTAACTTGGCACTAGAATGAAGCCAGCGTTGGTGCCAGTTGCCCTTCCAAGGGGAGAGCATACCACAACGGGGGCACCAAAGCAGAGAAGTCTCTCTCCTTTATTCTCTCACAGTGCGGTAGTCTCACTGGAGGAAGAGTGCCCTTCCATCATGCTATTTAGGGCAGTCATCTGTTTAGGGCTTTGAATATCACGATCAATATTTCCAGTTCAAACCAGAAGTCTATTAGCATCAAGTACAATTCCTTAGAGATCTGTGTTATATGGTTTCTGTATGCTATTTGGGTTAACTGTCTTGGAGATATGTTTTGAACTAGCTGCAGCTTCTGAATCATCTTTGGGGACTATATTACAATGTTCTAATTGGAAAGATAAACTGCATAAGCTACTGTGGCTATACTGTCACTAGAAAGGCTTTAGCTAGTGGACCAGTCATAACTGGCCCTAAGTGCTCTGTTGGGTTTATGGTGACAATGATGGATCTACTCCCAAGCTACTCCCTGCTCCCTCAGTAGATATACAGTCCATCCAAGACATAATTCCTGGACTTGAGGACAACCAGTCTCCAGATTTTCCGTCTTCTGGGATTCAGTTTCAGTTCATTGTCCTCATGCAGCACTGATGTAGAACCTGCACAGTCCCAGCTAACTTAAGTAGGGAAAAGTGGAGTCGAGTGTCATCTGCATACTGATAGCACCCCACCATAACAGAAGTAATGATCCCATCCTACAGCCTCATATTGATAGTGAACAGCATTGAGGATAAGATGGAACCATGTTGTAGTCCACAGCTTAATAACCATGGGGATGATACAAATCCACCAATATCACCCTCTGGAACTAGCCTTGTGGATGTGAGTAGAACTGGCATAACACAGTGCTTCTTAGTTCCATCCCCCAGTCCATAAGATATCATGGTCAGTGGTGACAGAAATACGGAGAGATGAGTGATCCATGAAGATCAACAGGGTGACTCTCTCTCTGTCTTTCAGTCTGAATAGATTATTTGTCAGAAGAACTAGGTTGCTTTTAATATCACACCTTGGCTTAGACCAGGATGAAATAGATCCAGATACTCTATTTCCTGCAAGAACATCTGAAGTTGCCCAGCTGCAACATACTCAAGCATCTTGCCAAGAAAGGAATATTAGCAATGGGTGGTAGTTCTCACATACCTCTGGATCCAGGGAGGGTTTCTTCAAGACAGGTCATGTTGTGGCCTCTTACAAAGCAGCAGGCACCTAGCCTTGAAAGCATCAGGTATTTATCACTCCATGGACCTACCTAATCAGTCGTTCTTGGCTAGATCTCATCAACCAAGATGGGCAGGGGCCAAGCTTTGTAGGTGGTGGAATGAACTGATTCAAGCGTTGTGTCCACATTATGAAGTCACAACAACAGAAGCTGATCCCGTCCCACTACAGACACTCTGACAACTATGGCATCAAGTTTTGTGTGAATACAACAGCTTTGTTTTCAATGTTTCTAACAAATTTGTCACAGTGTTCTGCTCCTAGCCCTCTGAGATTGATTCTTCAGCACTCAGGGTAAGCTTGCTGTGCAGCATGTTGAGGATACCAGTATAGAGGGAATATCAATAATAGAGGCATAGCATGACCTCTGCCAGCTTTAGTGCAACACCAAAGGAACAGCAAAGAGGCCTTGCTAATCTTCTGTCGCATTTATTCTGTGATCCATGCCAGCTGTGCTTAAGCCATTGTTCAGTCTTTTTCATTGCCTGTAGTTCTTTTGTAAGCATTTGGAAGCAACTTTATCAATGGCCCTTTCCATTCCATAGTAAGACCATGACCTTGACTTAATTGCCCAACAGAAAATTAGGAGTTTTCAGGAATCTTTTAGATTCCAGATGTCTCTGGGTCAGACCATCTTATGGGGATTCCCCACCCTAGCAGGTAGAATCTGTTACTACTAAACCAAATTTTATGAGGAAATTATCTGACCAGGATAACAGTATTGTTAACCTTCCCCCACAAAAAAGCAGACCTAAAACCTATATCTGGAAATAATCCTATGCGTGTCATTGTTGCATGCGACTTTGCCCTCTTATCCAAGGTCTATGTCTACTCCTCACATGCTCTGATAAATTAACTGAATATAGTTTATTTAAGAAGTCCTTCTGAAATTAAAATACATAATAGGGTATTGGTTCATAACTATTCATTATTTCCTTCAATTATTTTACATTTTTCTTCTGTGAAGTAATAAAACCTTATGTGATATAAAAAGCTATATGAGACTGAGGCGTACTTTCAACCCACACTTTATGTACAAATTATGCATTTTTGAATTTTCTTTGAGCTGATCCATATCAACTGAAATCATCTAATTGTCATTTCTGTCTTCCAACAGATTTTAATCTGCCCTTCTCTGTCGATATATGCTTGACCAAAGAGACAACTCCTGGTTCTCTTAAATCTACTCAGGAAAAACAAAACACAGAAGAAAATTCTCATCTGTCTGCTCAGCCACCAGTAAAATTGAATTCTGCTTCCTGGAAAAGTCGACGTCAACGCAAAACTACCCAGCGCTATTCTGTGAGGGAGGCAAGGAAGTCTCAGTTATCCACTTCTGATTCAGAAGGCAATTCAGATGAGAAGACTTCTGTAATGATGAAGTATAGGAGGTCACAACTCCTGCAGCCTTTTGTAACAACCCCCCCTAGAGAACAGTATGTTGCAGGTAGATGTCACCTTCTAGAAGCTGAAGATGTCCAGAGTTGCAGCATAAGTGTGAACAATTCTGATGACTCCAAGCAAATCATTCCAGTTCCAGAAATCAGTTCTCAGGCTTCTGATGAGCAAGCTGCATCATCTGTTAGCTGCCTAGACAATTCTCCCTTTGACTTGTGTCTTGTCTTATTGTCATTGCTAGAGAAAGTGTGCAAATTTGATATCGCTTTGAACCACAAATCTGCATTGTCAGCAAATGTTGTATCCACACTAACAGAACTATTGTCAAAACTGGGAGAGTGTTACAGTGCGAGTAGTGCTGCTGAAAATGAGGTTGTTTCCCCAAGCTGGACAGAAGAACCAGTAGCGCTGGTTCAGAGGATGCTCTTTAGGACAGTGTTGCATCTTATGGCAATGGATGTTAACAATGCTGACATCATGCCAGTCAATTTGAGAAAAAATATTACTGATTTACTTAAGGCAGCTTTAGCAACTAAATGTTTACTGGAAAAAACATATGATCCTGTTGCTTCAAAACAGCAGGGAGCATTGCAGAAGGAGATTCAAGATGAACTTGCTTTCTCAAGGTATCGCCACAGGACTCTCCTTTTGCCAGAGTTTATAGAAGGGGTTCTGCAAATCCTGATCTGCTGTCTTCAAAGTGCAGCCTCCAATCCAATTTATTTTAGTCAAGCAATGGATCTGGTTCATGAATTCATACAACACCAGGGGTTCAAACTGTTTGAAGCTACAGTACTCCAGATGGAAGGGCTGGTTGCAAGGGACACTAGAATAAATGCAGAGGCACCAGAGCATCTCAAAGCTCTTATCAATAGCATTATGAAAATAATTAGCACCGTTAAGAAAGTGAAGTCAGAACAGCTTCATCAGTCTGTCTGTACGAGAAAACGACACAGGCGATGTGAGTACTCTCACTTCATGCATCACCACAGAGACCTCTCAGGGTTACCAGTTTCTGCTTTTAAAAACCAAGTTTCTAAGAGTCCATTTGAGGAAACAGCTGATGGGGATGTTCACTATCCTGACCGGTGTTGCTGCATCGCTGTTTGTGCTCACCAGTGTCTGCGACTATTGGAGCAACTGTCTCTTGGCAGCACATGTTTTCAGATCTTATCCGGTGTCCATAATGTGGGCATATGTTGTTGCATGGACCCCAGGTCTGTAATTAACCCCTTGCTTCATTCTTTTAAATCACAAGCGTTAAAAAACTTTCAGCCCCATATATTAAGCATCCTTAATAAGTTTATATTGGACCAATTGGGAGGAGCACAAGTTTCTCAGACACTGACCCAGGCCTCCTGCAACATTTGTACTATTGACTGTGATCAACTTGCTGAACTGGATGAGGTTCTCCATGGCAATGCTGCTGAAGTTGTTTCTGCCCCGAGCTCTTCAGCTTCTTACAGATTTCAAGGAATTTTGCCTAGTAGAGGATCTGAGGATATGTTGCTGAAGTGGGATGCCTTGAAGGCATATCAGAGCCTTGTCTTCGAAGAAGATGACAAACTGCGTTGTATGCAGATAGCTAGTCATGTGTGCAATTTGATCCAAAAAGGCAATGAGGTTATTCAGTGGAAACTGTACAATTATATATTCAGCCCGGTGCTCCAGAGAGGTGTTGAACTAGCTCATCTGGTCCAACAACAAGGTGCTGCTCCAGCTGTCAGTCAGACAGGCAGCTACCCTAAAAAATGTTTGCCTCAAGAAGTGCTTCAGATCTATTTGCAGACACTGCCTTCACTCTTTAAATCCAGGTATGTGGATTTTAATTATAATTTCAAAATGCTATGACATATTACTGATTTAATTAACGATTTCAGTATTGAACTAGGACACTGGGAGGTCAGGATTTGAACCCCACTCCACTGTGGAAATCCACTGGGTGATCTTGGGCAAGTCACACTCTCTCAGACTCAGAGGAGGGCACAGACAAACCCCCTCTGAACACAATTCTTTCAAGAAAACCCCATGATAGGTTCACCCTGAAGTCACTATAGGTCAGAAATGACTTGAAGGCACCCTATAGCAATAACAGCAACAATACCTTAGGAACTGAAAGAGACAGAAGGTTATTCTAAACATCACAGCTTTGAAAATTCAGTACTGTACAATGGAAGCAATTTTTCAGCGATTTTTGGGTAAAAAACAAATTCAGCTTTAATTTAAATATATATTGATATTCTGCTCACTACATGGTCTACAGCAGTGTTTCTTAAGCTATGTCGTGTGAGGGACTGGCATTTTTTTTCATATGTGCCAGAGATTAGTACCATATTTCTGCTCATTGGCTACATTTGTCCCTTTCTTTCCTGGAAACTCCCCAGAGCCTGGCACTGGTCCATGGGCTACCACTTTGAAAAACTCCGACCTGTAGAATAAATTTAATGCTGGGTTCAAGTACATTTTTATTCTCTAATGTTAAGAACCAAACTTGTTCAAACAAGTTACTTACTTTTAAATCAGTGTGCAAAGGGATCTTGTAGCACCTTTGAGACTAACTGTACAGAGAAAGAAGTTGGTGGCATAAGCTTCCATAGATGCCTACTTCATTTTTTAAAAATGTATTTTAGTGCACCAAGCTCTCTTTTGTTTTGTGGACTAAGTAGCCTAAAGGAAACAGCAAAGTGGTACAGGGTTTTTTGTTTGTTTTATCCTTCTTTCATTGCATTGATAGTTTAATACTTGCCTTTCTCCACAGAATAATACGACAATTATTCTTAAACGGCAATGGAATAAATCAAATGACTGAACTACATTACTTGGACTGTGTAAGAAGTTATTCCTTGAAAGTATTTGAAATGTTAATATTTTGCCTTGGAGACCAGCAGACAGAGCAACTGATGCCAGACCTAGATGGCTTGGATAATGAGCAAAGGAAGTCTGCATTAGACCTTGGTGCTTTAGTTCATCGGCAGCAAGAAACATCAGATGCACCTCAGAGTCTGAGCAAGTTTTATGCTGGACTCAAAGAAGACTATCCAAAGAAGAAGAAACCAGTCAGTCAAGATGTTCACGTCAACATGATAAACATATTTCTCTGTGTTGCTTTTTTATGTGTTAGTAAAGAAGCAGATGCTGATCGAGATTCAGCTAATGATTCTGAAGATACTTCAGGTTATGACAGTACAGCTAGTGAACCCCTGAGTCACAGGCTGCCATGTCTGTCTCCAGACAGTCTGTCTTTACCTTCCTTGGAACACATTCACAGGGCAGCAGACATCTGGTCAATGTGCCGCTGGATCTATTTGTGCAGCTCAGTTTTCCAAAGACAGTTCCACAGGCTTGGTGGCTTTGAAGTGTGTCATAGATTAATAGCCATGATCATTCAGAAACTTGCAGTAAATGGAGTAAAGGAACAAGATGAACAGAGTGGTTCATCACATTTGATCCTGAGTAATGAGGGAGCTTCCTCAGACCATGATAGCCTTGATGAAAATCTTGACAATGTAGAGCACCATGAATGGCTTTCCTGTGAGCAGGCAGATGTGGAACAAACATCAGCTGAAGGCACAACAGAATCAAAAAGAACTTTAATTCAAGATAAGGAGTGGTCACTGCAAGGTATAAGACTTTTGGAAGCTCTGCTGGCAATCTGTTTACACAGTGCAAATAATTTCCAGCAGAAGACAGAAGCAGAGTATCTTCTCCAGGTAATATGCCGTTAACCCATGGGAAATAAATGCATCCATAGTGTCAATTAAAAGCTGTTTTACGAGTGGGAACAAACAGGATGTTGTTTTGCTTTCTGAAATGATATCTTCCTTCCTTTATAGGTAATTGAACTTACAAGGAAATTTTAATAAAATTACATGGGTGTAATTACAACAGCCTTTGCATATTAGCATTTTAAAGATTGTGTAGTAGTGACAGAAGAAAACTGTTTCGGCAGTAAAAAGAAAACTCATAGAAAACAGTGTGTGGGATGTATTTTTATGGAGAGATGTAGGCACAGTACTCAGATTAAGGAGATATAAGAAAAAATAACCTATGGATAAGCAGCATAGACTCTTATTCATTAATAAACCATAGTTTTCATTTCATAACATATGTTGTTATTCTCTTTCATAAAGTTGTTTTGCCAAACAAAAGTTTTTAGAATTTCAGAATTTAAGATGGCTTGAATGAGTAGGACTACATAAAATAAATGCACAGATGGGAAGTAAAATATTAGAAGTAACAATGTAGCCTATAACATGCTATTCTAGAGGGCTATGAGAAGAGCATAACAGTTATATTTCTTGCAGATTAATGTAACTGCTAATTACTCTAGCTAATGCGCTCAGCTAATGTCATGGTGAGGGTGGGGGAGAGATAATAGGTAATATCTAAATGGATACTTTTAAAAAAAATAACATCCCAAGGTCTATGAGAACAAAGAAACAAGAGTATTATCTAAAAATATCCTCAGTAATCCATCCAATGAGTATAACATATAAACATTGACAAATATACTTTATTCTTGCTTTCAGCAAATGTGAGAGGGTTAGAAATGCAAGTAGAGAGGAAAATCTAATTGCTTTTAATAGCATTTTCATTGATCGAAAGTTATCCATAAATGTAATTGTTGCTATTTTAATGTAGAATGTTTGCACTGAAGATATATTACTTGAAATGAGAGATCATCTTACGAAATCTAGAATAATGGAAACTGTCTTGGTGAAGCCTTTATTTGATTCCTTGCTTCGAGTTGCACTAGGAACGTATTATGCTGATCTGGATCATTTTGAAGAAAAGAAAGAAAAGGTATAATTTTAAAATGCATGTTTTTTCCTGTCTCCTTGTCTGAAGGCTGGAGAACCATTATGCTGGTATGGAATTTTCATAGAAATTACAAATTCACCCTTGGTTGTAAGTGGACAAGCTAGGAAGTTTGATAGCTGGGCGATTGTGGCCCGAGGTGAATTTGAACTAACACAGTATGTGAATCTTTAATTTATAAGCTGAATACTAATTTTGTGGAACTACTTAACATGAGTTCAGGGTCTTCTTCTTTTTGTCCAGGGTGCTTTGGTGTGTGATTTCTACATTCTGCACAAGAGTTAAGCAGTAGTAGAAGTGATATTAAATTAATTGGGAGATATTTAGTCAGATAAGGTAGAATAGGGGTTATCAGGGCTGTACTACTTGGTAAGATTTGGTATGGTCAAAAATAGTACAAAGTCCAGAATTTGCTGTAAATGGTGACCTAGGTATTTAACTGTTCATCTTAAGTTTCTAAAATACATATGCCACAGGTCCATCAATCTGAAAAGGAGCTTGCACCTCAGCCTGGTGACATATCTGAAGAAGCAGAAGAGTCACAGTGCTGTAGCTTTAAATTTTTTGCTGAAGAAGAAGGTTATGATGCAGATAGTGAAAGTAATCCTGATGACAGCGAAAGCCAGGATGAAGGCAAGTCTAAATTTTTTGCTTTTTGCAGTTGCAAAACCCATATTGCAGTAATGGTGATAGGTCTATTACTTGGTGTTACAACAATATGGGTATTGTTATCTTCACTTATGGCCAACCTGGCTGTTCCTTCTTTATATAGCATATCCATGACTTGTAGCATTTGTGCACATGTGCAGTTCACTAAGTGCAGTAGCTTCCCAGCTGTTTTATGAAGAGGCACTGTTACCTATGTTGTTTGTGGAGTGTCTAGCCTAGATTTTAAGATTACTGTCCTGTGTAGTGTATATACTTTGCTATTAGAGTGCTCATGAAGACTGGGGCTTTTTTCAGCACATTTGAATTTTAATTTTCTTAGAATTTTGAGTGGTAATTCTGCTAGTTTATACTTGGTTGGGTACAGAGTTTTTATTGTATTAATGGAAGAATCATTAAACAGCCTCTGTCCAGAATATTCCTGCTGACAGAAAGGATGAAGGAGCACAGTTGCTCATTTCTCCCTTATTCTGCAGCTTCCTCCTCCCCCAGTGTTCCGCAGAGTCACCCAACTGTCCAGAGCAGATTTTTGGGAAACAGGAAATTAGATGATTGTGTGCTTCAAATTAATCCAGGATTTTGGACCATGGAGAAGATCCTGGTTTTAGTTTAACCCTGTCTGTGCTTGCTTAATGAAAAATTACTCTTAGACATTAACTGTGAAGCTCAAATAATTTGATAGATAGGACAGACAGTGGAATTACTGATTTTTATTAGCTAACCATGCACCTTCTCTTCCAGGGGTAGACACTAAGAGAGAAAAAGGATGCTTTGGCTTTTCCAGTTTTCCCAGTGACCTAGCTGAACACCTCATTCAAGGAGAATTGATATACCCTGAAATCTGCATGTTGGAATTGCATTTACTTTCTGTTGGCAACCCAAGCCTAGATGTCCTTACTCATGTCTTCCAGAGCTTCTTGAAAGTAATCAGGCTGAAGGGAAAAAATGCAATATTACTTATACAGCAGGTTAATGAGTTTTAATATTTATCTTGGTATGTCATATAGCTATAACTTGTACAGTATTTTCAAAAAGTTCTGCAACAGTGCCCCATGTGCACTCTTCTGAACCACTTAGTCAGCATGAGTGGGAGAGGTACTACTGGAAAGCTGTGAAGAATGGAAAGATAAATTTTTGGTAAATTTTTGAGCTGGGAGAGAGCACTCAAATAGTTTGTTGCTATCCTTTCTCTCCCATGGAACTATTTCCTATTGTTTTTATGAGAACCTTCAGTCTGTGTTCTGCTATCACCAGTCATTATTATTTTTATTATGAATTAATCACTTTTCTGCCCACAGGGGCTTCCAGAATATTGTACAATGTATTGCACCAAGTTCTCCCCTGTCTCATACATATTTGCATGCTTGTTAGCCTTACTCTGACCTAATAATCAAAGGCTGCTGTGTTTGAATGACCTAGAATCAAAACATCTGGAGTAAATGTGGGCATAGTAGGCAAGCAGCAATCAGTATGTCTGCTTAACAAGAAACATAAAAGTAACACGGGACTTAAGGAAGCAGTTGTACAGTTTTTAAGATCTGGAGCTGAACTTGCCAAATATGCCTTATTATAAGGGTTGGCCTTATTTGAGGGCCAGAAGGCTTGTGCCTTTATAGGGCTGGCATATGTCTTTTATTATAAGGGTTGTCCCATATTTGAAGGTTGGAAAGCTTTTCCTTTTAAATTGACTGTAAGTCAATATAAATCTGTTTTTTTGTTTGTGAGCCCTTTATAAAGACGTCATGTAAACTGTGAATGTGAATAATATGTTAATTTTACAGAAAAATACATGGTTAGGTTAACTGCAGTGATTAATTTTTTTAGGTAGAACTCAAAATTAATAATAGATACTTCCTGATGGTCAACCCTTCATGTCATGAGTTTGAACTGTCTCTTATTGCTGATTTGAAAACTTGGCAAGTTTTCTGGAGCAAACAAACCAAGTTCTGCTCGTTTAACATGAGTACATCATGAGGGCAGATTTCGTTATGTTGAGCATATCTGTAGCCACAAAAATCAGCTTTAGCTCTTGTGAAAGGAGTCAGGGGCTTGAAATGAAAGCCTGTAGCCTGAGGGATGAAGATTTGAGGAGAGAGGAAGGGCTAAAGGGAAAAAGTCAGACAAAGCTAGCATTCACGAGATGTTGGGGCTAGCTCACAGCATGTCACTCAGCTGTAGTACATGTTTGTAGCCACACTTCCCCATTGTTTTGTGTATATTTTGTTATTTCAGTTTAGTTATTTGATTAATTCAGTTCAATGTGTAATTTTTTTTTAGGATGCTGTAAAAAGTCTCTTGGGAGGATTTCTTCACATATTAACACAGATAGATTCTAGTTTTCATGGTGAGTTGTAAATAAATAATAAATAAAACCAATCTCTTACTTCTTCCTTCCAACATTTGGTCTGAAATTCAGTACATATGTTTGAAGTAAACATCTGTAGAATAAAAACAGAGTCCTCCCTCCACATTTGTGAGGTTGACCGACGTGAATTTGATTATTTGTGAGGTGCCTGCTTGCCTCCCCACCATTCTCTTCTTCCCCGTTCCGTTGCCTTTTGCCCAGGTACGCTGTGCTTTCCTTCTCCACCTCTGGACAAAAGGCAAGTGAATGGGATGGAGGAGCCCTGCACGCAGAGAAGGAAGATGTGAGCAAGCCAATCCCCCCATTCTGCCCTTCCCGTTCACTTCTCTCTTGCCCTGGTGCATGGAAGGAAGGCGTGCACCCTTGGGGAAAAGGCAAAAGAATGGGAAAGGGAGAATGGGGGAAGCACAGGCTCACCTTCCCTGTGGGGGAGGCTGCTCCCTCCCATTTGCTTGCCTTTTGCCTAGGCATGTGGAAGGGAGGCATGTGCATCCAAGGAAAAGGCAAGGGAATAGGGGGAAGGCACATGCATGCCTTCTCCGTCTGTGGGGCTGCCCCCTCCCATTCCCTTGCCCTTTGCCCAGCTGTGGAGAAGGAAGGCAGCTCACCCGGGCCAAAGGCAAGAAAATGAGGAACTGGGGGAGGCAAGCAGACCTTTGTGCACAGAGCTGCCCCCTCCCATTCTCTTGTCTGGGTGCATGCAAGGAAGATGTGTGTCTGCATTTTCTGAAAGTAAGGACTTTTTAGTATATCTGATTAAGATTTAACTATGCTTTATTTTGTCTGGGATCTAACTTCAAATTTAGTGGAGAAAGTGTTGGGGAGGAGAAGATTATGCAGACTTTTAAACAGAAGATTCTGAACATAATGTAAAATGCTAAGTGCAGTGTTTTCCGAATCCATTTATTCTTTGTTATACACGTATTTGTTAAGTAGATTACTGCACTACAGGAAGATTATAGTGATACCCCCAAAGGGTTTCTGGGAAAACCGCTCCTCCCCCAGTGCACATGTGCATGTGAGTGAAGATATTCAGTGCAGTGCTCACTGTTTCCCTACATTTTAAGATAATACACAGTATGTTATTAGACTGTAACTGGAGTTTAGACGCTTTCGTTCTTGGATTATGGTTCCCTTTGGACTGTAGCCTATTTGAACAGCTTTAGCACAGCAGAGAGTAATATGTGGTCATTTGAAAACAAACTATGATGCTGCTTTTCAGCATGTCAGGAGGTGCTGGTGGATCTGTTGGTGTCTCTGATGAGCTCAAGAACATGTGCAGAAGAGCTCACTCTTCTTTTAAGGATCTTTTTAGAAAAAACACCATGTACGGTAAGAACTTCATTATAGGAAGATACTTTGAAGTGAAGTCACCTGCTGATGTTAATGTAACAGCCATTTTGCTTTTATTGAAGAGATTTCAGAGTAAAGTAGTATGCCATTTGTCTAACCCAAGCTTCAAGAACCCTTTGATCCTCCAAATGTTTTTGACTACAGATCCCATGATTCCTTTCCATTTGCCACTTCTGAAAATTGCAATCCAAAACATTTAGAGAGCCAAGGGTTCCCATATCCTGGTCAAATGCATGGTATAATTTACAGCTATTCTAGATTTGGTAATATACCATTTTCCTTGGACATTAGACAACTAGATAGGGAGGAATGCTGTTACAAGACATTTGTGCCCTGTCTTGCTTGCTTCTTCCACGTCAGTGTGACATAACCTCAGGATAAAAGGCTGTTAACCAGAAAGATTCCCAAGACATGTTATATGCATGCATGGAGGTTACATGGGGTTTTTATCATCTTTCTATTACCCTTTATGGTATTTAAGAATTTTATGGTCTTCAGAAGTGATTGAGGGAAGAGGAAAATGCAATAGGATCAGTGACCAAGACAGTCCTAGTGCATGTGTGGAAGGCTTTGTGCAATCTTCATGGGAATTGTTCCAGCTTGATTTTTGGGGACCTCCTCCCTGCATTGCCTCAGAGGCATCCTGACACTTCTTTTGAAGGCCACTGAATAGAGAAAGTGATGAGAAGGCTGCATTCTTCAAGCCCGTCTCAGCAAACGTTTCTCAATATTGTTTCTTTTTGTGTTTCCTTGTGCATATTGATTTGCATGCATTATTTTTGCAGATAACGTGACTTGTCACAGTAAGTGTATTTGAGGGACATGGTCATCTTGCTCTGGAACATTTTGTCTTCATAGCAAGCATGCTGACAAACTGAAACTTAAGAGAAAGCTGTAAAAAACATTCAGATCTTATGGAGAAATGCTGTAAAAATTGTAATACACTATCAATTTTCAAATATGTGGCTAAAAAATACGTAACAGTAGGAATGGAATATAGGAAGATAAATTTAAAATGCGGAGAATCATCATGACTATAAAGCAGCTTGGCTGTGGAGTAAGCATCTGCAAGTGAGGAGGCTGCTGTTGGGATGTTTTCAAGAGGCAATTACATTCTCATCTGTTCAGAATGCTTTTGATATTGGATAATCCTGTCTTTGAGGAGTAGGCTGGGCTAGATAATTCACAGTATCTTTTGTAGTGCTGATCTCCATTCGGTAAGAAATCTTTGACAATAATTATGAGGGGAGAGAAGAATAATTTTGTATATGTGTTATGTAAACAATATCCAATTAAACTTTTAATAAGCTGCAAGAAATGGGGAATTTTCTATAGATGGAAATCTTGTGGGTTGTAGTTTTCAGCCAAGTACTTCAGCCATTCTAAGGTTTTTCTTCTCAATTTCACAGTTATTGGAATGAATTCACATGGTTAGTGGCCTAGATTCACAATGTAATGTTAAATTATGGAATTAGCAGGTTATTTAGTATTTGATTTAGCTTTATAAGCGTGTGCACACTTGAATGAAGTCTTGGGCTCAGATTATCTCTCTTTTTTCTCTTTCTCTGGCAAAGGAAGAAGCTATGATTTTTATGACTTTAATGCAAGTATGCACTAACAGTGATAATTTAAAACCAAAGTTTGATCAATTGCTATACAAACTAATATTATTTTGTGGGCTCCCCCAGGAGTTTTTTTTCCTTCAAAATGTTCTGAAATGATTTCTGGGGGTGTGGAGGACATTTAAATCAAGTCTGGAGCCCCCTTGAGCCCCTCCAAGAATCAAAATAAAATTTTGCAAACTTTTTTTTTTTGCTTCAAAATGACCCGGAATGTCTTCTAGAGCCCAAATAGGGCCCCAGAAATAGTGAGAATGCCTCCATGTCCTCTAGAGGGCATTTGGGGGGCGCAAAAAAAAAGACTTTTTCTCCCTACAGAAGTGCGCCCAACCCTCCAAGGTCTCTTGGTGGGCTACATAATTGCCCACCATGATTCCTATGTTAACAATCCAGGAATCAGGAAAAGTGAAATTGAATGTTAGCCATTTGTCTTCCTAGTCACATGGGAGTAGATTGCACAATGCCAACACTTTGCTTGGATGTGTGGTGTTTTAGGCACATAATGCTAAATCCTGATTTTGTGTTCTGTATTAACTAGGCCATTTTCAATGATGTTTGAATATACACTGCCTCAGACTAGGAGCTGTAAGAATAAATAACTACATCACTACATACAAATTTAAAGATCTTTTGAATCTTTCACTATGAAGATATATGTTGTAGTGACTATCTGATCTTGTTCATTTCTCACAGGGTACACTGCTTAAAGGAATTTTGAAGATTTTGGAGGCAAATGCTGACGTGAGGCCTTTACAGCATATCCCATTTCCTTTGCATCATATACCAAGTTTAGGCAGCAGCCCTTCCCCAAAACCCACCCTCTCTCTCAACAGCAAGACCATAGGGCTACTCAGACGATCAAAGTTTGCACAGACAAAGAAGGACCCAGAGAGTGAGAGTTTGCCTCATCATCTTCTTTCTTCTTGGCATGTTGCTCCAATCCATTTGCCTTTGGTCGGGCAAAACTGTTGGCCACATATGTCTGAAGGCTTCAGCATCTCATTGTGGTTTCGCATGGAATCTGTTCATACAGCAGACAGTTCTTTGGAGAAAGTAAAAAGAATGAAACGGAGGAGCAAATCATTAATTTCACATGACAGCAGTTTTGATGACACAGGTAAGTCATATTGTTGAGTTGTAACATGGTGAAATTCAATCTATAAGAGTTCTGATGTGCTTTAAATTATTCAGGAATGTAAGTGATGTTTATTCTAATTGCACTTAGTGGTGCAGATTTAGAGGAACGAGTGTTCCAGAGAGAACGTTATTGACTTAAGTTCCATCCATCAGTTTAAAATATTGCATTAGTCTTTTGTAATAAGATGCAGGTAGTTAAACATATTTCAGTATTCTTTTTAATTCAAGGAGCTGAATTCACTTTTAAAAAATGGAGGTTTGTATTGCATCTGAAGAAGTTGGTTGATTTCCGTGAGAGTTCATACTAAAAGAATTCATCTTAAAGATGCTGCAAGATTTTTTTCCCTCCTTCTCCCTTTTTCCTTTTTTTGCTGTGACAAATTAAGATAACTACTTCTTCGAAAAGCATTTACTTGTTTTCTTTGAGCAGATATATATGTAAAATACAGATGTAAATTTAGAGCAGCAGAAGAGAAGAAAAAGCATAAAAATAAAGTGAATGAGACATGCAAAAACAATTCACAACAGAAAGATGACAATGAAATGAAGAGAAACTCGCTGTTCCCTCCCCAAGCACCACTGCTCTGGTCAAAACTGAATGTTAATGTTGGTGCCTTAAAGTGGATTTTTTGTGCTTCTTCTGTTTGTTGACTGGAATAACTCCTTTTAACAAAGGGTGGGAGAACAGGAATAACATCAGCATAGCAATATTTATTTGAGAGAAAGAGAGAGAGGGCTGGGATTAAGTGCAGTATTCCCAGGAAGAGGAAGAGTGTCAGGAACTGAGTTCACAAACATAAAGTAACCATGCAAAAGCAAGTTTTATTTAGGAGCGTGATACTGGTACAGGACTTCAGTGATTCGAACTGAAGGCAAATTTGCAGAGACAAAAAGTTATAGCTTTCCCCTTAGTTCCTACACGAAGCAATTAAAACCGGCCTTGAGAGGCTGACTTGAGTCTGGTACTATCTGGTGAGAACCAGGTGCTGTTGACATAACGGTTTTCCCTGGAATGTCTGGTTACAAGCAAGCAGCTACATGTTTATGCTACCTATATGTTTCAACTACATATACCATAATAAATGCTTTTCCCCAACTTAATATGGAGGGCTACCCGACAAAGAGGAAATGCAAGTGAAAATTATACATAGAATACTCTGAAGAAAATGTAGTCTGAAATCAATACAGCTGAGGCCAAAGTCATTGATGATAATTACTGCCACGAGAATAAATAGAGGACAAAATAATAAAGAGTTTGGTTATACTTCAAGCCTTGCAGAGGGTGAAAGGCCAGTTCACATGCATATCTCTGGTCCAAATGAAACTTCCCAGGAGTCTGCAGTTCTGCTTCCTAAGGTACATCACATTTAATGCTACGGAAGGGCGAGAATAATGGAATATATGATTTCCTGCCATTTTGCAGAATGCACCTGGAGATGATGGTTGAGTGCAAATGTACTGCAGGAGTAAATGCAAATACAGTCTGTGGGCTGTAACTGTTATTATGTGATTTAAAGCAGATTCTAACATCTGGCAATTCTGTCTTAGGGTTTTATTGCCGAGATTAATTTTTTATAAGTAAACTTTATTAAACATTTTCAAACTACATATCATCAAAGAAAAAAAACAACAACAAAAAAGGAAAATACTGAAAAAGAATGGAGATGATAATAAAAAAAAATATGCATTTGACTTCCAGCTTTCCTAACACAGATTATATATAATTATGTTGGATAACTTGTTATAAAAACCATTCAAATACTTCTCCAGTTGATCATCTACCTGTCCCAATGAATATAGTTCAGGTTTCAGTTGAACATCTACTTTCAGAATTCTATGCACCATACAGTATTTTTGATTCCAGAATTTTTTGGCCTGTTTGCAAGTCCATAACATAAAATGAAAAGATCTGACCTGTTGTTCACATTTCCAACACATATTAGAAGCGTTTTTATGCATTTTAGCCAATTTTTTTTGGTGTCAAATACCAGCTTATAAAAGTTTTCTTTGAAATCATAACATAATGTAAGTTTAAGTCCCTTCAACCACATTTTCTCTCCTTGTTCCAACTATATGTTCAGTATTTTGCATCCTATTTATTTAATTCAGAGGACATTTGTCATTGCCTTCCACTTAGATTGAGAGTTGCCCTGGTTGAGAGTTACCTTGAGTCACTCAGTGCGTTTATCCTGGTCTCCCAGAGTCCTAGTCCAGTTTTAAAACTGCTATACCATGTTGGTTCAAACTATAGGTATCTGATCTATAAACAATGTTTCAAACTAATCTAGGCTTACAGTTTCATCTGTTTTATGAAGTGTGAGCAACATTTTTAATGCTTCCTAGAATGCTAGACAGGCATGCTTGTTATCTTTCTGTTTTTAGCTGTGCCCATGATTTAACAAATGCTCTGTGTTCTAGGAGAACGTAAACCTGGAGTTGATTACCTCAGTTTGGGAGACAAACTTCTAGAAGATGGCTGCCTTCATATATTCTCATTGGGATCCAAAGCACTGATGATTCAAGTGTGGGCGAATGTGAACACTGGAGCTTTCATATTTCGGTACTAAAGCCTTGTTTTCAAATGGAATAATGTCTTTGATAAGATTATATATTCCTTCTTTTGTGCTATTGGATTTTGCTGTATGTCAGCTAGGAAGCACATTAGTAGTAATTTGTATTTACATATGTGATAAATTTAGTAAGACTAAGGATGTGAAACATGAAATGATCACTTTCATCAAATCAGTTATTATTAGTAGCATAATGCTAGCATTTATGTTTCTCAGAAGCTTTTTTGAGTAAGAAATTTGTGGAGCATGAAAGACCTACTTCTCTAGGACTTCTATGAAACCCAGCCTTCATTTTCATGTAAAATGTATTACTTGTGCTAATCTCAATTCAGCTCCTATAACGCAGTATCTTGTAGCTGAAATGGAACCCTGTTTTATGAAATCTTCATTGGTGTCAAAATTGTGCTGTCATTATGACAACTGTTTCAAAATGTCTACAAAAATCTGAAGCTGCTGAAATTATCCTGATTATTTTCAGGTGACCAACATGTATAGGAAGCCTTGCCTTTAGTCAAAGAAGGATTGATATACCACTCTAGTGGTGCAATCCTGTTCTTGCTTACACAGAATTTAGTCCCATTGATCTAAATGAGCCTTATTCCCAGGTGAGAGATTATAGGATTGTGGCCTAAGGAGGACTGATTTATTTTTGGTGATGAAAAACTTGTATCAAAGTGTCATTACTAGCTGTATAGTGTCTTGACATTTATCATGTCTAATCCATGATACCTGACTGGGATCATTCAAACAGAAATGAAAAAGAAAAAGAGGTGTGGCTGTCATCAATTCTTTCTTGTAACCAAGCTGAGTGTTCATAAGCTATGTTAAAAAAAGAAAAACTTGGTAACAGAAGGGAAATAGGCTATAAAGAATGTTTAACATCCGTAGGAATGTTATAGGATTGTGGGAATGTTATACCTGTATTCATAGGAATTTTTGGCATGAGAGCTGTGGGGATTTGTACAAAAACAAAAACAAAAAAAAAATGAAAACAAAAAATGACAGACTGTTTCCAAGCAGCCACATACATTGTTTATGTTGGATTGATATGAATAACGATCTTGCACAACAAAAATCTTGCATAGAAAAAAGCAGCCTTGCACATCAAAACCTTTTTGTTGTTGTTGAAGATGCTGTGTTTTGCACAAGATTTTTGTTTTGCACGATTTTTGTGTGTAAGATTTTTGTTCTGCAATAGAATATTGCTGTTTTAGAAAGCCAGCCTAGTGTAGTGGTTGGAGCATTGGACTATGACTCTGGAGACCAGGGTTCGGTTCCCCACTTGGCCATGGAAATCTAGTGGGTGACCTTGGATGTGTCAGAAACTTTCAGGAAACTAGAAAGCCCAATGATAGGTTCACCGTAGGGTCGCCATAAGTCAGAAGCAGCTTGAGCACAAAGAACAACATTGCTATTTTCTATGCAAAAATCACCAGCAATCTTGCACAAAAAACACTGTGGCTTGCATGTATATTTCTGTGCATAAGAGTTTCTAGAAACACTTTGGAATGTACGAATACTAGGTGAAAACTATACAGAATTCTCACCATTTCTTCCTGACTGGGTGTCCCAATTTTTCAGACAGGAAATGAATAATGGTGAATATTCTTTCAGTCCCTAGTTCATGCATCTTTAATAGTTAATAGCAGGAAGACATGATATCAGTATTGGAAATCCAGCTACAGAAGCATAGCTCACACTTCTTTGCCATTCCCCTGTTGTTCACCAGCCAATAAATGGTTGTGTTGGCCAGGGATCTAACAGCAAAAAGACGGGTGAGGTGGGTGATGGATCTGATATTACACAGTTCTGTCTGGCAGAATTTAGATTACGTCTTCCTGCTCCAGGACCCCTCTACTCTTAAAGATACAGAAGTCCTCTCCTGGCAAGCCTATGTGAAAAGCAAACTGGGAAGCTCAGTTCTAATATGCTGTCATAGTTGATGAAGAGATTGTGTTGAACAAGAACACTGTTTTTAATGACAGATATATATATTGAAAGAGCAGGGGGAGCAAGTGTGAAAAAAATAATTTTTATAAGAAAAACAAGTTCACAAAATAGCAGAACACTTTTATAGGAGAAAGAGAAGGGAAAGGATAAGCGCTTTTTTGCGAGGGGGCTGTTAATTAACCTACTTCTAGAACATAAAGTTCTTAAGGCCCCAAAGTTTCTATAGGAGTTAGGCCTGAAGTACAGGTGATACAAGAATAATGCAAAAGCAGAATTTTGTATAAAATTTGAAAGCATATTATCCTGGTCACTTCTCAATGATTTTCTCTTTACTGTTCTCACAGTATGTGTATGGATCCAAATGATGAAATGAAAGCTGGTTTACTAGCACAAGTTGAAACACCAGAGAATACGTTTCTCATAGGCAAATGGCAGCATTTGGCATTAACATACTTGCAACAGCCAGAAAGCAAGAAAAATATCCATGGAACACTGTCACTATGGATTTCTGGTCAGAGGTAATTTTCCCAAGCAGTAAATGATATAAATGTAGAATAAGAAATTATTCTGTTAAATCTGCTAGATTAGGTTGAAGTAGCAGCACAGACAGTTACTGTAAAGACTGGATATAGGGGAATGGGATTACCACTCTGTCTGCAGCCTGGTGTGTATCTGAGGAGATCTGAGGCTGAAGGAGGTATATTGGGTTAACATGATACGCATGCCAAGATATTGTATTACTTCTGTTTGGCCATCAGATGCTTCATCCTGGTGCTTCATTGGAAATAGAGGAAGAGCGTCATTTATTGAGGCAATTTATTTAATTTGCTATGGTACTAAAATATGCAGCTAATTGTAAAACATTTTAATTCTATTTTTACATATGTCTGTGTATCTTTTTGTTCTGATAAATAATAAAAAGTTGAAAATGTCTTTTGTAAAAACCCTCATTCACTTTTAAAAGTTGTTCAGGATATACCTTTGAGCTTTATTTTTTTGTTTTAGAAAACCTGAAATTAGTTTAGATTATACACTTCCAAGGAAAACAAGCTTATCATCTGACAGTAATAAAACATTCTGTATGACTGGCCATTACGCAGCATCCCAAGATGAATTTTTGCAATTGGCTGGGAAATGGGATCTGGGAAATTTCCTTCTCTTCAATGGTATGTTGTGCTTCCTGCCACTTTATGTACAGCTGTTCATCTAGTGCTAAATTCCTGTCATATGTGCAAGAGGGATGCTTGGTTTGGTTTATTTGTAATAATTGTTTCTTACCTTTTCTTAGGAAAGTTCAGCATTTCAAAAGCAAGTAGGAAGCTGTTGTACATCTGATTCTTATAACATTGCTAACAACTGTATTTGATTAAATAAAAGATCTGTGGAAAGCATGGAATAGAGATGTTTCAATAGCAGCAGAACAATGAATTTTAACTTTTAAGAAAAACATAAATGCAGCATATGAGAACTAGACATAATAAACATTTATGGTTACAAAAAGTAATTAAACTATTTTTTAAAAATTCTGCTCGTTTACAGTGCTGTTTTGTGTTTGGAAAACCAGGGGTACCCCTGAACTCTGAGTAAGCAACTCCTGCTGAGCCTCATGCCCTTCGTCAGAATTATTTATATCCTACCAGCCACAGTATTTTTTTTTAACAACCTGCAGAATGTAACAGGGGGAAGGGGGTACATGTTTTTACATTGGATCTAGCCTTTCCTAGAGGACAAAGACAGTGCTGGAGGACTGCATTGCTGCAGCTTGGCCAGAGGCCTACAGTATCCTGGGGGGCTTTCTTTTTATGTCCCTGGCTTTAGAGTACTCTTGGACCTGACCTTGCTTTTAGGTATCCTGGTAATGGTTGTAGCCTAGAGTGCTTTTATCCATCTTAGGCCAATTTGCCAGATGTGACTTTTTTCTAGAGAAAAAAATTGTAGTATCAAGATTCAGTTGTTGCACTGTGAGAAACTGTCTTCTGAAGCTGAAAAAATGCAGCTTGTTGAGAATGAATCGAGTAGAATGTGGACCAAAGCTGGTTTCTTAGAACCACAAGACTCACTTGTTGCCACAGATTTGCTGGCTACTACTTAATTTCTGGGCCTAATTCAAAATGTTAGTATCTATTTTTAAAGCTCTAAACAGCTTAGGACCAGGAAATCTAAAGCACTGCCCACTCATATGAACCTGTTCATACCTAAGGATTAGTTGAAGTTCAATGTCCCTGTGACAGAGTAAAAGTTGATTGAGATTGGAGACAGGGTCATGCCTCCATAGGGAGACTCATCTTGCCCGTCCTTGATGATTTCCACCGCTGTTTTAAGATCATTCCGCTATTTGAGTTGTTAATAATGTGTTAATGTATCAGGTATTAATAGCATTTCCACGATGTTTTAGCTGCAATTCTGCTCTTTTTGAACTGTTTATATTATGGTATACTTTGTTTTCAATATCTTGTACTCCAAGCCAACAGTCTTTTTAGAGAAAACAATTAATGTTTTCTCCAGAGACAGAAAGGCAAAATAAAAGTGCTGCATGCTCAATGGTAGCTATCTGATGGTGATGCCAAAGAATGTTTTTTGAGGGAAGTTGAACAACAAAGTAATTATGGCATCACATAGAAAATAATTGTTTCATTCTGCCATTTTAGTGTTGGTTGCTTTCTGCTTCCCTGAGAGTAGAAGAGCAGCCTTTAAATCTTTGCAACTTCCCTTAGGCTTTTTGAAGCTGGTGCTTATACTGTTTTCAAGCATACTTTAGGTACATTAGGAACATTTTCATGTGTTGTCTTAGGAGGCCTACTGTCACATCTCAGTCAACCAGTCTGTTAGACCAGAGAATGCACATTCAGATCCAGCAGCATGGGGACTATAATGCTGGGCAGCTGTAGTATTAGTATTTATTGTATATAAAGCAGAATATATTGTAACATAGGATATTCTTGTTTTTATAGGTGCAAAAATTGGTCCTGAAGAAGCATTTTATCTCTATGCTTCTGGGCCAGACTTCACTTCTTTAATGCCTTGCAAATATGGCAAATCGATAACTGATTATTCTAGATATGCAGATAAAGAAATTCTGCAGTGTGAGCAGATAAAAGAACTCATAATGACAAAGAAAGAAGTGGACATTGGACCTTTAATTGTAAGTTGTAACCTTGCTGCTAAATCTTTCTTTTTATCAATATTATGCTGCCTACCTATTTGGTCTAAACCCTCTGTACCTCATGAAAATCCAGCTGGATTAAATACATATATGTAATTATTAAAGAGCAAAGATTCTCTCCCCCGCTTATGGCTTAATCTTGACTTTCTTCATCAGCTTGATTACATTTATGTAGCTTAAATTGGAGTAAGGTCACACCACCTCTTGATAGCATGTGTTGAAATGAATTTCTGAGTATTCTAGAGAGAAGTGATGGTAAGCCATTTACTGTGCAGATTCTAATGTTTCTCAAGCCATCTGCCTCTGGGGAAAACTGTGTTTTAAAGGTGAGTCTGCTTTTCTGACCTGAATGTCATCTACTCTACTCCCACACAGAGTTTGGATTGGGTGTTATTGCAGGGAAGTGTTGTGTTTTGCTGCATCACAGTTGAGGTCAACAGAACTTGAATAGACATCAAATGTAGAGCAAGGAAGTTTTATCTTTTGTTTCAGGGTAGATCCATGCATGGAAGTCTGCTTCTGCAGTGTCTGTAAACAATTTTATTCAAAGATGTTAATGCATTTTCGAATGGGCTAGCATGCATGCTGCAAAGAAAGTTATGACACTACTGGCCCTGGAAGGAAAGGAGGTTCAACAGTAAATGTCTAACCTGGTGCAGGGTGCCAGGACACAGGTGTGAGGGCACAGCCAAGGGGATTTATAAACTTCTGCTGCCCCAGTCACCTCCTCTTCACTAACTGAAACATTTGGAGTTGTCTCTGCACTGTAACACAAAGAAGACTCCCAGATAAACACATTGGCTTGCGTTCACAGTTTAGGGTTTTTCCTACCCAAGCAGGAGTTCTTCTACAGGATCTACTGCTATTGGATGCAGGTAGTGACTTCCCAACAGTGGCATATTAGCTTGGATGGTGGAGGAGGATAGGCCATACTAGTGGTGGCAGGTTATAGGTCCTCATCCTGCACCCCCTCTCCCTTCTCCGGTCTAAGTAATTGCTTGCATCTTGTCTGTGGCAAGTAGTGAGAGGAGAAGGTTGTAAGGATGGTCAGCACTTGCAGGGACCCATTTGGTGAAGAGGCAAGCTGGATTCACCTCTTCTGGTTGTGGGATCTGGGTTGGGTGGGGAGGGAAATCACTCTTGAGGCTTACCTGAGGGATGTCTTCTCTCAGGACTTGAGGGAGGGGATTCCTTAAGCAGAGGACATCCAGCAAGAAGGCGGGCTGGGGCCTAACAAGGTTACATTGGATTGCTCCCCAAGGCCAGGTGTCTTGCTCAAGGATGGTTGAGGAGGAGGTTGGACAGGGACCCCTCCCACCTCAGTAGCTCCCCACACTGCAGTTCATGATTAAAATGTTTAAAATAGTTAATAAAAGTAGCCCATTTTAATCCAAAACCTGATGTCTAGCTTCCATATTTCCTGAGTGAATCAGCAGTAAGTCTCCATGAATACAGCTGATGGAAAGGCAGGATATCAGTGTTTAAATGAAGAAATAATGGCTGAATTAGACTAATTAATGGTTATAGATAAGCAGAAAAAACAACTGTCAAAAGATGCTAACAGTACCGTGATAACAGTACCATGAAAGATTTTGCTGTAATTCAGTTTTTATGTTTAATTTAATTATATTGTCCCAAAGAGCTGAAAATGCACGTTTATCTTCTGGGTTTTTTCTCTCTCCTCAATTTGTGATTTAAGAAAACTACAGAAAGCTCAGTAATTTGGTCCAGTACCAAGAATGTGCTCTTACTGTTTGTTCCTTCCTCAACTAATGGAATTTCATTAGCCTTACCATCATTAGGCCTCCTACTAAGACTCTGCTTTCAGTGCTGCTATATATTTATTGGGGCAGTTAATAGGCCTAAATAGATATAAATAGAACTGTGCATGTTACAGTGTTTAAATTGCAGTGTGGTAGAGCAACTCTTTCATGGCTTTAATGAATGTAAAATTATGTGATTGCCTAAAGTTAAGTTGCTCCTTGAATTCTGAATACAAATTATGACTATTTTACTTCAAGCCATAATACTCAGTAGTGACATATTATAAATGCAATTATTAAATTTTGTTTCAGGGTCTCAAGGCAAGTAACAAATACAAAGAGTTTCTGTTATGCTGAAAGCTGAAAGTTTGATGCTGTGGATTAGTGCTATACTGGATGCATGATAACTTAAAACAGCTTATGAGTTCCATGCTGTGCCATGCCCAACTAATTATTTGATGCCTAGCCCACCTAATTTTCTTTGGAAGTGATCTTAGTTGAGCTATCACTGGCCACAATGTGTTGGGAATAATGCATGTGTCTAAGTCATCCCTCATGTAAGTGTTACACTGAACCTTGCAGTCTTTACTCCTACTTTGGACTTGCTGGGGCTGCAACTGTCTATAAATGGAATAAATGGCAGTGGAGGATACAGCAACATGAATACCGTGAATATAACCTCCTGCCAAAATTTCCTCTTCCCCAAATTGTTCAGATTAAATTTGTTTCTCTGATGAGCTTCTACTTCTTCCTAACCCAGTTAATCTCCTGAAGGATATCTCCCCTTCCACCCAGTAACTCAATCTTGTAATGCAATTATTCCAGCACATATTTAGCAGACATCAGGAAATGTCACTACGGATGCAGAGATGACTGCTCTGTTGCCCAAAACAATAGACTTTTAATGGAAAATGTGGATAGATTATAAGATGCTAGCTAATTAAATGGTCCCTTATATTCTAGGAAAGCCTTGCTACTGTTTACAGTACGTGCTGCCCTGACCAATACACAATCTATGAGCCAGTAATCAGACTTAAAGGTCAAGTGAAAACTATTCCTTCCCAACGACCTTTCAGTTCAAAAGAAGTACAAAGCAATTTACCAGATCCTCATTGCCTGAAAATGCTACAGCCTGCTGAATACAAAGGTCTTCAGGGCATACTGCATGAGATTGGTGGAACAGGATCATTTGTCTTCCTTTTTGCCAGGGTAAGTTGTTGAGAAAATTGCTTTGTGTATTAGCACATTTGTTATGACAGATTTCCAGGGCTTTTTGTTGCTAAGATATGGTGACCCATTAAAATAGAGGAAACATCAGTAAGTGTACAGAGTCCTTCTAGAAAGACAGTTCTTAACACTACTAGTGCTAGTTACTAATTGCTAATCGTCGAAATTGACTTTCCCCACTATTGGAGCATTGTGCTGTGTGTTATGCTCTGATCCAGCCATACTATACTGGGAGTAAAAACTGCAGTGAGCGGAGGAAAAAAAAGTCCAATTAACCTGAATAGCCATTATGAGTGAACATTGTCTGAATTCACAACTGAATCAAAGTCTCAGTCCTTCCACACAAAAATCCACTCCTAGTTACACCCTCCTCAAGCTTCTTTCATTTCCACAGTATCATTTATTATGGGGGGATTCATTTTGTTGCGGCTGTTACAGAATAGTTTTGAAAGGACTTGAGATAGGGATGTAGGTGTTTATGGCTTTTCTAATAAATCAACCTGTACAAAATAAATGTGCGACCAGTAGAGATCATCAGGTGCACTGTAGGTGCTTGAACATGAAATAAGTCCCGGAGATTTCCAGTGATTAAAATATGCCATATGGTGCCAAGCAAAGCAAATTGCAATTTAATTCATAATTCTGTCAAGCATGCTTTATTGGATAAAAACATATTGACTTACGTTTAGGTTGTAGAAATCAGCAACTGTGAACAAACACAGGCATTGGCTCTGAAAGTTATCCTTGACTTAACAAAACATAATCAACAGAGAATTCATGAATTAGAAAACTGCAATGGATATTCAATGATTCACCAAGTGTTGATAAAGCCCAAGTGTATCGTCGGCTTTCACATATTGCAGGTAAAAATGCTGATTTTTTTCTCTTTTTTTTAACTGATTTTGACAAGCGAATTGAACTAGTTCTTAGAATCTGTGTTTGTTCCTTTTTCCCCCGTTCAGAGTGCTTCGGGCAGATAACAGGGTTGTTTTGAAAATAAATGTGCTGCATAGCCTATTGTACCAGCCTGTGGCCCATAAACATTTCGGAGTGATTAGAGATTCTCAAATTGGACAGGTCTGGCTGTAGAACCTATGGTTGAAATTTAAGCTTACATTGGTTTATCCTTATCCTGTGTCTTTTAGATCAGATTTTTAAAAGTAGTTCTTATACCTTCATATCAAACCATGTTTCTCCATATAAAGTTAAATGTGTTTGTTTTACAGTGGGGTTGCATTCCACTGTTTTTGTCTCTCTATATCTGTGATTTCCAAACATGGGTTCCCTGCTATATTTGGATGCCACCTCCCGTAGAACCCAGCATGACCAGTGTCAGGAAATCTGGGAAATGAAGTTCCCCCACTTCCTAAGTTTGGGAATTACTGTTCTAATTAATTGCTCCTATTGAAACTATGCTTAGTCAGGCCATTAGGGCATACTGCATTTTATTTTGTTGTCAGGTAGAAGGGAACTGCTGTAATGTTTTGCTTCATTCTATGGTGCTAGTCTACAGAGTGAAGATACAAATATAGGGAAGCGTTTGTGTTGAACTAGAGAATAAAGCTGCAGACCTATACGTATATGCTTAGGCATAAACCTCCAGGAATACATAAGCCTCCTTAAATACAAGTTTACTCTGGAGTAATTGTGCAATCATTGTTTCCCTTAGAAAATAATTAAGTTGGGGAAAACATTTTTAATATATATTAAAGGTAACTCATTAAATTATGAAGTACAGGTCCCAACCAAAAAGTAGCGATGTGCAGAATGTTGTTTTTCTAGTGTACTCTGGACCACACTGGTCAGTCGTACAAAAGTAAATAGAATAAATTGTCACAGCAAATCAAATAATTTCTTTATGAGTCAGAGCTACAGCTTTAATGTGTTGGTTGTGGATGTGTCCAGCTATGACAAAGCCTGCAAGTTTGCTGGAGGTTGCCTATCTTGAGGTGAGGTTTTAGGGTTAGTGTAGTGTTGGGCATATGCAGGATGTGAGAGGCACTGTTATTTTGAACTCTAAACACCCTTTTTTACTCTTTGAAAGACTCTCCTTGCAGGTTGTTGCAGTGAGAAGATGATTCATATGAATGAGAATGGGCAATTCATCCTTGATCTAGAATCTAGAGCAGTAATCCAAGATGTTAAATTGTTGGAAGAGCTGTTATTTGATTGGAAGATATGGTCTAAATCTCAGGTAATTTGTACAGATCAGAAAATGACTGGTCTACAACTAAGTCAAAGTTAAAATATTAATGTTGCTAGGCATTAAATATCTTTCCATTCCCTCTAAGAAATTTCAACTTTCTTCCAATTTAAAGTAGCTATTACAGTGAAGAATTAATAATCCAGAACTATACTGATCATTTCCCCTGTTTGTTACAGTCTTCTGTTAACTCTTAAACAGCAGTTTAAACTGATAATTTTCATGGGAACATATTTCATACTGCAATAATAATTAAGATTTGATTAGAAGGAGAAAGAGAAAAAAATATCTTCAGATAGCAGCCTTCACAATCTGTTCTCAAGGAATTACTTGTGAATTTCTTTCCTTGGATACTGTATGCCTTTTATCTTAGAGGCATGCAGTGCAATGCTTGTCCCTGCTTGCAGAAGACTGTGTATAGATAAGCTTTGTTTCCTATTTATGGCAGTACCCCAATCTACAATGGACCAAATCAAGGCCTTCAGTTCCTTTCCCTGGAAAGTCCAATGGCCCACCTGCAATTCCTCGTTCATAGGTTTAACTTTTGCAGATTTGATTATTCTCGAGTTTGTTCAATCCTACCCACTAAGGTTCTCCCTCTGGGCTCTTGATCCAAACTGGTGGATTTACTCTGGAGTAAAACCTGCCTGCCCAAGCCAACTAGAGATATTCACAGTTTTTCCAGTTTTGTGGTCGTCCTGTACCCCATCCCATATGAATGTGAAGAGTCAACTTTACTTGTCAGAAGCAGGAGTCAGAACTATGCACCCAGAGAGGTCTGGACTACTTTCTATGTTGGAAGGAGTCTGCAAAGTGAGTGGCAGGCAAAAGAGCAATACGCTGAGGTGTTTCTTCTCTTTAAGTAAAGAGCAAGCTATGCGTAACAATGTGAGAAAGTATGAGGCCTTTGTCTTGATTTCTCATTAGCTGCAGTCAAAGCAGGGAAGGGTAGGGGCTTCTTTTAGTACAGAAACTCTGTAGGCAAGGATCTACTTATAAATGTACTGTTGTGCAAAAATAATGTTTTTGTAAAGGCAGTGGGGGGGAAAGGCAGGGTATAAAATTGATTCTCACTTCTTCCCCATGGAAAAACATCATTGTTGTGTTCAGAATTGCTACAGCCATTTTTTTCCCCTGGTGGCCTATTTCACCATACTTAGCTGGGCAGTTCAGCAGTTGTGCTAGAAGAAAAACTTTACTGACTTTCACCAAAATAGTGTTGGCTTTGTAAATTTTTAACTGTTACACTAGTAATATGTAAAATCAGGTAGGGGTTTAAGGACAGGTAGGAGATGAAATTTTTTTAATAACCGCTTTGTGAAAAGAACAGAGACAGGGCCGATGTGCTAGTGTACGCATTCCTTGAAGTGCAAATAAAGAAAAAGAGAGGAGGAAAAAGAAGGCAAAAAGAAAAAAAAAAGCCACACATATTCAGAGTAGATTCATAACACTTAACAATTAATAATAAAATTTGGTCACAGAAGCTACCTGAACTAAATGGAATACAAATTTCAAGTCTTTATTAATTTTCATCTCTGAATTTAGATTCAGCCATTGAAAAAAAATGTGAATATTATTTTGAATTATATCCTTGTTGGTGCTTACATGTAAAATGTGAGTCCTGCATGCATATCTGATCATGGTGTGCTTTTCTCTGACACTGCTAACAATGGAAGATTTTTATCTCTGAGTATTTGAATTATGCTGTTGTCTAGTTTTTCATCCTACCAGCATTGTCAACACAGGTTTATGGTAATTTGTTTCTTATTTTACTATGATTTTTGCATGCTGAGGCTGTCATTTGTGGTTTGCAGCAAGGTGTTTGGGAAATGCTCTTATCAGCTCTAGAGGTACTTATCCAAGATAATCATTGGCAACAGATGTTCAACATTAAGCAACTTCTCAAGGCGCGAGTTGTCCATCATTTCTTGAGGACATGTCAGGTTCTACAGGTACTGCTCCATACATTTAATTTTTTAGCAACTTATACATAATTCTTTAGAAATTCTTATTTTATTTTTCTGTTCCTCTTTATAAAAATATTCCAGAGAGTAGTGATCTTAAACATAAACAAAAGCTGTCAAATAATGAAATCATTCTTCTCTTCCAGCCTCACTGATGTGCCTTGCACTTTAAATGTATGGCAATGTAGATGTCATTGTATTATAAATGCTTTGCACCACAAAATTATGTGATAAGGATTATTTTTATATTGCTTCTAACTTTTCCAGTCCCTCAGGTCTTGTTGAATCAATTCCTCAAATACTCTGTATCTATACTTGGGATGATTGATGTGTTTCAAGTTAGGTCACAAAATTAAAGTTTTGTGGGAACAGTAGAAGTGCTTATGAGAGTGTTTAATGCTGTAGCCATGCAGTTCTGCAAGCTATTATGATTTCAGTACCACTCCTGAGGCAATATTAGTTACTGATACTGAGGCTTTTGCCACACTACACTTTTATAGTGCCATTATTCCACTTTCAATATCCTGTGGAATCCTGTGGTTTGCAGTTTAGGGAGGGACATTTAGAATTCTCAACTAGAAAGCTCTTTGGCTTCAGTAAACTACAAACCCTGGAATTCCACAGGGTGTTGAAAGTGATGAGGACCAGAATGGCTTTCTACCAAAAAGATTTTTGAGAAATAACACTAGAACGGTCTTAAATGTAATTGAATACTATGAAAAGGATAATGAATGGAAAATGGCCATGATATTTGTAGATGTGGAGAAAGCTTTTGACATGATCAGCTGGCCATTCATGAAGACGGCGGTTAAACAGATGCAGGCAGGAGAAAAATTTATTGCATGGATTGAAGCATTTACAGCCAACAACAAGCTCGACTGGTCATTAAACGGTGAAAGAACACAAATGATAGAACTGCACAGAGGTACAAGACAGGGGCGTCCCCTGTCTCCTCTGCTGTTTATCATGACAATGGAAATACTTAACAATGCTATAAAAGAAGATAAAGAAATAAGAGGAGTCCAAATTAAGAAATATCATTACAAGTTAAAAGCTTTCGCTGATGATCTGGTCTTCTTACTGGATGACCCAGGGAAATGTATTGAAAAATTGATTACTGCAGTTCAAGAATATGGAGAATTCTCTGGTTTTAAAGTTAACAAGGAAAAAACAGTCTTCTTAACCAAAAATATGACTGAAAGAGAAGAGATGGAATTAGTACAAAAAACAGGATTCAATGGAGGACAAAAGGTAAAACATCTAGGTATTTGGATAGCCAAAAGAAACAATGAGTTATTTCAAAATAATTATGAAAAAGAATGGAAAGAAATAACAAAAGACTTGGAAAGTTGGACCTTCATGCGTTTGTCAATGATGCGGAGGATAGCTGCAATAAAGATGAATGTTTTGCCAAAAATGAACTGTTTGTTCCAAAATCTTCCTATAATAACGAACATGAAACCTTTCATACAATGGAAGAGAGAACTAACTAAGTTTATATGGCAAGGGAAAAAACCTAGGATAAAATGGAATACTATGACAGACTTAAAAAGTAGAGGAGGAATGGGACTACCAGACTTTCAAATATACTATAAGGCCGCGGCTTTTACGTGGATAAAAGACTGGGTAGACCTACAAGACACGAGAATGTTGGCACTGGAGGGAGCAGACCTGAGGATGGGGTGGTATGCCTATATGTTTTATGATAAAGCAAAAATAGACAAAGACTTCACACATCACTTTATCAGAAAATTACTTCTGAAAATTTGGGAGGATTATAAAACTAAAAACATACGGCGGCTCCCCACCTGGGTCTCACCGCAAGAGGCTTTTTTTGGCAGATGGACGGACACAGATAAATGGTTGCGATATGATGATATAATTGAGAGATCAACGTCCAACAACTTTAAGATTAAAACAAGAGAAAAACTAGAACAAGAGGGAATAACATTAAGTTGGTTCCCTTACAGACAGTTAGCAGAAAGGTTTCAGATGGATATAAAAACATATGGAATTGAACTTAAAGAGAAAACTGGAGTAATTAAATGGCTGTTCGAAAATCCATCTCATTTACTTTCCCAAATATATCAAGAAATACTACATCAGGAGAGGCAAGAAGAAACAGTAAAGGCAACAATGATTTCATGGGCACAAAATATCAGACATTCAATACAATTAGAGTCTTGGGAGCAGAGCTGGAAAAAAACACAGAAATTTACAGTAGCACAGAATTTGAAAGAGAACTATTACAAGCTATTTCATAGATGGTACATGGCACCAGATAAATTAAAAAAGATTTATAATACAGACACTGAACAATGTTGGAAATGTCAGAATGAGGTCGGTACAATATATGATATGTGGTGGACATGTCCTAAAGCTAAGAAATATTGGACTGAAATACATAACAAAATATGTACATTAATGAAAGTACAGTTTGCTAAGTTACCAGAATTGTATTTGTTAAATATGACTGATGTATTAGAAGGTACTGGTATAAAGAAGTACTGGAGAATATTACTGTACATGATAACAACAGCTCGTATTGAATATGCAAAGATGTGGAAAACTCAGCAAATACCCACATTAGAACAATGGTGGGGTACACTGATTGAAAACAAAAATGCTGATATAGTCTCTCAGAGATTAAAAGGGAAATCAGACGAAGAGATACAAAAAGAATGGCAAATTGTAATGGGTAATTGCTGGGTACCATCAGATGGAAATCTGTGATTCATGATTTAAGATAAATTATGAGGGGGCTACAGGGTATATATCATGAAGCGGGAATATGGAGATGGAAATGCAAGAATCAACAAGTAATAATAGCACTAAAATGTAGTACAATATTTTAAGCATGTTAAGAAATATTGACAATGAAATCTAGATCAGTGTGGAAGATCAGAAATATTTCAAATAAGTTGACAGTTATAATTGTTTGTTTTATATTTGAATTTGAATAAAATGATTAAAAAAAAAGAAAGTGGAATAATAACACTATAACAGTGTAATGCAGAAATGGCCTTAGACGTTTAGGTTTTGGATCCTATTTAAAGAAAAAATCTAAGATTTTGAGGGGCATAAGTGTTATTGTCCAGTCTCCTAGCTTGAAAGAAATGTTAATTTTCCACAGTATTTTCCAGGAAAAGAGTAGAAGTAGTTACAAATAATAATTACGGATAATACTGTTAACTTCTCATGTTATATATACATGTATCCCAACAGTGTAAGTAGTCTATAAAGTGAAGGAATAGATTTTCATTAGATGTAACACTTTATTTTCCTGTGTATATATCTTTGAACATAGAATAAAATGTTAAATTTGTAGGAAACTGTTTTTCAGTTACATTCTTTTATATTTCTCTCCTAGGAACATAAAGAGGAATATCTCACATCTATGCCTACAGAGGTTTGCACATCATTTGTGAAAATAATTGAAGAAGTGCTTGGATCTCCACCAGATGTGGAATTACTGACACTGATCTTCCATTTTCTCTTAGCAGTTCACCCTGCTACTAATACATATGTTTGTCATAATCCCAGAGACTTTTATTTTTCCCTGCACATAGGTAAGTAACATTTTGTTTTATCTGAGTCAGGAAATAAAACACTAAGTCTGATTACAAGTGTTGGCAGAAACAGAAATTTCATTTCCTCTCCTTCCTTTACAACACTTCACATTCCTCCCGTCTTCTGTTCTTGCAAGGACCTCAATCCTTTGAAGCAGATTTGAGGAGCATTGACGGTGTTGTGGGGAGGGCATGATAATCCATTCCGCTGGCAAGTACTTTTTTTCTTGCGGAGAGACACTATTTGGAAGAACCTGAACCTGAACTGTAAAATTCTGGTCACTGGTCTCTCTTCCTCTCTCATTGTTTCATAGCCTCTGCTTGATTTGTTCCCACAGAACTCACATCATATTTCATAATTCCATCCTATTTGGCTTTAATTATGCTAGACTTTTACATTCTTGGCTGAGCCATATTAAATTTGCAACTAATGTACAGTGTGTTTAAGTGTTAAGTAATCATAATTTAAGAACCAGTGTGGTGTGATTTAGCATTGGATTTTGACCCTGGAGACCAGCATTTAATTCCCCACTTGGCCATGGAAACCCACTAGGTGACCTTGGGCACATCACACACACTTTCAGCCCCAGAAAACCCTGGGATTAGGGTCGCTTTAGGATTGCCATAAGTCAGAAATGACTTGAAGGCACACAGCAACAACAACAATTGTAAATGGCTAGAGACAGTTAAAAAAAAACACCTTATCCTGTTTTACAGACGAGGAATGTAAGACCTAGCAACTGATTTACACGTTACTGTGTAATGTTATGTGAAAATGTGTAGCTGTGGTATGACATTTCATAAGCAAAGGCTTTCTTCAAAAGGAATCTGTTCTTACCCACCACTTAGGATTAGTCTGCTTATATTAAAATTACCCATCAAGAACGGTCCTCTTGCTTTAGCCTCTTGTGTGGTAATGCTATCAAGGCCATGTAACTTCTTGATAGTTCTCAGTGTGCGGGCACTCATATTAGGACTCATAATCACATATGCTGTCTTTGGAAAGCAGTATATCAACTCATACATTAGCCCCTCTAGTTGTCTCTTGCCATATATATGGCTGTACCACTCCTTTATTTTTACTTTTTCTTATGTATACTACAAGGCATGCAACACACTTCTGAAGATGCCAGCCACAGATGCAGGCAAAATGTCAGGAGCAAATACTAATAGAACATGGCCTCAAAGCCCAGAAAACCCACAACAACCTATAAAATTTCTGAAGCTTTTTCATTCACTTATGTGGGAGATTATAGCTACCCCATTCTGCAGATAGGATATTGCTTTGGCTATTGCAATTACTAGACAGAACATTTGATGTCAGGGAGGACTGTATCTTCATCAGGCCCCTGTGCTCATTGGACTTCTCACTGGGGCTTCTTATTTCTTTATTGATTTGACTTATCTCCAGTTCTAAATAACTAGGCACTTTTACTCATAATTAAGTCGCAGTGAATTGAACAGCTTACTCTCTTGTGTGGATAGGATTTAGCCTAGAGCTCTTTACTGTATAAATAAATGCTACATTGAAAACAAATGAATCCCATTGTTAGTCCTACTGAATCAGTAGGATTTACATACGTGTTGGCTTATCATTCATTCAGTGGTTGATTCAATGGATACTGTAAATGGGACTAAATAGGACTCAAGCCTGAGGATGCATATGTAAGATAATGAGTGTCACCATGCTCAGCAGAGTGCACTGGTGAGTGAAAGCACACAGGATTGCTATTTTAAAACCTAAAGGAGAAGGTCATGGACATGTTGCCTTTTAGGAATAGTGTAGCCATTGTAACAGTAAACCATCGACATATTTGTTCAAAGGGACCCTGATGGCTCAGACACACAATTCGGTCTTCATTTAAAGTGCATTTAATTTAGTTGCTAAGAGTTAAATATTTGGGGTCTTCTCTTACCTTGTTTATTTTTTCCAAGATGGCAACATTTTTCAAGAGAAGGTTCAATCAATCATGTATCTGAAAACTTCTAGCAGCGGTGGAAAATCTGTTGACAGCCCAGCTTTGGTGATAACAAGTCCAACTGGATTTTCAGCTGTACAACAAGAAGGTAAGTTATGAATATGAATTATTAAGACACTCTCAGTAATCTAATCATTGGCATGTGATCAAAGTTTCCCAAACTGGAAAAGCTGAGAACTTAACATATAAACTTGAAGGAAGAAATGCAGCAGATTGAATCTGGCACATAAAACTCTGGTGCCAGATACGCTGAATGATGTGTGGAGTGGAGTGCATCTTGGAAGATTCTCCATGCTGCAGCTGACAACAGTAGGCACTGTGGAATGTGTCTGGACCAATTTTAGTTCCTGTGACCCTGCATCCCCACTGCAGTGGCAGCATCCCTCTGAAAATCAGCCGGTCATAACGTGGTTGAAAACAGAATCGAAAGTGAAATCCAGTTTTTGTTTTCAGCTGATTTGTTTGTGCTTTGGGGGGCTAGGGGAATTTCCTAGCTATGAATCACTCCTGGAATGGCTTCATGTTCCCAGCAGGTCTTGAGGGCCACAGAAATGAATGTGAGGGGACAGTGTGCAGCCCACAGACTACAGTTTCCCCACCCATGTCCTAATATGTGGACCCAGCCCCTGTAAAAGCAATGAAGTGGGTATGTCTAACGTTTGGCACCAGATGGAGATGGAAGCATCATATAGGAAATTCTAGAATTGTTAATGTCATAGCAGAGGCATAAAGCATTCCTTTATAATCTGTAAATGTTTGTTACATTAGGCCAGGAGTGGTTGGCTTCAGCAGGTATGAGGGCCAGTTCTAGCTCTTCAGACCCTCTAGTGGGTGCACAGACTGCTCAAACCACCAAAAATGGGAAGGAGGACCCCACAATGGATATATTTGGAAATCCTCTTTTGGTTTGGAAAAATGGGGATTTTTTATGTTGAAAAACACAAGTGGTCCCACCTACTTAAAAATTGCATTGCTGTTTCTTGAGATACCTTTCACCCCATTTTTTGCTAGAAAAGGAGTGTTCCAAGGGAGCCTGGGGGTCATAGGCTGGAAAAACAGCTCTGGGGGGGACACACAGTCCCAAAGACACACCCTGCCTACCAGCACTGTAAAGAATGGGTTAAAGTGAAAGTGGGATTGTAAAAGTAGCATACGCATTCCTGATGGACCTGCAAATACGTAGATGTAATTTAGAAAAACTTTGGATAAGATCTTTCCATTTCTTGTGATGAAATTTTTACTTAAATTTGAAATGGCACAGATAACCAATGCCCATGATCAACACTGCCTGTAACTATTTGCAATTCGTACTTCTAAATTCTGAAATTGCAGTCTCTGGAGTTGCTTGCTTAGTGAATTGAAGCATGAGTGACATCCCTTCTACTTGGAGGCATGTTATGAAATGCTGCACTTGTACAAACATTTCGTTGATAAACTAATTAGCAACCTATATTTAGCCTAAATTAATTATAGTGCAGCAGGAAACTTCGGCAAAGAATGTTCTCCAGTGGCTAATTTTGCAACTCTGATATATGCTGAGGCCTTTGTTCTAGAGGCTAACTACATTTAATGCACATGTGCTTATAACAGAGCCAGATCCCCTCAATACGGTGACTTTTTACTACAGTATGCTATGGGTCCAGATGAATCTAGAATTGGCTGATTTGGACAGGTTTGGGGAATGTCTGAGTCAAAGTAGAACTGTTCAAATCTGAATGTTCCTGAAGAAACATTAACAGTTGTGATCTGTAAAGAAAAAGAGACACAGTTTGTTTCCAAAACATACATTTTCTCAATACCACAATGAAATGTTGGCAATGGAAGAAGAGGTATAATTTGTAGAGTTTGGCATTTATTTACAAAGCAGTTACAGTTACAAAATGCAAACAGTAGTTATCCTTATAGTTGTTTTAGAAGGGCAGCCATTTACCTTTCTGTTTTTCAAAAACAACTGCCAACTGATTACTTTTAATTATTAAACTTCAAAAAAAAAAGTGAATGTTAGAAGCCACTCGCAGAAATTATTCTTTTCTCCCATCTATCTCATCGTCATCTCAACACCAAAAACAAAGCATGGAAGTACATCATGTACTAGCACTTAACCACTTAACAGTGAGGTTAAAGAGGTAACACCCCTTTAATTTAATTTAGTTAGAATGGTAATGTAATCAAACTATTACTATTGGAGAAGAAATAAATTGCAACTAACTCATTATTTGTAACTAGTTACTTCCAGGTCTTGGTAATTTTCCACTGCCAGCAATAGCTTCTGTTAGCGGTGAATCTTTTCTCCAGGCTTCCAGGCTTCACCAATCCCTGTGTTCTGGGGAGAGGTACTAAGGAAGTATATTGCTGTTGAAGTAATATATTGCAAATCTGATTCACTGTTTTGTGCTTTTGCTAGTACTCTCTGCCAAGAGCAGGATTGTTATAATTGTTTCATTGAAATCTATGGGACCCAGGAAGGTATAGCATTGGAAACTTGCTTAGTCAGTACTAAATGTTCAAGTCCTGCCTCTACCACTAGAAGCTCCACATCTGCCATCCTCCCCATCCTATTATATTTTCTTTTATTGTGGTTCTGAGTAGGCAAAAAAGAACCTTGAACAGTTTTTCATTCATCATGACTCTCTCCTTCCATATGTATCCTTCTGACATTTTGCTGGTTTTTGCCTAGGGATACCTCAGTGGTGTGTACTGTTTTCATAGGAATTTTGGAGCAACAGCCAAAACCCACCTCACAGAGGGGAATAAAAGGAAGCAAATCATTCCACCACAAAAATGTTCAAACATTCTTTTCTATCTGAAAGTCTTGTCCTTTTAAAACTTCGGAATTTTCTTGACTAGGGTTCTGTCTATTGCTTATATCACTTCTACAACAGTTGCCCTCAAAAAAGACCAGGGAGATAAGCATGTCTTTGAGGGGAGAGGGGGGAACTCCCACACTTCAGAAGCAATTCTTACCGCTCCCTGTTGTCAGAAATTTGGCTCTTTTTAAGAGGCTGCTTCATATTTCACCCAGTTCTGACAGAGGCAACTTGTAATTTTTAAAAATTATTCATTGATTTCCAGTGACAGGTCAATAGTAGGCATGAAGATTTGAACTTCTGAATTGAAATTCAGATTCAGACCCAGGTCAAATTGGGTGGCCTCTGAATTGGTCTGAGCTGAATTGAACTGTTTTACAAATCTCCATATTTCAAAACAAAATCAGAATGCTCTTAGATTTTCTCTGAAGGTAGTTTACAGGAATAATAAAAGTAAACATGTTTGTTTCATGATCGCCATTTTTAATGGATCACTTTTAAGAAATGAGAAAAGCATTTTATGTGCATGTTTTCACAGGACATAATTCTTCTGAAACAAGAACAGCAGTTCCTCAGGCACCTGAACGGCTTTGTAAAAGCCTACCCGCATCTCCTACTTCCTCTCCACGAGTGTTTCAAAAAGGATTTGGTGGGAACACAGGGAAGAGTGTTGACAACCTGCTTGTAGTCAGTGAAAATGATTTGCTTGAACCACTGCAGAAAAACCATTTTGTAAAGAACTTAGAGGCCTTTAAAAGGATGCAAGAGGAGCATCTAATCAGTAGTTGTGAGTCTGCACAAACCATTGTAGATTTGGAAGAGGTAACTTCTGCTGAAAGGTGTGATACTTCAAAGGAAGAGTTGGAAGTGTTGGACAAGACTTCTGAGAATCAAGAAGCAGGCCCAGGCATAAAATCTAGTGAAGATGGTGTTTCTTCTGAATCGCCTCTGAGGCGTCCTGATATACTGAACTTCTCAAGCTTTCCCTTTCAAAAAAGCCATGGCAATTTTGCAGGCTTGGGATTGGCCTTTTCTGTTCATGGTGGATCTCTGATTGCTCATTGGCCAAGCATGGCTGATAAGAGTTTACCTTCTGAAGACTGGGAGCATCTAGTCTTTCCTTCAGCTGGTGATCAGGCTCCTCAAGAAATCATGGCTGATAGGTATGTAGATGAGAAGAGGGTTGTGGATTCATCTAAACATTTTTTGTTAAGTGCTCTGGTACTCTTAGGAGTCTCAGTTTTTCAGACTTATCTAGGATTCATTTTTGCGAGCACTGTATCTTTTCTTTTTCTGATCCTTACTTGACAGCTTGTGCTCTAAGGGATGTTTCCTATGATCATCTGTTTGGTTGTTTTTTTCATACGTGGTGTTCCTGGATATGAAATAGTACAGAGAAATACATTGCTAATTGTCCATTCACATATACTGCAGGAAGTTATTCATTGCTATGATATTATGCGCAATCACAATTGCTCCAGCAGCTGCTACAGAGAAGGAGTTGTAATGCCATAGGGCATTTCTCTATATGAGTGATACCAAAAAATGTCTGTGGGGGCTTTCCTTCTGAACAAGACTTCCATTTAAAAGTTATAAATAATAGTGGAGCTAATAACTAAGCAGAAACATCTAAGCATTATTGCTATGAAGTATGAATTCCTACCCTTCTAATAGACTGAAGAAAAAAATGGGCCCCATGGGGAAGAATGATGCAGTAGAGAAATTAATCTTTTGACAGTGCATTATTCTTTTTGCTAGATTTCCGTCTGCCCCATCCCATAAATTTCATGGATAGTAATGGAAGATAATGTACTTTTTTCTGTCTGACAGATCAACAGAAGACTGCCTTATACTCATATGCTGTGGTCTTTATCAACTATTGTGCAAAGTTCTTTTAATCTTGCCAGATGTCATGCTTCCAGATGTGATGGATAGACTTGTGCAACCTGATGTTCTTGTGGTTCTTGTGAATCACCCATCTACTCTCATACAACAAGGAGTCATTAAAGTAGGAAAAACTCCTGTGTGTGTGCATGTCTGTTTTATCTGTCTCTCTATATGTATGTGAATGTGTGCACATGTGTTTGAACAGGCCAGATTTTATAGTCTGGATAAAATCTACAAACTATTGTATGAATTATCACTCAAGCTTTAACTATGATCTTCTTTCCATCCCTATAATTAATAGAAATTGGGGAACCCAAAAAAGTTTGTTTATTTGTCAGTGCAGAATAGAAGAAGGGTAATTTATCACAGGTTACTGAAATGTGTGGCCACAGAACAGCCTGGAAACAGCTGATGGCAATGTTGAAGTTGGATCAGGTGCACATCATTTCCATTTCATATAGATGGAAAATTTATGCACAAGGGTAAATTTTTTTAAATTATAAGAAATTGACGGCCACAAGAAATGATGTGATTCCTAGTTCAGATAGTTTTAGAAGAAATGCCCACCAACTATGAATGGCCATAATAATTAATTAGAATCTCCACGTTTAAGTACCTCTATTTATTAGATGCTAGGGACAAACAGGGAATAATCAAATTTGATGTCAAACCCTTCTTGTAGAGTCCCAAGAAGCATCCGCTTGGCCATTGTTTGATAGATTGATCTTGTTCATTAGTAACAGAATCTTAGCTTCTCATTTTGCTTTTTCACTTGTGGGAAGAGAATATAGTGCTTTTAACGGTCAAAATATAAGTCAATTTAACTATCACAGAAAAGTTAATAGCAAACAATCAAGTCCCCATAATATTAATGAGATAAACACCAGTTGTGTTTGTTTGCTTTCTTCTTTTAGATACTGCATTTTGATGGAGTAACTTGTGAAATTTAATGTTTACAAGTTATTTCTGGATTATGTACTGCTAATAATGATCTGCTCACAAAAATGAGACAAAACAATTTTTAAAAATTAAAATCAATTAAAATCTTGGAATTATTATTCTCTTCTTCCTTTAGCTCTTGGACACGTATTTCAGCAGAGCAACTAGGGAACAAAAGGAGAAGTTCTTGAAGAATCGAGGGTTCTCCTTGTTAGCTAACCAGTTGTATCTTCACCAAGGAACCCAGGAACTTATGGAATGCTTCATGGAAATGCTGTTTGGCCGATCTGCTGGCCTTGATGAAGAGTAACTACTTTTTCTTCACCCTAAATGTATTTGTTAGCTGAAATTTTTTAGTGCGCTCTAAGCAAATAGAAATTGTTTGTGCATGCATGCCTTCCCTCTCCACACCCAGGCCATGGGCAAGTCAACGGGAACAGGGAGGTGCACACGCAATTCCCCCTCCATTCTCTTTCCTTTTGCCCAGGCATGCAGAGGGAAGGCATGTGTGCTGGGGCAAAAGGCAAGGGAATGGGAGAGGGAGTCCTGGAAGGGAATGGAAGGGAGCACAGGGGGGAGTTATTTGAAGTTTTTCCACTTTCACGACGGCTCTGTGCCCCAAACCTTCATGAAAGTGGAGGAGCCACTATATAACAATGGTGAGTCGTCATAATGAGCCTGGATAGAAGATTTTGGGAAGAGAATTCATACGTATGGGAGGTGGGGTCAGCTGGAAAATAGCCATGGGATGCTCTTGATCTTTTAACTTTCAGTGATAGTGCTGTGGTGTGAATGCTGGACTACAACCCTGGAGACGAGGGTTAGATTCCCCACTCGACCATGGAAACCCACTGACTGACCTAGGGTATATCACAAAGTCTCAGCCCCAGAAACCTCCATCATAGGTTCACCTTAGAGCCTCAGTGAGTCAGAAACTCTTTGAAGGCACACAACAGCAGCAACAACAACAATAACAACTGGTATATTTACACCAGACTATAGAAGCTAAGTAATGATATATTGTTAAAATAAAAAGAGCAAAGGGCTGAGTATTCAGTTAAGGCCAAAATAAACGTGATGTTATTCACATCTTATGCAAAATTACTGTCTCATTTTATTTTACCTAGCAGCTTTGGGAAGGAGAGGATCACAATCGTGTAGCAGAAGGGCCAGAGGAGCTTAACATTTCCCCCATTTGTGCTGTATTCTGAGTCAAAATCCTCCCAAATCCTCTGTTATTTGGGGATGGGTGTGATTTCATGAGAACTGGTGGAAATTTCCCACCTAGAGCTTACAACAGCTTCAGCAAATGCACTGTAGGGTGGGGGGAACAGTGAAATCTCCTTCTCTTCCCATTCATTGTGATTCTTATTCTCCCTCAGCCTACTTCTGGCTTCTATTTGAAGAACTGAAATCATACAAGTTAAATACTTATTACATGGCTGCCCTAAAATTGATATCAGAAAAGATATGTTATCTTCTGATTTCTGATGAATCTTGAATTTCTTGTCACCCCAAAGTAAGCGTGTTTAGCATATAATTAACTAGAAAAGAGTGGAGGAAGATGATGTAGGTGTCTTGGGTTCTAAAGAAGTGTAAGACAGGACTTCCAAAATAGCTACTTGCCTCAGATTTATTTGTCTTTTTTGTCAAGGTTTCTGCTTTCAGTTTTGGCTGGAAAATGACAGAAAATGGTGCATGATGTATTGTTTTATTTTTTGCTACTTTTTTTGTTTTGTTTTGTTAAATTGGTGGGATTTTCTTGTTATGTTCTTCCCTGGCCAAAACAATTTTAAAAGTTGATGCTTTTCACCTATTAGTCCCCGGCCCTACCAGGAAAAGAAAGGTTACCCCAAAGGCTTTTGGAAAGATGTGAGAGCATCCAGTGTTTCTAATGTGGAATGAATACTGGGGGAAGGATCAGGAAAATAAGAGTAGATTCCGTTCAAGGTGTATGATTGGGCCACCCCTGGCTTTTAAGACATTAATAGGACAGAGAGCTTTATCATGTATGATATAGTTGTTTCATTACTGATCACTGCAGTATATGAAGCCCTCTGTTGATAGCCGATATATTTTATTTTTAGCAAAGATTTATCCGCTTTTCTCTGGTCCAGTCGTGCTTCCAGCTGCAGAGGGACATATCACTGCCAATAGGATGACTAGTTGATTTTTTATTCCCTATGCTAGTATAGTTTTTCACTGGCCTATAAAACAGAGGCTGAAATATAATTATTACTTCTTACATTTAAAGCCTAGGATTTGCTGATCTTGTAAACTGAGTACTTTAGAACATTGCTGTGGGTCAGATTACAATGTTGTACAGTACTAGAGAGTGTCAGAATACAATGTTGTTCAGTGTTTATCCACTTGCCTTGTTATAACTGAATAATACGTATATGAGCATATAAATCCAAGTTTCATCTTAAAGCCAGTACCAATTTTTCCTAAAGTTCTTAACACAGAAAGGTCATTAAGGCATGTGCTGATTGTGAATAAAAATTGCGTTATAGATTGTTCTTCTCCTTTTAACAGATTTGATCTAGAAGAAGTAAAAAATGCTGGACTTTTCCAAAAATGGTGTGTGATACCTGTTCTGGGTCTTATAGAGAATTCCCTATATGATAGCAACCTGCTGCATAATTCCTTCTGTTTCCTGCTCCAAATAATAAATTCCTGCTCTAAGATGGCAGATATGCTGCTGGATAATGGCTTGCTGTATGTACTGTGTAATACTTTGGCAGCACTTAATGGATTAGAAGCCAAGTAAGTAGTATATTTCATTTTGTATAATTTAGAGTTGCTACACTATCTGGATTACTCTAGTTTTCTGGTTTACAAATAGGAGGTGGGCTACTATAGGAAAGAATGAGTAGCAATGGCAACTTTCCATTTTTAATATGGGCCATTTTTAACATGATTGTAGCACTACTATAATTTCATGTGGCTGTATGGGAAATAATCCAGCCAGATTTTATAGAGTATTTCCGTTTCTAGATTAACTATGTGTCTTATTCCAAGTTTCTAGAAGTTGTGGATTACATGTAAAATGACAGGATATTCTGGGCGATAGTGCCTGTTTGCCATGTCCATAGTATTTTAACTAAAGGGAAATGTTGGAAATTGGCAAACATGTAGCTGAACTGAGAAAAGATGATCACGTGGCTAATTCTGTCTTTAAAATATAGAATTTCAGTAATTGATTTTCCTTTCTCAGCAGCATCCTCTCAGATGACTACAGGCTACTTGTGTGTGATATACAGCAGTTGCTGGTAGCAGTAACAATCCATGCCTGCAGTTCTTCAGGTTCCCAGTATTTTCGGATTATTGAAGATCTCATGGTGTTACTTGGATACCTTCAGAACGGCCAGAATGAAAAAACTCAGAGTAAGTTTTGAATTCCTTTGTGTGGATGTATTTGAGAGAAATTTTATTTTTGTTAAATAATCTATGGAATAGTGGGGAAAAATATGAGCTTGTTCATATGATCTCTGCTTTCAGATATGGCAGTTGCTTTGCAGTTCAGAGTCCTGCAGGCAGCTGTTGAGTTCATAAAGACCACAGGAAATCAAGACTCTGAAGATCTGAGCAATTCCTTTCACACGCCTATTACATATCATCAGGCTGTATTTCAAAAGCGCAAGAGCATTTCTGGTGAGTAATGGAAGTCAAGTACAGTTCTCTGAAATCAACAACTCTTGAGCATCCTTTCCAATGAAACCTAACTAATTTTTCAGTAGAGCACAGGTGGGCAAAGTGACTCACCTGCAGCCTCTAGGGCCATTTTTATGGCAACCACAGCCCTCCAGGAGTAAAAATAAATGACCCCAAATGCCCTCACAGTGATGGGAACATTTTTTGCCAGTTTTGTTTCTCTGGCTATTTTAACACCAGGATATAAACAAGAAGTAAGCAGCCTAGTCTGGGCCTACGTTATACCACGGGTGCCAAAAAACACGGCAAGTTTGCCCCCAATACCTCCAGAGGGCATCTTGGGGCAAAATACTAGGTTTTTTTTTATGTGGTGAGGGGTGAAACCCTCCAACTTCTCCTGCAGAGCTGATACAGCCCTGGCTGTCCACAGTTATCCATCCCTACAGTAGAGAGATATCTATTTAGTTTTCAGGCTTAGTAACGCTGCGAAGTTTGAAATTCAAGTCTCTTTGCATTCTGTCCAGTCTACTCTATTGACACTGTTGGAGTCATCCTGTACAATGAAAGAGTTTTATAATATCTTTCTATATTCTTCTGATCCCTTTGTAACTCTTATTCTTTGCATACAGTATTTTGGGAGAAATATACCAAATTCATATCCATGTTATAGTTATTTTAATAGTGACAGAAAAATACGGTAAATAGAGTGAAAGCTCAACAGTCTGTGAACAGGACAAACACTGTGAACACTGAAGGTTAATTGAATGCATGGTTTTAATACTCTAGAAAATAAATTCATCTTGTGTTCAAACAGAACAGCAGATCATAACAATCATAATGTACCTCCTTGCATTTAAGAACAGAGATAAAGTTAATATACTTTCCACTTACATTGATGTTCACGAAAAATTGGAACACTAGTAGTTTGTTGCCATAGACATTAATAATTGAAACAGGTTAATTTGTTGGAGTAAAGTTGCTTAATCTGTTACTTAACGTGTTCGTTTTCAAAACAGACTGTGGAGTTTGCAAAGATTAGTGTGATGGTTTTTGCCACTGAAACCTGGGGCACATTATGTTGTATTATGTTTCACAAGTATTCTTTTTTTTTTTTAAATTGCCTTCCTCCAGCTTGGCCTTTTTTTTTTTCAGATAGACCACAAAATCTTTAATATGACTGTTGCCAAAGAATGATGGTAGTGCAATACATCTGGAAATTGTCAGGATCTTCTAAAGCAGGAGATCTGATCTTATAACCTGTTCATTTAAGTTTGTCACTAATTTGAATCCCTCTTCTTTTTTTTCTCTCCATCCAACCGGCAACATGTACACTGTTCACTCACCTTTAAAACACCTTGTTTGTTGAAAGCTAATGAGGCATAATGATGTTAAAGATTAGTAAGAAATGATGTGTTTACTTTAGCTAGATGACACTGATTCACTGCCAGTGCAGCAATAAGTGGCTAGCTAACAGGGATCAGTCTGTGAATCAAGAGTGTGTAATTCTTAATCAGAAATGTTTTCAGTTCCTCTGAGCAGATGTTTTTCTGAACAACTGAATCACTGAATCATCTGCTTTACCACTCTGAGTTAATAGGCATGGCCTGCAAAGATCAGTAGTAGAGCATGTATTTTACATGTGGAAGCCAGAGATACTAAGTTCAGTCTGTGACATTTCCGATGTAAAATATCAGGTATCTAATTAGCCCACAGTTCTCTAGGTTCATCTTACTTTAATACTCCTTTGCTTAAATCTCTTAAGCTTGCCACTGTTAAGGCTGAAGAAATGAAGTGATATTTGCACTTCATTTTGTTGTCTGTGTTTAACATGACACATGTAAAACATTTGTAGCAAAGGTTTGGGAAAGAATCACAGTAGCCCAGATGCTGATGAATATGTGATTGTTAAAGCCTAACCTCTGTTCTGTCTTCATGCCGTGTTAGTCCTCTGTGACTGTGTTCTGAAAGTTCCTCTCCCTGTTTCTTGTCCCCTAAGAAAAGCTGGCTTACTAGCTCTAACCAGAGATTTTCGTATCTCTTGAGGGGCTTCAAGAGATGCAAAATGAGAGCTGGCAGGCCACAGGCAGAACGCAGGCAATACTTCTCCTCCGTCTGTCTTAGACATAGACGTTGTTCATTTCACTCAGCTAAACAATTACATGATCTAATATTACACTGGCTCCAAAAGTCAGTTGAAAGCCTTCTGCACTTCTTGACTCTCCTTGTATTGTGAATCATTTTATGTGACTTTGCAGCAAAATACGTATCTACCTGTTTAAGGTTACTTACTGCTTAAACTGATACTTTTTGTTGGTTGTTTAAAACAAAGGTTCAGTTTCAATGAAAGATTCCATTGTTTTTGATCTGCCAAGACATTCACATTCCTACAGTCAACATCAGATGATTTCTTCCATCAGTCTGTCAAATTTGGAGTCATTCCTCTTGTCCCCAGTTGGAGCTACTTTCTGTTCATTCCCTACAGAAACAGGTGCAGTAACGGTAGCTGTGTCTACCAGAACATTCAGAGAAAACATTTTTGAGGAAATGTTTTTATAGAATTAGATATAGAACATTTGTATCATCAGAATAGTGCTTGATGATACGTCAGTGAATTAGATTTCCCTACATTCATTTTGACAGTTAACCTGACTGATTTTTTTCTCTAGTTCATGATGTTAAATGAATCTAACTCCTAACACTGCTTCTTTCAAAATGAGGGGCATGATTATAATCACCACTAATACTGTAGGGAGTTTAGAATTACTGGTAAATTAAAACTTAAAACTTCATCATGAGATGGATGTCAGTAGCACTCTTGTTTATATTTCTTCTTCATTTTTCAAAGCATCAAGAAAATTTTCTCTTGCTCAGTCGGATACACTGCTGATGACAATGCATACAATTGCAAGTGAAGAACTCAATTTGATGATGCAACAGAGAATGAGTCAAGATAATCTTGTTCATGCCACTGAAGCAGAGCTTATACAGAGACTACAGAGAATTACTGTACTAGCAACCAACAGGTTCATGTATCAAGGTAATAATATTCCTTCAAAAATCTCTTATAACCTGTCCTTTTGCCAATGGATACATTGTATGGCACCTTTCTTAATTAAAACTTTATAGATCATTAAAATTGCTTTTACTGAGCTCATTTCATTTCTGACTTACTCAGTTCATATGAGAAGCACTAAAACTAATTTTAGACTGTTGAGAGGTTAGAATGGTTGTAGATATTTTAAAGGTAAGAGCATTACCTCTTTTTCTCTTCTCAGCTGATTGTACCCTGATTACACAAGCTGTTTCTGCTTTATTTCCACTAATTCCCCTTTAGAACATCCCAGGTTTTCATGGCCGTGGTGATTCTCAGGAAAGAATTTTTTTACACAGTGAAAAAATGTGCAGTGGGGTGTGAAAACACTGTTCTGTTAGTGGATTTCTGTTCATGCTGCTGTGGATAGAACCTGGAGGTGGGTAGCCTGCAGACCTTCAGATGATGGTGAACATCACTTCTCACCATTCCTAACCATGGGCTATACTGGTTATAAATTATTCATTTAATTAATTTATATCATGCTTATCTCCCATATGGGACCCAAAGAGGCTTACACTGTATGTTAAAACAAAATGGAGGATAGGACTGATGAGAGTTGCAATGCACACACTGCCCTGAGCTATCCCAATATGCCTGGGGTCATTGTTTATATGGTGCTCAAAAGCAATTAATTAGGTTTGGTCTGCCTCACCCTCTCATCATTTCTAGTAAGCTGAGAGGGAAAGAACAGGAAAATTTTCTGTGGCAGTGGACTTCTTCACATGGTTAACTTTTGTTCTGTAGGTGGCTCACAGTAAGAGTTAAATTAGACATGACAATAAAGATGCAGGTGCCCTCATCCTTTAAAGCTTTAGGAGAATTAACCCATATCACAATAACATTATGCTCTATTTCCTCCTTTCTAAATCATCACCCCTAACAACCAGCAGAGATATGGGGTGCCAGAGTACAAAATGTTGTTACTTGACTTCATAGATACTATAAAATGATATTATAGATATTATAAAATGAGAGCTAGAAACAAAAATAGGAATAGAATAAAATAGGAATGCAAAAATAGAAAACAGAGCAGAACTAAACATTGTTGAAGAATTTGGTCTAGGATCAAGGCATGAAGCAGGAGAGCAACCAGTTGAATATTGTGAGACCAACAGTTTATTCGTTGCAAACACTCTCTTTGGGCAACCAAAGAAACGACTGATTATGTGGCTGTCATCTGATGGCCAATATAGAAATCATATAGACTACATAATTGGAAACAGAAAATAGAGAAGCTCCATTCTTTCTGCAAAAAGAATACCACAGGCAGATTGTGACACAGACTTCATATCAAAAGACAGAATAAAACTAAATAACACCAAATCAATCATTTTACCAAAATACATCCTGAAGAACATTCCTGTAGATTTTGAAAACTATGTACAAAAAGATTGAGCCTAACTGACTGAGAACCAAAAGAATCATGGACCAATGTCAGGGACATTGTTGGGGAGAATGGAAAAAGACATATCTGTAGCCAAAAAGAGAGAGAAATCCACTGAGAAATCCACTGTCATCCACTGACAGATCAAATTCTTTCCACAAGATCCAATAAATCAAAGGGAAATATAAACCAAGAATGGGGATGCTGTATGACTAGCAGGTGAATACACTACAAGTTGAAGATGAAATAAAAAGATGAGAGAGACAATACACTGAAGAACTATGTAGAAGAGATAAAAGATGATAGGAAAAAACCTTTTTAAAATGGACCCAAAGTTTTAGAATATGAAGTGGAAGCCGCACAGACACACATAGGGGAAATAAATCACCAGGAACAGGCACTGTACCAATAGAGCTGCTTCAAGGAAGAAGCAGAATCCTCTCAAATTCTAACTAAAATCTGCCAATAAATATGAAGCAATGGTCCACAGACTGCAGTAACCACCACACCATTGCATTAATCTCGTGCACATGTAAAGTAATGTTCAAAACTTTACTACAAAGCTTTTACCATATATAGAGTGAAAGTCCAGATGGCCAAGCTGAATTTAGAAAAGGAAGAATTACTAGGGATCATATTGCATATGTACATTGGATCATGGAGTGAACCAAAGCATTTCAGAAGAAAATCAGGCTGCACTTTGTAGATTATAGTAAAGCTTTTGATCATGCAGATCATGAAAAACTAAGGATCACTCTTAAAGAAATGGATGTGCCACAACATTTGATTCTTCTGATGGAAAACCTATACTCAGGACCATCAAGAGTGAATATAAAAAAAATGGTTTCCAATTGGCAAGGGGAGCAGGCAAAGCTGCATTTTATCACACTGTGTGTTCAGCTGGTGTGCTGAACATGTCATACATAAAACTTGATTAGACTCAGAAGAAGAAGGTGTGGAAACTGGAAGAAGGAACATGAACAAATTTAAGATATGGAGATGACATTCAACTACTTTCAGAAAATAGCAGACTTGAAATCAGCATTGAAGAAGTCAAGGAAGAAATCAAGAAAGTAGAAAGGCAGGTTTACAGTTGAACATTAAGAAAAGAAAAATAATCACTGTAGATAATTTACATAATTTTAACGCAGACAACAAAATCATTGAGGTACTCAAAGATTTCCTATACCTTGGCTGACTCGTTAGTCAAAATGGATGCTGCAATCAAAAAATCAGAAGAAAACTGGGACTTGGAAGGTCAGCTATGAAGGAACTGTAAAGATCTTCCAATGTAAAGAGAAGTTCCTGAATACCAAAGTCAGGATTATCCATGTCATTGTATTTCCAGTTTTTATGTGTAGTTATGAAAGCTGGACAGTGAGTAAAGCTGATAAGGAGAGAATCGGTTGGAATATGGTAAGAGTTATTCAGATACCATGGACAAAAAGACAAATAAATGGGTCCAAGAGTAAGCCTGAACTCTCCATAAAAGCCAAAGTGACCGAATTGAGACGATTGTACTTTGTACATACTGTGAAAAGACATGACTCTTTAGAAAAGACAGTAATGCTTGGTAAGAGGCAGTAGGAAAAGAGAAAGACTGCATTACATGTGGGTTGACTCAATCAGAAGAATTTGCAAACTCAGAGCCAGGGCTGTTGAAGATAGGGTGACTTAGAAGTCTCTCATTCATAGGGTCACTATAAATCAAATTTGACTTGACAGCAGTTAAGAACAACAATGGTGCCACTGCCATTGTCTCTGAGAGATCTTTTGCCAGTGTCATCCCCTACCATCAGCATAGCCTCCTGCCTCACAGGAGCATGGATAGTGCCAAGGTGGCTATTGGGGCAAGGTGGGGCATTCCGACACATGTTTAAAATATCTAATCAGCCTAAAATTAGCTTCATGAAATCTTCTTGCAGTAGATTTTTCTGCCTCCTGCTAAATCTCAGCATAATTTGCAAAACCAGAGAGTTGCAGGGCAGGGAGCCTCAATTTGATTTGACCTGACCGATCTTTGTAAACTGCAAGCATTACCTTTTATCACTTGTTAGTTCAGGACGGTGGACATGGATTGGAATTCCTCTGACTTGAAAAATGAGACACTGAAAATCACTCACAGCTGAAGCTCTTGTAGTTTCTGTGTTAACATATCCTTGGCAAGTTTGCCTCCTTCTTTTCTTTGGATGCCTAAACTGTATTTCTAAATGATTAAATGAAGTTTTAAAACACTACAATGCTAGAAATTTAAGGGCTGAAGTGAAATTTATTTGGTAGGTGCAGAATTCTTATTGAGGGAGGCAGTGCTATCATTTGCCTCCACGCTATTGCTGTATCTCTGTGGAGGAATTGTATGCATGCCAGGTGTTTTCAGCAGGAGCTATGTGTTCAGTGTTGCACCTAGACTGAGTGAATAGTTCTCTCTGAGTTCCTGGAGAACACTTAAGGCAGTCCCTTGTGATTTGTGCCACACAGATTACTCTAGCCTTACCAACCTGTTTCTTTCCACATATGTTGAATACAATTTTGACTTTATCCTTGGCCAGCATAGCTGTGCTGGTCAGGAATGATGGAAATTATAGTTCTACATGTCAGGGGGGCACTAGGTTAGGGAAATTTAATCCATTTTCTGTAGAGATAATTAAGGGCAAGTTCTGTAATTGAGAATAGCCAGGTTTTGTTCAGCCTGTTTTTAATAGGCTATCAGTAGGATATCATCAGACTATTGTCTTTCTCCTTCTGGTTCTTTCTTTGCTCAAGACACAGAAAATCTAGCTTTTTAAAAATAAGAAGTTAGAATGGTTTTCACAGATATAGGTTATCTCACTGCTAGTCTTGATTTTTAATAAACAAATGATCTTCCTGTGTGCAACAACAGACTGAACTCACTTTCAACTTCTTGCTATGTATACCTTCGCTGTTGTCTTTCTCTCCAGCTCAGTTGGTATACTGTTGTTTTTAATCATTTTGATTGGCTCTAAAATGCCTTTGTGCCTCTATTTTAGACCATATTGAAGAAGTTATTCAATATCATTTCAGGACAAATTTAAAATTTAAAACACACATTGTGAATTTAAAAACCAATACAAGAAAGTTATTTTTTAAAAGTTTGTTCAGAATCTTCCCTTCATCCATTATTACACTGTGGATGTTTACATACAGGGATTAATAAAGACAGAAAGTGCTATATTTCTCTCCCTCTCCCATTTCAAATCTGAGTTTCTATTACTTGCATGGTTTTTGGAAGAGCACTGACTGGATAGTGCTAGAAGTATCAGGTTGTATGGCAGGAGTCAGACTCGAGAGTGTACTTTTTATCGTTATATTCTACTAAAAATGTATGAGAGTCTTGCCTGTTTTGATTAACTACTCATAGATAGTGCATATAGCAATAACATCTGTAAGTGGCTGATTTCACAGTGTGCATTCATATGCTTAGATCAGGGTGGGCACATGCACATGCCATTTTTTTGATCCTCCTGACCCATTACCAACATTTTCCTGAGACTGGAAGCTTGCTCCCCACCCCCAACTGCATGATTCCCGTCTCTGGAGTAGAAGCATATTTCCCATAATTTAATTATTTGATTTGTATCAAAGTAGGACAAATATGGCTATTAATTGGAGTAGACTGTTTAGATGCTGAACTAATAATGCTGTTTAAAAATTGCAGAATTTTCTGAAAGCTATCTTCATATGATAGAGGGTTCCATCCAGAGTGGAATGTCAGTTTCACAGTTGGAAGAGACTGAAAAAGAGGATCAACAGGAATTATCTAGTTATAAAAATCCTTTCTTGAAAGAAATGTTTAAAATAATGATTGAAGGAATTGGATTATCAGTTGTAAGTAATCATGTTTGGTGTTGTCTCTTAAAATTCACTGTCTCCCCTGGCTGTAGTCTGCTTGCATAGTCTGAGCATGTATGTCTTACTGTTTGTTCTTCCATTGTTCTATCAGATGGTTTTTGATCTGTAAAAATGTCATTTAGAGGCATAAATCACATGTATGGAAACACAATATAAATAATGTTGGTAGTTCTCTTTCCTTGTATAGACAGTATTTTTTTTTACATCTGTAACTTTTTCAATCGGAACACGAGGTTGTTGTTGCTGCTGCTGCTGTGCTGTTTTAAAGTTGTTTTAGATATTTTAGTACATCTTGTGGCCTCTCCTTTCAGATGTATTGGGGAGGGAAATATTTGAAATCTTATTTTAAAGAACATTTCAAAAATATCTAATTTCATTAAAATGTTTGCATCATATTTTCTTGCACAAAATCAAAATAATTTCAAAAAAACAAGTTTATTTGCTTATTTTATTAAATATTTCTACCCCACCCTTTATTCCAAGATCTCAGGGCAGCTTACAATAAAATCAATTTAAAACAAGAAATAATTACAAAAGTCTAAAAAGATTAAAAATATATTAAATAGTTTCTCAATTAAAAACAGACAATTTAAAACAAGTTAAAACAATCTTGAATAATATAACTATAAAACGTGTGCAGCCTGGATAAAATCAGTTTGGCCCAAAGTCCTTAATTAAAAAAGCCAGATTTGAACTTGGAGCCAAAATGATTCTAATATTGGTACCAATCAGACCTTCAGGGGAAGGGAATTCCACAAACGGGCTGCCACAGCAGAAAAGGCCCTCTCCCATATCCTCCCATGATGTATATCTCCTACTGAAGGGACACAAAGGAGGGCTCCTCCAGTCTCAATTCTTGGGCAGGCATGTATATGGAGAGTAACTCCCTCATGTATCTGTCCCAAGCTGTTTAGGGCTTTACATGTGATCATTAATATTTTGTATTCAAAATAGAAATGTAGTGGCAACCTGTGCAATTATTTAAGAACTGATGTTGTTGTATATCTAAATGGATTTCCAATAAGCAGTATAGCTGCTGCATTTTGTACTAGCTGCAGTTTCCAAGTCGTATTCAAGGGCAGGGCCACGTAGAGTGTATTGCAGTAGCCTAATTTGGAAGTTACTAGTGCATGGATTACTGTGGGTAAATTATCCCTGTCCAGGAAAGGCTGTGGTTGGCAGACTAGCCATCAAGTCTTTCTGGGCCTCTAGGGACAAGGATGGGTCTAGGAGTAGTCACAGACTGCACACCTCTTTCAGGGGAGTGCATCCCCATTCAGATCAGATACTCCACCCATTTGCCAGGTGCAAGAACCACCAGTCCACAAGCCTTTGTCTTACCAGGATTCTGCTTGAGTTTATTCACCATCATCCAGCCCATTACATTGTCCGGGTGCTGCTGCAGCACCTCTGTACCCCAGCAGGTTCTGATGACAAGGGGAAGTGCTGCTGAGTGTCAGCATACCAACTGCACCCAACCCCAAAACTCCTAATGGCCTCTGCTGCTGGCCTCATTTAAATGTTGAACAGCATGGGAGACAAGATTGAACCCTGTGGCACCGCACAGCACAATGACCATAGGGCTGAGCAGGAGCTTCCCAATTCCACTCTCTAGAATCAACCCTGCAGATAGGAGGGGAACCAATGTAAAACAGTGCCTCTTGCTTCTGTCTGTCAGAGCCAGTCCAGTAAGATACCATGATCAATGCACAAAAATTGATTACAGCCTGGATGTATAGGGTTGGGGAGAAGCAGCCAATAAGAAAATTTCACTTTTCTTTATTTAGGGTACAAGCCGGACAAGCACCCCAAAGCAACAGTGGAAGAGAATTCTCTTGTCCTGCAAGGATACTTTCCGAGTACAGCTTGGAAGACTGCTTGTGTATGCTTTGTCTCCAAAACGCTGTTTACAGGAGAGAAAGCAAACTCTGGAGATCTTAACTGAAATTAATCAGCAAGAAATCTTGAGAGATTGTCTAAGTCCAACTTTGCAAGTAAGCATTACTGCACTTCTTAATTCCAAAGGTGAAATCAGTATAATAACAGTTGAAAGTTTTCATATTAATTGATCTCAAGGCAAAGTACAGGGGCACATCTCCTTCAAAACATACTGGACAAAGTGTTTCTTTTCTGAACACTCATAACAAACCAAAGAAATAACATTTTTTATTTCAGTTTAGTAGGAAGCCTTACAATTGTTTTAATATACTGCTCTGTCTTACTGATTTATTAAACAAAATGCTCATGTGCTATGTAGCCCAGTTCAGGGCTCCCAGAGAAAATTTTATTCATCTTGGATAAGACATTTACCTTCTGAGAGGATGGTGTTTTCCATAAGAGCCATTTTGCCAGATCCTATGTCGGGAGAATCATATGAACTGTACATACCCTTAAAGGTCAAAATAAGTTCTTTGAGCTGGACCTGCTAACAAACCAGTAACAATACAGACATTTCTAAATGCACGTAAACTTGTTAAACAAGTAGACAGGTTGCAGTGTTTGCTTTGTTGCTGTGTGCCTCCAGGTCATTTCCAACACTGAAGTGAACCTGTCACAGGGTTTTCTTGACAAGATTTGATCAGAGGGGGTTGAACTTTGCCTTCCTCTGAGGCTGAGAGAGTGTGACTTGTTGAAGGTCACTCAGTGGGTTTCCATGGCTGAGCAGTACTGGATGCATTTTCTGGATGCATTTTACAATCTGACCTCAAGGGCCCAGACATATGGAATGTATTATGCTAGTTCCAGTGTGGAGGTCACCAATGCATAAATTATAGTGACCAGCTCTCTAACAGTCAAACACAGTTAGAGAATCGAATGAAGTTGGAAAAATCACTTTGGGTTGTTGCCACCACATGGGAGTCCAGAAGTAACCCTAGGTTGCAGCCCTGCCACTTATGAGATGGGTGAATATTTTCAAGACTGAATATTTTCCTAACTAGTCAATCCATCCCACCACTATTACTCATATAAGCACAATGGTATCAGTCATATATGCACAACTTTGTCAGATATTTTTCCAATGAATTGGTGATATAGCTCTGTCCCCTTTTTATCTCGTTCTTGGGCAGCTATGTATAATTGTATTTAAATGTGTTAAGACAGTCCCAGTGAGATTTTTTAATACTTTTTAGAACAATAAACCATGAAGCCATATCACAAATTCCTTCCAGCTTCTTAACATCAAAATGGTTTGACATGTTACATAGTGAACTGCTTGGTTTTTGAGACAAGGCCCAAAGCCTTCTTGGATGCATGAAACCAACTTTGTGATGCTACCTGAGTAAATTAGATGCTTAGGACTTTATACTCTGAAAACTTCAAATTTCTGTTTTTTTTTCAGCATGGGCCCAAGTTGTGTCTCTACTTATTTGAGTTAATTCATAATCACAAGGATGAATTAACCAATGAAGAACAGTTATCAGTGGGAGTATTTATGAATGCATTAAAACTCTGTGGTTACAAATATATTCCTGTCAATGCACCACCAAAGCCAGACCTCATAAAAGCTATGAAAGAGGTGCGTACCTTTGTATAATCACCTTCCTTACTGATCTTCATCTGTGATTGACATCTGTGATCCTCATATGTCACTGATATAATCAACCTTTGATAATATTTTCACACCCTAAGAGCTCCTGCCTGTCTTTTCTTTGTGTGTGTATGTATGCCTTCCAGTTTAAGATATGCTTATACAAAACAGAAAAAAAAGTGCCATCATGATAAATTGTAGCATCTTAATTTCTTAAGATGTTTGTAGTATGCTTGGGTGACAAATGAAAGTGGAGAAGATTATAAAATTGTTTAAAATGAGTCTTTAACAATGTAAATAATATGAAAATACTGGAAAGTCACTGAAAAATTAAGCTACTGATTTTTTTAAAAAAATATGCTGTTGTCAGGACCAAAAGAAATACGAGGCAGAAGAAGATGTAAATAAAGCTGCTTGGGAGAAAACTATGGCTAATAACCGACAAACGTAAGTTATCACTTTTGTTTTTTGTTTTTTTGCTGATCATAAAATTCAGTGTTGCAAAAATATGGAACTGTCACCAAAAGCAGCATCTATTGGTTCCCTTCCTAAATGCCTGATGACTTGTAGCAATGAAATGCATATATGACATGCTGCACTGTTTGTTTTCCTACAACCATCTCTGCATTGATTGATGGTGTGGAAAAGGGAACAGATAATTATGAAATGTCATGGATTTAATTACTATATATTAATGAGGGGGGAAATGGAATGGACTCAATACAAGATTGCTGTTCATAGCACCTGTGTTTTGGGCAACATCTGTTTCCACTCCTGGGTTCCCTTACAATGGTGCTGGTGCTTGCATATACCTTTGTAGAGACTAATCAAAAATAGGGCTTTTTCAAACTAAACTTCTTTTATTACTCTGTACTCTATCTCAGGCTCCAAAACATAAAATAGTTGACTTAGATATATAATTGCTGTGTTGAACCCAGTTCCTGAGGGTCCTGCAACCTTTCAGAGAGATTTGAGGATTAACGTAGGTTGGAAAAGGGAGACATTAAGACCTTGGTTTGTGTGCAGCCCTTCTAAATAATTCATGTTGCTAACAGTATTTTCAGCGTTAATTATTCATCCTTAGTTAGGGGAATTACCTTTTAAACTGATATCCTTATTCAGTCTCTTTCAGCGGCTGGATGCAAAATCGAAAGACATTTCTAAAATAGCTGGTGATATCACCCAGGCTGTGTCTCTGTCCCAGGGAATGGAAAGAAAGAAGGTGATTCAGCACATCAGAGGAATGTATAAAACAGACTTAAGTGCCAGCAGGCACTGGCAGGAGCTTATTCAGCAGCTTACACATGATAGGTAGGCAACTTCACAGTAATGATCTGTCTTTCAAAGCATGAGCGGTAGATGCTGCTATCTCAAAAAGGAAAAGGAAAAAAAAGGTTGAAATATGCATAGATAATGTTTGCTCCTTTATTAAGTACTTCAGGTGGTGTTCATTAAAATAGATAATCTAAAATGTCTTAATCACTGGCATTTATTTGTATAATGCTTTTACATCTTTATTGTTTGCTAAGTGTTTACTAGTAAACTTGTTCTTCAAAGAAGCAAAGGTGCAAAGGTTGTTGATGGACTGAATTTTTCTTGTCATGTTTTCAAAAGTCAGCATCAGTTAAAGCCTGTAAGACATGAAATAAAAAGAAGTACATGTGTCAACACTGGTCCTTCCAGTTTAATGCAGGTCACTGAAAGCCAGATCAAGCTGATTTGTTGGTGCTTCGAAATTATTACCATCTCCAGCTTTAAATCTCTTGAGAAGGGATTATGTTTTTCTTATCTGTTTGTAGTATAAATGTACATTTTGAATGTGTGATAATATTTTGAGACTCTTCAGAACTGAGCTGTTGAATCCTAAAGTAACATCAGAAAGATCTGGATGTTCTGCATGTTGTACCACTATCTCAAACCAGCAGTGAAGTTGTGTCTAATCATTTTTCAAATTCCTCTGCTTTCAGAGCACTCTGGTATGACCCTGCATCCTATCCTACATCTTGGCAACTAGATCCAACAGAAGGTCCTAACAGGGAAAGGCGCCGTTTGCAGAGGTGCTACTTAACTATTCCAAATAAGTACCTTCTTAAAGACAGACAAAAATCAGAAGGTAACTTTCACTGTCTTCTGTGGTTCCCATTATTTTCTCTGAAAATACTAATGTGTTAATATTTTTGTATTGTTTTGTATCTTAACAGATGTGATTAAACCCCCTCTGGCCTACCTTTCTGAAGATAAAACACATTCATCTCACTCATCTACTGTAAAAGATAAAGCTGCCAGTGAACATATAAGGTTAGTTTGAATTAGTGATAAAGAGCTTAAATATAAGTGGACTTGGGCACTTCCATTTTTTGTTCTGGTTTATAGAAAATGATTGAAAGGGAGAAAGCAACAATATTTAAAGACAAATTAACATACTGTTAGATTGCAAGTACCTACTTGCCTGATTGCCTACACAGGTAAGAACCAGGAAGCATTTCATCCCCCCCCGCATCCCTGCACTGCTTTAGGTCAGAAAATTGTTAATTGACAACAGTATGTAATGCTTTGGGTCACTGCCAGTTAAAATTGATGTGAACGGTCAGTCACTGTTTCTAGCATACCTTTTAGCAGTGAGTAGAAATGACAGATGGTACTTTCCATGTTTTGTGGCCTTTTGGCCCCCTGTTTAAAATGTTTCCTTTCTAGCCATGTTTGTGCTTCTCTGCAATCTTCTCTCAGAAGAATTGAATAATTAACTCCCCATCCCCTAGGGGGAAAAAACAAACAGGCCAATAGGATGGGGGGACAGCAGCCTTCAGGCCTAAAGAGACTGACACTTTCTAAAGTGCCATGTCTGTTCAAGGGCTGGAGAGGCTCAGTTGTTCTGTTTCAATCAAAAGAATTCTTCACTTTTGTTACTCCAAAGGTTTATTTAAGAGTTTTCTTTTAAAAAGCAGGTTGCCATACAGTGCCATGTGATCCTCAGATCCAAACAGTTGTGTTTCACAACAAGGGCAAAAGATGTCACTCCCTCAGTCCTTCCCACTCATAATGTGTTTATTCAAAAGTACTTGCAAATAATGGGAATTCCCCTTAATCCCATGGGAGTGTCTCCAGTGAAAGATCCCTTTGGCTGGCACTTTTGCTGTGAAAGCTCTCCTCACTGTAGAGCTACAGCTGGGAGTGTCTGCCTGCTGGTCTGCTAGAAGGAAAAAATAAGTCCTGGTATGGATTAGCATGGGGTGAAGGCCTTATTGGTTTGCTTAGCCCTTGCTCCCCAGTCCTAGCTGTTTAGTTGCTCCCCAGTTATTTATATCCTAAGTTCTGCTGCCCAACAAAACAGCTGTATTTTCCTCAGGTCTTCCTGTTCTGCTGACTTTATCAGAGGAAAAGCCATCCATTTTAATGAATTCTAACTTGCTAAAAATTAATCAACTTGTTGAAGCATAGTGTTTAGTGTTAATAAGGAAATCTAGTGAGTTAAGCCATGCTGATAGAAAACACTTGGGAGTTAATAACTTAATTGCTTAATTGTTTTCAAGTTTTGTTCTTGAGTACTGCCAAGGAAACAGATGTGACTACCCAGGCAGTCTCTTCTGAACTTCTCCTGAAGTGTGATGTTTCAACCAGAATCTGTCTTAAGATTGTGACAGATTCTGGTTCATAATAAAAATAAAATGTGCATAGTCCTGAGTTTCCAGGTTATTATCTAGTGTCTGTTTTAGTAAAAAAAGATTATCTTAATATGATGCTTTAATTTATAGTGCATTGACTCTTAATGGCATATTTGAAGTCCTGGAACACAGATGATTTGTGTTAGCATATTTTGGGGAAAGTAGTTTCAAATATGTGTTCAATGTCTGTAAAAACTAGTCCTGTGTATTATTACAGAGTTAATCGAAGATGTATCAGTGTGGCACCATCTAGAGAGACTCCTGGGGAATTGCTACTCGGTAAGAAAGTAATTTTCCCTGGCCTTGCAAAATGGTGTTCTTGCAAAAGAGTGGTTCTTGCTGTTGTTGTTGTGGTTGTGGTTGTTGTTGTGAACATCATTTTCTATTACCTTGAGAAAGATAGAATGTAAAGTTGTAGAAGAAACCTTCTAGGTGAACTGAGATGCATCTGGGGGCACTCTGGTTCAAAACCTGATTGGCCATCAGCACATGGTTGTTATTTAGGAGAAATTAACTGGAGATGTGCATTATTGGATACAGTCATGTACTTACTGTTTGGATATGGCATTGCATTCATTGTTGCATCTACTAAGGTGTGTATTTTCTTCTAAATAACAACCATGTGATGGTGGGTGTTCAGGATTCTGGCTGTGGTACCCCAGATGCATTCTGTGATAACAGTCTTTCTTCCTGGTAAAGTAACTATAAAATTAGTGTCAACAGAAGGTTCCCTTGCAATCCTAGATGGGATAATTGGAAGTTTTATTGGGATCTGGTCAAAATGTTAGTACTACAGTATGGTCTACATATGTTTCTCAGAAGAAGAGAAAAGCTACAACATATTGTTAAATGCATTCACATTTAATATCATTTCTAATTTTAGCCCTTAATTTATTTGTGCAAGCTAACAAACATTTTTACCTAGATGTCTGGCTCTGAAGCTTCAGATGTTTCAGTGTGGGTCTGGCTCATAATTGTTTATAAAAAGAGGATAAGGCAAAAACTGTTTAAATGTGATCAGTCCTTGCGATTTAGATATTTCTATCTTCTGCCTTTTTAACTGTTTTCTTTTATAGTGCCAAGTCTTGTCCCCACGTCTTTTTTTTTTTAATTCTCCTTTTGTCTGCTCCAAATTTAAAAATGTCCATTTTAAACACAAGCCTTGCAAGCTTGGGATGAGAAGTGCAAGGGAGTGGGAAGAGAATGGGGGTAGAGGCAAGCACGTGCCTTGTGAATCAAATTCACAAAGCTCAAACCTGCGAATGAGGGAGGACTATATTATCAACTCAGATTTTAGAGCCCAGAGTAATAAGTTAAGGGATTTTGATAGTTGCAGAGTACATTCAGTATAATAAATACACAGTAGTTACTATTTAAAGCATTCAGTTGTCAGTATCAAAATATTTTCAAGTCATTGTGTTGACAGTGGCTTACTTCTTGGTTAAATACTTTCCATGGTAAGTTTGCATTATATAAACTGGGCTTTAAAACACTGCACATAATGCAGTGTTATAAAACATTTTCTAAAATATTTTCCTTTATTGTGCAGGCAAATGTGGAATGTACTTTGTGGAAGACAATGCACCTGATACAATAGAAAGCTCAGTAAGTGAAAGCTGTGAATTGATTTTCAATGGAATTGCAGTAATAAGTTGTGTTAAGAGTGCTGAAAAGTCAGGCCCATTTTTTTCACGTGTGATATGAGTAACTGTATGAGGAAAATTGAATTTCCTTTGTAAATATTTCAGAAGTAGCCTTCCCGCAGGGTGTCTGTAAAACTGTATACATTCAAAATTCTTATTAAGTGAATATATTTCTGCCAAAAATGTTGCTTAAGACAGCTAACAATAGCAAATTAGTATTCAAATTAAAAACAGCATTTAGAACACATCAGTAAAAAGAAATAACAACAAAAAACCAGTTGAGAATCTCTTCAACAGCAGCTCAGCTTTAAATGTCTAAGGTTTGTCTTGGTAAAAACATCTGTGTTTGCTGGATTGGCCACCGAGAAAACTCTCTCACACATCGCAACTGCATAGGCTTCCCTCCAGTGATGGTGAGACGGGGTGCCTTTCAGAACCTGTTTAAGGAAACTTAATTCTAAGGGGTTTTGGGTGGTCTGTTTCCCTTTTCAGGCAAGACTTTCCTTTATATGTGAAAGTTTAAGAACTATTAGCATGTCAAAGAAATTCATTCTAAAATCACATCATTTTTAAAGCTTATAACCATTATATGCTGTCTTTCATTCAGAGTTTTCATGGAGAAACTGAACCAGCATCATTTTCTTGGACATTTGAAGAAATTAAAGAAGTCCATAAGCGTTGGTGGCAACTAAGAGACAATGCTGTGGAAATATTTTTAACCAATGGCAGAACTTTACTGTTAGCTTTTGACAACACAAAGGTAACCATATTGCAATTTGGGTCTCTGGTTTTCCTACATTTCTTTAACATGTGTATAAAAACAATGTCTTTAGGTGAATCCAGAGTGGGACTGGGACAGCGTGACAAACTCTTTGCTGCATTTTTGGCCTAGATGGCTTTGTGCTATCCAAAGCAGAAACACTAATATTTCATTGTTTTAATTATATTTGAATGAACAAGAAAGTATTTTTGACCTGAGATTTTTTTTCTTCATTTTCATCTGGTGTGGAGTCAGTTGCACTGATATCTGTTGCTAGAATCCGTTTTGATTTTTGGGACACATTTTGATTAATCTTGTTTAAAAGGGTTAGTGGGAAGATAAGTGGAATTTGACAGAAATGGTGTTCAGTTTCATTTTAATTAGTGATTGTTGCTATGGTTAATTCTCAGAAGTCATGGCTTGGGTAACCAATCATGACAAGACAATCCATTTCCATGAGGGTTCGGCGCACAGAACCCTCAAAAAAATGGAAAAATAACTGAATAGTTCTCGCTTGTGCTCCTCTTCCCATTCTCTTTCAGGGCTCCTTTTCCCCCAGCACAGAGAAGGAAGGCAGGTGCACCCAAATGAAAGACAAGGGAATGGGAGGAGGAGAAGAAGTTGGGGAAGGCATGTGCCTACCTTACAAATAATCAAATTTGCGAAGGTCAAACTCACAGATGTGGAGGGAGGACTGTATATGCAGACATGATGTAATAATGGGTGTTAACAGAGAACACATTTGTTTCAGTGAACTGCATATGAATTGGATGAGACTGTTTTTGGCAATCTTTAGATTAATATTGCAATTTAAAGGGTGGCGTTGATCAAAACTCTTACTTATTAAAATGTTATGATTTTTTTCAAAAGGGTCAGATAAGTGTACAGTCAGCTAATTAAACATTAAGTATTATTATATTATTAACCACAAGAGAGAGTGCATTACAAAAACAATTTAATTTAGTGGATTGACCAAACAAAAAATTTCATAATTGCTGAAAACTAAGGGCACTCTGTCTTTCCTGTTTGGGCATTACTGCAAGCCTTGATTGTTAGCTGCTCCTGCTTTCTGAACCTGCTCCATAGATTGCATAGTGGGGACATTCCATAAAATAGCTTGAAAAGTTCCTGTGTGTATGTGCTCTTTGTTAGGAACAGCTGTCCGTTTTAAGTTTGAATTATTGCCTAAACAGTGTTGACACTAATGCATACTGAGATTTTAAGAATGCATGCAGGTATATGTGGCTAAAGTACTGAAATAAAGACAACTGAAAATATATGTGGTTCAGAAGACTAAATCCTTTTTTGGTTTGGTAAAAGCTTGATATTTTGATTCTTTCTAGGTGCGTGATGATGTGTACCACAATATCTTAACAAACAACCTCCCCAATCTCTTGGAGTATGGAAACATTACTGCATTGACACACCTGTGGTACACTGGACAAATCACTAATTTTGAATACCTTACTCATTTAAACAAACATGCAGGCCGTTCCTTCAATGATCTCATGCAGTATCCAGTATTTCCCTTTATACTTTCTGACTATACTAGTGAGACGTTGGACCTAAATGATCCTTCTGTTTATAGGTAATAAGAAATGTTTCAAGCTCTTTCTTTCAACATGATTTACTGGAATTTTGCTTTGCTGTAAAATTCATGGATTATTGTTAATAAATAAACCATTTAATTTGCATTCATTGCCATTTTTTTTAATTACATTAAGTACCAGTAGCTTATGTAATTGACAACATGCTAATATTTTTATAACTTCAGAAACCTGGTCAAACCAATAGCTGTGCAATCAAAAGAGAAAGAAGACCGTTATGTGGACACTTACAAGGTACTAAAATATTTAACCTATCCTTGTTTTGAATAAATGAACTTTGTTTAATCATTATTTATTCAGTTTTTATCCTGCATTTCTACCAATATGGACCCAAGGCAGCTTATAATATAAGATAAAATCAAATAGAGTTAAAAAAAATGGGTTAAACAAATAAACAGTCATTAAAAACATTGATTTAAATAAATTGAAAAGGCAGTCAAAGATGATGATGATGATGGAAATACAACAAATATAACATGCCTCTATTAAAAGACCTTTTAGAGTGGCCCAGGTAGAGAAAATAGCCTTACTCTCATGGCAAAAAGAGGTCAGAGAGGAGGCAAAGCTAGTTTTCATGTAAGGGAATTCCATAGCCTTGCTGTGGTCAATAATTTAATACGGAAGAAGAGCTCCATAAATGTTTTTTGGCGAGAATGTGTGTACATTCTTGGCTGCTGATTTATGTGGATCAAGATCAATAAAATACAATTCAATGTTCTTTCCTAGACAGGCTTCCGATAAGAGGCAATTGCATGCATGTAGAGTTGAAGGCTTTCACGACCAGAATCCATTGGTTCTTGTGGGTTTTTCAGGCTTTGAGACCGTGTTCTGGTTGTATTTTCTCCTGACGTTTTGCCTGCATCTGTGGCTGGCATCTTCAGAGGAATGGTGAATTGGAAGTGGAGTGGAGAATATATATGCTAGTCTCCTCCTCCAGAGGGGAGGGAGCAGTTAGCATAATAGTCCTATTGTGTGTGTTGAATACTTGTTCCTGGAGGGAGACTTCCTGAGCGCAGGTGGTACTCGTTAGGGCTCGTTAGTATCTTTTGTGTTTTGATTTTGGTGTTTTTCAATACTGGCAGCCAAATTTTGTTGACCTTCAGAGTCTCCTCTTTCTTGTTAAAATTATCCAAGTGTTTGTGGATTTCAATGGCCTCTCTGTGTAGCCTGACCTGGTAGTTGTTAGAATGGCCCAGAATTTCTGTGCTTTCAAATAACATTCTGTGTCCGGGTTGGTTTATAGTGTGTTCTGCTACTGCTGACTTTTCTGGCTGGATCAGTCTGCAGTATCTTTCGTGTTCTTTGATTCGTGTTTGGATGCTGCGTTTTGTGGTCCCTATGTACACCTGACCACAGCTGCACGGTATGCGGCAAACTTCTGCAGAAGTTAGGGGATCCCTCTTGTCCTTTGCTGAGCGAAGCATTTGCTGAGTTTTCTTGGTTGGTCTGTAAATTGTTCGGAAGTTATGTTTCCTACAATTTACAGACCAACCGAGAAAACTCAGCAAATGCTTCGCTCAGCAAAGGACGAGAGGGATCCCCTAACTTCTGCAGGAGTTTACCGCATACTCGGAAGGTCGACAAAATTTGGGTTCCAGTACTGAAAAACACCAAAATCAAAACACAAAAGATACTAACGAGCTCTAACGAGCCCCACCTGCGCTCAGGAAGTCTCTCTCCAGGAACAAGTATTCAATACAGACAATAGGACTATTATGCTAATTGCTCCCTCCCCTCTGGAGGAGGAGACTGGCATATATATTCTCCACTCCACTTCCAATTCACCATTCCTCTAAAGATACCAGCCACAGATGCAGGCAAAACGTCAGGAGAAAATACAACCAGAACACGGTCTCAAAGCCCGAAAAACCCACAAGAACCAATTGCATGCATCTTTTCTAACTGACCTCAGTGTTGCTTGAAGGGTGTTAAGGGATATTTTGTGTGTTTGCCTTTACTCAACTTTCAAACCATCTTCAGGCTGTTGAACTACTCAGTCAGTCTCAAGGAGCAGTTGTCTTGAACAAAATATTACGAGGCAGACTGCAAAGGTATTTTGGCTGCTTAGCTGATATAAAAAATATGTCATCTGTGTTGAAAGTACATTTCATGAGTAAGTTTTTGCCATCTGCTTTTTAAAAGATCTCTTATAAAGTAGTAGCTATCTCCTTCCCAGTAAATAGTTATCCCCTTCCCATTTTCGAAGGCAGAGTGGGACTCATTCACACTGCATGCAGCTTCCAAGGCTGTTTTTTGACTTCTAGAAACAGCCCCCATCCCAAATAAAATTTAGGGAAATAGACAATAAGAATTGCTAATCCTAGAAACCTCCACAAGCAGCAGTTCTCTTCTAGAGCAGGACATATCCCACACTCATTTTGTTTTAGCCACAACAAATCTGGTGCAGTGTCAAATAATTAAGGAGTTAATTTTTCATGTGTACAGATTAAAACATATTAACAAAAATTGTCATAAGTAGTGATGTGACCTTCAAGCTGATGCTTTATTGTTGATGTAGGCCAGAAATACAGGGAAATAGTAAACCCAATTTGCCCCCACCTCTTTTGAGCAGTCCAAAGCCCCCAGATCCAAGTTAAAAAAAAACTGATAAAAATGTTTTTTATAAAACGCAACAAAATGCTCTATGGAATATTATGTTGTGGGTTCCCTGGCAAGCATAAGATGGGGTATGAATGGTACAACTGAGTGAGTGAATGAATGAATGATGCTTTTAATATTATGTCTTAAAACCTCGCCCTGATCTATCTGACCTTCAAAACTTAAATTACGCCAAATTGGGTGCCTTCCAGTTATGGAATGCTGTTTGCATAGTATGTTGACTGCCATCAAGTCTGTTGTCCTATTGGTGCCACGTGAAGACTTTTTCATTTGATGAGGCCTTTTAGGATAGTCACATTTTTTTTAACATGGAACATCTATTTATTCTTAGTTTTGTCTGTTACATTGGTATTTATCATATTGGTTTGTTACCTTTCTTTTTTTAAAATTATTGGTTCAAAGGAATCTTACAGGAGCTTCCAAAGAATAATATTAAATGCTTAAAATAAATATATTGGTGCAAATGAGCAGTGTCAATTGCTTGTTAGTATTGCTTTCTTGGAATGAAATTGACCTTTGTTTTGTGCACCCTTCCTGTTGCAGTATCTAGAAGAAGAGTATCGTAAAGGAGCTAGAGAAGACGACCCAATGCCACCTGTGCAGCCTTATCACTATGGATCTCATTATTCCAATAGTGGAACAGTACTTCATTTCCTGGTTAGAATGCCTCCTTTTACAAAGATGTTTTTAGCCTACCAAGGTAAAATTGCTCTAGGTTTTCATGATAGAATTTTTTATTGATCATTTTCCTAGAGAAGCTAGTTTGTATTCATTGCTGTTTTGTCAGCGTAGTGGATACTGTGTTGTGATGCTATTATTTGATGAAATGAAATGTCTTATGAATTTGGCCTGTACATGTAGAAATATATTTTACAGTATTGTATTGACTGGGTTTGTCTTATACTCATTATTATGTGAGCTACTGTAAGATTTATATTATACAGAAAGGAGCTGTATGCATAAATGTATTGATGATGATGATCTGTCTACAAAACACAGAAAACTAGTAAGTGATTTTAAGATGAGCATAGAATAATCATTACAAACTAACAAATAATTGACCTGCCAAAATGTGCCGTATCCTGTAACTGTATGTATGCATACCACACGTGTAGCCATATGCATGGACACATGATAAGATAAAATTAATCTGTATTTGTTCTGTTTTCCCCATTACAAGGATTTCTAAATGTATAATTAGGAGGATATGATACTTTCTCCAGTGTAACCAGCCTGATGTGGTTTCATTTTACAGATCAGAGTTTTGATATACCAGACAGAACCTTCCACTCCACGAATACAACTTGGCGCCTTTCATCGTATGAATCTATGACTGATGTAAAGGAGCTTATCCCAGAATTTTTCTATCTTCCTGAGTTTTTAGTTAATAGAGAAGGTATGTTGCGAAAATGTCAAACCAGTATCAGCTGAGATCCCTCTAGCAGAGCAGAAAACCCCACGGATTGTCCAGTACATGCCTCCCAAGAGAACCTGGCTGTATCCAGAGCTGCCTGCCTCTTCTGAAAGATTTTTGAATGATAGTTATTGCATTGATTATCTGAGTGGAGTGTTAGAAATGTCAGTTAAATGCTAGGGAGTATAAGAGACAGAGGAAATGTTTTCTGGCTCAGCAGCACTTGTGTATGTGCCTTCAAGTCATCTGTTGATGTATGACAGTCCCATGAATTGCATAGGGTTTTCTTCAGCAAGGAATATTCAGTGGTGGTTTTGCCAGTTCCTTCCTCTGAAAAATAGTTTACAGCACTTGGTATTTGTTGGCAGTCTTCCATCCATGTACTAACCAGACTGACCTTGCCTAGCTTCCAGATCAGACATCATTGAGTACCTTTAGGGTATTTTGGCACTTAACCTGTGTAAAAATGTAATAATATAACATCTAAAATGCTTTGGCCATGCAAATGTAAACCAGCTAATGCAAACTGCTGCTTATTTTTATAGGATTTGATTTTGGGGTTCGTCAGAATGGTGAACGAGTAAATCATGTGAACCTCCCACCATGGGCTCGAAATGACCCCCGACTTTTTATCCTGATCCACCGCCAAGCTTTAGAGTCTGACCATGTTTCCCAGACAATCTGTCACTGGATTGATTTAGTATTTGGGTATAAGCAAAAGGGGAAGGCTTCAGTTCAAGCTATCAATGTCTTTCACCCTGCTGTAAGTATTTTTTAATCAATTGTTTGCATTGATTTATTGCAGAAACTGTTTGGGGGAAAGTATTATTGTATAGCTAGGTCTGATGGGTGTTGCAAGCCATTTGGAGAGCCACAGTTGCTCACTCCTGTGCTAAAGAAGGTATGGCATAGATAACACTCTCTGCACTGGCAGAAGTTTCCATTTGTTGATAGCAACTAAATAATAGAAATAGGGTAGATGTCATGGACTGCTGGCACATCAGGTGAAAAATACCACAGCAGCCAGAAGACATTGGTTCTCTTTATTTCCAGGTTTTAGGATTCGGTTTTCTATTCTGTGTGCTACATACTTTGTTTAGATGATTTTAAAAAAAGAACAAGGTAAGAAAGCTAGTCCTAGAGCCTTGGTAATACTTTGCTAAAGCTTTACATTGTGCCTGGCTATTCAAGAATTCTGCTTAATAAATAAAGTCTCAAGCACATGATATGCACTCACATGTTAAGCACATCAGCTTATATAGTGAGACCTCTCATCCATCTGCCTCTACCACTACTCAGTACCTTATTTCTTTGTGTCTGACTCATATTTTAGACATACTTTGGCATGGATGTATCAGCTGTTGAAGATCCAGTTCAAAGAAGAGCCCTAGAGACAATGATAAAAACATACGGACAAACCCCTCGCCAGCTGTTCCACACTGCACATGTCAGCAGACCTGGATCCAAACTCATTATGGAAGGAGAGCTCCCTGCTGCCATGGGATTATTAGTGCAGTTCGCTTTCAGAGAAACAAGGGAGCATACCAAAGAGACTGTATATCCGGTATATCAGTGTTATTCATCAGGGTATATCAGTGTTATTCATAAGGTTATTCACAATTCAGTATGTAACATCTACTGCAACCTGTTTTTTATTAGAAAAAAGCTTTATTTTGAATGTCTTTTGTTTGAAGATAAAACTTGGCAAGAAACCATATAGAAAGGAATTAGGTTTAGAGGCTGCCTTAATCTTCTGTTTCCCAGTATACTGTTTTCTTTGGACAGGAAGCTGGATTGTAAACCATCAAATCATCATTTTTGCTTCAGATTACTTACTTTATTTTAATGGCTATGAATGTTTGTATAGAAAGAGAGTTTCTTTGCCAAGTGAAAGGGGGTCAAAGATATTTCTTCTGTAAAGCTTTAAGTAGAATTTCCACTCATTCTTCACAGAAATGTTTTACTAAAATCCAGGATAAGATTTACTGCATTTCTTTAGCCAAGAAACCAGTTGCCAACTCTGAAAATTAAATAAATTTAGTCAGATCTGATTTGCCTTCAGATGATTTTGCCTTTTACAAAATGACTGTTTCAGATGTAATGGGTCCAGTGAACACTGAACACTTCCAATAAACAATTCCAATTCCATTTGCTTGCATGCTTCCTCTCCCACCCCACCCCTGCCCCATCTTCCCCCCACACCCTGGTTCAGCACCACTTTTTTGCTTTCTTAAGCCATGGCTTCCATTACTCCGAACTGGGAAGGTGGTTTAAGGAGATCCTGCAATCTAGCATACAGACCAGAACTGCCTTTTTTGAATAAGCTGTTGTTTATCAGACTGTGTTTTTACTTCTGAACTATGGCTTTCTGTTCTGTCCTCCTTTCTTCCTGTTTGATATTTTGCTTTAGGACCTTATTTCTAGCAAAATAAATTTATGTTTATGTAAATTTACAATTTACCTTCCTGCACTAGAACTTCACTAACTACTGCTTTATTTCACTGTCTTTGTTTTAGAGCCCTTTACCTTGGATCAAAGGCTTAAAGTGGGGGGAATATGTAGGTTCTCCCAGTGCCCCAGATCCTGTTGTTTGCTTCAGCCAGCCACATGGAGAAAGATTTGGCTCCCTGCAGGCTCTGCCCACAAGAGCTATTTGTGGTTTGTTCCGAAAATTCTGCCTTCTTATGATATATAGCAAAGAGCAAGGTAAGAATGATAGCTAATTGTGGTCTAGACAGAAGCACTATTAAAGCAAATCATAAAGCCAACGGAATTAGCCAGGTGCTCTGTTTTTTAGCCTGTAACATACCAAAAGATTCCACAGAATATTGAAGCGTGTACTACCTGGGTAGTGTAGTTGTTGTTGAGAGACCAAATTGTAGCTGAACTATGTGAGAAGGAATTTGTGGGTCTCATGTGATTTGCAGCAATTTTAACTGCATCTGCAGAGCCATCCAAACTTAACTGATTCTCCAGATGTAATAAAAATCTTTCCCTGACCCATGTGCAAGTGTTACTGCATGCAACCAACTTTCGGCGTGGCTTGAAATCTCTTTTGCAGTTATGATGAACTTGGTTGTACCCAACTCTTTAATGATGATTAATTACTGCAGGAAAATAGATATATTAGAAAGAAATCTAAGTGTTCCCAAGGTTTCTATTCTATGAGAAGTGTTTGCAATAGTGATACAAAAATATGAACAGCTCAGATAACTGAAGTTAAACACAGCCATATCATTTTTTCAAAAAAGCTTAAATTGTTGCCCAAACATTCTAATACTAATCTTCAAAGCCAAACATTGTAACAGCAATTCCAACTTTAAGCTAGAATAGGGTGAATTTTCTATTTCATCTGAATGTCTTGACTGTTTTGCAGGTGTCAGAAGTATGCACAGTACAGATATCCAGTGGTCAGCAATTCTGAGTTGGGGTTATGCTGATAATATCTTAAGACTGAAAAGCAAGCAAAGTGAACCTCCAGTTAACTTTATACAAAGTTCACAGTTTCATCAGGTATAATTCCTTAATTCTTGTCTTGCAAAGTGTTGAAGCATAGGATTCAGAAGACAAAAACAAATAGTGAAAATAAGATTTATCTATTCTATTAAGAAGATAACAAACAATATATCTATAACAAAACAATATTCTAAACAAATATAGTAAATTTTAGAATGAGCAAGAGCAATAAGGCAAGTGAAATAGTACAAAATAGCAAATATACCAAACAGTAAAAAGGCCTACACCAAAGCAGGATCAAACAAAATGCAGTGCGAAAGGGGAAGCAGACAAATTCACCGTAAAAAGCTAGCCTTATAAAGGCTCTACAGCTGATTAAGATAACACATACAGCTGAAGGCTCTTTCAATCTCAGCAACACACCATTAACCCTATAATGACCAAATCTTGTCCATATTTCAACACAAAGTAAATTTTCATGTATGCAATGCAGTATTTGAAAAATCTAAGATTTAGCAATCACTTCACTGCAGAAAAACCCCCAAAAAACAGAATCTTCTGGCACCTTTACGACTAAGGCCTTGTGCAAATTAAAATAGAAACAAGGCTTGTGAGTATTCACTCTGTCCTTGCCCCTCTCCTTCCCTTGGGTGAATTGCTTTGGCACTTCTGTTATGATTTATGTTATGAGTTTATGTTATGAGTTTCCTGTTACATTTAAACGAGGTTAATGGTTCAGTCTCTGAATGCTGATCAGGGTCTGGTATTGGTTTTATATCCTGGTTTAACAGATCAAACCAGTTTACCTGTTTGAATATACTAGAAAACTGTGGTTTATGGAACCCCAGAAATGTTTTGTTATGGTATGAAATAGGTAGAAGCTAGTATAATCCTAATCCTCTATTGTATAGGCAGACTGAACTTTGTGAGGCAGTTCTCCCCATGACCTCCTAATACACCCATTTCTGTTTTTATATTGTCCAAAACTGTGCCCTGGGGCCGTGCAGGAGGCAATTTCTCTATACATCTGCCTGTTCTCACAGAATCACAGAATCACAGAAATGTAGAGTTGGAAGAGACCACACGGGCCATCCAGTCCAACCCCCTGCCATGCAGGAACACCCTCAAAGCACTCCCGACAGATGGCCATCCAGCCTCTGCTTAAAAACCTCCAAAGAAGGAGATTCCACCACACTCCGAGGCAGCATATTCCACTGCCAGACAGCCCTGACTGTCAGGAAGTTCTTCCTGAGGTTCAGGTGGAATCTCCTTTCCCTCAGCTTGAATCCATTGCTCCTTGTTCTGGTCTCTGGAGCAGCAGAAAACAAGCCCTCTCCTTCTTCTACATGGCACCCCTTCAAATATTTAAACATAGCTATCATGTCCCCTCTTAACCTTCTCTTCTGCAGACTGAACATATCCAGCTCTCTAAGTCTATCCTCATAGGGCATGGCTTCCAGGCCCTTCACCATTTTGGTTGCCCTCCTCTGGACCTGCTCCAGCTTGACCATGTCCTTCTTGAATTGGGGTGCCCAGAACTGGACACAGTATTCAAGATGAGGTCTAACCAAAGCAGAGTAGAGTGGTACCAGTACCTCCCTCGATCTAGACACCATACTCCTATTGATGCAGCCGAGAATTGCATTGGCTTTCTTGGCTGCCGCATCACATTGCTGACTCATGTTCAGCTTGTGGTCTATTAAGACTCCTAGATCCCTTTCACACGTACTGCCATCCAGCCACGTGTCCCCCATCCTATATTTCTGCATTCCATTTTTTCTACCTAAGTGTAGGACCTTACACTTCTCTCTGTTGAATTTCATTTTGTTAGCTTTGGCCCAGCTCTCCAATCTATCCAGGTCATTTTGAATTTTGATCCTGTCCTCTGGTGTATTAGCAACCCCTCCCAATTTGGTGTCATCTGCAAATTTGATGAGCATGCCCTCTATTCCTTCATCCAAGTCGTTGATGAAAATATTGAAGAGCACTGAGCCCAGGACAGAACCCTGTGGCACCCCGCTAGTCACTTTTCTCCAGGATGAAAAGCAGCCATTGGTGAGCACCCTTTGGGAACGGTCAGTCAACCAGTTACAGATCCACCTGACAGTAGCCCTGTCCAGCCCGCATTGTATTAGCTTCTTTGCAAGAATGTCATGGGAAACTTTGTCAAAGGCCTTACTGAAATCGAGATATGCTACATCCACAGCATTCCCTTCATCTATCAAGCTAGTAACTCTGTCATAAAAAGAAATAAGATTAGTCTGGCATGACTTATTTTTGAGAAATCCATGTTGACTTCTCGTGACTTCTAGCCTAGGGAGGGATATCTCTCAAAAGGAGAAGTGATTAGAAATTGTTTCCAATTTTGGAAAAAAAGGGCCCCTAGCTCTAAAACAGTTCACGGGAATAATGTAATGAAATTGCCTCTTCTCACTACCAGAGGCTTCAGGAGGTATAATAACTATTTGGAAGGCATTTTTTCCCCAAAACTTTGTTTGAGGGCCTTGGGGCTCATCAGAATCATCATGGGGACTGCATATATCCTGAAGGCTGCAGTTTGCTCACCCCTGCTTGACAGCTATGTCTGAAGTGAACCTCACAGACTTATTATGGCATGAGCCCTCATGAAATAGGGCCTGCTTAGTCAAATACGTATCTTCAACTGTAGGCAGTGGGCCATCAGCTGGGCCTCTGACTTTGCACAATCTGAGAGGGAGAAGTTCTTCGGGGTTTCATCATAAACACCTGACAAAATGGTCTCTAGTCCCTGAACACTAATAACAAATACAATAAACCAGTCAATCTTAAATTTGTGTCTTTTTTCCCTTGGCTTCTTTTTTTTTTCAAAGGTAGCTATTGCCATGTTAGTATGAAAGAGTAGGACATGCAGAAGTTAATAGGGTTTGATACAGTGAACCAGTTTATGTGCACATGCATACATAGACATGTGTTTGCATTTATGCAATGGCACTTTGCATTTTTGAGTAGCCAGTTCCTCTGTAAGCTCTCTCTGGCACCAGTACACCTTTTTCCATTAACCTTCCTATGTGTCACAAAGTAACTGCTTTTGAATTCAGAAAAGGAGTCCTCCTATACACATCAATTACATAAATCAGCAGTGGCTGGATTTCTACCCCTAATTAACTAGGTGTAGATATCTTCATGGCTAAGAGAACTTTAGCTGTTGTATGTCTGTCTGTATATATAAGAAGGGAGACAAAATAACTAGCGTAAGAAATGTAAGGTTTTTAAAGTATTTATCATTTAATGCTTACATTGTCTCAATTTTCTTGTATCTAAGGTAACCAGTTGTGCTTGGGTGCCAGACAGCTGTCAACTTTTTACTGGCAGCAAATGTGGTGTCATCACAGCTTATATGAACAGATTTACTAGTAGTACAGTAAGTAAATGAGAGGGAAGCTGTAATGGTCTAAGAGCTTGATTGTTACAGATTTTTTTTTTTATTCTGATGGGTACTCTTACTTCTGTAACATTAACAAGGAAATGTATCCTATTTCCATTCACCTGCGATATTATATATGATGTAATACAATGTAATATAATCATACCAAAATGTTTGTGTTTTTCATGGGTTTGCTAGATAGATGAATGTTTGGAACAAATTCACATGAGATGCAGGATATCTATGATCAGATTATGTGATATATTAACTTTTATTTTAAAGCAGATGTAGAAGGCTGCAGATCTGCTGAGGTCAGTAGCTGGCAGCAGACAGACACATTCCACCACCTGGATCTTTTCCTGTGTGGTTTGGAAAAGAAATTCTAATCGGGAAAATGGTTGGGGAAGGGTAAGACCTACCACCAAAGCTGCTGTGCAAATTAAATACCTCCATGTCTGCTGTAAAATAGACTTGCAATGGTATCAACATTAGATTATTCTCTGGAGCATAATGGGTATATCAGGCCAAAACTTATTTCATTGAAACTAATTTTTGAGTTTGGGGTAAAAAAAAATCTGGTTAGTAAAAAATAAAAATAAAATCTTGCTTCTTGGAGGTTATTTTGAACACCAAAAGTAGCTTTATTTACAGTCTGAAAATAATGTCTTAGCAAAGAATGTAATGTTCAAAATAAATGATTTCAGTTTTTACCTGCATTCAGCTTACAAGTATGCACTATATAAATGTGAGCACTTCCCCTTCTGCTGCTCAGGTGTCTCCCTTGTTTATGGAAACCCCACAGTTTGGGCATTTGAACATAGTTGACACATTATGCAGTGCAGCTTCTGGGTCTAATCAGCTTCTTGAGACAAGGCCATATGCCATGACAGCATGTTCACTAGCATCTGTCTTGGTTTTTGTTCCCAGCTGAATAAGAGTTATAGGGAACAACATGATTCAGTACAGCACAGGAAATACCAAGCATACTCTTTATTAAAGAACGTAATGCTGCAATTTAAAACTGTTTGCACTGCCATTTCTGTGCATTTAAAACTATAATAATCTGTTAAAATGCCACTGTAGTGCAATGGCGTGTAAAATTGTATGAGAAGAGTAGACAATTTATATCCTTGAACAATTGGCACAAGAAATCTTAGGGTTGGCACATTGGTTACTGAAGTCTAGCAAAACTCTTGGCTGTTTGTCTCTCACCTTTGCTGTCTATCGTTATCAGTTTCTTGTGTTAACATTCTGCAACTTAATTAGCACTCTGGTCTTTAAAGCAAGGAAAAGTGTGGCTAAGTAAAAAATAGTATGGCTAAGTAAAAAAAAAAAATTCCCCTGAGAGCTGTTTGTTTTTCAGTATTGCAGAGAATTATGAATTATTTAAGCAAGAATGTGTGTTATGAAGCAGGCCAAATATACAGAGGAATAGGTTGCTTATCTGAAGCTGTGGTTCTTCAGATGATCATCTCTGCCTTTTCTCTATGTTAATAACTCTATGATAGATATCAAGAAGCTGCCTTTCACAGATAATGCTTGTCAGACACATACTGTTGTTGTTGTTTTTTTAAAAAAAAAGTGGTACAAATGCCATTGACTTGAGCCTTGAACAGCCTATTTCAAAACCTAGGGAAATAAAAAATATAACTGTATAGAACAGAATTCATAAAATGCCTTAGCTAGTTCCAACTAAAATAGAACCATTATATCAGTAGAATTGACATAAATGTTGACTTACCAAATTCCTACTGATTCAGTGCTTGGGACCAGCAATTGAGTTTAGTCACTTGAATCAGGTGAAACTTCATCTACCTCTTTATGTCTACTCTCACACCTCATTTGCTGGACAACAATTTCTGTTCTTCATCCTCTGCCCTGCATAGTACATTTTGACCATATGATGATCTTGTTCCTTTTCAGCCTTCTGAGATTGAAATGGAATCTCAGGTGCATCTGTATGGCCACACTGCAGAGATCACTAGCTTGTTTGTCTGCAAGCCCTATAGCATAATGATAAGTGTTAGCAAAGATGGAACCTGCATTATATGGGATTTGAACAGGTAAAAAGGTCTTATATTTTCATTTGATGTTTGCATTGTACTGAACTTCTACATTTTTGATTGATTTAGGATCAGTGTTTCATTAATCATAAAACTAATGTGTAAGCTGTGCATCTCTTCCATTTGTGCAGCACCTAGTATATTGGTACTAGAGAAAAGTTCTAGTAATAGCATATTCAAAACCGACATGGGAGACAGGTGTGTGAAACAGTGTGTTGCTTTTAAAAGGCAGTACTGCTAATGCTGTAATCTAATTGTCTAATTTTTAAAAACCCTGATTCTTATAGATTGTGCTATGTACAAAGTCTTGCTGGACACAAGAGCCCTGTAACAGCAGTATCTGCTAGTGAAACAACAGGGGACATTGCAACAGTTTGTGATTCAGGTTGGTGCTTATTTATCAAGAGCAGATAGCTAGTCTTGTAACCTTAGTACCTTCATGAAAGGCTAATTATATGATGTGCCACTGCACAAAACAAAGAGAAAGAGAGAAAAAGAAACAGAGAATAAGTAAAAATACAACTTCTGTGGAACAAATGTCGGATGTGTTCTGTTGCACAGAAATCTCAATTGGACCAAATGGAAATGTAAGTGATTCTCATATATTGAGAGCAATATGACTAGGCTGGCATGTTTGATATTTACCGTGAAAGCCCATTCTTATGTATGGAAGACATCCAGGTTTGGGTTAGGTCCACCTAGAAAGGCCAAGGTCACATGATAGGAAGGCAACAATAAAAATACCTAAACTCTGGCTTCTTGCCCAGTTCTGCACACAGCCAAGACAAAAAAGTAAATAGAAAAAGAATACAGAAATAAAAGAAGCAACACTAATTTGACACAAGTTGAATGTATATGAGGAAAAAATTCTAATGCAGCCAGTGCAAGAGTGGGATGGATATGTCTTCTTTTTCTGCACGCATGAATGGACTTTCATAGTGCATACTCAACATGATGTTATCTTTATGTAGTGAAGGAGACATCCAGGTTGTCTTTTTTAAAAAAGGGAATGCTGCAACATTTGATTGTCCTGATGTGCAAAATGTAAAGGGATATCATTAAACACCAAAGTCAGAATCATCTGAGCCCATAGTATCTCCAATTTCTATGTATGGTTGCGAAAGCTGGGCAGTGAAGAAAACTGGTAGGAAGAAAATCAACTTATTTGAAATGTGTTGCCGAAGAAGAGTGCTACAGATACAATGGAACTACTGAAGAGATAAATGGATGGGTCTTAAGAGCAGATCTCTGAAGCCTGAACTCTCCCTAGCATCAAAGATGACTTGCGGCAAATGACAAAAACAACAAACAAATCCTTTGGGTCTTCTTGCTGTTGAGCTTGTGTCAAAGTTTTTTTTTTTTTCAAGGGATGGTAGGATGTGGACAAAAGATGAAACACTGAATTAATTTTGAGAGAGTCCATAGTCCATGTAACCAGGTTCTCAAATCTGCACCTGTCTGAGCCAATGGATAGACTTCTGAGTTCACAACCAAAGTGGCCTTTGGGAGACATGTGCTTCAGGAGGTAGCTGTATCTTGAGGGAGTGCAGTGCAGCCTTCCCATGCAGGGAGGACTGCTTTGGTAGGTCCAGTCATGGTCCAGTCCTCTCCACACTGCAGGAAAACAGAACATTGGTATTTAATGTGCAGGTTATTTTCCTGCAATAGCTGGCAGGATAGCTTATACACTCAGTAGAGTTTTTGCTACTGGATGGCGCTCTGGATATATCTCTAGGTCTGGAGAGATCCATAGGGCTTTCTGCTTCTTCATGAGGTGAGGAGGGTTGAGCTCTCTCCCACTTAGGGTAGAGGAAGGATAAAGTAGAAGCTCTGTTTCTTTTTTAAAAAAAAATGTTTTTATTAAAGATTTAATTGCATAAAAAACCCCATTGAGAGATATTTCACACCCTCCCCCCCACTTCCATATTTGTATTCTCCAGTTGATCATCTTTGTTTCCATTTACCGAAAAGAATGACAATTACATTTCCATTCCATTTCCATTTACAGAAGAGAAAAACAGTTACATTATTTCTTTCTTTGGTTTCATGTACATTCATGTTTTTATCCAATCCAAAACTCCTCTCCATTCCCTTTCAAATTTCTGGATAGGTTTGTTTTTCAGTGAAAATGCTGACTTTTCTGTCTCTACCATATCCAGAACTTTTAATTTCCACTCTCCTAAGTCGATATCTCTCTTTTCTTTCCAATATTGCACATATATCAACCTTGCAGCTGTTACCAAATGTAACAATACCTTCTGATGACTTTTTATCTCCCTTTGTTGTCCTAACATATTTAACAAATAGAACTCCAGTATCATTTCAAAGTTCATTTTACAAATTCTTTGAATTTCATCATGTACCCCCTTCTAGAACTTTCTTGCCCTTCTGCAAGTCCACTACATATGAAAAAAGACCCAATTTTTTCATCACACTTCCAGCATTTCGCATTCCCATTTTTTAGTTGTTTTTTGTAATCTTTCTGGGGCCAGTAGAAGCTCTGTTTCTTGAGGTAATGGAAAGAGCAAGATCCAGTCAAGAATATTTCTCCCTCCTCCAAAAACTACAGAACATAAATCTTCATGATAAGCAACAATTGTTACAGTTTCAAACATCACTCTCTCAGACAGTGAACTGTTGGCTGGTTGAATGTCTGTCACTTTGAAAGTGAAATCAGGACTGCTCAAATGTGCAGATGTGCTGAATTTATAAATTTTAAGGAAAAAGAATGTCTGCTTAAAAAACAAAATAAAACAAATAGCCTGTCAAGGGGCCCTTTCATGCACTATACAGAGATGTTTCAAGAGGAAACA